>OU612046.1:103971363-105443863 GCA_914767935.1 Coremacera marginata
TAATTATATAATTATAATTATAATTATAATTATAATTAATAATAATAATAATAATAATAATAATAATAATAATAATAATAATAATAATAATAATAATAATAAAAAAAAAAATAGTGTTTTTACCATTTTACACGAACATTTGGGTATGCGAAAGCTCTGTGCAAAGTGGGTGCCGCGTGGGCTCACAGTCGACCAAAAACAACAACGAATTGATGCTTGAGAGCAGTATTTGACGCTGTTAATGGCAATGGATGAAACATGGCTTCACTCTTACACACCAGAATCCAAAAGACAGTCAGCTGAGTTGACAGCAGTCGACGAACCGAATCCAAAGCAAGCAAAGACCCAATATTCGGCTTGTAAGGTGATGGCGTCTGTATTTTGGGATACGAAAGGAATAATATTCATCGACTATCTCCAAAAAGGAACCATCATCAACAGCGACTATTACTGTCATGACATAAGAAACGGTCACATTTGCAAAAGAAAAAAGTGTTGTTTCACCAAGATAATGCACTGTGTCACAAATCGATGAAAACGATGGCGAAATTTAATGAATTGGGCTTTGAATTGCTTACCCACCCACCGTATTCTCCAGGTTTAGCCCCCAGCGACTTTTTCCTGTTTTCAGATCTCAAGAGAATGCTTGCTGGAAAGAAATTCAAGTCCAATGATGAAGTAATCGCTGAAACGGAGGCCTATTTTGACGAGAAAGAGAAATCGTACTATAAAAGTGGTATTGAAAAGTTGGATAATCGCTATACTCGTTGTATCGCTCTCGAAGGCAATTATGTTGAATAACATAATCGAGTTTTATCAAAATTTTGTTTTTTTTCTTACTTATCCTAGGAACTTATTGAATGACCTGTTAATAAATGATTATCTGAGAAAACCAGTATCCGTTTCAATAAACTGAATTGCAGGAAAAGTTTTTATAAAAGTTGTTACCCCTTTAAAAAATTTTAATATGCCATAAGCTTTGATTTTTTAATACGATAATATCGATATCTGATATATTTCACAATCCTCTTACACTTATCATATTTATCAGCTTGTATATCAGTTGTCAAAATTTATATGGAAATCCAATTTATTATCTTATACTTTCGATTTGAGTTCCGAGTAGTATTGCCAGATGTTCCGAACTAAACGGGACGTCCTGCATTTTGTATTAAATTTTTAATGTCCAAAATTTGTCCCGTGTTTTCAAAAATTAAATTTGCCTATGATTTTTAAAAAGTATCCACACATACATACCTATATATCTTGACATGATGCTTTAAGAAAAAATGTAATAACATTTGTCTAATTTAAAGTTGTCAAATATATTCTCCTTGACTAAAATGTCAGTTTGTGGAAAAACCCATGTTTTGTTTTAATATTTTTTTCAGAAACTACCAATTTTCACAATCGAAATTAAAGGCATTGTATTATTTTCTTTGAAATAATAGCATTTATTGAGTTTTTTTAATTTGTCACTCAAATCAGCAAAATCAAAAAGTTAATTTTAATATTAAGGGGTATTTTATCTAATTATTTTTTTTAAAAATCGAATTATTTTTTAGAAATCATTTCATATATGTTTCAAGAATATGTAACAATGCTTTTGTGACTCAATTGCGCGCGCCGTCAAGGGTTTTTTTTTTTGTTTTCTAAAATTGAACAGATGGCTTTATTATTCTCGAGCCCCTCTGAGCTCTTTCAAACAGTTTATATTGTATTTATTATGTATTATATTATTGAGTACTCATACAATTTGAATACGAATGAAGATCGCCAAATGTTGCACTATGATGAAAAAGTAGCAAAAACCCCCGCATTGACGCAAATCAAATAGTTGTGGGGAATGATTTTTTTTCTTCGCGTTTTATAATCTACACATATTACTATTTCTAAAAACATTTGTGACGGGCAAACCCGGTACAGCTTTCCCACGTCACAACGCAGCCAGCGAAGATTTAAGAAGAAGAATTGTTTTGGTATTTAAATTACCAATTTATTGTTTTAAAACTAAAAAAAAGATATAACTGAACTTAACTATTATAATTTATGTTTACGTTTAAGAATTAGAATTGAAATCACTGTAGAATTAAGTTGTTTCTGAATCTAACCACCCTTTGTTATTTCCAATAAATTAAAACTATTACTTTGGTATAAAATTAAATGGCTACTCACTGATTGATGAAAAATGGAATTAATACCTTATTTATTAATTAATTAATTTATATAATTATTATAATATATATATTACTGGAACTAAATTGTTATGAAATATAAAAGTAAAAGTAAGCACCCTGTACTAAAATAAATATTAATATATATATATATATACACGTATGTGATCATGGGAATAATGGCCACTGCAGCAGAAAGATGAGCACTGCACAAACATAAAGCACAGGTCTGTGCATAAAGAAAGATCAAGCGACAGAGAAAAAATAACTCAAGAGAAAGTATAACACAATCAACGGGCAGAGTGTTATACACAGAGGCGCAATTAAATGTAAGTGAGCAACGACAGAAGAGAACAAAAGTATGAATCTTACACCAAACTAGCAACAACCGAAGCAAGAACAACGAAGAAGTCACACATGAGCGTAGAATACAGCAGCCAATTTACGAGATCTCAGCACTAATACAATGGAAGAGTGAGACACAAGAAGATGAGTAACGAAAGAACGTTGACGCAGTGAGTCAACCCAGCAGACACAAGAAGAAGAACAGCCAGCAGCATTGGTCAGAGGCTGGTTAGCCCGACGACGAAAAATCAGTAGCTGTGGAACTGCGGAACTTGGCGGACGTGGTTAGATTTAGTAGCTGTGGAACTGCGGAACTTGGCGGACGTGCTTAGATTCAGTAGCTGTGGAACTGCGGAACTTGGCGGACGTGCTTAGATTCAGTAGCTGTGGAACTGCGGAACTTGGCGGACGTGCTTAGATTTAGTAGCTGTGGAACTGCGGAACTTGGCGGACGTGCTTAGATTCAGTAGCTGTGGAACTGCGGAACTTGGCGGACGTGCTTAAATTCAGTAGCTGTGGAACTGCGGAACTTGGCGGACGTGCTTAGATTCAGTAGCTGTGGAACTGCGGAACTTGGCGGACGTGCTTAGATTCAGTAGCTGTCGACCTGTGGAACGTAACGGACGTGCCAATAGATGTTGGATAAATTAGATGCGGTGGGCGTGCCAAATTAAAGTAGTTGCATTCAAAGATTAAGGAGGAAGGAAATAGAGGAGCCTGTCAAGGACATTAAGAAGTAAGTAAGGTGTGGACAATTAAAGACAGAAACGCGTGACGAACGGGTACTTAGATTTGCTTTATTTTAAGTATACCTAATTTAGTAGTTAGATCGGTGTCTTCGGATACCAATTAATATTTTAAATATTATTAAGTTATTAGTTTCATCGGGGTCTTCGGATACCAATCTATATTTTAAGTATACCTAATTTAGTAGTTAGATCGGTGTCTTCGGATACCAATTATTATTTTAAATATAATTAAGTTATTAGTTTGAATGGGGTCTTCGGATACCAATTTATATTTTAAGTTTACCTAATTTAGTAGTTAGATTCGTGTCTTCGGATACCAATTAATATTTTAAATATAATAAGGTTATTAGTTTGATCGGGGTCTTCGGATACCAATTAATATCTATACTATTAATAAATCTGTAGCCACTTTTTATGTTCACTCATCACGTTTAAACAACTCAGATTTTTATAAAATTTTGTACACATATTTATAGGTCAGCAGAGAGTGCAATAGGATACTTTATTTTAACCCATTAACAACCAATGTTACTATATGGAAACATATGCGTCTCGAATTTTCATTAAATACTGCATAATATTTAAAAAGTTTTAGTGCCAGTTTTTTAAAAAAAGTAAAATTAGCATGCAATAATAACTTATTTCTGGTCAATGGCATACATAGTTTTCACCAAAATGTTGCTTCAAGTCTAAAAATGTCTGTTTTTTATGGTTTTCTTTCGGCCCTAATGGATTAAATTGCACTTCGGTTAAACGAGAACAAAATCAATAAACGCTTTTAAATTTCCTTCAATTTGATACCAAAATCATGTATGTTGTTTGAAAACTGTGAAAAATTTGAGTACCAGATCTTTTTAGTATTAATTATAAGCTGAGAATGAGAGAAAAATGACTTGAAATTCACACTTTTAGCTTTGAAGGCAAATATTTCAGTCAGTTTGCAATGGATTTCAATAATTTTTTTTGAAAAATGTTGTTTGTTAAAATTTCCTTCAAACATAAGTTGAAATTTTTACTAAACCAAAGTATTATAATTTTTAAAAATTTTTTTAAAAAATGTTCAAAAATTTTTAGTTTAAGCCAAAAAATTGGATAAAAGTTGTTTTTGTTGTAAAAAAAATTAAATCCAAAATTTAGGTTTTCGATTTCCTATCAGATGATATAACAATCTTAAGGTTAATAATTTGTAGTATTACTTAAACAATAAAAAATCGTTTTGGTAGCCTACCACTAAAAAAAAATCAAGCCTACCCACTATCAATTTTTGAATGAAAACTTTTTGAAAACCCGGCGAAGCGGCGGGTTTAAGCTAGTTTTAAATATAGTTAAGTTATTAGTTTGACCGGGGTCTTCGGATACCAATTTATATTTAAAGTATACTTAAGTTAGTAGTTAGATCGGTGTCTTCGGATACCAATTAATCTTTTAAATATAATTAAGTTATTGGTTTGATCGGGGTCTTCGGATACCAATAAAGTATATATAATATTTAGTAGTTTTGAATCTAGTTAGACCGGGGTCTTCGGATACCACGTAATATAGTAAGGAGATTTAATAAGTAGGCACATTATGTATTTTGGTACCACCATACTGATCACAACGACGAACAACGGCGGAACCACGACGGTCACGGACGATCCGGCACACCTTACATTCTGCGACAGCCAGCTAGAGGGCCACTTCAAAACCAGGATCCTATGAAAATCCGGGCCACACGTTATTCCCATCATCATAACCTCAAAACGTACCATTGAATTAAAAACTCAATAAAGAAAGCGAACTATAACTGCAAGTCTTCTTAATTTTTATATAACTTTTGTAAGGACCTCGGAATCCCGGCGAGCTTAGCTCAGCTATAAACCCGGAAGACCGGGAGCTTCGTTACACATATTTTGGCAAACTAAAGTCTAAAAGCTTTTCGATTCATAGGCCTCGAAAGAAGGCCTTTTTCAAAGACTTTGTTGTGCGTAAATATTTTTTTTATATAGCTATATTAAAGTTTAAAGATTTTGCTTGTTTAACAACGAATTGCAACCATTTTTGACACACATAATAAATATGGATTTGGTATTATTTTTCTGTTTGTTCTGTGTTTTTGAATTTTCAGACTTTTTCCGTATTTAAATAAACTGTTATTCTTTCAAATCAATTCCAATCAATGAAATCCTTTAGTTTCAACAAGTCAATCTGTTATTAACTAAGAGCTATCAAACCGTTTTGCATGATTTTGCCCGAAGCTGAGTTATAATTGATTGAAGTTAACGCTTTTTATAGTAAATAACTCTTTCTTTTTCTCTAAACGAAAAAAAAACAAGTAGGTTAATCATTAAAAGTGCCCAAAAACTTCTTTTGAAAATTTAAACGGGGTTTTTTCGAAACAGGTTTTTTAAAATCGGTGTTTAAGATTGCGCAATAACTAGTATACCAAATAACTTCAAAATTGCTGAGTTATTAAAAAAATATTATACGAATAAAACTATTTATTTGTAGTTTTGAGGGGCTGATTTTATGTTTTTTTTTAAAAATCTTCAAAAAATTTTACAGCTATTTTTGTACAAAAATGTTTGTGTACTAAAATTTTTGGCCTTTTTTTTATTTTAACCTTGCGTAGCCGTCATTTCGTTTCTAATTATTTTTTTTAATAAGTCTTAGTCAGCCCCTCACACTAAGTTTAAACTCTTACGAAACTTTTTTTTGTTTCAGATAAGCCAAACTAAGCCAAGAAAAAATTGTTTTTTTTTTTTTGATAATTTTAGTACTTATGTAAGATAATAAGAAATATTTACTCTAACCCTTTTTTCACAATCCTTACTTAAAAAACTCCTAAAATTTCGAAAACATAAGGTAAAATGTCCCTTATGGCTAAACAATTCTATTAGAGATGTCTCTTAATATACATTCCACTCTTTGAACACTACTTCAGATGACATATTACGAGTATCTACAAGAAATTTGATTTCTTTAGCATAAAAGTGTGATAAGAGAACCTTTTTCATTGAATTCACCAAATTCATTGAATTTCATTTTAATATACTTTTTAAGTAACTAAATATTAAAACTAAACAATTTAACTGATTTTGAGAAATTAAAAACAATAGAATTGAAAAGAAAATTTTCTTAAATTTTCCAATTTTTTTTTGCAATTCAGTCGAAACAACCCAGTGGTGCGTTTATGTAACTATACTCTACTAGTTTTTTCTCAACTGGTTGAGATTGTGACGTCACAATGACGACATTCTCAACTAGAGCGTTCGTAGAACTGTGGTGAGTTGAGTATTGTGTTTTCTACTAGTTGAAAAGTTCTCGTCAGCTTTTTATTTGTAGAGTCTGCCAATTTGTGATTGAGAATGAATGGTGTTGTAAGTATGATTTTTTATTAAAATTTTTTATTTATTTCGAGTGACTAAAATCCAAAAACAAAAATTGATACACTCTTCCAAAACTATTGTTGAAATTCAACAATAACGATTGCTAATAAATTCAACGATTGTATTGCTAAATTTTGTTTTGATTTTGAGCACTAATTTTTTTCAATTTGATTTTTCTCATATTTTGACAGTTAATTTTATTTTTTTGACACTTAATTTTTTGTATTAAAATTTTTTGACTTTTTGATTTGGACATATATATATTTCTTGACAGTTTTTGACATATTTTTGATTTTTAGCTATTTATAATGAGAACTTACTTTTGTAACCATCAAAATTAAATTTCAAAAAATTAAGAATTTCAATTGTTCTTTCTAACAAGAAATCAACAATCGCTAATTGTTTGCTTTTTCACAATTAGCTATCGCGGACTTGTACGGAGCCGGAGCTGAAGTCAGAGCACAGCGAAGAGCAGAATGTGAGCTTACCGGGGCACGCTTATGTGCTTGCCGGTGCATTGTTTCGGGGGCTAAAACTGTTACCTCCTATGCGAAAATTTTTTAGTGACTAGAGTTGCCATTTAAAAATACGTTTTGAATGGACAGACAGTGCTTTTAAGGGGGTCGCTGATTTCGATCTGACGTTAGGAAATACCCGATGCGGGGAACATTCTTTTGTTTTTTTTTAAATATAAAGCGAAAACTATTTAAAGCATTATGAACTTTTTCTCTTCTTCGAGATATGGCACTTTTTCTATTTGTTCGAGTATTTTTTCGAGAATTTTTCTATGTTTCTCGATAGAAAGTTTGAAAAAATAGAAAATATGTTTCATTTTTAGCTATTTTGCTTCCTCTTCGAGATATGGCGCATTTTCTTATTTTTCTAAGTTTTTATCGAATAAACAACAAATCCTCGAAATAATAAAAAAATCTCCATATCCCGAAGATGATAGAAAGTTCATCATGCTTTGTATGATTGTCACTTCAAATTAAAAAAAAACAATAAAATTTTCCCTGTATCGGTTATTTCCTAACGTCAGATACGAAATCAGCGGCTCTCTTGTAAGAACTGTCTGTCCATTGAAAATATATTTTTAAATGGCAATGCTAATCCTTAAAAAATGTTCGTACATGAGCTAAATGTTTTTAGCCACCGAAACGAGCCACAGAAACACTGCACATAAGCGTGCCCCTACAAGCACACAATCTGCTCTGCGCTGTGCTCCGGTGCTGTGCTCCAACTTCAGTTCCGGCTCCATGCTCGTTCGCGATAGCAAATTGTGCCGAGGCAAAAATAATTTCACACTGCACATGTGAACGTGCTGTTTTATTTGCCTCCCAGCTTCTCGACTGCAGTGTACTGATGTTCGGTGCTAGCATGCAGCGCTGGATTAACATATAGCAACGACTGGGGCTAAAATCGACACGGGGCCTACTTAAGGACATAGCTTTTAGCTCGGATCTTGTGATGATCAAAATATTAATTTTTTAGCATTAATGTCGCGTTATGTCATTAATGTTAATTTTTCTTTTGCGTTATGCAAAAGCAAAAAAAAAACAAAGCTTTCACATCAACAAAAACACCTACTTAACCATGCTTAGGACAACGTGTAGTAAGTAGAAGAAATATTGTTTTCTCCTTTTTTTTTGGTTTGGATAGCTGCTAGTGTAACCAACTTTGCTTATCGAAGGGTTTTGGACTTGTGGTAAATGTATAAAACTATCACGCGATGGGGTATGATTTTCATACCCATGAATGGCAAAGCATTTTTTGGCTTAAGTCTACTTTAATGAACTCGCTGAACTTCAAAGGGTTGCTTGAGCCACACGGGGGATATTGGCCTTTTTTCAATACCATTATAATCTACGAAAAAAATGCTGCCTTGTACGGATAATACATTTATAATTCTCCATGCTTAGACATTAAACTAGTCATTAAATTAGACTTATTCCCATTTTTTTTAACATTCCATCCTTCTGCCAGCATGCTCGAAGCTTTCTGTTTGGACTTTCTACATGTGCTTCCTGTTGAGTGTGAAGCACATTGCATAGAGCACCGGTGCTGGTGCTTTTAGGTGCACACCACCAACTAAGCGACATTTCAGCGCGATCAAGCATTTCAATATAAAAAATGAAAATTTGCCAAGTTTTCCATGCTGAAATTCATGCAAATAAAAAATCATTACAAACAATTTTCAAATAAAAATTATGCAGTTTTAACCTTATGTATTGATGTAGATGCAATTGAGATTAAAAATTTATTTTTTCATTTACTTAATTGGTACAAGAATAAAATTCTCAAATACCAATGTCAAATTGTCAACCCACCAAGAATATCTCAATTGGTGAGTTTCATGACATACATAAACACTTGTTTTCTATCGGTAGAGTTTAGCAGATTAGTTGAGTATGACGTCACGACCAGTAGAAAATTTCTCAACTAAGTTAGATGAACTCACCACAGATAAGTCGACAAACTCGACTAATTTGTACCCTACAAAAAATTTTGGGCTTGCAGTTTTTAGAATACGTTATCAATAAAAGTCAAAGAATAATCTTCCAACAACATGAACCAAGATTTCGAAGACACATCTAGTTTTGCAGTGAAAGAATTAAATCGTTTTAAAAAAAGCAAAAATTGTATATTTGAGTTGAGTCATAATTGTCAACGTTCTTTGATTAAAAAAAATTCTTTTTTATATGCACTGGTTCTCAATCAATTCAAAAGAAAGGTTCTTTAAAAAATTATTTAATTTAAATAATGCAGTTTTGTATTATTTTCGCTTACTTGGACTTAAATTAACTGATAACAGAAATAGTTTAGTTCTCTACATAACTTCATAAACAAGTATTTTTTTTTAATATATAAGTTAATGCACTTAATTGACTTGAATTTACAATTCCGTCATCCTTGTCAATTATTTTTTATGTAATAAAATTTGTTTTTAATAACACAACCTTTTTTCAATTGTCCCTTTAAATTTTTAAAAATTCCTTTTTTTCCATAAAAATTTTCCTTTTGTCCGTTTTATTTGAAAAGAGATCTGGCAGTACTAGTTTCGAGCCAAAATCCAAGAAGCAATTTTTTGCGAAATATTTAAGAATATTAATCTCCGTATTTGTTATATTTCTAATATTGTAAAAAAATGTCTCTGATCATGAAAAAATTTTGTTGTGTAGTTGTAGTCTGTTTGCTTGTTGGTTTTGGGGCTGGTTCGAGTTTCCATTGGGCTGACAAATCCTTTTTTTTTTGTTGTTTATTTAAAGAAAAAACAGAAAGTTTGTTTCTTCATACATATATTTGGGCGCTTACCAAAGCGTCTTATTACTTCAAGGTATAAAAAGGAATGAGTTAAAAAAAAAAATTCAAAATGCACGGATGCACTTAACCAACATGAAAAAGTAAAACAAAACCAAAGTTAAAACAATACTATCGTACAAGATTGACTTTAAAGTTGGGAGTTACAAACTCGCTTTATCGATTAGTTCGATATATAAAAGAAATTCAAAATCAATATAATTCAAAAACTCAAAGTTTGGAGACGTAAGGTCACGTCGACATGCCGCCCGCCTTGCACCTGTGCAAAACTAAAGCAGGCTTTGGAACTCTGGAGTGCTTGAACGGTTTAGCTTAGTTGTTCCCGTGGATCAGTGTTGCTCTTTCTACCTCGTTTGGCAATTCGGTTGCGAGTCTGAGATCGTTCTGGCGTCGCACATTGGGAAAAACGGCAATAACGCTCGCATCGGCTGTTTTTGACGCTAAAATCTGAATTAATGCTAGAGACTTGAATTGTGGCTATCCTTTACAAAATTCTTAATGGAAGAGACTGATATAACATATGTTAATTTTTCTTCACCAGTGCCTGATACCATACTGCCGGAAGTTATGGCTTTTTAAGAACTGTGCTGTATGATGTAAATATCAAAGTTCTGATAACGGATTTGGAAAGCTGGTCAAAAATAAAAATACCCGTGTTTCAATGTTTTCAAAGTTAAGGCATAGGTACAAACTGATTTTATGAATTTTAATGTCGGTATTTGTGGAAAATATTTTATGAAATTATATGGAATACTTTGTTTTTTTACTGAAAACAGTTCAATTTTTATTTTTGTTATTTAACGTATTGGTTATTAGAAAATAAAATATTACTGTTATTCATTATCAGCCATTTTAAGTGGTCTAAGGAGCCATTCTCGAAAGATTTATATATTTAAAGTAGAAAAATTAAACTTCAACATACTAAACTTGTGTCAAATATATGAGTAAATAGTGATACGCTTAGGTGTTTATTTTATTATCATAGTTCGTTTATTGATTTTCTTTATCTACCTATCCGCCTTCGCTCGGAAGTTGAGTTTTTTGCAATATTCAAAATAGGATAAAAAACTTATGTATCAAAATATTGTGAACTGATTTTTGCCAAGGTTCTAAGTTAAAGTTATGCATGTATCAGCATTTAGTAATTCCTAGCAGAACTCAGTGGTCCACGGCTTCGTCACGAACGTTTTCTTTTATCAATAAATAAGAAGCAGTGCTAGCGAAAGTGTTGTGACCGGTGGTCAAATGATACGCGTTCAAATAGTTTTATAACTTTTAATTAATACAAATAATGCAAAAGAATACAAAAGGAATGCAACCTGTTACAAGTTATTCACGAAACTGTTTTTTTAATCCCCAGCAAAATGTCTGCTTCAGCTTGTTGTTGGTGATATTGCCAGATCGTTTTAAAATATCATTAAAGGTCCTGTCCCAACAGAAAGAAGTACAATATTAATACATGTACTACTCTTATGTCTATCGCACTATCCAAATTTTAATTGTACTACTATTAATGAGCAGTCGTACTACCTAAATTTAAAATGTTCCACTATTTGCTCAATTTGGAAAACTCGGATTTTGTTTTGTGCTTAATTTTTACGTGCATACCCTTGTAACGGGGATTTTATTGTAAACTGAGGTATGATTCAGCCGCTTCGGGATCAAACGAAGGACCCTTGAACCTTCGCAAATAAAAGACGATGATTTTCAATATTTAGATTTCAATGATTTTACTAACAATAACATATGATGATAAAGGTGATTTATTTCAGTGTATGAATATCCGTCTTTTCTTACAATACAACAACAACAATTCTTCCAATATACTTCTTTATAATTATTCCTCTTCTTATAATACAAAAACAATAATTCTTCAAATGTATTTCTTCACGTTCGTTCGCTTCGGCAATCTCGGGCTAATTCG
This sequence comes from Coremacera marginata, assembly GCA_914767935.1. Lineage (NCBI taxonomy): Eukaryota > Metazoa > Arthropoda > Insecta > Diptera > Sciomyzidae > Coremacera > Coremacera marginata. The sequence goes on from OU612046.1 coordinate 103,983,242, forward strand.
GGTAGTTATGAATTCGGGTTTTCGGGTACTCGGCTAAGTTCGGTAGTCGGCTATGTTTGGTGATGATAAGCTCGGGTTCATTCGGATATGCTCGGTACTCTTGAGCTCGGATATGTTCGGTATAGATGAGCTCGGCTTCGTTCGTATATGTTCGGTACTTATGAGCTCGGGTATGTTCTGTAGTCGGCTATGTTCGGGGATGATGAGCTCGGGTTCATTCATATATGGTCGATGCTTATGTGCTCGGGTATGTTCGGTTGGTATCGATAAGGTTCCTCGCAGCAGGCACCAACTATAGCGTTCGGATGGCAAACTATCAGCCGAAGCCGATGTGGTAAGCAACCGAATGAATGCGATCGGGTCGGATGGCGAACTATCAGCCGAAGCTGATGTGGTAACCAACCGAATAAATACTATCAGGTCGGATGGCAAACTATCAGCCGAAGCTGATGTGGTAACCAACCTTATAAATTCTATCTGGTCGGATGGCGAACTATCAGCCTAAGCTAATGTTGTAACCAACCGAACGATAATATTTGCTACGTCGAGTGGAGAACTATCAGCCGAGGCCGATGTAGTAACCAAACGAGTGCCAACGAAGATTGCTATGTCGGATGGCAAACTATCAGATGAAGCTGATGTGGTAACCAACCGAATGAATACGATCGGGTCGGATGGCAAACTATCAGCCGAAGCTGATGTGGTAACCAACCGAATTATAAGAAATGCTAGTGCCAGCCAAGTAGTGAGAGCCAATAAGAGTGCCAGCGAAGATTAACAAATAATATAGCTACAACTACACTAACTACATATATTAGCAATCAAAGATTGCCGACCATAATTTTATTGCTCGTTGCTAAGCAATAGACGGCAGACACTACGTCTTCTGTGCCGTCCCGAAGCATGCCAAGCCTAACCCTTTTACATCGTGGCCTACCAAAACCTGTCGTGAAGTCTACCGTACATATGCTCAAACAATGTAATTTTCGATAGTTGTATACTGGCAGCTTGACTGGTGGTTTTGTTGTTGCGGTCGCTATGCAGGCTGGCTGCTTGACTGGTAGTGTTGTTTGTTGTTGTTGCTATGCATACTATGGGTATAAATGTAACGTAGATCACCGTTACAACTCCCCCTCCACTTCGCGGAAGTGGAAAAAAAATAAAAGAAGAAAAGAAAAAAACATTAGTAAATAAATATAAGTATAAAATGAGGAAAAATTGGGCGATTATAGGTCCAAAACCCGCACTGCCGAAGTTGGTAACATTCACCCGACCATACGAGATGGTTCGGCTCAGCCCATGGAATAATAATTTTTATTTTATTTACATAAACTTTGTTATTTTATTTATATAAATAAAAATTATTATTTATAAGAGAAAATAAAAGAGCAATAGTTCACTTCAATAATCTTTCTCAGTAATTAGTTTTAATTATATATAAAAAGGAAATAGTAACATTAATTTTAATTCTAGTAACAAATGAAAAATAAATGCGTATTTATAACTGCGCTGCAAGACAATTTTAATAATACTTATTCACTTCAATCGAAAGCGTTTATATGCGGAATAATAAATAACATAGAAAAAAAGTTTGTTCTATGGGACTACTTCCACTATTTTAACCTATCACTGGCAGTGAAGTCGAGCCCTACCGTTCGTCATGACGGTGACTTCCACGTGTGGTTGGCCGTGTCGGTGTAATCAAATCTTAAATTAATGCGGAATGACGTATTGTTTTCTTTTGGCGGGTGCAATTAAATTTAATTTAGCTAGTGCGGAGTAATAATGCGTATACTTGATTTTTAATCTTCTGGGTGTGATTTTAGATCCTAAATGTGAACTCGTATTGGCTTTTCGGTGGGGCGGTTCGGGTCTTCTAACTTGACAATATTTTGTGCAGTAAGTTTCTTAACTCTCTATAGGGTCCTGAGTATTTTGGGGCTAGTTTTTGAGCGAACGACTCTAACTTTGATGATAACGGATGCTCTCTTTTTAGCACTAGCTCTTTAACTACAGATTTCCAGGGGCGCCTGCGTAAGTTGTAGTGTTTTTGTTGCCGCTGTGCTGCTCTCTTTTGGTGCTCATTCACTTCTTTCTATAGTTCCTCTATCGCCCGTTGTGCTTTTGGGAGTTCAGCTGGTGTTGTTGTTTCTCCACGAAGCTGGTTTGGGATGGTCCGTGAGCGTCGCCTCGTACCGAGCCGTGCTGATCGCTAAGACGATTTCCGAGATTTGCTCGTGCCATTTCTTGTGACGATGTGTGTGCAGCATTTCCTCTAACATTAGCTATTTGGCGGTGGTACCAATCCTTGCTTTGATTGGCACATGCGTACAATGGTTAGTTTTCGGTTGTCGGAAATGGGATACGAGACAGGGTGTCGGCTACGATGGTCAAACTACCCTGTCGGTTTTCTATAGTGAAGTCGTACTGTTGAGAATCAATCACATACTAAACAACTAAACCAATGCATTTTTGTAGGCACTACCTTTTGTGCCATACAACAACCTTGAATTTCTGAATTCAAGGCCAATGCTAAGACCAAGTGCAACTGCATAAAAATGCAGTATCAGCATTAATGCACAAAACCGTTTAAGCTATGACAAGTGCCATAACTTAAATGGTAACAAGCGAGCAGTTTAAGTAGCAAGCAATGTCGTCAGTATGTTGTTGTTGTTGCCATTGCCGTGAAAAGTAAACTGACACCGTTGTGCCTTCTGCACCTGGAGGGAAATGCATTAACATCACTTTAAATTAATAAGATTTTATTGTGGTAGTTGCATGCAAACAAAAATACGTTTATAGTATTTTTGCTGAAATCAATAATTGGACAATATTTGGTGCAAGTGAATTCCGTCTTTCGAAATAAGCAACAGAATGTATGACAAACAAAATGTAATATGAGCATTTTGTTTGCATTTAAACAACCTTGATACAATTGCCAATCACAAGAATGTCATCCGGGTAATTTAGATAATCTCGGTCAAAAAATAAGATTATGCAATTTAGCATTCCGGTATTGCGAAACTTTTGTAAATATGTTAAGCTAGACTTCAGTATGTAAGAAAATTAAGAAGAAAAAGCAAGCCCAGATGGGTTTTAAATATTTGGTCTTTTTGTCTTTTGATTGATTTGTAATTAATCAATGAGTTATCCAAAATTGTGAGTGTTTTATTGTAGCTTGGAACGACGACGCACAGCGTTCTGTTTGGCCTATTTAGACGGAGATAAATCTGTAACTCGGGTTGTAGGTTGTAGGGCACGGAATGACTTGAAATCTTAGACTTAAGCTTTTAAGAATCACAAAGGAAGACCATACGTGTAAATAGTCCTTGTGGAACCAAAAATTTGTATGGGAAAAGTAGCCTTCTCGCTTCCCTATATAACGATTTCCCCAGCTTCTTTAAAATGGCATAACTCCTGGACGAAGAGTTCCACAGAAACCGTAGACTTTTTGAAAACAATACATCATTATGTTCATTAGTTTTTTAGAACACCTAAAAATAATTTATCCATTATTTATACATTTTTATCTCCAAATTTAAAAAAATAGAGATTTTTTATCTAAATTTTTTTTTTATTATTATATAAAATGGAAAATCTAAGTGTCTGTACTTTGTCAAGGTCTTGAAATTTTTACTAACATAAGCTTATTATGTCTGTTTATAAAATCAAAAGTGATTAGGTTGTTCATGACGCTACCATCATATTTATTTTAATTTTTTTGTGCAGTACCTAATTGTAACCTCTATGGAAATTGCAAATTAAAATGGTTTGTTCTGCATGACAAGCGTGTGTAATGCAATGTATTGTCAGTAAGTCCTAATATTAAGTTTACTATTGAAATTAATTATTTTAAAAAACATTTTGCATTGTTAACCGAGTCATTGAAGGGAAAAATGGCTTAAATGACATTTATAAAAATTGATATAAAATTATGTGCGGTTTCAATTACTTGTGTATTGTTTACCGAGCATTAACTTTTTTCCTTTTTGAATTTGAAAAATTGTAATTTTTTTAAAAGAAAATTTAAAAGTTTTAAGTATCGAGTATCAGGAATACTTTTGTATTGAATAAACAAGTTTCCCATCACTATTCAGCTTATTTAACGGTAAAATAAGTAGCGAACTTGTTTTGTTTTTGATCATTATTGTAATTTTTGCTTTGAGTTAGCACATACAATAAAAAATAATATTTTGTTTTTTAATAAATTGTTTTAATTTAACACTTTAAATTAAATTAATTTAAACACTTAAAAATTAATAATATATTAATGAACAAACAGAAAAGTTATTTTTGCACAATTTAGAATAGGCAAATATAAGCAATGTTGATCAGAGAGTTCAAAGAAATATAAAAGGGAAAACTACACTTTATTGCAATGATATTAATAGACGGTGGCAGTCAGCTGGTAAAGATAAAGACAGGTATATGATTAGCTTTAATGATAACTTCGGCAGTATTCTAATTTACTTTTACCGTGGATTCTTACAAATGCATAAAGATTGGTTGCAACGAGATGATTTTATTTTTACAAATGGCAGTCCCTATGAGGAAAATTAGGCGGAGTTACCTAGTACTTCCAAACGCGGTAGAGGTTCGATGCGGAGTTGTCATATGCTGCCCAGATGGCTAAACGTGCAACTTGCTATCGTTCAGCAGCAGATGTAATGAAAATTGTATCCGAACATCCTGAAGAAGCAAAAGAATACAAGAGGTATTTTATGTTTGCCATTCCACATAGGGGTATTTCATCGGCTTAGGCGGCCAAAATTATTTGAGCCCTGTTTATTATTTCCTTAACCCTGTACGACCATTGGGTCACATTGACCCACCCCAAATTTTTTTATATGTAAACATTAAAACCATTTTGTTGCAACAATTTTATTACTTGATGTTTGTTTGCTGAGTTTTTTGTGTCCTTAACCCTGTGAGAAAAATGGGTCATATATGACCCACCTATTTTTTTTTATTATAAACCTTGTGTTTATAATGCTACGATCTTCAAAAAATAAGATTTTTTTTACTTACTTACAGGAAGCGTCAAGTTTCAACTGTTTTATCGGTAAATAGGCGATGGGCTGCGAAAGTGATACAAACTATTCTTTGGATATTGTCTTTTGTATTGCAAAAGCTTTTTTACCCAGTTGAAATTTGTAAAACCGACTTTTGACCGGCTAGATTTCGAAAATACCCCTCTGTGCGTCCTTTGAATTAACGATATTTGATAGTTCTATAAATTAACAATATGTTGTACAATTTATTGTTTTGTGTGAATTGTAAACTACTGCTGTAATTTTCTAAGTGTTTATATGTTTTATTAAAATATATTTCATACTTTAAATTTAATGTATTGTATAATATATAATAGATGTAAGAAGGAAAATAAACACCAACGTTAATACACTGCCGAAGAAACGCTTGCCACATGCGTCGATGCTAAATTAAGTGCTCATAGTTACAAAGTTTTACGGAAAAATGCAATTAAAGCTGGTCACTTATTATTACCATCTTTTTGGATGCTAACAAAGGCTAAAAAGGAATGTTTTCCAGCGCAAAGTGTTATCGTTGTGAATGAAAATAATGTTCAAAATGTGTTTATGTTGTATGGGAGCTACCACGCCCACTGGTCCGATTGTGCCTTAATTTTGAGAATTGTTTAGAAATTACATAACTGACGTCTACTATTGATTTCGATATTGTAACTTATTTTGCTTCTAAGATATAGCGTAAAATGGTTTTACTTTGTATGGGAGCTGCCACGCCCACTTGTCTAAAGTTTCTTCAATACTTTTTTTGTTCTTTCCTATACTTTAAACATCGAAAACTATCAAAAAAATCGAAAAAATAATTTTCTCCGTCTAACTTGTATGAAACGAAACACTGTGCGACGCCTAAGAAGCTATTATTCTGAACAAATCTGGATAGAGTAATTTGGTGAGTATGAAAACTGGAACCCGTTAAATCCATCAAGCAAATAAAACAACTCTTGGTAACTGGTATCATGTGCCAGGTGCCAGTTCGAAACTCGGCTTAGGTGTATCGCCTATAGCCACTTTTATAACGGGATACTGCCAGAAACCAGAGATCTGCAGCAAGTCATTATAAACATAGTTGACTCGAGTATATACGCATTAATTTGGCTTCTACTTCATATTCAGACTTATCAAAAATGTTGAAGCATTCATAACACGCAACTTAAATCCAATGCTTCAAGAGTCATACTCTGACTCACAGTCGAACGTAGTCGGTATGATTCTAACTTCATTTCAATAAGTACAACATGTTGTGAACAACATGCACAAGCACTTCAAAGTAATGATGTGTTTTTCAGGGTTACCAGCTCTGGTATAAATTAAGAATTTTAGAATTAATCTGTTGACAGTGTATTATTTTTAAATTCTCACTATAAAAATTTAAAAAAATAATTTTTTTTTACATAACTAACAATTGAATCACTACACTCTGCTGATTTATCAATTGAGTCACAACTGCTGATTTATCATATTTAAATAATGTATTTTCTTTTTTTTATGTGAATATACGTGAAGTTACTTATATAATTATTTTGCTGAATTTAAATAAACAAACTTTATTAAATTGAAATTTATTTTTATTATTTCTTTTGGAGAAGTTCCCTTTATATACAAGGTGTGTTATTTTACTTTTACACCATTTCATGAAACGCACAGCGAAATTCTATAAAAAAGTGTTTACTGCATCTTAAAATCCAATTAAATGTATTTCGTTATAAAAAATTCTATGGTAACCCTGCTTCTCTTCTAACAGCGAGCGTAAGTTCAAAAACAGCCACTGCGTTTGACTGGAAAAATTCGCACGCATTCCTAATGAACTATGGGACTTTAGCTTGAGCTATGTGTACTTTGTTTGAGCTATGGGTTTTCGGTATGATTTATAACAAGTTCTTTGATGTTGCAGAGTATTTGGTAGACTTTGACGTTCGATTGACGAATCAAACATTGAACTATGATTTTCTTTCTGTAGCAAGAGTGCTTCGAGTAGTAGTGGTGGTTTTTGTTTGAAGTGCACGCACTACAACTCGGTTTTGCATGAATCACTATAAGTCGCAAAAACGTGACTCGTTGCAGATCTCTGCCAGAAACCGTATTCATTAGTACAGGAAGTTTTAGGCCACGACAACGGACGTACGGGTATCCTCATAGGGATCCCAACAAAATGGCGCAGCCGGTAGGATCCTTGTTCACGGGAACATCAGTTACAGTAGCCTTCGATCGTAACAAGTTCAAGCGCTTGTTGCGATAACAACAGCAGAAAGTCAATTACAACAAGTTTCAAGTGCTTGGTGTAATTGCAAAAGAAACAAAACCAAAGCCGATATCCAATGGATTCATGTGTTTGTTGGAATATTTGGCTTGTTTCCGGGGTTAGAGAAATGAACATTAAAATATTAAATCTAAAATCAGAAGTGACAATGTTATAAAACTTAAAAAGCTAAACGAAAATTATTGTTAAAAACTTATAATGTTTCGGATTTTTAACTTTCGGAATCAAGGTTTTTTTTTTTTTCTTTGAGGAGATGAACCAGTACCCAAAAGGACCAACCAAGGACCAATCACTAAGAGAGCCATAGCTGAAGGATGAGCACAGACGGAATGGCAAATGACAACGTTCGGAAATCAGAGCAGGATGGTTGCAGTAAGAATCATGAACGGCTTTAACAAGAACGAATTAAAATATAAGCGTAGGAAAAAACTTTGTGCATTGTATATGTAAAGAATATTAATAAAAAGACAAAGAAAACCAACTGGATTTATTGGAAAAAATTAAATCAATAAGTAATACTTCGGGCTTAATAGATTACCTCAAGATAAGAAGAAAGTGGGAAGATATATGAGAATATTCCGAAAAAACAAAACAAAATTAAAATAAATGAAATAGTAAAGACCATGTATAATCTGGTCCCTTTATTTTCGGGAACCGATTCATAAACAGAAGTGTATAGGTTCATTCAAGGGTGCGATCTCGCAATTAGAGCGTTCGGTACTGCGGAGTTACAAGGTATTATAGAGTGTGCTAAGTTGAGATTACACGGGGATGCCTTCGAATTATGTAGGGGAAGACAGTTTGCCACTATTGATGAATTTTACTTATTAATTAAATCAAATTATCTAAGGGGGACCACGTATACTGCAGTCATAATAGAGTTGTCAAAATGCGTCCAAGAGCCAGGGGAGAAACTGCAAACATTTGCAAGACGATTGAGCACAATAGAATCCAGAGGGAAAGATTGCATGGGAGAAGAGAAAGGGCTGTTAAACTAATTGAACAAAGCAGTAGTGACGGCATTCAAAGTAGGATTGAGTGACCCAAGTTTAAGGGCCGTGGTACTAACAATTGAAGGGAGAAACTTAGACGAGCTAGTGACTAAGGAAACAAAAGCAAGTTAATTGGTGCAATGTAATGTAATTGGAGCAGCAAAATAGAAAGAATCAGGTTTACTGACAGGGGCCCAGCAAAGGCCATTAAGCTGGGAACTTTGAAATAAGCGCGAAATAAGGCCGACAAAGGTAGAAATAGATAAAAGATTGTGAATATATATTCGGCTCATCTGGCAGAGAACTTGGTAACAGAGATAAAAATAAAGGAAGAGAAAATGAATGATGAATTAAGACAATGGGAAACAAAAAATTATTAAAAGTTAAGGAAGGGAAAATTAATGATGGAGATAGAATAAGTAAAAGAAAGAATAATAATGAAATAACCTTGAGCGAAAAGAATAATTGTGAAGAAACAATAAGCAAAAAAAAAAAAAAGAAAAATAATGAAGTAAATTTCAGGGAAGAGAATTACGGGAAAATAATAAGTAAAAGAAAATATTATAATAATGAAATAAGTTTGAATAAAGAGAATAGTTGTGAAGAAAGAATGAGTAACAGAAAGAATAATGGTGAAATAAAAGTAAATAAGGAAAAAATCAATGCGGGAATAATATCAAAGATTCAGGAAATAAATATACCGCCGCAGGGTAATTGTATAAGTAAAAGTGAAACAGGGTTCAAGACAAAGGACAAGAAACATGCAAGGGAAGTAAAGAGAATTTATAAAAAACTGAAAGATGTTTTAGAAGGCCAAAACAAAGAAACGGTAATGCTTGCCGACCAACAAGAAATCAAGAAACTAGAAAATTATGTAGAGAACAAGTGTCAGATAAATTATTGCTATTGTTGTTGTTGTTGCTGTTGTTGTTACTGTTGTTGTTTTTGTTATTGTTGTTGTTACTGTTGTTATTGTTGTGATTGTTGTGATTGTTGTTGTAATTGTTGTTTTTGTTATTAATATTGTTATTGTTATTGTTATTGTTATTGTTATTGTTATTGTTATTGTTATTGTTATTGTTATTGTTATTGTTATTGTTATTGTTATTGTTATTGTTATTGTTATTGTTATTGTTATTGTTATTGTTATTGTTATTGTTATTGTTATTGTTATTGTTATTGTTATTGTTATTGTTATTGTTATTGTTATTGTTATTGTTATTGTTATTGTTATTGTTATTGTTATTGTTATTGTTATTGTTATTGTTATTGTTATTGTTATTGTTATTGTTATTGTTATTGTTATTGTTATTGTTATTGTTATTGTTATTGTTATTGTTATTGTTATTGTTATTGTTATTGTTATTGTTATTGTTATTGTTATTGTTATTGTTATTGTTATTGTTATTGTTATTGTTATTGTTATTGTTATTGTTATTGTTATTGTTATTGTTATGGTTATTGTTATTGTTATTGTTATTGTTATTGTTATTGTTATTGTTATTGTTATTGTTATTGTTATTGTTATTGTTATTGTTATTGTTATTGTTATTGTTATTGTTATTGTTATTGTTATTGTTATTGTTATTGTTATTGTTATTGTTATTGTTATTGTTATTGTTATTGTTATTGTTATTGTTATTGTTATTGTTATTGTTATTGTTATTGTTATTGTTATTGTTATTGGTATTGTTATTGTTATTGTTATTGTTATTGTTATTGTTATTGTTATTGTTATTGTTATTGTTATTGTTATTGTTATTGTATTGTTATTGTTATTGTCATTGTTATTGTTATTGTTATTTTTATTGTTATTGTTATTGTTATTGTTATTGTTATTGTTATTGTTATTGTTATTGTTATTGTTATTGTTATTGTTATTGTTATTGTTATTGTTATTGTTATTGTTATTATTATTATGGTGATGGTGATGATGATGGTGATGATGGTGATGATGATGGCGATGATGGTGGTGATGATGATGATGATGATGAGTATAATTAGATTGTGTGGTAACTTATCAAAAGTTTTACTAAAGTCGGTGTAAACTCAGTCGACCTGGTTACCAGAGTCAATCGAATTTAAGCAGAATGTTTTAAAATCAATAAGATTACACACAGTTGATCTGCCATTAACAAAACCAAGTTAGCTGACAAGTTGTTATGACTTCACCATAATGAATTTTTACCCGATCGTACACGATCCGCTCAAAAAGTTGAGGAATCGATGAGAGCTTAGTGATAGGCCTATAGTTACTGACATCATTCCTGCAACCTTTTTTATAAATAGGACTTATAAATGACTCTTTCCATGAAATTGGAAAATAACTTTCGTTAAATGATTTATTGAATAATAAAGTGGTTGACTCAAAACGGATCCGCATTGTATTAACACTGCGGCAGGAATTCCATCAGGCCCAGCGCCAAAATCCTCATCGATCGATCCAATATACTTTAAAATATCCTCAGAAGTGAAGGATATAGATTCCAAAGAATCTCTGGATACGGAATTCATATATTCAAAGTACTCAGTATTGTCAGGATTAAAAGCATCTGAACAGAAAGAGTCTTTGAAAAGGTTGGCAAATAGGTCACAAATTATGACGGGATCATCAGTAAATCCATCAAGAGTTCTGAATGAAGAAGGAAATCCATCGGATTTCTTCTTTGTGTTTATGTATCCCCAAAATTTTCTTGGATCAGACAATATTCTCAGCTTAACATGGTTTAAATATTCGTGATATAATATAGCTGGGCGGTTTTCAAATTTCAGAAACAAACACTTGTAAGTCTCTTGGTTATTTGAGTCTAGGCTACAGACGTATTTCGTCCATGCCCTATTCCTGTTGTTGCGAAAAGTTTTTAAATCCTTAGTGTACCGGGGGTACGCAGAATTTTCGCAAATTTGAGGCTATATGGTACAGACTGAGAAAATATAGCAAAAAGTTCCATATAATAGAAATGAATGGAATTATCAAGACTATTTTTATTTAAGTATTCTAAAATTACATTAAGCTTTTTATGAATTAAATGATTCAACTTCAAAAAGTCAGCTTTTTTAAAATTGAATTCACAAACCTTATCAACTGAATTCGAATTTACTATATTTTTCTGTCGGATTTGTACCAAATACTCATTGGTGAATAGAATTCATCAACAGTAGTTAGAGCATGAAAGGCTCTCTTAACAACAACATTGTTACTGTCTGTAGTTAAGACCAGGTCAAGAAGTCTGTTAAGACTTTTATAAATACTACTTACTCAGAGTAGTCAGTCAGAACATATATTGTCAACAAATATATGTTCTTGGTGTCTCTTCGAATTACATGCACAAAAAATATGTATCATCGTCTGAAGGATGCCATTTTAAGTCAGGCAGATTGAAATCGCCCAACAATAAAATGTCGTCATTTACGTCAAGTAAATTTATAATATATTCTATGCAATCAGCAAGATTTGCATAGACCTCTGCACTACTTTTTGGCGGAATATATGCATTAATAACATAGACATTAGAACTACAATATATAACTTTAACGCATATGAGTTCGATATAAGCAGAGCTGGGAATATCAATAAAGGAACTTACAAAAGAGTTCCTTACAGCTAATAGGACTCCACCACTGACAGCAGAAATATTGTCAGCGTGCCTGTCCTTTCTATAAACTTGAAAACTATTATCAAACAGTTCTAAGTCAGTAATGCTTCCATTCAGCAAAGTTTCAGTTAACGCGATAATATCCTCAGAGAAGTTCTGAGTTGACAAAAACTATGTCTCGCGTCTTTGAGCGTAATCCCCTTACATTTTGATAGTAAAGGGATAGCCTATATAGATTTTTTGGGCCTGAAAGGTGGCTTGTTGTCCTTCGAGACCTGTTCTTAGGCTTAAACTCAGAAACGAGAATATTATTGGCCCACAAATTAGAGTTAATAACAGTTGCAAACTTTTCATCTGCAACTGTGAGAATAAAAGAAGCGTGGGAGGGTTTGTTACCTATTTTCTTGCATGAACGGGATGCATTTTGACTTAGTAAATTATTATGTTTGATAAACGTCAGTACATTTTCAGTCGTTGTGTCGGGCTGAAGACGTGAAATAAATAAGTTTTTTCTCCTAGACACTGCCCTTAAAATTAAATTCAATTGGTTATTGGGAGCAGTTGATCTCAATATTTCACTATTAGCCAAGGGAGGAATAATAGATGGAGGTGAAGAGATAACTCTACTATGTACTTCCAGGGGCATGACTGAGGGCTGCTGAAACTGACGCTTATTATTTTTATTCTTATTTCTATTCATATTTTTGTTTTTCCTTTACTTTCTTAAACTATTATGGTCTTTTTTTTATGGGTTAAGAGTTTCAGTCATATTTTCCGGTATTGGACTTCATCATTAATGCTGGTACTGGGTGCGGCTCTCACTTCGCTAAAAAATGTGACAATTTCTCTAAAATTGTTATTTGAGGTACTGAGAATTTCCCCAAAAAGCTTTATTTTTGAATAAAGTTCATCAGGGGAAATAGCCCTGCACGAAGCGCAGTACCAGCGAAGACCTGATCGTATAGACAATTAATCGTCCAAGCACGATTTGGATATACCTGCACGAGATGCATGTAACATTTGCTCACATGGACCAGAACAACTAAACATGGGGTTCAGAATGTTCTGGCTTCTGCATAGCTCGTTTAAGGAATAAGCGGCGATATTAAATTAAAAACAAAAAGGAAATTAAGGAAATTAAAAACAAAAAGTGCTTTAAGGGTATAAATTTTAATATTTAACATGCAGTTAAAAAGCAAAAACAACCACTACGCTAGCGATAAACAAAACACCGCACAAAGAGGAATGAAAGAAAAAAAAAACGACAAAACAAGAAAGCATGCAAACAAAACTTCTCGATAATGATGATGATGATTCATTTACTTGATATATACCTTGTTTATCCGATTGGTTAAAACCTTTGCATAAATCGAATTTCAAACCGCTTCGAAAATTTCAAGACGATTGAATAAAACCTGATTTCAATTCGGCTATTATTTTTTAAAACGGTTTAAAATAGCGCATAAACAGGCTGTTCTTTTAAAACGTTTGGGAAATAATATGCTTTGGCTTTAGTTAAGCAGTTTATAGCTGTATCATATGCTAAATTCTTCTTGTTTTAATAGAATTGATTAATAAAGAAAGATATAATTTGAAAATATTTTTTTCCATTTTTATTTTAGAAAAAAAATTAAAATTTTCAGAACGTGTGATTTCCGTTTTCAGTGAAACCGCTTGCTGCTTGCGTATAAACACACGGCATATAATCGTTCTGACTCAAAGCGATTGTGCTCAAATCGACTTGAAGCGTCGGATAAACAAGGTAATAGACTCTATTTAACATACTACTTTACAACAGCACAGAGCTTTCGGAATCTATGCCATACACTAAACATCAAATTGTCCACAACAGCCTTTCGAATAAACAGTTTTTGAAGAAGAACTATTCTGTGAAGACATTAACTACTTCTGGCTTATTACCAAACTTTCGTATAAAAATACAAATTGCATAAATACAAATACAAATAAAGAGTAAAATTACCTACACACTGATTATAACCTTAAAACATTAACAACTCAAATAACTTAGAACTATAATAATGTTTGGCATAATCACAGCCTTAAGCACACATTCCACATGTGTTCATATACAAAAGACAAGAGATATCAGACAATAAAATGTAGAATAACATCCGCGATCAAATGAATTTTGCATGAATTGAAATGCAATGAAATGAATTGAAAAGACTTGGAAAAATTATGAATTTCTTAATTGAGTTCGTCGTCTTCGAACAACGGCAAAGTTTTTGCCAAATTAGTTTAAGTGATCAAAAGGCACATTAAAATTAATATCTTAATGAATAGTTATATTATATTAGGTTAATAAAAGGTTTATGGCATGGACCGAAAATAACATGTTGTTTTAAAAATTTAAAGGATTTTTAGGAGTTTTAAATTGCAAATGGAGATGAATTTCAAGTATACCAAAGTGGTCCTTGTTCCATTCACTCATAAAATATTTAGAATTTTTTTTATTTTTCATGTTTTATTATAGAGCTCATAAAATAACTTTAATTTTTCAGTTTTATTTTTTCCTCAAAAAATAACTTTCATTTACAAAAGTCAGTTGAACTACATGAATATACGACCCTAGAACGTACCTATTCACGTGCGCTTATATTATGACGATGAGTAACCAAGAGAGGAGTTCTTCTGATTCTAGAATATACCTGTTATATACATGTGGTGACTCAATAACACCACATAGAAACACTACAACATAGAAACTACAACATATATTAGCTCAAATATACACTTTCATTAAATTCACTTTGTTTTGATCATGTTTGTATGATGAAGTTTTCATCAGGGTTCAGAAATATTTACTCATGAAGCAAACATTTCCAACAAAAATGATAATAAAGTTTGAAGCACACAACACACAATTTTATTTTAATTTCATGTGTTGTGTGCAACCGAGTTGGCGTGCTCTTGACTATTCTTCATGAGTTCTTCATTTTAATATTTGATTGCGCTGCACGTACACAAACAGTGATCGATCGCAATGGCTCGCAATGGTGTGGGATAATTCATTCCCTCGTGAAGACAAAAATGAAGAACATTTTTAAGACACAACTTGTTCGTGTTGGAAAAATTTGGCGGTCATGAATAGAAAAATTAATTCAGTGACTATTAGTTGTTTTTGTTCCTTTTGGTTGCTTTTGGATGTTTTTTTGGTGGCTGTGCAGCGTATTAGAGTCTGTTGAGAATAATTGGACTGTTGTTTAGTGCACTTTCAACCGTATTGGTTCTGAGATCTGAGATCAAGTTGAGATCTGAACTATCAAACAGATCTATTTCAAACATATTAATAACAAAATTGAATTTTGATTTATTGGACTATTTCATATTTTCTGAAATACATGTTACAGATTCTGAACCACATTTTATATGTTCTGAAATACATATTACAGTTTCTGAACTACAATTCATATTTCTGAAATACAATTGACGATTTCTCAACTACATTTTAGAATTCTTAAATATAACTTACGCTTTCTGAATTTCAATTTACTATTCCGAACTATATTTAACTAATCTGAAATACAATTAACGAATTCTGAATTTCAACTTACTATTCTGAACTACAATTTACTATTCTGAAATACAACTTACGATTTCTGAATTTGAACCTACTATTCTGAACTACAATTCACTTTTCTGAACATAATTTACGGATTCTGAACTACATTTCATTGTTCTGAAATACAAATTACGCTTTCTGAAATAAAACTTACATTTTCTGAACTACAACTTGAAAAGGTGTAGACGAGCAACTAAAACTCGCTGACAACCTATGGGAAGTCATATCAGAATCCGAAGTCACTTCAATCCATCGCGTGACAAAACCATTCCAAAATTCAGAGTTAGCGATGATTACACAATCTTTCACAAAGACAACTTCCAAAATGTTGGTCAATTTTAATAAATTGGCAATTGAGATCCAAGAGTTAAAGAGCGAACGATATCGTAACCGTTCAAACGAGAGTGAGACAAATTTCAGAGGTTTTTCAAGACGTAGATCCCCATCAAGAAGTGTACCTCGACAACGTCCTGCGAACTGGGTATGTAGATACCATTTTAGATTAAGTAGATCAGCTAAATGATGTTAACAACCATGTTGATTCAATAAAAACGACACACAACATAACACAACACAACACAATACGACAAACTAAGCGATTCCATCATTGCGACGGCTAATGATGGTATTCAGACAACACTAACACGCCGCATATTTATTTACGACAATGACAATCACATTAATTTTTTTAACGACAGTGGCGCAGAAGTTTTAGTATTTCCAATAATTAAATTCAAAAAGTTAGACTCAATTCTAACAGCTGCGAACGGTAGCACCATTTCAACTTGCGGCAAGAAATGATTAAACATTAACTTAAAATTGAGACGCGATTTTCCTTTTATATTTATACTAGCAGACATTACAAGACCCATCATAGAAGCAGATTTCCTCACAAAATATGGTCTCTGTGGATCTAATCGATCCACTTACACAAATATTAGTTAACGCAATTGAAGCATTCACAGACACAACACTACCCAAGTTATTCACACTAAACAACAAATACACGAATATACTTAAAAACTCTCCATCTCTTACATCAGAACCCGACTACAACAAAACAGTAGACAAAACAGTAAACAAAACACAAAACAGAACATCACATAACTACAGAAGCACAGTTGCCTTTTTCGAAACCAAGACGTTTAGACACAACCAAGTACAAAATTGCCAAACAAAAATTCGACTTTATAGTCAAAGCAGGCATCTGTCGTCCATCAGATTCCATGTCAGCTTCTCCTCTACATCTTGTATCTAAAAATGATGCAAATGACTGGAGATCCTGTGGCCACTACAGAATACTTAACGCTATTACAGTTCCAGGCTGCTACCCTTTACCACACATACACAACTTAGCTATTAACTTGCACAACAAGAAATTTTTTTCTAAATTAGACATAGCATACCATCAAATTCCTATGGCCACTACAGACATACACAAGACCGCAATTACTACAGCATTCGGAATGTTTGAGTTCTTGATAATGCCGTTTGGATTAAGAAACGCAGCTCAAACATTCCAACGTTTCAAAAACGAAGTGTTGAAAGAACTCGATTTCGTTTTCATATACCTTGACGACATACTAGTAGCAAGCGACACCGAAGGACATCTCAGACACCGTAAAAACCGTACCGTAAAATAATAAATTTTCTTAGTTACAATATTTCAAACAAAGGCATACAACCATCTCCTAACAGATTTCAATGTATTATTAACTACCCAAAACCAGAAACAGTTAAACAAATGCAGAAATTCATTGGGATGATAAATTACTATCTCAGATACATACCAAAATTAGCACACGCACTCACAGACATTTACGACATGTTAACATCGGCATCTAAAATAAAGTCAAACATCTTACATGGACAGACAGCACAATAGAAGCATTCACAACGATAAAAGAAAGTTTTACTAAGGAAGTGCCACTTAACCATTTTAATAGCAAAGAAAAACTTTCTATCGCTGTGGATGCATCTAAAACTATCGGTGCAGTTTTGCTACAAAAACATGAACAACAAATAGAACCACTAGCTTTCTTTTCAAAAAAATTATCACCATCCGAAACAAAATACAGAACATTTTATCGCGAACTTTCAGCAATTTACCTTACAATTAAACAATTTAGACATTATTTAGAAGGACGAACATTCACAATATACACAGATCACAAACCACTCATTTCAGCATTACACTCAAAGACAGAGAGAAGCCCAAGACAAACACGACAACTAGAGCTTATTGCACAATTTTCCAATGACATCAGATACATCAAATGTACAGACAACGTCGTAGCATATGCAATTTCATTAACTGAGATAGAGGCTTTTACAACCTCAGATATCAATCTCAGAACTCTACACCGAGAACAGACAAAAGATTCAGAACACCAAGAAATCTTAAACAAAGATACTTACAATATCAAGCAAATATACATTCCACTATTAAACATTAAAATTTGGTGCGAACAAACAAATACAGAAACACGTCCATACATACCACAAACATTACGCAAACAGGTTTTCGAACAATTACACAACATTGCTTCTCGATGCCTTATTACACAGAGATATGAACACAGAGAAAATGAACACACAAATAAACAAATGGTCACAGAAATGCATAAGATGTCAAAAAGCAAAAAGTACACAGACACACGAAAACAATTCCACACAAGATAGACATTCCACACGGTGCTTCGAACATGTTCATGTCGATTTAGTAGGCCCTTTACCAATATCTAATGGTTACAGATATCTGCTCACCCTAGTTGATAGAACACACGTTGGCATGAAGCGTATCCACTCAAAGATACCAACGCCAGTACTGTCGTTAACACACTTAATAGGGAATACATTTCACGTTTTGGAGCTCATCTGGAATTGTTTCTGATCGAGGTCCTCAATTCACGTCCGCAAAATTTAAAAATGTTGTCAAAAATCTAGGAAGCAAACACATTACCACCTCTGCTTATCATCCACAAGCTAACGGAACGGTATAACGATTTCATAGAGAGCTCAAGACTTAGCGTGCAATAGCGAACAATAATTAAACAAACTGGTGCACAGAGTTGCCACTAATTTTTCTCGGACTCAGGCTGACGGTTAAAGAAGATATTAAGGCTTCACCTGCTGAGATGGTGTTTGGTCAAACTCTTAGGTTACCACAACAAATAGTAACAACAGCCAGAATTTTAATTCGTCGGGAACTTCGTCGAGCACTCAGTACTTGCAAATTTGTCTTCGTTCGCAATGACACAATTCGCAAAACTCTCCAAGAGCCTTACAATGGTCCCTTTGAAGTTTATGCAAAAATAATACTAACAATACAGTTAACATAGACATAATCAAACCCGCCTCATTAGACACAACAGCACAAACACATACAACCAAAATTAAAAACACTAAAGTACACTTCAACCTATTAGTGTTGGGATCCTCCCTATTTGAAGATACCCGTTAGTTCGTTGTCGTGGCCTAAGCTTCATATATTGGATGGATACAGTTTCTGGCCGTATCCTGTTATATCGAGTGGCTACAGTCGCTACACCTGAGCCGAGTTTCTACTTGGAATCTGGCACATGGAACCAGTTACCAAACATTGTGTTATTTACTCGATGGAGTTAACAGCTTTCATACTCACCAACCGTTCTATTCAGATTTGTCCAGAATCCTCAGCTGCCTCGGTCGTCGTTCCAAAGCTTAATCCAAACACCAAACTAAAACCAACTGAATAAAACACTCACGACTTTACTTAATTCCCTTATTAATTGCTCATCAATAACTAACTCCCTTTATTTGGCAGAGACCAGATACTTATAACATATCTGCGCTCGCTTCTTCTTCTTCATTTTATTACATGCTTAAATCTAGCTTTGCATATTAACAAAAGTTCCACAATCACATTTCTTTATTTTCTTGCCGAGAATAAAATTACCCGGAAACATTAACATATCTACAAATTGCTCATATTGCATTTTGTTCCCCTGTCCCAAATATTGTCCAATTATGAATTGCAGCAATAAATAATATTAACTTATTTTTATTTGCATACAATTATAACAATAAAATCTTATTAATTTAAATTACCATTGTAACCAACGTCCCTTTTCCGGATTTTTACAGCTATGGTATACTCGCCGGTGCCCAGCGTTTGTTGCAGAAATTTATAATAAAGAGAACCTTTCGCTTATGCGAAGTTTTATCTATTCTTACTTACTTACTTAGGTGGTCGTAACAACCCGTGTCCGGGTTTCGGCCGACCTCATCAGCTCTAGCCAGGCGCCTCTGCTTTGCGCGCGCCTTCTCCAATCGGATACACCAAGTGCGGTTAGGGCTTCCTCAGTCTGGTCCATCCATCGGAGACATGGTCTCCTTCGTCGTCGTTGACCAGCGACCCTCGCCTCGAGCACGATGGACATGACCCAGCCAGCGTAGTCGCTGCACAGTTATACGCCGAACTACGTCAATGTCATCGTAGAGCTCATACAGCTCGTAGTTCATTCGGATGCGATAGTCATCGCCGACTCGAACAGGACCGAAGAACTTTTCTCTCGACCACCCCCAGAGCGGCTGCGTCAGTTTGCGAAACTACCCATGTCTCAGCGCCATAAAGCAGCACAGGTAGAATGAGCGTCTTGTAGAGTGTTAGTTTTGTTGATCGAGAGAGGGCTCTAGAACTTAGTTGCTTACTGAGCCCGTAGTAGCACCTGTTACCAATTATTGTTCTTCGCTTTATCTCCAGGCTGATTTCGTTGTTGGTATTAACGGCGGTGCCAAGGTAAACGGCCTCCTTGACTACTTCAAAATTATAGCTGCCGGATGAAACGTGGTAGTCTAAACGCCGCGCTCCTTGTTTGTAGACAGCATATACTTTGTTTTACCCTCATTTATCGATAAACCCACTTTGGCTGATTCCTTTTCGATAGCGGCGAAAGCAGCGGTAACATCTCTCTTGGTTCTGCCGACAATACCAATATCATCAGCGTACGCAAGGAGCTGGACACTTTTATAGAAAATGTTGCCATTACGATGCACACCGGCCTTTCGTATCATCATGATGTTGAAGAGATCGCAAGACAGTGGATCGCCTTGCCTGAAACCTCTTTCGGTATTGAAGGTTTCGGAAAGGTCATTTCCTACCTTGACGGAGCTGCGTGTGTTGCTCAACGTCATTCTGTAAAGTCTAATCAACTTTGCAGGTATACCGAACTCAGACATTGTTGCGTATAGGCAATCCCTCCTCAGGCTATCGAACGCAGCTTTTAAATCGACAAAGAGATGGTGTGTGTCAATTTGATTTTCGTGGGTTTTCTCCAGGATTTGTCGTAGCGTGAAAATCTGGTCAATGGTGGACTTACCAGGTCGAAAGCCACACTGATAAGGTCCAATCAGGGTTTTTTGTTTAATCGGCTTTAATCTTTCACACAGTACGCTTGAGAGAACCTTATATGCGATGGAAATAAGACTACCTCTATAACTGGCGCAGATTGTAGGGTCTCCTTTCTTAAATATAGGGCACAGTACGCTGAGGTTCCAATCGTCGGGCATGCTTTTTGCTAGCCATATTTTGCTGATGAGCTGATGCATGCGCCTTATCAACTCATCGCCGCTGGTTTTAAACAATTCAGCTGACAGGCCGTCAGCACCCGCTGCTTTATTGTTTTTGAGTCGTTGGATAGCAACTCTAACCTCTTCATGGCTAGGTGGTGGTACTTCCACTCCGTCATCGTTGATTAGTGGCTCTGAACTGCGCTCTCCATCGGCGGCATTGGTGGAATCGTCGCCAGTAAGTAAATTGGAGAAGTGCTGTCTCCACAATCTCAGCACACACTGTGTATCCGTATTCAGATCTCCATTTTCGTCTCTACAAGTGGATGCTCCGGGCTTGAAACCTTGGGTTAGACGCTTAACCTGTTGATAGAATTTTCGTGCATCCTTCTTGCCCTGGTATACCTCTAGTTCCTCACGCTCACGCTTTTCCTGCTCTCTTTTCGTGCGTCTGAAAAGGCGCCTCTCTTCCTTCCTCTTTTCGCGGTAGTTTTCTCGCACGGCTCGCATTGCAGCTGACTGCAGCGTTTTTCTGTATGCGGCGTTTTTTTACTGCTGTCGCGATGCGACACTCCTGATCGTAACATTGGTTTCGAGGTTGCGAGTGCCGGAAACCAATGACTTCTTCAGCGGCAGCGCGCATGGAGTGGGATATATGCGCCCAATGTCCGCCGGCGTCGTCGGGTCCAGAGGTTGGTTGGCTGAGCTTAACGGAGAGTTGAGGGGAGTAGGCTTCGGCAGTCCGTTGTAATTGCAGCTTAGCGACATCAAGCTTTCGTTGCATTCCTGTGCGTATGTTCTTCGCATTGCATAATCGCATGCAGATCTTGGCTGCAACAACATAATGGTCGGAGTCAATGTTGACCCCCGAAATGTACGCACATCTAGAACACTAGAGGCATGCCTTCAGTCGATTGCAACATGATCAATTTGGTTTCGCGTTTTTTGATCCGGGGACAGCCAGGTGGCCTTGTGGATGTCGAGGTGCTTAAATCTGGTGCTACTAACTACCATGTTTCGCGCCGCGGCGAAGTCGATCAGTCTTAGACCGTTGTTCGTAGAGGTCTCATGAAGACTGAACTGACCGACCGTGGGGCCAAAGATGCCTTCCCTTCCGACTTTCGCATTAAAATCGCCGAGGACTATTTTCACGTCATGGACCGGAAGGTGGTCGTATACGTCCTCAAGACTAGCGTAGAAAGCGTCTTTGACGGCTTCGTCCTTTTCTTCCGTCGGGGCGTGCGCGCAAATAAGGCTGATGGAGAAAAATTTTGCCTTGATGCGGATGTAGTCAATCTTTCGTTCACAGGTGTGATCCGGGAAACAAGGTGGCGTAGTTTCCGGCTAACGACGAATCCACATCCAAAATTCGTTCCATAATCTTTTCACCTTATTTAAAATCAAAATTCACCTTAGTCCTAGTGGCTTGTGTTAACCTTGTGTTAACCTTGAGTGACCTTGTGTTAACCTTGCATCACCTTGTATTAACCTTGCGTATCCTTGCGTGACCGTATATTGACCTTGCGTATCCTTGTAGTAACTTATAGTGACCTTGTAGTAACCTTGCGTATCCGTGTAGTAACTTTGAGTGACCTTGTGTCACCTTGTATTAACCTTGTGTCACCTTGTATTAAGTTTGAGTGAGCTTGTATTAACCTTGCGTGACCTTGTATTAACCTTACGAATCCTGGGAGAGTTTACTTGCTATAGCTGAGGCGAAAGTACTATAATTAGGCCTTTATAGGCCGAGGAGAGCCTCGGAATCCTGGGAAAGAAATTTTGATTGCACTATTGAGAAAGAAAACTTATCAATATGTAATCGCGGCATCCTAGGAGCGAAAACCAAAATATTATCGGGAAAGAAAACTTATCACCGATAATATGTCTACTTATGAACAAAAGATCTCTGACACTTCAAGGTTACACTTTTTCACTTACCACGTATGCTTCTGGAGGTCCAATCACGTCAACTGCACGATTAACAAGAACACAAGAGAGCGATTTCATACTATGACTGGCTTTTACCTTCAGTGATAGCTGCGTTCTGCACAAACCGGTTATGCACTGTTGTCTCGCTCTCACAGCTATCATCTGAGCCATACTGCGTATGTGTGTGTGTGTGTGTGTTAGGTGACTCCTTGCTCGAAAACAGGCTTTCACTATGTGGTGTACATCCAGATTTATGTATATACTGCGTTTGTATATAAGTATTATCCCAGTAAACAATAAAAAGTAAAAGCTGTTGCTTTTTTCATTTTTGTTTTCATATTCTCGTTCAGTATAATTAAGGAAAAGATAAATTAACAAAATGCTACTTCTATGTTATTTTAAATAATTACAAAACATTAAATAATTTGATTAATTTAAACTTAATAATTCATGGTACACTTCAAAATTTAATTGGTTTAAATTTTTGCTTCTATACCATAAATTAATTTCTGTTTGCATGTACTAACAACAGTAAAATATTTTTCATTTAAAATGCTGTCATTGCATTTCGTTCCCGGTGCAGAAGGCACAACGGTGTCTGTTTATTTCTCACATTCGTGACAACAACAACATACTGGCGATATTGCTTGTTACTTAAGCTGCTCGCTTGTTACCGTTTAAGTTATGCTACGCGTTCTAGCTTAAACGGTTTTTTGCATTAATGCTGATACTGTATTTTTATGAAATAGCACTTGGACTTGGCATTGGCCTTGAATTCAGATATTCAAGGTTGTATGGCACAAAAGGTAGTGCGTACATATATGTATTGGTTTATTTGTTAAAAAAAAAAAAACGAAATGATCATCTCAGCCCTTGAAAGGACTTTGACTGAGCTTCTTATTATCAATTGTGTTGTGTGTGATGTGAAATGTTTGCACACAAATGATCGAGAACTAGACCTACATGTTTTACGCCTACTCCGAATGGCTTATGTTCTCAAGAAGTTTTTCATGGCAGTTTTTACATAAAAACACTATATTACCTCAAATATACACTTTAATTAAATTCACTTTGTTTTGTTAATTTTTGTATGATAAAGTTTTCATTGTATTCAAACTTTTATATTTCAAAAATTTGCAATTTCTATCAATTGAAATTTTATTTTACATAAATGTTGTGCTCTATATAATAAATTTGTGCAATTAAAAATATATAAAAAATAAATAATACTATTCAAAAATAAAAAAAATTTGTTTGTATTCACTCCAAATACATATATGGCAAATGTCATTTGTGGGTGGTTATATTTTAATAAATGACCTCGGACTCGAAATAAGTTTATGGATATTATTTTAGTTCAATCGGAACAGTAGTTTTGGAGATATAGCATTTTAAAATATTTGTGAACGGTGAAAGGGGAAGTGGCCAAATTTTTTTCTAATCATCTACTGAAAGGAAATGTAGTCCCTTAATTTCAGCTAAGTCGCCGTAGTAGTTTTGGAGATATAGCAATTTTATATATTTATGAACAGTGAAAGGAGGTGTGGCAACATTTTTCCTTACCCATTATCTACTTAAAGGAAATTAACTGCCAATATTTCAGCTGAATCGGCCTAGTAGTTTTGGTGATATAGTATTTTTATTGATTTGTGGCCAGTAAAAGAGGGTGTGGCAACATTTCTTTCAAAGTCATCCTATATCTGAAAGAAATTTACTGCCTGAATTTCAGCTGAATCAGCCTGGTAGTTTTGAATATCTGGCATTTTTATTTATTTTTGGGCGGTAAAAGGGGTGTGGCAACATTTTTTCTAAATCACCCTGTGCTTAAAAGAAATTTACTGCCTAAATTTCAGCTGAATCAGCCCGGTTGTTTTGGAAATATAGCATTTTTATTGATTTGTGGGCGGTAAAAGGGTGTGTGGCAACATTTTTTTTCCCTTAACCAACTTATACTGAAGGAAATTAACTGCCAAAATTTCAGTAGAATCAGCCTAGTAGTTTTGGTGATACAGTATTTTTATTAATTTGTGAGCAGTAAAAGGGCGTTAAAACTACAATATTATCATAATTTTATAAATTTTGACGGACGTTCAAACATATGTACATAACAGGTCATTCAAGAAGTTCGTAGGATAAGTAAGAAAAAAATCAAATTTTTGATAAAACTCGATTATATTATTCAACATAATTGCCTTCGAGAGCGATACAACGAGTATAGCGATTTTCCAACTTTTCGATACCACTTTTATAGTACGGTTTCTCTTTCTCGTCAAAATAGGCCTCAGTTTCAGCGATTACTTCATCATTAGAGATCTGAAAACAGGAAAAAGTCACTGGGGGCTAAACCTGGAGAATACGGTGGGTGGGTAAGCAATTCGAAGCCCAATTCATTCAATTTTGCCATCGTTTTCATCGATTTGTGACACAGTGCATTATCTTGGTGAAACAACACTTCTTTCTTTTGCAAATGTGACCGTTTCTTATGTCATGACAGTAATAGTCGCTGTTGATGGTGGTTCCTTTTTGGAGATAGTCGATGAATATTATTCCTTTCGTATCCCAAAATACAGACGCCATCACCTTACAAGCCGACTGATGGGTCTTTGCTTGCTTTGGATTCGGTTCGTCGACTGCTGTCCACTCAGCTGACTGTCTTTTGGATTCTGGTGTGTAATACTGAAGCCATGTTTTATCCTTGGTCACATATCGACGATAGAATTCGATTTTATTTCGGTTTAACAGCGCCAAATACTCCTCTGAAGCATCAATTCGTTGTTGTTTTTGGTCGACTGCGAGCTCACGCTTCATCCACTTTACACAGAGCTTTCGCATACCCAAATGTTCGTGTAAAATGATAAAAACACTATTATCTGAAATCTTTACAATGTCAGCTAGCTCGTGCACCTTCAATTTGCTATCGTTCATAACCAATTTCTGGATTTTTTTGATGTTTTGTGGAATAACAGTCTGATTTGGGCGTCCGCACTGCACTCTGCATCATTTGTGTTGGTACGACCACGTTTAAATTCAGTAATCCACTTTTCTACCATTTGCCTCGATGGAACAGAGTCCGGATAATGTTTATCAAGCCATTGTTTGGTTTCCACTGTATTTTTTTCATCAAAATGCAATGCTTTATTTAAACTCGAAATTCACTTTTTTCAATTTTTTTTTTTTCATTAACAATAGTTGCACACAAAATGCTATAACTCACGAATCAATTGCCAGATTGTTGTCAAATTGTTATACGTATCGTTTGAAGTTTGGTACTAAATAAAAATCATATGAAAAAAATCTAGTAACGCCATCTATGTGTCATCCTATGGACTTTTTGAACGTACTGTTACGAACGAAGGAAGCAAATTAAATAGAAGCTTATAAAAACGAACTGACTGAAGTAGCAAACATTTTCGATTTTCGACTACAAGAACTAGAGCGACAAAAAAGTCAAACCAAAGCAAAAAAAAAAAAAAAAAAATGGAAACAGCTAATTGCTTGCAATTCCTGAAATTCTATTCGAAGCAATTCATTTGGCTAACTTCGTAAGCACAACATTCTGCACAGTTAGCCGAAGCAAAATTATCTTTTATTTGTTTTTCGTATTTTCGCCTTGCTTTTGCATGGTTACTTACGACTTGTCGAGTAAGTATTTGCAAACGAAGTTTTTTATTTTGCTGAAAAATATGTAAGCAAAGCACACATTTTTCTGCTGTTGCTTTTTTGAAGCCAGCAATTCAAACACTGGTTTAAATCTTTTGTTTTTCGAAATTTTGCATATAATTTTAAAATTTTCTGTTGATCAACTTACTGTTATTTATGAAAATTAAAATATGGCAGTTTTATTTGCTATTTAGTTTTAAGTAATTCTTAAAAATATAAATTTTTAACAAAAACATATGTGAGCTTTATGCCAAGTAATTCACGAAGCAGCAGGTCGCCACAACAACAATGTTCTTTACAGAACAACCACCAGCAGACTAGACAGCTGTTTCGTTAGTCGCTACACCAACTCATCAGTAATCGTCTGTGGGTTATGCAGTCCATTAACTTTGAAAATCTTATAAGCACACCTTCTGCTAAAACCAAAGCGGAATTGCAGTTGTGTGCTTTCCAATTTAAAAAGCAATGTTTTTCTACTTCTTAGCACAAAGAAAAGGTTCAAAAAATTGACTACATTAATTCTGCAAAGACGTCAAACAAAGAGCGCGTCAGACAAAGAGCGCAACAACAAGTCTTTGCAGAATTAATGCAGAAAACATTGAATTGTAATTGTAAAAAACACACGTTAATATTCACATCAGTAAATTTTATTACATTTCATCAACAAAAAGAAAAGAAAAAAAATTTCTTTTCCCGCCGTGCGGAATTGAACTTGGAATTTTCAGTGCCAGTCCATCGCTCTACCCACTGATCCAAACAGCCTTGCTACTGTTTGCTGACATAACTGCAGCTATGTTAACAGATGCTGTATTAACAGATGCAGGGACATACTGATGCAGCTATACAACAATAATCTACTATACATAGATTAGTGTGTTATGCTGCAGCATGGCTTCACTTGAAATTAATATTGAATCAATCACTCTGCGTAGCGAAGGAGTTTGGCTCATTGCGTAGTGTAATGACTTCTTAATCGGTGGTATCGGTGGGTGTTCAAATCTCCACGGCAGGCGAAGCTAAGATTTTTAATTTGATATTTAATTTAATTTAATTTAATTTAATTTAATTTGATTTAATATTCTTGTTATAATAAACGCAAGCAGCAAAGAGAAGCCGAGAGAAGTCATTAATTTCATGAAGCCAATGTACTTAAAATCAAGGACCTAAGTCTTTGCCGTAACGAATAAAAGTCTTTGTGGCAAAGCACATTTTCTTTACTTTTACGACTTTTCCATGCCTTTTTAAAGACGTAAGTCTTTGCCTCAAGAATTTGAGTTTTTGATATAAAGTTTATTTTTCTTGGGCATCTAACAATTTTTGTGTCTTTGCCGTAACGATGTTTTGCCTTTGGGCACAATCTAACCAATAAAAGTCTTTGTGGCAAAGTGCATTTTCTTTGGTATTACGATTATTTTCTCTGGGTGTATATATTTACTTGTCACAAAAAGTTTTTTTCACAATATTTTGTTGCACACGCAAACACTGCATAGTTTTTGTGTATACGAAAGAATTTTTAAATATTTGGGAGATTTTATTACATTTGTTAGTTTCGTTTTTTCGTTGTATTTTAATCGTTTCGCGTTAAATTTAGAAAACATAAACGTAAAGAATTACTCGTTCATTTGTTGTTGCACTGCTACAATAAAGTTTAATTGTTTCTTTTATACTTAATACTCTCAAAAATCATTCGTTGATTTGTTATTGTATGAATAAAGCTGATTTGTTTTTTTTAATATATGCCAACGACATTTTGCTTTTATGTAAGTTTGAAAAAAAATCTTCGCAAAGCATGAATGTCTTATTTTCACTAATGCTTAGCAAATTTGTGAATCGTCAAATATTCACAAGTACACGCACTGTTTTTAACACTTAAGAATTATTAAAATAAGTCTACAACTTTTTTTATTATTCTGAAAAAATTATTTTAGTAAGACCAACCTAACCACCAAAGAATACCAAAGAAACCATGTTGAAGTATCTATCTTCTTCTTTTTATATATATAAAAATGAATGTATGTATGTGGGTATGTGGATATGTGTGTACATCACGTATAGACTCCAAAACCACCGAACCAAACTTTATGAAATTTTTAGGGATACTGAAGCAACATTCTGGAAGTGTTCCTGTGAGGTTGGGTTTTGATTGGACAAGGGGGCGTGGTACCTCCCATACAACCCAAATTGGCTCTATCGCCCACAAACCAAAAAAAAAAATGCTGTATACCAGACGGTTTTAATCATATAAAACTAAGATTTGCTAATTTTGTTCAGATAGTTACTTTCGGTGACTGTACAAAAAATGGGCGTGGTCACACTATATCTACGCCAACTTATCAGCAACCATTTTAATCAGCGCACAAATCAGTAAAAATGCTTTATATCAGCTGGCTTTTGCCGTAGAAGCCTATGATTTGATAATTTAGTTTATATGATTACTCTCGGCCAATGTACAAAAAATGGGCATGGCCGCACTTTAACTACGCCCACTTTATCGAAATCATGCTTATTCCTGAGTTGTACACGTTTTCATAGTAAACCTTTATGCAGGTTCTATAGGTTCAAGTGGCAGTCACTATGTAAATATAAATTTTGTCACGCCCACTTTTTCCGCCCACAAATCAGTAACAAATGCTTTATATCAGCCGGCTTTTGCCGTAGAAGACTAAGATTTGGTAATTTAGTTCATATGGTCACTGTCGGCAACTGTTAAATGGGACTGGTCGCAACATATCTACGCCCACTTTTTCGAAATCTTGCTTATTCCTGAGTTGTACACGTTTTGATAGTAACACTTGATATTCAGGTGCTCTATGTGGCAGTCAATATATATATATATATAAAATTTTGCCACGCCCACTTGTACCACCCACAAAAAAACAAAACGAAATGGCCAATTTCAGCCCTTGAAAGCACTTTGACCGAGCTTCTTATGATCAATTGTGTTGTGCGTGTTGTGGAATGTTTGAACACAAATGATCGAGAACTGGACCTACATGTTTTATGCTGACTCCGAACGGCTTATGTTTTCAAGAAGCTTTTCATGGCAGTTTTTATTCTCTGAGGTTTGCCATTATCTGCAGAGAGGTGACGGCCGAACAGAAAAATTAATTCAAGTGAAAAACTTTCCGTATCATGTGAGATTCGAACCAGGGTTCTCTCGCGTATGGGCCACACACTCTACCCACTACGCCACGGCTGCCACTTGTTTTTTTTACCCAGAAATTAATAGAACTTCTATAAATCAGACGATTCTCATCGTTAAATACTAAAATTTGGTAATTAAGTTCATACGCTTACTCTCGACAACTTTGCAAAGCATGTGCATGGTAGCACTATATCTGTGCCCTTTCTTCAGAAATAATTTTATTCAATTTATTTATTTACTTATTTATTAATGTACTAAGATAATTACAATTAAAAATTATAACTAAGTAAGCACTAGCTGCCAGGGCTATCGGTTAGAAATAATTTTAATTCCTGAGATGTGAACGTTTTGATAGTCAAGCTTGGTATGTAGGTGCTATAGGTCAAAGTGGCGGTCACTTTATATATAAATGTTACCACGCCTACTTTTTACGCCCACAAATTCATAAAAAAGATATATATCAGACTTTTTTTACAGTAAAAGACTAAAACTTGGTAGATTAGTTCATATGGTTACTGCCAGAACCCTTAAAAAATGGGCGTGTCGCACTTTATCTACGCCGACTTTTCAGAAATCATTGTCATTGCTGAGCTGTACGCGTTTTGATAGTGAAACTTGGTATGTAGGTGCAATGGGACCAAGTGGCGGTCACTATATATATATATAAATGTTGCCATGCCTACTTTTTCTGCTCATCTATCTATCTGTAAAAAACGTAGTTATGTATACTAAGGCTACTCACAAAAAAAAGGTGTTCGGGTCGGCTCCTCAAAATAATGCTTGATGTTATGATGATTCCCCAAATATTTCGACTGTAGCGATAGTCATCCGTGAGCTGGAATGGTTTAAAATTAAAAAAAAAAAAAAAAAACAAAAAGGAAATGGCCATTTCAGACTTTGACCGAGCTTCTTATGCGTGCGTGTTGTGAAATGTTTGAACACAAATGATCGAGAACTGGATCTACAAGGTTTATGCCGACTCCGAACGGCTTATGTTCTCAAGAAGCTTTTCATGCCAGTTTTTACTCTCTGAGGTTTGCCATTGTCTGCATAGAGATGGCGGCCGAACAGAAAAATTAATTCAATTGAAAAAACTTTCTGTGTCAGATAGAATTCGAACCTGAGTTCTATGGTATACAAGCCTCGCACGTCAACCAGTATGCCACGGAATGGTTTGAAATATTCTGTAAAAATCAAGTTTTTTATAAAAATATTTACTGGTGCGGTAGTTAAAAATAACAAACGGTCAGAAATAATAGTAATGAAAAGGTTCTTCCAATCTGCACTAATAAATTTTAAATTTTTACAGTCGGACCAGAGATGATGCAGATTTTTATTAATTTTTTAACTTTTTTTTTGTATTATTTTCACTAAAATGCAAATTAAATTTTTTTTTTGTTTTGCCATGTTACTTTTAGTCAAATAAATTATCTATGGATGATAAAATAAAGTGTAAAGTGAATAGCTAAATTGAATGAAATTACAAAAAAATGTACACATTTCTTACATTGTACAATTTATTCGACTAAAAGTAGTTTAGGAAAAGATTCGTTTGAATTTTAGTGAAAATAATATGAAAAAAGTTAAAACAATCCAAAAAATCCGCATTATCTTTGGTCCGACGGAAAAAATATAATATTTTTTGATGCAAAATTTTTTCCATTACTCTTATTTCTGACCGTTTATTTTTTTCTAACTGCCATACCAGCCAATATTTTTAGTCGAAATATTTTGGGGATCATCATAACATAAGCCATGGATTATTTTGAAGAACGAGACTGAACAATTTTTTTTCTAAAGAGCGTGAGGCGACTTAATGTATATACGTATGTGTATATCACGTAAAGACTTTGAAACCGCTAAGCCAATTTTTATACCAAAGCGTTGAGAGGGTTCCTGTGAAATCTGTTGCCGATCGTAAATACACCTAAAATTTTCGATTTCAAGCAGTTTTGGAATTATAGGTCGCAAAGCCTCGGAATTCAGTATTCGACCTCAATTTACACATGCCGTTGCACAGGTAACATTTTATGGGTGTTGGACGAGGGGCGTGGTACTTTTTCCGTACCCAAAATTTTCGGTATAGCTTTCGAAATAAGTCACACATTAATAAAACTCGGTAAGAACTTACTATAAAAGCATGGCTTCACTAAAGCTACGCCCGGGTATAAGCTAGTAACAAATAAAACTGATAAATTAAAGTATCTCAAACGAATTGGCTTTATTATTTTATATTTCATTCCTATAAGCTGCTTGCACAGCGTAGCTACGCGCACAAACTCAGACAGTGGTGAGATATGCTGAGACCGCATATACCCACAGTTAGCTAGATGCTTGGTGTTGTGCATGCGATGTGAGCGTGACGAGGAACACGGTGGTAAGCATATTTACGCTATTTATAAAAAACTGTCTATCGCTTTCACAATTAGTGTTGCTTCACTAGTACTTATTCTCCGATTCAAGGTTTCCATTGACGCTAACGTAGGTTTTAGTGTCTCGCCTTGTCCATTGCTGCTCGCGAAACGTTGTGTCAAACGATAGTGAGAATCTCCTTCTACTTTGACGCTCTCTCCGTTGGCTGGATATTCTCAGTTCCGGTTCCCGAAGAACCTTCATCAAATAATGTATGCGACAATCGTGGCTCCCTTCCTTCGTTAAGAAGACTGGACTGTAGTCAGTTGTCACCAAAACACTAGTATTTATAGCAAGTGAAATCTCTGACAGGTTTTCATCCCAGATCCTCTGCTGATTTTCTGCTATCTACGCGATCATTGTTTTCACCGTTCTATTAACCCGTTGCTGCACTCCCAACTCCTTTACATATCGTTTGAATACTTTGCTGGTGAACTGCGTACCATTATCCGTGATGAGGATTTTGGGTATTCCGTACCTTTCCACGATTCTTTCACGACATACCTTAAGCAGGCTATCTGCTGTCGCTTTTCTAAGCGGGATCAGTTCTGCCCATTTAGAAAAATCGAAAATCCTGCAATATTATTGCCTTTGTTGGAATGCTCATCTGTTAATTAATTTCTAGAAAACCTTTGACTCAAGGACTTTTTCAATTAAACAGCCACTTTAAGAAGAATAGGCGTTTGTTAGGACAGATCCACTCTTGCTCCCTGAAGGTCCGTACCATCCAAATTTAGAAATTGCTCTTAATTTTTCTAAGCAATCTTCAAAGAATTGTATTACTCAACCTCCTACTGAGTTAAATTTTAAAAGAACCAATTATGTTTTGTTTAAAAACTTGACATATAATTAAAAACTGGGCATCCGTAATTAATATCGTTAATTCAAAAACATCGCCAGAAAACCTTGATTCGGCTGTATCTGACTTTAATAGAACTCTCAATGATTGTTTTCTATCATCAGTACCACCGAGAAAAGCCCGTTTAATATCTGGTCCTGTATGGTTTTCTGAGAACTGAGAAATTCAAGAAACTTAAAATGCATGCATTATAAAAAATATCAAAAAACTCATAACATTACGGATTTTGGTTCTTATACATCTACTATCGTCAATTATGCAAGCAATCCTACGATATTTATTCAATAAAAGTAAAATTAAACATGATGCTCAATCATTCTGGAACTTTGTCAACATAAAACGCAAGATTGATTCTTATCCTTCTTTTATGAAATGAAAAACTGTTGAGTCAGATAGCGACAATAGCATTTGTAATTTTTTCGCCGACTTTTTTAAAGCGAAATATCCTAAGCTATCCATTTAATGTTCAATCTGGGGATATTGTAATAATAAATATGCGGCAGGTGGTGTGGCGGTGTTTGTTTTAGCAGAGCTTAACTGTGAGTTTACTGCGTTAAGTTTTGTGAGCTCTGATGCAGTAAAAGTAAGTTGTTCGATTAATAGCCATAAATTTACCTTTATAAATTTATACAGATTTCACGAATATAATGCAAGTGATGTGTTTTTAAACGATCTCAATGAAATGCTTATCACAAATAAATCGGATAATCTAGTTATTTTGGGTGATATAAATCTTAATATTTTAGAGGATTCAAATATAGTGGACAAATATATCACGTTGCTGTCATCTCATGGGTTAGAGTCTTGCATTAATCAGCCAACACGTATTACAAACTTGTCAGCAACTTGTATTGATCATATATTTGTAAGATTAAAAAAAGCAGATAATATTTGTTTAAGCAGCTCCGTACATGATTTCCAAATCTCTGACCATTGTCTAACATGTTTATGTCTTGAAAATATAGAACTACCCAGGACTATAAATATTACAGACGCAAAAAACAAAGAAAAAATTGATTTTGCCGCTTTAAATAATGGATTGAGATTTGAATTTTGGCATGAAGTATATAGAGAAGAAAATCCATCACTAGCGTATAATATTTTCTTTAAAACCTTAACAGAACATGTTAATAGATGCAAAAAAAACGTACGAAAAAAAGATTTAAGTGGTAAAATGTTAAAGCCCTGGATGACACCTGAACTGCTTAAAAAAATAAATCGTAAAAATAACCTACATAAAAAAGTAGTAAAAAATTCAAATAATGGAATCGTTCAATCTAAATATAAAATTTTGTGTAAAGAAATACAGGAGCAAATCACCACTGCTAAAAACAACTTTTATATAAATCAGTTTTCTATGATCAGAGGAGACATAAAAAAAGAATGGAACTTAGTTAACGATATTTTAGGTAGAAAAGACAAAAAGGAGGACATTCCTGCTTTGAATTTCAATGATAACATTTTAAGTGAATCAGTTGAAAAGGCTAATGCGATGAATGATTTCTTTATAAATATAGTAAAAAATGTAGTTATAGACGATATTCAAAATTCACCAAAGTGCAATTGTTTAGAAAAAGAATCTTCACACATTTCTAGTATTTTCATTGAACCACTAACTTCCTCTGAAGTCTACAAAATTATAATGTCACTAAAAACATCCAACGCTACCACTGAAGCTAATTTTTCTAACACCTTTATTAAAAAGATTGTATTCAATATTGTTGTTATTTAATTAATACAAGTATTGAAAAAGGAATCTTCCCGGAAGAACTTAAAAAAGCAGAGGTGATTCCCCTCTACAAAAAAGGTAGTAAAAATATAATAACTAATTACAAGCCAATATCTATTTTACCAGTCTTCGCAAAAATTTATGAAAGGGCAATGAAGCTTAGATTAGTCGGTTTTTTAGATAAAAATAAATTCTTTAGTAATTGTCAGTATGGTTTTAGGACGGGTTTATCAACCGAGGATGCTCTATTAACTTTTTGTGATGGTATCTATAAAGGCCTTAATAGTAAAAAACAGTCTGCAGCACTTTTTGTTGATATAACAAAAGCGTTCGACACCGTTGATCACAAAATTCTTTTAGACAAACTTTATAAGTGTGGGATAAGAGGAGCAACTCATAATTGGTTTTGTTCTTATCTAAAAAACAGATTGCAAAGAGTAAAAATTGCAGATAAATTCAGTTCTTATGTCGAAATTACTAACGGCGTGCCGCAAGGTTCTGTGTTAGGTCCTGTACTCTTTCTAATTTATGTAAACTCAATATTTACACAAAAATTTTATAGTAAAACAGTTGCCTTTGCTGACGATATGGCATGCATCTATGATAGTAACTCAGTGCTTGATCTTACAGCTATGATTAATCATGACCTTAGCGTACTTGGACATTGGTTTGCCATGCACAAGTTGGTTATGAGTGATAAGACAAAAATAATGTTTTTTAATATTTCAGGGAAGGTAATCAATTGTGACCAATTTATGTTTCATGGCTCAAGCTGTGAAAAATTTTTGTTCAATAATGTTATATGTAGCTCATCGAGACACTTAAATACGTTTAACCATCTTGTATCATGTTCATCTAAATGTTTTAATGTTGAATGTGTAAAATCATTTAAATATCTAGGTGTTATATTAGATTATAAATTTTCTTGGGCGGAGTACACAAGTGCGCTAAAAAAATATGCAATGACTATTTTAAGACAGTTTTATTTATTAAAAGATTTTTGTTCTATAGATTTGTTAAAATGTATTTATTATGGTATATATCACTCAAAATTACAGTATGGACTAACATGTTGGGGTGGTACACATGCTGTTAAAACCAATCCGCTCCTTATTGTTCAAAAACACTTAATTCGTCTAATATGCAGAAAGAAGAGATTAGAAAATAGCTTTTTGCTCTTCAAAAATTTAAGAATTCTGTCATTTAAGCATTTGTATTTTTATAAAGTCTTAAAAGTCTTTTTTAATAGTGGTTATTTAACTAAACCAAATTACTTAAATTATAATCTAAGAATTAATAGACTTCAAAAAGTATCAGTTCCACCGCATACCACTCAACACTTCCTACAATCGTTTGCAAATGTAGCACCTAGGTTGTACAACAATTTGCCAATTAAATTACGTATCCTCCAAAACAAGAACACCTTTCTGAAAGAAGTGAAGCAATGGCTTTTTGAAATTAATTATGTTGAATTAGAAAAACTAGTTTTTATTTTAAAATAACAAACATTAAAAGAATTAATTTTAAAAAAATAAAACATAAATCAATTAATAAATGTTACCCTTACATCTGAATATCATTTCAATTTTAATTAATTTAATTACTTTTTTTTTATATTATTGTACTTAAAAAAAAAAAAAAAAAAAAAAAAAATAAAAATAAATATCACTGTATTAATTGTATTAATGACCCCTTAACAACTGAGTTATTAAAATTAAGAAAACTGCATTCGCCTCTAGTTCATTGAACTATAGAATGCAGATTATTATTTTAACAATGTAACAAAGTTATATATCAAGTTAATCAAATAATGTAATTAATTTGTACTTTATATTGTTTAATAATAAAAAATATCTATCTATCTATATTTATTTTCCAATAATTGATACTAACATGATTATATCCTACTTAAAAGCTCTTAAAACGTCATGTAAAAGTGGTTCCGACAATATACCGTCATGTATATTTAACAACTGCTTTGATGAATTAGTAACTCCTATCACTGAACTTTTTTCTTCTTCATTACAATATTGATATTTTCCAGTTGCCTGGAAGTCGTTTATTATTTATTATTCCGTTGCACAAGTCTGGTAATAGGTCTTTAATCGATAACTATTGTGGCAATCGTTACATCACAATTATCACATAGTGTTCAATCTTTATTGTCTCCATTCCAACATGGATTCCTTTCTGGAAAATCTACGATTACTAATATTCTTGAATTTACTTCCAAAACCATTGAAAGTTTGGAAAAGGCTTAGAGACTGATGTTATATACACAGATCTTAGCAAAGCTTTTGATGTTGTTAATCATAAACTCTTAGTCTTAAAGTTATCTCTTGCTGGGTTTTCTACAAGACAATTAAGATGGATTGAATTTTAGTTAAGTAATAAATTAACTCAACGTGTTCTTTTTAAACATGTGAAATCACAAGAGTAACTTCTGGTGTACCTCAAGGAAGCCACCTTGGGCCTCTTCTCTTTTTACTGTATATAAATAATTTGCCATCTATCATAAAGCATTCGTGTATATTAATGTACGCAGACAACGTGAAACTATTCCTTTTAAAAATGCTTATGATGCCGTTTTCGTGCAAACTAACATAGACCATCTTTATAACTGGTGTAACGTGAATCGAATGAATCTAAACATGAAGAAATGCAAGCACATGACCTTCACTCGAAAATCTCCTGTCACATGTACTTATAAAATTTGCGACCATACATTAGAGTTTTAAGATATTTTTCATGATCTTGGAGTAACTACGGATACTAAACTTCGCTTCCATATCCATATTAATAAAATTATAAATCGAGCAAATAGAACTTTAGGTTTTATTAAACGATGGGCAAAAGAGTTAAATGATCCCTATATAACAAAAACCTTATTCACCTCTCTATTTTGGAATATGCTTCAATTGCTTGGTGCCCTAGATACAGTTGTTACATTGACGACATTAAATCAGTTACGAAAAAAATTTCTTTTGTTCTGCTTAAGCCATCTTTACTGCAATTTTAATTATCACCCACCACCTTATGAATATCTATATATTTATTTTTTTATTTTAACATTAGTATATGAACAGTAATTCTTACAGACTAGGAGACATAAAATATACAATAAAATAAGATTTATAAAATATTGTTTAATAAAATTCTCAATTGATTTTCAGAAATTGAAAAATCTAAGCTTATGAGTTGAGCATAAATTATATAAATTCAAAGTTCTAGAAACTGGGGCATTTGCAGCATAGTTTGTGATATACATGTTCTAGTAGAAAGGATCGAAATTTCTAAATAGTCTAGCAGGAACATTAAAATTGATCACTAGCATTGATTCATTCATTACAATCAACCACCCCCAAAATAATGTCATGAATGAAAAGCAGAGACGAAATATTTCTTCTAGCCTCCAGAGACTTAAGTCGCAAAGTTAAGAGAGCGTAAGGCAAATCTAGTGAAAGACTTTTGGACACGTTCAAGTCTAATCTTATGAGTCTCATAAAATGGGTTTCATACAACGGACGCATATTCAAGCCTAGAACGGACAAGACTAATAAACAAAACTTTCAACGTGTAGGGGTCAGTAAAGCAAGAGCCATTACGACGTACAAAGGCAAGAATTGCATACGCCTTTGGAATATTGTAATCCAAATGAGGAACGAAAAAAGCTTACAGTCAAAGACTACACCCAAGTCTTTTAACTGACCCATACTAGATAACTTACCATTACCAATATAATAAGAAGAAGGGATGACATTAACAGACCTAGAATAAGTCACAGAGAAGCATTTAGCTAAATTTAGAAAGAGATAGTTTTTACTACACTACATATAAAGTTTGTGAATCTCACTTTGAAGCAAATCTACATCTTCCACTGATTTTACTCTAAGAAAAATCTTCAAGTCATCAACATACAACAAAACAGAAATATAAGAGAAAAGAGTAGTAATATCATTAACAAAATTAAAAACAGAGGGGGCTCTAAGCTGCTACCTTGAGGAACACCAGAAGTAGCCACATATGAATATGACTTAACGTTATCGAAAGCTACAACACATTACCTACTTAACAAATATGAAGCCAACCAACAAAGAAGCAATGAATGAAAACCAAACATCTCAAGTTTTTTTATTAAGATAGAATGCAAAACTTTATCAAAAGCTTTGGAGAAATCTGTATAGATCTGATCGACTTGCCATCCTTCCCAAAAGCTTAAATGCAATAATTTGAAAATTATCAAATTAGACACCGTTGAGCGACCCAGCATGAAGCCATGCTGATATAGCGAAATTATATTCCTCACAGCAAAGAATATTTTTTCCTAAATAATAGATTCGAATTTAGAAATCGTAGTGGGCTTAGTTATGGGCCTATAATTAGAGATATTATTTTTGAAACCAGATTTATGAATAGGCGTTACAAAAGATACTTTCCAACTGTCAATGAAAATACCAGAGCGCAGATAGTTATTGAAAATTAACATTAAAGGATACGCAAGGCTGCTTGCACATATATTTTAAAATAAAATTAACAAACACCACCAACGTCTAATTTTTTATATGATTAAAGCTTACGAATCCCATTTAAAACATCAACCTCTGTCAACGAGACAGATCCAAAGTCGATTTGGATTATTTGTGGCCTCAAAATCAACATTGTAGTCAGGCTCAAAATTAGACACAAAAATATCAGCAAAAAGGTGTGCAGTAGTAGAGGCATCATTCGAAACCTTATTATTAAAGAACATCGACGTTGGAATGTTCGAAGATCTTTTTTTTTTATTAAACAAAGCTCCAAAAAGACTCGGTTACTTTTAATGTTATGCTCATATTTTAAAATATACTGCCTACATAGATATTTATCAAATTGAATTCCCTCATATAGCACCTATAGTTGAGAAAATAGGTCTGATTACCGGTTAAAAGAATTTTTTTGTAATATTTCGATCTCAAATTTTTTGAGACCACGTCTGTAAAAAGGCACTTTATAAACATATTGTCTGGTTCCTGAAACATTATCATTAAAAACAATTGCGAAATTAAATTTGAAAATATTAAACATAGTATCAGTATTAAAATTGCTAAATTCAAACGACCAATTTATACGATCGAAAACAATTACTTACTTACGTGGCCGTAACAACCCGTGTCCGGGTTTCGGCCGACCTCATCAGTTCTCTCCAGGCGCTTCTGCTTTGCGCCAATCGGATACACCAAGTGCGGTTAGGGCTTCCTCAGCCTGGTCCATCCATCGGAGGCATGCTCTCCCTCATCGTCGTTGACCAGCGACCCTCGCCTCGAGCACCTTTTTCGCTGGAGCTTCGTCGTCCATACGAAGGACATGACCCAGCTGTAGTCGCTGCACAGTTATACGCCGAACTACGTCAATGTCTACGTAGAGCTCATACAGCTCGTGGTTCATTCGGATGCGATAGCCATCGCTGACTTGAAAAGGACCAACAATTTTGCGAAGAACTTTTCTCTCGAACACCCCCAGAGCAGCTGCGTCAGTTTTCGAAAGTACCCATGCCTCAGCGCCATAAAGAATCTCATGTAGAACGAGCATCTTGTAGAGTGTTAGTTTTGTTGATCGAGAGAGGGCTCTAGAACTTAGTTGCTTACTGAGCCCGTAGGTAGTAGCACCTATTAGTAATTATAGTTCTTCGCTTTATCTCCAGGCTGACTTCGTTGTTGTTATTAATGGCGGTACCAAGGTATACAAACTCCTTGACTACTTCAAAGTTATAGCTCCCGGATGAAATGTGGGAGTCTAGACACCGCGCTCCCTTGTTTGTAGACAGCATATATGT
Organism: Coremacera marginata; assembly: GCA_914767935.1. NCBI lineage: Eukaryota > Metazoa > Arthropoda > Insecta > Diptera > Sciomyzidae > Coremacera > Coremacera marginata. The sequence continues at coordinate 104,023,811 of OU612046.1, forward strand.
ACTCTGCCTTACCCTCATTTATCGTCAAACCCACTTTGGCTGATTCCTTTTCGATAGCGGTGAAAGCAGCGGTAACATCTCTCTTGGTTCTGCCGAAAATATCATCAGCGTACGCAAGGAGCTGGACACCTTTGTAGAAAATGTTGCCATTACGATGCACACCGGCCTTTCGTACGATCCCCTCAATGGTGATGTTGAAGAGATCGCAAGACAGTGGATCGCCTTGCCTGAAACCTTTTTCGGTATTAAAGGTTTCGGAGAGGTAATTTCCTACCTCGACGGAGCTGCGTGTGTTGCTCAACGTCATTCTGCAAAGTCTAATCAACTTTGCAGGTATACCGAATTCAGACATTGTTGCGTATAGGCAATCCCTACTCGGGCTATCGAAGTAGCATTAAAATCGACAAAAAGATAGTGTGTGTGTCAATTTGATTTTGGTGGGTTTTCTCCAGGATTTGTCGTAGCGTGAAAATCTGGTCTATAGTGGACTTACCAGGTCGAAAGCCACACTGATAAGTCCAACCAGAGTTTATGTAATCGGATTTAATCTTTCACCCAGTACGCTTGAGACAACCTTATATGCGATGGAAATTAGACTGATACCTCGATAGTTGGCGCATATTGTTGAGTCTCCTTTCTTATATATAGGGCAAAGTGCGCTGAGATTCCAATCGTCGGGTATGCTTTCCGCTAGCCATATTTTGCTGATGAGCTGATGCATGCGCCTTATCAATTCATCACCGCCGGTTTTAAACAATTCAAATGACAGACCGTCAGCACCCGCTGCTTTAATGTTTTTGAGTCGTTAGATAGCAACTCGAACCTCTACATGGCTACGTGGTGGTACTTCCACTCCGTCATCGTTGATTGGTGGCTCTGAACTGCGCTCTCCATGGGCGGCATTGGTGGAATCGTCGCCAGTAAGTAAATTGGAGAAGTGCTGTCTCCACAATCTCAGCACACACTGTATATCCGTATTCAGATCTCCATTTTCGTCTCTACAAGTGGATGCTCCGGGCTTGAAACCTTGGGTTAGACGCTTAACCTGTTGTTAGAATTTTCGTGCATCCTTCTTGCCCTGGTATACGTCTAGTTCCTATATTCCTTCCTCTTTTTGCGGTAGTTTTCTCGCACGGCTCGCGTTGCTGCTGACTGCAGCATTTTTCTATAAGCGGCGTTTTTTCTGCTGTTGCGATGTCCGAGGTTGCTGGCGCCGGAAGCTAATGACTTCTTCAGCGGCAGCGCGCATGGAGTGGGATATATGCGCCCAAAGTCCGCCGGCATCGTCGGGTTCAGAGATTGGTGGGTTGAGCTTAACCGAGAGTTGAGCGGAGTAGGCTTCGGCAGACCATTGTAATTGCAGCTTAGCGACATCTAGATTTCGTCGCATTCCTGTGCGTATGTAATCGCATGAGATCTTGGCTGCAACAAGATAGTGGTCGGAGCCACTGTTGACCCCCCGAAATGTACGCACATCTAGAACACTAGAGGCATGCCTTCCGTCGATTACAACATGATCAATTTGGTTTCGCGTTTTTTTAACCGGGGACAGCCAGGTGGCCTTGTGAATGTCGAGCTGCTTAAACCTGGTGCTCCTAACTACCATGTTTCGCGCCGCGGCGAAGTCGATCAGTCTTAGACCGTTGTTCGTGGAGGTCTCATGAAGACTGAACTGACCGACAGTTGGGCCAAAGATGCCCGCCCTTCCTACTTTCGCATTAAAATCGCCGAGGACTATTTTCACGTTATGGACTGGAAAGTGGTCGTATACGTCGTCAAGACAAGAGTAGAAAGCGTCCTTGGCGGCTTTGTTCTTTTCCTCCGTCGAGGCGTTCGTGCAAATAAGGCTGATGAAGAAAAAATTTGCCTTGATGCGGATCGTAGCCAATATTTCGTTCACAGGTGTGAACCGGGAAACAAGGTGGCGTAGTTCCCAGCTAACTACGAATCCACATCCGAACTCGGGCTTCTCCACATGGCAGCTGTAGTAAATATCGCAGTGTGCTTGTTTAGAGCAGCCTTGCCCTTTCTATCGCATTTCCTGGATGGCTGTGATGTCAGCTTTTATTGTTTTGAGGGCTTCCGTCAGTTGGATAATGGCACCTTCCCTATAAAGGGTCCGGACATTCCAGGTGCATATCCGTTAATCATTGCCCGTTTTTCGTTTGCGGTGGTCGTCAACGTAATTGGGGTTCTTATCAGGTTTATTTTAGTTTATCCGGCTGGTTTAGTTTTCATTGGGCAGTAGTAATGTGGCGGGATCCAAACCCTGCGCACATTCCATGTTTAAGATACACGGAGCGACCCGCCGCTCAAATTAGCTATCAAACTAACGGATGCCAGTTTGACGTTGCCTAGGGAACACCACGTGGAGGTTTGAGTCGACTTGAGACGATTTCGACATGGATAATGCTGGCCTCGCCAGGTTGAGGCAGTCAGACACGTTGCCATGTGAAGGTTCGCCCGCTGATCCCCATTGAAAATAATTAATATTCTCAAAGTTACATTCAGTGATATTATAGTTTGGACTAACATTATCATTAATTAACGGAAGATATTTATAGAAATATATTTCGATCTCGACTGGAACATGATTCGCACTCTTTGCTGAAATTTGAAAAGCAGATTCAGTCAAAATATAATTTGTATATCTAGTAATAAAAACTTAATCAAGCAGTTTATTAAGTAAATTAAAGCAGGAATTAATTTGATGCAAACCAAGATTAAGGAAATTATCTATAAAATAGAATTCAACATTACTGGAAACATTAAATGGAGAGAGATAAGCATCGCCTTTTTTTGCAGCCATGATATATATGGTTAATTAAAATCACCAAGCACCAGAAATTGTCGTTTGTCAACAAATGAGTTCATCAAATTAGAGATGTTATCCGTACTTTGGGAAAAAAGTAAAATCCTTTATCCTTACATCAGCTGGCCACACTAAAGGATCAATGATATCCGATGTTATCCCGAGTTTAAAATTTATACTATTAACGGCAAGTTTTTCAGTACGAGTTTAAACTTTAATTAAATTAAACCGAGCTTATTTCACCAAAATTGGACGTTAAAACTCGATTTAACTAGATATTTTAGCATTCGCTGAATTTAAATTGACTTAAATTATCATATAATGTGTTTATTTTTTCCCTAATCCGAGCTTAAACGTCCAATTTTAGTGTCCAATATAGCAGGACAAATAGCTGGGTCATCATCGATATCAACAACATCAACAGGTAGACCAGCTGCAGCAGCAAAAACAGGAACATTAGCAGGAAAATTAGGAACAACAGCAGCAGCATCAACAAAATCAGGCCCAACGGTATTTCCCGGATTGGCACTGGTAACACTAATCACAGTTTCCACAAAATTGTCAGATGTGGCAGCATGAGATGCGACTGAAAGACGCAAAGCAAAAGCGCCCTGTTGCTTGATTGGATTTAAATTCTTACTCTTTGTAGGTGTGCAATTATCTTTGTTAATTACTGTAGGCGAGCTTACAAAGCTTCACCGCAGTATTTTTGAAGGTAAAACACTCTTTGCTTTAGAACGAGTCAGCATTGATTTATTTTCAGATTCTTCATGTGCAGTACCGTTGCTCTTCATAGGTAGAAGAGATTTAGTAGCTGTTACAAAGTCTATCATATGTTTAGGCACAGAGCACTCAATGCATGAGTCACAAACAAAACACAAATTTTTATTAGATTGAAATAGGTTGAAATATTGCACTCCACGCTCGGTACAGTTAAGATGCAGTTTCCTTAGACAAAAACTGGAAGCTATGTAGTCTTTCACAATAGCAGACAAACACACGTAACACGTCGCCATGAAAATGTTTGAATGGATGGATAAACAAGAATTTTACTGTTTATAATAATCAATATATGTTTAATGTATATATGTATTCAAATTTAATATTAATACCAGAAAGAACGAACGAACTTGTTAAGTCGACTGTCGAATAAGAACTGGAAAATATCGGCTGCAGCTTTTAAATCTTCCTACTTTAAATAATCGGAGAATTATGCTAAATGCTACTTGGATTTTAAAACTTTTACATGGATATGTAGACTGTCAATATCAACTGAGCAAAATTCACTTTAATATTTCTCTCCGACCTAGTAGATCTTTTGAGTTATTTTATATGAACGTTTGTAGTTCATATAAAGTAATATGAACTTTTGTTAATTACTTGCAAAACGAAGTACTCAGAAGCGCTTGTGGGGACTTTAATTTTGTTTCAGATGCAATTTCTTTAAATGAATCCGTTTACTAAATTCAGCATAATATTTTAGATTATCTACAGTACGGTCACTGATCTGAATTATGCTTTCCAAAGATACTTCATATTTTCTTGCGATCTTTGCCAACACCTTACAAAGGGTGGTTAAATTTTAAGGGCCGATGTTGATTTTGAATAAAACACAAATTATTTAGGAAATTATTGTCATTTCTTCTTATTATGATAATATTGGTATGGTTCAATTATGTATGGAACAAAATATCGCCCAAATGGCCGCCGCGACCTCGGGGGCACACCTCCATCCGATGGTCCAAATTTTCGATGACGCTGAGTCATAAGTGAGATTCTATGCCGTTAATGTGCCGAATTATCTCATCCTTTAGCTCTTGAATTGTTGCTGGCTTATCGTCGTACTCCTTTTCTTTCAAATAACCTTGGCGGCTAATTGACATCGCCACCACGTGAGATAACACGGCCATTGAATTTGTCGCGCAAAAGAGCCATTTTCGTTAGCTGTGTGGCAAGTGGCACCGTCCTGTTAAAACCAGATATCGTCCACATCCATATCTTCCAATTCGGGCCATAATGTTCATCAACGACGAGCGTGAGACGTGCAATTTTTGGACATGACGACGAGTTGAGGTGGAAGGCTCTTCAGCCACACTATCGCGAACAGCAGCAATATTTTCTGCAGTACGAGTTGTACGAGCATGCACTGGTGTTTTCACATCTCCTACAGACCCGGTTTGCTCAAATTTTTGCACGATTTTTCCGATTGTACGCACATTTGGACGATTAAATTGACCGGAAAAACTACGAAGTACACGATATGCATTTTGATTTGAACGCCCATTTTCATAATAAGCCTTAATAACTTTAACGTATTGCTCGATATTGTATATTTCCATGGTTCAAATTGAATTAGTCTGAAATTGAGAAATGTCAAATGAAATGCAGAAAAAAATTTGACGTTAAGGTGTGGTTCACATGCAACATCGGCCCTTTAAATTTAACCACCCTTTACTTGCCTAAAATACAAGTTCAAGCTTGCTTGAGCTTGATAATTTTCAATGAACCTTGTGTTGCCACCCGGGTACCCGGGTACCCATCGGGGTATATTTTGTAGAATAATGTTTTTTCGAAAAAGAATGGGCCAAATCCTTCTTGGATCTCCATTATTTGACCGATTTTCTTTCGAAATTTGCATTATAAATAATTTGAAAAATATTGGAACTTAGAAAATGAATTTTTTGAAAAAATCAACATGTATGAGCCACCCGGGTACCTGGGTATCCAGTTAGAAAATGCATAAGGTTCGCGTAGTACATCATGAAAAATATTTTGTTTTATTCATAATGCACTACATATATGCACATATACATTACAAATAACATATGCAGCAACACCTTCAATATCCAGGATGTTTTAGAAGAAGCAAGCGGCAATCTGCACGTTCGCCGTTGGGTGGAGTACTTCATACACATTTGATCCATAGTAAAAACGCCTGCTTTGGTTTTACAATCCCTTTACAATCAAGCTGTGTAGTTTAATATGATTATCCAGAGCGAGACCACGTCCGTCTCGCCTGGCATATGCCAGAGCTTGACGCCGTACGCCATTTTTAAATGGATGTATACGCTATAGATAGATTTTGATTATCCACAGCAAGACCTCGTCTGTCTTGCCTGACACATGTATGAGCTTGACCCTGTCCATCTAGCCTGGCATATGTAAGCACCGCTGTAATCAATCGTTCTATTTACTAATAAGAAGCTATTCGGATTACAACTGTCTATACTTGAAAGCCGGACGGTTTTACATTTTTATAAAAATTAAATTGTACATAAATTTTAATAATTTTGTCTTATATTAATTGCTAGAAAACCATAAGTGCTCAGCATTCAAATAAATAATAAAATTATTAATGTTTCGAACTTGGCCCGACAAAATCAGCACACACAGCTGCCTATGGTTCCTCGGGTATCTTCGTTAACATCTCTGCAGCCGGAGCCTGTTGACTAGTCTTATAGCGTTGGCAAGAATCACAGCTTCGCACATAGCGACTTACGTTTCGAAACGGGCAGTAATATCGGATCGCCACCCTTTTGAATCGTCTTCCGTATACCTAGGTGCCCGCCACATGGACTATCGTGGTTCTCTTCCAACACATGTTTTCTTTGCAAAGTTCCGGCACAAAGTTTCCACAATGTACAATCTTCATCGTTCTCATCTCGGGGAATGTGTCGGTACAGTTGATCTTTGATAATGACGTATTCTGGATAATTATCGGGAATCTTCTTTACTTCGACTATTTTCTTGCTCAGCCATCGATAATTTGGTTCTTTGACGTTATATATTATATCGGGGATTAGCCGAAGTGAACCATTGTGGGTTCCTTTTCGTCTCCTATTGGACCAAGGATGCTACTGCTTGTAGCACTTATGTGAGCATGCACCTTATATATGCATTGTTTGTCACCTCAAGCATATCCTTTAAGGTCAGTTGACCAATCTCGGCTGCGCCAATAAATGGACGTCCCAGAATGGTCAATCTTATACTTGCCACCGCTGGACACTGGCACATAATGTGTGCTGCTGTTTCTGGCTCCTCTAGGCATAACCTACACGTATTGTCCTGGGTCAGAGTCATCTTCCTGAGATGGTAGATGTAAGGACCGTGTCCTGTGACCAGTGCAGTAAGCCAGCTTAAAGTCTTCCGATTGTATCGGATAACTTTTGCTGCCTCACTATGAGACCACTTCACGACTGCCTTTGATTGCCTATAATTAACCGTTCACGGCCTGAAATGTCATAAATTGCATGTGTTTTTCAATCGCTGTGTTCAGTTGAAAAAAATATTTCAATTTAGCTCAAACTTCACATCCCGCAGTAATTTTTCATGCTCTTTCCGATTCTGACTTTAGATTAACGCCATCTGTCGCCATTTTTTAAATATTAATTTTAAATATGTAAAATTCATTCCCGACATCACTCCTCCAATTCGGTGCTCCGTTCATGATGTCAGAAATGGTGTCAATTAACTCAATCAGTTCATCTCGTGTCGTCGTGGGGTCTACTACACGTTTTGTGCTTTCTTTCTGCTCTCTTTACTAAAAGAGATAAAAGATAAAAAAACAAGCAAACTACAAACATTCAAACAATAAATAAATTAAAAACTAAAAACAAATTGTTTAATACATAAATCTATAGTTTACTTAAACTATAACTTCTATCTTAGAACTACAAGTTGTGACAATGCCTTGCATATGTGGTCAAAAGGTGGATCGCAGTTATGATAAAGTGAAGTGCATCACCTGTAATGAGTTTTTTCATTGTATTTGCGCAAAATTAAACCCAGCTGATACTGAATTTATGAACAATTCACATAATGGCTTTCGTTGTGAGAGCTGCTCTTCTATGAGACGTGCATCAATAAGGTCTCTCCCTTTGCTCTCTCCTGCTAACAACCCAAATCTTCAGCTACAAATTCAAAAAAAGCAGTATCCTTTGGTGGCGGCGACAAGTTTATGCTTCCCTTTCTGCGTCAGCGCTAAATTCACAGCACTCTGATTTGCAGGAGTTACAACATCAACTTCAACAGTTCACAGAGCAGCAGAAACAGCAACAACTTCATGACCTCCCAGAATATATTCAACTTAATCAGCAGCAGCCTTCAGTCAATTTACAACAACAACGACAACAAAAACACCAACAACAACAGCAACATTCCTCAGTATTCTTTCGCTTATAGAACTTAAGCAACTAAAACAGCAGCAATCCTCTGAAAAGCAACAACAACAGCATCAGCAAAATTCAGGACACAAAACTGCAGTCTCAAAAGCCCGTAGAAAAACAACAACAGCAGCAACAAAAGCTTAATACTTAATAGCAACTTGAACTACAAAAACAACATCAACAACAACTACAGCTTTCTCTACGTTCGGGTTTACAAAAACCTCAGCTCCAATTAGAGCCTCAACTCCAGCATCACCTACAAATACAACAAGAACTGCAACTAAAACAAACATTGGAAAACTCTTCTCCTCTCCAGTACAACAACAACAAGAGATTACATTAGAAAAAGTATTCAACGAAATTGTTGCTCTTAGGGCTGACAATATGCATATGCTTTCTTTAATGGCTCTTAACAAGACGAAAAAAATAGCTTAGTGCAAAGAGTAAATGATCTTCAAAATTAAGCAAACTTTCTTCGTCAAAAACGAAGAGAAAATGTGTGGAAACAATCGGTGTTCCTCATGTGGAGAATAGCAATCCCATCGATTGTGCTCTGAATATTTTTACTCATTGTGTTGGGATTAAGATGACAGTGGACGAAATTAATGATTGCTATGTAAAAAAAATGTATTCTAAAAATAATTCAAATAGTTCTCTATCTAACATAATAGTGGTAAAATGTACGTCTTTGTTAAAAACTTAACAACGAAAATATTTGGTAAAAATGCAAACTCAAATTTGTATAAATGATTGCTTAGACAGTGGTACGCGATTATTATTTAATGCAGCACAGAAAGTCAAAAGGTTTTTAATGTTTTTGGGTCAGGAATGGTAAAATCTTTATGCGGAAAAGGGATGGTTACAATTATATTGTCATAAACAAAGTTGAAGATCTCGAGCTAGTGTCTTAAATGTCCAATAGAGCTAGTGCTAATTTAAGTTTGTTTGACATCCTTTTTATTAACTGTATTAATGTTTACTCTTCTGACCTGTGTTACAACTCTAATTATTCCAACAATTCACTAATTTTACATCAAAACATACGAAGCCTACGTAGAAATTTTGATAACTTTCTACTGCACTTAGATTCGTTCGTTAACGAGCCTGCGTTTATATTTTTAACAGAAATTTGAATTTATGATGAGGAAAAATCACTTTTTGATATTCCAGGATATAACTATCTATGTAGCTAACTGCAATAATAATTATGCGTCTGGTAGTGTGGCTACGTTTATTTGGTCTACTGTAAATTTTGAGCATTTTTGTTTTAATCTTCCCAGTTGCGATGTTTTAAGGGTAAAATGTGTTGTTGATAATAGTAATTTCACTTTCTTGTGTATTTATAGATTCACTAACGGATCAACTTCACATGATATCTATTTCAATGACTTAGAATGCCTTCTTTCCAACGAAAATCACTCTAATTTATGTTTAATTGGTGATATTAATTTAAATATTTCTGAAAGCAATGCTATTATCGGCAGATACCTATCTCAACTTGCTTCATTTGGTCTTGAAGCGTGCATAAACCAGCCTACGCGTTTGTCATCCTTATCTGAAACTTCTATAGATCATATTTTTGTCCGTCTTGAAAATTATAATAACTTGTCTATATACAGTCTGCGAAATAATTTTATGTGACTAAAAAACGTACAAATTTTTAAGCGTACAACTTCGGTAACGGTAAAATGTAAGTATGCAGACAAATTGGTTGCTGTGTAATAAATAGGTGTACTAAAAATTTGCTTGTCCTTTGTTTTCATAATTTACCGTTATCTACAAAACTTGCAGTGAGCCTTTATTCTACAATAGGAAATAATTATATGTGCATCAGTAACAAAGGTTTGCAAATAATGGGGTTGCGTTATTATTGGCTAGCTGAGGGTCGTTTCCGAAGCAATTTTTTGCGTAGAATCCGAATCCGTACTCTGAATCGGCTCATTATGTCAGGATTTGGAGATATTTGAGGTTGTGTACACAAAAATGGCTACTTTTGAGGTTGGATAAGGATGCAAAACATTTTTTAAATTATTTTATTTTTATTTTATCATGAAGTACTATTCTTTCCCTTTAAAATCGGCTCTAAAATGGTGCCGTACGATGATTTATTCAAAAATTATTGCCATTTGAAGAAAACAAGTAGATACTCTGTAAGGAATAAAATTTCGTAGGCATTTTATCCCAACATAATTTGTAATGTAATTTTTTTTTCAGATCACTGATCACTGCTTAACGTGCTTAAGTATTGCGAATTGTATTTTGAGTAATGATTGCTTGTCTAGATCTCTATCAACCTATAAAATAATAGATTTTAGATCGTTAAATAATGGTATGCACTTTGAAAATTGGTACGAAGTCTATAATAAATTTAACGCCTGTAAGGCTTAATCTGGGTTCCTAAATAAAATTTTTGCTTATGTGTTATGTTGTATGAAAACTAAGAAGAGAAAATCACGTGACTCTGAAAAATTAAATCCGTGGATTTCAAATGATCTGCTTAAAAAACACAAAAAAAAAAAATAAACTATTTAACGAAAAAAAAATATACAAATGATTCCGCTATAATAGGTGTCCCTCAGGGATCCGTTCTTGGCCCAATTCTTTTTCTTATTTTCATAAATTCGCTCTTGCAGAAATTCAAAAGTAGTACATACAAATGCATTTGCAGATGACATGGCATGCACTTTCACGAATAACACGCCCTTAAACCTTACTGTCGGCATAAATCATAATCCGGAAGTATTAAGTCACTGGCTTAAAATGAATAGATTAGTTCTTAGCAACAAAACTAGAATAATGTTTTTAAGGCCTTGGGGAAAGAAGTAGACTCTACGCAGTTTTATTTTCATGGCGCCGAATGTAGACAATTTTCGTATTGTAAGGGTGCAACATACAATCTTATTATGAATCTGGATGTTACTCGTCAGGGTGTTTTTGTATTAAACGTGTTAATTCTTTTATATCTTGCTGTTTTTCTTGATAATAATGTAAGTTGGTCGGAACATACCAGAGCGCTTAAAAAGTATTTAATGGCTGCAATTAGACATTTGCATCTGTTGAAGTCTTATTGTTGTCAGGAAATAGCATATATTATGGAATATTTCATTCTAAATTGGAATACGGTTTAGCATGTTGGGGTGGCACATATGCTAATAAAATAAATCCTCTTTTGATATCACGAAAACATGCCAAGAAACTTAAATATTTTAGCTTTAAAGCACGTTTACGTTTTCAAAGTATTAAACATTTTTTTCCTTAAATCTGGATATTTATTAAGTAGATACTCTATAAGTAATAAAATTTCGTAGGAATTTTATCCCAACATAATTTGTAATTTAATTTTTTTTCTAGTTCCTATCGGGTCATACAGCAGGACCACCCTGACGGCCGGGTATACCAGCCAGAAGTATGGCTAATATATATCCGCAAAATCCTGGAAAATTATAATGTTAAACTAGAATTGAATAAAATGAACAAATTTGAAAATATTTGGTAGTTTGACACAACCAAAACTTAAATAATAAGTTAAAAACTAAGAAATAATAATAAATGAATATTATATGCATATCATTTAGCACATAATTTATTAGTTTACAAGGATTTGATGGGAAATGGGAGAATAAATGAAAGTAGGGAATAGACCAATTAGACGGCAGGATAAGTATTTGATTAGGCAGATAACAGCAGCACCATATAGATGGTTGTTGAGCTGTTAAACATTCCAGTTAGGATATTTTTAGTTCACCTGCCAATAAAAATATTGTGGATTTTACCAATTTTTTTCTAGCGACTGTTGTTACGTTTTCCAAATTCAATAATCGAAGTTTTTTTTTTTATACTTTATTCTATGCACAACGGGTTCCAAGAAGTTAAAGACACACATCTGGCCGCTTACGGCATGATCATACGAGATGATTGGACAGGAAATAAAGCATACAAGCATTGATTGGGAAAAACGAACAACACCACGCTAAGCGTTTTATAGGAGGGTATAAAATGACAAACTGAAGAGAATTCGAGAGCTTTTTGGTTTCAGAAGTGAAAGTGACAAGACGTGCGACTCGGGTAGTATAAGTTGGTGGCAGCAAGTTGGCTGCCCGCACCAACCAGCAAGAGCATTAGTGCAACGTCTTCGACCAAGCAGTAACCGAGCAACAACCGAACAGCGACTGCGACCGAGCAGCAACAGAGCAGCGACTGCGACCAAGCAGCAACAGATCAGTAACAGAAACAACGAATGAATCAGGAGCCACAGCATCAGGACAAATAGTAGTTTGATGGAGACGTATTCTTATAGTATCATTATTTGAAAGTAGTATTATTAGTGTGCATTTAAAGATTTACCCAATAAAAGTGAACTAATAAGACAAGAAAGTAAATTGTTTGAGAAAGTGCACGTAAAGTACAAGGATAGTGAATTTAAGAGGCGCATAACCTGATACTTTCGGTGAATGGGTATAACCTGGTCCGACTCTGTGAGCTAAGCCCCTGCTCAGCCCCAAGATTAGAAGATTAGTCATTAGTTAAAGGCAACCAACTACTTTCGGTGAATGGGTATAACCTGATCCGACTCTGTGAGCTAAACCCCTGCTCAGCCCCAAGATTAGAATATTAGCCATTAGTTAAAAGCAACCACCTACTTTCGGTGAATGGGTATAACCTGATCCGACTCCGTCAGCTAAACCCCTTCACAGCCCCAAAAGTAGAAGAAATAGTCATTAGTGAAAGACACCCAACTGCTTTCGCTGAATGGGTATAACCTGATCCGACTCTATGAGCCAAGACTCCCGCTCCCTACCATGAGTCCATTTTAAGTCATAGAAATAGTCATTAGTGAAAAAAACCCAACTGCTTTCGGTGAATGGGTATAACCTGATCCGAATCTAAGAGCCAAGATTCCCGCTCCATACCATGAGTCCATTGAAAATTCGAGGAATAGTCATTAGTGAAAGCCAACCAACTACTTTCGGTGAATGGGTATAACCTGGTCCGACGCCGCCATCCTAAAACCCGACTAACCATTAGTATAAGTCACCATTTCTAACACATTTAAAAGAGAGATTATAATGCATCATAGAGCCTTTAGTATAGGTAGTGTTTAGTATTGCCTTTAATTATCATAGAGAGTTGACTGAAGCGTCAACGATACCGCCTCCTAAGGTAATCTCAGATCTACACAGGTCAAAGGTTGCCAGGATATGGTGGTAAGAATCCTGAGAACTAATTCAGTTTCAAATTTATTAAAATTAGTTTAGCACATTCCTCGTATTATCGTTGGGATTATCTTCATTTGCATTTTGATCAATTTATTATTATAGTTGCTAAAATCATATATTTTCATTAGTTTTAAGTGCATAATCATTGAAGTATCGCCATCTGCGATTAGTACATAAAATTGTTGGTTTGTTCAATTCAAGTCAATTGTAAATTTTAAACGCTAAAAATATTTTAACTGAAAGATTGTAATAAATATTATCGAAGTTCAGAAACCGCTGTTTTGATTCGGTGTTCATCTAAATAAAAAAATATTGCAACGAACCCTGGGTCCGGCGAGCTCTTCCTCGGCCGGAAAGTTGTTTCGTTACATCTCAATAAACTATAATTTAAGAATAAACGATCGTAATCTTGTCTCTGTACCCCAACATTCACTCCAGTTGTTTTTACATTGCTATACTTCAGTAGCTCCAAGACTACAATAGGCTGCCTATTGTATTAAGGTGTATACGGAATACATCCATATTTCTTCGAAATGTAAAATCATGGCTATTTAGTTTAAATTATGATGTTAATTTGTTGTTTAGTGTTGGTTTAAAATATTTATTAAATATACTTTTGATTTTTTTAACGTCTCTAAAACCACTTATTTTAATATATTTTTTTTTTTCTATAAACCTCTTAACCACTTCTTTTTGTTTTTTCTTTGTTTAACTTAAATTGACCCTATTTCGCTCAAGATATATCTTTAATATTATTTAGTTATTTATATACTTATGTAACTGTTATCGCCTCTAGTTCCATGTGTAGAGGATAATTGTCTCTAACGGTAATTTTATTTAAGCCTCTGTAGTCAACACACATACGCGTAGCACAGTTTTTCTTCTTAACCAATACAATCGCCGAAGCGTAAGGTGAATTGCTTGGCCGTATTATGCCATCTGCCTGTAGTTCATTTATTATACTCTGAACGTTTGAACGTTCTAAATATGAAAGTGAACGTCTGTGGTTAAATGAATCTTTAATTTCATCTGGCTTAATATAAGAATATGGAATCAATTTCAATTCGGCACATTCCACTTTATTTAATGAACAGTTAACGTCAAAATCTACATTATCAGATGCAATTTGAATATTAAAAAAAAAATGGCTGCTCTGAAACACCACTGCAGTTAGAATCACATTTTTCTTCAGCTTTAGCTGCCTCAGCACTTAAAATATTTTCTACTCTGTTCTTACATTTAAATATAGCTGAACATTCTTCTCTTAAAATATTGTTCTGATTTAAAACAAGAACTAAGTCTTTCGGCAAAGAAGTACAAATGTTTTCCTTTTTATTTAAAAACAAAGTATTTTGTTTCCATATTTTAATTTCACATTAGTTAAATGAATATTAAATAATTTCAAGAAATCTCGGCCCAAAACAACAGGCATAATAATGGCGTCACCTGACATAACTTTCATATTTAATTTGCTTATATTATTTTTAAATTTAATTTCACATTCAATGTCATTTAAAATTTGTAATATATTTTATGTTTATAACTCTAATAATTTTTCAATTATTAACTAAGAGTTATATTTTTGAGCTCAAGGTCTTCATCCAACAACTTACACAACTTTACAACATAAAGGGTATTATACCCATAGTTATAAAAATAACATAAAACTTATGAAAAGTGGTTGAAATTAATTTACAAATAAATTTGTAATTTATTTCCACCGGAACCGAAAAAGTTCTGACTTGTAATGGTTGAACTCTTAGGCATCTCACCTGGAACACACGATTATTTTACGAAAATAACCGGACTGCCAGTATCAAAAAGAGAAAGGAACTTATTAAACTTTGCACTTCTCCCCGAATTACTTCTATAACATATACTCATAAAATTGAGAGCTTCTAATACATCGTCAATAAAATACCCATCGGCAACGGCAGCAACCTGCTTGTCGGCTGAAGGCTGCAATATCTTCCTGGGGTTAGGGCAAGAGCGGTGGGCATGCCCCATATGCCAGCAGCGAAATCACAAACCAACTGGTCGCAAAGGATAAGGACAGTTCGGCTTGATGGGTCCAGTTTTCGAGCAATTAAAACATAAAACTGCACTTGACAGCACTTTTTTTCGGCATTCGGCATATAGGTGTACTTAACCGGAGTGTCAGCTTTGCGTCCAACGGCACTTTGATTTTTATGTTCCAAATATTTGTGCTGAAAGCGATTTACGAGACGCTTTATTCTTAATTGTTTGATTGTTTTTAATTGTTTTGCGCTCATTAATAAATTAATATTTGCTAGGTTATTGTCAATTTCGTCGATTATAAAATCGATAACTTCATTCGCACAAATGTCGGCACGTCTTGCAATGGACTGCATTGCCAAAATATTACAGTGTAGAGATTCCTCCCGCTTGTTCCAACGACCCTGGCTCATGAGACGGTAAAGGTGTTGTCGGGTGATAGCAACATTAAACTCATTTATGAGCGTCATTTTAAGTGAATTGTAATTTAACGTAAACGTCGTTGAAAAAGACACGAACAGTTCCAGCAAGTGATCGGCGCAAACTCAGCAATTTTAATTTTTCATCAGCGTTAATAGAATGCATGACTTCTTCTGGGCAACGGCAAACCGGCATCCGTCATAGACCTAAAACATGGAATGTGCGCAGGGTTCGGGTCCCGCCACATTACTACTGCCCAATGAAAACTAAACCAGCCTCGGATAAGAACCCCAATTACGTTGACGACCACCGCTAACGATAAACGGACAATGATTTACGGATCCTTTCTACGGACCCTTTATAGGGAAGTTGCCATTATCCAACTGGCGGAAGCCCTCAAAACAATAAAAGCTGACATCACCGCTATCCAGGAAATGCGATGGAAAGGACAAGGCTGCTCTAAGCAAGCACACTGTGATATCTAGTTGCCATGTGGAGAGGCGCGAATTTGGATGTGGATTCGTCGTTAGCCGGAAACTACGCCACCTTGTTTCCCGGTTCACACCTGTGAACGAAAGATTGGCCACGATCCGCATCAAGGCAAAATTTTTCTTCATCAGCCTTATTTGCGCGCACGCCCCGACGGAGGAAAAGGACGAAGCCGTCAGGAACGCTTTCTATGCTAGTCTTGAGGACGTATATGACCACCTTCCGGTCCATGACGTGAAAATAGTCCTCGGCGATTTTAATGCGAAAGTCGAAAGGGAACGCATCTTTGGCCCCACTGTCGGTCAGTTCAGTCTTCATGAGATCTCCACGAACAACGGTCTAAGACTGATCGACTTCGCCGCGGCGCGAAACATGGTAGTTACGTATAGTAGCACCAGATTTAAGCACCTCGACATCCACAAAGCCACCTAGCTGTCCCCGGATCAAAAAACGCGAAACCAAATTAACCGTGTTGTAATCGACAGAAAGCATGCCTCTAGTGTTCTAGATGTGCGTACATTTCTGGGGGCCAACATTGACTCTGACCATTATCTTGTTGCAGCCAAGATCCGCATGCGATTATGCAATGCAAAAAACATACGCACAGGAATGCAACGAAAGCTAAATGTCGCTAAGCTGCAATTACAACGGTCTGCCGAAGCCTACTCCGCTCAACTCTCGGTTAAGCTCAACCAACCAACCTCTGGACCCGACGACGACGGCGGACTTTGGGCGAATATATCCCACTCCATGTGCACTGCCGCTGAAGAAGTCATTGGTTTCCGGCGCCCGCAACCTCGGAACCAATTGTACGATCAGGAGTGTCACATGAAAAAACGCCAAATATAGAAAAACGCTGCAGTCAGCTGCAATGCGAGCCGTGCGAGAAAACTACCGCGAAAAGAGGAAGGAAGAGAGGCGCCTTTTCAGACGCAAGAACAGAGAGCAGGAAAAGCGTGAGCGTGAGGAACTCGAGGTATACCAGGGCAAAAAGGATGCACGAAAATTCTATCAACAGGTTAAGCGTCTAACCCAAGGTTTCAAGCCCGGATCATCCACTTGTAGAGACGAAAATGGAGATCTGAATACGGATACACAGTGTGTGCTGAGATTGTGGAGACAGCACTTCTCCAATTTACTTACTGGCGACGATTCCACCAATGCCGCCCATGGAGAGCGCAGTTCAGAGCCACCAATCAACGATGACGGAGTGGAAGTACCACCACCTAGCCATGAAAAGGTTCGAGTTGCTATCCAACGACTCAAAAACAATAAAGCAGCGGGTGCTGACGGCGTGTCAGCTGAATTGTTTAAAACCGGCGGCGATGAATTGATAAGGCGCATGCATCAGCTCATCAGCAAAATATGGCTAGCAAAAAGCATGCCCGACGATTAGAACCTCAGCGTACTGTGCCCTATACTAAGTGCGTCGCTTGCTTCGGAGTGAGTGGGGCCTCAGTAGGCGGGCTGTGCGCCTCATGTATGAGGGTCTATTTGTTGCTTGCGCAACATTTGGCGCTCCTGTATGGGGTGATGTGGTCAGGTCTGCTGTGGGATATCGAAAGATACTCTCTTGTCAGAGAGCCATCCTGCTCGGATGCATGCCTGTTTGCCGCACAGTGTCCACCGAAGCGTTGCAGGTTTTGTTGGGGGCACCTCCTCTTGTTCTTGTAGTAATGCAAAATTGCGTTGCTTATGGGATTAAGAAGGATTTGCCTCCCTTATTGTTTGACTGGGTCTCGCATGTTGATGTGAGCGGTCTGAGTGGGAGTGAGCGTAAGGCCAGGTTGTTGGAATGTGTCAGGTCTAGATGGCAATCTAGATGGCGTTCATGCACAAATGGTCGCGTCACGTATAATTTTATACGTGATGTGATGTTTGTCGCTGGACGCCCGGACTTTAGCTTCGGCTTAAGCCTGGGTTTCTTGTTGACTGGGCATGGTTCCTTCAATGCATTTTTGTATGAGAGGAACCTGAGTGTGAATGAGATGTGTGTGTGTGGGGCAGTCCGTGAGGACTGGTTGCACGTACTTCGTGATTGTCCTCTTTATGAAGATATTCGCGATTTGCGTGCAATGGGGATTTTGAGTGTGAATGGGGATTTCAACCTTGGGAATGCGCTTGCAACTCGTGAGCAAGTTTCCAGGTTGAATCAGTATGCATGTGGTGTGTTTGAGAGGCGGCGCCTAAGGCAGTCATAAGTTGTGGTATTCACTTGTGAATGTGTGCATGTGTGTGGGCTATGGTCCAGAATGTGAATGTCCTTTTTGTGAGTGTGGGGCGGGGCTCACCTTTTTGTGAGCTTTTGTTTTGATTGGTGACCAGTCCAGAGCTGTGATGGGCTAAAACTGGGAGTAGCTGGGGTGTAAGCTACGAGGTCTGACCAAGGACTTTAAAACTGGTACCACGGGCAGTCAGCGGCCCCCGGTGTATGTCTGGCTTCTGCTGGCATATACTGGGCTGACTGGATTGGGCTGGCCCTTCGGGGAGTCTTCGTGGTGGCTGTGGTTTACTACCCATATCGCGGGCAGAGCTATCTAGCTCGGTGTGGTTTGCACTCTCAAACCGGGCGCCATACCCCTTAGTATGGAAGAGGTTTTAGATAGGCCTCCACCCTCACCAAGGTTTGCGAAGTGTCATCACAACATAGAGCTAATTTGGGACCCCTCAAAGGGGCGCTGACCGTCGCTTTGTATCGGTCCCAATCGTTATGGAACAACGTTGAATTAAGCCTTCACGGCAGGTGTCAACGTAAAACACAACAAATCTATTGTGCCCTATACTTAAGAAAGGAGACCCTACAATCTGCGCCAGTTATAGAGGTATCAGTCTTATTTCCATCGCATATAAGGTTCTCTCAAGCGTACTGTGTGAAAGATTAAAGCCGATTACAAAAACACTGATTGGACCTTATCAGTGTGGTTTTCGACCTGGTAAGTCCACCATTGACCAGATTTTCACGCTACGACAAATCCTGGAGAAAACGAGAACCTGAGAAGGGATTGCCTATACGCAACAATGTTGATTAGACAATGTTGATTAGACTTTGCAGAACGTTGAGCAACACACGCAGCTCCGTCAAGGTAGGAAATGACCTCTGCGAAACCTTCAATACCGAAAGAGGTTTCAGGCAAGGCGATCCGGTGTGCATCGTAATGGCACCATTTTCTATAAAGGTGTCCAGCTCCTTGCGTATGCTGATGATATTGATATTGTCGGCAGAACCAAAAGAGATGTTACCGCTGCTTTCGCCGCTATCGAAAGGAATCAGCCAAAGTGGGTTTGACGATAAATGAGGGTAAAACAAAGTATATGCTGTCTACAAGCAAGGGAGCGCGGTGTCTATACTCCCACGTTTCATCCGGCAGCTATAACTTTGAAGTAGTCAAAGAGTTTGTATACCTTGGCACCGCCATTAATAACAACAACGAAGCCAGCCTGGAGATAAAGCGAAGAACAATAATTGCTAACAGGTGCTACTACGGGCTCAGTAAGCAACTAAGTTCTAGAGCCCTCTCTCGATCGACAAAACTAACACTCTAGAAGACGCTCGTTCTACCTGTGCTGCTTTATGGCGCTGAGGCATGGGTAGTTTCGCAAAATGACGCAGCCGCTTTGGGGGTGTTCGAGAGAAAAGTTCTTCGCAAAATCTTCGGTCCTGTTCGAGTCGGCGATGACTATCGCATCCGAATGAACCACGAGCTGTATGACCTCTACGAAGACATTGACGTAGTGCAGCATATAACTGTGCAGCGACAACGCTGGCTGGGTCATGTCCATCGTATGGACGACGAAGCTCCAGCGAAAAAGGTGCTAGAGGCGAGGGTCGCTGGTCAACAACGACGAGGGAGACCATGCCTCCGATGGATGGACCAGGCTGAGGAAGCCCTAACTGCACTTGGTGTATCCGAGTGGAGAAGGCGCGCGCAAAGCAGAGGCGCCTGGCGAGAGCTGATGAGGTCGGCCGAAACCCGGACACGGGTTGTTACGGCCACCTAAGTAAGTAAGTAAGACTTCTTCAAAGTCGCGAAAAAATCACTAACTGAGTGTCCTATACCATCGCCACTATACTTCGGTATAGTGTGCTCAACGTCCCCTAAACCTAGTTTGCGGTAAAGTTTGCAGCAGCAGCGGCAGTGGCGTAATCAGCGGGATTGTTGGCACATATGGTAGCATCAGAAAGCGAACGTTGCACAAGAGAATTGGTATCATCGGCAGAGACACCAGCAGCAGCAACAGTATGAGGTGAAGAATTTCATGCCGTATGGCTTCACTATATGTTTCGGCATCTGGAATGGTATCCTGTTCTCCAATCAAAATATAAAAAAAAGATAAAAAATTTGTTTGAGCTTTCGAACGATCCAACTTTTGAAACAACATCATTATTTGCAAGTTTTTTTGCTTTTTGCATTTTTGTCAGTTTTTCTAACTGACCAATATTCTTACTTTATTTTCTTTTGCTTTAATTTTTTCTTTCCATATATCAGGAAAACTTTAACAAAATTTAATAAATTCAATCCAAAATTCAGTGTTTGGAATAACCGGTGCAATGTTTACCGTGCGACGACCAAAACAGAATAAAAAATGCAGCGAGCTGGATCAACATGCATGGTCCAATTTGTCACCCGAAAAATCAAAAATTTTTTTATTTTAATCCAACATGTTGGAGAAACTGTCGATTTTAGCTTACGCACGGTACTACTTGTCATCCAACATGCCATGTTGGTCCAATTTGTTGGACCATACGAAAGCCCCTAAAGTGAAAAAGTACACAGGAATAAAGAATTAGAAATCAAGCAAAAATGTTAAAATTCAAATAACTGCACTGGGATGCATTTCAAAGCACTACTTTACAGAGTTGTTCTTCATATATTCAATAAGGGTATCCACATATTATTTAATTCTGATTACATCTTATTACATAGTATTAAGTAATTAAGAAATAAGAGATATTGTACTAACTGTAAGAGAAATGTGAATAAAATTGAATTGAAATGGAATTGAATATATGTGATGTAGATAATTAAATGGCTTAAATCTTAGATTTGTGTATATAACTTTGGAGTGGTTTGAAATATTTGAAAACTTTTTTCACAGAAATTAAGTGAGTAAGCTCATGATTTTCGATGATTGAAACATTTAATTAAATTATGTGTCAAAATTAAGCAATTTTCGCGAATAAATGATATGTCATATAAAAGAGTGTAAAAAAAATGTGCAACAAAAGAATGTTTAGTCTATTTTTTGAGCAAAAATTGAATATTTTAGAGGCTTTTGAAAACAACATAGAAAATTTAAGATGTGCAATAACGGTAAATATTTTCTTATTTATTCAAAGCCTTTAATTGCTTACAAAATCAAAACTTGAAATTTCAATTGTTTTTTTTTTTCATTGCACGGAAAAAATCTGCACTTTTTGAGATATCGCAACAATTTTAATGTCATAATAAAGGAAATATTTTAACATACTATCCGTGAAAAATGTTAGCAAAAAAGATTTCGTATACCGTTATTTTTCTCAACCAACGACTTTTTACAGAAAAATCGTTGTACTGAGAACATCTATAGTTTTCGAGATATCGCAATAATTATGGTGTCAAAATAAAGTGAATCTTTCAAAATTTACTATTAGTAAGCAATTTTGCCTTTACAATCTAAAATCCAATCATATTGTGCAGCCAGACCTTTCACCCGATACCCATGTGCGTGGCGCACCCTAAATCTTTGATCAAATATTTAGATCAAATATTGAAATATTGTGAGTTTCTTTTGAGTGAACCCTCAACTAATTTGTATCATAATATTGTATTGTATCATAAGTGTTTTATTGTTCATATTGGATTCTACCTACACCTTTGAGGGTGAAAAAAGCTCATCATCATAAGTATTGTTGTCTTCAAAAATAATCATGTTTAAACATTTTTTAAAAAGTAGACTAAGCTTTTTGAATTTTTTTTTTAA
This sequence comes from Coremacera marginata, assembly GCA_914767935.1. Lineage (NCBI taxonomy): Eukaryota > Metazoa > Arthropoda > Insecta > Diptera > Sciomyzidae > Coremacera > Coremacera marginata. Next base: position 104,045,890 of record OU612046.1, read on the forward strand.
TATTCTTTTTTTTAAACTTTTTTTTAAATTTTAATTTAAACGCGTAATTATTGAAATTAGCAAAATTGAACCCTTGGAAATATACTGTCAGCGTCAAAAGAAATTGTACACGTTAATATGTTATGTTTTTATCTTTATTTTACTAGTTTGCTTTATCATTTTATTCAACATATTATGTTTTTTGAAAAATATATTGCATATTCTTTCATTTTATAAAAAAAAAAATAACAAAAATTTAACAATAAAAAACATTATAGAAGAACAACTTGAAATACTTCAAATTCACAGCGTCAAAAGAAATTGTACAGTAAGTATAAAAAAATTATTTCAAAGAATTTTAAAGAGGTTAGTATTTTGTTTGCTTTCCATTTGCGTTGATCACAGCTTGCAATCTTTTGGGCATCGATTCCACTAGGTTTCGGGTTACATCGGAAGAGATTTTTTGCCATTCCTCCATTATCACTGATTTTAGAGAGTCTTTGCTGGTAATCGTTCTTTTTCTAATTTGACGGTCCAGATGCTCCCACAAATGCTCGATAGGGTTAAGGTCGGGTGACTGGGCGGGATGATCCAGCTGTTTTGGGGTATGATATAGCAGCCATTCCTTTACTATTTTAGCAGTGTGCTTAGGATCATTGTCTTGTTGAAAGACCCAAGTTTGATCCAAGCCCAATTTGTCGACACTAGGTTGCAAATTATCTTTCAAAATGGTGAGGTAATCTGTTTTATTCATAGTGCTCTCTATGAAAACCAAGTTACCTACACCACTGGCTGCCATACACCCCCATACCATGACCGAACCACCACCATGCTTGACGGTAGATATTACATTTTGTTGGGCAAATGCTGAATTTTTGCATCTCCAAATTTTAGTTGGTGTTTTCTTACCAAAAATTTCAAATTTGCTCTCGTCAGTAAAGACCACATTATTCCAGAATGAATTTGGTTCATTTTGATACTTTTTAGCAAAATTCAAACGTCGCTGTTGATTGATTTTTGATATGAAAGGTTTGCTTCTTGGAACTCGTCCACGTAGTCCATTTGCATGTAGTGCTCTACGTATAGTACTGGAGCTAACGTTAACACCTGAGCGTTCTGAAATGTTCTCGGATATTTTAACAGCACTTTCAGTTGGATTTTGCTTCACTCGTCGCACAATGGATCGTATTTGAGTCGCATTTAGTTTACGGGGTCTTCCAGATTTGGGACGATTTTGTAAATTTCCGAACTTTTTGTAATTATCAATTATATGTTTTACAGTATTATGGCTTCTATCAATCATCAAACCAATTTCACGCAATGTTTTTCCTTTTTTATAATATTTTAGCACAAGTTCGCGAACATCCGGGGAGGTTTGTTTACCCATTTTGAAAATAAATTTCGTTACTCAAAAATCTTCAGATTTGAACTGATCCTCACGACATCAAGTCAATTAATAATTATTATAATTAGTTAATATTGCCTACAACATGATAAAAAGTCAAATCACTAAACATAACGGTAATTTTTTACCGTTAAAATTCTTTAAAATATTTGGTGCACGTGTTGTACAATTTCTTTTGACGCTATTAATATGAAGATGTTTTTGTTTTTGTTCTATGAATTTTTGTTATTGTAATATTGTTGTTGTTTTTATTATGTACATTAAGAGAGGAGAAACTATATTATTAAAAAAACAAAAAATGTAAAACAAAAGGGAATTGCAAAAGAGTATAATTTAACTGCAAACATAGAGGAACAACGTGTACAACTTCTTTTGACGCTGACAGTATTATTAAATTGCTATTACTACAATCGTAATGTAAGCGTTTGGTATTCAATTGGAAATATGTTTTGTAATAAGCTTTCTACAATAGTTTCTTTGGCTTCTAGCTATTGAGTTTCTAGCTATAAAGTGTTATGAAAATATTATTGGCAACAATTACACTAGTTAACAAAATTCAGAAAAATCTCTGTGACCAAGACTTCTTGATAAAATTCGTATACGTATACGGTATGGTCCCCAGATCTTAAATAAAAACTACAAAAAAATTATCTATGGATAGAATTCTGAAATATTGACTAAAGAATTTGTTTCTTTTTTTCATTATTCGTAATAAATTCTGTTTGGATTGACGGATTTGACTGAAATTACATTTTTATGAGACAATTTTTTTATACATATTGACTTCTTCTGAAGAATAGTTATGGAGATATGAATTAATATCTAGAAAATGATTTTTTTTGTCGTGGAAATCTGTGGTCGAAAACTCATTTAATCACCTGAAAAGTAAAGAATTTGGCAACCGACCACGACATTTTTATTTTTCTTGTACAGCATAGACTTTTGTAGAACTTTGAAGCCTAAAATAAATAAAATCCATCCGTCAATCCAAACAGAATTTATTACGAATAATGTCAAGTCACCTTTTTCGAAAAAAGTAAAAAAGTTCTTTGTTCGATATCTCAGAAACCTATTCATAGATAATTTTTTTAGCTTAGGGAAGCATAAGGAATAGGAATTCAAAAAGAGTTCCTGGTCATTTTCGGACTGTATACTAGTGTTATTAATTAAGTGGAAATAAGTATTATTGTAAGCTTCTTGCAACTGTTTTTACGCAATTGGAAAAAACGTTATTGTAAAATTACTAATAACTGCTATTATTTATTTGTGAACTAGTACTTTAGTAAGCTTCATTAAAGCTTAATCAGGATGCTTAATAATAGATTTGTTAGCATTCTGATTAACCAACAAATTGATTAATCGATTAATCACTTCATCAATTAATCACATTAATTACTGCGAATAATGGCCCAGCCCAATAAAAACCTCTCCTGGTGACTGGATGAAACTACTAATCCCAGTTTTCTTTCCATTTTATTTCCTTATCTTTTATTTGTAGGTTAAAATGGTGCTGAAGTAAAACTAGTTTATAACTAAAAAAAAAGTAAAATTAGTAAATAAAAAACAGTAAAATTTGTGGTTTTTCAGCTTTATTTTTTTAAGGAATTATTGTTTTTGATTAAACTATATAAAATAATTAATTAATTAAAAAAATCAAGTATAATTACGTTTATTTAAGTATAAAAGTATATTAATTAAGATGAAAATGTTTTTTAAATTACATTTCATATTGAATTTTAAAAAATGTATTTTTAATTAAAATATATTATATTATTGTTTTTTTTTTTCTGCTTATACTATGTTCGCCATTTTCAATGCAGCGTGGGTTATTCTGTGCTTTACACATCAACGTGCTATTTTCGCCTTATATTGAAACCTTGAAATTGATCACCTGATGACGTACTTCCCGCGGAGCTGAAGCAAAACACATCCACAATGCTTGAATCGTTCACATCATGTTCACAATTTATTCACTTGTAGAGCTATTTTATATTGAATCTTTATGCAGAAATAAATCCACAACTTGCTTGCTCTGGTTACGCATTTTTTCACAACATTTTTTCACATGGCATTTTTTCACAACTCACAAAATTTATGGAGAAATTATAAAAGTAAACTTAATCAATTTGTCACTTTTTACTCTTAAACTTTATCTCAAACTTAATTATTTTTTGCATATACATTAAGGCGGGTCGATTTAAAAATCGATCAATGCTCTGTAAAAATCGTATTCTAGGGATCAAAATAAGAAACTTTACCGAAGGAACCATACCTCTAAAACGAATTCTGATGTCCCCCAATTTGGGTCGAACTTTTGGGTAGGGGCAAATTTGCAATTGTGTCACGGTGATACCTTCATTTTTTAAAAGGGTTGAATAAATTTCTAAAGAGAAAAAAAACTCCAAAAAGAAAAAAACATAGCCATTTCGCTGATTTTTTCATGTAATGTGCCAAAACTGGTGATTTTTTGAAATGTTTATATGGGGAACCACAGGGGGTTCCAGGGGGTGTGCCACTGGCATGGGTGGGTCAAGCCTCCAAAGTTAGTGGGGGTCGGTCATACATTTGGACTCGATTGCAGCACTCTAAATGGGTCAAAGTGGGATTTTTCAAAATTTGTCCCTACCCAAAAGTTCGACCCAAATTGGGGGACATCAGAATTCGTTTTAGAGGTATGGTTCCTTCGGCAAAGTTTCTTATTTTGATCAATGGGCGATTTTTTTGCCTCCCCACAAATCGACCCGGCCTAATCTACATATTCACACACATTTTTGAAACTAAATTCCTATCTATTATGAGTTTAATAAAAAATATAAAAATTTGGGAGTTATAAAACTATTACCTCTGAAAGCAATTTCCAACCGTGCTTTGAAAAACTTGAAATTTTAAATGAAATTAATCTTACTCCAAGTACTATGAAAAAAAGCTTTGTTTTTTTTTCGTTCCGATACAATTTTACAACACAACTTGTAAATTAATTTGACAGACAAGTGTTTTCTAAGCATGTTTGCGAAAAACTTGAATTTTTCTGTTGTATGTAAGCTTACAACAAACACTATTACACAATAGATAGATTTTCATTTGCATGTATATTTTACCTTTTAATTATTCTTTTAAATTTTTTCGTTCTATATTTTATATTATTTTGGACAAGCTACTTGTTGGATAGCATATTAAATCCACTTCCATTTTCAGTGTGTTTGATGAAATTGTAAAAATCAGTTGCCTTACTCTGATTTTACTTTTAATCCAAATATGAAACAATATTTTCGCTATATTTTCAGACATAAAAATGTATACACAAATGTGCTATGAAAAAGTGAATGAATGTAAGCTTTTTGGATTTTTGGATTCTGGATTTACACATGTTTTTTTTTAATTTTGCAACGATAATCGGCGGCAATAGATCACCGACTAATAATGCCTTAATTTACACACTGTTTATTTGCATACTTTAGGACTTTGGGAACCAGACCCACTCTATAGAAAAGTCTGGCAATGCCCATGCCAATACCTTATTCTGCATTCTACCTCTTTCTTGCCCTGAGATCTCTTCCTAAAACTAATATAAACTTTCAACGTTAATATTTCGAGTCAGAGGCCATCAGTTTAAAATCTAACATAATGTGGCACATTTATGGTGCATAGGTACGGTGACCATCCGTCCTCTTTTAGAGAGAACAGTCCTCTTTTTTAGCCTCGTGTCCTTATTTGAAATGTTGTCTTTATAGTGTCCTGTTTTTTTAAAACTGTCCTCCTTTGTCTTTTTTTTTATTTTTAAATTCTTTTCAACGTCAACGGGCTCGAAATGGGTAGAAACTTTTAGTCACTGTTTTGAAAAATATCTTGAATGCAAGTATATACTTATGCTTGTCGAGTTTTCTCTGTGTCTACCGGCTAGTAATGCGTCAACAGAAAGAGTATTTTCATTAAGTACTAATATTAGGACATCGGAGAAGTTGCAGTTAAGAGTAATTGCTTTGGAATCTATATTAATTACTAAGTGTAACTTCCAAATTAACTGCATAGAGTTTAAAGTATTTTTAGAAAAAAATTAAAACGATATTTTTAAAAAAAAGATATTCTGTCGAAAAGTTTTTGTAATATTTTTTTAAGAATGAGCTTGCTTAACAAATTAATAAATAATTAATTTGATATCCAAATATTATTATTTAAAGAAAATACTCATTCTGTTGGAGCAAATTTTTCCATAATTGCTTTCTTAATCTAAAAAAAAAAAATTAGGATATATTGACATAAAAAACATTGTGTTATTTATAAATTAACATGTACATATTAACAAATGAACAAATTTTACTACTATTCTGCCGTCATAAGGAAGAGTGCGGCATCTACATTTTCCAAAAATCTGATCAAAACGCTTCAGAATAAAAAGGAGCCAATTATAAAAATTTAGTTCGTCAGAAAAGAGAAGCTATTTTAGCTATAGAAGAGAAGTTATTTTAAAGAATTTACCCAAACTGCAAGAACTGTGGCATAAAGCACTGTAGCTGCAGCTTTTTGCTTGTTTGCTCTCCGATTTAATTTAATTGAAAATGTATCTACGTAATTTTTCGCATGTATAAAGAAATAGCTTGCTTATTATAATTTAAAATAACATTAAAACCATCTTACCAATATAAAGGATCGGTGTTATTAGAGTTAAAGCGAAGATATAAAAAATATGTATAATCAATTATTAAAAAAAAATTCATATGACTCAAATTCTATTTTGTATGACTGGAAAAAAATTCTGTCTATGAAAAAAATAAAAAAACCGGCAAAATTCGGAATCTACGTGTAGATACGGCATTTTTGACTATGTTTGTGTAGATACTGCGTTTTATTCTGGAATGATTCCTAAATTTTTTGTAGTTACAGCAATTTAGGTAAAAATATATAGACTTGGGACTAAAAATTTGGGATTTTTATTTTATAATCTTAAAGAGTCTAATCTAAAGAAATGGATGACTTATAAGGAAAATACAATAAAACGCATTTTGATTTTTATTCTTGATGCCGCACTCTTCCTTATAACGGCAGTAGTCATTATGTTGTGTTTTATTATGTTGTGTTTTATTATGTTGTGTTTTATTAGGTACAATCTTAAAAGACATTACTTGTTTGAACAAAAATCTGCCATCATAGCCGAATCCCACCATCCTTGGTATCTATGGAAGCTCTCTCCTTGTTCATCACTCATCGCACCAAGATTATCAAGAAAAAAATCTAAATGAGAGTGTAGAAAATGAATTTTGAGCGACATTCTTCATCCAAAGTTTTGGTACGACTGAAACAGTTAATTTACAAAAAATTTATGGTTTCCTGATTTTTAATTACCTAGAAAGCCTTTGATGACTGCAGCAAAACATTTTCATGCTTGTATTCCCTTTTGATTCAATTTTTGGGTAAATAGTTCATCCTTAACCAATTTTCTTATTTGTGGAGTAGGCTTATTCGAAGTAATTCTAGCAAAATTATGAGACTTTGAATAAAACTCATATTAAACCTGTCACAACACTTTGATGACTTGATGTGTGAAAGGTGAGGGTAACGCAAAATAATGCAACAATATTAGATTACTGTTCTGATTGTCAAACCCTTGTGTCATTGTGTAACTTTCTATAATATTTATTGAATGAAGAATTTTTATATTTCTAAATAAAGTATTCATTTTTTTTAAGTTATATGTTTTGCTACTATGCTTTGCTTATTTTGTTCTTTTGTGTCCTTTTTTTTTGGCTTGAAAATAATAGTCAGCATATGCATAGGGCTGCCATGTCCGGATTTTCAGCCTAAAAATATGCGTCCCTCGAAGAACTTAAGCGGGACGCCAAATGTCCCGATTTTCCAAAATACAATTTATTTTTGTACTATTTTAACAACTTAAAAACAGTTCCAATGTTTTTATTTTTACATCACTAAATTTGTACCAAATGTCGTAAATGAATAAAAAACCAATTGAAAAAGTTATAAATTATAATATAAAAATTATAATAAGAATTATTGAATTTCTTACTATAATCAGTTCGTTTCATCAATACCAACATGAAATGCTGATGCAGATCGACTATTTTCACTGAGCGAGTCAGTTTGTACGGATTATTGAAATCGCCTTACCATTTAAAATGTAAAAGCAGATATACAAAAAAAGTTTTACATTGGAATGGACTGTAAGCAATTTTATAGCTTTGTTTTGAAAAACAAAAAATTACATAAATCTCCTGGATCTGCAAATTGTAAATTTGTGAAACATTTTCAAAATCTCCCTATTCTAGCTATCGTTGGAAGATGGATTATTTTTCGATAGGCCAAGCGAATAATGCACGATTCAAGACACATTTTCAAAATCTACCTTCGCTCATTCCTGCGATCGTTGGAAGATGGCTCGCTTTGAAATCGCAATTGAAATTTTTGAAATATTAATATGTTTTTCTCTTGAATATCTAAAATATGTTAATTTTCTGAAATATGTCAATAAAATACTTTTGCTTAATCTATAAAAAATTTGTAACGTTAAACAACAATGCATGGCAACATATCGCTGAGGATCCGTTTTGCCAAATCATTTGGCACCTTTAAAGATTTCCTTTGGCGAATAGTTTGCGACTCTTCCCAGCGAATCGCTTACGAACCCTTCAGGTGATTCGTTTACGCATCTTCCTGGCGAATCGCTTTTATGGCCTCAGCTGCTTACAATCGGCGATACCGGATGACTCTCAAATGAGCTCACTGGCAATTGTCTCATTTTCCAGTGCCGTGGTTATGCTAGGCAGACATGTTTGATGAACTTTTTTTTGTTAGTGTTTTACGCATATACCAAAAGACTTATATCTCATTTTATGCGTAAAAAGCTCACCAAACATGTTTGCCTAGCATAACCACGGCACAAGCAATTCTCTGGCGATTCTGAGACGATAAAAAATGCTTGCAGGGAAAGTTCTTTTTTTTTATTAATTTGTGCTTTCCATTTGTTATTTTTAAGCACACTTAAGTTGCGCAGTTTTGGTGAATCTACTAACCACAAATTCAAAGAAAAAAATCACTGATGCTTTGCATAAATGCGTTTGTGAAGTCAGCCATTTGTTCTTTGGTTGACACTTTTATTGTCCCTAATTCACAAACAGTCAGGCGCGAATTCAGGGAGTGATTTTGGGGAAGATTTTTTTTGTTTTAATTTTTTTATAAATATATACCAGTTGTCAAAGTTAAGCCCTCTCACAAGAAAACGTTCCTTGGTGTCATTCGCCAAATTAAATAAGCTTCGGATATGTGATAGAGAACAAAAATCTAAGGAACATGTATTTTTTTATACGTGCGAAAACTCAGGCTTAAAGGTTTAAAATTGCGTCCGAAAATTTCACATAAGTTCGTTTTTTGCCATAAGCCATATTGAAGCTGCCAATTTGAATTTTAAATTTTTAACTCTCAGATTAGTGTTTATCGACCCCAAAAACGTATTGGTACCTGATTTCATATAGATACTAGGTCGTCTTCTAATTTTGGTAATTTTTTATTGCCATTTGTACAAATGTGCCTTGGACGCGACCCCTAAATATCATTTAAATGTTAAAAAAAATAAAAATCTTCTAGTTTTTTATGGTATATATTCAAATAATGTGTTGCCCCGTGAAATTAAAAAAAAATTCTCTTAGGAACAAGGACCACCCTTATGCATACTAGATATTGATTCCTGCAAGAAAATGTGATAATATGCCTCAGCTTTTTTAAAATTCTTATTTGACCACCGTGCCCGATCTACAAGCATATGAATTTACAAAAATAATTTTTTATTCCTAAATGATAACTTTTTAATAATATTATATATACTATTGTTTTTATAAATATTATATTCATTTAATCCAGATATATTCATTTATACATTTTTTAAGGTAACTTGATTACGATTCTCGCGCTGTTAAAATGTCCCAAAATGAGAAGACATGCTACGACGACATTTGTACTCTCTTTATGTGTTTCGGACTTACTTTTCTGTTCTTTCAGCCTGCCACTTACAGCTGTGCGATTTTTTGAAGAAGTAAGACAAAAATTTTTTTGGTGTATTAAAATCATTACTACTTATAGAAATATAATCATAATATTGTATTCTGAATAATTTTAATATCTCCTTATATTTTTACCTAGTTTTGATAATTGCATTTCAGCTTTTGTGATCTTTTGTAATGTAATCCAATGTCAATGTTAATCTGTGCAAAAACTTTATTTTGGCGTATGAAATGCGTATATGAAAATTGGTAATTTTTCTTTTCTTTTTTGCTTCAAAAGCTACCTTCAAAAGCTAAAACTTTTAATACAAATTTGATATGTATTATTAGGAACACTGCATCCACAATACATTCCATAGATTCAATTGCGCTTCTTTAAGTCAACTTTAGTTTAGTTATATATCATTCAGTATTATAAGCAAATCAACCGAGATCATCCGAAAATTGGATGCTTATGTCGAAATATGAAAACCAAAATTAAAAATTTTTTTTTTTAATTTTTAGATAGTGCTACCAGCGGTTTTCTGTTTTAGTTGGAGAAACTCGTGAAAAAAGCTTTAAAGTTAAAATATTAATTTCTTTCTTGAAAACAGTATTCCTTTTTTTAATGAAAACCTATTCCTCGACAACCATTCATTTCGTTCTTCAACATTATTGACGTAGAATTCAGTCTTACAGCGCGGTTTGTATGGGGGTATTTTCACAAATTTTTTCATGGTTATGCTAGCGTTTTTGGGGGAGACTATGGTATACATACAGCCTTTAATATTCATCGTACAAAGATAAAATTTATGGCAAAATATCAGTTATATCGTTAATAAAAGGAATATCTAAATTTGGATTTTGTCACTTCATTAATAAAGCCACAAGATAGCAAAAGAAAAGAAGAAAAATTCACATTTTTGTATGAGAAAAGTAATGCTTCAGTTCCTACTGACGTTCCTATGCTTGTTGCTTAACTTCGTGCCGAAATCTCGAATGCAATATTGTGTTGTTTGTTGAATAGAATTGTTTTACGAATTCCTTGAGAGCTTTAAAAGCAATGTTTGCGCAAGAAGGATAGATAGAAAAATGATGCACTCCGTGCGCTAAAAATGAAATCTTCTGCGCAGCCTACGTCACCCGGCTTGTCAGTTGTGAAACTTTATGAATACATGCATAAGAGAATGTCAGAAAAGAAAACGCAAACACAAGCAGCTAAGATTGCCAGACTCTAAAAGGCTGTTGTCAGGACAAGTCAAGAAAGTTCCGAGATTTCTTATAAGTGGTCGGGACAAAAAAATTACATTTGTGTACTAGTGTTTTTATTTGATAAACATAAAACTAAAGCATAATCAATATGAACATAAATTGAATCTAAATAATAAGCAATATCATCATAAATGAAAACTAAATAATAAAAACAAAACAATTCACAATATACCATTGACGTTTCATAAAATTAAAATCTTACATATATAAAACAAAGTCGTGAAACTAATTCCATAACTCAAGAACCAAGCGTCTGATTTGCTTGGCGATTTTGTGTGTTATTATTGGGTATCCCATTCTACATAAACGAAAAAAAACGAAATGGCCATTTCAGCCCTTGAAAGGATTTTGACTGAGCTTCTTATGATCAGTTGTGTTGTGTGTTTGTGAAATGTTTGAACAAAAGATCGAGAACTGGGCCTACAAGTTTTATGCCGACTCGAACGGCATACTCCCTGAGGTTTGCCATTGTCTTCAGAGAGGTGAAGGCCGAACAGAAAAATTAATTCAATTGAAAAAACTTTCTTTCTCAGGTGGGATCTGAAACAGGGTTCTCTGGCGTATGGGCTACACACACTAGCCACTGCACCACGGCCACCATTCTACATTCGTTTGATAAAGTTTTAAATTGGTAAAGCAAAAAGAAACTTTTTACTTCTCACAAATCAATAAAAATGATAAATTTCAAACAATTTGGGTCCTATCAGACTAAACTTTCACAGCTTAGTCTGTATGATTACTGTCGGCAACTGTACTATAAATGGGTTCCACGCTTACTTTTACCTTCCACAAATCAATGAAAATGCTATATTTCGAACTATTTTTGTCATATTATACTTTTATTTTGTAATTGGCCCATTTTGCCGCGTGTTAAATCAATCAAAAGTTATAAAGCATGGAGTTGAGTCGCAACAGCGTTATTCTTTAGTTGGCCGGAAAAACAAATAAGAGCATCGTAACAGAGCTTAAACATTTAAGTTGCTCTAACAGAAAGTTTGTGTATCGCACCATCAAACGATAAAGCGAGACCTGGAGCAGAGATAAGCGAAACAATGGTGGCAGAAAAAAAAACGTGAAACTTCGCCTGAAATGGTTCAAAAAGTCAAGCAGCGGTTGGCTCGGAACCCACACCGTAGTTGCAATAATGTGGCCGCTGCAATGAAAGTGCCACGACAGAGTATAGGAAGAATATTAACAAATGAGCTCAAACTTAATCCCTACAAAATTCAGAAGTTTCACGGACTTTCCGGTAAGCAGAAATAAGAAAGACTAAAGAGTTCACACACTTGCACGTATCCCAGTTGCCAAACTTAATTTTTCTCGGATAAGAAAATTTTTACTATTGAGCAGTTTGTGAATAAGCAAAATGATCGTGTTTGGTTAAAATTTAAGTCTCCCGAGAACTTTAAGCAAAGATCAGCTACCAGAAATCAGTCACTTGCCTATGTCATTGTTTGGGCGGCGGTAAGCGCTGTGAAATTGGCCTATAGTTAGCAATGTTATTTATGTTGCCAGATTTGAAAATAGGTGATGAAATGATTGATGAAATCTTCCAATCAGATAAAAATATACCCGCATCAAGGGATTTATTGAAAATTAATTTAAGCGGTTTAGCAAGGGAAAGACAACATTTTTTAAAAGCATTGCGGAAAAACCATCAATATCGGCCTTCACGGAGTATTTAAGATAACTAATACCATCTATAACGTCGGAATCAGTTAAATACGAAGATCCCAAATCAATAGAATGAAAAATTTCACAATCATATTCCCCAGCGTAGTCAGTGATTGGTTCAAAGTTATTTTGAAAAAACTCGGCAAATAGATTTACTGTTTCTTTCCCGGAATTTCACTTCTTATTCATATAAAACATAGAATTGGGAATACTAGATGTCTTCCTTTTAGAATTTATGTAGCTCCAAAATGCTTTGGGATTGGAAATAATATTTGACTCAACTCTTAGAATATATTGCTTGTAAAGATAATTATCAAAAAAATTAAATTCTCTCATAAGATGACGATATTTATGAAAAAAAACAATGTTTTTAGTGGCAAGATACTTATAAAATTTCTACGATTTTTTAGCTTCATAAGCCCAGGCGTATACCAGGGAAGTTTGAATGATTTCCTTACGGTGCGTGAAATACAGTCAAGGCAAATATTTTGCAATTTAGATTTAAATAAATTAAAAGCATCAACAATATTAATGGCATCAAGTTCGCGGTCCCAATTTATGTTGCCATACCACCACCGAGCGACACCGGATATTCTATTTTTCTTTAAAAACTTTATTAATTTTTCTTTAAAAACTATTCGGTGCACTCCTTCTCTCTACTCTGATTCATTTAAAAAAAAAAATTATCAAAATTGGTTGAAAACACCCTAAATGCCATACCACCCCAAGCAACGTCGGGTATTCCAGCTAGCATTTTTTTTTTAAATTCATCGATGCTTCTCCCTACTCTGATTCATTAAAAAAAAAATCATCAAAATCGGTCAAGAAACACAGAAGTAAATGGTACTGAACTGATTTCATTTGACTATTTATATATAGATTACCGAGGTGATTATCAACCAATAACTGAAGCAATTACTGATTACCGAAGCGATTGGCAGCCAATTACCGAACCAATTATCGATTACCGAAGCGCTTACCAACCGATTACATAATCAATTACCGAAGCGACTACCAACCGCATTCTGAAAAAATTACCGATTATCGAAGTAGTCACCTAGTTACCAACCGATTATCGAAGTGATTAGCAACCCATTTCCGATTACCGAAGTGATTATCAGCCGATTACTGAACCAATTACCAAAACGAATACCAACCGATCACCGAACTAATTACCGAAGCGATTACCAACTGCATACCAATTACTGAAGCGATAACCAACCGACTATCGAAGCGATTACAAACCGATTAACGAATCGATTACTAATCGATTACCGAGCCAATTACCGAATACTTAACCAAAGTAATTTTGTTACAAATATATTATACATAAACATTAAAAAATAGCAGTTTATACATTCTATAACGGATAAAATGATAGTTAAAAAATTAGAACGCGCCTGATTTGCCGACTGTAGCTACTTCGGAAATTCATAACAACTATGTTATTTCATAGCTTTATGTTTTCACTTCGTTTGGCAGGCTTCCATTGCCTACTTTTTGTTTTGCTATTAAATAAGACCAGCAATATCCAACTACTTACACATTTATCAGTGAGTTAAATCCATAACTATTTTTTCTACTTTCTAAATTTATGTTGTATCAACAAATTTTCGATTTACATAAAATGAAACATTTTTTGCCGTAAAAGTACTTTCTAAGTACTTGGGTAATTTTGTACAAAGCAATATACATAATTTTATGTTAGTATATGTATATTTTATACTTGTCTTTGGATAGTTTTGCACAAAAGCAATAAACAGTAGTCTATTTAAGTAGAGGTGTATTGTATACTTGCCCTTTTATATTAATTTATCTTTTAAATTGGTAGTTTAACAAAGATTTTTGTTGAAACTTGAACACTATGCTGAGCAGGTAAAGCAGGCACGCTAATATAAACTGTCGAAGCCATAATCTTCAAGTTACAAAATACTTAGTTAATTTAAACAATATCTGCAAGTTAACATGTAAAACTTAGGTGTCGTGATAAAGAACTTGGTAGGCTGAAAACTAACAAAGCCATCTTATAAATTATACAAAGCTTTTTGCTAATTTTGCATCGGTGTAGAGTAAATCTTATTTTACCTTGCCTTACCTTACCTGAAAGCGACGTGCTCCACTTGGAGATTCTGCATAGGGTATTCCCAAGAAACTCATATATGGCCGTTCTGTCCAAAGCGTGCTTTCAATGGTTCCAATAACCTTTCCCAGTTGAGGTATGTCTACTGTGACATTTTCGGAACTTACAACATTGCAAATGCAAAGTATTAAAAGAAATGTAACTAAAACAGCGGTTAGCTTCATTGTCAATGTTGAATGACACACTACGAGTAAAATAATGAATTCAATTTATCTGAGCGCAACACAGAAGTACTCGTATTAATGGCATTTTTTTATATTACTAGTGTTATATTAAAAATGAGAATTTCTTATCAGTTTTTGATTAAATAGTCAATTATTAATTTAGTTAGCTCCATTTAATATGCTTTGGTTATAATATTTACTTATCTTAAATGACTGTAAATTTTAAATTGATTAGGTTGATTATTTATTAAAAAAAAAAAAAAAATAAAAAAATAAAAAATGGTGGAAATACACTGAAAACGATTTTATTCAAATAATTACAAATTAGATTAGAAAAAATTAAGAAATTGTATAGAAGATACGTACCCTACGTTCAATTCTAAGAAAATTTCCCAAATTAACCAAAGGTCTAAAATCAATACCTATATCGCGCATAGTGAGGTCAAAATTTATTGTTACTGTTATTTTTAGATATCTCTTTACTCAGTCAGAAATTCGAATGAATATATTCATTAGGAACTGAATATATAAAATGGGATAGCTCGGTGAATGATCAGACCTACCTCCCAATCACACCTACCTCACAAAAAAATATTCGCAAAGCCCTAACTTTCGGCTCTTACATTATATTCTGAGGATATTTGGTAAATAATTGTTTAGTAGCATTATAATGTTATAATTATCTTATGTCGTGTCAATAATGGAGGTGATCTGCCTACTTTTACATACTGGCTCATTCCACCAGATTTCGCCAAGGGTGGGCGCATCACCATCTAGAAAAAAATGTATAAAAATATGTGTGAATGCCCCATTATTAGAGACAACAAAAAGGATTTTTTCATTTTTTTTTCTTTTACCGTTAGCCAGTGGTGCCACTTTAATTGCTTCGGGGTCGACCCAAAAACCGTGTTTTAGAGCTTTATGTTTCCCTTATATAACTTTTTTTCTAAAATAGGTATTGACTTGATTCCAAAACAGTTTTACAGAAGGTTAACTCTACTTTTTAATAATGTTAAATTATAGCTTGCCAACTAATGTTTAAGTTTTAATAAAATAATCTAAGCTTTTGCAAAAATATGCAGTTTTATTCGATTTTAATCACCTAATTTATTTTAATCAATCAATTTAGGGAACTTAATCATTTTTTCTAAATTTCTTATTTTATACCTGTTTAACATAATAACATTCAAAAATGTATTTAAGTAATTGCTGGTTTGCAGAAATAATGCTTTTAAAAAATGAATTTACAAAAAATGTCGAATTTCTGACATTTCTAAATTGTTTTTTATTTTTGGCTTAACTAATTTTCAACATACTTATAAAATTTTAAGAGTGTGTTTTGCCTTTTTTTTAAAAAATTAGTTTTTAAAAATGTACCAAAAACCATTTTAATACAAAAAGCGTGAACTTACGTTCATTGTATATAAAAGAGACACATCATCGAATGCCGTTATATTTTACATGAATTAACTTTGGCATATTTACAATGTACTCATAAAACCTAGTAATTAATAATAGTCTTAATACCCTCAATAGTTTAGAAAATATTAATCTTTTAAAAGTGTGCTATTCTAAATTATTATAAAGTTTTATTTATGTTGAGGGCATAGGCTAAAAAATATTCAATTTGGTATAAATCTAAAATATATACAGTTTCGTGCCGATTGATGAACTTTTGAAACTCGCTTAAGAGTCCGAAAGTGGGAGAATCGTTTTATATGAGTTTTTCTTGGCATTTATTGAAAAAAGTAATGAAAACAATACTTGAAGTATATTTTTTTTAAATACCTGGTACTCATTTCGTTTTTTATTGATTGTTATTCAAAATAACGTATCAAATGTTAATGTTATTCAAAATATATTTGTAAATTAATTACGACCTTCTTTCATAAGTATTTAAGTTATGTGTTTATAAAACTCCAATAATTTTTCAATTATTAAAAGTTATATTTTATCGAGCTCAAGGTCAATGTTGCTTTCCGAAGAAAACAACTGAAGGAAAAACAACTAACAACAACAGTACCCTATATAGAGTATCAATCACATAGCAGACTAGACAGCTGTTTCGTTGGCCGCTACACCAACTCATCAGTAGCCTTTTTTTGTGATTCTTGCTGTGATCCACTAAGCTCTTAATTTTCTACTTGTTTCACAAATGCAATTAGTAAATTACCCTGAATTGCAGTACGATAATACAAATGATATGAAAGCAGCTTAAAGTTCTTTTAATTTGTGAAGCATACTTTCAGGGAAAGTAAGTTCTATTGTTCGAAGATAGATCAAAGCTTTTCTAAATACTCAAAGATTTTGTTGTGCTAGTTGTTGTCGCTCTTCTATTTCACAGTCGATCTTAGCTTCAGCAGTTAGCTGATATTAAACTATGACGACATGAAGATATGTTTTTTTTTTTTTGAAAACTTAGATTTTTAATTTATTGTGTGTAAACACACACAAATAATCATATTTTCAACGGCCGGGCTCTGCCCTCTCCAATTATTGGAGTTATATAGTTATTCAAAATAGAATTTTGATATTTTACTTTTCGAAAAAAATGCAATTTTCTTTCTTGTTGCAATAAAAAAAAGAATCTTAATAATCCAAATATTAAACTATTACAATGAAAAAATGAAATGTTTTTGAACTATTTTCTGAACAAATTCTTAATACAAATACAAAAAATTATGTGATTACTTTGAATAAAATGAATGAAAATGTCGAAAAAACCACAAAAATACAAAATGTTAACCAACAACAGCACTGATGCTTATGGCATAGCCTTGAGCTATTTTGTGCACAAAATTGAGAAAGCCAAAATTCTAAGAAAAAAGTTTTGCTGGTGAATCTTTTTTTCAAAAATCCGCAAAGTACCTGTTTCTGGCATTTCGAACACAAATGAAAATCATTTGAAAAGTGATTTCGCTCTCGTCTTATTTTTATTGAGAAAGCAGTAAAAGTAAATGCTCAAGTGTACCGAGAAAAGGTTTTACAAGCTGTATTCAAGAATTATATATAACAGATTCCGCCATCAGTGCGCAGAAATGAAAATCTTCTGCGCAGCTCAAGTCAAGTGAGAGTCACTTAACACTTATTACGAACACATTCAAAACGAAATTTCAAAATAAGAATATTATTCTAAGCAAGTAATGTAATGTTGTCAGAAAAATATCAAATTACAGTTCCCCGGCAAACCATAGTTGACAACTTTGTCGAAATTCTGACTAATTTGTAACTATATAGATGGAAATGGTTACAATTAGTCGGAATTTCGACAAAGTTGTTAACTATAGTTTGCTGGGTTATTTTGTTTATTTTTTGAAAAAAAAAATTAAAAATGTAATTAAAAAAAAATTGAGCAACGTAGGTGCTTTTTGTGTGAAGAGGTGAACACGGAAGTTAACACCCCTATATATGCAGTTTTTATCAAAGTTAGTATTAAAAAACATTTATATTTTTTGTTTGGACCGGTGCTCTTTTTTGATAAATGTTTATTTCATTTTAAAAAACAGGATTGCATAAGAAAATGAGAATATTTTCCAATGGTATTCCCCTATGAAAAATTTTTACTACGACTTTGATTAGTAAGTTTGATATTCTCTTCTTTCTCACGCCTGACATCACAACAAAAATCTAACATTCACATTCCAACAAGATTCAGCACCATTACACAAGGCGAACGTTAATCAGGAGTGGCTAAAAAACCATATTCCACGGTTTATCACTGCTAAACAATGGCCACCAAATTCACCAGACGCCAACCCGTTGAACTTCTCCATATAGGGCATCTTGCAGAGTAAAATGGCTAAAGCGAACACTACTTGGTGAATGGAGTAATATACCCCAGGAGCACCTGCGAGAAGCTTGCAACTCCTACAGCAGAATTTATACAATTATTAAAGCCAAAAGTGGTGATATTGAAAACGTGTAAGGAAGCTAAGTGTATTTTGTACGACATTGATTCAAATAAAATAAAAATTACAAAAAATTCGAATTCCAGTGTTTTTATGATGGGACACTTGAATTGGGCAACCCTGTAGTTTGACCACGCCAATTTTTGGAACAGTTGCCGAGAGTAACCATACGAACTAAATTACAAAATTAAAGTCTAATGCGACCTACACCATCTTAACTACATATATAATTTGTAATCATTTGTGGGCGGTGAAAGAGATTGTGGCATTTTATTGATTTGTGGGCCATTATTAAAAACTATAATTTTTGATAACTTACAAAGCCTACGTCAATACTAATAGCACATGAACTCCTGTGCACAAGTTTAGTAGCCTGAATTGGAGATTACAGCAACATTACGCCACGTGGTCCAAAGAGTGCATTAATGTATTAATAAATTTTCATTAATGTTTGCTAAAAAGTTTTTGGTTTTTGGTGTGATTTTTACGAAATTTTATCCAAAATGTCCAATCTATCGAATAAAATATAAGATTTGAAAATATTATTTTGGAAGCTGTCGCCACGCACCAATTAATATTAATTAAATAAATTTACACTTTGAATAATGCATATTAAAAATTGATTTACTGTCATCATTCAACGTCCACTGTCATGGTTTTGAGTGAAATATGTAAATTCGCCTTTACAATTGCTTTTGTCAAGTAAATTTCTTCAATATTAGTTTTTTCTTAATATTCCGGGACAAATTGTCCGATAACGAGACACGCGACAAGCACTTCAATAACTGGACAATCCCGACCTCCTGGCAATGCTACAAGCAGCACAAGCGCATGCATTTAAGTCAGTGGTCGGCAAAATTAAAAATGAGACTCTAAGGGAAAGCGAGACAAAACAATTGCATATCATCCGAAACAATGCTGCTTCACCAATAATTGTTTGTTGAATGAGTGAAAAAGCAGAAGAATACGTGTGATTCTTAGCAAAGCATCTCAGTAAGTACAATCATGCATACTAGACATCTACATGAATACATCCGAGCGCCTCTTCAAAACATTTGCTTGAAACACGTATACATACACTCTATCATTGTCAACAACCAACTACGAGTGAGTATACTACAAAACAAAAGTAAAATATTCAAGTACTGTACTCAAAACCGAAATGTTTTCAATATGAAATTTCCTCGCGTACTTGTGCTCGTATACCAAGTACATGTATATAAGTTAGATTAAATAAAAGAATGTGAAAACAATTCATACAAACCTTAAGAAGAATAAAATTGATTTTTTTAAACTTCAATACTTTTAAAAGAAAGTGAATACAATAAACTAAAAATAAAGTTGACCTTTTTAGTTTTTAACTTGATCTTCGTATCTATATCGAGCTGTACAGCAAAATCTACTTGGTGTACTTGCTATGTTTTGAAAAGACAAAGTAGTCTGCATGAAAAATAGCTATGCAACCAACCCAAAGCTATGTACACACTCTGTTAAGATCCAACCCGATGTTGTGCACTACTCGCTTCAGCCTGTGTTGTGTACTGTACACAAGTTTAAAAGATACTATAAAATGTGGTACAGTACGAAAGTGTGCACTTTGCTGCAGGCAAAACAAATGTATTCATGCAAATGTTTAATGCATACAGCATTGAGAATGTATGCATAAGTTTGATGCTTTGCATGCATGCCAGCATAAATGCAAGCTCATTTCCATTTTGCACGACGATGTCATACAAGAGCATGTCGCTACCTTAATATAGAAAGGCTCTAACTCAATTTTTTTTACATAATATGAGAAGAAAAAAACAAAGTTATGCAATTTCTACAGTAAAAAGAATTGTAACATCGCTACATCACTTATAGTTTTTAATAAAAAAATTTGTTTACAAAAAATTCGAAACTACAGAACTTCATTTTTTATTAAGTTTTCTCCTTCTCCTATTGACTGATGTGTACTTTAAACACGTACAAATACTAATACTGTATGCATGAGTGAATACTAATGCCGTATGCATGCAATATTATTAATATTGTATGCATGCAGAAATACTTTTGCCGAATGCATGAAATATTATTAATACTGTATGCATTCCTTATTGTTAATAACACAGTGCAACACGAAAAAAAAAATAACCATATACGGACACCACTACGTGATAAAAGACCAAAAAAAAAAAAAGACCCATGTCTCGCAGTTTTGCCCAAAGTCCTCCAGGTTTTTTATATGGGCCCCCAAAGAAGTGGGGCCTCGGTGTCATTTTTGGAAAAAAGTGATCATTTTTTCAAGCTCATATCTTGCAAACTGTTCGTATTTTTGATTTACTTTCTGAGGCAAAGCTGTAGCTCTTATCATAAAGAACAAAAATAGAACATACAAAATAAAAAAACTTCATCTTCAAGGTCAGAATCGCAAAAAACTTTAAAAAATGAGCAAAAAATGGCCCAAAAGGCGTTTTTTTTATATTCCGCACTTACGAACAAATTTACTTTATGAAAAATGCGCCAAATTTCTTTGTCCTGGTAGGGCTTACAGCGCTGATTAAAACCCCAAAGTTTTTTTAAGGAGGCCGATCCAACTTCTTGAGATATAGGCTTTTATAGCTTGAGTATATAATCGCTTATATCTCACCCATTTCTTATCCGGTCTGGTTGAGATGGGTATCATTGAGAAGACCTTTGAAAACGCTATAAGTCTGTATATAAATATGTTAATTTTTATTTGCTCATTGGGTCAAATTAAAAAAAAAAAAATTTTAACCTCACTTTTTTAATAAAAATCTGGTTTTCTCACAAAACAGCACTTGTAAACTTATTTCCTCCTAAACTCAGTAAAAGACAACACTTTTAGACCAGCTTTTTTTTAAGGTATAAAACTCCGCATTAACCCTTCTAAGACCGGAGATAGTGAGGTTTTTCTAACAACAGTACTTTCTGGGAGCCAAAATTTCGCTTAAAAACAATTGAAGTGTAACAAAATAAGCGATTTCTTAAAAAAAATTTGGATTTCAAAAGTTTGAACGTCAATAATTGTCAGTCAGGAGGCCGAGTGTGTGAGTGCACTGTACCTTCACTGATAGTAAGTGCATTCTAATAAAAATTTTCAAGCTGGTGGGTGAGTTCCCGTGGCCAAACTATCAAACAACTACCTGAAAGCAAACATCTGCATTGAACTCACATAAAAACAACCCAAAATATAAAAAAATACCTGGAAACACATTGTAGCTCTTGTCTTAAAGATGAAATTGTGAACATATAAAATCAAAAAAACTTGTATCAAAAAAGTACCTGGAAGCAAACATCTGCATTGAATTCACATTGTAGCTCTTGTCATCTTTAATGTCTTATATGTTTAATTAACGCTCAAAAATCGTTAACGACCGACCACAGCAGCACAGGCAATGCAGTAAGCTCAACACACGCAACAAGGGACGCAGCACACAATAAAAGTAAAAAAAGTGAAAGTGCTACAGCATAATTCGCACACAACATTGGCAACTGACAATTTCAATATGCAGTGTGAAAATATTTATTTATTTTGCTACGTTTATCTCATAGCATGGTTGAGTGGAGGCAAACATAGTATGAAGTATTGTACGCCGGTAAACTGGATTAATCTCCCAGGTGATCATGATGAAACCAGTTGCTATGCATGCGTAAATTACACATGTGGTCTAAATCGATATGCTGAGAGGAACAAAACTTATAAAGAAACTATAACAGCCACACTACCAGTGCTTGCACCTGAAAATTTTGTATCACCAAGGCCGCCAACTCCAGATCGGAGTACAGAATGTACAGGATGACTAGAGCAAGTGGTGTTACTTATGAAGATCCATTTGATACCGATTATGAGCCCCAACAGGGAAGAGATGGACCACAACTAATAACACAAATGGAAATGGATTTCATTGTGGCCATATTGGGACTATCGCAGCGACTTGCCATATTTTTGACAGCGTTTTTAAAGCAAAGAAAACTCACACATGGTAATGTGAACTCTAGGGCGTACCGCAAACGGCAAGCTGAATTTCAGATCCTCTAAAATCTAAATGATGACAATTCGTTCGCTTACTGCAACGATGTAAAAGCTTTGGTGGTAAAAATGGGAATTATTTATGGTTCTGTTTCAAGCTTGAAAGCAATGTTGTTGCATGTGTCGAACCGAAAACCTTCCATTCCTCTAGCAATGGGTATTAACATGAAAGAAAGCTATGAAACATTGAAAGATATAATGGAAAAAATCAAATACTATGAAAATAAATGGAAGATTTGCTGTGATTTGAAGGTCATCAACATTTTGCAAGGGATCATCGATAAGGGCGGCTTTCCAAAATTCTTTTGTTTTCTTTGTAATTGGGATTCGCGCTCACCTCTGAATCAATACCAATGTAATTCGTGGAGACCAAGAGGAAGTGTGTAGGAACAAATGAAACAACATAAACTGAGGAATGCACCTTTAATAGACAATACTCAAGACATCTTGCTGCCACCGCTCCACATAAAATTGGGAATTGTTAAAAAATTCATCGAAGTGGCCGTTGTAATTGTCCCAACGCACTCGACTATTTGAAAAGCGTTTTCCCAAAGCATAGCGATGACAAAATTAAAAAAGGTATTGTAGTAAATTTAAATCGAATTTTTGTTCACCTCATTGTACTATTATCACTTTGTTAATGTTTTCTTTTCTGTCTTTATTTTTTGTCTTCATTTAACAGGCGTACTTAATGGCCCTGACATTAGAAAGCTATTCAAGAGCAACTTTGAATCATCGCTTCATGATTATAATCATTCAATGGCATGGATTTACCTTCAGCGCGTATGCACCAGAGCCTTGGGAGGGGATCGAGACGCGGAACCGGAAGCAAGAGAATGGGTGAAAGAAATGCTGTATTATTTTGAGAATAACGGCACATCGAGATTAAAGCTGCATTTTCTTCATTTTCATTTTGACGATTTTATCAAACATCTCCCTACCGAATCCGATGAGCAAGGAGAACGGTTTCACCAAACCACAATGCCCATGGTAAAACGGTACAAAGGCAAAAAACTCGACGCATTGCTTGCAGAGGTAATATCAATTTTATTGATGCATCCTTTTTTGATTTCTTTTCTAATTCATTTCAGGTATGTTGGTGGAGTCACAAGATCACCCTGTATGATGTTAATGAAGTATCTGAAGAAGAAAAATCTGATGATGGAGGGCAGTCTGGGAGTAACGTGCCTGTGGACACCATAAGTTCTGAAGCAGAGTCAGATTCGGACGACGATTTGGATCCACAACTTAAGAGAGTGCGATTTGCAAGTCCAGGGCCATCAACATTATAAACATAATACGAATATTTTTTTTTATAATTTTTGTAATAGATAGCATAGTATTGTAGTGCCATCCCTGCTGAGACTACTAATCCCTACAACACTGAATCATTATTAATAAATATCCATGCTACTACTCTTTGTTACAACTCTAACTCTAAATGTCAATAGTATATCAATGAAACCTGCAGCATGCCTTTTCACTTACGGGAGAAGGCTTTATAGTATCTCAATGTTGAAGTAAAGAAAAAACAAATGAAATTAAAAAATGTTCGGGGAATTTTTCACTTTTGCGGCTCCCTAAGCGCTACCTAAACGGTGTTAAGAATCATTCCTAGGAAGTTAATTTGTTCTAGAAAGTTCTTTATTGAGGTCTTAGGTTCATTTTTGTTGTTGATTTTTTCCTTGAATTTTGAACGGTTTGCTACCTATGGACCTGAACAGGGGGGAAAAAGGTAAAAAAAAATTGAATTTAAAGTTTTTGATTTTAAAGTTTTTTGCGATTTTGACCTTGAAGATGAAGTTTTTTTGATTTTAGGTGTTAACAATTTTTGTTCTTTATGACAAGAGCTACATCTTTGCCTCAGAGAGTAAATTAAAGTTCCGAACGGTTTCCAAGATATGAGTTTCTCAAGCTGATCACTTTTTTCCAAAAATGACACCGAGGCCCATAAAAAAAACCTGGAGGACTTTGGGCAAAACTGGGAGACAGGGGTCTTTTTTTTTCTTTTATGACGTAGTGGTGTCCGTATATGGTTATTTTGCTATGACTTAAAAAATTACACACTGTGTAATGTATGGATACTCTATGAATACTGATTGTAGACTGTATGGATGTACTAACAATGTATGCATATATGTTATTCTCATGCATAGGGTAGGTATGCATTTCCACTAATACTGTAACAAAATAAGTAAATAAGTAAATAAATTTCGCACTTATATTAATATATTGTTAAAATTTGCTTCCTACCTCTTCAACATTTCCAGCAATGCTGGAGATCATTTCTGCTGTGTTTTGAACATTTAAATATTTTACAGTTTGTTAGAATTCGCCGAATTCAGTTTGCTTTTGCTTTAATCTCGACTATGCAAGCAGTGTTCATGCCAGTGTTACCACTTTTCTAAACCCGAATTCCTCAAAAATTCCTCAAATTTAAATAAAATTCCTCAAAAACGTTTTTGTAACGATACTTTAATAAGGTATGTTAAATAAAAATTTAAGATACGTATTAGTTTTTTGAAATCAGTTATAGGCATAAGCGTTGCAGTATTGCATAATTCTTCCAATCGTTTCTTTATTTAACCCGTTAAAGCCTAGAAGGACACTTTTCGGTTCAAACATTCAGCAGAAAAATTTGAACGCAAAGTCCAAAAATATTTTAGAAAAATACCTATTCTTACTTTAGGTATTTAATCGTTATTTCTAATCTGTTCAATATTCCATAAAATATTGATAAAATGGTTTATTGGGAAATAGTAAGGCGAAGAGGCGATCGGAACATTGCGCGAGAGGAGTTGCTCAAAAGTCTTCGAGGCGAACGGTCGCGATATTTTAAGATTCACGATTTTGTAGTAATTTTAAGACCAATGCATTTAAACTACAGTCCACTTATAAACTAAATAAATAATAATGAATTTAATAACTACAATCGTTTTCATGGTCCTATCAACCGCGAAATAAACCGAAATATTAATACATTTTTGTGCATCTTAATCCTACTGTTCATCATTGGAAATATCAGGCAATAATTGGAAGACAACCAAAGGCGGTATAATCAAGGTCAAACAAGGGCAATAAAATCGAAGACAAGAAGTCATACGGTTAAACAAAGGTTAATTCGTTAAAGAGCAAAGAGGCAAATTTAGGCAAAATCTATCAGCAGAGCGACCGTGAATTGGCAAAGAAAAAATAAAAACAAAAAAAAATACACACTCAACCAAGCGAGCAGAGCAATCGAAAAAGCACTCAAATTTTCATGGAGAGAATTTATCAAAAATTTGCAATCATCGTAGGCAAAAACGCAACAGGCAAAAACAAAAAAAACAAAAAAAAAAATGAGTCGTTGACTCTCGCTGAATTTGAAGTTGCGAATTTCGGTAAATCTCTATTAATTGCGAACGGGAATTGAAGTTAGCAGGCGACAAGGGAAAATATATTAAAATAAAGGCAACGGGCACATCAAAAGGTTGGAAAAAATTAATTGTTTATTAGTTAAAAAATAAAAAATAATAATCGCGTTGTGCTGGCGAAAACAAGCACAAGCGTACGTGTGGGCTAAACACACACGTTCTTCAACAGCAGCAAATCGAGGCAGGCTTAGGCAAAGCAAAAAGTGACAACCCGATTTTTTTCAACAAGGCACAAAATTTTATCAAGGCAGCGAAGTTCTATGTGAGGGCTAAGCACACACGTTCATCAAAGCAGTAAATCGAGGCAGGCTAAGGCAAATCAAAAAGTGATAACCACACTTTTTTCAATAAGGCACAAACTTTTATCAAGGCAGCGAAGCTCTACGTAAGCATCAACTCATCATGGCAGAAGAAATGAGGCGGAACACTTTTAAAAAGGCCATAGAAAAGCAACTACTTTTTGTTTCAACAAATGAATTTAATTCAGCAAGTTTAGATGACTTAGAGGTTCGTTTGGAAACGCTCGCTGCACCTTGGGGCAAGTTTGAGGAGTACCACTTGGATGTTTTGTCCACAGTCACTACCGATAACTGCGAAATACAAGATTCGGTCTTTGAATGCGTTCAGGATGCGTATATGAAGACTTCATCGAAACTTAAAAAACGAATTAAAGAATTAAACGCACCAACATCAACAACAATAGCTTCGCAGCCAGGGGCGATACAGGTCGAAGTGAATACGGCCAATCTGGGTCCCGTTCAAATTGACCAATTCAATGGAGACTATGCAGACTGGCGGCGGTTCCATGACACTTTTAAGGCATTAATTCATG
Source organism: Coremacera marginata (assembly GCA_914767935.1). Lineage (NCBI taxonomy): Eukaryota > Metazoa > Arthropoda > Insecta > Diptera > Sciomyzidae > Coremacera > Coremacera marginata. Next base: position 104,072,695 of record OU612046.1, read on the forward strand.
ACAAGGCAACAATACCAGACGTGGTCAAGTTCACGCGTTTGGTCAGTTTTCTAGGGCCAAACGTAAAGGCATACATTTCAGGATACCAACAAACGGCTGAAAATTACCGGGAAGCATGGAAGGCTTTGCAAGAGCGGTATGACAACAAGGCAAGAATTGTAGACGCTCATTTAACAAGGCTTATGGCACTCCCATACTCAAAACGCAATGATGCCCATAGTCTTAAAAATTTGCTAGATACTACAAATGAGATCGTGAGGCAACTTAAAGTTTTGCAAGTTCGTGTTGAGCATTGGGATGTCTTGCTGGTCCATCTTCTGATGTCACGAATTGATTATGACACCCGCCGAGATTGGGAGTTGACTCGTGCTGATAAACCAAACGACGAAATGCCATCCTTTGCTGAAGTTGTTCAGTTTTTAGAAAGGAAAGCATCAAGCATAGAATTTATGCAGCAAAGGCAGTCATCCGGTTCACAAGCGTCATCATCAAGAGCAGCGGTGGCATTGGGCAGCAACCAATACAAAGAAGGGCAACAGGCAAAACCATGCGTTTTATGTGGCGAAAGGCACTACTTCCATCGTTGCCTACAATTTCACCGTATGCCTATACAGGAAAGATGGGAAGTAGTACGAGCAGCAAGAGTTTGTGCCAATTGCTTTCACGAAAATCATAACACTGGCAATTGCACAAAACCAAAATGTAGAACCTGCGGGCGCGAAAAGCATAACAGCTGGCTATGTGCAGAACTTGAAGCGCGAAAACAAGCACAGGCAAATGTTCACCTGACATCAATAACGGGAGCAGGCGGGCAATATTCAAACTTCATTAAGCTAGAGGGGCAATTCGGAAGGCAAGTTAAGGCGCAGGAATCAGAAGCTAACAATTCTCAGCAAAGGCAGCCACCAAAAGATTCGCAATCACCGGTCGTTGGAACAAGCAACATAGGCGCAGAGGCTCAACAACATCACACGTTACTTGCTACAGCGTGCGCATTAGCAGAGGCAACCGATAAAAGGCTTGTCAATGTGCGGACTTTATGTGATACTGGATCACAGGTGAATTTGGTAACGGTTGACTGTGTAAAACGATTAGGCGTAGAGGTGCAGCGCAGGAAAGGTTCTATCCAACTGGCAGGCGGTGAAAAACCTATGCAGCTACTAGGCGAGGTTGATATAACATTAACACCCACGTTCAAGTCTACCTTTGCAATCACTATACGCGCAGGGGTTTTGGGAAAAATATCAACAATGCTTCCAACAACATTATTAAGCAATGAGTGGCCAGGCATTCAATCATTGCAGCTGGCAGATAAAGATTTTCATATTCCTAGGCACATCGACATTCTGTTAGGCGCTGGAGCTTGGGCGACTATAGTAGAAGCTCAAGTAGTGGAAAGCAAATTCGGCAGTCCTACAGCTCAAAAAACAAAGCTAGGTTACGTAGTTTTTGGAGAAATAGCGGAGGAGCAGCTTCCACTTTGCAACATCGTTGTATCGGCGAATAACGAACGGCTTCAAGCACTGTTAGAAAAATTCTGGGAAATCAACGAACCAAAGGCGGCTAACAATTTAACAAGCGATGAACAATTTTGTGAGGAAAATTTTAAGGCAACAACAACACGCGATGTTCATGGCAGGTATATCGTTCGAATACCACTTTAACCAAATATAAACGAAATAGGCAATTCGCTGCCGATAGCATACAAACGGCTAGCAGCTTTAAAAAGAAAATTTGAGAAAAACAGGCGTTAGAAATTAAATTTAAACAGTTCATCGAAGAGTATGAGCAACTAGGCCATTTAAAAGTAGTGCACCCTCTGATCAATAGCGAATTAAGTTCGAGTATTAAGTATTATATTCCAACTCAGGCGGTGGAAAACCCAAAATTCAGAGTAGTCTTTGATGCTTCGGCGAAGACGTTAGAAGGCTTATCTTTGAATGATGTAACTCACGTTGGTCCAAGGCTACAAGACGACCTTTTTGATATTACAATTTAGATTACCACATTAATTACGGTTTAGATACCACAAAGTGGCTATGGCAGCGGACATAGTTAAAATGTTCAGGCAAGTTTCTGTCCATGAAGATGACCAAAGGCTTCAACGTATACTATGGCGAAGGCACCAGGAAGACGATATTCAAGTTATGCAGCTTAGAACTGTTACCTACGGGACTTCATCGGCACCTTATTTGGCGGTGCGGGCTTTAAGGCAGTGTGCAATGGACTATGCACATCAATATCCAAAGGCAGCAGCGGCAGCGCTACGTGACTTTTACGTTGATGATTTGCTAACAGGTGCAAACTCAGTAGAAGAGGCTTCACAATTGTTCACTGACATTACAGAAATGTTGTTTAAAGGTGGATTTCCACTAGACAAGTGGATTTCAAACAGCATAAAACTAGGCAACAAAATTGAGGCAATGGATATATCGATACGTCAAATTGAAACAACTGATACAACTGGAGTTCTTGGAATTCAATGGAATCCTAAAAAAGATTATTTCTGTATGAATGCCAATCTTGAACCGGCAAAAAAGGTAACAAAGCGGGAAATTACGAGTCGAATCGGCAGACTTTTTGATCCTATTGGGTACCTGAAGCCAGTTGTAGTCAGGGCAAAATGTATTATTCAGGAGCTCTGGAAGGCAGGCAGTAATTGGGTTGAGGAGGTATCAGAATCCATAAAGGCAGAATGGCAGAAATTTGAAATCGACATCAAGGCATTAAAGAAACTACAAGTACCACGGTGGTTAGGTACTGAATCATTGTCCACAATAAAATTACATGCATTCTGCGATGCATCCAATAAGGCTTACGCTGCGGTAATATACATTGAGACAACTTTATCGAATGAGCGGACGATGGTAAACATGCTTGCGGCAAGGTCTAAGGTGGCTCCGGTAAAAACAACATCTATTCCAAGGCTGGAACTTTGCGCAGCAGTACTGCTTGCCGATCTTCTTAGGGATATACTTCGAGTGTTTGAATCAGTACATTGTTTGCAGGCAGTACAAAAAACTTGCTGGACAGACTCGACAGTGTTGTTGTATTGGCTTCAAAAATTACCATGCCATCTTAAAACATACGTGGCAAACAGAGTTTCGAAGGTCCAAGAGGAAACGAAAGGAGCAGTATGGCGGCATGTACCTTCCGCTGATAATCCAGCAGATGCGGCTTCAAGAGGCATTGAGGTTGACCAACTAATAAACAGTCGTTTATGGTGGGCGGGGCCGGAATGGCTTCCGTGCAGTGAAAAATGGCCATAACTGCCCAAACAACTAACGGGTCCACAACAGGAGCAAGCTCAACAAGAGCAAAAGGCAGACATTTTAATAAACTTGGTTGTTAAGCAGGATGCTTTGCTTCCAGACGGCAAAGGCGAGTGTATTATTCATCGGTACTCCTCACTACATAGAGTACAACGAGTAGTAGCACTGGTTCTACGATTTATAAGCTGCCTAAAGGCTAACATGAAAAGCAGAATTCAAGGAAAATCAGCAAGGCATTTTGAAATTCCAACAACTTTTATTACTACAACAAAAAAAGAACTGGACGATGCACTAATTGTAATGCTGCATCACGAGCAGGAAGTTTTCTTGAAGGCAGAAAGGCGATTGCTGGCAGCAGAAAAAGGACTTCCAGAAAAGAGTTCACTTATCCAGTTAAAACCATTTATAGGCGAAGACAAACTAGTACGTATGGGGTCGCGGGTAGCGGCTAGAAGGGCAGACTATGATACAAGGCATCCAATAATTGTACCAAACAGCGGACGCTTAGTTCAATTATTGATAGACGAGGCTCACAGGCGAACAATGCATGGAGGCGTTCAAGTTATCATGCAGTATCTTCGCGAACGATTTTGGGTTACTAGAATGCGGCAGATCGTGCGCGCTAAGATCCGACGATGTGTTATCTGCACACGACACCAGGCACAGGCATGTCAGCAGCAGATGGCGAGCTTACCAGAGTTTCGAGTACAACCAGCACCACCTTTTAGCCATACTGGAGTCGATTATGCTGGTCCAGTGCGCCTTAAGGCTTACGAAGGTGCACGAAAGGTCATCACAAAAGGGTACATTGCTATTTTTGTTTGCATGGTTACCAGGGCTGTCCACATTGAGGTGGTAAGTAATCAGTCAACGGAAGCATTCATGGCAGCATTTAATCGCTTTCAAGCCAGGCGTGGCAACTGCATGCACTTGTACAGCGATAATGCAACGACGTTTGTAGGTGCAGCAAACGAGCTAGAAAATATTGTGGAATCTTGGAAGGCAAAGGCAACCACTCAGGCATTATCCACACAAGGAATAGTGTGGACGTTCATCACACCAACAGCTCCACATCAAGGCGGAATGTGGGAGTCAGCGGTTAAATCCGCAAAGCATCATTTGCGTCGTGTTTCAAATGGCCATTTGATGACATTTGAACAGCTGGCTACAGTGACCACGCAAATCGAGTCCTGTCTTAACTCTAGACCGATGTTTGCACTTAATGATGATCCAGCTGACTCACGGGTCATCACGCCAGCCGACTTATTGGGCACTGGACCAGTTGTTACACCGCTTGTTAGTAGGCACGTGCTAGAAGGTAACAGCCCATCCAAACGCTGGCAGTTCCTGCAATGGATGGTGGCTGACTTTTGGAAGAAGTGGCAAGCAGATTACTTGGCAACAATGCAACGCACCAATAAGTGGCATGTCACGGGCCGCAACATTTGCGAAGGAGATTTAGTCTTAATTATTGATCAGAACTTACCACCGGCACGTTGGGCAATGGGGCGTGTCGTCAAGACTTACCCAGGAAAGGATGATTTGGTAAGAAATGTTACTGTACGCACTGCAGTAGGCGAGCTCAACCGATCAATTCAAAAGCTGGTGAGGCTACCAGTTGACATGGTTGAGCAGGGCACCAATAACAGTCACTAAAAGGCATCCTTTACAGCAGTATTGAACAAACTGTTCAATGGAGGTCGGGATGTTCAATATTCCATAAAATATTGATAAAATGGTTTATTGGGAAATAGTAAGGCGAAGAGGCGATCGGAGCATTGCGCGAGAGGAGTTGCTCAAAAGTCTTCGAGGCGAACGGTCGCGATATTTTAAGATTCACGATTTTTTAGTAATTTTAAGACCAATGCATTTAAATTACAGTCCACTTATAAACTAAATAAATAATAATGAATTTAATAACTACAATCGTTTTCATAATCTAATCGTTATTTTTCTGCTCAAAGTTTCAAACAGCCAAATCCCTCAAAATTTCCTGAAAATAAAAGTCCGCAAAAATTACTCACAGCAATTGTAAATTCCTCACGTTTTGAGGAATTCCTCACAAAGTGGCAATACTGGTTCATGCATTTATCAAACATGCAGAATGCATATATGTATATATGCACTGTATGCATACAAAATCGGCAAAACAAGAATTTCAGAGATTGCGGTTAATTTTAGTTTTTTTGTATGGCAAAATACTCGTATTATATATGCATTTTTATACCCCAACGTGTACTGCGTAAGAGGTATATTATAGACATCTGCATGAATAAATTTGTTTTGCCTGCAGCAAAGTGCACACTTTCGTACTGTACCACATTTTATAGTATCTTTCAAATTTGTGTACAGTACTTTCAAATCTAACACAGGCTGAAGAGTAGTGTACAACACCCGGTTGGATCTTAACAGAGTGTGTACACAACTTTGAGTTGGTTGCATAGCTATATTTCATGCAGACTACTTTGTCTTTTCAAAACATAGCAAGTACACCAAGTAGATTTTGCTGTACAGCTTGAAATAGATATGAAGTTGAAGTTAAAAAATCAAGCAAATGTTTTGAAGAGGCGTTCGGATGTATTCGTGTAGATGTCTAGTATATTAACTTTGTCATTCCGCTTATAACGCCAATAAGGAGGCGTGGCAGATATAGAAAAGTATATATATTTTTGATCAACATCACCTCCTGTCCGTCTGTGTGTCTGTCTGTCGAAACACGATTACAGCAGTCATTTTAAAGCTATCGATGATATTCAAAATATAAGTTTTTTTTAAAAAAATGAAGATCAAGTTCGAAAATGAGCCAAATCGGATGAAAACAACGCCTACCTCCCATACAGAGTGACTTTATTTTTACAGTAAAATCTCTTAAAAATCCACAAAAATTAAGAAAATGCCTTCAAATTTTGCACATAAGCTTTGATCTTAATGTCAATCCTGACTATGAAAAAATCGGATGAAAACCACGCCTACCTCTCATACAAAGTAGCCTTCTTATTAATGTAAAATCTCTTAAAAATCCACAAAAATTAAGGAAATTTTGCACATGCGCTTTGATAATTAATATAAACCACCTCTATAATTTTTTCCAAAATCTGATGAAACCACACCTACTTCTCATACAAAGTGGCTTTATTTTAAACTAGAATCTCTTAGAAATCCACAAAAGTTAAAGAAATGTCTGAAATTTTGCACATGAGCTTTGGTAAATAATATGAACCATATCTATGATATTCGGCAAAATCGGATTGAAATCACGCCCACCCACTTCCCATACAAATTGGCTTTATTTTAAACTTAAAATCTCTTAAAAATCCACAAAATCAAAGAAATGTCTTGAAATTTTGCACATAGCTTTGATATATAATATGAACCACCTCTATGATATTTGTCAAAATCGGATCAAACCACGCCTACCTCCCATACAAAGTGACGTCATCAAAATAGGAAATTTTCGTAAATATATAAAACTGAATGTCATCGTGTTTGTCGTGGCTAAAGACTTCGGATATACTTTAATTCGACCCCGGGAGGGCATTTAAGCTTCGGTATCCTGCGAAAACTCTATTCCTTACTAGTTTTTTTAAATAGTACTGAAAAATATATTTACTTAAATTTATTTATGAATATATATATACTGGTATTAATTTCATTTCAATAAACTAAGTTTCAACAAGAAAATGTCGACATTTCTTCATTTCTATAAATAAATCATCCCCTTTAAATAAATTCTGACTACGTGTTCATTTACCCACTTTAACCAACACTTTCACAAGCTCGGGCTACGTCACGGTTTTTCGCAGCCAACTTCATAACAAAGATGGCGGACGTGCGCAATACGCAATCTTGTAATATATAATTCTAGATGTTTGCGTAAATAAATAATTGCGCTGCTAATAAGCTTTCAGACTGCTGACAGACTCCAATTAGTTAGGGTGGCGTTGCTTTGTCCGTTGCTTTTGAGAACAAAAAATTCGTCAACAAATATATCAAACAAAAAATTCTACGTCCACACCAGAGAACTGCAATGAATACTTAAAAATAAGTAGTACTCGAGTACTATTCGTTCACAGCTCAGTATTCCAATCAAAAATTTGGAATGAATCACGCTATTGAATAATGAGCCACTTACTCAAAACTGAGTATGAATGAGTATAAGTAGTTTCCAAAGCATTATTCGAATTGATTGATTTAAAACAAAGTGAATCAAATTTTTGAATCATGAGCCACTTACTCAAAAATGAGTATGAATAAGTATAAGTAGTTTCGAAAGTAGTATTACTATTTGTTTCGTTCAAAACAGCTCAAAGCTCATTAATATTAGATTTTTTATGTTTTGATTTAGAGTATTCGTAATATATTGAAGTACTTAGAGTATTAGAATCACCGTTGATAATAATTGTGTTCATGGCTGAACCTATAAAAATTATTTGTTTTGTTTTTCAAGCTTAGAACATGTTCTGGTTGTAATAGAGGGTCGCTGATTTCAAATCTTATGCCAAAATTTTAAAAATAATTTGATACTAGGGTGGACCCTGAAATGTTTTTTTTTTTTGGTTTTTAGTATTACTCCATGTTTTGAAAGTATAAGGGGGTCGCTGATTTCGAATCTGATGTCAGAATTTTAAAATTCAAGATGGTTACTAGTGCTGCCACCTAAAATGTTTTTATTTACACGGTTTCGGTGCTGGAGCAAGCACTAGGTAAAAATGGGTCGCTGAATCAAAATCCATTGCCAAAATTTCAAAATTGATTAATTTTTTATAACAGTGTTGCCACCTACTAAAATTTATTCTTAAGAGTTGTAAACACCATTTAACAGTGTTAAGGGGTCGCTGACTTCAAATCTGATGTCAGAATTTTAAAATTCAAGATGGTTACTAGTGTTGCCACCTAAAATTTTTTTGTTTTCACGAATTCGGTGCTGAAGCAAACACTAGGTAAAAATACATTCATTGCCAGAATTTCAAAATTGTGTAATTTTTTTTATAAGAGTGTTGCCACTTGAGGCGGCCATGGCGTAGTGAGTAGAGTGTGTGACTCTTACGCCAGAGAACCCAGTTTCGAATCCTCCATCTGACACAGAAAATCACTACAGTTTTGTAAGTGATTTGTACTACAGTACCATTTGGTGTTTAAGATAGCTCAGAAAAAAAAGTCCAATATACCCACCGTACCCGAAAACTCCTATGTAAAAATTTCCACGCAAATCGGATGTACAGGTAGGAGTTTTTAGAGATTCTTAAAACATTTGTACTGCAGTACCCTCTGGTGTTCAATATAGAACAAAATAATAAGTCATAAGTCATAAAAACTACCGTACCCGAAAACCCCTAAATACAAATTTTCATGTAAATCGGATGAATGGTTTCGGAGACAAACTATAATAACAAAATTTGTGGAACCCGATCGCAGCTCTACCTACCGGGTCCAATTGCGAATCTGAACTATCCAGGGATCCACTTAAACACACACAAAAATTTCATCAAAATCGGTGCAGCCGATTAGGAACAGTATAATAACACAAATGTTTTTAACAGTATAATAACACACACGTACAAATTGTATAACAGCGCCCTCTTCTTTTCGAGACTGAGCAAAAAAGATAACGCCAAAACAGTTGCCGTACACGAAAATCCTTTAATGAAATTTTTCATCCAAATCGGATGAGCGGCTTTCGACTTTTTCACGATTTGTTAAGAGATTTGTACTACAGCGCCCTATGGTGTTCCATATAGTACAAAAAAGATAAGTCCAAAACAGTCACCATATTAGAAAACCCCTATATACCAAGTTTCATGAAAATCAGATAAACAGCTTAGAAGTTTTTTTAAAATATTTGTACACAGCGCCCTCTGGTGTTCCAAATAGAACAGATAGATAAGTCAGAAAAACTCACCGTATCCGAAAACCTCTATACACAAATTTTCATGCAAATTAGATGAACGGTTTCGGAGACAAACTATAAAAACAAAATGCCTTAAACACGATCGCAGCGCCACCTACCGGTTCCAATTGTGAATCTGAACCATCCTGGGATTCAGTCAAACACACACAAAAAATCTCATCAAAATCAGTGCAGCCGTTAAGGAACAGTTTAATAACACACACACGTACAAATTGGACAACAACGCCCTCTAGTTTCGAGAAAGAGCAAAAAAGATAGCACCAGAACCCTCGCCGTACTCGAAAATCGCTATTTACAAATTTTCATCCAAATCGGATGAGCAGTTTTGGAGTTTTTCACGATTTTCTAATATTTGTACTAAAGCGCTATCTAGTTTTCAAGAAAGCACAAAAGATAAGACCAACACGCTCACCGTATCAGAAAACTCCTATTTTCCAATTTTCATGCAATTCGGATACACGGCTTAGGAGTTTTTCGAGGTTATTCAAAATATTTGTACTACAGTGCCCTCTGGTGTTCGAGAGAGAAAAGAGTAGATAAGTCATAAAAACTCACCGTATCCGAAAACCTCTATATACAAACTTTCATTTAAACCGGATGAACGGTTTCGGAGATAAGCTGTAAAAACAAAATGCAGCGCCACCTACCGGGTACAATTGTAAATCTGAACCATCACAGGGTCCACTCAAACACACAAAAAATTTCATCAAAATCAGTGCAGCCGTTAAGGAACAGTTTAATAACATACACACGTACAAATTGTACAACAGCGCCCTCTAGTTTCGAAAAAGAGCAAAAAAATAGCACCAAAACCCTTGCCGTACTCGAAAATCGCTATTTACAAATTTTCATCCAATTCGAATGAGCAGTTTTGGAGTTTGTCACGATTTCCCAATATTTGTACTAAAGCGCCCTCTGGTTTTCAAGATAGCACAAAAAAGATAAGTCGAACACTCACCGTATCAGAAAACCACTATTTTCCAATTTGCATGCAATTCGAATGCACGGCTTAGATGTTTTTCGAGGTTATTCAAAATATTTGTACTACAGTGCCCTCTGGTGTTCGAGAGAAAAAAGAGTAAATAAGTGAAAAAACTCAGGGTGTCCGAGAACCTCTACGTACATAATTTCATGCAAATCGGATGAACGGTTTTCGATTTTTTCGACTTCTTTAAAATATTTCTACTACAGCGCCCTCTGGTGTTCAAGATAGAACCTAGTTTATAAGTCATAAAAACTCACCGTTTCCGAAAATTTCTATATACGAACTTGTATGCAAATTGTTTAAGCGACTTAGGAGTTTTTCGAGGTTTTTCAAAATATTTGTACTACAGCGCCCTCTGGTGTTCGAGATAGAACAGAGTAGATAAGTCATGAAAATTCACCGTATCCGAAAACCTTTATATACCAATTTTAATGTAATTCGGATGCACGGCTTAGGAGTTTTTCGAGGTTTTCCAAAATATTTGTACTACAACGCCCTCTGGTGTTCGAGATAGAACCGTGTAGATAAGTCAAAAAAACTTAGCGTGTCCGAAAACCTCTACATACAAATTTTCATGCAAATCGGATGAACGGTAACGGAGCAGTGCCCCCTACCGGGTCCAATCTTTTTTCCTGGATAAAAAGTAGCCTATATGTTGACCGGGGATATAAGGAACCTAGATGTCAAATTTCATTAAAATCCATCCAGTGGTTTTCGCGTGATGCTTTAACAGACAGATAGACAGACAGACAGACAAAAATTTTAAAAATGCGATTTTTGGACTCAGCGTCATTCAAAAGGTCCATCGCAAGAAAAATTTCAAAAAAATATTTAATGTACAGATTTTTTTTTTTTAATATTATGTAGATATAGATATAGATATATATAGATATAGATATAGATATAGATATAGATATAGATATAGATATAGATATAGATATAGATATAGATATAGATATAGATATAGATATAGATATAGATATAGATATAGATATAGATATAGATATAGATATAGATATAGATATAGATATAGATATAGACATAGATATAGATATAGATATAGATATAGATATAGATATAGATATAGATATAGATATAGATATAGATATAGATATAGATATAGATATGGATATAGATATAGATATAGAGATAGATATAGATATAGATATAGATATAGATATAGATATAGATATAGATATAGATATAGATATAGATATAGATATAGATATAGATATAGATATAGATATAGATATAGATATAGACATAGATATAGATATAGATATAGATATAGATATAGATATAGATATAGATATAGATATAGATATAGATATAGATATGGATATAGATATAGATATAGATATAGATATAGATATAGATATTAAAAATTCTCTAATTTGGGGGCGCGCACTAAAAAACCTTCTTGAATATAAAACTCGCGGAGGAACCTCAATAGACCGTGGTCAGTTAATTAGTAATCAACTTAAAACTAACAAAGTTAAAACAAAGGCAGCGAGAAGTGCTGCCCAAAAGAAAAAAGGAAACCTATAAATATATAAGAGCGGCAGCAACGGGCAACCACCAGTGGCGTTAACATCCCGCCCGCCTTGCAGGAATGCAATCCTAGATCACCAGGCACCTTGCCCAGAGAGCACCCAGCCAAAAATTGAATTTTGCGCTAATGGCATGCCAAATCCGGATGGGAAGATTTCCGGCTGCATCACGCGCGCATAAACATCACTCCCAAGCAGAATATGGACCGACGATGAAACATAAAAGTTGGGATCAGCCAATTTTAAATTTGGGAATCCCTGTCTGATCCGCTCGTCGATGCTCTTGATCGGTGTCACGACCTCCAACCGCCGCTCGACCCTAGCTGTCGTTTCAATGCGGACGCTAGACTCATGCTGACCCCGGATCATCAGAGCGCACACCTCAGTGCCATCAACCACAGACGTCGGCAGCCTCCATTTCAGAACCAAAGCTTTGGCAATTGTCGTCTGCGGGAGACAGGCATCCAGGATAGCGCGCTCTGAGACGAGGCGACCATTTGCCCAGGCCCGCACCGGTGCGGTGGCCTATAACCCCTTGGCTTTGAGCTGATGGGCTCATCTTGAGCAGTCGCTGTTGCCTTCTTGGCTCGAGAATGCCTACCACGGGGCCTCCTTTAGTGAGCCCGACCAGTTCGGACTCGTAGGCGCGAGTGGAGCAAGCTATGGTGGTCGTCACCACAGTGACGGCATCTTCCATTGCTCCGACAATCCTTTCTCATATGACCGCTCGAGAGGCAGTTGGAGCAGTGAATGTTAAGTAACACCGCTCGCAATCGCTCCTCGATGTTCATCTCCAGGAACTGCCGGCACGACGGAAGATTATGCTCCAACGAGCACAAGCTACACCTAGCCTTGGCGTCACAGCTGGCTACGACCGTGACCACGCTTGTCACCGAAGCTCGCGGCGGTGAGAGTTTTTCTGCAGGCAACTCGAGCACCGTCTCCGTTTCGCTGGCGCCAAACTCAGATTCTGTCTGGAGAATCATTTCCTCCAGAAGATCGCTGACGATGTTGGTGGTGGACATTCTGAAACGAGACAAAAAGAAACAAAAAAGGAAAACCAAGAAAGGCAGGTGGTTTGGAGAAATAGTGACTTAGCTACACAGACGGAAGTGCGACAAGCGTAACTATAGGTCGAGCTATACAACCTCGCTCGGTTCGGACATCGGCGACGCGAACTCTATTATCGCTACCAGTGTAAGTCTTTAATATTCGACCTAATCGCCATTCATTCGCGGGTAAGTTGTCTTCTTTCACGACAACTAAGTCATTTACTTTTAAATCTAATTGAGGACTTTTCCACTTAACACGCCTATGCATCTCCTTCAAATATTCTTTTTTCCACCTGGTGCAGAAATGCTGATGCATTGCCTTGACCTTCTGCCAACGGTTGACAATCGTCAGAGGCTGATCAATTATTTCTGGCTCCACTAGTGAGAGAAGTGGGCCTCCGACCAAGAAATGGCCTGGAGTCAGAGATTGAAAGTCACCAGGATCTTCGGAAATGGCGGTAAGTGGGCTCGAGTTAAGACAAGCTTCGATTCTGTTAAGCAAAGTTGTGAATTCTTCGAAAGTATAGCTCATACTTCCGGCCATTTTCTTAAAATGCGTCTTAAAACCTTTTACACCCGCTTCCCAAAGGCCTCCCATATGGGGAGCACCTGCTGGAATGAGTGCCATGCAGTTTCTTGCTGCATGTACTGAGCTAAAAGACCGTCATGAGATTCCTTTAGAAAATCTCTAAAATCTTTCTTTAGTACTTTGGAAGCGCCAACAAAGTTAGTACCATTGTCAGAATAGACCTTTGCTGGGCAGCCGCGTCTAGCGACAAAACGAGAGAAAGCCGCCAAAAAGGTGCCAGTTGACAAGTCGCTTGTGGCTTCTAGATGCATTGCCTTCGTAGCGAAACAAACAAATAAGCACACATAGCCCTTACTAATTCGACAAGATCTACCGATGTAGCTTTTTATGTCGAAAGGACCAGCGAAGTCAATGCCAGTGGACGAGAATGGACGCGAAATTACGGTTCTGTCTATTGGTAGAGCAGCCATAATTTGAGTTCTCTGTAGCTTTTTATGGACAACACAAGTCTTACTTGTTTTTATCAGGTTTTTAGCACGTGGAATCCAGTATTGCATTAGTAACAGACGAAGCACTAACTGGTTTCCTCCATGAAGGGGAATTTCATGAATAAAACGTACTAAAAGACGTGAAAACTGGCAGTTATATGGCAATATAATCGGATGCCTTTCATCATTTGACAAAATTAGCGAAGAGGCTAATCGTCCACCAACACGCATTAATTCGTCATTATGCAGAAATGGATTCAAGCTAATAATCGAACTCTTGGCGCTGATAATATTTTTAGTTTCTAAACTATAATATTCATCAGGAAAGTTAATTTTTTGACATAACAATACGAGTCGTGTTTTTACGTGTTTAATTTCTGCGTTGTCAAGACATGTTGATTGTAGTACGAAAACGTGGATGTGTGCGATGAAGAAAACGAAAGACATAAGCTAACACTCTTAGACCTCTCGAGAGAGAAGAGAAACGCTCCAAAACGTCTTCGTATTGAGCAAAGTATGCAAGGTTTACCTTCACAGCTTTACGCTCAAGAGACGTGTCTAAAACTGCAGTTTGAGTTTTTCTTTGCCAAGACGAGCGTTCGAGTGAAAGCCATGATGGCCCATGCCACCAAAGATCGTTATCGATTAGCTCTTGGGGTGTAACGCCACGTGTGGCTAAATACGCCGGGTTTTCATGTGATTCTACATGAAACCAGTTTCTTACGCCAACCTTGTCTGCTATTTTAGAGACTCTATTCGCTACAAACGTTGTCCAAGAACAAGGGGGCTTACAAAGCCAGGCAAGTACGATTGTGGAGTCTGTCCAACAATATAATCGATGCCTATCTATTTCTAGGTGTGATAACAGAGTGTCGACCATATCAGCGAGAAGTGTTGCTCCGCAAAGTTCAAGACGAGGTAATGAAATCGTCTTGACTGGGGCCACTTTGCTCTTTGCGTAAAGCAGGTGAGTGACAATGCAATCACCTTGTTTAACACGGATATAAATAGCTGCAGCATATGCCTTTTCAGAGGCATCAGAAAGGCATGAAATTCTATCTCAGAATTGGGTGAATAACTAACATAACGAGGTATGCGAATGTCATTAATGGTTTCATAATCCATCAGAAAAGTTTGCCAAGTTTGAAAACTGTGGGCAGGAATATTTTCATCCCAATCGATTTCATCCAACCAGATACGCTGCATGAGAATTTTAGCTGTTACCACAATAGGTGCTAGCCAACCTGCAGGATCAAAAAGTTGTGCGATGACAGATAGAACCTCGCGTTTAATGTAGGATGTTTTAATTTCTAACTGTTTGCCAGTGAAATAAAATAAATCAGAAGTGGCATTCCAACGGACACCTAAAGCCTTGGCGCAACTAGCATCTTCTAGCTTTAAAAAGTTTTCTCGCAAAAGATGCTCGGTCGGTAGGTCTGCTAAAAGGCTAGATACATTTGCAGTCCATTTACGCATTGCAAAACCGGCAGAATCTAGAGCAGCTATAAGCTCATTTCTAGCCTTAATTGCGCTTTTCACGTCATGAGCTCCAGCTAAAGCATCATCGACATAAGTGAAATGCCGCAAAATTTGCGCAGCAAGAGGATACTGCTGTTGAACATCATCTGCCAATTGCAGCATGGTTCGAATGGCTAGGTATGGTGCGCAGTTTACGCCGAACGTAACAGTTTTCAGCTCATAATCCTGAATCATATCATCAGGAGAGCTTCTGTATAGGATTCGTTGGAACGCAGAATGTTCTGGATCAACAAGGATCTGGCGGTACATCTGCTGAATGTCGCCATTGAAGACATATTTAAAAAAACGCCATTTTAATACCAGAAGCGTCAAGTCCGCTTGAAGAACTGGGCCTGTGTGCAGGACATCATTCAAGCTAACACCGTTAGAAGTTGAGCTTGATGCATTGAAAACTACCCGAACTTTCGTTGTAGTACTCTCTGGCTTCAATACCGCATGATGCGGTAAATAATAGTGAGATGGTGAAATCTCAAACTTAGGAGGCGAGACCCGTTTCATATGATCCGATTTTAAGTAATCCTTTACCACTTCATCATATTGCAACTTAAATCCTGGATTTTTAGTCAATCGAGCTTCACCACGAAGAAATTGCTTTAAAGCGATGCCTCGAGAAAATCTTAAATTTATTTCCGTAGGGTAGCCACTTTTGAATGGCAAAGTGACTATATATCGACCCTTGTCATCACGTCTTGTGGTTTTCTGATAGTTTTCTTCACAAAACTTATCAGACGCCGATAAATGCTTCTGTTTAGGAAGTTCCTCCAACTCCCAAAAGCGAGCAATCTGTTGATCGATTGCTACTTCACTAAAGTGTGTCAAGCACGTTGTAAAGCTTGATATTTCGCCACGAGGAAGGGGCCCAGTAAACATCCAGCCGAACACAGTTTCTTGAGCCAAAAGTGATCCCAGAATATTCCTCTTAATGCCATCAAGAATTATGGCATGGTACAAATCGCCACCGATGAGTACATCTATCGGACCGCTTCTAAAGAAGTGTGGGTCAGCCAATTGTAAATTGGGCAAACTTTCACACAAAGAAGGATCAACAGAACACGACGGCAGGTTTCCAGTTAAGCGTGACAGCACAAAGTCTGTAGCTTCTATTTGGAATTGCCTGTTTTTGGGAGAACTAATGATCAAGTCACAAGCTTTTGTGACTTGCGCCGATACTGAGTTATTTAAACCCGAAACTTGAGCATTCACAGATCTCGTAGGTAACTTCAGAAGCTTCTACAATTTTTCAGATATAAACGTACCTTCAGAGCCAGAGTCGATAAGAGCTCTGGTCGTATACGCTGATCCTAGATGGCATATGGTCACCATTGCAGTACCAAGCAATACGTGTTTGCTACTAGAAGCAAAACAAGACTGAATGTCGTTGGTAGTGGACTGTAATTGGGTAGCGTGAGATTGTGAGCTATTGTTGGAAGGGTTCGGGCGCGAATTCGGCCTGCTCGAGTCGACACTCGGAGCAGAAGGCGCTGCATTTGAGTCGCGATGCAAAAGCGTGTTGTGACGCTGCTTGCACGTCATACACGTGTATTGACTTTTGCAATCGTTTGCTAAATGGGCGTTCGATAAGGAATTGATGCACAAGTTATTTTTGCGAACAATTGTTAGCCGCTCCTTAGCATTCATTTTTAAAAAACGTGGGCACGAACTTAGCGGGTGCTGCTGTGTAGAACAGAGCTTGCAATTTGTAGGGTTAATTTTAATTTGATAATTGTTAACCCTTTTACCAGATGAATTGCTCTGGTTTAGTCTGGAGTTGGAAGAAGAGGGCAATGAATTTGAGTTCGGTACCGTGCCGGTTGAGCTGCGAATGTCGGACACGGTTTCGAGTGTTTGAAACCGATTTGTCAGAAAATTATCGAGGTCGGTCCACTTTGGAATCTGATTTTTATTCACAATGGACTGCTCCCATAAGGAGAGCGTGACCTCCGGCAATCGCGTAGAGCAAAGGTACACAAAAATTGCATCCCAATTAGAAATATCAATGTTGTGCATTTTAAGTGCAAAAATACAACCATTGATATCTCTTTGAAGCCTTTTGAGATCTGTGCCAGATTCTTTTGGCACATGTGGCAAATTAAACAGTATTTTAAGCTGGCTGTTGACCAAGATACGTTTATTCTCGTATCGGTCAGACAAATTTTGCCATGCTTGCGCAAAACCCTCATTGGTTAAGGGGGATTGTCTAACAATCTCTTTAGCTTCACC
Organism: Coremacera marginata; assembly: GCA_914767935.1. Taxonomy (NCBI): domain Eukaryota; kingdom Metazoa; phylum Arthropoda; class Insecta; order Diptera; family Sciomyzidae; genus Coremacera; species Coremacera marginata. Next base: position 104,090,238 of record OU612046.1, read on the forward strand.
CCGAGTTTTATTATTCAGATGAAAAAGTTTTTCCACTGAAGTAAGCCGCGAGTTTGTTATATAGATGGCCGTAAACATGTCCCTAAAGGACGGCCATGAGAGGTAATCCCCACAGAAAACCTTAGTATCGCATGGTGTCACAGGCATACTGTGGCCTATTACTGGCGCAGGCTCTGGAGCAGCTGATTGCTTTGGAGTCTTCTGTTGAGAGAGCTCAGATATTTTTCCTGCTACCCGAATGTATGATTGGTAGCAGTTTTTATAAGGGCTCAATATCTGAATCCTCATCAGAAGCCATCTTCTCCATGCAAGTATCATACGCTGCTTTGACCTTTCTCCACTGGGCTTTAAGCTCATCACTTTCAGCTTCCAGCGAGAAAACGTCATGAGTTTCAACAAGATTAAAATCTGTTTCAAACTCCACTAGCGCTTCGCACAGACTAATAAAAGTCTTTAGTTGCGACATATTTATTTTATTTGTGTTTCTTGTAAACTCTTTGACGAACTAAATTGACGATTAAAAATAAAAAAACCAAAAAACAAAAAAAATTTGATAAAAAAAAACAACCAAAAGTACCTAAAATAAAATTGTCCAAAGAAACTTGAGAAAAGCACAATTTATATTAAAACAATATAAAATTATTTTTGTTTTTGTATTTTACTGTGCACAAACAAATAAGAAAAAAAAAATTTTATATTGAAAAAAGAAAATTAAAAAAAAAAAAAATTTTTTTTTTGTTTTTGTTGTGTTGGTCCCACTGTGCAGCTTATTAACACTCTCCTCTATTTTTCTAAGTCTTTTGCGTTGCGAAATGACTTAGAAAAATTTTCGCCAATATATTTTATTTTGACCGCAAAATTTGTGTCTTCGTCCCACTGTACCACCTGTACACTCTCTAACTACTAAGACTTGCACTCAATCACAGTCGGTAAAGAGCACGACTGCGAGCGCGGCAAGTTCAATTGCAGGCTCAGCTGCGGACAAAGCACAAAACGAGTGCAAAAAAAAAATTGCGTGGGCGAGAGCGTATGCCTGTGTAAAGCACCAAATGGGGGTGACTTCTGCAAGCACAAAGCCTCGCTTTTAGCTTTGAACAATGCGTATATCGCACAAAGCGTGAAAGGAAAATATTGCGCTCCCACTGCAGACACTACAAATTGTTATTGTAGCTGCCTTAAACAAAGAGTCCAAATGGGAGCTCACTAAATGTTTTTGGCAAAGTCACAAATTAAAACACAGCTTAAATATGCACAAAACAAATATGTATTTATATACCAATGAATTTCTCTAAGATCGCGCACTTTTTGTAAATAAAATTGTATATATGTAATTTTTGGCGGCAAAGCAAAAATTGTACTGTATTTATGTACAAAAAAGAAAAAAATGCCAAATCAATATATACAATTTTATAACGAATGAAGATAAAAAATTCACAACTTGATTAAAAAATATCAAAAAAAAACCGCGCGAATGAATTTTCCGAACCTAGCTAATGTCACTTTTTTCCAAAATAATTAAATAATTAGAATAAAAAATCCTACCTTATTTTCCTACCTTAGGAAACGTCATGAGTTTCAACAAGATTAAAATCTGTTTCAAACTCCACTAGCGCTTCGCACAGACGAATAAAAGTCTTTAGTTGCGACATATTTATTTTATTTGTGTTTCTTGTAAACTCTTTGACGAACTAAATTGACGATTAAAAATAAAAAAACCAAAAAACAAAAAAAATTTGATAAAAAAAACAACCAAAAGTACCTAAAATAAAATTGTCCAAAGAAACTTGAGAAAAGCACAATTTATATTAAAACAATATAAAATTATTTTTATTTTTGTATTTTACTGTGCACAAACAAATAAGAAAAAAAAAATTTTTATATTGAAAAAAGAAAATTAAAAAAAAAAAAGTTTTTTTTTTGTTTTTGTTGTGTTGGTCCCACTGTGCAGCTTATTAACACTCTCCTCTATTTTTCTAAGTCTTTTGCGTTGCGAAATGACTTAGAAAAATTTTCGCCAATATATTTTATTTAAGCTGCAGATTTTGTTGATGCTGCAGATGCTGTTGATGCTGCAGAAGTTGTCTATGCTGCAGAATTTGTCGATGCTGCAGATGTTGTTGGCACTTTTGTCTTTGTGCTTTTTTTTTTTTTTTAAAAAGCTAAGGCTTTATTTATATTTAGTTTAACAAATGTTGTTTGTTTTATTTTTTTCACGCTCACTCGCACTTTTTTATTTTTTATGTGAAAAGTTTTAATTGTTTGTTTTTTAACTTTTTATTTTAATGTTCGCGGGTTTTTGTAATTGCACAAAAAACGGCTCGCAAAGAACCAATGAAACTTCTCTAAGTCGAATGAGAATTCTAAACACTTTTTATCATACGATAAAAGGTTAAATTTGGGGAAATTCAATGAAATGAATGAAATCAATGAAAATTCTCTAAGTCGAATGAGAATTCTAAACACTTTTTATCATACGATAAAAGGTTAAATTTGGGGGCGCGCACTAAAAAACCTTCTTGAATATAAAACTCGCGGAGGAACTTCAATAGACCGTGGTCAGTTTATTAGTAATCAACTTAAAACTAACAAAGTTAAAACAAAGGCAGCGAGATATAGATATAGATATAGATATAGATATAGATATAGATATAGATATAGATATAGATATAGATATAGATATAGATATAGATATAGATATAGATATAGATATAGATATAGATATAGATATAGATATAGATATAGATATAGATATAGATATAGATATAGATATAGATATAGATATAGATATAGATATAGATATAGATATAGATATAGATATAGATATAGATATAGATATAGATATAGATATAGATATAGATATAGATATAGATATAGATAAAGATATTGATATTGATATAGATATAGATATAGATATAGATATAGATATAGATATAGATATAGATATAGATATAGATATAGATATAGATATAGATATAGATATAGATATAGATATAGATATAGATATAGATATAGATATAGATATAGATATAGATATAGATATAGATATAGATATAGATATAGATATAGATATAGATATAGATATAGATATAGATATAGATATAGATATAGATATAGATATAGATATAGATATAGATATAGATATAGATATAGATATAGATATAGATATAGATATAGATATAGATATAGATATAGATATAGATATAGATATAGATATAGATATAGCTATAGATATAGATATTGATATAGATATAGATATAGATATAGATATAGATATAGATATAGATATAGATATAGATATAGATATAGATATAGATATAGATATAGATATAGATATAGATATAGATATAGATATAGATATAGATATAGATATAGATATAGATATAGATATAGACATAGATATAGATATAGATATAGATATACATATAGATATAGATATACATATAGATATAGATTAAGCTAGCGGCAAGTTGTGGCTCCAGCAGGTAATCAGAAGAACGCCCCTGCGTGCTCCTCCGCCGAAAAAAGAAGAATACTTTCTTCATTTGAGCTAAATTAAGTCAGTCTGACGCGTTTTTCCATTTAAGAGAATAACGGCAAGCACAAAGCAAAAAACAATATCACAAAAAAAATAAGTAAATGACAGCTGATATGCAGTTTTTACATATTCACAATTGAAGAATTCACAAGTGGTGGTGTAACCGACGGATTCTTAACCAGCATTTTGTGAAACGAAATTATTTTTTTTAACTATCGTATGGTTAGCTATCCTAGATAAGAGCTACGCTAACCGGACATTGAGAAGAAACCTTCAATATGAAATTTGGTACACTATTTCAATTTAAGAAATATAAAAAACAGAAAGGAGTGCATAAGATGCCGTAGAAAAAATAAGTAAATATGATTACAAATACGCATAAGTAATAAATATTAATTATAAAGTTCTGAAATGAGTCTATTGTCGGACAAATCACAACGAATTTTGCATTTGTCAGTTATATCTCTTATATGGACTTATATTATTTTGACATCAGCATCAATCTGCAAAGTTTGAAGTCCAAAGTCCTTGGAAACCAAGAAAGTCCAAGCATAAATTTTAAAATCTTATTTTGACAAATTTGTAAAGCTTTTACATAAACCTTAGCACAGATGCTAAGGCAGGACATGCATATAAAATAATTGCTTGGAAAATTGTTTTGCAAATAATTATCTTAATTTCTTTGATTAAGTAAGCATTCCGATTTGTAAGTGGACATAACATTTTTCTAGCGATACTAAATTTCTCTTTTATATGGTTGACATGCTCACGGAAGAGTACTTCTCAAAAGTAGCACCTAGCAGCGCAGGATTAACACATAGCGGGGCCTGTGGCTAAAATCGACACGGGGCCTACTTAAGGACATAGCATTTAGCTCGGATCTTTAAACAATCAAAATATTAATTTTTACGCATTAATGTCGCAGTATGTCATAACAAAAAAAAAACAACAAAGCTTTCACATCAACAAAAATATCTACTTAACGATGCTTATAACAACGTGTAGTTAGTAAGGGGTATAAAAGCATGGAAGTATAAAAGTATGGGGTATAAAGGGCAAACATTTTTTTTTAATATTGCATCCTTTTGCTATAATAGACGCAAGCAAAAACGGACATAAATAATAAGGAACAAAAATTAAAGAAAATGCAAATTTTGGTCATGGATCGAAAAATGCATTAAAAAAATCAAATTAGACATTTTGTCAAAAGCGCCTGCGGGGCCCCTCCTAGCCCCCACCTAAATTCGCCCCTGGCACCTAGGTATTTTACAGTACTAGACCAGGGTATTCTGTGGTTTAACAAGTTTAAGTTAGTGCTCGGCATGTAGCAATTATTTTCCTGTAAAAAAGATAGCTTGCGTTTTGCTAGCATTAATTTTTTTAATACATTGCATAGGAACAATCATTACACCTAGGAAATCAGATAAGTATATAATAAAAAGAAGGGTCCAAGAACTGATCCTTGAGGGACACCAACGGGTATATTCACTGCGTTAGAGTACTCAATATTTTATGTAACGCAGTAGTAAAGATTTTGTATTAATTTGTACTAGTATCGCCTGTGGCCGAAATTCGGCCGTATCATAATCGGGTTTCTTTTGTTTTTTTTTTTGCTGATCGCACCAACCCATAGCCTGAACAGAAGTATAGAACAAAATAAACAATTATAAATGTCTTTCCATCTATCATATGAAGCAAGCAGCAGTTTTAACAGTTTTTTTGACGAAGACGCTGTGGCAAATTAATTTTGTTGAGAGAGAAATTAAGAGAAAACACCAACAACAATAATGATGCACAGCTCTTTTGAAGTTGTCTGTGATTCTCTCGCATTCTACTCTTGCTTGTGTATGCTACAGCAACGATGTTTAATACAGCCGTGCCGGTATGTATTTTGTTGTTGCTTTCTCATTGACCCATTGGGAAAAAGGGTTTTTACTTTTGCTTAATTTTACCTTTCTTAATGACAATATATTCGAATAAAAATAATGTTGTGCACATCTACTCGAAAATACCATTCCATCGAAATAAGTCTTAATATATATGTAGTAATATATAGCAAATAATTTTTGCGTATTAATATATGCCAAACAGAATCGAACGCTTTTTCAATGTCTAATAATGCTAGCCCGGTTGATCTTTTTCACTCGAAATTAATTTTAACCTGAGGCCGAATCGCTGCTTCCGTGAACGTATAACTCGTCACGTAAAATTGTGTTAATTGAATGCAATTTAATAACGAGTTGAAGACGATTCCGTGACGAGTTATACGTTCACGGAAGTTGCGATGCGGCCCCTAGTTACTAATGCGTTTTATTGGATGTGTTGTACTATGAAATCGTCTAAATCCATATTGTTCATTTGATGCAATGTTATGACGATCAGTAAATGATGTTTATTTTAATTTAATGACTTTTTTTGCTTAAGCTGCATAAAAGGCTAATTGGGCGATAACTTCCCACTAAGTTAGCTAGTTTAGGGAAATAGTGGAGCTTTATGCGGGAGTTTATTAAAAAAGTTATGTAGGCTAGCGCAACTGTAGGTATATACCTTAGCATTATATTTTTTGTATCGTCGTATCCTATTGGCTTTCCTATGGGAGATTTGCGGATAAGACTTTTAATAAGAGATACATTAACATATTCTGAAGCCTGTGTTTGTATAGGTAGAATGTCGAGGTTATTCATAACGGTGTTTACTAAAATTCCCGTTGAGGGCGAGCCTCAATGTTCAGAGACTTTGTGGTTTTCTAGAAAATTTGCAGCAAATAAGTTTGCTTTATCCTAACTATGAATAATAGTTTCATCTTGATTAAGCAATGGTTGAATAGGCATGTTTTTTCTTCGGAGAACTTTACAAATATTCCAAAAGGGCTTATTTTTACAAGAAACATTTCGAAAATGATATATTTCCCTGCGAATCTGATTAGAATACCATGGCATTAAATCATGAGCAGCCTTCTGTCTATAACGACTCCATTGTCCTCGATGATAATTTCTGGCTCTTATCAGATTAAGGATGTTATATAAAGTGGTAATTTTATAAAGTTTGTGAGCTTTGTGAGGGACAGAACTTCGCATTGCAAGTACCATATTATCAATTAACATTTTTAAATTGGTATTGATACTCGTAGTGTCGGTAGAATTGACATCATCAACGTTTGTTTGTTCATTACGAGTTTGTGAGTTTCGAACGTATATTATCCCATGAGTTTGCCCTTGAGCAACCTCAATTGCGATGTTTGCTATTGAAAACGCTATGGGCAACTTTTAACAAAAAATACGTTATAACAACTAAAAAAAATTTATTCTGCCTTTGTAGGCATTCCGTATTAATAAAAAATTTATTGAAATGCGTTACAAAAATCCAGAAGTATTACCCAATCTTCCAAATTAGAGTCAACATTTGATCCAGAGAAGACGACAGTATTTTTGCGTGTTAAATTCAAATCCACAGTCCGTTTTGTATATCGGGTAAAGCTTTGGAGATATAGCAAATATGTGGAAATTGGTCCTTTTTCTGGTAATTGGACCATATCTTAGTGATGCATCGGGCGATTTCTATCATCTCTAAAAATTCAAATAAATAATACGTAGGGTGCCTTTTATATTTCGGGATTTGGCAACCCTGGTGTTGCAATCTGTCAACTGATCAGCTCTATCGCAAAGTTTGACATTTGTTGGCTTATACGTACTCAGAACGTTTTGACATACGAGCGCTATTTGTGTTGTTTATAGTAACTTAAAAGATTCATCTCGGTCTAAATATGGAATTAAATCGTGAACATTTTCGTGCGATTATTTTTTAAAACTTTCGACGTGAATTAACACAGCAACAGTGCATGGATGAACTTAATTCAATTTTTGGCGATGAAGCTCCATCAAGAACCAGTGTTTATCGATGGTATGGTGAATTCAATCGTGGTCGTAGTTCACTCCAAGACGAATTTCGTGAAGGTCGTCCGAAATCAGCTGTTGTTCCGAAAACCATTGATGCTGTGCGCGAACTGATATTGCAAGATCGTCATGTTACCTATCGTGAGATTGAGGCAACCTTAGGCATAAGTAGGACCAGCATACATTCAATATTGCATAAACATTTGACTGTCAAAAAAATTTGTTCGCGTTGGATCCCACACAATTTGTCAATCGCTCAAAAAAAGGCTCGTGTCGATTGGTCGAAGGAAATGCTCGAAAAATACGATCGCGGTGCTTCGAAACACGTCTATGACATCGTGACAGGTGATGAATCGTGGATTTACGCGTATGAGCCCGAAAGTAAACAGCAGTCGACTGTATGGGTGTTTCAAGATGAGCCAAATCCAACAAAAGTTGTTCGCGCACGAAGCACTTCCAAGCAAATGGTCGCCTGTTTTTTCGGAAAATATGGTCATGTCGCAACCGTACCACTAGAACAACGCAGAACAGTCAACTCTGAGTGGTAAAAAACCATTTGTTTGCCAGTTGTCTTCCAAGAAATCAGGAAAACTAACCGCCGAAGACGGATCACTCTTCACCACGACAATGCGAGCTCTCAAACATCGGCTCAAACAACTGCATTTTTGAGCACCCAAAACATCGATTTGATGGGTCATCCGCCGTATAGTCCTGACTTGGCACCGAATGACTTCTTTTTATTCCCAACCGTGAAGAATAAACTGCGTGGGCAACGATTTTCGACGCCCGAAGAAGCGGTTGCGGCATTCAGAATGCATGTTTTGGAGATACCTCAATCAGAGTGGCAAAAGTGCTTCGACAATTGGTTCAAACGCATGCAAAAGTGTATAGATCTTAATGGAGAATATTTTGAAAAACAATAAAGTGATTTTCGATGATTAATATTTGTTTTTGTTCTCTAATCCCGAAATATAAAAGGCACCCCTCGTATTAGGCCTAACCATTTCAGTTTACTTCAATTCATTATCTTTTGTTGTTTTTAAAATATTGGCATTCTAATTTCAAAAATTTTAAAAAATTTCCATTATATGCATACTTGCAGCCATTTTTTTTTTAATTTTTATGAAAAAAATCTGACCTTGTGGCGCGCGATAATACTTGTGTGTTTTTGTACATTGGTCAAGAATTGTAAGCTTGTGTAATTAATTCTTGTTTATTGTAACGCTTGTGCAATTAATAAGGAATGCCTAAAAAGGAAGAATAAATATTTCTTAGTTGTTATAACGTATTTTATGTTAAAAGTTGCCCATAGCGTTACTTAAATTGGCTCTACTATGCAAGTTAATTTGATGTCTAAAAAATAGAATGAAAAATGGAATGAATGTTTATCGACTAATAGGTTTTCAATAAAAAATTAATGTTTTTCCATAAGAAACATAGTTACAAGCGATTCTTTTTTCATCACTCTAATATCTAAAAAAATTTTTGATCTCATAATTAAAATTTTAACATTTTTAATAAATAATGATCGATTGTACTTGTGCCATCAAAACTGTATAACAGTTTGTTACAAATAAAGAGAGACATGAATATTTTAACTTAAGGCTATTTTCACGATTTTCTTCGACGAACACAGAAAACCGCTGAACTATCTAAAAATAAAAAAAAATGAAAAAAATTACAAAAATAAAAAAACTTTAATTTTGGTTTTCATATTTCAATATAATCATACGATTTTCGGACGATCTCGGTTGATTCGCGAAAAAATACTTTTTGGAATCACCTTAATGAGGGGGAAATGCAAACGTGTGGGGGGATAAGCCACTGGTAGCTACGGGCCTACTTTCATTGAATGCCTCAAAGAAATCTTCCTTCTAGATATTCTAGAGAAGATTAAGGAAGATTCCTCCCAATGGCATGGAAATATTAAAATAATTGCCTTTAATCTTGTTATCACTTTTTTTCTTGTGAGGTGATGCGTGTTATTGTGACTTACATTCGTATTCTTGTTGTCACTGAAAAGAAAAACGGCACAGTGAACACCGCCATGTGATTTATTTGTGCTATTCTTGTTGTCACAATGAACACTGTTTTTAAGTGAGGAATATGAGCTAACAGAAAAGGTAAATAAAAACATATAATTAAGGGTTAGTTAGAAATATTAATAAATTATTTTAATTTTGTGTCAAAATAACATCTCAAAAACAATTTGAGGAGATGGTGAGTCTTATGACCAAAAACCCATCGCTCGCTGAAGGGATGAAGTTTACTGACAAGGGGACTACTGATGGGAAGTGCAAAGCGCTGACAACCAAGTTAAATAGTTTTGGTCAACCAATTAGAATTGCTGCAGCATGGCAAAAAGTAAGAATTCAAGTGAAGAAAATCTAGTCGTTATGCTAACGAACAAAATTTCGTCTATTTTAGGCTTGAAATGACTTGGCAAGCTAAATGCAAGAAAAAGATGGGCCATAACAAAAAAGAAATCACCTCTACTGGAGGCGGCCCTTTTCGTTTGGCTCACCTTAACCTGGAAGAGCAAGTGTCAAACCTTCTGTACCTGGAAAAGGTCGCGCCGACCAATGCACCAACATATGGCGTTGATGAGGTGGAGCAGGAATTTTTGTCCATAGTAGACACTCTTGATCATCGACTGGAAGGCGAAGAGAGATATTCAACCTGATTGTGGAAAACGACGGATCGTTGCGGCGGATCCGATTCCAACTCCCATCACTTTTCAAAAAAATCATATTGTTGAAACCGTGTGAGTGATCTGAAATACCGATCCGCAAAACTCGCTCCGAAAAACAGTGGAATCTTTAGTAAAATAAAGAAAGGAAGATTTCATTGTAAGTATTTAATGAATGCATTAATTAAACATGTTTATACTCCTTTCCAAACAGAAAATGGACCTATTGCGTTGTTTTTTAGACGATGAGAAAAACTGCTTTAAACACCTACAATAGTCGCGTGTGCATATTGTACTCCATCTAAATGTGAAATTGATTTTTTCACTAAAAATTGTAATTAAACTCCGATTTGGATGTTGGAAAAAAACGTAAAAAATTTTGTCAAAAAGTATAAAATTAATTTTTTTAAGGAAACTGAAAATTTGTTTATGTTTACGTTACAAATTGTTTATGTTTATGTTACAAATTGTTTTAAGCTTTTTATATTGTTTTATCCATAAAATTTTATATATAATTTAAAAAAAAAAGGTTGTGACTACCAAAAAATTTTTAACACAGATTCAAGTTCAGCAACCTTAAATTACCTTAAATTAATGTAGCACATTCCATTGTTTAAAATTTTTTTATCAAATCCGCACTAACTTTGTTGCTGATGAGAAGTGAATAATTTTGTATGGAGTGCGAGTCTACTGCGTTTTCAACAATCGTTTTTTTTTACTGTGAATCCGCGAACTTTGTTATCGATCCACACCGTACTTGCTGGCTGGTTTCTACAATCGATAAACCAACGAGTTCGAGTAATTTTCCCACAGCAACTGATCCGCCGGATTCCACAATCAGCATGATGAAATTCCTAAATGCCAACAACCATCGTTCGAGCCACAACCAACTGTAAAGACGAAGAGACCAGTCAAAGAAAATGACTACCGGAAGAACATGCTTAATGCACAAACGGAGGTATTAAAAGAAATTCCGAAGCTAGAATACTAACCTTCCGTTCACTATACGTTATATTACTCGTAAGGAGTGAGTAAATTTTACGTAGGTTAGTACTCTAGGGTTAAAGACTCTAGGGTTAAGAATGGAGGTTATGGAATTAAAAAAACATAAATTGGAATTACAAATTGCAAAATTGTAACTGCATGGAATCTTGTTTTAAATTCCATGCTATGATGCATACATCTGACCACCTTAATTTAACTCAACGCTCAACATAAACAAGCATAAATGTGTGTCATCACTTAAAAGCTGCTTCCAGGTGTAGACGAAGTTCGCGATGACACACTTTTGCTTTGCTGCTCAGTTCTGATGTATTTGCATATGTTTGAATTTGTTGGTATTATTTGTTACTGGGTCAGCAACTGAACCATATTTCTCTGATGCAGAATTACACCAACAACAACTTATTGATTTCAACATTGTTAGCAACTGAAACATGTTTGCGCTGACGCTTAATTACAACAACAACAACTTATTTTAATATATCGTTTTATTCTTGTAACTGTTATAAATGTATTATTAGTAGAAATGTATATAAGCCCCTTACAGCAAACAATAAAGACCATTTATAATTCAACTCACAAATAAAACCTCTGAGTTTCTACTCACCTTTATCTGCATAAACAATTGTACAAGGTTCAAGTGCCTGTGGAATTCTACAATTCCTAAGGTCAATATTGGTACAAGCACCTGTATTGACAATGGCTATAAGGGATTCAACATTCCATAATCTTCATTTCCAAATTTAATTCTGCTTCAAATATAGTCACGAATATGTAAAATTATAAAATGTGATATCAAATCTATTCTGGCATATTCACAATAGCCATTCAGTGTTTTTAAACTCTGCGAGCTTGTCAGTAAAATTTTCAGCACAAATATAACATATGTTTTTCTTTTTATTTAAATTTATTTATTTTTAATAAGATATGTTAATTAAAAACTCGAACGGATTTAACAAATGAATAAATTTTTAAATAAGTTTATATATATGTTTAAAATTAATGAATATAAAAATTTACCATTACTTTTTCAATTCTTAGCTTTTGTGAAGTAAAATTAAAAAAAAGGAAATCTTCCAATTTTTTTAAAATAAAAATGGAATTCATTATATTTCTTTTTATAGCGCAACCATCGGCTTTAGTCTACTTTAATGAACCCGGTGAAATTCAAGGGCTGGCTTGGGCCACAGGGGCGCAATGATAATGATAATGACAATGATAATGATAATGATAATGATAATGATAATGATAATGATAATGATAATGATAATGATAATGATAATGATAATGATAATGATAATGATAATGATAATGATAATGATAATGATAATGATAATGATAATGATAATGATAATGATAATGATAATGATAATGATAATGATAATGATAATGATAATGATAATGATAATGATAATGATAATGATAATGATAATGATAATGATAATGATAATGATAATGATAATGATAATGATAATGATAATGATAATGATAATGATAATGATAATGATAATGATAATGATAATGATAATGATAATGATAATGATAATGATAATGATAATGATAATGATAATGATAATGATAATGATAATGATAATGATAATGATAATGATAATGATAATGATAATGATAATGATAATGATAATGATAATGATAATGATAATGATAATGATAATGATAATGATAATGATAATGATAATGATAATGATAATGATAATGAGCTTGTCAGTTCATGCGTGACTTTGGTTGAGTGCGGTGCGTGTTTTAGAATAGTTCCTTTATATGTTTATGAAGAATGTGCTTCATAGGCATCAATTGTATGTTTGTGAGGAATGTGCTTCATAAACATTAATAATTTTTGCGTTCGTTGTAATAACATTATTTAATTAAAAACTCAACGGAAATTGTTGCGGTGACTGGGGGGCTGTGCTTCGGGGTATGTTTTTATTTTTACTATTTTTTATTATTTTTATATTTTTATATTTTTATATCTATTTTTGATAGGGGTTTTTTCTAAATTGTTCTAATTTCTCCTTTCTACATTCTTCGTCTTTTTCTTTTTATTGGTTGTTAGTTTCTGTATGTGTGTGAATGTATGATTGTGGTAAATGATTGCGAGAATCCTATTATTCGCGATTGAGTGAATGGTAGGAGGCTTGCAATTGTTTATAAATGAATGTTTTCTTAATTTTTTAATAGAGTTAGCTTTTTCGAATGCGTAGCATTCAGACTTTAGAGGTTGTGGTAGGGAATTCAAATTAGAAATCCTTCTGATGAGCTTACTTGGCGGTAAGCGAAAAAACGTTTTCAAGGTAGCCCTCGTGCCTACACGGCAAGGTTTAGGTCTTAGGTCGGTTTTCACTCTTCAGCATCGGGAAGTATTTCTTTTATCTTTTTTCAGGTTTTTCAGGTTTTTAGCATTTTTTTCCAGTTTTTCATTGTTATAGTATTGATATTATTTTATTTATATTATGAATTTGTTTTCAATTGGTGATGGTTTTCGGTAAGAATCATTAGAGCATTTTGATTGGGAATACTTAGTATTTCTAACCTTATTGTGTTTTCTTGATTTGAAATCGAAGACACCACCGTTTGAATTCAATGTAATGTTTACATTGATATTGTCTCTTGTATATGAGCACATGTAGATTGTGTGATTAGAGCTGCGATTGTGCCAGGCATGGGAAGTTCTAAGTTATTTGAACGGTTTATGTTTTGGTTACAATCAGTGTGTAGGTAAGTTTTATAGAACTTATAAATATTTGTTTTTAGAACTAATAGGCTTATTGTATAAGTATATGTATATATGTGTTGTGGGAAAGTTCATGTTGTTAGATATATGAATTTTTCCATATATAATGCATGTATGCATGTTATTATTTTTTACTATTTTATTATAAAATTTTTATTGATAGTTAGTTTGACTGAACTATAGATAGACTCTAGGATTTTTATGGTAGATTAGGGGGGTGGGGTTGTGTTGACATTGTAGGAATTAACTTTGAACAGTACTTCCGACAAAAAAACTGACTTTTGACGAACATTTACAACAGTACCTTGGTGTGGATATGTTTCAGAGGGTTATTGTTTCTTTCCATAAGTTAGTGTGGAAAATGTCAGTAGATCTGCATTCATATTTCTGCACAAATACTGACTGAGACTGTACTTTACTTAGGCCATCTGGCAGGTATTTAAGTAATGTCTCTTAAGTAGGTTAGATAAGTATAAGATTTTCATTGTGGTGTTGAAGGGCTATCAGCTGGTGTGCCCTGACTTGCAATTATCTTGTGTATAATTTTTTGGGGGTTTTTGTACGACAAGATTTTATGTAAGATTGAAGGTCATACTATAGGATAGTTTCTGACTCACAATAGTCTTTTACGTGTTAGGGAATTGTGTGTGGGGATTTTTGTGGATTTAAATTTACATAGATGATGTCCTTTGACTGATGGAGTCTTAATGGATTCTGTCGTCAAAGGGGAATCGGTTGTTGAGGAGCATTTATGTAGTATATCGTTCAAGTTATGCAATGATATCTACAGCTCAATAAGGGTTCTTCAACTTCTGTTATTTAAAATAAGTCATCTCCATTTTTCAAAATTTGTTAGGTTAGCTTAGGTTTTAATGAAAAAAGATAATGATAATGATAATGATAATGATAATGATAATGATAATGATAATGATAATGATAATGATAATGATAATGATAATGATAATGATAATGATAATGATAATAATGATAATTGTGATAATGATAATAATGATAATTGTGATAATGATAATGATAATGATAATGATAATGATAATGATAATGATAATGATAATGATAATGATAATGATAATGATAATGATAATGATAATGATAATGATAATGATAATGCTAATGATAATGATAATGATAATGATAATGATAATGATAATGATAATGATAATGATAATGATATTGATAATGATAATTATAATGATAATGATAATGATAATGATAATGATAATGATAATGATAATGATAATGGTAATGATAATGATAATGATAATGATAATGATAATGATAATGATAATGATAATGATAATGATAATGATAATGATAATGATAATGATAATGATAATGATAATGATAATGATAATGATAATGATAATGATAATGATAATGATAATGATAATGATAATGATAACGATAACGATAATGATAATGATAATGATAATGATAATGATAATGATAATGATAATGATAATGATAATGATAATGATAATGATAATGATAATGATAATGATAATGATAATGATAATGATAATGATAATGATAATGGTAATGATAATGATAATGAATGATAATGATAATGATAATGATAATGATAATGATAATGATAATGATAATGATAATGATAATGATAATGATAATGATAATGATAATGATAATGATAATGATAATGATAATGATAATGATAATGATAATGATAATGATAATGATAATGATAATGATAATGATAATGATAATGATAATGATAATGATAATGATAATGATAATGATAATGATAATGATAATGATAATGATAATGATAATGATAATGATAATGATAATGATAATGATAATGATAATGATAATGATAATGATAATGATAATGATAATGATAATGATAATGATAATGATAATGATAATGATAATGGTAATGATAATGATAATGAATGATAATGATAATGATAATGATAATGATAATGATAATGATAATGATAATGATAATGATAATGATAATGATAATGATAATGATAATGATAATGATAATGATAATGATAATGATAATGATAATGATAATGATAATGATAATGATAATGATAATGATAATGATAATGATAATGATAATGATAATGATAATGATAATGATAATGATAATGATAATGATAATGATAATGATAATGATAATGATAATGATAATGATATTGATAATGATAATGATATTGATATTGATAATGATATTGATAATGATATTGATAATGATATTGATAATGATATTGATAATGATATTGATAATGATATTGATAATGATATTGATAATGATATTGATAATGATATTGATAATGATATTGATAATGATATTGATAATGATATTGATAATGATATTGATAATGATATTGATAATGATATTGATAATGATATTGATAATGATATTGATAATGATATTGATAATGATATTGATAATGATATTGATAATGATATTGATAATGATATTGATGATAATGATGATAATGATAATGATAATGATAATGATATTGATAATGATATTGATAATGATATTGATAATGATATTGATAATGATATTGATAATGATATTGATAATGATATTGATAATGATATTGATAATGATATTGATAATGATATTGATAATGATATTGATAATGATATTGATAATGGTATTGATAATGATATTGATAATGATATTGATAATGATATTGATAATGATATTGATAATGATATTGATAATGATATTGATAATGATATTGATAATGATATTGATAATGATATTGATAATGATATTGATAATGATATTGATAATGATATTGATAATGATATTGATAATGATATTGATAATGATATTGATAATGATATTGATAATGATATTGATAATGATATTGATAATGATATTGATAATGATATTGATAATGATATTGATAATGATATTGATAATGATATTGATAATGATATTGATAATGATATTGATAATGATATTGATCATGATATTGATAATGATATTGATATTGATAATGATATTGATAATGATATTGATAATGATATTGATAATGATAATGATAATGATAATGATGATAATGATGATAATGATAATGATAATGATAATGATAATGATGATAATGATGATAATGATAATGATAATGATAATGATAATGATAATGATAATGATAATGATAATGATAATGATAATGATAATGATAATGATAATGATAATGATAATGATAATGATAATGATAATGATAATGATAATGATAATGATAATGATAATGATAATGATAATGATAATGATAATGATAATGATAATGATAATGATAATGATAATGATAATGATAATGATAATGATAGTGATAATGATGATAATGATAATGATAATGATAATGATGATAATGATAACGATAATGATAATTATAATGATAATGATAATGATAATGAGACATTTATACTTAATCTCATCGCAAAATATGTAAAAGTAATTTAAGTTTTCTAAGTCTGTACCGACTGCAATAATCCCTGGTTGCACCGTTTCTTTTCTCCCAGCAAATTCCTCAATTATTATGTCAGTAGTAGGTTGCACATCATTTTGAGTTTTCACTCGAATTACAAAGTCGTCTTGCGCATCTGCAATTATTGGCTTATGGTTCCTGTTAATCCGTAGAGGCGACAGTAGAGAGTGCAATAGCAAGGTTGCTATACAGTATTGAGAATCTGAAATTTGAGCAAACATTATTACATTAATATACCGAGTAATAAGATGAAAAAAAGTAGAAAAACTTGAAACTACGCTTGGTGACTATATGGTTGCTTCAGTGGTCCTTAGTTGTATGGAGCAAATTTTTTTTCTCTGGTCTGTAATTACACCCCCGCGTTTTGTTCTTTAACATGGCAGAGATAAACTGTGAAATTTTCAAGAAAAAATGTTGATATTTAAACGTGCCTCAAGCGACCTCTATATTAAAAATCCGATTTATATGGGAAAATGGTGGTGTTGTCCTAAAAAAATCCCAATTAAATTTTTTTAAAACCAAGTTTTCAAAAAACTGGTGCGCATTTCGTTTTTTATTTAATTTTTCTTTAAAATGAGTTATTAAACATAAAAATTGGGCTTAAATTACTAGAGTTATGATTATTTTCTTTTGGAGAAAAGTCTAATTTTTCTTGTTCTTGTATTAAAAAATTGAAATTTAAAAAAATTGGCGAAATGTCAAATATTTTCTAAAACCATACCTAATTCAGATATAAAAAATTGTATAATTACTTTGAATTACTTGATCGTTATGGAATTTTTTATTGGAAGTGTACTTTTTTGAAAATGTCGAATTTGAATATTTTCGAAAAAAATTCTCAAAAATCCAAAAAGGCAAAATTTTAACAAAAAACAATACTGATACTTTTGGCATAGTCTTGAGCTATTTTATGCAGAAAATTTAAAAAACCAAAATTCTATAAAAAAGTTACAGCTTGTGAAACTTGACTTTTTTTCAAAATTCACACAAAGCAAGTTATAAAAAAATCGAAAAACATATATTTCTCGTGGGGAGTAACTTTAATAATTCTAAAAAAATAGTTCTGATTTTCAATCGAAAAGGTTTTTAGTTGCAGGGTTGCAACATACGGTTTTTAAAATTCCATTTTTATGTTGGATTTAGGTATTTTAATGAAAAAATCCCCAAAAGTCGAAAAATGCTGTTTTTCATGTTCATATTCATGAAATGAATATTCATTTTCATATTCAGTTAATAAAATTAGAGCTTTTTTTAATAGAACAAGAAAAATTTTACTTTTTTCCAAAAGAAAAAAATCATTACTCTAGTAATTTAAGCCCGATTTTTATGTTTTATAACTCATTTTAAAGAAAATTTAAATAAAAAACGAAGTGCGTATCAGTTTTTGGAAGACTTGAGTTTCAAAGATTTAATTGGGGTTTCTTTGGAAAAACACCACTATTTTCCCATATAAATCGACTTTTTAATATAGAGGTCGCTTGAGGCTTAGGCTGTCAATCTCGGGATCTCGAACTTTTACCAGTCCTGAATATATCGGGATTTAAATGCCTCGATCCCGGTATTTTTAGGACTGATAAAAGTTCTCAACATTTTTTATACATTTATTTTATTATTAGAAACACCATATGATCAGCTGTGAAAAAATTAATTAAAATCCTGTAAAATTTTTTATATGTAACTTCTGTCATGTTAAGGAACAAAAGCCGGGATGTAATTCGTTATTTTCGTAAAAAAGGACCACTCTAATGGTTGCGCATATCATAACTGCAAACATGGATTTTCCAATTCACCTGAAAAGTCTGGACTTTCTAGACCGTCCCTTATTTGTATGGAAGATTTTTAAGTTGATTCGACTTTCGCTCTCCGAACAAAATTAACTTCAATTATGCGTAAAAACATTTTGTACGGATGGAACACTGTAAACTGACTCGATTTTTTGGCTCAAACTCCAATTTTTGTGCGTAACTTGGAAAATCAATGTGTATAGTTTTAATATATACTTAAAATAAAACTAAAAGCACATCCATTTTTTGTTAAAAAATGAAATGAAAATAAATAACGTATACTTTTACCGGTTGATATGAATTCCACATGTGACAATTTATGGAACATTTCCTTTGATACTTAATCTTTTAAATCTGTTGCACACACCTTTTTCAGATCCTTATTAAATGCTTCTAATTTTGAAAATAAAAGATTCCCCTTTTCAGGAAACAGTGTTTGAAAATCAATTTCTATTAGTTCAAAGCCAAAAACTGTCGTTAAAGCGGGGCCATAAATTGATGATTTTCAATTATTCAAAATGATGAGATGGCTTCCTAGTACTCTTTTACCATTTGCCACGGTGCGCAATTGTTTATTAACCAGCACTTTTTTCATTGTATTCGTCTGTATGTTAGTAAAATAATTATCCTTAGGATGTAGACTTTTAAAAAGGACAAATTTGATATATTACCGTATAAAATGGTTTTTAACACTGGAAAATCTGCAATTTCCTTTTGCAATTGTTTGGGTTTACATATATTTGTCCAGCGAGAAAAAAATTTTCCCAGTCGAATTCTTTTTTCCTGGTTTTCTACTTAGAAAATTCGTTTCCTTAAAAAAGAGAAAATAATTTATGCAACATAAAAAAGTTATAAGAAAATTAATAATAACCAGAGACCGTACCGAGTATGCATTTTATCAAAGTTTAAATTATAACAAATATTAGCACAATTTCGCTAAAATTGTGTTAAAATAACCGATAAACTTTTACTTTTTAAGGCAAAAATAAAAATCAAAATTTACTCGATTATCGGGGCACACAATAATTTATGAATTTTGATGTTAATTTTAAAAAAAAAAAGTAAAACTTACCCAATTAGCCCTATTATAAATATTTTTTCACCCGGAATTGTAAAAAGGAAATGCAACTATGTAATATAAGGAAAATTACTTCAAAGAATTCTAAATTGGTAGAAATCAATTGGGCTAAGAGTGAAAATAATTGCATTTAATAAATTCAAAATATCAAAAACTTTGGCTTTGAAATAAAAATTCCTTCTTAAAAATACAGATAAGAAATTATTCATGATAGGGCTGAATATTTTTTTTTTTTTTTTTGAGCACAACATAATTATTGTCTGATTTTTACTTTTTTGCCAAAAATACAATACAAAGTTAACATCGAAGTGTTAAGTTACACTTTTCACATTGAAATCTTAACTTTGCTATTTATATTTGCGAAAAAATAAACATAAAAAATTCATAATAATTTCGAGCTTAAAAAGATCAGGAAAAATTTTGCTTTTTGTTGTTTTCTATTTAATTTGGATGACACTGATAAAACTTTAAATAATTTTTTAATTTTTATGAAGTTTGTCATATAACTCCAAGTGGTGTTCAAAACGATAATATTTAAAAACTTTGGCTTACAACATAAATCAAAAAGAAAAAATTTGTTTATAAAACTTGTACCTCTTTCTCCGTGGAAAACTTTTCAGTGATGGCCTTTCATCACTGATATATGAAACTTGTCGGAATAAGACTTTTTTTTTTCGTTTGAAATATAAAAGTCTACGATGCAGTGTGTTAAATCTCTTTGATGCTGTCCGTCCAAGTGTCCTTTTCTTGCATTATATGACAAGACCAATTCACCTTTTACTGTTCCATTCAAGATTTTAGAAATGTCATGTCCAGTCAGAGTTGTTTCTGAAGACACCAATGAAGGAACTGTTGGGGGAGTGCATGACCAGGATTAGGAATTAAGATCATCGGATATTTTTTCCCTTCATTTCAAAATACGCGCAGTGGTGCTCATCAAAATAGTTTCTCTGTCACATATCATTAGACTACCTATCTGATTCTTCCATTCCCGGAGGCCAGCTTTGAATTTAACAAACTCCCCATAATATTCCAAATCTTCAATTTTATTAAAAAGGTGTTCGATATCCTCGATTAATAATTTCTGTAGAACATCATTCTGTAGAAAATATTCCATATGCTCTCAAAAAATTGCATACACTTTCGCTTAAGCTTAAGGTGACATCGTTGAAGTGTTAAGATGCCAAATTCGCAGAAACCTTAAATTTCTTAAAATCTTAATCTTAACACCAAAAATTCATTTTGCAAATCGGCATAATTGAAGATGAACGAAAACTCAAAATTTAAAATTTTTTTGTCGAATGTATGTATTAAGACCTTCTCAACTCAAATCCGGTTGAGTCCAAATCCAAAAATTACACTCAGCTCTTAATTAGTTTAGAAGTTATTAATTAGGCTCGAAAGTTGGGAAAATGGACATAAAAAACTTGTGATTTTTTTGTTTTTATTGGCATCAATACACTGAGGAAACGAATTGGTTGCTGCTACCAAAAAAATGCCCAACTGAATTTTTGAGGTTACAGGAACCTAAGGCTTGAAGTTACATTAACATATTTTTCGATTGTTGTTTATATTTTTAATGTAACTCGGAACAAATATTGGTAAGCATAACAAAATCGAATGCCTTTTCGAACTGAATATCACAACATGCAACCGAAAACTCGATTGGTGTTTTAGTAAATTGGCTACCACAACTGACATACAAACATGTTGCAACCGACTAAAACTATCCCTCTGACCAAAACTTTGTTTTCAGGAACTGATATTTAACTCCGAGCAATCCCAGTACTTTCGTAATACTTGTAAAGAAAATATTTAAAAACAGTTTTTATGAGAATATTTATTTTGTCAATAATTCCATACAATTAAAGATTTTCCAGATGCACATCTGGTAATGTGAGACGTGTGATCACATTTTATTAAATTTACATCAAGTAAAAATTTATTATTTGTTATACTAACATTGTAAGCAATATAATGTTTTTCAAAATATAATGTTTCAATAGTTTGTAAGGCAATATAATACACATTTTCAGATGGAACAAACAGTATCATATTTATCAATGCAAACACTGGTTCTCCACTATCATTATAATTTATACAAACAACCATGTTCTTTTTTAAAAACTTACTATAAAATTGAAACGAAGACATTTCCTTTGCTTCAGAATTAAGGTTATAATTTTGATTATATTTGATGAATTTCAAAGGTCCATGTGTAATTGGAGAGTTAAGAATATCAGAGTAGTTTAATATAATATTAGCAATTTCCAATTGATTTTTTTTTTTGTGCAACGTTTTTAAAAGATTCATTGGATTATTTGAATTGTATGATGTCTTTTTATAAATTTGGTGAGTTGCCTCGAAGCGCATGCTATTTATTAAAACAATTGGTCCAATAGTGTCAACTATTCTTGGATAATGCAACAAAAAATTAAATTTAGGCTTTAATTGGCTCTGAGAAATTTCAATATATAACGAATTATGGCGAGAAATTAAAGAACTTAGATATTTTGTCAAATCCGAATGGATAATTTTTCTGTAGATCAAAGATATTTTTTCTCTAATAGTAAGAAAGAATTGCCATACTTTTCAAGAAAAATGTACCAAGTCAGCTATTAAAATTGGAAAGAAAGTTATCATTGCATACATTTCTGATGCAGACAGTTTTTCTTTATTTTTTGATAAGCAATCACTATTAAAGCGTGGAGGCTTTTGTGTTGTTGGTCCAAAGTTACAGAGTTCAATTCTACGGTCTAGTTCTTCGATTGTAAAATAATTTTTATCGTTTACAAAAATTTTTAAAATTAAAATTAAGTCGTAGTGGCAGACGCCTTCTAATTAATCATGCATACAATCCACGCTGTAATTTAAAAATGTATGGAAATTGTTTAACTTATTCCAAACAGAATCTTCTTTTATGCCACTTAGTCGTGGATTATTTGCTTGAACATCCGAATTGTAATTTTTTGTATTTCTCAAGCGATTAACATTTTCCAAGCACAATTTTTTATAAAAATTATTCATGTTTTAGTTATTTCGTAAAAGGGTGAACTGTCACGTATGCATAATGTGTTTCTTTGGTAATAATATGTGTGGTGGGTTTTGCTTTTGCTTTTCTTTTGCAAAATTGGAAACCGATTCAAATCGACAACGTTGTAGAAAATATGAAAAATTTTAACCAAAGAATAAGATCAGATTTTCTAAAATGATTAGATAATGCTTGATTGTCGGCGAAATTCAAGTCTTTTCAAGTTTCAGGTGTTAGCTTTAGTTCAAAAAAGACTTTTAAAACGAAATTTTTCAAATGCAATCAATCGCTTACTGGCCAATTGATTAATTACTGGCTCACTCAGCGATGATCACAAAGCGCTCTTCTCTGGTAAATACGGTTTTTATCCAGTCTTAGGGCAAGTTTTTCAGTACGAGTTTAATCTTTAGTTAAATTAAACCGAGTTTTAACTCACTAAAATTTAACGTTTAAGCTCGGATTAGGCAAAAATAAACACATTATATGATAATTTAAGTTAACTTAAACTCAACGAATGCTAAAATATCTAGTTAAACCGAGTTTAAACGTCCAATTTTGGTGAGTTAAACTCGGTTTTATTTAACTAAAGCTTAAACGTACTGAAAAACTGGCCCTTGGAGTGAGTATTATTAATTTAACTAAAATTTAGATTCTCTTATAGTGAAATAATAAAGGCTGTTTCGCCTAAAAGAATTCTAACGCTGTTAACAAAAACAATCAACACCATATAAAACATTGCACTGCATTTTCTTGACTGTTGAATTTTTCTAGTTAGTTTAGGAACTACAAATTGTACGAAGAAACTAAGTTTTGGTCGTGGTGTATGTCACTTTGTTATATAAACAATCATTTGATTGGGAGAATCAATGATTCGGTCAGGTATTCTTATATAATTCAAGGTCAACTGTATAGAAATGCTAATTCTGTAACAGAAACCATTATTTTATGTGCTTACACGAATATCTGCTATAGATATCAATTATTATTTTTCATTATCGAATAATGTTTCTAATAAGCTAAATATATTTATGACAACCGAAATACAAAAGACCTAACAAAAAATTTTGAAGTCACAACTAATCTGTTTTCTGGGTGTAGTTATTTCATTCCACTCAAATACACAATTGTATTTTTGACACATTCCTAATGTGGGATATCCATATGTTCACTTTTCTGCATTGACATAACAGTTATGACCAATTATGGAAAAAAACAATAGATAATTTGCAATATTATCGTAACTAAATGTTTGTTTGGATGCCCATAATCATTATCGCTACCAAAATCTTTTTTTGGTTGCCCAAAGTCATTATCACCACTAAAAGCTTTTTTGGTTGCCCATAACCATTATCGCAACCAAAATGTTTTTTGTTTTTCCATTATCAAAATCAAAATATTTTGGTTGCACATAACCATTATCGCAACCATAAAATAAATTTTTGTTGCCCATAGCCGTTACACTATCGCTATTATCGATGATATCAATTTGAAGCATAGTATAGGGGATTTTCTGGGTAGCCGGTTTAGAATTTTGTGTCC
Organism: Coremacera marginata; assembly: GCA_914767935.1. Classification (NCBI taxonomy): domain Eukaryota; kingdom Metazoa; phylum Arthropoda; class Insecta; order Diptera; family Sciomyzidae; genus Coremacera; species Coremacera marginata. The sequence goes on from OU612046.1 coordinate 104,115,032, forward strand.
AAAATTAAAAAAATTTGTTCGTATTTTTATGAAACTCACTTGGTAAAACATAGGTAGGTTTTAAGTTTCATTTATGTTGATGGATAACAAAAAAAAAAATCTGTTGCGATAATGGTTATAGGCAATCAAAATAAAATTACGGTTGGGATAAATACTTAAAATATTCTTAACATAATGATTATGCGTTTTTTTTAATAATGAATATTAAATTTTGCAACCTTTTTGCCTTCGTTAGAGAAAATAATTGTTATTTTGAGTCCCTGCTTTGCTTAATAGCTTTCTGAACTTTTAAAATATTTCTCCTCTTAATTTTCAAACATTTTTATTTCATTTCCTTTTATTGAACTCTTTTCTTAAGGTTTTCCTAGATCAATCTGGTTTGGTTTCGCAAAAAGTGGGAGTTTAGCCTCTCGCTTAGATAAATCTTTGTAGTATCAAAAATGGCTTCAACTTCCATAATTGTAATAACTGATTTTTCAACTTTTTTTATTTGTTTTTCTATCATCATTCATTGGCTAAGGATAAAATAACGCGTACATTTCTGACAAAGGGTTTTGAAAAAAAAAAAATCTGTTATTGCTTTTGGAGCTGTATTTTCTTTATAAAAGAATCTTAATTGAAGGCAGAGTTTAGAAACTCTTTCAATTGCTTGTGTTAGCGATAGCCAACGAATTCTATAATTCGAAGGAATAGAGTAATACTCGATTTCGGCCTTATAGCTGAATACAGAAAAGTGTTTATATATATTTTTATTATAATAGACTCAGTATCCACTGAGAGATAGTCTGCCGCATATGAAGCCGTGGTTTGTGTAAGATACACCTTTAATTTCTTTAAGATTCTTAGAAAACACATTTTTAACTCCTATTTGCTTTCTATCTCCAAAATTGGTGTCGGTGTTATCTGTGTTAAAAGCAACAAGCTTTTCTCTTGGGATGATGTAGTTCTCGTTCGTGAACGATTTAAATCGTTTGTAATAAGAGACACAGTATGTGGGGCTATAATATTTTTTTCTATTGCTGTTACCTTTATCCTCGCAGTAGATTCCTTAGGCGCAATAAGACATGGTTTAATTTTGTTGTGCAGTCTAATGAGAGAATGATTAGTGATGCCTAATTGTATGGTTACAGGTTGTCAACTCAGCTGAGCGCACTAAACCACCTTCTTGCGTATTTTTCCTCACCATGTACTGAGAAACGTTATTGGAAATTGTCACCGAAGTAAAATTTGTTGTGTGTTTTGTGCTTTTGATGTGGTCAATAACGCTAGACCTTCCATCGTTGCTGAAACTAATTTTGACGGTACAGACAAATCAATCTGATTCATGTTCTCCATTTCAGTTTTTGATGAAAGTCCACTCTTCAGTGTATTTGTCTAAAAAGAATTGTCTAAAAAAATTTTCTCTTTGGCATTTTGCCATTATTTTTCCATTTTCAGTATGGGATTAGGTAAATAAATTATCATTGCACAAACTTTTAAGAAAATTATGTCCTTAAAACTTCATCAACAGCATATTATTATGGCGAAACTTATATTTATTTAAATAGTGAAAAGAAAAAGAAAGGCCGACAGATATGTGCACTTTAAATTAATAACAAAAAACAGCTGCTTGTGTATTGAATCAAATAACAAAAAAAAATGTTGTCATTAGAGAAGCAACAAGCATCTATTAAAAGATTAATTTTTTCGTAACAGTGTTGGGTTAACTCAACAAAATGTTAACTTTCGCAATGTTATAATTATGACAAAAATTTTACATAAATTTTTAAAAACCATAAAAAAAAATCATAAAGTATATTTCTTATTGAAAACTGAACAGAAACGAAAACCAGGACATTGAGCTATTTTTAGGCAATTAGTCAGAACGCCGGGACAGAGCACTCGAAACCAGGACGTATGGCTACGTTCTACCCTAAGGGCTTCTCTGTATATGTACATTAGAGTGGTCCTTAGCCGTATGAAACAAATTAATTTTTAAATTAATTATTACAAATTAAAACTGTATATAGGCCTCTATTGTTCCTTTACATGTCAAAGGCAAATTGTGAAATTTTCAGGAAAAAATGTTGATATTTAAACATGCCCTCTAGCAACCCCTATATTGAAAATTTGATTTATTTGGGAAAATAGTGCTGTTTTAATAATTTCTCTTTAAAATGGGTTATCAAACATGACTTTTGGTTATCATCAAAATTACCAGAGTTATGACTTTTTACTTTTGGAAGAAAATCTCATTTTTTTTCTTGTTGTATTAAAAAAAATCGCAAAAATCTAAATTTAAAAAGAATTTAGTGAAATGTCATGGAAATTATTTTCTAAAACTATACCTAATACAGATTCAAAAAATGGTGCGATTACATTTTATTATAACTTACCTTCTGAAGCGCAATCATTTGAGTCTGTAAATAAAGATCAAAATCCGGATTATATTGCCCCTACTAAGAAGGCAGTATCAGCTGATCTGAATTTACATCCGGTTGAGCCTTCTGAAGCGGTAATTCTGGTATGGAAAAAACTGATGCCGATGCCTGTGCTGCTACAAATACTGTTCCTTCAACTTCCGTTATGAACTCGGCTTTAACTGGTACCATAACAAAGCAAATAATGAAAAAAAGCATTTATCAGCTGCCTTATAAAGAACTTGTTTTTGTCCAGCCTTCTAGATCTATATTGATACATCCAAAGAAGTTGTTTTACATCATGATCGCGCCAAGATGGCAACTCTATCTGTTGTAATCATTTCTTTTCTGACATTTGTTACTCATTAATTTTCTTCCTCTTTTTTCTTGTCCTTTTTATATTTGTTAAATAAAATGTACATTTAAAAATCTCCGCGTATTTTTCAGTTTTTATCTTTGCATACTGCAATTAATGTATTCGAAAAAGTAAGCAATAAGCCGCATTATTTTGGTCCTTCAAACCGGATGTAATTAAATTAAATTAAATTAAATTTATTAACATATAAAAAAAAAAAATCAATTGCAAAAATTCACGTGTGTGAGAGAGAACGTAAAATGTCTGACGTGAAAGTCGCGACTCTGCCTTAAAAGTAATCAATCGCTGCTTAGAAGTAAGCAAAAAAGATGCTCTTTCCATGGATTTGGAACTAGTGCAAGGCTATCAGCAGCTTTTCGCAGAGCAGTGGGCGCGTTTCTGTCAAGCGCAAGAGAAAGTAGAAGTCTCATGTGGCCCAGAAAGCGTAGCATTTGAAGACGCAATACGAATTCAAGCCGAAACGATTTTTGTAACTTCAAGGTCAAATCTCGATAGTTTGACAAAAGTTCTCGCAGCTCCATCAGTTATCAATATGGACACACCTGGTCGATCACCATGCAGAAGCAATGTAATCCAGCTGCCCAAATTACAGTTGCCTACATTTTGCGGAGATTCCGCTGATTGGATTTCATTTCACGATGCATTTCAGTCGCTGGTTCACGCGAACGCAAGTTTGTCGGACGGACAAAAGCTGCATTATTTGCGCAGCTGTCTCAAAGGGTATGCATTACAGTTGGTAAGTGGTTTGAAAATTAGCGATGCAAATTACAACGAGGCGTTGGACATTCTCATATCGCGCTACAAAGTCATGCGTGTTATAGTTGACAGTCACTTAAAAGCAATATTCACACTGGAAAAAACTACAAAGGACACTACAGGTGCCATAAAATCTATTGTGAGCACTATCAAACAGCGTGTAGCAGCTTTACGTGCTCTCGGTCGTCCGGTGGAATTTTGCGATGACTTTTTAGTTTACTTAACTGTCTCCAAACTATCATTTGAAACACGTAAGCAGTGGGAATTATCATTAGTGAGCGACTATTTGCCATCGTTTGATCAGCTGCAAGAGTTTTTAGAAACTCGAGCTCGTTTGCTGGAGATGCTGTCTACAATCACTGGCGCATGTAACGCGCAGAAAAACACAACTAAAACACCATTAAAATCAACCAATTCACTTCATGCAGTGGAGCAGAAAGCACCTGCGTCAGCTGCAAGTAAAACATTCGAGTGCGTACATTGCAACGGCAATCACAAAATATATTTGTGCCAAAAATTCACAAATTTGAATGCAACGCAGCGCATGACCGCCATAAATCAGAGCGGCGCGTGTGTTAATTGTTTTACTAAAGAGCATCCTGAAGCTAAATGCCGCATTTGCCAACAACCGCATCACACTCTTCTTTATGATGAAAAACGGCGCCTCGCAACCAACCGCATCACAAAAATCATCGCTGAGTACCGACATTTAAGGTACAATTTTGCTAGCAACAGCTGCTTGTTTATTCAAGATCACGCTGAACACTGGCAACCCTCGCGGGCACTCTTTGACATAGGCTTTCATGCTTCCTTCATTACGAAAGGTTGTGCACAACGACTTCGCTTACCACGCAAGCAATCGCAGATATCGGTCACCGGTATAGGAACATCGCAAGGAGGTAAAGTTAAAGGCGAAGTCACTCTAATGCTATCTCCCCGCTCTCTAACCACTCGCGTTCAAATCAATGCGCTCATTTTGCCGAAAATAACAAGTGACATTCCTTCTGCCAAAGTGTATAAGTCAGTCTGGTCACACATCTAGGACCTAATGCTTGCTGATCCATGCTACGCAACACCCGCTGCAATAGATTTATTAATCGGCATGGATGAAATGGATAAATTCCTTTTGTCCGGTCTTCACAAGGGTCCTCCAGGTAGTCCAACGGCCGTCAACACAACACTAAGCTGGGTGCTTTTAGTCAACATTGCTGCGCCGCAAAGCTCACGCAATACTGTATCTACTCTGCACTGCAACAGTGATCTCACTAAAGCAGTAAGTTTGTTTTGGTCCTTAGAAGACCCTAGATCTAACTGAAGAAGAATTGCGTTTTGAAGAAAACTTCGAAACCACACATCGAGGTGCTGCTGATGGTGGTTTTTGCAATTTGTTACGCAATTTGTTACACTTAGAGAAAAGATTATCTTTGGACAATGACTTGCGAAAACGCTACGACGAGTTCATGCAAGAACTTTTGCAAATGGGGCATATGGAAAAGGTCAAATCACCTTCTGATACAGAAAATAATTCTTATTATAATGGATATTCGCTCAACGATATTTCAATGATCGGCCCACAGTTGCAAGAAGACATATTCTCGATATTCCTTCGTTTTCGAACACACTGCTATGCAATGACAGCAGATGTCGAGAAAATGTATCGACAGGTATGTGTTGCTCACGAAGACGTCGATTACCAGCGCATTGTTTGACGCTTTATCGACACCGAGCCCATACATGACTATCGCATGAGTTATAAAGTCCTTTTTAATAAAAGACACTTTATGTTTTTAAAACACAACTTCTTTTATTCAGATCAAAACTAAAACTAAAACTTTCTTACAACTAACAGAATAAATGTTACTTAAAATATACCAATAGTTTATCAATACAAACATATCAATGTATGAGAATTTCTTCTTTTCTTCTTTCTTCGTTGCAGTACAACGAAGATTACAAAATGTTTATGAAGTTACAAAACACTTAAGTGGGTCTCTGGGTTTGTTGGTGCAGTTAAAAAAAAGAGTAACATGATATTTGGAGTTTGAAATGAATTTGAATTTAAGTGTTAAATGATTTGGGTTGTTGCAATGAGGCAATAAATATTTAGTTTTTATTGTTTCCATATTTTGAAACAATTTCTTGTAATTTAATATTAATTGCCTCGTTTGTAACTCCTCCCCCATTTGATCTGAGATTCTCCTGGATCTCATTAGTTATAAATTTTTGTTTGTTTACAAATTTAACTTTATTTTTCTTAAACATTATTAACATAAATATTGCAGCAAGTATAATTAAAACTAATGTTACATTTATTCCATAAGAGATGTTCTTATGATAATTTAGTTCTTCAATTTTTCTTATATTATTATAATGTTCTGTAATGATATTGTTGAAGTGAATGGGTGCTATTTCTGTCTTATTAATTGTATTTTCGTTCGAGTAAAAGTATCTGTCTTGGATTATTTCTATGTGGTTCTCGTAGTTTTCCTCCCCCATTTGTATTTTACAGTTACTAAATGTTACTAAATTATTTTTTGTAAGAGTAATGTTTCTATTATCGCAATTTTGTATTATTCCGAGGTTGTATGCATTCGTTACTAGTATTGTTTGTTCGTCCAATAGTTGTGTGTCTGTTTTGTTATTAAATTTATATTCGCAATTATTTGTTAAAATACAATTTTTACTTTTCTTTAAATGTTTTAGCGTTACATTTTCTTCGAAAGTAAATGTTTGATTATTGTAATTTATAACGAATTCTTGGTTTTGAATTATTTGCATGAACTTCGAATTCGGAATTGGTGTTATTATGTTAAGGTCTGTCCTTATAAATGATTGTGGTATCTGTATAGCAATAATAATACTATTGTCTTTATAGTCTATTATTCCTACCTTGAGAAGTTTCAGTTTATAAAAATCTACATTAAATGTTTCTATTTCTGACAAAGTCAATATACTTGGGTGGACTATGTTATTTTTTACTGCTACTATATTATCTTGAATTTGGTCTTTTTTTCTTTATAGGTGTTTAAGTTTCAACAGCTGGTCGGTGTAAAGCAATATTCTTAAAATTTCGTTATTTTGCGATTTTATATTTAAAACAGTTGATTTCATTTTTATTCTGTCCTCTTCTATAGCTGTTTGTAAAATATTGAACGTATCATTAAAATGTGAGTTTAATTGTATTTGTTCGTTAATTGTTTCTTTTGCGTTGTGCGAGTTTTTATTTGATATTTCTAAGCGTTCCAGAATTTCCTCCCTATCGTCATTGTCCATAGTGCCAAAAAGCCATTTGTGAGCTGAACTCACGAAATTAAGTAATCCTCTCTTTGTTCTGGTTTTGTTTGGAATAATTGTACGAATTTTTGATTTTATTAAATCTATTTCATTTTGCAAAAGTTGTTTACTATTTTCATTAAAATGGTCGATGTTAAGTTGTATTTTATTTAAAATATCAATAATTGTGTTTGTTTTTATAATGTGTATTACAGTGGTTGTTTGGTGTACTATTTGTACCTGGTTTAGTTTAATTTTAACGTATCCAGATGTTTCATAAATCGGGCTGATTTTCATTCCCATTACTGTTGTTGTCGTTGTTAGCAATATTATTATTGTTGCGAACCCCAAGGTTGGTATCTGCAAATTTAAACGGTCGTTTAATATTACTTTCATGAACATTTCGTAGTAAATAATTTCTGTATTTTGGTTGTTCTTTGTGTCTCAGATTTGTGTAGTTTTTTATGAACCCTCGCTCTCTATTTTCTGTGTAGTCTTCTCTTTTTTCGTTACGTTTTGTTATGGCTTTAGTCTTTTGTTTTGTAGTATTTGTTTTTATTGTCTGCTTACTAACTTTTTCATTTTCCACGTCAAACGGTGTACATTTTATAGTTGAATGGTACGAAGCATTATAGTATTCGATTGCTTTTGCCATTTGTTCTTTAATTGGTAGCTTGTTTTCAAGGTTAAGTGCCCTAAGTCTTTCTGTAAGTGTGTTATTTAAGCGTTCAACGTCTGAGTTTCCTGTATGACTGTTTGGTTTTGCGAAATGTATTTCTATTTCTTCTTCTCTACAAAAGTTTTTTACATTTATGCTGTTAAATTCGTTGTCACTTATGATTTTATTCATTTTTCCTTTAATTGAGATGTAGAGTCTTATTTTTTCGATCAAGGTTTGACTATTCCTATCTTCTAAATAGAGACTAACAGCGTGTTTTGAAAATTTATCAATAAAGTTGATAAATGAATGTTTGCTGTTGACATATGTATCTATGTGAATTATTTGGTTAACATCAGTTGGTGTTTCTGTCCTTGCAAATTTCTTTTTTATTGGGTTTCTGTCATATTTTGCTCCAGTACAAATATTGCAGTTATTAATTACTTTTGTTATGAAGATCTTTAAGTTTGGGAAAAATTTTTTTCTTTTTATTCCTTCGTAAGTTGCTTCTATGCCTGAATGACCAGATTCTTTTGTGTGATATAAAGAAATTTGTTTTAGTGTTTCGTGTTCGTCCCTCATATCTTTAGCAAGGTGACTACATTTAACAAATTTTATTCTATGGTATTGAGAATACATTTCAATTATTGTACCTGATGGTAAAATCTATCATTTAAATATGAGTAGATTCCCGTTTTTCCATCTTTAATATGTCTTCTTAGTATGTCGGAAATATCGTGTGGTATTTCTTCCTGTTGAATATATATGCGTTTCTTGGCATTTATAATTTCAAATTCTTGAGTTTTATGTTCTACGAGAATTATTTGTGTCTTAAATCTGTTCACAAGAGTGAACGAGAGAGTGAACTGTTTGAACTTCCAAAGAATCATTATCATCATTTTCTAGGTAATTTATCTCATGGCTTCCTGTATCAATTCTACTAAGAAAATCTGCTATTTTATTATCTTTTCCTTTAATATAATCGATTTTAGCATCATATTCTCCAAGTTGTATTAGCCAACGTTGGAGTCTTGGATTTATATCCTTTCCTGAGTGTTTGGCTTGTAACCACTTCAGTGGTTGGTGATCAGTATGAAGAATAAACTCTTTACCAAACAAATACGGCCTAAAGTACTGCACTCCCCAAACTACAGCAAGAAGTTCTTTTTCTACCGTTGCATAATTCTTTTCGTGGTCATTAAGTGTTCTAGACGCATAGGAGATAGGGTGACCGTCCTGCATCAAAACACCGCCTAAAGCAAAATTACTTGCATCGGTGACGAGTTTAAACTGTTTATTGAAATTTGGGTATCTTAGGATGGGGTAATCAGTAATGATTGTTTTTAATTTTTCAAATGCTGAAATATAGTTTGGATCATTTTTATTTACTTTTTAATCCTCCTTTCCTTTTTTAATCCTTTAAATCCTTTTTAAGATATTTTATTTTTGGGTATGCTACTTTAGCGTAATCTTTGATGAATTTCCTGTAGTAGCCTGTAATTCCTAAAAACGATTTTATTTGTTTTTGGGTTTGTGGTAATTTCAGGTCTTTTATTGCGCTTACTTTATCCGGATTTGGTTTTATACCTTCCGATGTTAAAATGTGTCCTAAATATTGTGTTTCTTTACACATAAAATTACATTTGTCTATTTGGATTTTTAAACCGGCCTTACGTAGTGTGTTAAATACTTGTCTAATATTCTCTAAGTGTTCTTCTAAGCTTGTGCTGAAGATGAGGATATCGTCTAAATATACTACGCAGATTTTGTTAATGTGCTTTCTCAGGACTGAATTCATCAATCTTTGAAATGTTGCAGGTGCATTTTTTAATCCAAAAGGCATCCTGGTAAATTCAAAGTGTCCGAAAGGAGTAGAGAAAGCTGTTTTTTTTTCTATCTTCGGGTTTCACTAAAATTTGGTGAAACCCTTTGGCCAAGTCTAATGTAGTAAAATACTGTGCCCTGCCCAATTTATCTAAAATTGATTCGATATTTGGAATTGGAAATTTATCACAAAGTGTGATTTCATTTAATTTCCTGTAATCGATTACGATTCTCCACTTTTTTGTACCCGAATTGTCCAGTTTTTTGGGGACAATCCAAAGAGGGCTATTGAAAGGTGAGTTGCTTTCAACTATTATGCCTTGTTTTAGCATTTCCGAGATTTGTTTTTCAATATCGACTTCGTGAACTCGTGGATATCTATATATTTTTGAGTAAATAGGCTGACAGTTTTTAGTTATTATTTCATGTTGGATTTCATGGGTAAAAGACAAATTATCGTTTTCAAAGTAAAATAAATCTTCAAATTGTTGTAAAAGATTCTGTATCTTTAATCTTTCTTCTGAATTAATATGATCAAAATTTATATTTTCCATTAAGCGGTTACTAATGGGTTCTAACGTTTGTATACTTCGATATCGAATGGGTACGGACTATCTAAAAAAAATATTTTATTCCCTTTTATCTCTAGAAACCTGTTTTCCAGATCAATTCTTGCTTGTAAAGTTGTTAATACGTTTTGCCCTATAATAGCATCATAATTTCGATTATGAAGATTAACCACTTTCCAAGATATGGTTCCTGCTTTTTGAAATTCTCTTGGTATTGGAGTAATTTTTTCGTTGGTAATTTTGTTTAAACCATTAATTGTCGAAAATATTTTTGGTTCTTTTAGTTTTTGTAGTGGAAAATTAATTAATACGTTAGGTTGTATAATGCTTGTAGTTGAGCCTGTATCAACTAAGCATTTTATATTCTCGTTACCAATGTGAATTTTTATTATTGGCAGTTTACATTCCGAGGCTCGTTTTGAAAATTTATGTCGTCCTCCTGAATGTTTTTAATTTCAATTCTTTGGTTCTGTAGATTTTGTCTGGGTTGTTGAGAATTATAGTTTTGTCTGTATTGTCCTGAATTGTTATTTTGAATATATCGACCAGAATTATTATTTTGTGGATATCGTCCAGAATTATTATTTTGTGGATATCGTCCAGAATTATTATTTTGTAGATATCGTCCAGAACTATCATTTTGAATATAGCGTCCAGAACTATTTCTATTTTGATTTTGTTTTTTGTGCCTATAGTCTATTGTCCTTGGGTCATCCAGTATTCTTAGTAAAGTGAATTTATTTATTATATCGTTAAGTGAATTTCAATTGTCGATGTTTGCCCTAAATTGTCCGTCAATTTTGTTTAACAAAATATCCGCTAAGTCTCTGTCAACGTGATTTGCACTATAAATATTTGGTTTCACAATGTCGTATTCGAATATTTCGTTTATTTCGTATTTTGCACTGCTAAATATTTCAAATAATTCTCTTAAATTTGATACCTTAATATTCCTACAATAATTGAATACCTCTGAATAAGTTTTTCTTGGTTGAAATTGTTGTCTCAGCTTTTCCTTGACTTCATCCCATGTTGCGTTGTCTCCTAGTGTCCTGATGCAATTCCCAGCTTCCCCTAAAAGTTTTTCGTTGATGATGATCTGCAATCCAAAATTGTACCATAAAACCATAAAAAAAAATCATAAAGTATATTTCTTATTGAAAACTGAACAGAAACGAAAACCAGGACATTGAGCTATTTTTAGGCAATTAGTCAGAACGCCGGGACAGAGCACTCGAAACCAGGACGTATGGCTACGTTCTACCCTAAGGGCTTCTCTGTATATGTACATTAGAGTGGTCCTTAGCCGTATGAAACAAATTAATTTTTAAATTAATTATTACAAATTAAAACTGTATATAGGCCTCTATTGTTCCTTTACATGTCAAAGGCAAATTGTGAAATTTTCAGGAAAAAATGTTGATATTTAAACATGCCCTCTAGCAACCCCTATATTGAAAATTTGATTTATTTGGGAAAATAGTGCTGTTTTAATAATTTCTCTTTAAAATGGGTTATCAAACATGACTTTTGGTTATCATCAAAATTACCAGAGTTATGACTTTTTACTTTTGGAAGAAAATCTCATTTTTTTTCTTGTTGTATTAAAAAAAATCGCAAAAATCTAAATTTAAAAAGAATTTAGTGAAATGTCATGGAAATTATTTTCTAAAACTATACCTAATACAGATTCAAAAAATGGTGCGATTACATTTTATTATAACTTACCTTCTGAAGCGCAATCATTTGAGTCTGTAAATAAAGATCAAAATCCGGATTATATTGCCCCTACTAAGAAGGCAGTATCAGCTGATCTGAATTTACATCCGGTTGAGCCTTCTGAAGCGGTAATTCTGGTATGGAAAAAACTGATGCCGATGCCTGTGCTGCTACAAATACTGTTCCTTCAACTTCCGTTATGAACTCGGCTTTAACTGGTACCATAACAAAGCAAATAATGAAAAAAAGCATTTATCAGCTGCCTTATAAAGAACTTGTTTTTGTCCAGCCTTCTAGATCTATATTGATACATCCAAAGAAGTTGTTTTACATCATGATCGCGCCAAGATGGCAACTCTATCTGTTGTAATCATTTCTTTTCTGACATTTGTTACTCATTAATTTTCTTCCTCTTTTTTCTTGTCCTTTTTATATTTGTTAAATAAAATGTACATTTAAAAATCTCCGCGTATTTTTCAGTTTTTATCTTTGCATACTGCAATTAATGTATTCGAAAAAGTAAGCAATAAGCCGCATTATTTTGGTCCTTCAAACCGGATGTAATTAAATTAAATTAAATTAAATTTATTAACATATAAAAAAAAAAAATGAATTGCAAAAATTCACGTGTGTGAGAGAGAACGTAAAATGTCTGACGTGAAAGTCGCGACTCTGCCTTAAAAGTAATCAATCGCTGCTTAGAAGTAAGCAAAAAAGATGCTCTTTCCATGGATTTGGAACTAGTGCAAGGCTATCAGCAGCTTTTCGCAGAGCAGTGGGCGCGTTTCTGTCAAGCGCAAGAGAAAGTAGAAGTCTCATGTGGCCCAGAAAGCGTAGCATTTGAAGACGCAATACGAATTCAAGCCGAAACGATTTTTGTAACTTCAAGGTCAAATCTCGATAGTTTGACAAAAGTTCTCGCAGCTCCATCAGTTATCAATATGGACACACCTGGTCGATCACCATGCAGAAGCAATGTAATCCAGCTGCCCAAATTACAGTTGCCTACATTTTGCGGAGATTCCGCTGATTGGATTTCATTTCACGATGCATTTCAGTCGCTGGTTCACGCGAACGCAAGTTTGTCGGACGGACAAAAGCTGCATTATTTGCGCAGCTGTCTCAAAGGGTATGCATTACAGTTGGTAAGTGGTTTGAAAATTAGCGATGCAAATTACAACGAGGCGTTGGACATTCTCATATCGCGCTACAAAGTCATGCGTGTTATAGTTGACAGTCACTTAAAAGCAATATTCACACTGGAAAAAACTACAAAGGACACTACAGGTGCCATAAAATCTATTGTGAGCACTATCAAACAGCGTGTAGCAGCTTTACGTGCTCTCGGTCGTCCGGTGGAATTTTGCGATGACTTTTTAGTTTACTTAACTGTCTCCAAACTATCATTTGAAACACGTAAGCAGTGGGAATTATCATTAGTGAGCGACTATTTGCCATCGTTTGATCAGCTGCAAGAGTTTTTAGAAACTCGAGCTCGTTTGCTGGAGATGCTGTCTACAATCACTGGCGCATGTAACGCGCAGAAAAACACAACTAAAACACCATTAAAATCAACCAATTCACTTCATGCAGTGGAGCAGAAAGCACCTGCGTCAGCTGCAAGTAAAACATTCGAGTGCGTACATTGCAACGGCAATCACAAAATATATTTGTGCCAAAAATTCACAAATTTGAATGCAACGCAGCGCATGACCGCCATAAATCAGAGCGGCGCGTGTGTTAATTGTTTTACTAAAGAGCATCCTGAAGCTAAATGCCGCATTTGCCAACAACCGCATCACACTCTTCTTTATGATGAAAAACGGCGCCTCGCAACCAACCGCATCACAAAAATCATCGCTGAGTACCGACATTTAAGGTACAATTTTGCTAGCAACAGCTGCTTGTTTATTCAAGATCACGCTGAACACTGGCAACCCTCGCGGGCACTCTTTGACATAGGCTTTCATGCTTCCTTCATTACGAAAGGTTGTGCACAACGACTTCGCTTACCACGCAAGCAATCGCAGATATCGGTCACCGGTATCGGAACATCGCAAGGAGGTAAAGTTAAAGGCGAAGTCACTCTAATGCTATCTCCCCGCTCTCTAACCACTCGCGTTCAAATCAATGCGCTCATTTTGCCGAAAATAACAAGTGACATTCCTTCTGCCAAAGTGTATAAGTCAGTCTGGTCACACATCTAGGACCTAATGCTTGCTGATCCATGCTACGCAACACCCGCTGCAATAGATTTATTAATCGGCATGGATGAAATGGATAAATTCCTTTTGTCCGGTCTTCACAAGGGTCTTCCAGGTAGTCCAACGGCCGTCAACACAACACTAAGCTGGGTGCTTTTAGTCAACATTGCTGCGCCGCAAAGCTCACGCAATACTGTATCTACTCTGCACTGCAACAGTGATCTCACTAAAGCAGTAAGTTTGTTTTGGTCCTTAGAAGACCCTAGATCTAACTGAAGAAGAATTGCGTTTTGAAGAAAACTTCGAAACCACACATCGAGGTGCTGCTGATGGTGGTTTTTGCAATTTGTTACGCAATTTGTTACACTTAGAGAAAAGATTATCTTTGGACAATGACTTGCGAAAACGCTACGACGAGTTCATGCAAGAACTTTTGCAAATGGGGCATATGGAAAAGGTCAAATCACCTTCTGATACAGAAAATAATTCTTATTATAATGGATATTCGCTCAACGATATTTCAATGATCGGCCCACAGTTGCAAGAAGACATATTCTCGATATTCCTTCGTTTTCGAACACACTGCTATGCAATGACAGCAGATGTCGAGAAAATGTATCGACAGGTATGTGTTGCTCACGAAGACGTCGATTACCAGCGCATTGTTTGACGCTTTATCGACACCGAGCCCATACATGACTATCGCATGAGTTATAAAGTCCTTTTTAATAAAAGACACTTTATGTTTTTAAAACACAACTTCTTTTATTCAGATCAAAACTAAAACTAAAACTTTCTTACAACTAACAGAATAAATGTTACTTAAAATATACCAATAGTTTATCAATACAAACATATCAATGTATGAGAATTTCTTCTTTTCTTCTTTCTTCGTTGCAGTACAACGAAGATTACAAAATGTTTATGAAGTTACAAAACACTTAAGTGGGTCTCTGGGTTTGTTGGTGCAGTTAAAAAAAAGAGTAACATGATATTTGGAGTTTGAAATGAATTTGAATTTAAGTGTTAAATGATTTGGGTTGTTGCAATGAGGCAATAAATATTTAGTTTTTATTGTTTCCATATTTTGAAACAATTTCTTGTAATTTAATATTAATTGCCTCGTTTGTAACTCCTCCCCCATTTGATCTGAGATTCTCCTGGATCTCATTAGTTATAAATTTTTGTTTGTTTACAAATTTAACTTTATTTTTCTTAAACATTATTAACATAAATATTGCAGCAAGTATAATTAAAACTAATGTTACATTTATTCCATAAGAGATGTTCTTATGATAATTTAGTTCTTCAATTTTTCTTATATTATTATAATGTTCTGTAATGATATTGTTGAAGTGAATGGGTGCTATTTCTGTCTTATTAATTGTATTTTCGTTCGAGTAAAAGTATCTGTCTTGGATTATTTCTATGTGGTTCTCGTAGTTTTCCTCCCCCATTTGTATTTTACAGTTACTAAATGTTACTAAATTATTTTTTGTAAGAGTAATGTTTCTATTATCGCAATTTTGTATTATTCCGAGGTTGTATGCATTCGTTACTAGTATTGTTTGTTCGTCCAATAGTTGTGTGTCTGTTTTGTTATTAAATTTATATTCGCAATTATTTGTTAAAATACAATTTTTACTTTTCTTTAAATGTTTTAGCGTTACATTTTCTTCGAAAGTAAATGTTTGATTATTGTAATTTATAACGAATTCTTGGTTTTGAATTATTTGCATGAACTTCGAATTCGGAATTGGTGTTATTATGTTAAGGTCTGTCCTTATAAATGATTGTGGTATCTGTATAGCAATAATAATACTATTGTCTTTATAGTCTATTATTCCTACCTTGAGAAGTTTCAGTTTATAAAAATCTACATTAAATGTTTCTATTTCTGACAAAGTCAATATACTTGGGTGGACTATGTTATTTTTTACTGCTACTATATTATCTTGAATTTGGTCTTTTTTTCTTTATAGGTGTTTAAGTTTCAACAGCTGGTCGGTGTAAAGCAATATTCTTAAAATTTCGTTATTTTGCGATTTTATATTTAAAACAGTTGATTTCATTTTTATTCTGTCCTCTTCTATAGCTGTTTGTAAAATATTGAACGTATCATTAAAATGTGAGTTTAATTGTATTTGTTCGTTAATTGTTTCTTTTGCGTTGTGCGAGTTTTTATTTGATATTTCTAAGCGTTCCAGAATTTCCTCCCTATCGTCATTGTCCATAGTGCCAAAAAGCCATTTGTGAGCTGAACTCACGAAATTAAGTAATCCTCTTTTTGTTCTGGTTTTGTTTGGAATAATTGTACGAATTTTTGATTTTATTAAATCTATTTCATTTTGCAAAAGTTGTTTACTATTTTCATTAAAATGGTCAATGTTAAGTTGTATTTTATTTAAAATATCAATAATTGTGTTTGTGTTTATAATGTGTATTACAGTGGTTGTTTGGTGTACTATTTCTACCTGGTTTAGTTTAATTTTAACGTATCCAGATGTTTCATAAATCGGGCTGATTTGCATTCCCATTACTGTTGTTGTCGTTGTTAGCAATATTATTATTGTTGCGAACCCCAAGGTTGGTATCTGCAAATTTAAACGGTCGTTTAATATTACTTTCATGAACATTTCGTAGTAAATAATTTCTGTATTTTGGTTGTTCTTTGTGTCTCAGATTTGTGTAGTTTTTTATGAACCCTCGCTCTCTATTTTCTGTGTAGTCTTCTCTTTTTTCGTTACGTTTTGTTATGGCTTTAGTCTTTTGTTTTGTAGTATTTGTTTTTATTGTCTGCTTACTAACTTTTTCATTTTCCACGTCAAACGGTGTACATTTTATAGTTGAATGGTACGAAGCATTATAGTATTCGATTGCTTTTGCCATTTGTTCTTTAATTGGTAGCTTGTTTTCAAGGTTAAGTGCCCTAAGTCTTTCTGTAAGTGTGTTATTTAAGCGTTCAACGTCTGAGTTTCCTGTATGACTGTTTGGTTTTGCGAAATGTATTTCTATTTCTTCTTCTCTACAAAAGTTTTTTACATTTATGCTGTTAAATTCGTTGTCACTTATGATTTTATTCATTTTTCCTTTAATTGAGATGTAGAGTCTTATTTTTTCGATCAAGGTTTGACTATTCCTATCTTCTAAATAGAGACTAACAGCGTGTTTTGAAAATTTATCAATAAAGTTGATAAATGAATGTTTGCTGTTGACATATGTATCTATGTGAATTATTTGGTTAACATCAGTTGGTGTTTCTGTCCTTGCAAATTTCTTTTTTATTGGGTTTCTGTCATATTTTGCTCCAGTACAAATATTGCAGTTATTAATTACTTTTGTTATGAAGATCTTTAAGTTTGGGAAAAATTTTTTTCTTTTTATTCCTTCGTAAGTTGCTTCTATGCCTGAATGACCAGATTCTTTTGTGTGATATAAAGAAATTTGTTTTAGTGTTTCGTGTTCGTCCCTCATATCTTTAGCAAGGTGACTACATTTAACAAATTTTATTCTATGGTATTGAGAATACATTTCAATTATTTTTAATTGTACCTGATGGTAAAATCTATCATTTAAATATGAGTAGATTCCCGTTTTTCCATCTTTAATATGTCTTCTTAGTATGTCGGAAATATCGTGTGGTATTTCTTCCTGTTGAATATATATGCGTTTCTTGGCATTTATAATTTCAAATTCTTGAGTTTTATGTTCTACGAGAATTATTTGTGTCTTAAATCTGTTCACAAGAGTGAACGAGAGAGTGAACTGTTTGAACTTCCAAAGAATCATTATCATCATTTTCTAGGTAATTTATCTCATGGCTTCCTGTATCAATTCTACTAAGAAAATCTGCTATTTTATTATCTTTTCCTTTAATATAATCGATTTTAGCATCATATTCTCCAAGTTGTATTAGCCAACGTTGGAGTCTTGGATTTATATCCTTTCCTGAGTGTTTGGCTTGTAACCACTTCAGTGGTTGGTGATCAGTATGAAGAATAAACTCTTTACCAAACAAATACGGCCTAAAGTACTGCACTCCCCAAACTACAGCAAGAAGTTCTTTTTCTACCGTTGCATAATTCTTTTCGTGGTCATTAAGTGTTCTAGACGCATAGGAGATAGGGTGACCGTCCTGCATCAAAACAGCGCCTAAAGCAAAATTACTTGCATCGGTGACGAGTTTAAACTGTTTATTGAAATTTGGGTATCTTAGGATGGGGTAATCAGTAATGATTGTTTTTAATTTTTCAAATGCTGAAATATAGTTTGGATCATTTTTATTTACTTTTTAATCCTCCTTTCCTTTTTTAATCCTTTAAATCCTTTTTAAGATATTTTATTTTTGGGTATGCTACTTTAGCGTAATCTTTGATGAATTTCCTGTAGTAGCCTGTAATTCCTAAAAACGATTTTATTTGTTTTTGGGTTTGTGGTAATTTCAGGTCTTTTATTGCGCTTACTTTATCCGGATTTGGTTTTATACCTTCCGATGTTAAAATGTGTCCTAAATATTGTGTTTCTTTACACATAAAATTACATTTGTCTATTTGGATTTTTAAACCGGCCTTACGTAGTGTGTTAAATACTTGTCTAATATTCTCTAAGTGTTCTTCTAAGCTTGTGCTGAAGATGAGGATATCGTCTAAATATACTACGCAGATTTTGTTAATGTGCTTTCTCAGGACTGAATTCATCAATCTTTGAAATGTTGCAGGTGCATTTTTTAATCCAAAAGGCATCCTGGTAAATTCAAAGTGTCCGAAAGGAGTAGAGAAAGCTGTTTTTTTTCTATCTTCGGGTTTCACTAAAATTTGGTGAAACCCTTTGGCCAAGTCTAATGTAGTAAAATACTGTGCCCTGCCCAATTTATCTAAAATTGATTCGATATTTGGAATTGGAAATTTATCACAAAGTGTGATTTCATTTAATTTCCTGTAATCGATTACGATTCTCCACTTTTTTGTACCCGAATTGTCCAGTTTTTTGGGGACAATCCAAAGAGGGCTATTGAAAGGTGAGTTGCTTTCAACTATTATGCCTTGTTTTAGCATTTCCGAGATTTGTTTTTCAATATCGACTTCGTGAACTCGTGGATATCTATATATTTTTGAGTAAATAGGCTGACAGTTTTTAGTTATTATTTCATGTTGGATTTCATGGGTAAAAGACAAATTATCGTTTTCAAAGTAAAATAAATCTTCAAATTGTTGTAAAAGATTCTGTATCTTTAATCTTTCTTCTGAATTAATATGATCAAAATTTATATTTTCCATTAAGCGGTTACTAATGGGTTCTAACGTTTGTATACTTTCGATATCGAATGGGTACGGACTATCTAAAAAAAATATTTTATTCCCTTTTATCTCTAGAAACCTGTTTTCCAGATCAATTCTTGCTTGTAAAGTTGTTAATACGTTTTGCCCTATAATAGCATCATAATTTCGATTATGAAGATTAACCACTTTCCAAGATATGGTTCCTGCTTTTTGAAATTCTCTTGGTATTGGAGTAATTTTTTCGTTGGTAATTTTGTTTAAACCATTAATTGTCGAAAATATTTTTGGTTCTTTTAGTTTTTGTAGTGGAAAATTAATTAATACGTTAGGTTGTATAATGCTTGTAGTTGAGCCTGTATCAACTAAGCATTTTATATTCTCGTTACCAATGTGAATTTTTATTATTGGCAGTTTACATTCCGAGGCTCGTTTTGAAAATTTATGTCGTCCTCCTGAATGTTTTTAATTTCAATTCTTTGGTTCTGTAGATTTTGTCTGGGTTGTTGAGAATTATAGTTTTGTCTGTATTGTCCTGAATTGTTATTTTGAATATATCGACCAGAATTATTATTTTGTGGATATCGTCCAGAATTATTATTTTGTGGATATCGTCCAGAATTATTATTTTGTAGATATCGTCCAGAACTATCATTTTGAATATAGCGTCCAGAACTATTTCTATTTTGATTTTGTTTTTTGTGCCTATAGTCTATTGTCCTTGGGTCATCCAGTATTCTTAGTAAAGTGAATTTATTTATTATATCGTTAAGTGAATTTCAATTGTCGATGTTTGCCCTAAATTGTCCGTCAATTTTGTTTAACAAAATATCCGCTAAGTCTCTGTCAACGTGATTTGCACTATAAATATTTGGTTTCACAATGTCGTATTCGAATATTTCGTTTATTTCGTATTTTGCACTGCTAAATATTTCAAATAATTCTCTTAAATTTGATACCTTAATATTCCTACAATAATTGAATACCTCTGAATAAGTTTTTCTTGGTTGAAATTGTTGTCTCAGCTTTTCCTTGACTTCATCCCATGTTGCGTTGTCTCCTAGTGTCCTGATGCAATTCCCAGCTTCCCCTAAACGTTTTTCGTTGATGATGATCTGCAATCCAAAATTGTACAAATCCTGGTTTTGACCACATAGTTGCATCACTTTTTCCACTGATTTGATGAAAGAAGTAAGAACATGTCCTTTTCCAAATGGTTTGACTGCTCTGAATTGATCGAGAATTGTTGCTGGAGTTAGTTGTAGCATTGACAATGTCGATTGTTGATGTGTTTGTAGGTGTTGTGCAAATTGTTGCTCTTGTTGCTGCTGCTGTTGTATAATATTTTGTGTGGGAGAATCTGCTCCTGTTGTTTTTTTATGACCTCTTCTAGGTTGTTCATAGTGGTAAGAAGTTGTTCCGACTTAATTTTGGACACTTTTAAATTTCTTCGTTTTAGGTAAAATAAATTATTAAAATTATATAACTTGAGTTATATTTAATTGCGTACAGTCAAAAAGTGAATTTTAATTTATTAGATTTATTTATCTTGTTTCACTTAACTTCCGTTTAATAACGTTATAAAGTTCTTTAAAAAAAATATCTTTAGATCATTTTTCTTTAATAAAGTTCTTCTTAATAATTCTTCGGAATTATTTGTAGCCAGTTCTAAAGTACTTTTTAATAATTCTTCGGAATTATTTGTAGCCGACTGCGCCAGTTATAAAGTCCTTTTTAATAAAAGACACTTTATGTTTTTAAAACACAACTTCTTTTATTCAGATCAAAACTAAAACTAAAACTTTCTTACAACTAACAGAATAAATGTTACTTAAAATATACCAATAGTTTATCAATACAAATATATCAATGTATGAGAATTTCTTCTTTTCTTCTTTCTTCTTTCTTCGTTGTAGTACAACGAAGATTACAAAATGTTTATGAAGTTACAAAACACTTAAGTGGGTCTCTGGGTTTGTTGGTGCAGTTAAAAAAAAGAGTAACATGATATTTGGAGTTGCTTAGCTGCATATTTTGAATTGACAAATATGTTTGGCAATTAATAAATTTGAATTTAAGTGTTAAATGATTTGGGTTGTTGCAATGAGGCAATAAATATTTAGTTTTTATTGTTTCCATATTTTGAAACAATTTCTTGTAATTTAATATTAATTGCCTCGTTTGTAACTCATGTTGCGTGTGACTTACGGAGTCGCTTCTGCATCTCACTTAGCTGTAAAATGCATGCAGCAAACAGTAAAAGATGCGTCCGGTATAGTCACTCGAGTCGTCACGCAAGACTTTTACATGGACGACTTACTCACTGGCACATCGTCAATAAAGGAGCTCTTCAGCTGGATGTCTCCGGCGTTCTTACTGCTAGCGGATTCGAGTTGCGGAAGTGGGCAAGTAACTGCAAACAGCTCATTGCCAACATTTCTCATGTTTCAGCAGAGACATCACATCTTCTCGCTGACGACAACGAAGTTCGTACCTTGGGTATAATTTGGAACACTGATGATGACTTCTTGACAATCGCAGTTAACTTGAAACCGCTACCAAGCACTCTCACTAAGAAGATGTTTCTTTCTGACACAAACACGCTATTTGACCCGCTGGGCCTAATCTCTCCATGCATCATAAGATCAAAAATATGGATGCAGCAACTCTGGCTTGGGAATGTCGACTGGGACGATGTTGTGCCTGAAAAAAATAGCCAAAGAGTAGCTAAATGATTGCAATAATTTACTAAAATTGTCAGCGCTTAAAATAAATCGCTGGGTCTTGCATAAAATCGCTTTCAATTATTATTGCAATTAGCAATTATTGTTTTCGCTTTATCTCCAGACTGACTTCGTTGTTGTTATTAATGGCTTTGCGAAGGTATACGAACTCCTTGACTAATTCATAGTTATAGCTGCCGGGTGAAACATCTCTCTTGGTTCTGCCGACAATATCAATTTCATCAGCGTACGCAAGGAGCTGGACACCTTTGTAGAAAATGGTGCCATTACCATTCACACCGGCCTTTCGTACGATCCCCTTCATGATGATGTTGAAGAGATCGCTAGACAGTGAATCGCCTTGCCTGAATCCTCTTTCGGTATTGAAGGTTTCAGAGAGGTCTTTTCCTACCTTGACGGAGCTGCGTGTGTTGCTTAAAGTCATCCTGCAAAGTCTTACCAACTTTGCTGGTATACCGACTTCAGACATTGTTGCGTATAGGCAATCCCTTCTCTGGTTATCGAACGCCTCACAAAAATCGACATAGAGATGATGTGTGTCAATGTGTGATGTGTGTTGGTTTTCCTGGGTTTTTTCCAGGATTTGTCGTTGCGTGAAAATCTGGTCTTTGGTGGACTTTCCAGGTCGAAAACCACACTGATAAGGTCCAATCAGTGTTTTTGTAATCGGCTTTAATCTTTCACATAGCATGCTTGAGAGAACCTTATTTGCGATGGCAATAAGACTGCTACCTCGATAGCTGGCGCAGATTATTGGGTCTCTTTTCTTAAGTATAGGGCACAGTACGCTGAGGTTCCAATCGTCGGGCATGTTTCCGCTAGCCATATTTTGCTGATTTTTTTTTTCAACTTAACCATTGCTCAGGGGATGCCCCCTTTAGATGCGAAGGCTTTGCGTTAGTTCGGAAGACGGGTGATTGTTAGTTGGAGGGTAGAAAGATAGAGTAGTGACGGTGAAGATTTACTTTAAACTTACACAGATCAAAACTGCCGGGGAACACGCTCACAGGGAGATTATTCCACAATCGTACTGTGCGACTAAAAAAGGAATTATCTCGGTAATGCGAGGTTCTCTTGGGCCCCGATGCAATGGTAAAGGGATAGGCTTGAAAAGCTGCCCGAATAGACCTAGGAAATACACGAACTGGTGGTGTTAGGCTATGTACCTCCCTTGAACACTTCCCATGTTAGAACCTATACAAAAGGCTTAGGCAACCAACATTGCGCCGATACCCAAGAGAACAGAGGGGAGATAAAATGTTTTCATATTCTATCGTATATACCGCACGTTGAATTCGTTCCAGAAGCTCCAAATAAGATATCGAAGCTCCTGTCTAAATGTGCGAATTGTACTCCATTTTAGGCCTTATATATGAGGTATAGATTATTTGAAGATCAGATGGGTGCAGTATCGCTTGCACTCTTTTAAGAAACCTAGGCACTTGGCCGCTTCTTTCGGCACATGGAAAATGTGATCATTCCAACGAAGGTCTGATTGTATCGATATGCCCAGAACGTCAAGAGTATCTGACTCCAAAAGATCTACACCATTCATATTCAAGGGAGCTAAGGGACAGTTCATCCGCTTGTGGGTTAACAGGCAACACTGGGTCTTGTTTGCATTAAACTCTATTCTATTAGCAAGACCCAACTCGGAGATTTTTTTCAAGTCATTAAGAAGTGTGTCATTCATATTTTGCCTCTTACTCTCATTCTCCAAAGAATTCGGGCGTTTTTTGAAAAAATATGAATGATAAATGCTGCTGTCGTCTGCAAACGAATGAATTGGGTTATGAGTCAACGACAGAAGGTCGTTGATAAAAACCAAAAACAAAGTTGGCGATAGAACTGAACCGTGCGGTACTCCTGCGTTGATGGCATGCTCACTGGACGAAATATTGCCGATTACGACACGGATAGTTCTGTCCTTAAGAAAGCATGTGATCCACCGAGCGAAGATACCACCGACACCGTATGCAATTAGAGACGAGTGCTTTATGCCACACTCGGTCAAACGCCTTTGAAATATCCAGAGCAACAACACTGCTCTCACCGAACAGGTGTAATAAATTAATTATTCTGTAAGGAACGCCAAAAGGTCACCAGTAGAGCGGGCCCTACGAAAACCATATTGACGATCACTTAGCAATTCGTTGTGCTCCAGATAGTTCATTAGGTGGAAGTTTATTAGGCTCTCCACAACTTTGGAAAGCGTAGAGCATATCGCAATGGGTCGGTAGTTTGCAGGATTCGTAGCATCTCCCTTTTTAGGTATCGGCTAGACATTTGCGACCTTCCAACAAGATGGAAATACTCCTGTCCTGTATGAAATGTTAAAAAGGTTGCGCAAAGGCCGAGCCAGTGTAGAAGCAGTCGTTTTAAGCACAGTTGGTGGTATGCCATCAGGACCAGATTTTTTATTTATGTTAAGATTTGCAAGGGCTCTTTTGGCTGCTCTCGTTCGAAAATATATCTCCTTCATTGAAGAAGAACTAGTCCCGACAACGGGCAGTGGCTGACTGCTAGCCGAGATTGTGGGATTGTGTGCAAACAATCCAGCCAATAGGTTGGCTTTATCAACCGAGTCAGTGAAGATTTTGTCATCTTTTAAAAGAGTTGGAATCGACTTTGCTGGAAAAATTTAACTCTTTTAACAAATGGCCAAAAGCTTTTGCTCCCTTTAGGGCAGAGAAGAACCTGTTCACTAATGTGAGTTTCGTGAAGAAACTTTTCGAGTTTTAAAATTGCGTTACAGCGATTCCTAGCCTCGATGCGAAGCCTAATGTTAATGTTAATGTTTTGTTTGGAGATGCGCACTGCGACCTATATAGATCTATTGTACCTCCTTCTTGATGCTCCGCTCTTGACGGATTACAGAATCTCATCCAGACCTAGTTCTCTGATGAATTTGAGAATATTTTTTGGTTCGATGGATGAGATTTCCTCTTGACTCAGCTCGTAGTTCCCCAGTGTTGCCTTGCGCTTGCGAGCTACTGCGTCACAGTTGGTAAGTAGGTGTATTGGAGTCTCCTCCGCTTCTTCGCAGAAACGGCAGTTGCTGTCGGTTTCGATGCCCAATTTCTTCAGGTAGTATTTCAGTTTACAGTGTCCTGTAAGAAACCCCGTAAGAATTCTTAGATTCGGTTTACCTAAGCTTATGTGCAATTTTGCTCTCCGAGAGTTAAAATCTTTGAAGAGCACTTTGGATTGTTTTAGCTTTGGGAGGCTTTTCCAGAGGTTTGATCTTTTGTGTCTCTCCTCCCTTCTTAGTTCTTCTTTGATAGTGTGTGTGCCCAATCCGCAGAATGGTTCTGGTCCTATAAAGTGTGTGACTGCGCCTCGTCGCGCTCATTCATCAGCTTCTTCGTTACCATGAATTCCTTTATGTCCTGGGACCCAGAGTATAGTAACGGTGTTATTCTTGCCTAGCTCATTCAGTTTTGTTAGGCATTCCCATGTCATTTCTGATGATATTTCACAGGGAGCTAATGCTTTGATTGCTGCTTGGCTGTCCGACATCACAATTATGTCTTGACCTTTGTAACTCCTGTCCAGGTTAAATTGTGCGCACAGCTGTATTGCTAAGACCTCCGCCTGGAAGATACTGGGTGTTGTCCCCATAGGTACCGAGTGCCTTGTTCTTGGTCCATATACCCCTGCACCTATACCTTCCAGTGTTTTGGAGCCGTCCGTGTACCATGTTATACTGTGTGGTTTTATGACTCGCGATATTATTTCACTATCCCACTCCTTCTTGGTACCAAGCTTAATTTCGAAGCGTTTTTCGAAGTTGTACCTTTTTACTATATCGTCTCTTGGTTGATCGATGTATGGTATCTGCCTTGCGATAACTTCTTTCTCTTTGTTGCTGATAGTTTTTCCTAATCCTGTTCCCTCTTTTGCAATGCCTATCAGGGTTCGCTTTGCTACTCCCTCTATGAAGAGGTGAAGAGGAGTTAGGTCGAGGATTACTTCTAATGCTGCTGTGGGGCAGGTCCTCATAGCTCCTGTAATGCATACGCAGGCAAGTCTTTGTACCTTTGTAAGCATGTTCCTCATTACTGATAACTTGGTTCTTTTGGCCCATGCTACTGCTCCGTAGGTGAGGATTGGTCTCACCATCATGGTGTACATCCAGCGCAGAATTGTAGGGTTACAGCCCCAGCTTTTCCCTGCCAGGTTCTTACATACCATTAGTGCGCGAGTTGCTTTATTTTTAATTTCCTCAGCATGTCTTCTCCAGAGAAGTTTAGAGTCTAGTGTAAGTCCCAGGTACTTTACTTCTGCTTTGAGAGGGAGTTCAGTGCCGTTCATTCTCATCGTTCTGAGGTTTGGCAGGCTTCTCTTGTTAGTGAAAGGTACTATGGTTGTTTTTGCTGGGTTGATGTTAAGCCCCACTGTGGTGCACCATTCCTTTGTTACTTTCAGCCCTCTCTGTATTAGGTCACAGAGTGTATTCTCGAACTTGCCTCTTGCTATTAGGGCTATATCGTCTGCGTAGCCTTGGCATTTTATGCCAGTATCGGTTAGCTTCGATAAGAGTTCGTCCACAACTAGGCTCCACAGCAGTGGGGATAAAACTCCACCTTGGGGGCAGCCTTTGGTTATTTTGATTCTTATTGTGGTGGTTCCCACTTTCGTTTCTGCAGTTCTAGTGCTAAGCATTTGGCAAATCCATGCGCTAAGCATACTGTGTACCCCTTTCTTGTACAGCGACCTTTTCACGGCTTCGTGGGATGTGTTGTCGAAAGCTCCCTCTATGTCTAGAAAGGCACATAGTACAGTTTCCTTGTTCTCGAGTGCTGGCTGGATGTTGCTTGTCAGCTGGTATAGGGCGGATTCTGTGGACCTACCCGCCCTGTATGCATGCTGACAAGGGTGCATTGGCGCTTTCTCCAGAATCTCAGTTCTTAGATAGTTGTCTATCACCTTTTCCATTGTTTTAAGAACAAAGGATGTGAGGCTGATTGGTCTGAAGGATTTAGGTAGCGTGTAGTCCTTTTTCCCTACTTTTGGTATGAAGGTGACTATAGACCTTCTCCATTTTATTGGGTAGTATTGTCTCTGCACCTTTTTGCAGTAGTGCTGGAAAGATACCGTCTACCCCTGCTGATTTGAATGGTTGAAAGGTTCTTAGGGCCCATTCCAGACGAGCCTTCGTGCAAATGCTTGTGGCAAGTTTCCATTCCTCTTGGTTTGGAGCTGTCAGCCTTCCTGCCGCCTCACATTCACTAATTTGTGTGCTACCTGGGAAGTGAGTTTCTAGCAGGTGGCTGACCCGTTGCTCTTCTTTAAGCGTATAGCTTCCGTCTGGTAAGAGAAGTGACATATTTGTCTCCACTCTGCCTTTGGCCATTGCTTTATGGATCCTGGCTGCAGCTGGCGTGGAGGATATATCTTCGCAGAAGGTTCTAAAGCTTTGTCTTTTAGCTCTCCTGATTTCTTTGTTATACTCAGTTAGAGCCGCCGTGTAGTTATGCCATTCTCCGGTGCGCTTTGCAGTGTTGAAGCTGCATCGCACATTTTTCCGGAGCCTGGTCAGTTCGGTGCTCCACCACGGAGTATGTTTTGTTCTTGCCTTATTTCCTAGAGGACAACTAGTTTCGTAGGCATTACATACTGCATTGTTGACCTGCTCTACATAACATTCAAGTTCAAGGATGTTGCTGATTTTGCTCCTAGATTTTACATTTTGTAGGTTTTCTTTCAATAAACTGGTATATGTATCCCAATTTGTATTCTTAGGGTTCCTTCTGGGTACTGTCTCTTGGCACTTTGCCCCAAGTCTAAACTCTATTATTCTATGGTCAGACATTGATGGTTCCGGTGATACCTTCCAATCCCTAATCATACTCCCAACATATGGGCTTCCTATAGTGAGATCTAAGACCTCTTCTCTGGCCCTAGTTACAAAAGTAGGTGTTACCCCCACATTGAAGAATTCTAGGTTGTTACTTAATATATATTCTAGGAGGTACTCACCTCTGGTGTTGTCGTCTGTGCTTCCCCAGATGGTGTGGTGTGCATTGGCGTCGCAGCCGACTAAAAGTGGAAGGTTGTTTTTCCTACAGTGCTCCACTAGTCGTTTTGTCTCCGCTGTGGGGATGCTGGTGTTATCTCCCGGGAAGTATGCGGATGCAATTACAATGGCGCGGTGTATACCGTTGGTCTCGATTTTTGTTTCGATGACAGCCAGATCCCGCGTCATAAATTCTGAAAGACAAATATAATTAGTATTTTTCTGCATAAGGATACATGCTCTGGGGTCGTTTGTTCTATGATCCCAAGTTACCTGACTCTCTTTACAAAAGAGGCCTCTAATCTGGCCCCTGTAGCACCAGGGTTCTTGAATCAGCACGAAGCCCAATTGTTCTGTGGCGAACCTCCGGGCGATAACTGCTGATGCAGCTTTCGCGTGATGGAGGTTAACCTGGGCGAATTTCGTGCTGACTTTTGTGATGTGCATCATAGTGCGGGGCTGTTGCCCCGTTCTTCTTCAGGCAGCATTACTACTTCCTTTATCGGAGGTTCGTGGCAAGTCCCAATCGAGAGAGCGGCGAGGTCGATGCCCTCTGCCTGGTCTACGGTAGAGGTTGCCACAATTACAGAGACGGCGGAGGCGGGGTTCTCCGTGGCAGCTTCCACAGGTTGCTGTGCTGGTGGCGCTGTGTCAGTGGCCTCACTTAAGGCTGCTGCTGTGGTTGAACTGGTCGTTGGGGCGGGTTTTGTGCCCAACACCGGAATTGTTCCAAAGCGGAAGCTAATAGAGGAGCCCCTAGACTTTATTGTCTCGAGTGACTCTCTATCTATTGATAGCGCGAGCATCGATCCGCTACCCTCATCCTTACAGCTTAGGATCTTCCAGGCCTCGGTGTTGAGGCCTTCATTTTGGGCGGCAATGAGTCCCATCGATCGGCTGAGTTCTTTGCTGGAACTTCTTGGCAAGAACATTCGTATAGTGTGTCCTTTGGGAACCTCTTCCCCTGGACACGCCCGAAGTTCAAGCCCTTTCCACTGCTCAAGCTTTGGTGCGACTGCTTGTAGCCATTCTGCTGTCGAGGTGTTCGCACAATCGACCAGTAGCAAGCCTGGCCGGAAGTGGATTCCCTCAAACTGTAGTTTGGTGGCCCAGCCCTTCACTTCTTCGCTAAGAATAGCTTCTTCTAGCTCCGAGAGCTCTTCCGAACTTAACATTTGCCGGGGATATTCCTTTGGTAGGACCGCAATTGTTATGCCTTTGGCTACGCTGGCGTAGCTGGTCCTAGCTTTCTGCAATTCACTCGCGGGTCTCTTTGCCCCAGGCTCTGAACTGCTCTTGCTTTCAGGTGCAATCCTGACTTTTTTAAGTTCTGGCCGAAGAGGAGGGGTTATTTCGCTGCTGCTCCTCTTCTGTGCCTAGCCCTCCTGGTTTCCCACGCATAGGAAGGTGTACAGTGCGTCGTTTATTAGCGAAGGGCCTATTTCTACGCCCCTCAGCCGGACTTCCTTCCCTATTATGCCCTGGTCGTCTCCTCGATGTGGACGCGGTTTCGGTGCTGGGGATTCTTCTTTGAGCAGACGCCTTACTTCGGTGCTCGCTTGTTAGCGATGTGCGCGTCTTACTGGGGCTCGTGCTTGATCTCCGGTTGCTGGTACTTGGCCTGTGGTCATCATTGTGGATGTTGTGCTCAACTTGACCACCGCCGTACGGCTCGTTCGAGATCTGCGTTCTGCAGTGCCTGTGGTCGTCAGTACGGATTCTTTGCTCCACTTGATCCCTACTGCGTGAGTTGGTTGGCACTCTAGCTGGAGGTAATCTCCACGGGTTGGTGCCCCGCCTGTGACCTTCATCTTGGGCTCTTTGCTCCATGAGGTCTGCTGCTTTGCTTGCGGTGATTCCCCGCAAGTCTTCAATTTTGTTGTTTTTGTTTTTGTTTTTTTTGCTCATTATTTTTGGTTGACCGGTGGCTCGTGTCCGAGGACAAAAGCTTCGCAGTCTCTAGTTATGGCTGGGAAAGGGTGGTCGACCATGCCAGAGCCCGCATACCATGGTAAGGCCACAGTTACTTCTTGAGGCGGCCAGGTATCAAGAAGGCACCGTTCGAGTACAGTCGGTATACCCCCTGACTGCAATCCACCCAATGGGCACGGTATCGCGTGACACCCTGGGTTAGGGGGGGGTAGCCTTTGGTTCGCTGCTCCACAGAGTCTATCTGACCCAACAGGGAGGGACATCTCCCGCCAGCATAGCCATTGTGTCTCTGCAACTTAAGCCCCTACATCGCGTCAAGATTGCTACCGGGGTAGGGGATGCGAAGCCTATTAGTATCAGCATTCTTATCAGATCGCCAATTCTGATGGGCTTCCTCTTTGGACCTGACAGCAATCCTGCAAGTCTCACTAAACCATGAGTGATCTTTTGGTTTAATGCTTTTCTTCTTATTGGGGATAAAAGACCGCATACCCAATAAGATAATTTCTTGTACCATGACAGCCGCGGCATTCACATTTCTATCAGCGAAACATAATTTCCAATAAAAGTTGCGATAAAAATTATTAAAAGCATTCCAATTTGCTCTTTCATAAAACCATGCAGTCCTTTTCAGGGCTTTATGTGTAGAGATGCGAAGGTCAGAATATGAAAAAACAGCGGAGATGGTACAATGGACTGAATTATCAAGAGGTGCATTGACACTCACATCATATTTTTCATGATGAGAAGTCAGAAAAAGGTCTAAGATGTGCTCATCAATTAGATGAGCTGATGCATGCGCCTTATCAATTCATCGCCGCCGGTTTTTTGTTTTTGAGTCGTTGGATAGCAACTCGAATCTCTTCATGGCTACGTGGTGGTACTTCCACTCCGTTATCGTTGATTGGGTTTGCTGAACTGCGCTCTCCATGGGCAGCATTGGTGGAATCGTCGCCTGTAAGTAAATTGGAGAAGTGCTGTCTCCACAATCTCATCACACACTGTGTATCCGTATTCAGATCTCCATTTTCGTCTCTACAAGTGGATGCTCCGGGCTTGAAAGCCTTGGGTTAGACGCTTAACCTATTGATAGAATTTTCGTGCATCCTTCTTGCCTTGGTATACCTCTAGTTCCTGACGCTCACGCTTTTCCTGCTCTCTTTTCTTGCGTCTGAAAAGGCGCCTCTCTTCCTTCCCCTTTTCGCGGTAGTTTTCTCGCACGGCTCGCATTGCAGCTGACTGCAACGTTTTTCTTTACGCTTCGTTTTGAACTGCTGTCGCGATGCGACACTCCTGATCGTAACATTGGTTCCGAGGTTCCGAGGTTGCGGGCACCGGAAACCAATGACTTCTTCAGCGGCAGTGCGTATGGAGTAGGATATATGCGCTCAAAGTTCGCCGGCGTCGTCGGGTCCAGAGGTTGGTTGGTTGAGTTTAACCGAGAGTTGAGCGGAGTAGGCTTCGGCAGTCCGTTATGATTGCAACTTAGCGACATCTACAATGTTGACAATGTTGACCCCCCGAAATGTACGCACATCTAGAACACTAGAGGCATGCTTTCTGTCGATTACAACATGGTTAATTTGGTTTCGCGTTTTTTGATCCGGGGACAGCCAGGTGGCCTTGTGGATGTCGAGGTGCTTAAATCTGGTGCTACTAACTACCATGTTTCGCGCCGCGGCGAAGTCGATCAGTCTTAGACCGTTGTTCGTGGAGATCTCATGAAGACTGAACTGACCGACAGTGGGGCCAAAGATGCGTTCCCTTTCGACTTTCGCATTAAAATCGACGAGGACTATTTTCACGTCATGGACCGGAAGGTGGTCATATACGTCCTCAAGACTAGCGTAGAAAGCGTCCTTGACGGCTTCGTCCTTTTCCTCCGTCGGGGCGTGCGCGCAAATAAAGCTAATGAAGAAAAATTTTGCCTTGATGCGGATCGTGGCCAATCTTTCGTTCACAGATGTGAACCGGGAAACAAGGTGGCGTATTTTCCGGCTAACGACGAATCCACATCTGAATTCGCACTGACGCGGTGATGTCAACTTTTATTGTTTTCAGGGCTTCCGCCAGTTGGATAATACCTTCCCTCCTAAAAAAGAGCCCGGACATTCCAGGTGTATATCCGTAAATTATTGTCCGGTTGTCGTTTACGGTGGTCGTCAACGTAATTGGGGTTCTTCTCCAAGGTTTGTTTAGTTTTCATTGAGCTTTAGTAATGTGGTGGGACCCAAACCCTGCGCACATTCCACAATTAGCTCTCAAAGTAACGGATGCCAGTTTGCCGTTGCCCAGGGAACACCACGAGGAGGTTTGAGTCGACTTCAGTATATGTTTACGTTTTTTAAGTCACAAACACTTGAATTTAAAAAATGTTTCCTCTTGGTGCATTTTGAACTTTTTCGTTACAAAACACTTTCATTTTATTAAAGAATCAAAGTTAAATCGTCATTGGCACCAATTTCAATCAAACAGTACTAATTTAAGAACGCTTGAATGATCATTGGAATCCTTTAATGATCCAATTTCAATACTTCGAAGTTTTTAAAGGACGCAATGGAATTTTGCAGTTAATATTGGATTTAATCGATCATACTCTTCTGTATAAAAAATATGGATATTTCGTATACGAAAAAAGATAAAGGAAGAAACGAACACTTTCAGAATTTATATCTCCTAAGCCATTCGAGACCGGACTTTTTTTGCAGCATTAGATTTAGGGGCTCCAAATACACGTTTCGAAGAAAAAAGAAAAGGGCGTAAGTCCTTAAGTAAAACTTTTCTCAATCCCCATTTCATTACATATCGCCAGCTAAAATACAAAACAGTATTTGTTTATTGGTTCCGCTTGGGTCTAGAACTTCTTGACTTACAAGATGGCCTTTGAACCTTGTAGTCATACACATTCTCTTAGTAGTTTGATTTTAAACAACTTTGTTTTTGTATTTCTAGGTATATTACTAGCTGAAAAATAATAAAATATCGTAAGAAGTACAAAAAATACTAAAAACCATAAATTATACCATATATTACATAAATTTCAAAAAAATCAAAGTATTTTGTATGTGAAAATTGTGTTGGCAGTTTTAAAAAAATTGCAAAAAAAATAAAACAATAAATATGCAATGTTGATTTTTTGGGGTCAATTTGAATGTGAATATATTTTTTTGAGTATAATAGAGTTGTTAATTGCTTCTTGTTTGCATTTTTTTGCAAATTAATTGCAATTTTTTCATATAACAAAATAAAAATTCAATTTTTTCCCGACGTTTTGTCACTTTCTTGGCGACATCTTCAGGGGAATCGTTAGGGGAAGATTAAGTATCTTGGCGACATCTTTTATTTTTAAAAACACAAAAATTAACAATTTTTTAAAAACAATTAAGCAAAAACCTACGTATACTTAGCCTATAAAAGTTTAGTTTAAATTTGTGTTGAAACAATTTTTTCGGTTGTTTTCAACAGTTGTGAGGACGAAAGTTGCTACCCTCGTTTTCGCCTAACATCTTTAGTCACTGTTCATTTTGCGTTAATATTTCGCATGTGACTTCTAAATCCCTGCATCAATTTTTCTTAATCCCTGTGAATTATTATTCTATAATAATATTATTTCATTATTATTTAAAGGCACTGGCTTGCACACTACACTTTCCCATCTTTTATTTATTAGTTAGTCATTTGAAATTACAGTTTGTAGCATGTTAATCAAATTAGTCGCATAAACATCATTTATTTTTCATCAAACATTAATCCCACCATTAAACTAAAGCTTCATGTAAACATCAACTTAATAACCTCATGTCACCCGGTTAACACCACTAGGCCGTGGTGAAAAATAAATGCAGGCAAAAAGACGAACAGCTGAGACAAAAACCCACCACGAGTCTGCTGTGCTGCTAAGCTATGGTAACTAAGACAAAGATCAGAAAATTAAAATTTCTTCTTGCGGCGGCAGCCAACTCGGTAAGTCATAATAAATTTCTTAGCTCCTGAAATCTTTCATAGCATTGTGCCGTAGTGACCAGTGCTATACTCGAGTCTTTTTCGACGTTGCATTGCAGTGCTCAGCTTGATATTTTTCTAAGTCTTTTCATAGCATTGTGCCGTAGTGACCAGTGCTATATTCGCGTATATTTTTCTAAGTCTTTTTCGACGTTGCATCGCAGTGCTCAGCTTGATATTTTTCTTAGTCTTTTCATAGCATTGTGCCGTAGTGACCAGTGCTATATTCGCGTATATTTTTCTAAGTCTTTTTCGACGTTGCCTCGCAGTACTTGGCAGCTTGATATTTTCTGAGTCTTTTCATAGCGTTATGCCGTAGTGACTAGCGCTATATTTTCTAAGTCTTTTCGACGTTGCATCGCAGTGCTCAGCTAGATATTTTTTCTAAGTCTTTTCATAGCATTGTGCCGTAGTGACCAGTGCTATACTCGCGTATATTTTCTAAGTCTTTTCGACGTTGCATCGCAGTGCTCAGCTTGATATTTTTCTAAGTCTTTTCATAGCATTGTGCCGTAGTGACCAGTGCTATATTCGCGTATATTTTTCTAAGTCTTTTTCGACGTTGCATCGCAGTGCTCAGCTTGATATTTTTTCTAAGTCTTTTCATAGCATTGTGCCGCTATACTCGCGTATATTTTTCTAAGTCTTTTCGACGTTGCATCGCAGTGCTCAGCTTGATATTTTCTAAGTCTTTTCGACGTTGCATCGCAGTGCTCAGCTTGATATTTTTTTTCTAAGTCTTTTCATAGCATTGTGCCGTAGTGACCAGTGCTATATTCGCGTATATTTTTCTAAGTCTTTTCGACGTTGCATCGCAGTGCTCAGCTTGATATTTTTTCTAAGTCTTTTCATAGCATTGTGCCGTAGTGACCAGTGCTATACTCGCGTATATTTTCTAAGTCTTTTCGACGTTGCATCGCAGTGCTCAGCTTGATATTTTTTCTAAGTCTTTTCATAGCATTGTGCCGTAGTGACCAGTGCTATATTCGCGTATATTTTTTTCTAAGTCTTTTTCGACGTTGCATCGCAGTGCTCAGCTTGATATTTTTCTAAGCCTTTTCATGGCATTGTGCCGTAGTGACCAGTGCTATATTCGCGTATATTTTTCTAAGTCTTTTTCGACGTTGCCTCGCAGTACTTGGCAGCTTGATATTTTCTGAGTCTTTTCATAGCGTTATGCCGTAGTGACTAGCGCTATATTTTCTAAGTCTTTTCGACGTTGCATCGCAGTGCTCAGCTAGATATTTTTTCTAAGTCTTTTCATAGCATTGTGCCGTAGTGACCAGTGCTATACTCGCGTATATTTTCTAAGTCTTTTCGACGTTGCATCGCAGTGCTCAGCTTGATATTTTTCTAAGTCTTTTCATAGCATTGTGCCGTAGTGACCAGTGCTATATTCGCGTATATTTTTCTAAGTCTTTTTCGACGTTGCATCGCAGTGCTCAGCTTGATATTTTTTCTAAGTCTTTTCATAGCATTGTGCCGCTATACTCGCGTATATTTTTCTAAGTCTTTTCGACGTTGCATCGCAGTGCTCAGCTTGATATTTTCTAAGTCTTTTCGACGTTGCATCGCAGTGCTCAGCTTGATATTTTTTTTCTAAGTCTTTTCATAGCATTGTGCCGTAGTGACCAGTGCTATATTCGCGTATATTTTTCTAAGTCTCTTTCGACGTTGCCTCGCAGTACTTGGCAGCTTGATATTTTCTGAGTCTTTTCATAGCGTTATGCCGTAGTGACTAGCGCTATATTTTCTAAGTCTTTTCGACGTTGCATCGCAGTGCTCAGCTAGATATTTTTTCTAAGTCTTTTCATAGCATTGTGCCGTAGTGACCAGTGCTATACTCGCGTATATTTTTCTAAGTCTTTTCGACGTTGCATCGCAGTGCTCAGCTTGATTTTTTTTCTAAGTCTTTTCATAGCATTGTGCCGTAGTGACCAGTGCTATACTCGCGTATATTTTCTAAGTCTTTTCGACGTTGCATCGCAGTGCTCAGCTTGATATTTTTTCTAAGTCTTTTCATAGCATTGTGCCGTAGTGACCAGTGCTATATTCGCGTATATTTTTTTCTAAGTCTTTTTCGACGTTGCATCGCAGTGCTCAGCTTGATATTTTTCTAAGTCTTTTCATATCATTGTGCCGTAGTGACCAGTGCTATATTCGCGTATATTTTTCTAAGTCTCTTTCGACGTTGCCTCGCAGTACTTGGCAGCTTGATATTTTCTGAGTCTTTTCATAGCGTTATGCCGTAGTGACTAGCGCTATATTTTCTAAGTCTTTTCGACGTTGCATCGCAGTGCTCAGCTAGATATTTTTTCTAAGTCTTTTCATAGCATTGTGCCGTAGTGACCAGTGCTATACTCGCGTATATTTTCTAAGTCTTTTCAACGTTGCATCGCAGTGCTCAGCTTGATATTTTTTCTAAGTCTTTTCATAGCATTGTGCCGTAGTGACCAGTGCTATATTCGCGTATATTTTTTTCTAAGTCTTTTTCGACGTTGCATCGCAGTGCTCAGCTTGATATTTTTCTAAGCCTTTTCATGGCATTGTGCCGTAGTGACCAGTGCTATATTCGCGTATATTTTTCTAAGTCTTTTCGACGTTGCATCGCAGTGCTCAGCTTGATATTTTTTCTAAGTCTTTTCATAGCATTGTGCCGTAGTGACCAGTGCTATACTCGCGTATATTTTCTAAGTCTTTTCGAAGTTGCATCGCAGTGCTCAGCTTGATATTTTTTTTCTAAGTCTTTTCATAGCATTGTGCCGTAGTGACCAGTGCTATATTCGCGTATATTTTTCTAAGTCTTTTCGACGTTGCATCGCAGTGCTCAGCTTGATATTTTTTCTAAGTCTTTTCATAGCATTGTGCCGCTATACTCGCGTATATTTTTCTAAGTCTTTTCGACGTTGCATCGCAGTGCTCAGCTTGATATTTTTTTTTTAAGTCTTTTCATAGCATTGTGCCGTAGTGACCAGTGCTATATTCGCGTATATTTTCTAAGTCTTTTCGACGTTGCATCGCAGTGCTCAGCTTGATATTTTTCTAAGTCTTTTCATAGCATTGTGCCGTATTGACCAGTGCTATATTCGCGTATATTTTCTAAGTCTTTTCGACGTTGCATCGCAATACTTGTCAGCTTGATTTTCCTAAGTCTTTTCATAGCGTTATGCCGTAGTGAGTAGCGCTATATTTTCTAAGTCTTTCCGACGTTGCATCGCAGTGCCCAACTTGATATTTTCTAAGTCTTTTCGACGTTGAAGTGAGAATTTATACTAACACAGCGTCTCTTTTACATGCCGACTGTACGTTCGCAGTACGTCGGGAAAAGAACACGAGGACTACGCAGGACAGTGGACACCATATAATAAGTTTATCTTTTCTTTTCCATTTGTTTAAATTAATAATACAGGGTCATGAAGACCATAAAATTAGTGTAAGTGTAAATTAAGGAAAAAAACTGAAATAAAATACATGAACTGAAATAACGGAACGTGTAATTAATTCACATTTGATATAATAAAATTTTGTACACGAACCCTGGACACCGGCGAGTGATACCTCGGCCTAAGAAGGTTCGTTACACAGTTTTTTTTTTTTTTTTAATTTGTAATTATACTTTGTAATTTATTGTATATAAGATGAGTACAAATAAGAACTATGTTCTTTTACAGTACAGTGGATGCGTAATAATAAACATGATTAATTAATTTATTAGAGATAACAACTAAGAATAGAGTTGAACTTATGATATTAAGGAATATAATTATAAAAGCATAAATATGAAACATGAACAGAATCAAGAAGATAATGCAAATCAAAAATAGGTGAAAATTACATGTTTGATTAAACTAGACTTAAAATGTAAGTTGAAAAAGTACACGAAAGAAGGAAGGAAAAAAAACAGAGTTTATGAAGCAGAAAAGTAAGAAAGAAGAGATTGCCTAAAGGTTTCTATCCGTTCGATTTCTCTTAATCTACGAGGTAACTCATTCCAAAGTCTTACGGCATTAATGAAAAAAAGATTAGAACTTGTTAGAGAGCTATGTCTAGGAATAATTAAAAGTTTACATCTTCTGGATATACGAAACTGTAGTTTTTCATAGAGATAATGAGGAGTTCTAGTGTGGATTATTTTATGGAGGTAAACACAGTTTCTAGCATTCAAATAACCTGTCAAACTACAACCAAGTATTGCATTTCTAAATTCAGAAAGGTGATCAAACTTTTTCAAACCATATACATAACGAGTAGCATAGTTAAAAGCAATATTAAGTTTCAGCTGAGAGGATGAATCGAGCTTACTATACACCATCTCAGAGTATGTTATGACGGGTAATACAAATTGCTTCACCTGTAATATTTTTACTTCAATAGTACATAAATTGGCAGACATTCTTAAGTTACGTGGGATATAATAAACTTTTTAATTATTTAAATTATTGTTTTATATGCCAAATTATCTCATCCTTTAGCTCTTGAATTGTTGCTGGCTTATCGACGTTCACCGTTTCTTTCAAATAACCCCACAGAAAGAAGTCCAACGGTGTCAAATCACATGATCTTGGCGGCCAATTGACATCGCCACCACGTGAGATAACACGGCCATTGAACTTGTCGCGCAAAAGAGCTATTGTTTCGTTAGCTGTGTGACAAGAGCTCCGTCCTGTTGAAACCACATATCGTCCACATCCATATCTTCCAATTCGGGCCATAAAAAGTTCGTTATCATCTCACGATAGCGAACACCATTCACAGTAACTGCCTGACCGGCCTCATTTTATAAAAAATACGGCCCGATGATGCCGCCAGCCCATAAACCGCACCGGTGAAGTGCTTTCACATCTCCTACAGACCCGGTTTGCTCAAATTTTGCACGATTTTTTAGATTGTACTCACGCTTGGCCGATTAAATTGACCGAAAAAATCACGAAGTGCACGATATGCATTTTGATTTGAACGCCCATTTTCATAACAAGCCTGAATAACTTTAACGCGGTGCTCAAATAATTGTGTATCTTTCCATGGTTCAAATTGAGTTAGTCTGAAATTGAGAAATGTCAAATGAGCTGCAGAAAAAACTTGACGTTTAGGTGTGGTTCTCATTTAACATCGGCCCTTAAAATTTAACCACCCTTTATTTAAAAATTGCAACTAAGAAGGAATGGTCAAACAACTCTATTAAACTAAAAAAAAAAAAAAAATAAAATATATATGCAAATTTTTTTAAGTACTATCGGCGTGCAAAGTACCAAATTTTTACAAATATGTGAAAAACGTCCGATTTGGCATGGAATCGTCGATATATGTAATTTTGCAATTTTTTTCATTATGGTTTTTTTTTTTATCTTAGACCACTTCCCCTCTGGCAAATCCATCCGTCCGTACTTAATATCGTTAAAACACAAACATCGCCACAAAACCTTGATTCGGCTGTCTCTGTTAATCTCTGTTAGTCTCTGTTAAAATTAAACATAAATTCTGATGCTCAATCATTCATGAACTTTGTCAACATAAAACGCAAGATTGATTCTATCCTGCTTTTATGAAATGGAAAACTGTTGAGTCAGATAGCAAGAGTAGCATTTGTAATTTTTTCGCCGACTTTTCCAAAGCGAACTATTCATTATCATCCTATGATAATCTAAGTTATCCATATAATTTTCAATCTGGGGATATTTGTCTCCGAATAACACGGTGTGACAGTCAAAAAATTTCTGGGATGCGACATAGTGTAGATTATAGATATAGTTATATGTAACATTGTGGCATACCACAAATTTTTCGTGCACATCAAAATTTTGAATAACAGTTAAAAAACCGTCTTTTCGAGGTAGATGGAGTTAAAAAAATCATATGTCTTATCATATGCACCCTACAATAGTTTGTAATATGTCGTTAGAAAGAATAACACCTTTCTAACGGTGTATTACATTACAAACTCAAATAAAAATTAAGGGAGCTACATGTAAAAACAAATCGATTTTTTCAGTTTTTTGAGACTGCACCGCACTTTGAACGAAAATTAATAAGTCAAATTTGTATAAAACTATTTACTTTTGGTATGAAGTTTCAAAACACATTTCATTTTGCGTCTTTTACATTTTAGTTTATTCGAGTAATATTTGATTGAGTTATTCAACTTTTTAGAAAAAAAGCCATTTGTCGATATTTTAGATTCATGATGTGTATGAAACTCCGCGTAAGTTAAATTTGGCAGATTTGTTTGAATTTGTTACTAACAATCTAATAAACATTCTGTAAACAGAATTCCGAACACGAGTGAAATGAGAACGGTTTCACCAAGAAATCGCTAATATAGAAAATCGTTTTGATGGTAAAAATACAATCAAAATGATGACAAATTACTGCTGATCACTTAAACGTGAAACCGATGATGATCAGTTAAAAATAGAAATATCGAGTAAACATTTTTGAGTAGCATTTCCAAAAACGGTGTACTAAAAGTTAAACAAACGCTTTTAAACCGTCAAAAAACATGCTTAAAAATTATAAAAACAAATTGAAATAGCTTGATATGTTTTATTTAATTTTGCAGTACTTAGAAACATTCTCATTCAAAAAAACAAAATTCTGTAAAAATTTACTATAAAGTGCAACCATACTCTTTTATTTGTGGGCGGTAAAAGAAGGTATGGCAAACATTTTATCCCGCAAACCATCTCGTACTCGAAGCAATCTACTTCTAAAATTTCAGCGCAATCGGCCCAAAAGTTTTGAAGTCTTAATGATTTCTTAAAAGTGGGCGTACTTATAGGTCTTCCACGCCCATTTTTAAGTACAGTTGCCGATGGTAAGCACACAAAGTTAATTATCAAATTTCAGTCTTATACGACCAAAACCGTCAGGAATATAGCATTTTCATTGATTTGTGGGCGATAAAAGGGAGCGTGGAAACCCTTTTTTTGTATAATATCCGAAAGTAACCATACAAATTAAATTATCAAATTATAGTCTCATACAATCGAAACTGTAGAAAATTTCGCATTTTTATTGATTTGTGGGCTGTAAAAAAGGGCGTGGTTAAAACTATGTATGCACAAAACCTTATCTAGGATGCAATTAACACACGCTTTAAATTTGAGCGAAATACGCTTAGATTTGTAGAAAAGTCAAAAAACAAACACACAAATGAACAAACAAACAGAATGTGTTTTTTAGTAATATAGATTATATTATTATATATTATTGACCGATTTTAGAAAAAAGACACACGTTTTACTTGTGAAAATGTGATATTTTTAAATAATAAAACCAATTTAAGGGGTTTTAAGCAAAATAGTGTTCAAAAACATCACCAAAGTCAAAAAAGTGTGCAAAAACCAAGAAAAAATGGTTTATCTAGCAAATATTACCATATAGAAAATGAAACCTGTTAAGTCATGTATGCCATGTTTAAAGACCTAAATCTTTTTATTTTCTAAACCGGTAAGAAAATGAAAATCAGTGGATATTTCAGTAAGTTATAAGGGCATATAAGTGAGCGCATGTGCGAAAAACCCGTTTTTTTACCGTTATTCAAAATTTCGATGTGTCCAAAAAAATTCTAGTATGCCAAAAAAATCTATTTAACTATACTTACAAAATACGCTATGTCCCATCCTAGAAGTTTTGTTTAGATTTTTTTTTGGTCAATCCTACTTAAAAGCACTTAAAACGTCATATAAAAGTGGTTCCGACAATATACCGTCATGTATATTTAAATACTGCTGTGATGAATTAGTAACTCCTAACACTTTGCTTTTTTCTGCTTCATTACAATCTTGATATTTTCCAGTTGCCTGGAAGTCGTTTATTATTTATTATTCCGTTGCACACATCTGTTAACAGGTCTTTAATCGATAACTATTGTGGATTTGCAAAATTAAGCGCTTTGCCTAAGCTTTTCGAGGCAATCGTTACATCACAATTATCACATAGTGTTCAATCTTTATTGTCTCCATTCCAACATAGATTTCTTTCCGGAAAATCTACGGTTACTAATCCTCTTGAATTTACTTCCAAAAATATTGAAAATTTTGGAAAAGGCAAAGAGACTAATGTTATATACACAGATTTTAGCAAAGCTTTTAAAGTTGTTAATCATAAACTCTTAGTCTTAAAGTTATCTCTTGCTGGGTTTCCTACAAGACTTGTAAGATGGATTAAATCTTACTTAAGGTGAGAGTAAGGTTTGTTTCGTCTAAAATAGGTTCTTTTTTTATGAAGTTTTTTAGAAAAAATAACTGTAGATTTATTTTACATATTATTATATTAAAGTACATTTGAAGAATGTAAAATTTTTGTTCAAAAATAGAGAGAAATAACGGATTTATTGTAGATCTCCGCAGGCGCCTGGAAAAAAGTTTTTGTGCTGTGCCCAACCTACAGCATCACTGGATCATCCAGAGATTAAAAACAAACTGTACGTGTTAGTTTTTTTAAATTCCAACAAAAAATATTTTTCGACTTTTGTCCGCAGCCACGACACTGTGTGCCGTCGGCAGCACAGATAAAGATATTTTTCTTTCGTTGTTTTTGTGTCCTCGATTCAAAAGTATAACAGTGAGAGGAAGTGTTTTGTACTTAAAAAATAAAACATTGCATTTTGCTTTTCTCTCCATCTCTGCTTGCTTCGGTTTGTGTTACTGTTTGCATCAGAGAGCGAAAACACAAAAATACTTGTGGTCTTAAGAAGAAACAAAAAGAACACAAAGATACTTTTCTTTAGAGTTTGTTTGCGATCCCTGGGATCATCTGAAACCAAAAAATCAATATGCTTTCTTTCTTTTTCTTTCAATATGCTTTGCGATCCCTGGGATCATCTGAAACCAAAAAATCAATATGCTTTCTTTGGTTGCTTTTTTTTATTTCTCCAGTCTTGTCAAGGTTTTTTTTAGTTTTTAAATTTTTCAATTTTTGGCACCATTTTGAAGCCAAAATGACGATTTTGACGAGAAAATCGACCTATTTGTTATTGTGAAATTGTTAGTAATTAAAAAATTTGAAAAAACTCCATGTAACTAGAGAACTATTTACATGTAGAATATGTGTACAAAACTTCAAAACGATCGGCTTAGTAGTTTTTTCTGTAGGCTGGTCACCGACTTTAAAAATTACATGTTTGGGAAATTCGACTTAAAGTTTTGTAGACTGAAAAAATGAAAATATCTTGAAAAAAACTGGATTTTCTTATAAAATACGTACATGTCACAATCGATCCCGGGTCCATACAGTACATCACTATCATCCACGTTATCTAACGCATCTTTTTGCTCGTGTCTACGTAAAACTCTGCCTTCTTTGGTCTCGCGAGCAGCTTGCTCGTCCGCTCTGCTGATCCGCAAAGAGTCTGTCGCGCGCACTCATTCATGCGCACTTGGTCCTGAAGTGTTGCCCAAATCTTGCATGAAGGTCAGAAAAGCAGTAGAGCCTTCGTTAAAAAGTGATGCTGCTACATATGCTGCAATTTCAACAACAGTTGCGGTACCACTCACAAATTTGGACTAATTTTGCATATGAGTTGGTTGTAGCTTTCGTTGTTGTTCTGCATGAAACCACCCAGAAAACGTTCCAACAGCGTGTCTTTGCTTAAATCTTCATATATTGTCTTTATTGCGTCTAAAACACCAGCTGGAAGTGGAGAGTAACTGTGCTTGAATGATCGTAATGTTTTTGCAGCTTCAGCCTTCTTCCACTCGCACCACGATTCATCGCGTTTTTCATTCTGGGGATTTGGATTAGTCGAAGAATAATGATAAAAAGTCGTCCATATAGCGTTCCTCATTTTGTCCACAAAATCGTGATTTTTTCGCATTGCTAGCCTTTAACAATTATCGACTGTTAATTTGTCGATCATGTTGTCAGTTAGTTTGTCTTTACCGGAAAAAGTTGTCCTCTTAATTTTTTAACAGATTTCGTTCTTGCATCGACCACGTGTGATTTCACCAAGTCACGCAGACGTTTACCCATCCTTTTTTGGACGTGCCCAATACACTCTTTCTTGTTTATTATGAAGTTATCACCTTACAGTTTCGCATTGACTGCTCCGGTGTAGGTTTTGGAATCGCCATCACCAATATAATAACGGTATTTTATTTTTAAAAACTCTATCGAACGTATTACCATATTACCGGATGGTCCACTGTGATTTGATTCACATTGTTCACGTGCTCCTCGTGCCACTCTTCATATTCTGAAGGTCCTAGCTTTTTGCTCCAGGTTTCACATAAGTAACAGTACGAACTGCTGACAGAAATATCAACAACTTTGCCGGTCCAATAGCCGATCAATGACGAAACACCAAAGAGCAAATTAAATCCTCTTTTTTTCCACGTGCCATCACCGGATACTGATGGATGGATACCGGATACTGTTCGCAAGTCTCTTCTTTTTCTTCTTTGATGGCAGAACAAAATATTTATTCGCAACAGTTTTTACGCTGGTGTTCATTTTTTTAATGAAAGTATTTTAGCACGGTTTTGAAATAAAACTACTTGCCATGTTCATCAAGCCATAAAATTTCACACACCCGGCATGTCCTAGACCTAAAACTCGCATTACGAATGCAAATCTATTATTTATTTCGTAGGCATTACCATCAATTCAAAGATTCAAATGCCACTGAGCTATCACACGTTTTACACTTCACTAAAGTTACTACAGTAGAAAAAAATAGAAGAAAGTCTATAATTCGATAATGTTTTTTAAGATCTTCCTCGACTTCAAGCGAAGCATTCAATTTGTTTTTTTTTGCTGATGCACTAGACGCTCTTACTTGGGTCACCCTGTGCACTCCTTCTCTGCCAGTTGGTTTCGGCATTTTTTCGATGATAAATACAAAATCACTAAGCAAAAACAAAACGGAGCACGAGTTAACGAAATCGGAGCAAAACCGAAATGGCGCACATATCTGTTCTTCTAAGCGTTACACAAGCGTTACAAATGTACGTTACACATTTTATTTACCTGAAGATATTAAGTCGAAAAGAGGAGATACAAGTAATATAATAGACCCGTATGTATTTACAAAATTTTGGACCGTACATTAGAGTCTTTAGATATCTTTCAGGA
This sequence comes from Coremacera marginata, assembly GCA_914767935.1. Lineage (NCBI taxonomy): Eukaryota > Metazoa > Arthropoda > Insecta > Diptera > Sciomyzidae > Coremacera > Coremacera marginata. The sequence continues at coordinate 104,159,853 of OU612046.1, forward strand.
TCTTTGAGTAACTATGGATACTAAACTTCGTCACTACCTCGACGTAAGTGTTTACAAATATATTTCTTTTTTTCAGATGATTACAGATCATGTTATTTTGCAAGCAAAATGGGCCTACTACTCACATTGTTTCATGACAACTTCACGAACACGCAAATGACGTACAAATATTTTTTTGATGTACTTTAATAATTGTTGAAAAAAACTTTATATCAGTATCTCTGACTATTTTTTGTAGTATTCTTTCAAAAACGCTTTTAGAATCGTATTTAAATAAATATGGCTTTTTGAAAATATCTAGTTTGAGTATTTTTATGAAAAAAATTCTCAATAGCCCAAAATTACAAATTTTAAAAAAGCAAACCGGAAATGAACTAATAATAGTTTTAAGCAATTTTGTTCAAAAAATTAAAAAATCTTAGAATCGGATAAGAAGTTATAGCTGCTGAAACTTGACTTTTTTCCAAAAATTCTTAAAGTGACGTTTTCTGGCATATCGAACACGGGAAAAAATATCTTAGATTTTTCATTTGAAATGACTTATAATTGAAGCACCAAGAGCAACAACCGGATAACTCCACTTTTTAAAATTTTGAGAAAAATAAAAAAACATCTTATTCTTGCTCCGTTTTAAAATAAAATGGAATTTCAAAACTGCTTTTGAATATTTTAGAGTCATGATAGTTGAATTTTCATTACACCAACTTACGCGGAATTTTTTTTTTTTAATATCTACATCAAAAACATTTTTTGAAAAAAGTGGAGTTATCCGGTTGTTGCTCTTGGTGCTTCAATTCTCAAAAATATATCTAATTTTTTTTTTTTAAAAAGTTTGGAATTCTAGGATTGCCAAGATATACTTATAAAGGAAAATTGCCTTGGTTTAAGTTAAAGTCAGTTCTATTAGAAATAAGTTACAAGCCTATTAATTAAATATTAATTCTTTTACGAATAGTTTTATTTAAGATGTAAAAAACACTTTGTTGACAGTAAATTTTCCAAGTATTTTAAGTTTTCATTGTTGCTTTTGCTGCTGCTTTTTTCAATGTTTATTATTTTACACTTTCTTGACAAACTGTATGTATTGTGCCAAATTGACACACATCTTTTACTATATTAAACACAAAATGTGTTTAAATGTTAAGGATTAAAAAGGGACTTAAAAATTACTCGTTACGTTAATTATGTGATGTATTTAAGTCACATAAAAGTCAAAATAAAATAAAAAAAAAAGTTTCTTTAAGTAATACTTTTTATTAAAAATACTTAAATTACAATCTTTAAGTTATAAACACATGTTTATGAACGAATAATCTATAAATTGAAATATAAATATATAAATAAATAATATCATTATTACAGAATTGGACCTTAGGAGATACACTTTGTAAAATATTTCCTGTTATGTTTTATGGAAACGTTGCAGTTTCATTGTTGAGCATGGTCGGAATAACTCTTAATAGGTAACTATTATTTCAAAATTAATCTATGCTGAAAAAAATTGTCAGTTATACGTGAAATTGCAGTTGAAATTGAAGAGCAGTCGCGTAGCGTGGGGGTAACGGGGGGAAGGGGCGGTCTACCCCGGGCGGCACTTTAAGAGGCCAGCAAAATCACAGACATAAAAAATTTTCATATACTCGTATATATCATATGTGTAAACAAAAAACAAAATAACCGTTTATGTATTCAAAAACGCATAAATTCATGAAAAGATTTAAAAATGTAGACCGCGTCTAGTTTACCGGCATATACTTACATCGTTCTCATTGTTGTCATTACATAGCTAATTATTGCATAGGAAAGTGACTAGATACTTTTATGCATGTGTTATTAGTAATGCTCGTATCTATACTGTATTTCGCAGTATTATACTGTAATTTCAATCCAAATACTGCATACTGCATTTTTCCCCAAAATACTGTATTTTACTATACTGTTTTGTCGCTGGAGAAAAAAAATGAAATTTTAATTTTTTTAACGCTCCGAAATTCAACTTAAATTCAAAATATCAGACACAACAATGGCAACACAGTCAAAGCGAATTGAAACGTTGCGAATATTGACACATGTAAACGGCGAAAATCGAAGTGTACATAGCAACATATCATATATAGCTGTCTCTTTCTTTCCCTTTTAATTGTTGTCTTGTCATTATTCTTTCATATTCAACGCGCGTCACTTGGAGTTTGCTCTCGATTACTAATTTAAAAGAATAAAAAATGTCGAAAACAAAAGCTAAAAATATATTGACCGAAAAACTTCGTGAAAAGTATTCCTTTCTCCAAAAAAGCAGCAAAATGTGAAAGTGATGTTTTTTGCAGAGTGTGTAGAAGTATATTTTCAATTGCATCTGGTGGTAACGCGGATATTGCGCGACATGTTACGGCAAAAAAACATAGACATGCTTTAAATGCTGCTTCTGCCAGCACGTCCATAAAATCACATTTTACGTCGGATTTGGATGCACATATAGCGGCAATGGAAGGAGTGTGGGCCTATCATGTGGTAAATTCCAATCACAGTTTCAAGTCGTCGGATTGTGCCACGAAAATATTTAAATCGTGTTTTCATATCAAAAAGTTTTCGTGTTCTCAGAAGAAATGTCAATCAATAGTCGTCAATGTTTTCGCATCGCACGCCCAAAAATTGCTTGAACAAGATTTGAAAGAATGTAGTTTTGTATCAATCTACACTGATGCATCGAACCATGGAAATATTAAACTTTTTCCCGTGCTCGTTCGATATTTCATTCCGACTGTCGGTATACGTGTTAGTTTTGAATCTAACCGAAGAAGCTGGTGAAACTTCTACTATTATATCCGAGCTCATAGAATCGGCCGCCAGTAAATTCGATCTGAAGTTGAAAATCGTTTGCTTCTGCGGCGACAATGCAAAAGTTAATTTTGGTGGAGACACTCGTGGCGGCCAGAATAATGTTTTTTACCGATTAAAGCAGTGGCTCCCGAATTTGATTGGCATCGGCTGTGTCGCTCACATTACACACAATGCATTAAAATTTGCATGTGACGAGATACCATTCGACGTAGAATAGGTTGTTGTTAAAATATATTCGCATTTTTACCGTAATACTGTACGCGTGACGGCACTGAAGGAATTTTGTCAAGATGCAGATGTGGAATATGACAAATTGCTCGGATATGCAAAAACACGTTTCTTGGCTCTTGCACCAGCTATCAAACGTATTTTGGAACTCTATGATGCTCTCCAATCGTATTTCCTTGCACATGAAAGAGGAGAAAAGCAGCTGAAGAAGTTTTTGAGAAACGAATCATCGTAATTTTGGTTGATGTTCGTGCAAGAACAGGTAAAAAACTTTTTTGTTATGTAATTCTGACAACTTCACTTAACTTAACATTTTCCTCTATTTTTTTAGGCTGAATTGTTCGTTAAATACGTGCTAAAGATTGAAGGTGATGATGTCACGGCAATTGAAGTGGCACAATCTTTGAATGACCTTGAAGAAACACTGAAAATGCGGAAGAAGATGATTTTTTGTCACCAGCAACAGCAGCTGAGAAAAAAAGACTTATTGAAGATGAATACAATTCAGAAGAGATGGCTGCTATCTGCAACGAATTTTTCGGTAATATTTTGCCTGCTTTTGTACAGCTCTTCAATGATTTGATACTAATTTTTTCTACTAATTTGCAGACTCTGCACTCTCCTATTTCCTCCTTTGGGCAGCACCATTTGAGCCGCTGAAACTTTTTGCGTGGGCTTCATTGAAAGAAACACCAAAATGGAGTGATGTACAAGAGGTTATGAACAAGTTGAGCGAAAACAATCTGTGCAATGCCAACGAAAATGCAGCAAATTTCCACTCGCAATTCCGATATGTTAAAAACTACTGTACGAGTGAGAAAATCTCGCAGTGGAAGGATGGCAACGTTTCGATTGTGAATCGTTGGGTCGAAATATTTACTCATTTCGAAAACGTTGATTGTGAATACAAAGAAATGGCTACGATCGTTGAATACATTCTATGCTTGCCAGCCACTTCAGCATCGGTCGAGCGAATCTTTGCTGCGGTAAACAAAACATGGACATCAGACAAAACTCGATTGGATGTGGAAACGTTGAAGGCGGTTATGATCGTAAAATGTAACTTGAAGTATGAATGCGTTGATTTCTACAAATACCTTAAAACAAAGCCGGACTTGCTTCGTCAAATTTCTATAAAGGATAAATACAAAAGTTGAAAGTTACTAATTAGCTCTTTTCTGTAATTTTCATTGAATAAAATGAATACTGTAAAAAATACTGTTTTTTGAAAATTGAAATACTGTATTTTTCGGATTTTTGAGGCAAATATACTGTATTTTGACCAAATCAAGATACGAGCATTAGTTATTAGTAATGTTTGTGTAAGCGCTACGTTTTTTTTGTACGGTGTGTACAAATGCTGTATTTTGGATTTTGTTATCACACACCAAGAGGTTCAAGATATTTGTGAATACTTAAATAAACTATGAATCTATGGCATTTTTTTAATAACATTTTTTAGTTCTAGTTTTTAAAAAATATGGTATGCAATTCGTTTTTTGTTTAATTTTTAATTAAAATGACTTATCAAATATGAAAATTGGAAGAAAACTACCAGAGTTGTGATTTTTTACTTTTCGAAAAAATCCCATTTTTTCCTTTTCGAAAGATATCTTATTTTTTCTGGTTTTATTAAAAAAACAATATCGTAAAAATCTCAATATGACAGTATTTCAATAAATGGCAGTGAAAATATTTTTTTTTTATTTGTTTTTTTATTTACTTATTTATTTATTCATCTATCGAGTAAAACCCTCTTAGACTAAACAGTAAATACATTAATATTAAAATTTTTATGTAAAACAGCATTTTCGTTAAATTATACGTATTGATAATAATATAACAAGTATAACAATTTGATATTGAGTAGGGAAATAACAATTAACTGTTTAGAGCAAATTTAGTAGTTTCTTTTTTAAATAATTCACGAGATTGAGAAATATCGAAATAGGTCATTATGAACATAATTAAATTCTATGCAGGATATCGAAATAGGATCAGATCTATTGTAACTTGTCCTCGCTCGAGGAATTAAAAAAAAATGCTGCCTACTTGAAGGAGCATTGAGAAAAAATATGTTTATATATGTTTGGTTTCAAAAACAAAATATTCAGAGGGAACCACCTAATGATTAAGAACTTTCCTTCAATAGCATTATTTTCCGATATGAGAAGATATTAGTTGTGTCTAACATTAATATAATTGACTTAGCTTAAAAACTAACGTCTACATTCATATGCTTGTGACAAAATAGAATTGTGTGTTTCTACCTAATAAAAATATATTTGCATCACTGTTAAACTCAAAAAGAACAGATCTCTGCAAATTTAAAACAAACAGAACTCCTTTCTTTTATGTGTTTCGCTTAGGCATACATATATCTGTTTCTTTTGCACTTACACGAAAAATAGCGGGAATAAAATAAAAAACAAAACAAAAGAAAAATAAGGCAGTTCAGCAGTAAAAATAGGTGAGCTTTGAAGCAACTTTGCTGATAAAGCGGGTGCTTCGCTGGCATTATTGTAATGTCGGATAAACATAATATTGTTACTTCTCATCATAGTTAAATCCGAGAAAAACTTATTTACTGTTTTCTAAACATATTTTGTTTGCTTAAAGCGAACAATTACTTCTGAACAAATATTTTGTAATTACAGTGAAAAACTTTTGGCATTTCTTTTGCATACATATGAAAACATATTTTCTTTAAAACAAGTGCTAAGGTTCAATTAAATAATGTTAAGATGCAAATATATATATAAAGAAAAATTGCATTAATTAATCATATTATATGTGGAACCAATTATGATTACTTCTTTCCAAGAAACATGTAGGAACATATTATACTTCCTTTCAAATTATGTTTGGGAGGCCTATTATTTTTCAGCGTGTAGCTAACATAACAAGATAATATTTACGTCTGGCTTTGAGCGTTTTTACATCTATTAGAAAACACCTTTGCTTAAATGATGGCCAAAATCCGTTATCCCAACTAGTTTTTCTAAAGGCAAATCTGGTAAATGTCCTTTGTATTGCCTCAATACGGTTTATAGTAACCGTATATGAGGGACTCCATATATTACAAGCATACTCTAGTGTTGATCGCACTAGGGATACATGTAAGGATTTGAACGTATAAAGGTCTTTCAATTCACTAGTTTTGGTCTTTATAAACCTAATAATTTATTAGCTTTTGACACAATAAAGTCAAAGTGACTTTTAAAAATAATTTTGTAATCAAAAATTACTCCTAAATCTATTCGACTTTGCACATTAGATAACAAATTACCTTGTATAAAGTAATCGTTAATTAGTGAACATGGTGATCTAGTAAAACTTATGCTTTTGCATTTGGATATATTTAAGTGCAAACAGTTATCAGTGCACCAGTTTGACAACGAATGAACATCTTCTTGCAATAGAATGCAATCCTGCCTCGTCCTGATTGCTTTAAACATTTTTAAGTCGTCCGTATAAAGGAGACACTTCCAGTTTTTAATAACATCCGGAAGGTCATTAATGAACAATATGAACAATAAGGGTCCTACATGACTCCCTTGAGGAACACCAGAATGATTGTGTGTAACTTTAGACACTGTTGATCCGATTTTAACAAATTGCATATTTAAAACTAAATTTGCATTTTCTAAAACTATTATTAATATTTGCACAAAAAATTGTGCGATTACGTGAAATAACCTGATCGAAATGAACGTTTTCCGAGAAGAATATTGTTTTCAAAATTTCGAGTTTGAGTATTTTTACTAAAAAAATTTCCAAAAATCCAAACTACAAAAAAAAAACAGCATTGCGGGTACTTAAGTCATAATCTTGAGCTATTTTGTCCAAAAACTTACAAAAATCAAAATTCGCAAGCACAAGTTAAAGATGTTCAAATTTAATTTTTTTTGAAAAAAAAATCCATAAAGTTTCGTTTCCTCTTTTGGCATATGGAACACAAAAAAAATTGAGTGGTTTCATTTCAAAACTCGTTTTATCCACTCTATGACACGAACTGAGCTGATAGTGAGAAATAATTGTTAATGGTACAGCGTGAGCTCTTTAAATCTGATATATAAGAACTTGCCTTATATCGATGTTATAAGACGGCAAAAAGTAGCTTCCGTTTCAAAAGTAGCGGTATACTCTCATACTGTCAGTTCAGATTTTGTAAATTTGAATTTAAAATTCAAATATTTTAAGAGTTTAAAGAGATTAATCTACAGCTATAGTAAGAGTTTTCATAACTTGTATAATATGCATTGAAAAATCAAAACTTGTCTTATCCGTAGTGACGTAGATCCTTTCCTATTACATAAGTATGTCTTATTTTTTAATTTTGGTTAATAGGTGTTGGCAATAAAAAACAATAGGCAACTTAGCATTTTAATCTTCAATATATATCAATACTTCCGCTACTTACACTAACTAAAAAAAAAAAGCATTAATATCTTAACATTTAAATAAAGGAATAAGACAAATTTGAAAAGGAACGAACCAATTTTACAAAAATATTGCTAATTTTTTTCGAAAAATTATGCAACCCCAAGTTTGCCAAGATATCAGTCCCTGGTTTAAGGGTAAAATATATATTCAAATTTGCACTGTTAAGCAATTTACGACGAGGGGTTTTTTCAATTTGGGGATTCCAGGATTGCCAAAATACAATTTTCTTGCCTTAAAGTAAAAAAAAAGGATAAAAAAAAAGGAATTTGGTAAATTTTTAAGTTTTGTTATTATTTTTATTTATTTTTATTATTCTTAAGACAAAAAATGGTGTCTTGCCAATTCTGGAATTCCGAAATAAAAAAAATAATCTTTTTTTTAACTTATTTTGCAGTGTTGAACCTATTTCAACTTATTTTGCAAAGTTTTGTAAAGATAATCAAACTCGAAATTTTCAAATTGCATTTTATATTCAATGCATTTTATATTCAATTTACTAAAATTTTAATCATCTCGATCGGTAACGGACAATCATCAGTGTGTATCGATGTTATATCGTTACATCGATGTAAGCAGTAGCGCAACCAAAGGGGGATTTTGGGTTTTAAACCCCCAAAATTATCGTACCAAAGAGAGAAATAGGGGACAATCAAAGTGACTCACACGAAAAATAATCACAAGTTTTAATCAAAAGAATGAGAACCCAAAATACAAATTCCAAATCTATTGTCGTTGAATCATAATCTTTTAAACTATCCATGTTTTATTCGTTCAGAATACATGTGTTTAAATTTTTTTAGTTGTAATTCTGACCAGTTAGGGTATTGTTGACAATTCTTCGATTTGAGCATGGTGTGAGAAACAAAGTGGTAGCGTATTTTCTCATTCTATTTGGTAGCGTATCTCTCAGCAAAAATATCCCTAGATCTGTCAAAAACAGGTGATGGTTAATTTTAATCAAAACCCATTAGAAAAACAAAGTTTGGGAAATATGTATATGTATAAGTTTTTTGTTAATTTTTTATTTTTTCGAAATTCTTTTTGCGTTGGACATTTTGAGTGACGAGGAGTCCGAAAATCGCATTTTTAAAATTTTTGTCTGTCTGTCTGTCTGTTAAAGCATCACACGAAAACCACTGGATGGATTTAAATGAAACTTGACATCTAGGTTCCCTATATCCCCGGTCATAATACAGACTACTTTTTACCCAGTAAAAATTGTTGGACCCGGTAGAGGGCGCTGCGATCGGGTTTCAGGCATTTTTTTTTTAACTTATCTCCGAAACCGTTGATACGATTTGCATAAAAATTTGTATGTAGAGGTTCTCGGACGCGCTGAGTTTTTTTGATTTATCTAAACTGTTCTATCTTGAACACCAGAGGGCGCTGTAGTAAAAATATTTTGAAAAACCTCGAAGAAGTCCTAAACCGTGCATTCGATTTGCATGAAAATTGGAATATAGGGATTTTCTGATATGGTGAGTATTTTGGACTTATCTTTTTTGTGCTATCTTGGACAGCAGAGGGCGCTGCAGTACCAATATTTTAAAAAACTTCGAAAAACTCCGAAGCCGTTTATACGATTTACATGAAAATTGGTATGTAAAGGTTTTCGGATACGGTGAGTTTTTATGACTTATCTACTCGATTCCCTCTTGAACAGCAGAGGGTGCTGTAGTACAAATATTTTTAAAAACGTCGAAAAACTCCTAAGCCGTTTATCCGATTTGCATGAAAGTTGATATGTAGAGGTTTTTGGAAACGCTGAGTTTTTATGACTTATAAACTAGGTTATATCTTGAACACCAGAGGGCGCTGTAGTACAAATATTTTAAAAAAGTCGAAAAAGTCCAAAACCGTTCATCCGATTTGCATGAAATTTTGTATGTAGAGGTTCTCGGACACGCTGAGTTCTTTTGACTTATCTACTCTCTTCTCTCTCGAACACCAGAGGGCGCTGTAGTACAAATATTTTGAATAACCTCGAAAAACTCCTAAGCCTTGTATCCGAATTGCATAAAAATTGGAAAATAGGAGTTTTCTGATACGGTGAGTGTTTTGGATTTTCTCTTTTGTGCTATCTTGAAAACTAGAGAGCGCTTTAGTACAAATATTAGAAAATCGTCCGATTTGGATGAAAATTTGTAAATAGCGATTTTCGAGTACGGCAAGGGTTCTGGTCTCTTCTATCTGGTCTCTATATTTTTTGCTCTTTCTCGAAACTAGATGGCGTTGTTGTCCAAGTTGTACGTGTGTATGTTATTAAACTGTTCCTTAACGGCTGAACTGATTTTGATGAGATTTTTTGTGTGTGTTTGAGTGGATCCCAGGATGGTTCAGATTCAGATTGGAACCGGTAGGTGGCGCTGCGATCGTGTTTAAGGCATTTTGTTTTTATAGTTTGTCTCCGAAACCGTTCATCTAATTTGCATGAAAATTTGTATGTAGAGGTTTTCGGATACGGTGAGTTTTTTTGACTTATCTACTCTGTTCTGTTTGGAACACCAGAGGGCGCTGTGTACAAATATTTTAAAAAAACTTCTAAGCTGTTTATCTGATTTTCATGAAAGTTGGTATACTCGTATAGGGGTTTTCTAATATGGTGACTGTTTTGGACTTATCTTTTTTGTACTATATGGAACACCATAGGGCGCTGTATTACGAATCTTTTAAGAAATCGTGGAAAAGAAGAAAGCCGCTCGTCCGATTTGGATGAAAAGTTTTATTAAAGGATTTTCGTGTACGGCAACTGTTCCTAAACGGCTGCACCGATTTTGATGAAATTTTTTGTGTGTGTTTAAGTGGATCCCTGGATAGTTCAGATTCGCAATTGGACCCGGTAGGTAGCGCTGCGATCGGGTTCCACGAATTTTGTTATTATAGTTTGTCTCCGAAACCATTCTTCCGACTTACATGAAAATTTGTATTTAGGGGTTTTCGGGTACGGTAGTTTTTATGACTTATTATTTTGTTCTATATTGAACACCAGAGGGTACTGCAGCACAAATGTTTTAAGAATCTCTAAAAACTTCTACCTGTACATCCGATTTGCGTGGAAATTTTTACATAGGAGTTTTCGTATACGGTGGGTATATTGGACTTTTTTTCTGCGCTATCTTAAACACCAGATGGTACTGTAGTACAAATCACTTAAGAAATCGTAAAACACTCAAAAACCGCTCATCCGATTTAGATAAAAATTTGTATATCGGAAATATAGGATTTGTTTATCGAGTATGGAAAGGGCTTTGGCGTTATTTTTTTATTCTATCTCGAAAACCTGTGTGCGCTGTTGTACAAATGCCGCAAAAAACTCAAAACAACTCATCTGATAAGTATGATTTTTATAAGTGGTTTTCGGGTGCGGCGAGTCTTTTGGCGCTATGTATTTAGCTATATCTTGAACCCCAAAGGGCGCTTTACTACAAAATACAGTAAGGCGTAGCAAAGCGTGAAGGGTGATAAATATCTTCTTTTCTTCTTTATGTGTATTTATATTCCACTTCTTTTTTTCGCAAATCAGGACAGCTGGTGCCAAATTCTGTGGTATTTGAGTATGCATCAGCACATCCGGAAGTCATTTGTGTCGTAAGTTGGCGTTGTTTTGACATTTCAATTTCTATTTTCAATGCTAATTTCATTTTTGTCCAGTTTCCTCGCGAATTGCCAAAAATTCGTTTTAGCTCTGAATTTTTTCAAAGATGTGCAATCTATCGAATACAACATAAAACTTGAAAATATATTTTTTCAAGCGATCGGCGGTACGCACACATAAATCACGATTTCCCTAACTTTTTCTCATCATTTTCAGATGTTGAAGCTACATTTTGCTCATTTCGCCAAAGTTACCGGTTTGAAAGATGCACACAAAATTCCTTCTACAGTTTGTGAAAACATTTTTCAAATTGACGAATGAAAACGAAAATTATTTATATCAACTCCCGAGTTATGCCGGGTATTCAGCTAGTTTAATATAAAAGTGCATAAACTATGGAAAACTGCACTGTTATGGCGCAACCCATTGAATGACCATCTAGGGTGAAGCGCGTTTAGATCCCTAGATAGAGCTGTGGTCAAAGTACTAATACTTTATTATTAAATTATTGCACATTCAATTTGTTACTTCACAATATAATATTGTATAGAATTTATTTATTTTACTCTAAGCATAAGCCAACAAAATAAAAATTTATTTAACACTAATGTCAAAATTTTTTGACAAGCGTTTAATTTATCTCAAACCTAAGAGATAGATTTTAAAAACATCTATTTCCACTATTTATTTCAACACTATTTCCTGACGATACAAAACCGCTGAATATGGCGCTATAGGAGATTTTGAAAAACTAATTGGATTTTATTAAGATGAATTTTTGTTATAAAGTTAGTAATACAACTAACCATGGAAAAGTGACAGTATTTGAAGCCTTAGAACTGTGTTATAAAGAAATATTGTCGAATATATATAATTTACTAATGCTTATTTAAGAAGCACGATGTTGCAAGATTGATTAAACGGTCTCACATTGCTTAATCTGTACAGAGATATGACGCCATCAGTGAATTTTATTTTAGATAAACTCGCTGAAAGTAAGCCTCAACTGAATTTGAAAATATAGTTTCGGTTTATTTTGTTTATCTTAATTACTCAAACAATTTATCGCAATTTTTAAAATTTAAATTTTTTTTGAATACAAGTAAAACACTATTTATAAAAACTTAATTTTAGTTATCAGTAGCTGCATTCCCGTGGTCGATGATCTAGAGCGTGGCTCTATTTTATTCACAATGCAAAAACAAAAATTAGAACCAGCTCTTTTCCTGGCTCTATTTGTGATCTTAAAATGCTGCCAACTTTTAAGCATTTTTTTCAAAACGAACATAGTTGATAAATCTGAAGTACTCTTCGATGAGTTTTCGTCTCACTGCTCGCACTCGTATTTTGACACTTCATCGCGAGTGGTGCCAAATTGTAATAAAGTTGACTAAAACCACTGAGCTTTGATCTGATCCAGTGCCACGGGAATGCAGTTATTATGTATGTTATCATTATGGTAGAATTTTTTGTTTGTTAACTTTATATGCAAATATTACTCCCAAAAGTTGCAATTTACTACTGTGAGCTGAGCAGTGACGGACTGGGGCCTAAAATTTGACCTGGAAAATAATGACTTGCCCAGCCCTCTCACCTTAAGGCATTATTCTTCATTACGTTTATATTCAAAACGTTTAACAACAATGTTTTAAGATACTTTTAGAGTTAAAAAAAATAAATTTCCCAGTCATAAATAAAGGTGCAGCATATTCTGAAGAATATACCTTCCAAATAAAAACGCAAATGGATCAAGCGATAGCTCGTAGCCTTTGTCAATATTGGTAAAAATTCCAAAATAATTGCACGCATATCTAAAAAAATTCACGCAGGCGTAAAAAAACGACAAATGGCATTTTACCAGTTAAAAACGGGTAAAAAAAGTGGGAATAAAATATAAATAACATGCCTTTAAAAATATATAAATTAAGGATTCTCTTCCTTTATAATTTGTTAAAAGCATACTTGACTACTGACTTTTTAACATATTCTTTGAGACAAACATCTGACTTTTTAACATATTCTTTGAGACAAACATCATATTTACTTATTAAACGAACCAATTCTAAAAAATATCCATGATCAATGAACTCATCTTGTTACGTATAAAGCTGCTTCCTGTTCATTTGGAACTGTGAAGCTAATTCATATTTTGCATATTATTTATATAATGTTAATAATTCTTTTAAGAATATCACGCCTTTTTGTATTTACTTGAGCCAAAGACTTTACTTCAGGTATTTGATGGAAGCAACTTAAGTTTTCAATAAACCAAGTCTTCAATGTTGATGTAAAATATGAATAAGCTTCAGAAGAGTTTAAATATCAAGAAGTTTTTGCACGATCTTCTACAGATTGGTACATATACCTTCTACTTTCTATTTTTTCTTTGGATGATAAAATTAATACAGTAGGAATTTTATCACTTTCATCTTGTTTCGATGCTTTTTGGCTATTTCTTAACGTTTTTATTGCATTTTTATCCATATTTTCTCGGAACCACCTTTAATTTTTTTTTTGTGAAGACATTTCTATAAAAAATTTATTATATTATTTCTAAGAGCTCTATGGTCCACCCTTCCATAAAAAAGTATCAAAAATACTAGCAAATGCTATGTAAATAAGTTTTTATAAAAATATATATAAGTTTGTTAGGAAAACTTCATTTGATGTATATATATTAATAAATGTGCTTTAAAATATTAACTATGTAAAAGAAATGTAATAAATGCAAATATGGATCATTTTCTTATGTGCTATACGGTAATCGGCCTCAAGTTGCACCGGCCCTTCTGGAATTCTCCAGATCCTCCAGTATGGCCAGTCCGCCACTGGAGGTGAAGAAGTTGAATGGTTAAATGTGCGCTTGCCCTAGCTGAGGTTTTTACCAGGAACTATTAGTGCAAAATTCGGACTCACTAACCAGTTCACAATAGCCGCTGTAGTAACGTGCTTTTTTTATATGTAAGTCCGACCTGTTTTAAAACTCCCCCCAAAAAATTCTCGTTGCGCGCCTGGATGTAAGTAGCATAGGTTTGAGAATTTTTGTTGAAAATATTATTATATTGTAAAAATAAATACATTAAGGTGCCTCAAACTTTATAGGAAAAGAAAGGGCGTTACTGCCATCGACTAGAAATGAACTGTGGTCTATTTTATGACGATTTCTAAAATATTTTGGTTGCCACGATAGCCACCATTGTTTATTTTTTTTTTTTTTTTGCTTAATTGTTTCATTAAGTCTATGAACAGAGTTCTTATAGACTAGGAGTAAAACTTAATTATATTATACAATAAATTTTTCAAAGTTTCTTAAACAATGAGAGGATATATTATTGAAATCATTTTAAACTCTATATATAGGTGAATTTACAGCATAGTTTGTTTGGCATATGCCTAAATAAAATATGTTAACATGACGAAGCGCCCTACTTGGAACGTTAAAATTAATTAAATCTAGAAGAAATAAACAATCCGTTCTTTCTGCAATAATATCATGCATAAATAACACAGAGAGCACTTTTCTTCTTATTTCAAGACTTTTTAAGCTTAAGAGATCACAGCGCACACTATATGAAGGAATGGGATGGTTAAACTGAACAGTCCGGTGCCCAAAACGCAAAAAGGCTTTCTGAACCCGTTGTAAGCGAAGGGCGTGGCATGAATAAAAAGGATTCCAGATGGACGCATATTCCAGTTTTGAGCGTACTATGGACATGTATAGCATTTTTGCGGGGGTCTGTAAAACTTGAGCTAATACGTCGGATAAAAGCAAGAAGAGAGTATGCTTTATGTATGATGTAACTTAGATAGCCAACAAAATTAAATTTTGAGTCAAACATAACACCTAAATCTTTGATCTCATTCATTCTTTCGAGCGGCGAGTTGTGTAACAAATACTCGTGATAAGTGGTATAGATGATTTTAGCAAAGGTGGCAGTAGCACATTTATCTTCACTAGTATCGCCTGTAGCCGAAATCCGGCCATATCAAAATTAATATTAAAATCTTCACTAAGTATCGTAGTCACACAATAAAATTTTTCTGTAAATATTTTTTTGAGTCTTTCAGAACCTGCTTTTGAAAAAATTCATTAAATTTTCGAATAAAAAAAAACTTTCTTCTGAATTGACCCAAAAAGGTGATCCTTCAAGATTTCTTCAAAACACACATAACCTCTATATGTATGTCAGTTATATGAGCTGGTTCTTTTATTTTTTCCCCCTTCAACAGTTTTTCTGAACACACTTACCCCCTATCTGCCAACCTCTGGGAGTCTCCATACAAGAAACACAAAAATTGTCGATTATAGTTAATATATCCCGATTTTAGCCGTAGAGCTGTCAAATATATAAGCTGGTCCTATTATTTTTTCCTTTCAACATTTCATATTAACGCACATGCCCCTATCAGCCACACTTTTGGGGGTCAACATATACGTACAAAAAACAAAAAAGCTGGCCCTATAGTTTTTGCCCTTCAACATTTCTTCTGAACACACCTACCGCCATCTGCCACCCATGTGGGGGTCCAAATACAAAAAACACAAAAGCGTTGCTATGTTTTCTTCTTGCCTGGTAGGTAAGTCAGAAATGCAGGAATTAACAGTGCAGCCTTAACAATTCTAAAGTTAAAAGTGATGATATTAACAGTGGTCTGACATCAAAATTGCTGACGTTAACAGTGCTGACGCGGATTCATAACTTTTACACCTACCAAAAAGTGCTCAACGCACCTAAAGAAGTTTTCACTGCAAAAAGCAACAATAACAACAATGCCACACAGCTCTGTTGAATTGTCTGAGTCACTCTTCCATTATACTCTTGAGCACAATAGAATATCTATTACAAAAAAAGAAGCAAAAACGAAACATAATTTCGAAAGAAGTGAGACAAAAACGGCAACAAAATATGCAGACAAGCACAACCGTTGCTACTTGTTTGTATGGACAAAAGTATAGTGTCCCAATAAGAGTGCACGATTTAAATTTTGTGGCATTTTTGTAAAATGTTCTGAATCGGAACATATCTACTTGACAAAAAAGTACTTTTATTGAGGCACCCTTTACTTTGTTTTGTCTCAACAATGCTGATCGAGTGTTTCCGAGAAGATAGGAAATAAAAAGCAAAAACAACTACACAGCTCTGTTGAAGCTTTTGACTTCTTTTTTGCTCTCGCTTTCTACTCTCCCACAGTTTCGCTCTTCAGCAGAGCTGTGTGGCTTTGTATTTTGTTGTTGGTCTTTTTTATGGGGAAAAAGGTGTTTTTAGTTTCTAATTTTTTCCTATGTTAATGATAAAACATTTGAATAAAAATTTAAGTTTCATCCGAATCTGTTGTAATTAAAAAGGATAAAAAGGGAGTTAAAGATTTTTGTTTGCGTATTAATATATAAGATACAGGCCTTCAGATCACACGTTTTTAACGAATGCGAAAACCCCCTTGTCCTTCCCCGTCCCGCCTCAAGCACCACTCAACCCATCAAACAGATCCTCCGTATGTGTTTTCATTGAAAATTCATCTCAAATAGTTGTCGTATGCTTATTTTTTGGTCACTTTTAGAAAAACTACTTAATAAACTATAATCTTCATAAACTGTTTCGAAAGCTTGATTATATAACGTACTAATTGACATAACATTTTTACAATGAAATAAAAAATTCACTTTCATTGCGACATCCTTTATTATGCTTTGTCTCAGCAATGCGGACCGTGTCTGAGATGATAGGAAAGAAAAAGCGACAACAACCACATAGCTCTGTTGAAGCATTTGTTTTTTTTTTGTTGCTCTCGCATTCTACTCTCCCACAGCCACAATGTTCATTAAATATGTATAGCTTTATAAAATATTTGGTTTTGCATCTGTTATATGGGGAAAAAGTTTTTTTAATTTATAATTTTTACTTATCTTAAAGACAAAACATTTGAAAATTATATAGTTTACAAGTTAACATGTTTACTTTACAATGCAATAAAAAGTTCACTTTCATTGCGACACCCTCTATTTTGTTTTGTTTCAACAACGCGGATCGAGTGTGTCTGAGAAGATGGGAAAGAAAAATCAACAACAACCAAACTCTGTTATAGCTCTGTTAAAGCATATGCCTTTTTTACTCTCGCATTTGACTATCGCAATCTACTCTCCCACAGCAAAGCTGTTCAATAGAGCTGTATAGCTTTGCAACATATTTTGTTATTACTTCTTTTATATGGGGAAAAGGTGTTTTTAATTTTTACCTATCTTAATGACAAAACATTTGAATAAAAACTATATTGTGCACTTGGTATGAAGAGAGCCTTCAAATGATTTAAGTTTCATCCAAATCTGTGGCCTATAAATTGAGAAAAAGGGGTTAAACATTTGTGTTAGTGTGTTAATACATAACATTCAAATGGAGATTATTTTTAAGACACCAGTAATTTATCTTCTTCTTGTAGTTTTAGCACATCTGAGGGGTTATGAATTTTAAGAAATAGCTTAAAATCATCTGCAAAGAGCAGTCACTGAGAATTATGAACGACAGTAGTGATGTCATTTATAAATAGAATAAAAAGCAGTGGGCCAAGGATACTGCCTCGAGGAACCCCAGATGAAGCAATAAAAAGTAGCGATTTAGCACCTTCCACTTGCACAAAGCAAATCCTATTGCTAAGGTATGAAAGCAGCCAAGTTAAGATAGTGCACTATCCTAGAAAGAAATCCTAGTTTAGCTAGTTATTTTAGTAAAATCGCATGTGAAACTTTGTCGAAAGCTTTTGGGGAGCCGGTATAGATTGTATCAACTTAAAGCCCATATCGAAACGCTGAAATGCAATCAAAATTCGGAAAAAATTGTGAGATTGGTCAATGTTGACCGACCCGGAAGAAAACCATGTTGAAATGGAGAAAAACACTTTTTACTGCAAAATATAACTTATCTTTAACAATAATTTCTACGAGCTTAGAGACAGTCGACAGCTTTGCTGTTATTTTTATTTCCAGATTTGAAAATGGGCGTAATGAATGAAATCTTCCGCTCAGCAATAAAAATTCCTGAGCTTAGAGATTTATTAAAAATTATTTGAAGTGATATAATAAGGGAGTTACAATTCTTAAAAAGTTTAGCGGAAAAGCCATCAATATCAGATTAAGCTGACATTTTCGATTTCATTACACCAGTCTTGATTTCATTCTCGGATAGAAATATATGGGCAAAATCTGTGGATGAGATAATGTTATCATCAACACCTGCCGGGCTATCATTATGTTATCATCAAAATTTGATTTATAGAAATTCGCGAAGAGATTTACAGTATCATTAATATTATTTGATTTTATATTATTAAAAAAAATCGAGGCTGGTATATGCGAATTTTTCTTTTTATAATTTATATAACTCCAAAAGGCTTTTGGAGTTATTTCACTATATATTGCTTGTATAAATATTTATCAAGAAAGTTAAACTCCCTCATATAATGCCGATATTTGTTAAAGTGATCTGTATCATTTGACAGTGCATACTTTTTATAGAATTTATTTCTCAGATTTTTTTAGACCAGCTGTATTGTATGCTATGGCAGCCCATATCTCTTCTTCTGTATGCAAAGAATGCAGCTGCAGCACGAATCAAACAATCTTGTTTTAAAAAATATAAAAGAAGCATCAGTTGAAATATTATTAAGTTAACTTGCCCAACCAATGGCTTTAATAATATTATTAAGCTACTGAAAATTACATTTTATTGAGCTAAAATTAAGTTTTCCTTCATTCATATCATTTAAGCAAAAGTAGTCGTAGAATTCTAATTCAATAGACAGTGCAGAGTGATGCATGTCAGAAGAAGAGATAGGGAATGCATGAGTGTCTATTTTAAAATGAATATTTTTATTAATAAATACAAGATCAAGGATTTTGTTGAGTTTATTTAGACACAAATTTATCTGCGTTATCCGACCGTACTTTTAGGCGCCCGCAAATAAAATGATGCACAGATTTGAAGATATGTAAAAAGCGCAAACAAATAAAACTCCAGCCGATCCGTAAACTGCAACACAAATATGATCTAACGTTAAGTCTACATTTTTTAGGACAACTCGGGGGGTACGTAACTCTCGTTTTACTGCAACGAGAACACCTCCACCACGATTGCATCCAGTTTTAGCAGCATCGCGATCTTTTCATCATGAACCATGTATTTTTTTTTTAGTAAGAAAAACTATATCCATTTCAAGCTGGGCAGTGGCAGCAAATATGATATTTGACTTAGTACGCAAGCCGGATGTGTTTTGGCAATAAATTTTAAAAATATTATTGCATTTATTTTCCATAACACATCTCATCTAAGAGTTGGTGTGTATTCCTCGATCGTTTTGAAAAAAATTCTTAGAAGGTCGTACTCTCACATCAGCGGGCCAAACTGAAGAGATGAAAACTTCTTTGTTTTTAGACGCAGTGATACCCAATTTGAAATTAACTCTCTTAATGTCATGAACAGGCAAGTCTTTTTTGATAAGCTTATGACAAACTAGATGATGTTTTTGAACTTCAGAATGCTTTAAGGGCCTACTAAAGTTTTTTAAGCGGAAAAAAAACCCTGTACTAAAAGTTTTATATATAAGCTATGGTTTTTTTTAGATAAATTTTGTTTTTACATTATAATTATATATGTTTCGAAGAAAAGTTTTTGAATTTTTGGATAACAAATATTCAACCATATAGAAGAAATTTGTTGTTTAGTAAGGTACCTTAAATATGCGGTGGACAGGATTTTCCACAGCTTGTTCATCTAAAAAAGGAAAAAACGAATGATTGAAGTTCTGCTTAAGCTTTTTGTGCTTTTCATCGAAGATTTTAGAAAAATTGTGATTTTTATCAAAATGGCAGCTAAAAAACTGATTTTTTTGATTAAAAAAGTCATTGTTTTTAGGTTATAAAAAAAGAAGTATTTCTCTAAAATAAAAATTGAACGACCAAAAGTACCGATCATATTTTAACAAGTTAAATAAATTTGGTAGCGATCCTTGGCATAGTTTTCGAGTAATGCTGTCCACCGGTTTCAAACAGCCTTTTCGAGAAAACGAGTTTAAAGTTTAAGAAGTAGTTTATTTTGGTATGCATGAATTTTTTCCACTTGTTTGTATTTAAATTTAAAAATTTCGACGCAAAAGAGATGAGGTTTGGTGCCTGGTGTATTTTTTGTCCTTTTTTTTTAATTTCGGTGGCACCAAATGTGTCTTAGCTTAAAAAAATACACTTGAGTGTATGAGTACATTGAGGCAAGTTCATTATCTTCTCTTCGTACGATTGTGCTTATAACTACATCAATTTTTATTTAATTGACTCAAAATTTTCTGAGAATATTTTTAAGATGTTATACACTCGAAAAAAGTAAAAAAAAAAATTTGAGTTTTGGTCGCCGAAAAACTTTAGTAGGCCCTTAATACAGCTACGAACATAATCAGCTCGCGAGTTAAGAGCTTTTTCAAAAATGTATACGTATATATATAATAAGTCGGGTATTGGCCGAATCAGACCACAGTGGGTCCCTTTTCGTCCCCTATTTGACGAAGGATGCTACTGCTCGGAGCACTCATAAGTGAGCATGCTCCTTATATAAGCACCCTTTGTCACCTCAAGCATGTCATTGTAGGTCAGTTGACCAATCTCGGCTTCGTCCATAAATAGACGTCCCAGAATGGTCAATCTTATGCTTGCCACCGCCGGACACTGGCACAGAATGTGTGCTGCTGTTTCCGGCTCCTCTAGGCATAACCTACACGCATCGTCCTTGGTCAGAGTCATCTTCCTGAGATGGTACATGTAGGGACAGTGTCCTGTGACCAGTGCAGTAGTAAGCCAGCTTAAAGTCTTCCGATTATATCGGGTGACTTTTGCTGCCTCAGTATTTGACCATTTCACGGCCGCCTTTGCCTGCAATTACCACCTTCTTCCCACCTTGTACGGTGTTCCGAGTCCGTCCATTGCTTAATAAGGCCTGCCACCATGTTGTCGCCTATGGCGATACGTGGTTCTGGTCCACAGAATTCTTCTGCTAATCCTTCTCTTGCTAAAGAATCTCCCTTTTCATTCTGTTCTATGCCAGAATGTCCTCGCACCCACATAAGTGTGAGCTCATTTGTCTGAGTGCACCTATTGAGTTTGGTTAGACATTCTATGGCCAACCTAGAACTAATATCTGTCCGTTGCATGCACCTAATCACCAACTGATTGTCAAGGGCAATGACAATTTTCTTGCCATTTACCCGGCCATCTATCAAGTGGTCCAGAGCATGCACTACACCAAACATTTCCGCCTGGTATGCAGACACGAACCTCCCCAGCCTCAGTACATAGGATAGGTTCAACTCCTCTGAGTAGACGCCTGACCCGGCTCTGCCATTCATCAGAGAGCCGTCTGTGAATATACTGATGTCGCTACCAGCGGTTTCTTCACAAACGGATCCATCTGTTATTAGAGTTTTATAACATTTTTCTGTTATTCTCACTCTCTGCCTTCCGTCCATAGGCACACACGTCTCCCTGACACTTCGCTGTGCCATGTCCAGGATGCGCATATGACCATGGAGGGCTGTTGCTCCATGCCACGTAGCATTTCGCAACATCCTGAGGGCTGTTAGCGCTGCCGTTTTCTTTATTTCTAAATCCAACGGCAGCATACCTAACAAAACCTCCATTGCGCTTGTTGGAGTGGTGCGTATTGCCCCTGTTATTCCAACACACGCTAGCCGTTAGACTCTGTCTAGTCGCTTCTTAATGGTTTTCTGACTAACTTTTTTCCACCAGATCACCGAAGCATACGTGATGACAGGTCTAACCATCATAGTCTCCTTCATAGCCTCTGGGTGAAGCCCCCATTTTAGACCACAAACGCGTCTACACTGAAACAGAACCCTCTTGACCTTTTGAATCCTGTCTCCTACATGTTCGTTCCAGTTCAGTTTACTATCGAGAGTTACCCCTAGATATTTAACTTTCGTAGACATGTTGATTTTGGCTCCAAAAAGTCTGAGTGGTTCTCCCCTCAGGCCTACCCACTTTCTAGTAAAGAGAATATTGTCTGATTTATCTGCGTTCACGGTGAGGCCTTGTTCTTGACACCACTCCTCCACCATTCGGAGTGCTCCATTCATGATGTCTGAAATGGTGTCAATTAACTTACCACAGACCACCAACGCAATGTTATCTGCATACCCTATCGTGTGTATGCCCGATTCATCTAGTCTAGTCAAAAGTGAGTCCACAGTGATGTTCCACAGGGTTGGCGATAACACCCCTCCTTGAGGACATCCTCTACTTACTCTACCTCTAGTCTTGACTCTACCGTTCTGCATGTTGACAGCCCTGTGATTGAGCATATTGCCTACCCAATTTGTTTTCATTGGGTTTACATTACGCTCTGTCAGAGTCTGTCGCAGCCTTCCAAAGCATATTTTGTCGAAAGCACCCTCGATGTCCATAAAGATGGCCATCGCGATGCCTCCTGAAAATAACTCTTTTTCAGCCACTCTAACTAATTTGTGAAGAGCACTCTCCGCATGTCTACCTGCTCTATAAGCATATTGGCATCTACTCAGAAGATTATGCATCAGTGAAGTGCTCTCAAGACAGTCAACCATCACTCTTTCCATCGTTTTCAAGAGAAAAGACGTAAGGCTGATCGGTCTGAACGACTTCGCCTCCGCATAATCTTTTTTCCGGGTTTCGGCAGAAAGACAACTTTCGCCTCGCTCCAGACTCTCGGAACGTACCCAGTCGCTAAGCAAGTAACGAATATACCCCACAGCCTAGGTGCAATGAGATCTTCCCCCATTGCATCATAGCTGGAAATATACCGTCCATCCCTGATGTTTTGTACGGAGCAAATGAGCGTATAGCACTCCTCACCCCGTCCATAGTGATCATTCTTTCGGCTTCCAGTCTGTCAACCCTGTGGATCCCTTTCATCAGGTTTGTCCATGGGTCATCAGACTTAAAACTTCCAGGAAAATGCACCTCCATCAGAACTTGCATCGACTCTTCCAGGTTCTCTGCCATGGTTCCATTCGTTTTTCGGATCAGTCCCACTTTGGAGAATGGATCTTTTGAAACCATTTTCTGAAGCCTGCATGCTTCTGAAATAGTTTCCATCCCAGAGCAGAAATCTCTCCACGACTGCCTTTTACGGTGTCGTATGAGGTTCTTCAGTTCCCTTTTCCGTGCCTTGTATTCTGCCCATGTTTCTGGGGTTCTCCCTCTCATGTGCGAAGGCCTTCCTAACCTTCATCTTCAGAGATTCGAGTTCCGTACACCACCATGGAGTCGGATCACCCTCGTCTATTGAAGTTGTAGGACATGCCACCTCGTAAGCTTCGACCATGGCCGAACTAAGATGTTTGACATGGCTTTCCACTTCCGCTGTATTCCCTAGTACTTTTATAGCTTTTTGGGTCAGTGTTTCTCTCAACTTCACCTTATATTTCACAGGATCCGTGTTCTTGGGAATCCTGACCTTCCTGCTACTCTGCTGGTGTCGAATTCCGAACTTGACTTCAAACTGAATGGATCTGTGGTCTGACATGGTTAGCCTTTCCACGACCGTCCAGTTTTCTATTCTGCCCAGAATCTTTCTGCAAATAAGAGTGACGTCAATGACTTCCGCTCGCCTTGCATCAACGAAAGTCGTCTGTACTCCTCTATTTGCCACTAACAGATTATACCTCTCCACAAATTCAAGCAGTTGCTCTCCTCTGTCATTGTTGTTGGTGCTTCCCCACGCAGTATTATGCGCGTTGGCATCACATCCTATGATCACTCCAATGCCTCTTTCCTCACAGCACTTTACCAGGTTCTCCACCCTTGAAGGTGGTTGGTCCGGAGAGTCGTAAAGAAGATACGCTGAAGCCACCATACAAGTACCTGTACCATCCCCGATTCTCACAGCGGTAAGATCCGGGGAACATAGGTGTGGCATATGTACCGCTAGTATACCATGTCTCACCAGGATACAAGTCCTCTTTCTGCCATCTGCCACCGGTTGGTACAGCGTGGCTCTCCGCTCTTTGTTTGATTCTATTGTGAAGAATCTAAGGTTCTTGGAGCATTGCTATGTCAATTCTATCCTCCTCCATGCAACGCATCATCATTGCTGATGCTGCCCTACTATGGTGTAGATTGAGCTGACACACCACGAGGTTTCCCTGGTACGGGCCCACCACCCGCCCTGGTGATTCCACCCACCCCGTACCAGGGGGTTCGTACTTTTATAATTCGATGAGAGCTTGTTCAAGGCCGCAGTTGAGTTTCCCCCCTGCCAGCCTGATCGCTTCCATCTCATCCGTGGTACCACGCAGTGAACTTGACACCTCCTTCCTTTGCATCTCCGAACTTCGTTGCATTGCTAACTCTCCATTTAGAAGTGTCCGCAACGCACCGGTTCTGGGTCTGCAACCTCCTTAGGATGATCTCCTTGCTTTCGGAAGTACCGTAAACAATGATGATCATCCTTCTAACGTCCTTTAATGCGTATAGTCGACCCGCAACTCAGCCCCTTCCCATAAGTTCATGAGCTTTGGCACGGTTCGGCACAGCCATACCTTAGATCATGCCCGTAGACAAGGGAGGGGTTTTGGGTGTTCAATTCTCTCTCAATTGAGCCTTGTCCATCACCAGTGATTTAAGAATCTATTGCGTTGGAAAGTATAAAATGAAAGTTAGGAAAAAATTTACCTTTTACAATTGTTTTAATTGTGGTTTTCTAAAATGTAAACCATTTGTGCTAAGTATTATTCTATTGATTATTTTACTGTACCAAAATACTAAAACGATGCCACTTAATTAGCTGCAGAAACCGCCATTAAAAATGGCCAGAAAGGAGGAAAGTAAATCTTTGTTTTTAAGGAATTTTTTCCTTTTATCAATTTTCGTCCTTATTATGGCGACTTCTTGATATTCTTTAATACTTTGATTCAATGTTACAAAATTAAATACGAGTAATTATAAAAAGAAGATGACACCGCCGAAGTCGAAGCGGCATTAGAACTACTTTGCTGATGTACCAACCGAGTGCAGCGCTGCCAGAATAGTATAGTGGTCAATGTGTGCGGTGTCCATTCTATATTACAATTATTTAATGGTTACAATTTTAGCTAAATCATAATAATGCATTATTGTATTTCGTTTGCATTGTAGAAAGCGGTCCAATTTCATTTCATTTCAAGTTTTCAAAACATTTAAAATTTATCCCCTCTTTCCCTCTCCCCTAATTTTTAATTTTCCTGTCGGTGGTTCGCGTAATCTACGATTTAAGCAGTCTTGGTTGAACCGTTGGCATTAGTAAGCTTACTCCAAATATAATAAGCTCCAAAAAACGCGGGATCTCAATCTCTTGGGACAACAAAAATTTTTAAATATAAAATTTTCAAATGTTGTCGAAAAAGTCAATTAAATTTAAAAATTTTGCTAAGTAATCTGTTAAAGTTTAGGAGTTGGTTACGAATTTACTTATAAGAAAATGTTAGTCTTCTTATCATGGAGATTTTTCTAGCAGTTTCTAGAAAATAACGTTTAAAAGGAATTTGCACAATTGTAAGAATGTTGTGTCTAATGTTGTGGAAAATTTCTACAAAACTACTGTTTATATACCTTTCCTTGTTGCAACAATTTACAACATGGGAGTACTATTTACAAAACACAACTGGCTTTTGTCATCGTTCAACTTGATTTTGATGACATCCGAAAACGAGGAACGATCAAAATTTTTAATTAAGCAATATGCAAGAGTTTTACCTTGCTCTGGTAATACTACCATACGAATAAATTAAATCAGAATTCAGCAGCGGATAGGTGCAATTGATATTTGAAATATATTTCTAGAAGATCTATGGGCGAGTACCGCTTAAATGGTTGTGCATCCTTAAGAGTACATAGGAATAGCAAAGTCACAGAGGATGATGTCTTGTCAGAATTGGCAAAAAAAAAAAGGGAAGACTTAATACAAACATATAAAAACAAATAAAAGTAAGTTTTATTAAAAATTCATTAAAGTTTTATACTAAATTCCTTTGATTCATCGATATCAAAAAATAGCGATATATTTTTTATGAAAGGCCCCCCCTTGGGTAAATCCTGGATACGGACCTGCCTTAGATGATGGGTTCTTGCACTTGAGTACAATAATTCCATCCTCCAAGTTTGCATTGCCAACAAATCCTACATCGCCATCGCTATCATTGATGGTGTCGAGAGCCTCCGCCAACTTGGACTCTCCCAACTGACCATCAATGGAGCAATCAACGATGCCCATTAAGAGGTCCTTTTCCGCTACCGTAGGATAGGATGCACGGCCGCTTCCAATAACCCCTTCCGTGTTGAATTTCCCTCCCGCTGAAGCCTTCGACTTCGCGGACGCAACTCTTTGTGTAGGCAAAGGTTTGCTACCGCTCGGTTTCTGGCTATCAGCCCTCCACGATTTCGACTGGCTATCGACTTTTTAGGGTCGTCCACCAACTTCCATCTTCCTTCTTTTATGTGGAAGGCTATCAACCTTTACAGGATGTCCACCTTCCCCGTCCTTAGCCGAAGAGCTAACAGCCGTGAGCTGTCCACCTTTCGACTCACATGTTCGAGTCACCCCTTTAACGACTTCGCCGGAAGGTCCAGGTTGTTCCCTGAATGACAAGCTTTGGAATTCGTCCGTCATTTTATTGACGGGGGACTCCAAAGCAATCTCCCCCGCGGTTGTGCCCGCCTTCTTACACTTCCTCCTCCGCCTTTGCTTCTCCCTAGCAAGGAGCCGCTTTGCCTCAGACTCAGCTTCATTACCTGGTGTTGCAGCTTCGACAGGTCTGGCTGACAATTCCACTCCTTTCGGAGTTTTATCGTCCACCAGGCCCGGCGGGTTACAGGGAGTGGGCTGCCCTGAGGAGACACCATTCGTGATCTAAAACCCCTAGACCCTGCACCACCGGTGCAATCTCCCTCGGCATGGCGTCTACAACCTTAGAAATGGGGGGGTGACTTTAGGTTCGTTGCTCCATAAAGCCTAACCCAATAGCCATTGTGTCTTTGCAACTTAAGCCCCTACATCGCGTCTAGATTGTCACCCGTTTGTAGAGGAAATGTATACGTATATAAATTCTTTCGCTGCAAAAAGCTTTCAGTCTGCAGGTATACTCGAAGCGGGCAGGGTCATGTCGCTTTGTTCGCTGGATTTCAAAATAATTACGTTGTGTTTGTACACCGAAAAGAATAAAATAAGGAAGCGACGCGTAGTTCTGTTATATTTGTTTACATTTGATATTTAAGAAACGAAGTGTTTTTTATTCATGTAAGCCATCATTGTTTTCATAGTTTGCAAGTTTATTTTAAGTTTAATAGTTTATTTTACAGTTATTTTGTTTTACGGTTAATTTTGTCTAAACAAGGCCTTGTTAAAAATGCCAAAAAATGTTACTGTTGATGTTGATGTTAAATAAAGAAACAAGGGGAAAGAATAAGGTAAGTACAATTCACAAATGTAATAAATAATGTTTTGTACTCTTTCCAAATTTATTTTTTAAATGAAAAATTTGCTTGCCGAAGAGGATCGCATAGGTAGATATTCATCTAGAAAAATGATTGCCTTGATAATCCGAAGATGAAGGTCGCCTGTTTTGGACATTTCTTGACATACAGTGTACCAAATTAAGAGGTTTCATGAAATTGGGCAAAACTCTTATAAATGGTATAAACCATATAAGTTTATAACCTGTCAATATTTTTTATAATAAATTTTCAATAAAATATTCATGAAAAAAACTTGTAATCAATTCTAAAATGTATATGGCTCAGGGAATATAGATTTTGTAGTGATATTAATTAACTTGTAATTTATTAATATAATGTAACTCTTTTTAAATGTAAACATAATACAGATAATAATAATATATAAAATAAATAATAAAAAAATTAGATTGTGATTTCATAATTTTTCTATTCGCGTCTATTTTTTATTATTATTGTACATAAAGCTTTCGGGAGGGCATGAATGATGATAAATGCAACCATCGCTTCTGATCGGCAACTTGTATATGTTTTGACCATACACAACATTTTGGCGGTTATTGTTTCTTCTGTTTGCATATGTCCAATCCGAATGTAAATCAGAAGACGGCAAAGCAGACGGGAACAATGGTAAGCTAAGAGACTGGTGACGGCGACGTAACAACAACAACAGGCTTATAAGATGATGCAACAACAAGTGCAGTAACAATTTGACTCTGAGAGCATATACCGTGTGCAACAGACAGAGATGGCTTATTTACACTTGTTGAGACTACCGTTGCGTAGGAGACAGCAGCAGCATCGATTGTGGCAGAGGGCAAAGCATTAGCAGCAGTAGTTTCACGAACTATATTATTAGCGCGAACATTAGCGGCGGTCATTGTGTAGTGTTCTAATCACATACATATAAAAGCACACATACATATATAAGATTACATACATTTAAATACACATTATAAAAAATATACTTTAATTTACTTTTATATTAATTAAAACATGGTTTTTCGTTCATGTCAATTTTTATTAATCAAAATAAAATGTTTGTTAGACTTTCAAATATTTTCAAATTTAAAAAATCAAAAAAAGTCATTATAAAAATATATTCACTTTACAAAAATAAATTGTATGCAGAGATAAATATATAAAATAAAATCATAACAAAATTAATAAAAGAGCGCATTATTATTAAATGCTATATTGGCGATCCTGCCAGGAGCCAGATCCAACTCATTCGAACTCACAACTTTTACCGCAGATACCAGCAAGTAGCATTTCCAACGCGCCACCTCTTTTAACACAAACGATGCCATCAAGCTTCCGTTTGCAAAAAGCAACCTTCTTTGGTACAACCGACGCCTCCAACAGTGCCTATAATTCTGCAATAAATTTTTAATCCATTTACTTCGACCGTTGCACCTGTAGAACAAAGTTCAACGTTATTCGGTTACAAAACATTGCCACCAAAAGAACTTAAAGAAATCCACCACCATCGATCAACTTACTTCTGCAAGAACTTACAGGCCACCCACATCCTATACTCTTGATCCTCACGCATCCTCACTCTAGACAGTCCGCAGAATAGCCTGAAGTAATTAGCAACGCCGCTTCAATATAAGAAGCCGATTCTAAATAGTCAACCACTGAACTTAATTTCATTCTGGCATCTAAAGCACCCAAGACAACTTTTCAAGCAGCAAACTTTTTACCACCTCCATGACAATTAACTGCGTTGCAAGTCATAGCAAACCCACATCCAAACAAACCAACATCAACAATAACAGTGATAAACAATTACTACCAAAATTTTCACAACAACAACATTAGCAGCGACAACAACATCAACAGCAGCGACAACAACAAAATTAGCAGCAGCGACAACAACAACAACAACAACAACACCAACAGCCTGCGCAATTACAGCGACGACCCACCCAAACAACCGCAGTAACAACAAAACAACAACAGTAAACAAAATAATAAAAAAAAAAATAATAAAAAATTATATATATTATATTATATAACTTATATATATTATTATTATTTATATATTATAAAACTAAGCTTAACACGAGGTACCTTCTTACACGGTAGTAAAACAAAATATTCTTTAATTTACTTCTATATTAATTAAAAAATAGTTTTTTGTTCATATCAATTTTTATTAATCAAAATAAAATGTTTGTTAGAATTTCAAATCTTTTCAAATTTAAAAATCAAAAAAAGTCATTATAAAAAGATATTCACTTTACGAAAATAAATTGTATGCAGAGATAAATATATAAAATAAAATCATATCAAACCAATTGTTTCACACCGTAGGCACTCCACTGCACCCAAATTACAGATAGGAAACAAATAGGAACACTTTTCATTTAATTTACAAAAATTTTCAAAAATGAGTTAACAACATACACCCCCACACGTTGCTCACCACGGAGAAGGTGATACACGCACACACACTTAAAAAATTTAGAGACAGAGTTTCTCACCAATCCTTTCAATACTTCAGCCAATACAGAAATTCATGCGACGTCGGTTAAATTACCACAATTTTGGACTAATAGTTCAGATGCATGGTTCGCACATGCAGAGATCCAATTTCAATCGAAAGCGATTACCGTAGACAAAACCAAGTACGAATATCTAGTGACTGCTCTTCCACAAGAAGTCATTATTACAGTACTTGATTTTATTCAAAAACCCTCTTTGACTAATCAGTAGGAAGGTTTGAAGAAAGTCTTAATGGATCGACACTCATTAAGCGAAAATAAGCGATTCGACAAAATGGTGTCAGGTACCGAGATAGGCGACCAAAAACCATCTTAATTTTACCGATCATTATTACTCCTAGCTGGTTCGATAGTAGACCATACTTTAGTATACAAACTATGGTTGAGAAAATTACCTAACAGCTTAAATATCGCCCTTACCGGATCTAACCATAACGACAACGTATGGGAGGTTATAGCTGGGTCAGAGATTTCAACAATTGGAAAGAATTCTCCGTATAATCCCAACGAACTAGCGAAAATAACACAAAACTCTGAAAACATTCTGAAACAACTACAAAAATCCTTGAATGTTTCAACAAACATTCACTAGAAGTTCAAGAACCTAAAAATTAACAAAATAATCGCTCTAGATCCAATTCACGAAATTTCAACTACAGAGGGTTCTCACGCTCTAGAAACGCTAAGAAATGTGAACAACCATGTTCATTCACCCAAAATAACCAACAACACAATACACAAAATACAACAAACTAAAACACACCATCATTGCAACGGCTAATGATGGGAGTCCAATAACATTAACACGCCGTTTATTTATATTTCACAACGGCAATAACCTAAATTTTCTGATCTGCAGTGGTGCCGTACTGCCTCCTCTAAATTCGAAATTAAAAAATATCTGATTTGACACTCAAAGCTGCTAATGGCACAGCAATATCGACTTACGGAAAAAAATTATTAAACATAAATCTAAAACTCAGACGAGAATTCCCTTTTAAAACATTAAGCTTAATAAATGCACTTTCGGAGCGACAGATATAAATTTTCTCAGTTATAACATTTTTAAATAAGGTCTCCGACCTTCAGAAGAACGTACACAATGCATAAGAGTCTATCCGCAACCACAGACAGTAAAACAAATGCAAAAATTCATTGGTATGACAAATTACTATCACAGGTGTATTCGGAAACTCTCACACATGCTAGGTCCAATTTATGACATGGTCCCCGTAGCATCAATACAACACAAACACTTACTTTGGACTGACATTTCACTAAATGCCTTCACAACAATCAAATAAAGTTTTGCAACGCAAACGCTACTTAACCATGTTAACAGCAATGCAAAATTATCGATTGCTGTAGATGCATCAAACACCGCAGCCGGTGGCGTACTACAACAACAGTACAACGAGAGACTTGAACCTGTAGCATTCTTTTCGAAAGAGCTTACACAGCCAGAAACCAAATGCAGAACATTCGATCCCGAATTACTCGCAATATACTTAGCAATCAAACATTTCAAACATCATCTCGAAGGCAACAATTTCACAATATTTACAGATCACAAACCTTTAACCAATGCACTTCACACAAAAACAGAACGTAGTCTCAGACAAACCAGACACCTAGAAAACATTTCACAATTCACAAATGACATCAAACATATTAAAGCTACAGACAACGCAGTAGCAGACGCACTATCACGAGCCGAAATTGCCGCTTTCACACCTACAGATATTAATTTTAAAACATTACATAAAGAACACACTACAGATACAGCATTACAAGACATACTTAACCAAAACAAATTTGAACATACCTTTACAAAATGTAAAAATCTGGTGCGAACAAACAGATTCGAAAACACGACCATACATTCCACAAACGTTACGGAAACAAATGTTTCAACATTTACACAATATTTCACATCCTGGAACACGTGGTGAACGAAGACTACTAAAACAGAGATATTTTTGGCCAAAAATGAATTCACAAATTAACACATGGTCACAAGAATGTGTTACATAGATGTCAACGATCAAAAATAGATAGACACACTAAAACACTCCCACATAGTATAAACATTTCACACGGGCGCTTTGAACATGTTCATATTGACATAGTAGGCCCATTACCAATATCAAAGAGTCATAGATATCTCCTTACTGCAATTGACCGAAACACACGTTTGCCTGAAGTACATCCACTCAAAGATATCAGCTGATATGATAGTAGACACACTACGAAGAGAATTTATATCACGCTTTGGCGTTCCTCTAGAAATTACGTCCGAGCGAGGAACTCAGTTCACATCTAACACATTCAAAATATTCGTTAAAGATCTCGGTAGTAAACACATAACAACTTCGGCTTATCACCCACAAGCTAATGGAGTTATAGAGCGCTTTTATCGCCAATTAAAAAATTCTCTGATCGCAAGCAATACTCAAACCAATTGGTACACAGAGTTAACATTAATTCTCTTAGGGCTCAGGTCGACAGTAGGAAGGAAGATATTAAAGCTTCACCAACGAAAATGGTTTTTGGTCAAACACTCAGGTTACCGAATCAATTAATAGTACAAGACAATCAAACTTTCAATCCAACTGATACACTTGCAAAAGTCAAAGAAGTCGTTGAAACTAATCGAACATACATTTCACACCACGATAACAAATTTCAACAATATATCCTTACTTACTTACTTAGATGGCCGTGACAACCCGTGTCCGGATTTCGACCGACCTCATCAGCTCTCGCCAGGCGCCTCTGCTTTGCGCGCGCCTTCTTCAATCGGATACACCAAGCGCGGTTAGGGCTGGTCCATCCATCGGAGGCATGGTCTCCCTCGTCGTCGTTGACCAGCGACCCTCGCCTCGAGCACCTTTTTCGCTGGAGCTTCGTCGTCCATACGATGTACATGACCCAGCCAGCGTAGTCGCTGCACAGTTATACGCCGAACTACGTCAATGTCTCCGTAGAGCTCATACAGCTCGTGGTTCATTCGGATGCGATAGTCATCGCCGACTCGAACAGGACCGAAGATTTTGCGAAGAACTTTTCTCTCGAACACTCCCAGAGCGGCTGCGTCAGTTTGCGAAACTACCCATGCCTCAGCGCCATAAAGCAGCACAGGTAGAACGAGCGTCTTGTAGAGTGTTAGTTTTGTCGATCGAGAGAGGGCTCTGGAACTTAGTTGCTTACTGAGCCCGTAGTAGCACCTATTAGCAATTATTGTTCTTCGCTTTATCTCCAGACTGATTTCGTTGTTAGTGTTAATGGCGGTGCCAAGGTAAACGAACTCCTTGACTACTTCAAAGTTATAGCTGCCGGATGAAACGTGGGAGTCTAAACGCCGCGCTCCCTTGTTTGTAGACAGCATATACTTTGTTTTACCCTCATTTATCGTCAAACCCACTTTGGCTGATTCCTTTTCGATAGCGGCGAAAGCAGCGGTAACATCTCTCTTGGTTCTGCCAACAATATCAATATCATCAGCGTACGCAAGGAGCTGGTCACCTTTATAGAAAATGGTGCCATTACGATGCACACCGGCCTTTCGTACGATCCCCTCCATGATGATGTTGAAGAGATCGCAAGACAGTGGATCGCCTTGCCTGAAACCTCTTTCGGTATTGAAGGTTTCGGAGAGGTCATTTCCTACCTTGACGGAGCTGCGTGTGTTGCTCAACGTCATTCTGCAAAGTCTAATCAACTTTGCAGGTATACCGAACTCAGACATTGTTGCGTATAGGCAATCCCTTCTCGGGCTATCGAACGCAGCTTTAAAATCGACAAAGAGATTGTGTGTGTCAATTTAATTTTCGTGGGTTTTCTCCAGGATTTGTCGTAGCGTGAAAATCTGGTCAATGGTGGACTTACCAGGTCGAAAGCCACACTGATAAGGTCCCATCAGTGTTTTTGTAATCGGCTTTAATCTTTCACACAGTACGCTTGAGAGAACCTTATATGCGATGGAAATAAGACTGATACCTCTATAACTAGCGCAGATTGTAGGGTCTCCTTTCTTAAGTATAGGGCACAGTACACTGAGGTTCCAATCATCGGGCATGCTTTCTGCTAGCCATATTTTGCTGATGAGCTGATGCATGCGCCTTATCAATTCATCGCCGCCGGTTTTAAACAATTCAGCTGACAGGCCGTCAGCACCCGCTGCTTTATTGTTTTTGAGTCGTTGGATAGCAACTCGAACCTCTTCATGGCTAGGTGGTGATACTTCCACTCCGTCATCGTCGATTGGTGGCACTGCACTGCGCTCTCGATGGGCGGCATTGGTGGAATCGTCGCCAGTAAGTAAATTGGAGAAGTGCTGTCTCCACAATCTAAGCACACACTGTGTATCCGTATTCAGATCTCCATTTTCGTCTCTGCAAGTGGATGCTCCGGGCTTGAAACCTTGGGTTAGACGCTTAACCTGTTGATAGAATTTTCGTGCATCCTTCTTGCCCTGGTATACCTCTAGTTCCTCACGCTCACGCTTTTCCTGCTCTCTTTTCTTGCGTCTGAAAAGGCGCCTCTCTTCCTTCCTCTTTTCGCGGTAGTTTTCTTGCACGGCTCGCGTTGCAGCTGACTGCAGCGTTTTTCTGTATGCGGCGTTTTTTACTGCAGTCGCGATGCGACAGTCCTGATCGTACCATTGGTTCCGAGGTTGCGGGCGCCGGAAACCAATGACTTCTTCAGCGACAGCGCGCATGGAGTGGGATATATGCGCCCAAAGTCCACCAGCGTCGTCGAGTCCAGAGGTTGGTTGGTTGAGCTTAACCGAGAGTTGAGCGGAGTAGGCTTCGGCAGTCCGTTGTAATTGCAGCTTAGCGACATCTAGCTTTCGTTGCATTCCTGTGCGTATGTTCTTTGCATTGCATAATCGCATGCGGATCTTGGCTGCAACAAGATAATGGTCGGAGTCAATGTTGACCCCCCGAAATGTACGCACATCTAGAACACTAGAGGCATGCCTTCCGTCGATTACAATATGATCAATTTGGTTTCGCGTTTTTTGATCAGGGGACAGCCAGGTGGCCTTGTGGATGTCGAGGTGCTTAAATCTGGTGCTACTAACTACCATGTTTCGTGCCGCGGCGAAGTCGATCAGTCTTAGACCGTTGTTCGACGAGGTCTCGTGAAGACTGAACTGACCGACAGTGGGGCCAAAGATGCCTTCCCTTCCGACTTTCGCATTAAAATCGCCGAGGACTATTTTCACGTCATGAACCGGAAGGTGGTCATATACGTCCTCAAGACTAGCGTAGAAAGCGTCCTTGACGGCTTCGTCCTTTTCCTCCGTCGGGGCGTGCGCGCAAATAAGGCTTATGTAGACAAATTTTGCCTTGATGCGGATCGTGGCCAATCTTTCGTTCACAGGTGTGAACCGGGAAACAAGGTGGCGTAGTTTCCGGCTAACAACGAATCCACATCCGAATTCGCGCTTCTCCGCATGGCAGCTGTAGTAGATATCGCAGTGTGCTTGTTTAGAGCAGCCTTGCCATTTCCATCGCATTTGCTGAATGGCGGTGATGTCAGATTGTATTGTTTTGAGGGCTTCCGCCAGTTGGATAATGGCACCTTCCCTATAAAGGGTTCGGACATTCCAGGTGCATATCCGTAAATCATTGTCCGTTTTTCGTTTGCGGTGGTCGTCAACGTAATTGGGGTTCTTATCCGAGGCTGGTTTAGTTTTCATTGGGCAGTAGTAATGTGGCGGGACCCACACCCTGCGCACATTCCATGTTTAAGGTCTATGGATCGACCCGCCGTCAAACTGACGGATGCTAGTTTGCCGTTGCCCAGGGAACACCATTTGGAGGTTTGAGTCGACTTGAGACGATTTCGACATGGATAATGCTGGCCTCGCCAGGTTGAGGCGGTCAGACACGTTGCCATGTGAAGGTTCTCCCCCTGTTCCCCAAACAATATATCCCACAATCACTTAAAACATGTAATTTAGTTTTTATTCGCGACGACGCAACACATCGAGGTCTTAAAGAACCATACGATGGACCTTTCAAAGTTATACACAGAACACCAAAATTCTTTACCATACTCAAAAATAAAAACACAAGCACAATCACATTGACAGACTCAAACCAGCATTCGTGAACAGAGACACTACAGAGACACCATCTTCAAAGAAAGTACACTTCAATCTTTTATTAAACACAATCAAAACCTATGGGGGAATAATTTAGTGTTCTAATCACATACATATAAAAGCACACATACATATATATGATTACATACATTTAAACACATGACAAAAAATATACTCTAATTTACTTTTACTTTTATTAATCAAAATAAAATGTTTGTTAGAATTTCAAATCTTTTAAAAATCAAAAAAAGTCATTAAGGGTATTCACTTCAACGCTAAAATTTCAGAAATGCTGAAATTTACGAAAAGTTCAGTGCAATTGTTGTTGTTTTGGTTTTCCGAAGTTTATTTAAATTTAATCATCTATTGAGTTGATGAAAAATAATCGTCGGAAATTTGCGAAGAAAAGATGTGTTCAGTAATCATAAGCGAATCCGTTTAATGAGCGTGAGTCATTGTGAATATGATAATTAATATAAGAAGAACATTCTGTCAAGTCTCGCCTACATCCTAATGAAATGTCTGCAATTTAGAACAAAATTCAATTCAATCAATTTCTTTTAATTGATTTATAGTTTTGATGGCCGCTTATGTGCTTATATGCTTATGTACATGTGACAAGGAGACTCTTTGTCTGCTGACATGCATCGCATGACTAACGAAATGAAGCGATGGCGATTTTAAGGTTGGCAAATGCATGTTAAAAAAAAAACGAAACATTAAAAACGGTCGCTCACTTCAACTCGTCGGAAATTTGCGATTTCTGAAATTTCAGCAGTGAAGTTAAAAAAAAATATTTATTATAAAAATACGAAAATAAAGTGTATGCAGAGATAAATATATAAAATAAAATCATATTTAAATAAATAAAATAGCGCATTATTATTAAACGCTATAATTGACCCTTGGAACCTCGGTGTACTGTGCCCTATACTTAAGAAAGGAGACCCTACAATCTGCGCTAGTTATAGAGGTATCAGTCCTATTTCCATCGCATATAAGGTTCTCTCAAGCGTACTGTGTGAAAGATTAAAGCCGATTACAAAAACACTGATTGGACCTTATCAGTGTGGCTTTCGACCTGGTAAGTCCACCATAGACCAGATTTTCACGCAACGACAAATCCTGGAGAAAACCCA
Organism: Coremacera marginata; assembly: GCA_914767935.1. NCBI lineage: Eukaryota > Metazoa > Arthropoda > Insecta > Diptera > Sciomyzidae > Coremacera > Coremacera marginata. Next base: position 104,197,240 of record OU612046.1, read on the forward strand.
CGAAAATCAAATTGACACACACCATCTCTTTGTCGATTTTAAAGTTGCGTTCGATAGCCCGAGAAGGGATTGCCTATACGCAACAATGTCTGAGTTCGGTATACCTGCAACACACGCAGCTCCGTCAAGGTAGGAAATGACCTCTCCGAAACCTTCAATACCGAAAGAGGTTTCAGGCAAGGCGATCCACTGTCTTGCGATCTCTTCAACATCATCATGGAGGGGATCGTACGAAAGGCCGGTGTGCATCGTAATGGCACCATTTTCTATAAAGGTGACCAGCTCCTTGCGTACGCTGATGATATTGATATTGTTGGCAGAACCAAGAGAGATGTTACCGCTGCTTTCGCCGCTATCGAAAAGGAATCAGTCAAAGTGGGTTTGACGATAAATGAGGGTAAAACAAAGTATATGCTGTCTACAAACAAGGGAGCGCGGCGTTTAGACTCCCACGTTTCATCCGGCAGCTATAACTTTGAAGTAGTCAAGGAGTTCGTTTACCTTGGCACCGCCATTAACACTAACAACGAAATCAGTCTGGAGATAAAGCGAAGAACAATAATTGCTAATAGGTGCTCAGTAAGCAACTAAGTTCCAGAGCCCTCTCTCGATCGACAAAACTAACACTCTACAAGACGCTCGTTCTACCTGTGCTGCTTTATGGCGCTGAGGCATGGGAAGTTTCGCAAACTGACACAGCCGCTCTGGGGGTGTTCGAGAGAAAAGTTCTTCGCAAAATCTTCGGTCCTGTTCGAGTCGGCGATGACTATCGCATCCGAATGAACCACGAGCTGTATGAGCTCTACGGAGACATTGACGTAGTTCGGCGTATAACTGTGCAGCGACTACGCTGGCTGGGTCATGTACATCGTATGGACGACGAAGCTCCAGCGAAAAAGGTGCTCGAGGCGAGGGTCGCTGGTCAACGACGACGAGGGAGACCATGCCTCCGATAGATGGACCAGGCTGAGAAAGCCCTAACCGCACTTGGTGTATCCGATTGAAGAAGGCGCGCGCAAAGCAGAGGCGCCTGGCGAGGGCTGATGAGGTCGGTCGAAATCCGGACACGGGCCACCTAAGTAAGTAAGCAAGTGTAATTGACCCTTCGGATCTTTGTTTTTTGTTTCTTCCCGGCGAACCAAACAATAGTTCAGAGCTATAACTTCGGCAACTAATTTAGAGACCGTGTTAATTAAATCAACCCACACCGAAAGCCAATCGGAGCAATTGAAAACAAAGTTTGGAATTGATTTTATTGAAATATGAAGTAAATCATCCGCATTTATACACGATTTATGGCAAACACTTCTGCAGACCGAACATCTAAGAGCTGAATCTTTATCAGTCGATTTATTGCAAATCGTGCAACTGCAAGGGCGCAGTTAAGACATGAGTTATAGAACGGCCGATTAGCTTAAAGGATTGATGACAACTGATTAGCTAAACTATTTTTAAATAATCTTCAAAACTCATGTTTTTCGTAAAAATTCCGGCTGATCTGGTTGTTAAAAAAAAAAAAATAGACTGTCAGAAATAATAGTTTTAAAAAAGTTGTTCTAAACTGCATTAAAGAATTTAAAATTTTTTTTCGTTGAACCAAAGATAATGTTGATTTTTCATGAATTTTTTGAAAATTTTTTAAGTTATTTTCACAAAAATTCAAATAATTTTGTTATTTTATATGGTATCCTCGCTTTGAAGAAATCGTTGCAAAGGTTTTGACTGCTTCTATTTATTCCTGGACGGAGTTAATAAATTTAAATGCCATGCAAGCTGAAATATTGAAAAAAAAACCATTATATTTTGCAAACACTAAACACCAGCGCAAAAATAATGTAAGAAATGATAAATCATTTAGTGTAAATGGAAATTAAATTGATTAACTTTGTCAAGGAATGATTAGAAGCAGTCAAAACCTTTCAAACGATATCTTTAAAACGAGGATTGTATAAAAAATAATGAAGTTATTTTAATTTTATTGAAAATAACATAAAAAAATATCAAAAAAAAATGTCAAATATAAAAAATATTTTGGGAGTCGTCATAAAATAGATCAAGGTTCATTTTTATTCCGGGGAAATGGCAATTTTTTTTAGTCATCCTAATTGACACCCACACCAAGAGAAAAGCTTATGTTAAATTGAAGAAAAACCCAGTATAATTTATAAGATGGCTTTGCCTGTTTTCAGCCACCCAAGTACTTTATCAAAACGCCTAAGCTTTACATGTTGACTTGCAAATTTTTATTGGGTGATAAATAAGCCAAGTATGTTGTAATTTTTTATGCAATACTTAAAAAAAAATTGAATTTCAAAAATATATCTTTTTTTCGGGTTTTGGTTTTTTTAATTTCCCTTTTTTTTTAAGCTGCCGCCCTCTCGTTCTGTGATTTGCTTGGCTGAAATCGGCAACAACACAAATTTTTCTTTTATCAACACCGTTTTTTTTTTTAAAACTTAATGACTTCTCGGCTTTTCTTGCTAATTGACGTCTGTTATAACAAATACATTAAATAAATTAAATTAAATATCAAATAAAAAAATTTTACCTTTGCATGCCGTTGAGATTTGAACACACACCAACCCGATACCACTGTGTATGAAGACACTACTCTACGCATTGAGCCAAACTCCTTCGTTACGCGGAGTGATTTATTCAATATTAATTACAACTGAAGCTATGCTGCAACTATCACAGAATACTGCGACATACTGCATCTGTTAATACAGCATCTGTTAACATCTGTGAATCAAATATTTTTTTTTGGCAGGGTATCGAAGTATGTGCTTTCAAAGCAATGTATTAAACAATAAATTGCTTAGGTGAATTAACGTAGCTGCAGTTATGTCAGAAAACAGTAGCGAGGCTGCTTGGATCAGTTGGTAGAGCGATGGACTGGCACCAAAAGTTCCAGGTTCGATTCCACACGGCGGTTAAAGACATTTCTTTTTTCTTTTCTTTTTGTTGATGAAATGTAATTAAATTTGCTGGTGTGAATATTAAAGTGTATTTTTTAATTTACTCTATGTTATTTTTGAATTTAAAAGTGGTTTTATTACAAAAAAAAAAAAAAAACATTAAATTATCAAATCCTTCTCTCATGTGTCTAATGAAGCAGTTGTGTTTTTTTTTTTGCAGAAAATAGCTTAAAACTATGCTTCAGCCATCCATGCTAGTTGTTTTATAATTTAGTATTTTTGGATTTTGGGCTTAGGTTATCGAAGTATGTGCTTTTAATGCAATGTATTAAACAATAAATTGCTTAGGTGAATAAGCATAAGTTTATAATTCCAATACAATGCTCTTCACCCAAGCCGACTTACCTATGTCTTTTTTTCTCGGTGCATGCATGACTATTTTTATTTGTAATTTATACAATTATACAAAACACAATAATGATGATTGTTCTTACCAAAAAGTGTTTAGGATTACTGTATATTTCAGAGTCTTGAACTTAAAGATCTTAATAAGGAGGCGGCAAAATTTTCCTCCGTCCCGGGCGGCTGAAGCACAAGCTACGCCACTGGGCGCCATGCCGTAGAAGATCCGCTTTTTCGTAGTTATTTGACAAATATTGATCTCTATAAAAGCGTTTACGCTGAACACCAGTCTTACAATTTTTTTTTATTGGAGTATATATAGACTTTGTGAAAAAAATGACAAAATCATAAATAAATATTGAATTCTATTTTTCAGTATGATATTTTGAACAATTTTTAGCAAACAATTTTTTAAATTCGTGAAAATATAAAAGAGTGTGCCAAATAAGTGATGTGTTTAGTACTATTCAAGGCTTTCAATTTAAGAGCTTAAAGAAGTCTCAAGGTGCTTTGGAACCAAAGTTATGGTATTTTTAAGATTTGTTATTCTAGAGGTATCAAATCTGCTAACGCTCCTTTTCCACGAAATAGTGTTATAATAGTGTAGATAAATACTTTCTTACGAACTAAAGGAATTGTTCAATAAACTGACCAATTATACTCATCTTTTTCAATATGTTTTGTTAAATTAAAAAATGTATTTCGTGCATTTTTTTCTCATTAATCTCACATACCATTTCAATTAAAATGTTTACATATAAAAGTGTAAGTGAAGGAAATGCTCCAACGATTGAACAGAGTATATTCACATTTTTTGAATCAAAGGGTATTTCAACAAATACCGTTGGTTTGCTCGGCGTTGCAAGCAGCACCGAGGACTTATTCGGGTACGATCGGAAAACAATTGCAGGACTGTGGAAAATTATCAATTGGAAAGCTTAAAAAATTCAATCTTGTTGTACATATTCAGGTAAACTGGAAGATTTGAGTACCGATCAGAGATATTTGTTTAAGATTTTTTTTCAGCAATAGAAAATAGTTTGTGCTCTGATAACTTGGCCAGAAGAAATCCCGGTTCCATGAGTCACGCTCATTGGCTTACCACTGGAAATCAAATATTGAGATTATATATATGTACAGAAAATACATCTTTTGAACTTTTGACTTTAGCTAAATTTGTAATGAAAGTAAATACTTGCTCCGTCTTGGTTTAAAAGTACACAGAAAAATTTAATAAATAAAATCACAGTACCGGTCAACTTTTAATAATTCATGAAATGAATGTACAATTTATTTTACAAAATTTTAAATTAAATTTTATCATAAGTAATAAAATTTAAGGGAACTCATATCAATTTTTGTGAAAAATTAAGGTGTATTTACAAGAGGGCTACGAAATAACTGTTAAAGTTATAATTTAAAAATGTTTGTATATTTTTAAGAAAGTACTTATTTTTAAAAAGTTACTTTTTTTGTGACGTTATTTCTTCGTAGCAATAAAATCCCCGAGGCAACAAGAAAGAAATGTCTTTTTTTTTGGCAGAATATCTCGGATTTGGAAAATCTGAAAAACAACAAAAAAAAATCCCGTTAAAGTTTTTTCGAATCGAATTTTTTCAAAATTTTTGATTTATAAAAAAGTGCTGGCTCGCAGAAGTCAATATTTAAAAAAATGCTTATAATTTCAGAGCAAAAGCAGGTATGTACGACAACACTGTACATACCTGTTTTTTTTTTATTTTGGCGAAAATAAATTTTATGTCCTAATCTTAATGATTTAAAATTTTTTCGCGATGGTGAATTTTCCCTTCATGTGAACACGACATACCAATAATGTCAATCGTGCAGTACAACGCAATAAGGCTGTGCTCAAAATTGCAACTAATTCAGAAACAGCGTTTAAAAACTTGTAGTTTTTTTCAAGGCTCCTGCTACTGCTTTAACATGTGCTTTCGAAAATCAAACATTTGCAGCATAAGGAGAAGCAGAAAACTAGTTTCGGTAATCCATCGTTTTGATTGACAGAAACTGTTCGCAAAATCGAAAGTCGAATCAGCAGCAATTGTTCAACTTTCGTAAGTCGAAGCATAATTTTTCAACAGTCGTAGCAGACTGTTTTGCGCTTATGAGTTTTGCTTATTATTTGTAGCTTTTGTTTGATCACTCGATTTATTAAATTTTTTCAATTTTGTTATGATTATGATTGCCTTTTTACTATAATTGTGCAATGTTTAGAAAGAATAAGCAGAAATCAAAAGCGCAAGAGTCTGCTACGACTGTTGAAAAACTTCCACTTACGACTTACGAAAGTTCAACAACTGCTGCTGCTTCGACTTTCAACTTTTTCAACAGTTTCAGTCAATCAAAACGACGACTTCCGAAACACTTTGCAAACTATCCAAACTAGTTTTCTGCTCCTGCTTATGCTGCGACTGTTTGATTTTTCACAAAGCACAAGTTGAAGCAGTGGTATGCTTTGAAGTTATGAAAACATTAAGTGCTTAAAAAAGCAATAATTTTACGACTTTTGCTATTTTGAGTGCAGCAATTTAATCACTGTTCAGAAACACTGCTCAAAAAGAGCTGGCTAGACTACACTCACTAAGCCAACTTTCTTTGACATTTGTAGTGAGGCCAGTGGTGACAGCTCTTTTAGTGAATTGTTGCTGAATTAGTTATAATTTTGAAAACATTTCCAGCGGAAGGTCCACCGAGACCGCAAAATAAAAAGTTATTGAAAACACTCTCTTGTATCATATTTTAATAGGGTAAGAATCAATCTTACCTAATGTAAACGAATTTTACATATATTCATTACCCATTTTGAGATATTCCAACGCAAAGTCGCGTTACTTAAATTTTTCTAATTGGCATGTTTCTATTGCATTTTTTGTTTTGATAATAGTTCTTAAAGAGAGACATCACGCATTGACTTTTGATCTCTTTACACTTCTAAGAGTGTAAAGATTTAAAAAGCATGCATAAGAAATCGTAGGAGGCTATGCAATTGAAAAAAAATGTAAAGGGATATTGCATATTATGATGGTGTGCGACCCCGAAAAACATCATTTGTCATTAGTGCGTCGAAAGGAAAAGCAGCAAATGCACAAAAAATTGTCTCCAAACAAAGTTTTTTTAAACAATTAAATTAAAAAAAAAATTGGCAATATATAATAATATTTGCGATCGTAATCACAAAACAAATTTTGTCCCGTGCGACACCGTAAGTGTGAATGTTAAAAATTTAAAATTTTTTAAATAGATGACTTTAGGAAACAATTGGGCTGTTCCTCAGTAGAATGGAATCTTTTTGCAAGCTCACATGGAAAGGGACCCGTCGATGGAGTCGGAGCAGTTGTCAAAAGGAAAGTTTGGCAATTAACGAAATCGCAAAACCTTGTTATACCCGATGCATTGTCATTTTATAATTGTGCACAAAATAACGTAAATGGAGTTAAAATATATTTTATGTCATCTGATGAGATTAATAAGAATTCCATGTTATACAATTTAGACGAAAAATGGAAAGAAGTAAACCGTATTCCAGGTATATCCCAGTTGCACTACTTTTGTTGCGACGGCCAAGAATTAACAACAGCTAGAACATCATATTCCGAAAAAAAAACTATTTGATGCTCCTGATATTTTCATTTAAATATACTTTTTTCGATCCTTATATTTATATATAATTAATAATATATGTATATATATATATGTAAAAATATACATTATATGTAAAAATGTAAAAAAATTTTAATTTTTTTTTTGTCATACCAAAATAAATAAAATGAATTTTCCTCTTAATTTTAAAACATTTCCAATGAGCCTTTTTTTATATTAGTAAAAATAAAATCAAAAGCCATATAAATGTCATGGTGGAAAAAAATGTCCCGTGCGACCGAGCTTAATATTAAATCAAAAAAAAAGTGTTGAATATTATTGGGTAAAATGAAAGCAATTTTAAAGAAACACCAATGCGCAACATTCATAAAATAAACTCTTTGAAGTATTCCCGCAGACTTCGCTGAAATCGGCGCTTAAGTTGTTGTCCTCGAAAACCACTTCCGTTTTTTGTCCCGTGCGACACCCGTTGTTATTTGCAATTATTTTAAAAAGGAAAAATTACCCATAATCAACCTTAGCACCACTTAAAGAGCTTGCTATGAGTTATAAGTTAAGACCATTATCAAAATAAAAATCCGTTTTATTAGGACTTTTTTTTTACTTTAACTGCGTACGACAGTCCAGTGCGACACCATGGAAATGCCCATATACAATAATTTAACATTTGGAATCTCAAATCACTTGTCACTAAAGAGTAGGCACAATGATGGCTTTTATTATGAAATGCAAATAATGAAAAATTAAACAAGTTAAGAAACTTAAGCAAAGTTAAGAAAATCAGCATGGAAAATTTTGTTTTTTTTTAAATACATGAATAAATATATCGGCTATTTTTTTATGTTTTGGTTATTTTTATTTAACAACACTGGGTATGTACAATTTTGTAGACATTAAAAAAACTTGATGTCAATCGCTGAAAAAAATCTTGTTTAAGGTCCACAAAAAATTCCCGCCAACTTTTTATTGGTGCCTCAGAGATTTTATTATAACGATCAAATGACTTTATATACAAAGACAAAATATGTTTTCTTTAAATTAAATACTGCTTTGAAAACATAGAATCATTTAACAACAATATTTCGTAATCCCCTCATAGAACAAACCAAAATTTTTCAGAAAAAATGGATATAAGGCAGTGTGTTTTTATTTTTAATTCAATATGAAACTTGATGAAATATAAGTAATAATAATATGTAATTCATTATCATACTAAGCAAAATACTATTATATAAGAGAAAAAATCGGACAAATTCATCAAATCGTAACTCCCACGCACTTAACTCTGGATCTGAAATATCCAGAAATGAACAATGAGCATTCGTAGACTTAATATCTTTAGAACCCAGTGATGTCAACCCGAAGAGAGGAAAAATCCTGGCATGCTGCGACATAAATAATCCGTGTAAATCCGTGTAACCAAATTTGAATAATATTTTTCCAATTTAAAACTAACAGCTGATAAAATCACTCAATTAAGTCGTAAATAGTTTTTTAAAGAGTGTTTGTATATTTCTTTTTTTCGAAATTAGCATTAAACTTAAAATGTTAGAAAACTTAAGAAGTCAGAAACTAAAAGTAAAAAAATTAAATAAATAATTTAGAGTAAAAATATTTGAAAACAACATATAATATAACTTTTATTCATTTAAAAGAACATTAGATTTTTGAAATCTTTAAAAATACAATAACATTAAATTACCTTCCAAAGGCACTTAAAGCTTTTCAAGTTTTTTTGTTAAAAAATAGCACAAATAATAATAAATTTATTATTAAAGTTTTTTGTTTTCTCTAACAAAAAAAAAAAAAAAAAAAAAGAAGATGATTTGTAAAAAATCAAATCAAAAATAAAAGAAATTTTTCTAAGAAATCACAAAGAGAATAATTTTATAGAGTTATCATCAGAATTCCACTCAAAAACACTGGTTCCACGAGATGAGTTTAGCAATTAGAATATTATATTGAGTAGCCAAGGCCATAAGTTATGATGAAACCTATTCTCGTTATAAAGGGTTTTTCAATAAGAGCGCTACAAAAGTTTTTTTAAATAAAACAAAAACGGTTTTGGATATCAATGCAATTCTTTATTCCTGTGAAAGTTCATTCGATGCCATTATGTATGAAACTCGATTTCTTTTGCATGGCCACCACTGGCACGCTTGCAGAAGTCCAGACGCTGAACCCAATTTTCGACGGTTTTCAAGCCTAAATCGGCCGATACTGCTGCAATTTCACGTTCGATATTCGTACGAAGTTCATCAATCGTCGCTGGCTTGTTGGCATAGACCATAGACTTGACGTAGCCCCACAGGAAATAGTCTAACGGCGTCAAATCGCACGACCGAGGCGGCCAATCGACTGGGCCATTTCGTAAGATAACACGTTCACCAAACTTGGTTTTCAATAAATTGATTGTGACATTCCCTGTGTGGCTTGTGGCGCCGTCATGTTGAAACCACATATTGTCCAAGTCCATATCATCCCATTCGGGCTAAAAATATTCGGTTATCATTGAACGGTAGCGATTCCCATTCACAGTAACGTGCCGGTCTTGATCATCACGGAATAAGTACGGCCCAATGACGCCGCCGGCCCATAAACCTTACCAAACCGTAATTTTTTTCGGGATACAATGGTGACTCATGGAATACGTGTGGATTGTTGACTGACCAATAACGCATAATTTGTTTATTGACGAAGCTATTCAGCCAGAAATGAGCCTCATCGCTGAAGATGATTTTTCAATGAAAATCCAAATCATTTTCAAGTTGTTGCTCAGCCAAATTCACGAACATACGACGCTCCTGGTGGTCAAGCGGCTTCAGTTCTTGCGTCAATTTGATCTTGTAAGGATGTAGGCCAAGATCTTTTCGCAAAATTCGCCACAACGATGTCACAGAGATGCCCAACGCTTGAGAACGACGTGTGAGAGACACATTTGGGCTTTCTTGAACTGAAGCCTCAGCGGAAGCAATATTCTCGACACTACGGGCACTTCTTTGTCTCACTGGCACGGGAACATTTTGTACTGTGCCTGTGAATTCAAATTTTTCTACTAGACGCTCAATTGTTGATCTGGTAGGACGATTATGGCGACCATAAATTGAACATAGCGCTCTTAAAGTTGACGCCACTGACTCCGAATTTCGGTAGTAAATTTTAATAATTTCGACTCGTTGTTGGCTCGTATATCTTTCCATGATGAAATGGCAAACCTTACTGAAGAGAAATGTCAAGAAAGCGGGGAAAAATATGGCGTCGTTTGCTGTCCCTATCGGTCTACTTTTGTAGCGTCCCTATTGAAAACCCCTTTATAAATGATGTGTTATATAACTTAGCTTCCATTCGGTTTTTTTTTTTAAATTGCAGCATAGACCGAGTTCCTAAACATCTTTTTACAAAGCATCAGTATGCTTCTTCTTTGAATTGGTGCTTAGTAGATTCATCAAAACTGTGCAACTGTTATTTATAAGCACGCTTTAGTTGTGCAGTTTTGATGAATCTACTAAGCACCAATTCAAAGAAAAAGCACGCTGATGCTTTTTAAAAAGACGTTAAGGAACTCAGCCATGCTTAAATTGGAGAACTCAGTTTCCAGGAACCAGTTTTTAGAGTGATATTTTAAGGAAAATCTTCAGAATTTATTCTCTTTGTAAATCACAACAAAAATTAATAAATCAGCCCAGTTCTGAATGAAATCTCCCCGGGAATCAAAAAAGGGAATTTTCCTATTTTTAACAATGTTCGCAGAATTTTTAAAAAATTTGAATGCAAATATTTGCACTCATTGTAAATTTTTAAGATTACAAGAAAAATTCTTTAAAAACAGTATCCCCTTTCTTAAAAAATTAAAACTTCCTTTTTCAATTCCCACGAAGATTTCATTTAAAATTGGGCTGATATTCTTTTTAAAAATTCCTCTATGAAATAATGTTTTATTATCATACATTTTATTGAAAATTTTGATAACTGTTGGTCATTTATTTGCATTTCTTGAAAAGTTTTCTTGCGTGTAATATTCCATCTTAAGTTGTTGTTTCTAATCGATTTCGAATTTTAGTTTTATTTAGATTGACTTGAGAAAAAAATTCATTCAACGGTTGCTGAAGAATGGGGCAGCAAAAATATGTGATAAATTAATTTTAAAACTAGTGGGAAATTAACCCCTTTACAACTTTATTGACTTCTTGCCAATATGTTGCCACCTCAAGGTTTTTTAATGTCCGATCCATGATCCGTGAAGTTCTATATTCCATGTCAATCTCGGTTGAAAATTTTTCTGTTATAACTGGCGGAAAATACTAACGCAAAGGTGTTATTGTTTTGATGCTAATAAAATTTTTCGGATCGATCATTCCCAAATTTTTTAAAAATTGCATGTTTTGAAATGGAAATCTTTTTCTTATGTGAAATGAAGTCTCAATATAAAAATTCAAACAGAAATTTCGAACTTGCTGAATATCGTTGATATTGGCTGAACCTACGTTTAAAATTTCTGCTTCAACTTTTGCACCAATTGCAGTTTAAGTAATTGTATGAGTTACTTATATCAATATCTTCGACTTCGCTATTTAAAATTACTTCTGGTTTAATGTAAAAATCTAAAATTGTCTTCTAAATAGCTTAAATACTTTTATACAATAGATGTGTTCTTAATGGACTTTTTTAATAATTTTGTATTTTAGTAAATATTCTTTGGATTCTAAGAAAAAAAATTTCATAGAAAAATTCTTACGAGTTCAAAAGTTACAGCCGGATAAGTGAGAGAGCATTTTTAATTTTTGCGCTAACTACGTAGGCAGCTGGTATATACTTGTTTTACTTGCTACCTGACTTTTGGTGGTTGTTATTTCGTACCTACTTGAAGAGTGAAGGGTGAGGCCCGAATTGCTAAACGATTGCAAAAAACTATAAGAAACAGCATAACACAAGTTAACGAAGGCATACAGTACGAAGCAGGCATGGCAGATTGAAGGTAACCTTTTTTTCTTTGTTCACAAACTTTGAAAGCGTTTATCTCGAAACCATGTTTTTCGTACTGGTTGCGGCACTAGCGGGTTCATTTTTTGACGAAATTTTGTTTTTTTTTTTACTTGCTTCGCTATAGTATGACACTAGCTTTTTTTTTAAATTTTTTTCGATTTTTTATGAATTTTTAAAGTCAATATTTTTTTCGATAAAAACACTTTCAAATTTGGAACATCACCAAAAATTGAAAAAAAAATTTAAAAAAAGCTCGTGTCATACGATAACCAATTTTGTAAAGATTTAAAAAAGTCAAAAGGCAACTCCCAGCGCTGCAATCACGAGGCCCCGTTTTTATCTCTGCCGCCAGTTTGGAGCTCTATAAAACCATGTTGGAGTGAAAAATATATTTTTTTGAATTTTTTTTCTTGTAATTTATTGAATTCTCTACAATAATAAAAAAAAATTTTGAAAAAATTTTTGTTTTTGCCTGAGTTATGAATTTTTTAAAAAATGTTTGTTTTCTCCGCCGCGAATGTCGTGTCCCACCTTAAAGATTCACTTTGCGTTTCATGTGTAATATTATAAAAATATGGAAGAACGAATTCTAAATACAAAAAATATAACTTAGTGCAGCAGTTGTCAAGTTGATCAGAAATTTTTTTGGCCTTTGTGTTGCTTAACATTTCCACTCGAACAGGCATGCTACTCAGGCCAGTATCAATGAGTATATATATAGCAGAGAATTTTTTTCGCTCTTGAGTTTTAACTCATTCAAATCCTGGTTCACAAATAAAGGGACACCAAAAAATGTTCGAAAACAGCGCAGTCGGTATTTGTGCGTCGAAAGATTTTATCTTCGATAACAGCGCTCTCGGTATGTGCGCATGCGCCGCCTTTTTTGAAATAGATTCTGCACAATGTTTACATTTTTGGCTGGACGGACTTGCATGGATTTATTTCAATATGCCGATTGGATATTTGCAAGATTCTGGCATTTGTGTGAACTTATGAAATGATTTTTTTTCAATATTTTTATGTAAATTCCTTTTTTTTAGGTCAAATAGGAAATTTTTCATTCATTTCAAGTTTAATTTAATCTAATTGAATTTGAATAAATTTTTCATTTAATCCAATTTTTATTTTCAAATAAATTGGATTAAATGGAGTTTAATGTTACATTTTTTAGCTTTAGATAAGTTCTTAATTATCTGAATTTAATCGAACTTATTGTAATTTTAAAAAAATTGCGACAAATAAACTTTTTTTACCACATTGCTTGCATGCATTTATTTCTATTTGAATATATTGAGTATGAAAATGATTTCTTTTCCAATATTTCTATTTTTTTTAGGTCAAATAGGAATTTCTTTCATTTAATCCAATTTATATTTTCAAATAAATTGGATTAAATGAATTTTAATTTTACATTTTTTAGCTGTCAATAAGATATTTGCAACTTTTAAATGTTTTCAATCCACTTACAGGTATTTTACAAATTATTAAATGTCCTTTTTTTAATATTTGTAATTACCTCTACGTTAAACCAGCAAATTTATATAAAAAAAAGAAAAAAATGCGCCGCCACCGGACTTCGAACCCGGGCACTTTTATTACAACTTAACAAATAACAGCAAGTTTGATGAAATCAAATCAAAATTTTTCCTAAACAAATTGAAATACGCTGAAAAGAACGTGTTGTAAGGAAAACATTTCCTTTTTTGTTCAACTTCCCAATTAGATATTTGCAACTTTCAAAGGTTTTCAATTAACTTGCAGGTATTTAATTGGCAAATTGAAGTATGGAATATTTAATGTTATTTTTTTAATGTTTCTTACCTATATGTTATTTATTTCAAGTCAAATAGAAAATGCTTCTATTTCTAATTAGAAAATTTATAAATTTATTTATTTATTTATTTACAAGTACTAAAATATTTTTCTACGATGATACAAACAAAAAAAGACAAATTCATTGAATAAGTTTGTTATTGTTTTTGTACGCATGCGTGTGTGTGGGTAGCTGAAATGGAAGAAAGAAATTTGAATGCATTTTTTTATATTCTGCTTGTCTGTTTGTTGTTGCTATCCTATGGTAAGCTAGGAATTCATCAACTGCTGTGCTTGTTGTTGGTATAGTTACCTAGGATTTTTTGTTCTTGCTAGAATTTTAGAAATTTCAAAGTTGTGTTGTGTTGGCAATCGAAATTTTTTAATATAGTTATATATTTATATAAAACCTTAGATATTATCAATAGATACAGATACTTACTTCAATGTTTAAATGTTTGTAAGTTTTTGTAAATGTAAAAAAATTTAAGAATTTCCAAATTAGATATTTGCAAGTTTCAAAGGTTTTCAATCAACTTGCAGGTATTTAATTGACAAATTGAAGTATGGTAAGATTAATTCTTATTTTTTCAATGTTTGTAATTATATTAAATTTTTTCGGTCAAATAGAAAATGTTGCATTTAATCCAATTTATTATATATTATATGTTATACTTCACTCCATGCAATTTACATATTATATTCTCAAATAAATTGGAATAAATGTGGAAAATATATTGTAAATATTTCAAACATGTTCTTAAAAAGTGGTGGAATAAATCTTCAACTTGCAAGGTATAACAATTTAACACGACATTTTTAAAATAATCAAAACGTTTTCGAAACGAGATTTTTAAAATAGTCGCATCGTCTTAGAAACGGAATTCCGGAAAATTTTCGGATTAGCTCATTTTGATTTTTTTGGAATTCATTTCAAATGCATAAGGGATTCAAGTTACAAGAAACAACTTATATTTTTACTAAAACAAAAAACTATATAATTACTAGCTCATATCCTAAGTGGGCGTAGCTTATTTTTATTTAAAAAAAAAACGAAAAAGTGGTTTTAAGTGATTTCATATGAGAAATTGTATCGTAATCGAAATTTACACTATTTGTGACAATTTATTTGGATTATAGTTATCTTTAGTCCGACGGCAAAAATGTAAGATTTTTTTATGCAGATTGAAAGAACTTTTTAACTCATTTCTGGGCAAGACAAGAAAACTTTTCCCGGCGAAATCCTTATTATAACAAGGTTCTTTTTATTTTAATTCGTTCTGTTGAAAATTAATTTCACTAGAAAATTAGAAAGAAGTGGACAATGTTGTTTTAAGTGCACTTGTTATATCTTGGAAGTAAAAGTTTTATTTTTTCATAAATTTTATCAATCACAAAAAATTATCATAAAAGTTTTGAAAAAATATTCGCTAAAGTGACGAACTAACAATAAAAGATTGATTAAAAATTACTTTTCTTAAAAAAATTTTTTCATATTAAAAAGTCGGTTCCGTTTGAAATGAATTCCAAAAAAATCAAAATGAGCTAATCCGAAAATTTTCCGGAATTCCGTTTCTAAAACGATGCGACTATTTTAAAAATCTCGTTTCGAAAACGTTTTGATTATTTTAAAAATGTCGTGTTAAATTGTTATACCTTGCAAGTTGAAGATTTATTCCACCACTTTTTAAGAACATGTTTGAAATATTTACAATATATTTTCCACATTTATTCCAATTTATTTGAGAATATAATATGTAAATTGCATGGAGTGAAGTATAACATATAATATATAATAAATTGGATTAAATGCAACATTTTCTATTTGACCGAAAAAAATTTAATATAATTACAAACATTGAAAAAATAAGAATTAATCTTTCCATACTTCAATTTGTCAATTAAATACCTGCAAGTTGATTGAAAACCTTTGAAACTTGCAAATATCTAATTTGGAAATTCTTAAATTTTATTACATTTACAAAAACTTACAAACATTTAAACATTGAAGTAAGTATCTGTATCTATTGATAATATCTAAGGTTTTATATAAATATATAACTATATTAAAAAATTTCGATTGCCAACACAACACAACTTTGAAATTTCTAAAATTCTAGCAAGAACAAAAAATCCTAGGTAACTATACCAACAACAAGCACAGCAGTTGATGAATTCCTAGCTTACCATAGGATAGCAACAACAAACAGACAAGCAGAATATAAAAAAATGCATTCAAATTTCTTTCTTCCATTTCAGCTACCCACACACACGCATGCGTACAAAAACAATAACAAACTTATTCAATGAATTTGTCTTTTTTTGTTTGTATCATCGTAGAAAAATATTTTAGTACTTGTAAATAAATAAATAAATAAATTTATAAATTTTCTAATTAGAAATAGAAGCATTTTCTATTTGACTTGAAATAAATAACATATAGGTAAGAAACATTAAAAAAATAACATTTAATATTCCATACTTCAATTTGCCAATTAAATACCTGCAAGTTAATTGAAAACCTTTGAAAGTTGCAAATATCTAATTGGGAAGTTGAACAAAAAAGGAAATGTTTTCCTTACAACACGTTCTTTTCAGCGTATTTCAATTTGTTTAGGAAAAATTTTGATTTGATTTCATCAAACTTGCTGTTATTTGTTAAGTTGTAATAAAAGTGCCCGGGTTCGAAGTCCGGTGGCGGCGCATTTTTTTCTTTTTTTATATAAATTTGCTGGTTTAACTTAGAGGTAATTACAAATATTAAAAAAAGGACATTTAATAATTTGTAAAATACCTGTAAGTGGATTGAAAACATTTAAAAGTTGCAAATATCTTATTGACAGCTAAAAAATGTAAAATTAAAATTCATTTAATCTAATTTATTTGAAAATATAAATTGGATTAAATGAAAGAAATTCCTATTTGACCTAAAAAAAATAGAAATATTGGAAAAGAAATCATTTTCATACTCAATATATTCAAATAGAAATAAATGCATGCAAGCAATGTGGTAAAAAAAGTTTATTTGTCGCAATTTTTTTAAAATTACAATAAGTTCGATTAAATTCAGATAATTAAGAACTTATCTAAAGCTAAAAAATGTAACATTAAACTCCATTTAATCCAATTTATTTGAAAATAAAAATTGGATTAAATGAAAAATATATTCAAATTCAATTAGATTAAATTAAACTTGAAATGAATGAAAAATTTCCTATTTGACCTAAAAAAAAGGAATTTACATAAAAATATTGAAAAAAAATCATTTCATAAGTTCACACAAATGCCAGAATCTTGCAAATATCCAATCGGCATATTGAAATAAATCCATGCAAGTCTGTCCAGCCAAAAATGTAAACATTGTGCAGAATCTATTTCAAAAAGGCGGCGCATGCGCACATACCGAGAGCGCTGTTTTCGAAGATAAAATCTTTCGACGCACAAATACCGACTGCGCTGTTTTCGAACATTTTTTGGTGTCCCTTTATTTGTGAACCAGGATTTGAATGAGTTAAAACTCAAGAGCGAAAAAAATTCTCTGCTATATATATACTCATTGCCAGTATACTGGCCCTGTAGTTCGAAAAACTCAATACATTCACACATTTTTACAAATGCACTCACACTGGATTCACTTTCACGGCACTTTCATCGCTGCCATGGTGTAAGAAAACCATGGTGTAAGAAAACCAGGTGGTAGCGAATTTTTCATCTCTCTCACAAAAATTGTCCCCGCATCTGTCAAAAACAGCAGAAATAAATGGCTGCGTTCAGCAGGTAGAACCATGTTGGCTGCATTCAGCGGAAAACTATTAAATTGCTTAGTAGTGCTTTTTATTAAAACTATTTGTTTGAAACGTGTGCTCACAGAACATAAAAAAAATAAATTTGAGATAAAAAGCCGTTTGACGTTTCGAAAAAAAAAAAAAATAGTTCAGCAGAAAGTATCACTTTATGCATGGCAGAATTATAAGGTAGGGCCGGTTGGCTCAGTGTCCTCACGCGTCAACGAATAGTGGATAATGAAAAGGTTGGTAAGTTGTCAAAACGACGAATTTACAAGGAATTGCAAATTAAGAAAAATTTTTATGTTTCCAAGTTGTGGATTTAAAGTGTGGTGAAAAATTCGCTTCCACCTTGGTGTAAGAAAACCAGGTGGAAGCGAATTTTTCACCACACTTTAAATTGCCCCGGGTCTGTCAAAAAATTCTGACAGGGAGAGAGCAACTGTTGATTAGTGCCAAATTTTATTGGCTGCGTTCAGCAGGTACAACTTTTGTGCAACCGGTTAGTGTTTGTCTGCTGAACGAACAAATATCAGTGTCTAATCACAACATGGGAAAATGTCTGTCTTTCGCCGCACTTTATATTTTTATACATTTGCTCAACGTATTGAGTATTTCCAGTTAAATATTTGGCTTTTTTAGAATAAGTGTGCTTTTATAACAAATGAAATAAATAACGCAAAATATAACGCGAAAACACAATTTTTCCATTATTTGATCACTTTTCAAACAATTGTGTTCACAGAAATAAAAAAAAGGAACGTAAACTGATACCTGATCAGAGACACAATATTTTGTACCCATTATTCAATTATTATTAGGTTGTTCAGATATTTGACGTCAACTCACAAGAATAATAGCTTAAACACATTAACGACGACAACAACATTGCCGCATGATTGTGAACAAACTTAATTATTATAAGGTAGTCCAGATACTCTTATAAAGGGTGATTTTTTAAGAGCTTGATAACTTTTTTTTTAAAAAAAACGCATAAAATTTGCAAAATCTCATCGGTTCTTTATTTGAAACGTTGGATTGGTCCATGACATTTACTTTTTGAAGATAATTTCATTTAAATGTTGACCGCGGCTGCGTCTTAGGTGGTCCATTCGGAAAGTCCAATTTTGGGCAACTTTTTCGAGCATTTCGGCCGGAATAGCCCGAATTTCTTCGGAAATGTTGTCTTCCAAAGCTGGAATAGTTGCTGGCTTATTTCTGTAGACTTTAGACTTGACGTAGCCCCACAAAAAATAGTCTAAAGGCGTCAAATCGCATGATCTTGGTGGCCAACTTACCGGTCCATTTCTTGAGATTAATTGTTCTCCGAAGTTTTCCCTCAAAATGGCCATAGAATCGCGAGCTGTGTGGCATGTAGCGCCATCTTGTTGAAACCACATGTCAACCAAGTTCAGTTCTTCCATTTTTGGCAACAAAAAGTTTGTTAGCATCGAACGATAGCGATCGCCATTCACCGTAACGTTGCGTCCAACAGCATCTTTGAAAAAATACGGTCCAATGATTCCACCAGCGTACAAACCACACCAAACAGTGCATTTTTCGGGATGCATGGCCAGTTCTTGAACGGCTTCTGGTTGCTCTTCACTCCAAATGCGGCAATTTTGCTTATTTACGTAGCCATTCAACCAGAAATGAGCCTCATCGCTGAACAAAATTTGTCGATAAAAAAGCGGATTTTCTGCCAACTTTTCCAACTTTTCATTCATTCAACATTTAAATGAAATTATCTTCAAAAAGTAAATGTCATGGACCAATCCAACGTTTCAAATAAAGAACCGATGAGATTTTGCAAATTTTATGCGTTTTTTTTTAAAAAAAGTTATCAAGCTCTTAAAAAATCACCCTTTATACTCTTATTTGAAGAGGAGAGCAAAAGAGCAATTTTTTAAGGACATAAAAATCACGCAGTTGCCGGAATATCATCCTTTTTCATAGTAAAAACCAATAAAGATACATTTGACTACTACTTTTTGAAATACTTGCTTGTGTTGAACCAAAATATTATGAGCTTTAAAAATGTTATGGTCACATTTTAGACGTAAAATAATATTGGAAAAATAAAACTTCTGAATATTGTACGCATTTCATACAGAGTTTGTATGAATATTTTTATTACATATAACATATATATATATTTCTTTATATTTGAGTAAAAATAAGTAAAACTTATATAGTCAGTTTATATGTACAATTTATTGGAATAATAGCTGCATTCCCGTGGCACTGGATCGAACAAATCTCAGTGGAACAGTTTTACTTCAACTTTATTACAATTTGGCATCACTGGCGATGAAGTCCCAAAGTTCGAATGCGAGCAGTGAGACGAAAACTCGAATAAGAGTAATTCAGATTTGCCAACTACGTTCGTTTTGAAAAAACTACTTTACACTTGGCAGCATTTTAAGATCAGAAATAGAGCCAGGAAAAGAGCTGGTTCTAATTTTTGTTTTTGCATTGCGAATAAAATAGAGCCAAGCTCTAGATCAACGACCACGGGAATGCAGCTAAAGTTTTCAAAATAGTTTAAAATAGTTTCTTTAACCAAAAGAATAAAAATAGTGATTTTTACATTTGTGTTTGGGAAAATCAAAAATTTTTACTTTTTTCCTCTTTTGACAAAAGATAGCTAGTTTTGTTCAGTCAACGCAGAACTTGTTTTTATATTATATATTAAACTATATTTTATAGTTAATAGTTGTGTTAATATGTCTTCTAAGTGTTTCGTGATATAACCATTGTCATTTTTTCAAGAACTTAAAAATATTTTTGACGTAGAATTACGTCTTACAGCACGTTTGTCTTTTTTGGGGGTCTTTTCCACAAATTTTTTCAAGTACATCCTAACGTTTTTGGAGGACATTTTGGAATATACTTACAGCCTTTAATATTCATCTTACAAAGATAAACTATGTGTCAAAAATCAGTAATATCTTATATCTATATAATAAGAAAAATCATGCATTGATGCTTCAGTTGCAGCTGACGTTCTTATGGTTGTTGCTTTTGTTTGTGCCGAAATCACGAACGCAACATCGTGTTGTTTCTTGGAATGAATTGTTTTACGAATATTTCTCAGTAACGGCTTCTATTGTTGTTGTTATTAATACGTATGTAAAATTTACATTTATGTTATATATGATGCATATCAGCTGTTTTAATTTTTATCGTTTGTTATTGTTTTTGTTTATCTTCAGCGAGGTAAATACAATAAACAATACAGATGTATTAGAGAGATTTGCTGTAGAGCCAGAATGTAGCTACAAAAATGTGTATTACTACTACGCAGGTTTACATATACAGAGAATGCGCATGGTCATTGTGCTATGAAAACTCTATTGATTCTTTAAATATCATAGTAAATTCGAATTATTTATTGAACTAATTTTATACTTATTACACATTAAAAATATATTTTATTTGTTAAAATTTAAAATTTTCAAATTAATTTAAGATGTATATAGGCTCTTTACTTGGGAAAAATAAAAAATTCATATTTTTCCGAAATATTTATTTCCATTTATTAAACCTAATATTGAAATAAATTTATCAAATAATATAGCAAACAAAAAACTCTACGTCTACGATAATATCTGTGTCTTTTGTTTACATAAAATAAGGGTATGTCAAATATCTGGATAACCTTATAATGGCTGCATTCTATCCGAAAGAGCATTCAGGTAGCGAAGTAACATAAAGTCATGGCAGAATTATAAGGTAGGGCCGACTCGGAGAGGAATGAAGTAGAAATCAGAATAAAGCGGGCTAGATGTCAAAATCATGTCATGGCAGAATTATAAGGTAGGGCCGACTCGGAGAGGAATGAAGTAGAAATCAGAATAAAGCGGGCTAGATGTCAAAATCAGCTGTTCATCTCACGTTTCTTTATGTTCATGTTTAATTATGTTTCATGTTCAATTTAAGACTTCTTTCACATTTTAAAGTTGTTATTACACTGTTTTAATAATATTTTCACTCAAACTATCACAAATTTAACACACGCGACCGCACTACTTGCAACTTGGAAACATAAAACTTTTTTTCAATTTGCAATTCCTTGTAAAAATTCGTTGTTTTGACAACTTACCAACCTTTTCATTATCCACTATTCGTTGACGCGTGAGGACACTGAGCCAACCGGCCCTACCTTATAATTCTGCCATGCATAAAGTGATACTTTCTGCTGAACTATTTTTTTTTTTCGAAACGTCAAACGGCAAACAGCTGTTCGACAATAAATGCTTTTTGTCTTAAATTTATTTTTTTATGTTCTGTGTGCACACGATTCAAACAAATAGTTTTAATTAAAAGCACTACTAAGCAATTTAATAATTTAGTAATTAATAAATTTAATATTTGGTATATTTATCTGTCAAAATAAAGTAAGCGTAAGCCGTTTAACTGAAGTAGCATAAAATATTTTCGCTACCTAAGATGGCGACCGCTCAGGGCACGTGTTGTGCGAGCACTTTATGCAACATACCATTCAGCCCGAAAGTTTTTCAACAGATACTTAGCAAATTTTCCGCTGAATGCAGCCAATGATTGAAACATGATTGTACCTGCTGAACGCAGCCATTTATTTCTGCTGTTTTTGACAGATGCGGGTACAATTTTTGTGAGAGAGGTGAAAAAAATTCTTTCACCTGGTTTTCTTACACCATGATCGCTACTAGCAACGACATTTCAGAGCCAGTGGATTTTGACAGCAGCGGCTAGTGTATGTGAAAGAGGAGGATATCAGTGTTGTTTTTAATTACATTTGGTGGATTTATTTCGGGTTTTCCCTCGATTTCGTACTTTGTTCGGGTTTTCCTCGATTTCGTACAGGAAACAACATTGATAACTTGTTTACATTTACAAAGCAAATGGAACAAATGTCAGAAGTTGCAAATAAAACTGAATAAAAGTAAAAAATATACAATTTTATATATAATATACAATAAATATAAAAAAAAAAAAAATACAATGGAATGAAAATTAACTCAAAAACAAATCATTAACTTAAATTGATTCAATAGCAGCGAGAACCTTCGCATACGATATTTTTTTAATGAACTTTCACTAGCATGCGTAGCACATCTTGCATGAAAGTTCGAAATTCTTCGAATCATTCGAACAGTACACATATTCTTTCGCACTTTCATTGTCACTGGCCTGTGTAACCGGCCTGTAAAGAACAAGATTAGAGCCTTGGTATAATGATTTACAAGGTAGGAGTGACAGTTCTTTTGGCGATTTGGAGTTGTCAAAAACACATTGAAAAGAGAAAACGAAGAAGCAGCAAAACAGATGACAAGTTAAACTTTGTATTGATTTGACAACTCCCGATCGCCGCTCGTGAGAAAAAAGATAGGCTACCTTGTAAATTATTGTATCAAGATTAGAGTATTGCTCGACAACTTAATCGTTGCCAACTTTGCTAACGTGAGCAACTTTCAGGGCTGCATATTTTTGTTATTTGCAAGTATTGATGGTGAAAAAACAGTAAAATCTAAGAAAATTCCGTGCAAAATTCCTAAAAATCCGTAGATTTACCATGTTTTGACATTCTTATCCGTTTATCCGTGCAAGCCTTAAATATCCGTAGAAACCCGTAATATCCGTGTAGTTGGCACCACTCCTAGAATCGCGTGGGGCAGCTTTGCGCACGTGAGATTGTGTTAGTGCAGTAAAATATGAATTTATCTCACGTACAGTTAGATCAAAGCTTCAGTGTTCAAGCGAACGTCAAGCAGGTAACGTCTACGCTTGAGAGTTCTTTAAATACATGACGAAAAGTTGCGAGATTTTACACTGGATGAAAATTTATGTTTGGAAGTATGTATAAGCAAAATTTTTCTATTTTTAAAAAATAACAGCATGGCGCCATTATGGTGTGTCATAAATAGATAATGTGGAAAACATTATGCATTGAAAGACTTAATAGTTTACATGACATATATAAAGTTATTGTAGGGAATGCGAGAAAAAGATTAATTAATGATTTAAAAGCGGCATGTTTTTGATTAAACATGTTTGATGTTATTGATTTTGATTAAAAAATTTTCAAAATTTTAAAAATAACATAACTTCGGTTCCAGATCACCTAGAGACTTTTTCAAGCTCTTAAATTAAAGGTCTTGAATAGTAGAATAGTATTAGACTTTAAAATAAACACATCACTTATTTGACGCACTTCATTTTTTGCTAAAAATTGTTCAAAATATCGTGATGAGAAATAGAATATTTATTCATCATTTTGCCTTTTTTTCAACATAGTGTATATGTTAACACATAAATTATTAAAATCAACAATATAAGCCAGACGTAATCGGACTCTCTGCATCCGCCGAAAGCGAGTTCCCATACTTTTTGCTGACACGGCACACGCGCCGTCAGTACGTGGGCAGCGACGATTCAAGCAGCAGCTGCGGCGACGCTAAGTTATATTTAATTATTGTAAAATTTGTTAAGTTAGTCTTTTAAGTGCATTCAATAAAATAAGGAGTTCAGCTCCCAAAAAAATATTTTTTTTAATAAAAATTAACTAAAGTTAATTTAACTGGCGCCCGAGCAGGGACCGGTTAGCCGCGAGTGAAAAGTAAAGTAATTGCCTTTGAAAAATAAATCCGGAGAAATCGATCTCATCAAAGAGCCGCGAGTCGCCTCGATGTAGTTATCGGAAAATACCGCATTAAAAAAGAAGCCAACAAACTAAAAAAAAAAAAACTCTCGTGTGTGCGTAACCGGTCCGAAAATCCAAGGAACGAGGCCCCCAAGTATTCAAACTGACAAAAGGGTGATAACGTAAAGTGTCAGCCGCCTTGGTAGAACATTAGAACATTAGCAGAAAAACAAAAATCAAACACATCAACAATTAGCAGTAACAAAAACATTTACATGACTTGTAGAATGCAACAATAGCAACAACGACCAGAAGAACAGCTTTAAATCATAGCATAAACAACAACCAGAAACAGGAACAAAATCAACAATAAAATCGCAGAGGCGCAAGCAAAAGGAAATGATGGCATATTTTGTAACAATTCTGTAAGTTAGTTTAAATTAATTTAATTGAAATTTTGTATAAAATCAAATTATTAAAAATTATTTGAATTAAAATTATTATTATTTGATGAAGTGAAAATTGAATTGAAAAGAAAAATTAAAACTTAAGAGAAATTTAAAATTATGATATAATTTAAAAGAAAATATAAATTTGAAACTAAAGAGTGAATTCAAAAGAAATTTTAAAGCAATTTTAAAGTAAAAAAAAATTTTAATTACAGAGCTTTTTATATTAAAGAGATCATTGAATTAAAGAGCTATTAAGTGAAAATCAATTTAAAAGAAACAAGAAAATTTTATTGAAGGGAATTATATTTGAATTTAAGTTAAACTTAAAAAGTGAATTCTTATAAATTAGGAAGCTACAAAATATTTACCAACATTTTTTGAAAATATAAAAAAAAATATGACAGAGCAAGACGAAATTATTTCAAAATTAAGCAAACTTAATTTAACTCCAAGACCTAATTTATCCCAAACTAATACTAATCCATCCCAAGCGAATACTGATCCATCCAGTGCTAACCAACTCATTTTAAATGAAGACGTTATACGAGAAATTACTCTCCGCGTTGCAGCCTCATTGGCTAGTATCAATAATCCATTTGTCGAAAACGACGGCAGTGACTACACTGTACAATTCAACCCAACAAACCTTGACGGACTAGACAGAATTCCAGACATCGTAAAGAGCTTACGAGAATTTTCTGGCCAACCAGGTCAATTTAATTCATGGCGAAAAACCGTTGACAGAATTTTTACAGCATACGAAAATATTAGAGGAACGCCAAAATATTATGCAATTTTACATACAGTTAGGCACAAAATTACTGGTGACGCAGATACTGCACTCGAATCTTATAGAACGCCATTAGACTGGACTAAAATTAAAAAATGCCTAATGATGCATTACTCTGATAAACGTGACATAGGAACATTAGAACACGAAATGACCACACTGACCCAACGAAATCACACAATAACCGAGTTTTATCAGCAGGTTTACCAGTACCTTTCGCTGATCCTAGACAAGATCGCTTGTTTAGAATTTAACGAAGAATCCCTACAGACAATGACTAACGCCTACCGCGAAAAAGCATTAGACACTTTTATCCGTGGGCTTAATGGTGTCTTTCCCAGACTTCTTAGTGTACGCGAACCAACAACTCTGCCACAAGCATTGCACCTGTGTCAGAAATTAGAAAATATGACATATAGACTAAACTCAGTACAGAGACCAATCAATTTCAGGAAACATAACGAACCTGTACCACCATTAAGACCGCCACGCCAAAACTTTTCTCCGTCACAAATGCCAAGGAATAGATTTTTCCCTGAATTGACTCATATTCCCCAATATAGATACAATAATAATAATGCATACCGATTCCAGCCAAATTATCAAAATATCGCAAATAATAATTCGTACGGATACCAACCCAATTACACAAATAATAACTTCAGATTCCAACCAAATAATAACAATTTTGGAAACAATAATCCGCAAGGGTTTCAACCGAGACCTCAATTCGGCCAACGAAATCCATCAGGGTTTAACAACCGATCCAACTTTTCACCTAAGCCTCCCGTACCAATGGACATTGATCCATCAATACACTCCAAGCAGGTAAATTATCAAAATAGACCAAACTACACCCAAAATAACTCAGCGGCGTAGCGAGGGGGGGCGGGGGGGCGGTCCGCCCCGAGCGGCACTATTTTTGGGGCGGCACTGAAGCTAAATTAAGTATTTTCAAAATAAATACGTGTATAATAACATTTTTACGTTCAAAATAAAAACCAACAAGAACGCACTATCTGAACAATTGTATTTGGCCACCACTGTAAATGTAATTATTTTAAAAGCTCTTCATTGAACACAACCAAAACGCAAAATCGTTTTTCGAGTCTCGAAACTAGATGTCGAACAATAAAAAGAGACAGCTTAAAGTCAAACATAGCGATAGGTTTCATCGAAAACGGCTTAAAACTTTAAATTGGAACGCTACAAGATTAAATATATTTAAAAATAAAAAAACATTTAATTGGAGTATTTAGAACGTGCTTGTAACTTTTAAAGGTAGTCAGACAGCTATTAAAGGTAGCTTAGCCAAATTTTTCTTATTTTCCTCCGGCTTTTCAGATGAAGCGAGTAAAAGAAAATGGAGCTGCCTTTCGAAAAAAGAAAAAAGGTAGGGAAGATGAAATAAAAATTAACGAAAATTCTTTACTGAAATACCTTAATCGAGAACCTAGTTCTAAAAGTGTTTCTGAAGAAGTCTCTCAAATTCAGGCTAGAGTAAGTGTTCGTACAAAAATTCAATAATGCATCATCTGTTGATAGGCCCGATCTGAAACCAAACTGGAATTTACTAAAAAAATTATATTTCTCCAAAAATGATAAAATTCGAACTTTAATTAATTTTTCAAATATTTTGGAGAATACAGAAAGAAGTTAAATGGGTCTATAATTATTAATCAGGGACTTATCGCTTTTTTAAATATTGGTATAACCTCTGCTATATTTAGACCTTCTGGAAATATACCACTGTTAACGCTTAAGTTAAAAATCACGCTCAAAATGTCGCTAGTGTAGTAGGCTATTTTCTTTAAAAAATTATTAGATACACAGTTAGAAGTAGTAGAATGCGAATTTTTCAAGGACATAATAGTTTTGAAAACTTCGAAAGAGCTGCTAGGCTTAAAAACAAAAGTAGCTGAGTTATAGGTCTCACTTGATAAGCAATTACACTTATGACTAAATACACAGCTTTCAGAAACTACCTAAAAAACATGCTAAAAACATTAGCAATATCCTGAGGATTAGAAATAGTGCAATTATCATGTGAGACACTAGATATTTGTTCTTTTTTACTATTTGTATTCAAGATATTATTTACTAACTTCCACTCACCTCTAATATCACCTTTTACTTTAAGAAACTGAAGTAGATAGTAATCATTTTTACAAGCCAGAACATCTTTTGAAATCTCTTTACATACATTTTTATACTTTAGAGCAATAGATTCGTTATTATGGAATTTCTTTTTTAATTTGTAAAGTTTCTTTTTCCTTTTTATTTTATCAAGCAGAAAGTTTGACATCCAAGGCTTTAGCCTTATAGGACTTCCATTTATGCGAGCAGAAAATGTAGAGCAGCTATTGATATGACTATTTAAGGTTTCTAAAAAATTTGCATATGCAATAGCAGGATTACTTTCAGTACAGACATTATCCCAGAATTTAAAACATAGTGAATTCCTTAACTCAACAAAATCCGTTTTTAAGATGGAACTTACCGGTGATTGAGAACTAGGGCAATATGTTTTGACATTAACCAGACTCAAGCCTGTCATACAGTGATCCGTTATCTGAAAATCCATAACAGAGCATAGAAAGTCAAAGCATTCAGCACTTAGAAGACGCAAAAAGATATGGTCTATACATGAGCCAGATGAAGACACAATGCGAGTCGGCTGATTTATACAAGACTTTAACCCAAAAGAAGAAAGAAGACACAAGTATCTATCCGTTAGTAGGCCATCAAACAGCAAGTTGATATTTATATCACCTAGTAGTACCAAGTTTGAGTGCATATTGACATTATTTAAAAGAAGGTTTCCAATTTCAGCTAAAAACATATCATTCGCAGAAACCCCATTAAATCGATAAACACAGAGAAACGTAAATTGTTTGTTGTCTAATGCCGTGGTTATGCTAGCCAAACATGATTGCCGAAGATTTGGTGTTCATTTTCGTTTATTTATTCTCTTCGCTGAAATGTTTGCTTGGTGGTTATGCTTCTGTTTGCTGCACAGTTGCATCAATGTTATAATATTCCAAAACACAAATTAAACAACAACCCTAATTTTTATGTATACACTTTTTAATACAGTTTTTACACTTCGGTCAAACTGCGACTCCAAGTAAATTACATTCCTACATAAAATATATTAAATTAAATACAACACAACAATACGAATTGATGGAAATTAATCTGCAATTTGATTCCAGACTATTTTTTTGTAGTAAACTTGTGAAGGCACAAAATTGTTAATGTTTATTTGAAGCGACAATAAATATTGAAAATTTTTGCTCAACACAAGTTGTTCGACTTTTTCTTCATGTCTGTTCTTTGTTTTTAAGGCTGCTTGTTATTTATAATAAGTTTCTTTATAACTTATTTGAATTTTTACTACATTTTGCTACTTTTTTGATGCTTTTATCGAAAATGACTGCAGGCAACACCGGAAAGTTCGGCATGTTTGCTGTTTCAATCAGCAATCCAAAATGTTCGGTCTGAGAGCGAGAGAATGAATTTGAGAAGAAGTTCATTTCTCACTTTGAGAAACAATAACAACAAAAAATGTTCGGCAATCATGTTTGGCTAGCATAACCACGGCATAACAAGCATTCAACTTTTAGAGCATCACAACTTCTCAACTTGAAATTAGAAAAATTACACTCGATAGATTTGTGTATAAATGCTGCAACACCACCAGAGGCGTACGCGTTATTACAATTAGTAAAAAATGTGTACCCATCAATGTCAAAAAGAGAACTTTCTTCATCGAAAATCCAAATTTCTGTTAAAAATATAAATGTAGGCTTGTTAGTAAAAGTTTCCAAATGAAGAATAAAGTTGAAAAAATTTTTTCGCGTACTTCTGATGTTTTGATGAACTATAAGACAATTATTAGCATAGACTTGAGTAAAGCACAGGTCAGCGGAATGGACACATTTACCATTAGCAAAAGAGATAATGTTGGAATCAACCAACGGATCTTGTAACAAATTTAACATTTAGAGATATTTAACATAGTGAGTCAAAATCAACTATCGAGTTGATAACAACACATTTATCACCATATCTTTTGCGCATAAAAACTTTCCCATTTCTAACCCACACATATTGTAGTTTTTTTCTCTTTTTGCTCTCTGAGCCAAATTAAGCATAGAACGCGATTCAATATCCAGACTATCATTTATATAAATCTTAACATTATTATTATTATTAAAGAGTTTAGAAGTAAGTTTACTTTTGTTATTAAACTTTTTCTTCATAATTTCTTTTTTTTTTTAAAGAGAATAAATTTAACCACTAAAATATTTTTTTCGTTTTCATTATTATTGTTTTTTGAATTTCTGACATAGCAATCATCAATGCTTGCTTCACAATTATTTATACCTAAACACAATCTAAACTATTTTTGATATTTAATGATGGAATTCCTACAATCTCAACACATTTATTTCTCTCTTTACTTTCTAAGCGCCTAATATTATTATTAAGAGAATTCACCTTCTGTAAAAGCGCAGTTTTTTCATTTTGCAAAGAGTTCACTAAGGAGAGTAAATTAGCATTATCTAATCTTATTGCAATAATTTCTTTAAAAATGGTTTCTAAAGTAATCTCTTTTTGTTGGAAGTTATGTTGATTAAATGCAGTCGTCATAAGTTGTTACGACAGCAGGCAGTCCTCATGAGAGTGATGTTCTTGTAGAAGTTGAGTTTGTTGTTGTTGCTTTTGTAGATGTTGTTGCTGATATTGTTGGGTAATGAGACTAGCACTAGCTTGTTGAGAAGTTTTTTTGTTGTTGTTGTAAGTTTGTCTTGTTGTAAGTTTGTCTTGTTGTGGCTTGGCATTATGTTTTATGTTTTTATGTTTAGGCTCATCGCCCTCTCTTATTTGCACAAATTGTTGCTGCTGTAATAGACAGAGATTGTTCAGCAGATTTGAAGTATCAGAAGATGACTCATTTAAATGTAGAGAAGGGGTGCTATCAATTATTTCCTTAGTTTGTAGCAGTTTTTGTTGTTGCTGTTGCGGCTTGGAAATAATTTGATGTTGTAAATTTTTTAAGGGCATTGATTGTTGAGGCTGTTGTAGTTGTAATTCATTAGCAAAAGAAACCAACAGAGGGGATAGTACAGCCGAGGGGCTCACAGCACTTTCGCACATGGCTGAAGCTTCAATCTGTTGATGTGGACTATCAAATGGCTCAGACATAAGTCGTTGATGCAGTTTCAGTTGCTGTTGTTGTTGTTGAAGTTGCCGATTAGGATTAACACTTGACGACTTGTCAGGTACAGGTGATGACAACGGTGGTGCTACAGCCGAGGGGCTTGCGACATTATGCGACACAGTAGTGTCACGTGTGTATACGCTTCACGAGGGGGGGAACGAAACGAGCTACGTCTTGCAGCGGAACATTTAGCGCAACGATAATTATTGTTAGATTTTTCTAAATATTCAATATCGGACTCTTGAATATTTACACAGTTACAATAAAAATATTCGTTGCAGCTAAAACACTGTATTTTAAAGTCACTACGAACCACCTTATTACCACAAAGGTACGGCATAATTAAATTGAACTATATTTTTACAAAGTAACACCGAATAGTCAAACGTAATTTATTTGTATTGGTAAGGCTAGCTCTTCAATTCACGATGTTAGCTCTTCGAAGCTCTGACGTTGACTGATATGTTGTATATGCAGTAGATGGGGCATAAAAATACGAGACACAAAAAACACGTCCAAGGGCTACTTTTATTTACGCGTGTTTGCGCTTGCATGCAAAACAACATCAAAGAAAAATACGCTTACGTAAGTTGGCGTAAAAATAAGAAATCGTAAATTAAACAGGCCTGCTTACTTAAACTGTGAATAGCCTAATAAAAATAATAGGCATACAGGAATAAAATTTTGTGTGTGGGTTGTAATTAAGAATATAAACACACAGAGCAAAACAATTCAAATCCACCCACAACCACAATTTCAAACGCCATATTTTCTTTTATGCTGGACCTTTTGCCAAATAACTCTCTATTTAAGTTTTTTTAAATTTATTTATTTCATTAACTGCTTTTATAAATGTTATTATTTTTATTAAATGAACTTATAATTTCACAGAGTTCTAATCTTCAAATCAATTGATCATTAAACTATGATTATATGCATTGATGGTTTAATGATAAAGATGATTTTGAAAACATTAATATAGAGAAAAGAAAAGTTAAATTTTTTTAGTTTCTTTTTTGTTTTTAAAGTTTCTTTTTAAGTTACTTTTATATTTTCGTACCTTTCGGTTTTTAAACTTAACTACAAAATGTTCATTATCATTTTCTGCTTTAACCAATGCTACTGTAGGGTTGAAATGCTTGTCAATTGGAAAAGATAGAGTTTACGTTTATCACCAAAAAAGACCTGTCGTGACGAAACGTTTGGCGTTTAAGCTCACCAATGTGCTATGCGTGATGGCTTATGAGCCTCTCTTCAAGTTTGATGGCTAATAAAGAGCCGAGCTGTGTTGAGACCTTCAATAATAACTCAGAGCTGTAGAGCTCACAATTTGTCAAGATTAAATTCTGCCTTTATTTTCCAAAAGGTTCGACTTATATAATAAAAAAAAACAGTATTTTCTTAAAATTATTCTCACCATTATTTCCAATGCTCCTCCTTAAATTCCAATATATTTAAATGTTCGACTTATATAATAAAAAAAACAGTATTTTCTTAAAATTATTCTTACCATTATTTCCAATGCTCCTCCTTAAATTCCAATATATTTAAATGTTAAAATGAAAATCAATAGCTGACCAATCACTTTCAGTTAGTCATCATTCTACATAATTACCCCTCAAATTCATATCCTTACCAACGTTATTTGGTATGCTTAGTACGTGGCCTTGACTTCAAAGTGTCAGCGGCACTAGATCAACTTATAGCATGTTGTTGTTGTTGTTGTTGTTGCTGTCGTGTTTTGTTTTAGTGCAATGCAATTGTAGCACAACACTCGCTGTCGCACTTGTGATTGTGCGGTATCTAGCGGCATAAGCGTAAAGGGTGCTAAATGCATTGATATGAATTTCTTTACGTTAACTTTTATTTTGGGTTTTTGTTTTAGAATTTTTATCAGCATAATTTGTAGATAATTTTTATAGTTGTGTTATGCCAGAACTAATGCAAACTGCTTCGTTGAAGTGCTTTTTTAGGAGTGTCACATCGAATACCATCAAGTGAGCCTCCAGGCATACATCGTGAATTTATCATTGTTTACCGAACGATCTTGCGATCGTTCGTTAAACAACGATGCTGTTTCATGGCAATGGTTTTGAGGGTTTAAGGGAAGGGTGCAATTGAACGTAGCGTGGGTTAATGTTTACATTAACTCAACGCTTGACTTAATCGTTGATGCCGTCTTGGGATGTTTATATTATCCCAAAGAGCTGACACATCTATATTGTGTGTGGCAAATTTCCATATAGGAAATTTCTAGGAAACAGCTTTGAGATGCTGTTGCCCACACTATGTTGCAATATTATCAACAATACTGATTGAGAGTCAGCATATTTGTATCAACATAAAACAACTGAACAATATTACGAAGAAGTACAACGTTGATACTATAGACAACGTTGTTGTTCAAAAAAAATAAGCCAATGGCTTAACACCTCCGACCTCAAGACAAGAAGTAATTTTAAAACAATTACTTCTTAGGTATGCCATAGGTTGGAAACCTTGAATTCGAGATGTATCTGACAACACACAAAATAGATTCAATGATCATATCCCTTTTTTATTTATAAAATTTATATACAACCTTAGAATAAATTATAAAATATATATAATATAAGAAAATTAAAATCATTAAATATAATTACAATAAAGATGCTTTACCAATTATAATTGTATTGGCTTTTCCTTTTACGTGTTTCATTCTGATCTTCAGCTGATCTCATAGATTTTTCTTCCTTAGCATAAACTACCACATTATTCGTTACAGGTTTTGGTGTTGGACTTGATGTAACTTTATTAAAACATTTATTAAAAATATTTATACAAATATTTCCTTTTACGCACTTTACAAATATAATAATTAGAATTAACAATATTAATACAGATATAGAAATATACCATAAGGAATTTCCTTTCATGTTAACAGTTTGAAATGCTTTTGATAAATAGTTTTTTTGATTATTAATCTTGATACTTAAGTCTTCAATATTTTTTACACTACCTGGTTTTAATTTTGGTAAGTTTTCTATTGGTTTTTCGATCATAAATCTCTTTAGATCTCCGTTTGGATTTCAAAAGGTTTTCTTTAACTTTTTCCTCTATAGAATTTATTCTTTCTGCAGTCTTTTTGACATATTCTTGATAAGTGTCTAAATTAAGACTATCAATGTTACTAGGTCTATTGCCTTGTCTACTAAACATTACTTCATGTGGGCTATACCCGGTTGTAGAGTGTATTGTCGTGTTATAACAAAAACTAGCAAATTTTAGAGCTTCATCCCAATCATCTCTTTCAAAATTAACTGTATTTAAATATTCTTTCAATCTAGCGTGTATTCTTTCTACTGCCCCATTAGATTGTGGATGTGCTACACTAGTGGTTATATGTTTAAACTTAAATATCTTTGCTAAGTTTTTCATTAATTCATTACAGAATTCAGTTCCGTTATCAGTAATAATAATTTTGGGTATACCAAAGTATGTAATCCATTCATTTACAAAAGCTTCCGCGACTGTTTCAGCATATTTATCTTTAATTGGTACAAATCTTACATATTTTGAGAGGGAATCTTGAATGCTTAAGGAATACATATTTTCCTTCTTAGATATTGGGTATGGTCCTGTTAGATCCATATTAACTTGTTCTAAACTATATGAAGCGTTTGTTACTGTCTGCATAGGCATCTTAGTGGGATGTCTATCAATTTTTCCCAATTGACAATTTTTGCAATTCTTTATAAAATCAGTTACCATCTGATTTAAATTCTTCCAATAATATTTTTCTCTTATCTTAGCTATTGTACTTTTTTGACCAGCATGTCCACCTGTTATGCTATCATGATATTCTTTAATTATATCTAATTGTCGTTTCTTGTCTGTAATTTCTAAGATCTCATCCTCATTTAATTCTAAAATGTTCCCATCTGCCTGTTCTGTAATGTTTTCGACTATTTCTTTTTCCACTGCTTCATATACAACTGATTCAACTTCGAGTGGATTATCTTCTACTCTCCCATTATCAACAATTTTATAATCTATAGATTTATTTTCTTCAGGCTGTGGTATCTCTACATTTACATTCTGTAAATCTTCTATATCGTCGACATTTTCTAAGTTTTTTAAAACTTCTTTACCTTTTATTTCGTCACTCTTCCTCTCAGTTTTGTTTTTATCTATTTCATTACAACAACTACAACTTTTCTTCTTTTTCTCCTGTCTTGTAGTTATAAACACATTTCTACTTAAATGATCTGCCGCGACGTTCTCTAGCCCTTTCTTATATTCAATATCATAAGTATACTCTTCTAGTTTTAATCTCCACCGGACTAGTCTCGATCCAGGATCTTTAACATTAAAAAGCCAAGTCAATGGTCTATGATCTGTTCTTATTAAAAATTTATTCCCATACAAATATGGCCTAAATACTTTCACGGCCCAAACGATCGCTAGACATTCCTTCTCCGTCGTACTATAGTTTTTTTCAGCGTCATTTAAGCTTCTACTTATAAACTGAATCGGCATATCTTTCTTACCATATTCTTGCGACAACACAGCTCCCAAACCTGTATTTGACGCATCAGTTGTCACAATAAATTTTCGTTCAAAATCTGGGTATTGAAGGGCCACGACATTGATTAAACTTTCTTTAAGTTTCTTAAATGCTTCATCTTGCTCTTTCCCCCATACAAATTCCGCTTCTTTCCTAAGAAGTTTGTTAATAGGTGCAGCTATTTGACTGAAACCTTTAACAAATCTGCGATAGTAATTTATCGCTCCCATAAACGATTGTATTTCTTTAACATTTTTCGGAGGATACCATTTCTTTATTGATGAAACTTTTTCTGGGTCAGGTTTCACACCGTCTTCCCCTATTACATGGCCTAAATAAGTAACTTCTTTCCTAAGAAATTCACACTTATCTGCCTGTAATTTTAAATTTGCTGCCCTTATTTGTTTAAACACATCTCTCAGTTTTGAATTATGATCCTCTAAGGTTTTCCCATACACAACAATATCATCCATGTATACAAAACATTTAATTCCTTTTAAACCTGATAAAACAATGTCCATTGTTCGCTGAAAAATGCTAGGAGCATTTTTCAACCCGAATGGCATTCTTGTAAATTCAAAATGACCGTGTGGTGTTGTAAAAGCGGTTTTCTCCATGTCATCTTTATTCATCTTAATTTGATGAAACCCATTAGTCAAATCTAAAACTGTGAAATATTTAGCTGTACCTAATTGGTCTAAGATTTCTGATATATTTGGGATCGGATATGAATCAGCTATGGTTAAATCATTGACTTTCCTATAATCAATTACCATGCGCCATTTTACCTTCTCTGACGCATCTTTCTTTTTGGGCACAATCCACACTGGTGAATTCCACGGAGACTTAGAATTTTGGATGATACCTTCTTTCAACAACTTTTCAACCTGAAGTTTAACTTCTTGTTCGTGTATTTTTGGGTATCTGTAAGACTTCGTATACACGGGTTTTGTATCTTCTTTCGTTCTTATAGTACAATTTAATGTATTTGTTGTGCTCAATATGTCTCCTTCTATGAGAAATAAATCGCTGTACTCTGCAATCAATTTCCTAATTGATTCCTTTTCTTCCAAATTCATATGTCCTGTCCGAAGGGATTCTCTTATAACATCTTTTCTATCTCTGACATGTAGTATTCTTTTAGTTGGCCTAAAAGTTTCTTTTATTTTACCTTCATTATTTTCCCTCTCTACAACATAATCCTTTAACCATTCTACATTTAATGAAATGTCATTCTGAACCTTCTCTTCTGATTTATTAATTATGCTTACTAAGCATTTCCCCTTCCGTACTGTACTGATACAATGCGGAACTATTAATTTATCATTTTCGAATCTTGGGATATAAACATCTGTTTCATCTTTATACCTTCTGTTTACCTTGACCAATCTAAATACCTCTCTTCTTGAAGGTATAAAACATTCATCTCTGTTATACTTTATCTCATAACTTTGGCCTTTTAAGGTTAAAACATTTGTAGAACAATCTACCTTACAATTCATTTCCCTAAGGAAATCATTGCCTAAAATCCCATCATAATCGTTAACTATTTGTTCAGGAATGACGTTAAACTTCCATCGGACACTGACAGTTTTTTCATATGAATTTTCCCATAAACTAAATCTTATATCGCATGTCCCTAAAGACTTTTCGATATTATTCCCTAGCCCTATCAGATCAATTTTCTCTTTTATACTTAAATCGTTTTTATAAATACAGTTTGATTTTATCAAACTTACCGATGCTCCCGTATCTATAAGCATTTTACACAATTTCTTTCTATAATCTATAAAAATATAAGGACTTTCTTCTGGTTTGCTTTTAATAGAGAACGCTGCCTTATGCTTAGCGTCTCTTATTTTCGAAAATTCATTTTCGGTTCCTCCTTATTCCTTGCATAGCAATTTTTTGCTATGTGTCCTGGCTTTTTACACAAATTACACATTATTGCATTATTTTTATTTTTATCAAAACAGTTTTTTGCCAAGTGTCCTGTTTTCCCACAATTATAACACTTAACAGTATTAGTGTGAATTGATACTAAATTTTTATTCGAGAAATCGTTTCTCGGCCCTTTTTTATTTAAATTTAGTAATCTTGACTCTTCATGTTGAGCATGCTTTGCTGCTTCCGAAAGAGTCTTTGGCCGACAGTTATTTACATAGCTGCAAATTTCTGGCCGCAGACCATTAATAAATATATTGAGAATTACTTTATTCTCAATATAATTATGAATGATTTGAAGGTCTCTCTGCTCCATACCTTCATCTTTAGCATCAGTGCCAAGCCTTCGAGACATAGTCTCCATGAACTGTTCAAACTGTTTTACAGTTTGACTCCCCTGTTTGGCGTTTATTAAGTCCCTATATAAACCAAGGGTATTGTTGGTTTCCTTATATAAATTTTTTAAGTTGGTTTTTAGCTCCTGCCAATCTTCTATTACTCTGTTCTCAAGAATTATTCTTGCGTTTCCAGTAATTTGTACCTTAATGTACTTGAATAAAAAACTCGTCTGCGACTCTGATGCCAGACTCATAGCATCGTCACATCCGTTTATAAATGAATACAGCTCGGCTGCATCACTTCTAAACGGAGGTATTAACCTTATTAAGGTACCAACATCTAGTTGCATACTAGTACTACTACTGGATGTTGCCATAATTGCTTTCAAAATTCAATACCTATCTTTCTTCTCTAAACCCAACAAAACAATCACGCACCAGCTCTGACACTATTTCGACACTTTAAACCAACATCTTCTTATAGCACTTCACTGCTTTATTTTATACGCAGATCGTAACCTACCTATGACACTATTTCGGCACTTTAAACCAACATCTTCTTATAACACTTCACTGCCTTATTTTATACGCATTTTATATTTACATCATCCATAATAACAGCATTTTCCAATGATTCCTTTCGTTGTAGGCACTAGTTGAAGGAACAAACTTTTTTCCTGCTATCACTATCTTCAAGAACAACTTATTTTCTGCTAACACCATCTTCAGGAATAAACTTATTTTCTGCTAACACCATCTTCGGGAACAAACTTATTTTCTGCTAACACCATCTTCAGGAACAAACTTATTTTTGTTCTGCTATCACTTTTCCATAGTCACAATCTTTCCGCTGCCACCAATTTATTTGTTATGCCAGAACTAATGCAAACTGCTTCGTTGAAGTGCTTTTTTAGGAGTGTCACATCGAATACCATCAAGTGAGCCTCCAGGCATACATCGTGAATTTATCATTGTTTACCGAACGATCTTGCGATCGTTCGTTAAACAACGATGCTGTTTCATGGCAATGGTTTTGAGGGTTTAAGGGAAGGGTGCAATTGAACGTAGCGTGGGTTAATGTTTACATTAACTCAACGCTTGACTTAATCGTTGATGCCGTCTTGGGATGTTTATATTATCCCAAAGAGCTGACACATCTATATTGTGTGTGGCAAATTTCCATATAGGAAATTTCTAGGAAACAGCTTTGAGATGCTGTTGCCCACACTATGTTGCAATATTATCAACAATACTGATTGAGAGTCAGCATATTTGTATCAACATAAAACAACTGAACAATATTACGAAGAAGTACAACGTTGATACTATAGACAACGTTGTTGTTCAAAAAAAATAAGCCAATGGCTTAACAGTTGTCATATGTTGGACAAATGTACTTACTAGTGATGGTGTTCGGGTGGCCGGTTAGTGTTACTATGTGTGTACATGTGTGTACTAGTGATGGTGTTCGGGTGGCCGGTTAGTGTTACTATGTGTGTACGTATGTAAGTACACTACACCCTCACCCTTAAGCGAAAATTTTACTTTGAAAAGTGGAAGTTTTAAGATGTTGGAGAGTTGGAAAAGGTGTTGATTTACACAAATAATTATAACTATGTATATGTAAGTATATAAGACTGATAAGATAATATATTAACGTATGGTTATGTTAATACTAAAATTTCTTACGTATCTTAGTTTCTAGAATTTGATTATACATCTTTAAATTATTGTTTGTTTATGCTTAATTATGTATTAGAAAATTTCTTTAACATATTATTGTGGAATTTTCGATTTTTGTTTTTAATATCTATTATGGAGTTTATTTCATTTGTCACGTCGTTTGGTAAAATTGGTATTTTTCCAAAAACTAATTCGTGTGGGGAATAACCGGTGTCTACATGTGGAGTAGTATTGTATGCAAATGAATAGTAAGGAATCCATTTATCCCATTCTCCATCATATGCGAAAGAAAGAAGAGACTCGTTGAGAATTCTATGGTTTCTCTCAAGTACTCCTATTGTTTCGTGATGATAAGGTGCTGAAAAAACTTGTTCAATCTTCAACAAATTGCATACATTCCTCATTAGTTCATTGGTAAATTCTGTGTCCCTGTCTGATTTCAATCTTTTGAAACAACCGTATTTTAAAATGATTTGTTCCACCAATGTTGTAGCAATCGACTTTGCGTCTTTTGTTTCAATTGGGTGAGCAATGACAAATTTACTTAGGTCACATTGCATTGTCCTACAGTGTCTATTGTAATTGTTTCAAAACTAGTTGTCGGGGTGTCTGTTATGGTAATTTTTTCTTTTATATGTTTCGTTTGTTTATTGCGAGCACATTTTTCACATTTGTTTACGTGAGTTTTTACCATCCATCGCATGTTTTTCCATTTATAACGTTGTTTTAATTTTAGTACTGTCTTTCTGATTCCTAAGTGTCCTCCCTGGGGTGAATCATGAAAATCTTTTATCAAATTATGTTGCATGGTTTTACTTGTTATGTTCTTCGGGGTTACATATATTAATATATTAAGCGTTTTATTATTCTTTATTATTTTCTTCTGCTACAGCTTATTAAATTTTCTTTTTATTTCATTTTTATCAAACATTTCAAATATAGTATCATTTGCCTCTAGCGCTAGGTCTCTTATATTCTTTTTATACATAAGAGATAATAGTTTCTCCAAAGTCGAATCTAGATTCGTTTGTCACCACATCGTACTTGTACGATATCATCTATAACTTCAACACGTGTATTGTTTTTATTATTTATAATGAATTTTAATCGTTTTATATTTTTGACGTCAGTAATAGAAGTGCAATCCCATATGAAAAGTTGATCAGACTCGTTCTGAGATGTGCAATTTTCTTGTTCATTTTCAATTGCTTGCTTCTTTTTAATTCCCCTTGTTATAACCAATGCTTTATTTTTTGTCTTGTCCTCTTCTGAGGGTAATAAATATGATATTTATTAAAATTTCTGAACTTATTTGAATACGTCATAGTGCGCCTTAACGTTTAAACGTCGGCGTTTAAATTTGATTTCAAAATCATAATCTGAAAGATCCATTCTTATTCTTGTCAACTTAGATGATGGGCTTTTGTGACTAAATAGTGAAACTAAAGGTCGATGGTCTGTCAAAACGATAAATTTTCTTCCGTATAAGTAAGGCTTAGAGAAGTTAATTCCCCAGTGTATTGCAAGTAATTCTTTTTCGATTATTGTTTTATTAAGATCATGCTTTTGCAATGTTTTGCTTGCGTAAGATATTGGCAAGTCATGTCTAATTTCGCCCTGTGAAAGTATCGCTCCTAATGCAAAGTTTGAAGCATCAGTTGTTACAATAAAAGGTTGTTACAATAAAGTCCGGATATTGTAATATTGGAGGTTCTATCAATTTTTGCTTAAGCGTTTCAAAAGCAGATTGGCATTGGTCCGTCCATTTGAATTGTTGATTTTTCTTCAATAGGTTGTTTAGGCATTGTGCAATTGTCGCGAAGTCTTTTAAAAATCGTCTGTAGTAGTTACAAAAGGCTACAAATCTAACGTCATCTGCGTTTTTAGGTATAGGATAATTTTTAAATGTCTCATACTTTGAAGGGTCTGTCTTGATACCATCTTGAGTAATTAGATGTCCTAGATATACTACTTCTGGTCTCAGAAATTTTGCATTTGTTTGCATTCAATTTTAAATTATATTTTGAAAGTCTTTCAAAATCTTAAATGAGATTGTCATTGTGATGCTGTAGCTGCATCCGAATATTATAATGTCGTCAACATATAAGAATGCTTCTGAGCTTAAACCTGTCAATGCTAAAGTGAGCATGCTTTGGAAACTATTTGAGGATATTTTCAATCCAAAAGGTAGTCTTTAAAATTGGTAGTGACCGTCGTTTGACGAAAAGGCTATCAGTGGTCTTGAAATGGTTTTTGTTTTTCAGTGTTTAGTTGAAAGTGTTTTTTTGTAGTTGTTTTTAGTTTTTGGATGAAATATTCTTTATATAGATTTGCTTATCAAAGTAATATTTTGCTACAATTACGGACTGTGGCCAACCGTTGTTACTGTAAGATAGTGACCCCTCCTGGCACGATCTCCATGTAGGGTTGAAATGCTTGTTAATTGGAAAAGATATAAGATATTATAAGATTTTCTAAGTTAATGGACTGCATGAGCCACAGAAGATTACTGATGAGTTGGTGTAGCAACCAACGAAACAGCTCTCTAATCTGCTGGTGGTTGTTCTGTAAAGAACATTGTTGTTGTGGCAACCTGTTGCTTCATGGAATTACTTGGCATAAAGCTCACATATGTAATTCTTAAAAATTAATTTTTCTAAGAATTGCTACAAACAAAATAGAAATTAAAAAATGCCACATTTAATTTTTCATGTATAAACTGGTACGAGCCCGACCTCAGAAAATAAGATGAGTCATCTTTTTTTCAAAAAAACTTCTCACGCCTTCTATGGTTTAATATCAACGAATTGTTGGTGCCAAAGAATGGAATCGTGAAAAGAAGTAAACAAAGAGCGCAACAACAAGTCTTTGCAGAATTAATGTAGTAAATTTTTTTGAACCTTTGCCTTGTGCTAAGAAGTAGAAAAACATTGCTTTTTAAATTATAAAGCACACAACTGCAATTCCGCTTTGGTTTTAGCAGAAGGTGTGCTTATAAGATTTTCTAAGTTAATGGACTGCATGAGCCACAGAAGATTACTGATGAGTTGGTGTAGCGACCAATGAAACAGCTGTCTAATCTGCTGGTGGTTGTTCTGTAAAGAACATTGTTGTTGTGGCAACATGTTGCTTCATGGAATTACTTAATTACACATTACACATTTAATTTTTCATGGAAAAGATAGGGTTTACGTTTATCACGAAAAGACCTGTCGTGATGATAAGTTTGGCGTCTAAGCTCACCAATGTGCTATGCGTGATGGCTTATGAGCCTCGCTTCAAGTTTGATGGCTAAAGAGGCGGTTGTGTTGAGACCTTCAATAATAACTCAGAGCTGTAGAGCTCACAATTTGTCAAGATTAAATTCTGCCTTTATTTTCCAAAATGTTCGACTTATATAATAAAAAAAACAGTATTTTCTTAAAATTATTCTTACCATTATTTCCAATGCTCCAATCCTTACCAACGTTATTTGGTATGCTTAGTACGTGGCCTTGACTTCAAAGTGTCAGCGGCACTAGATCAACTTATAGCATGTTGTTGTTGTTGTTGTTGTTGTCGTGTTTTGTTTTAGTGCAATGCAATTGTAACACAACACTCGCTGTCGCACTTGGGCTTGTGCGGTATCTAGCGGCATAAGCGTAAAGGGTGCTAAATGCATTGATATGAATCTGTTTACGTTAACTTTTATTTTGGGTTTTTATTTTAGAATTTTTATCAGCATAATTTGTAGATAATTTTTATAGTTGTCATATGTTGGACAAACTAGTGTTGGTGTTTGTTTGGCCAGTTTGTGTTACTTTGTGTGTACGTATGTGAGTACACAACACTACTTGTCTAAACGGATTTTTTATTTTATCAAGTCGTTTTCTAGCATTTTCAGAATTTATTTATGTTGTTGTATCAATTGGATTTTCTATACGTGTTTTATGTGTGTTATTTATTCTCTTTACCTTGATTAATTGGGGTTTGTATTTTGGGGTTAATCTGTTATAAAAAATGTTGTGGGGTGTTTCACCGGTCGTGGAATATATTATATTGTGGTTATACGTATAAATAGCTTGTTCGATTTGAATGTGAATTAGTTCTTTGTCTTCTGAAGTGTTAATAATTCGAAGTTTTTCATTCAATGTTTTGTGCAATCGTTCAATATCAGCTATTCCTGTTTTTCCTGTGGTTACTTCTACCTAAATGTTTAACTGATTTCACCATTTCTTGGTGTTAACGTTATTAATGCCCTGGTCCTGGTTAATTTTCAATACCTTTGGAGGTCCCATTGAATTAAAAATTTTTAAAAGAGCCTATTTTGTTGCTAACCAGTTTAAAGTTTGAACTTCTTCCGCTATAGCAAATTTAGAATATAAGTCGATGCTAGTCTAGAAATGCTTTTTTCTTTCTCTAGTTTCATAAACTGGAACTTTTCTCTAGTTTCAAAACTGGAACTTTTCTCTAGTTTCATAAACTGGAACTTTTCTCTAGTTTCATGAACTGGAGGAGTGATTTTGAACGGTAGCTTATGTGAAATGTGGTCATATTTACATCTATTACATAACTCACACGAGTTGATTATTTTGGTGATTTCTCTTAAGTAATTAGGGTAGTACTATTTTGTTTTTTTAAATGACTAGCAATTGTTTCAATACCTTGGTGAAGACCTCCTAAATGGATTTCAAGGACTTTTGTTTTGAAGTCAGGATAGTCGTGAATATTTTCTAGTTCTTTGGTTGCCCGAAGTGTCTTATGACGCCCATTGTTTACACATGTTTTGAAAATATTCTGAAAACTTACAAAATCTCTATCGTTTGGCATGAAAATTGTTGTTGGACTACCTAGTAAAATTGATTTTATGATGTCTTTAATCTTTTCTTTAGTTATCTCTATAACATTCTCTGTATATGTCCTATCTTAAGTACTCCTTATTCATCTTATTTGCCGTTTAAAAATGTTGAGTGGTCTTTCAGAAATAGGAATATAACTATCGGAGTCTTCTGTAGCAGAATGAATAGTTGCAACATTAGATGAAGCTTCACCAAAATTGCATTCGTTAAGTTTAATGCGAGATAATGCGTCTGCAACATGGTTTTCCTTGCCTGGTAAATACTTTATACTAAAATCAAATTCATTTAATCTCCATTTCCACCTTTGTAATTTAGAGTTTGGTTCCTTTAAATTGTGAAGCCACTGAAGGGGTTGATGATCGCTGTTTACTACAAATTTTCATCCATACAAATATGGCCGA
Organism: Coremacera marginata; assembly: GCA_914767935.1. Classification (NCBI taxonomy): domain Eukaryota; kingdom Metazoa; phylum Arthropoda; class Insecta; order Diptera; family Sciomyzidae; genus Coremacera; species Coremacera marginata. The sequence goes on from OU612046.1 coordinate 104,241,605, forward strand.
AAATATTTTGTGGCCCAAACGATTGCAAGCAGCTCTTTCTCTGTAATTGAGTAATTTGATTCATGATCATTAAGGGTGCGACTTGCAAACCATATTGGGCAACCTTGTTGGCTTAACACAGCTCCAAGAGCTACATTCGAAGCATCAGTGGTCAAAACAAAGTTTTTTTCATAGTCAGGGTAGGCAAGAACAGGGTCTTTAGTTATTAAATCTTTGATTGTATCTACCGCATCTTGGTATTCTTTACTAGAGAAGTCAATTTTATTGCCTTTTTTTTAAAAACACTGAGTTAAGGGCTTCGTTATTTTAGAAAAATCTTTTATAAATTTTCTGTAAAAACCACACAATCCTAGAAATTGCTTAATTTCTTTTTCAGTCTTCGGAACAGGGTATTTAAAAATGGCTTCGATTTTATTTGGGTTGGGTTTTATTCCTTCTGGTGTAACGATATGACCGAGAAACTCGGTTTCCTTTTTTAAGAATTCTCATTTTTCTAACTGGATTTTCAAGTTAGCTTCGTTAAGTCTGCAAAAGACTCTTTCAAGAGCTTCTATATGCTCCTGAAGGGAGGTGCTGAAGACAATAATGTCGTCCAAATATACCAAGCAGTCTTTTCCGATCAAACCATCTAAGATTGTGTTCATCAACCTTTGAAAGGTTGATGGTGCGTTCTTAAGCCCAAAGGGCATGCGCAAAAACTCAAAATGTACACTTTGAGTGGAAAAAGCTGTTTTCATTTTATCGTTGGGGTCCATTTCTATTTGATGGAACCCTTTTGCGAGATCTATTGTACTGAAGTACATACACTTCCCCAGCTTGTCAAGTATTTCATCCAAGATGGGGATGGGATATTTGTCGTTTACGGTGATATCGTAACTTACGATAGTCTACGACAATTCGCCATTTTTGAATTTTTGAAGCGTCTAGCTTCTTTGGCTTATTCCCTGATCTAGCATTTCCTTAATTTGTTTATCGACCTCTGACCTATGGACTTCATGATACCTGTAAGATTTGACATATATAGGGTCTTCATGAGTCGTTTTTATTTGGTGTTTGATACTGTTCGTAAATGTCAACTTATCGCCTTCTTTATAGAACAAATTTTCATAATTTATTAACTTTAGTGAACTCTTCTTTGTTAAGGTGGTCAAGTCTAAATATCTTTTTTTGTGAATCATTAACCAAGTGAAGTTCTTCTAACAAAGCATATCTTTCAAAACCAATCTCGTCAAGAAATTTATAAGCGACACCGTTTAAAATAATACTTTTAGTTGCAATATCAATTTTCGCATGAAGTTGTTGAAGCATATCAAAACCAAGCAACCCGTCATATTTTTTTGAAAAATCAAAGACGTAAAATATCAATTTATTGTTCTCTCTTTTATTATAAACATTCTGAATGTTGTTTAGTATAATTTTCCCTGTGACTGTTGTTAAGCTGATAGGACTCGTTTCTAAAATTGAGGTTTTAAGGACGTTTGGTCTTATTATTAGGCTCACTGATGATGCCGTATCGACTAGAAATGTGTTTTAATCGCAACACATAACTCCCTATCAAGTCAGATCGTAGAAACCATCTCCCACAAGCTCTACGAGCACCAAATAATCAGAGTATGCTTACATAATAATCAATATATTTATATTGGTGTTATCTACATTCCTTCAAATTCAATCGAAGATACATACATTCAAATATGTGATACAATCTCATTAATAGCTTCGACCTTGAATGAAGAAGATACAGTGATTATCTTTGGCGACTTTAACCGCCTTAATATTTCCTTTGTCATTGATGACAACTATCTTCTACCGGTAAACCTCTCTAACTCGATTGATTTTACTTTACTTAGTTTCTTTTATGGCAACGACTTACGGCAAGTAAATTGGACTCCAAACCAGAATGGCAGATGGTTAGACTTAGTCTTCACTAGTGCCTACGATGTTATAAATGTTAGACCTTTTTTCTAACAGTCCTCACCACACAACCTTATCTACAGAGCTATCCGCCTCCGATATAACATTTGTCCACTCATTTGGTAACTCCATTGTATTTTCTTAATGCAGATTCCGATAGAATTCAAAATGGTCTTAATACTTTTAACTGGAGTGATCTCTCAGCATTTGATCTAGATTGTGCAGTTTCACTTTTCTGTCTTCGTATCTTCACAATTATTGATAGACATGTCCCAAAAATAAAGACAAAAAATAAACTTTCCGAACCATGGTTAGATCACAATCTCAGAAACCTAAGAAACCAAAGAAATAAATTATACAAAATAATCAAAACCACAAACAATGTAAGTGATGAAGTGAAGACGAGATATGAAGAGTTGGCCAATGTATTCTCTACTAAGTCAAAAGAAGCTTATCAATTTTATATTAACCTTATGGGTAAAAAAAATGTTGATGAACCCAAAAAATTTTTTGATTACATTAATGTTAAACGTAAGTCAAACGGATATCCTACGTCCATGTTTAAAGGTTACGTAATTTCTTCAAACATACAAGAAATTTGCAATCTCTACGCAGATCATTTTAAAGAGGTATTCTGTATACCTACCAACGAAACTCACAATATCCCTCCATTTCCAAACACACCATATTTAATCATATTCAACTTACGCAAGAAGAGATATCCAAAGCAATTAAGGAACTTGATCCATATAAAGGACCAGGTCCAGACCTCATACCCCCAATCTTTTTAGTCCAATGTGTAGACCCACTGATCATGCCTTTATTTATAATCTCTAATAAATCCCTATTTCAATGTGCTTTTCCATCGTATTGGAAAACATCACACCTCACACCAATTTATAAAAAGGGCGACAAAAGGTCGGTTGAAAGTTATAGGGGAATTGCAATGCTATCGGCCATTCCAAAACTATTCGAAAAAATGATATCTGATAAACTAACATGTATTGTAAATCCTCTTCTCAATGAACAGCAACATGGTTTCCGTAAAGGAAGATCAACCACCACAAATCTTATGATCATGGTCTCTGATGTTTTAAGTAAAATGGAAAAAGGACATCAGGTAGATGCAGTATACACCGACTTTAGCAAAGCAAAGACTTTGATCGTGTTGATCATACTATTCTGGCTTGCAAATTGAACTGGTTGAAGTCCTATTCATGCGGCCGTTCCCAATTCGTAAAGTTTCAAGGTACCTTATCTAAACAGATCTTAGTCACATCCGGCGTACCACAAGATAGCCACTTTGGCCCACTTCTCTTTAATATTTTTATCTCTGACCTATCTGATATGCTTTGCGATATCCCTCATCTGATGTATGCTGACGACCTAAAAATATACCATGTTATTCAATCGGAAACAGATATAATGTACTTACAGTCGAAACTGTTATCTCTTGAGTACTGGTGCAATCAAAATAAGCTGCATCTTAATGTTAACAAATGTAACGTAATAACTTTCTCACGTAAAACTTCTGCTGTAAATAACAACTACTTCCTTAATAGAATTGAGCTTAATAGAGTCAATCGTATCGTTGATCTTGGAGTAGTCTTAGATAATAAGTTGCGATTCAATTTACATTATGATAAAATTGTATCTAGGGCCAGCAAACAACTTGGTTTCATAAAGCGACGTGCAAGAGAGTTAAAAAATGTATGGGTAACTAAGACATTATTTTGTGCATTAGTGCGCCCTTGAGTATGGATGCCCTTCTTGAGTATGGATGCATCATTTGGAATCCTGCTTTTGAATCACACAGTGAAAGACTTGAGTTTATTCAAAAACAATTCTTGCTGTTTGCACTTAGAGACACTTATAACCCCCTTGATTACAATATCTTGCCACCCTATGAATATAGGCTTAGCCTCCTTAATTTAATGCCCCTATCATCACGAAGGTCGTTACTTAGTTCATGTTTTACCTTCGATGTTATTAACGGAGTTATTAATAGCGCGCATATATCAAATAGGATAAAATTCAACGATCCATTAAGACGTACAAGGCATACAAGACTATTAATTAAATATCAGCATCACACTGTCAATGTCACAAATAATGAGCCGATAAATAGATGCTGTAGGGAATTCAATAATATCAGCGAGCACTATTTACCACCAATGTCTAAATTCACCTTCAAGAAAAACCTTTCTAAGTCGCTATTTCAGTCCTAATCCCGTACTACTTCTCTATTTACCGTCTTAATCTTAACCTTATCTTGTTCCCTGTCCCTTTTCATTTATAATATAAATATAAATAAGTTATACAATATACGCCACACCCCCCAATATGGGGGGAATCATTTTACAAAAGAAAAAAAAAGAAAACAACTTAGCTTCCCTCTCCCCTTTATACTTGCCTTAAGTTAAAATTGTAATTGTAACTATAAGATTACCTTGCTTGGTTAATAAATAAATAAATAAATTTAATGGGTATATTTTCGATTATTAATTCGATTGCTGGTAACTGTCCGAGGCCTCTAGCCGAAAATTCCCGTTATCTTGTTCCATAGGCTCAGGAACACCAAAACCTCTGATATTAGATTGATTTGAATTGTTGCCCCTTACAGTGTGGAGATGTGACTGTGTTACCGGATTACAATTAGAGTTATGCTGAGTGTTGTCAAAATTGTTGTTGTAAATGGGATTCTGTTGGGTACTAGTGAAATTGTTGTTACATTAAACTAAGATCATATACATTGATGGTCAATCCTCAACTAAACTAAGCTCAGCTTAGTGCAGAGAGTGTTGCCCAAAAGAAAAAGGGAGCAGTAGTAAGGTAAAGAGTGGTAACAATGTTATTGAGATCAAGGAAAGAAGAGAAAGAATCGTACAAAGCATTAAACTGAGCGCTCCGTTCGACGGCGATAGAAATTATTTGGCACTGTTCATTGACAGCCTTAATACGTTGATGCCAGCGGCTTCGACTCTTACCGAGGAAAAGAGACCTTTCTATTTTCAATGTGTTATTAGTACTCTGCGTGGTCCAGCACTAGATTTGGTAAGAAGAGAACAACCTACGAGCTGGGAAAAATTATTTTGCCTCTTGATTGACAAATTTGCAGACACAACAACTGTTACGTCACTTATACTATTAGTTAACAATATAAAATTTAAAGGAAATGTCAAACAATTGTGTTAGGAAATAAATTCAGAAATTTGCAAATTGAAAGATAATATTAAGTTAAAAGAAAAGAACTTTTCTACAATAAACTTTTTAAATAACGAATTAAATAAAATAAGCTTACAAACTCTCAAAAGAGAAATACCTAATCACTTGACTGCTTTAATTAATGCTAACATGGCTACAGATTTTAAGTCCGCAATAAAAATTTTAAAAGAAAATGATGCTTATGATTATGTCGTAACAAAAGGTAATAGTAGGAGTCAACAGTTAGTACAACAAACTAGACCACAATTAAATAATTATAGAAATCGAAATCAAAAATCTGAGTATTTTAGCCAGGTTGCAAATACCCAACAAAATCACCCCTGTAACAACAATTTCACTAGAACCCAACAGAATCCCCTTTACAACAACAATTTTAACAACACTCAGCATAACTCTAATAGTAATCCGGTAACACAGTCACATCTCCACACTGTAAGGGGCAACAATTCAAATCAATCTAGAATCAGACGTTTTGGTGTTCCTGAGCATATGGAACAAGACAGGCCCGTAGGCAAGGAGGGGATTTTAGGTGTTTAAACCCCCCAACCCCCCTTAGGGTCCAGAAATTATAAAGAAATAACACAAATGAGACTATTAAATTCAAAATGTGATTTTTTTTTTTAGATAAACTGTGATAATGATGTTAATTTTCTTGAAAACTTTGCTTAATTATTGAAAAATTTTTTTGGCCAAGTGAATGATTAATTTTGCTTATAAGAGTCATAATCATTATATTGGAATTCATCTCCAAGGAGATTGTATATTAAAAATCAGTTTCAATGCTCAAAAAGTCCCTAATATTCAGTAAAAAATATATATGAAATTATGCCTAGAACGAATAGATTTTGTAAACTGAAAAAAATTAGCTTGACATTTTTTATGTCATATCTACCCAGCAAACCATAGTTGACGACTATGTTGAAATTTCGACTAATTCGTAACTATTCGAGTAAAATTTCCTTTTTTTCGAACTGTCTGAACAAAATCGTAACTTTTTCGTAACATTTTCGAGTACTCGTTACGAAATCGTTACGATATTTCGTTACGAAGTCGTGTCAACCCCTTCATACGATTTTCGTTACGATTTCGCAATATTTTTAACGAAAAATATTTTTAACGAAATCGTAACAAACAATTCGCAATCTTTCCGATTTCGGAATCCGATTTCGTTACGAAGAAGTTACGATTTCGTTCAGACAGTTCAAAAGAAAGGAAAGTTTGCATTTCAATTTGTTTTACAAACAGGCGCATAACGAAACTCTTTATAAATTCGTATAAAAAGTGAAACTGTTCCGATATTTGCAGACAGCTAGATATAGTTATGAATTCATCGGAATTTCGACAAAGTCGTCAACTATGGTTTGCTGGGTAAGCTTATTAGACCCAAAATTTTTGAAAAAGCATTCATTTGAGTGGGTTGTTTTTTCATTTTTAAAAGAATAAAGTGACATGAACCACAAAATTTAACACATTATGGGGTATTCCACGTAAAGCGAATGACTATAAAGTTTGATTATTTTATTTTGTTGTTTTCTTGGTATATAAGACATCTAAAATTTCCAACTTGGCACAAAAATTTAGCCCTGTGCGAAGCCTTTTCCAAATAACAGGTTTCGGAAAATCACGAAACGAAGTTTTTTTTTCCGAAAAAAAAGTTTTTGTAAAACATTTTATACAGTCCAATTCTATAGTTATTTGATGATTTTTTAGTCATGTTATCAAATTTTCATAAAAAAAATCAACAATTACAGTTTTTTAAGCTTTTTTATTTAAGTTTTTTTTTTAATTTAAGTTTTTTTAAAATAAATTTTATTATATTAAAAAATTACAAAACAATTTGGAAGTTCAAATATAAATCCACTACTGATCAAATTCATAAATATCCAAAAAAATTTGCTGTTTCATTCTTTTTATAAAAATTTATCTAGATGAGTAATTATTTTAATATTAACATGAACTTATTTTCATGTGATATATTATATAATAAATTGGGTATAAGATACTGGTGCTGTGCAAAACCAGTTTTCGAATTACGGTTTTTAAAAAATAGTCTGAAATTTAAATATGACTATCGGAGTCGATTCCTCAACTCAAAAAATTTTATTAAAAAAAAAATATATATAGTATTTGTTATTGGAATTAAATCATGAGAAAATGAAACTGTTAAATTTTTAAACATCTTAAAATATATTCTTTTTAACTTATTTAAATCGTCGTCGAAATCGTTTTCGAGAACAGTAATATTTTAGCCCTTAACGATAACTCGAACTAGGGTTCACACAGGTTCAAATAGTTGTACACAAGCGTACAAGCGATCAGTAAAAGCGTAAGATAGCCAAAAAGAAACCAAATCTAAAGACTAAAATTTTGTTTCCTCCCGTTTATATGAAATGTCCATAAAAGTTGTGAATACAGCTTCACAAGCTGAACGTATTACAAAATTTTTGCATTTTTCATAGCTGATTTTAATTTTGATTTTAATAAACTGCAAGAAATCTAACCTATTTTTACCGTTCACATTAATAATGTTGAATTAGTAAAATTTTGTCCCACACATTTTTAGTTTTTGTGCTAATTTTCGGAATAATACTTTTTTGAAGAAATTAAAAATTCTCAGTTTGGACCATTTTTCAACAAATCATAGGCAAAAATCAAACAAGTTAGTACTCAAAATTGATTTAAAAAAAAAATCTCATCTCTCTTATGGTCATTTAAAAACAGGCATATTCACAAATAGTCTTAAAAGAAAACGGATTTGCTTAAAAATTTTCATATCCTTTCTTGCAGTTATTACTGGTATCTACTTATAGATTTTTTTATCAAAACCCCTCCTCCCCCCCCTAAGGTAAATCCTAGATATGAGCCTGGAACAAGATAACGGGAATTTTCGGCTAGAGGCCTCGGACAGTTACCAGCAATCGAATTAATAATCGAAAATATACCCATTAAATTTCTAGTCGATACGGCATCATCAGTGAGCCTAATAAGACCTAACGTCCTTAAAACCTCAATTTTAGAAACGAGTCCTATCAGCTTAACAACAGGCACAGGGAAAATTACACTAAACTACATTCAGAATTTTACGTCTGTGATTTTTCAAAAAAATATGACATTTACGAACAGTATCAAACACCAAATAAAAACGACTCATGAAGACCCTATATATGTCAAATCTTACAGGTATCATGAAGTCCATAGGTCAGAGGTCGATAAACAAATTAAGGAAATGCTAGATCAGGGAATAATTTGCCATAGTACGTCGCCATATTCCGCACCAATCTGGGTGGTGCCAAAGAAGCTAGACGCTTCAAAAATTCAAAAATGGCGAATTGTCGTAGACTATCGTAAGTTACGATATCACCGTAAACGACAAGTATCCCATCCCCATCTTGGATGAAATACTTGACAAGCTGGGGAAGTGTATGTACTTCAGTACAATAGATCTCGCAAAAGGGTTCCATCAAATAGAAATGGACCCCAACGATAAAATGAAAACAGCTTTTTCCACTCAAAGTGTACATTTTGAGTTTTTGCGCATGCCCTTTGGGCTTAAGAACGCACCATCAACCTTTCAAAGGTTGATGAACACAATCTTAGATGGTTTGATCGGAAAAGACTGCTTGGTATATTTGGACGACATTATTGTCTTCAGCACCTCCCTTCAGGAGCATATAGAAGCTCTTGAAAGAGTCTTTTGCAGACTTAACGAAGCTAACTTGAAAATCCAGTTAGAAAAATGAGAATTCTTAAAAAAGGAAACCGAGTTTCTCGGTCATATCGTTACACCAGAAGGAATAAAACCCAACCCAAATAAAATCGAAGCCATTTTTAAATACCCTGTTCCGAAGACTGAAAAAGAAATTAAGCAATTTCTAGGATTGTGTGGTTTTTACAGAAAATTTATAAAAGATTTTTCTAAAATAACGAAGCCCTTAACTCAGTGTTTTTAAAAAAAAGGCAATAAAATTGACTTCTCTAGTAAAGAATACCAAGATGCGGTAGATACAATCAAAGATTTAATAACTAAAGACCCTGTTCTTGCCTACCCTGACTATGAAAAAAACTTTGTTTTGACCACTGATGCTTCGAATGTAGCTCTTGGAGCTGTGTTAAGCCAACAAGGTCGCCCAATATGGTTTGCAAGTCGCACCCTTAATGATCATGAATCAAATTACTCAATTACAGAGAAAGAGCTGCTTGCAATCGTTTGGGCCACAAAATATTTTCGGCCATATTTGTATGGATGAAAATTTGTAGTAAACAGCGATCATCAACCCCTTCAGTGGCTTCACAATTTAAAGGAACCAAACTCTAAATTACAAAGGTGGAAATGGAGATTAAATGAATTTGATTTTAGTATAAAGTATTTACCAGGCAAGGAAAACCATGTTGCAGACGCATTATCTCGCATTAAACTTAACGAATGCAATTTTGGTGAAGCTTCATCTAATGTTGCAACTATTCATTCTGCTACAGAAGACTCCGATAGTTATATTCCTATTTCTGAAAGACCACTCAACATTTTTAAACGGCAAATAAGATGAATAAGGAGTACTTAAGATAGGACATATACAGAGAATGTTTTAAAAAATAGTGTTACCACAATAAGCTACATAGAGTTAACTGAAGAAAAGATTAAAGACATCATAAAATCATTTTTACTAGGTAGTCCAACAACAATTTTCATGCCAAACGATAGAGATTTTGTAAGTTTTCAGAATATTTTCAAAACATGTGTAAACAATGGGCGTCATAAGACACTTCGGGCAACCAAAGAACTAGAAAATATTCACGACTATCCTGACTTCAAAACAAAAGTCCTTGAAATCCATTTAGAAGGTCTTCACCAAGGTATTGAAACAATTGCTAGTCATTTAAAAAAACAAAATATTACTACCCTAATTACTTAAGAGAAATTACCAAAATAATCAGCTCGAGTGAGTTATGTAATAGATGTGAATATGACCACATTTCACATAAGCTACCGTTCAAAATCACTCCTCCAGTTTATGAAACTAGGGAAAAGTTCGTCATTGATTTTTGGGAATGGCACAAGAAGCATTTCTTGACTTGCATCGACTTATATTCTAAATTTGCTATAGCGGAAGAAGTTCAAACTTTAAACTGGTTAGGAACAAAATAGGCTCTTTTAAAAATTTTTAATTCAATGGGACCTCCAAAGGTATTGAAAATTAACCAGGACCAGGGCATTAATAACGTTAACATCAAGCAATGGTGAAATCAGTTAAACATTTAGGTAGAAGTAACCACAGGAAAAACCGGAATAGCTGATATTGAACGATTGCACAAAACATTGAATGAAAAACTTCGAATTATTAACACTTCAGAAGACAAAGAACTAATTCACATTCAAATCGAACAAGCGATATTTATACGTACATATAACCACAATATAATACATTCCACGACCGGTGAAACACCTTACAATATTTTTTATAACAGATTAACCCCAAAATACAACCCCCAATTAATCAAGAAAAAGAGAATAAATAACACAAATAAAACACGTATAGAAAATCCAATTGATACAACATCAATAAATTCTGAAAATGCTAGAAACGACTTGATTGGTTAATTCTGCATTGGTTAAAGCAGAAAATGATAATGAACATTTTGTAGTTAAGTTTAAAAACCGAAAGATACGAACATATAAAAGTAACTTTAAAAGAAAAAAGAAACTTTAAAAAATAAAAAAAATTAAAAAAAAATTTAACTTTTCTTTTCTCTATATTAATGTTTTCAAAATCATCTTTATCATTAAATTTGCCTTTGAATACCATGTAGTGAAATATTACCAATCTTTATTATATTGAATTAATTATTTTTTTTATAAGTTTTATTAATAAATTTATTTTTTTTTATTTTATCTTGCATAAGGATTAATGATTTTCTTCTATATCACTCATAAAACATTTTTTATAGACTATACTTAATTTTATTTAATATAAAATAAGTTTATTTATTTAATACAATATGTTTATTGCATTATTTTAAGATGGGTGAAGTGACATTGTTACCACTCTTTACCTTACTACTGCTCCCTTTTTCTTTTGGGCAACACTCTCTGCACTAAGCTGATCTTAGTTTAGCTGAGGATTGACCATCAATGCATATGATCTTAGGTTAATGATCAATTGATTTGAAGATTAGAACTCTGTGAAATTATAAGTTCATTTAATAAAAATAATAACATTTATAAAAGCAGTTAATGAAATAAATAAATTTCAAAAAACTTAAATAGAGTGAAATTTGTTACTTATAAATATATAAATATTTAAATATATAAATATATAAATATATAAATATATAAATATATAAATATATATATATATAAATATATAAATATATAAATATATAAATATATAAATATATAAATATATAAATATATAAATATATAAATATATAAATATATAAATATATAAATATATAAATATATAAATATATAAATATATAAATATATAAATATATAAATATATAAATATATAAATATATAAATATATAAATATATAAATATATAAATATATAAATATATAAATATATAAATATATAAATATATAAATATATAAATATATAAATATATAAATATATAAATATATAAATATATAAATATATAAATATTTAAATATATAAATATATAAATATATAAATATATAAATATATAAATATATAAATATATAAATATATAAATATATAAATATATAAATATATAAATATATAAATATATAAATATATAAATATATAAATATATAAATATATAAATATATAATATATAAATATATAAATATATAAATATATAAATATATAAATATATAAATATATAAATATATAAATATATAAATATATAAATATATAAATATATAAATATATAAATATATAAATATATAAATATATAAATATATAAATATATAAATATATAAATATATAAATATATAAATATATAAATATATAAATATATAAATATATAAATATATAAATATATAAATATATAAATATATAAATATATAAATATATAAATATATAAATATATAAATATATAAATATATAAATATATAAATATATAAATATATAAATATATAAATATATAAATATATAAATATATAAATATATAAATATATAAATATATAAATATATAAATATATAAATATATAAATATATAAATATATAAATATATAAATATATAAATATATAAATATATAAATATATAAATATATAAATATATAAATATATAAATATATAAATATATAAATATATAAATATATAAATATATAAATATATAAATATATAAATATATAAATATATAAATATATAAATATATAAATATATAAATATATAAATATATAAATATATAAATATATAAATATATAAATATATAAATATATGAATATATAAATATATAAATATATAAATATATAAATATATAAATATATAAATATATAAATATATAAATATATAAATATATAAATATATAAATATATAAATATATATAAATATATAAATATTTAAAAATATAAATATATAAATATATAAATATATAAATATATTTGTATTTTTGTATTTTGTATTTATTGAGCACATATGTAAGCATATTAGAATAGAATTCTTTTGCATGCCGCAGATTCAAGTAAATAACAACTAATAAGCTTAAAACTAAATATTTAAAATTAAAATCAAAATGAAAATTAATAATAAAATGAAAATCAAAATGAAAATTAATATTAAATTAGAAAAAACAAGTAATTGTAAAATTTAAAATTTAGAAATAAAAATGAGTTCATAAATTTTATAAGTAAAAATCAACAATTTTAACAAGAAAGTGACAAGGTCATAATTTAAAGATAATGGCAAATTAATTGCAACTTCGAAAGATCTTAAAAGGGAGAAGCAAGAAAAAGAAAACGAGGATAGATAAGAGTTAAGAAAAGTAGTTAAAAATTAAATGCTTGAAGGCTCTATAGTTGGAAACAATCTTAATGTGATTAGGCAAAGAATTCCACAATCTGATTGCACTGACGAAAAACAGTCTGCTAGAGTTTTTGTAAAAGAAGCTCGGAATCAAGAAATTCATACCTCTGCTAGACCTACAGAACTTAAGTTTTTCAAAGAGGTAAAGTGGACAACGCGAGTTTATAATCTTATGCAGGAATAGACAATTTCGCGCTTCAAGGTAGCGAAATAGGCAACGACCAAGTAATTTGTTGCGGTAGAATGATATATGGTCAAACTTTTTTATGCCATAGACATAACGGGCAGCATTATTCAGAGCAACAAGCAACTTGTGAGATGACCGTGAATCCAGATTGCTATAGACGACTTCAGAGTACGTAATAATTGGCAATAGCAGTTGCACGACTAGTTTTCGTCTGGTTTCGATGGGAACAAATGCTGCAGTCATTCTCAGATTTCTCAATAAATAGTAGACTTTACTCACACAAGAGTTTATATGGTCCTCACTGGACAGGGAAGTATTTATATAAAAACCAAGATTGGAAGCCTTACTAACAGCTTTCAGTTCGACATCGTTGAGGAGAATAGAGGGAAGATCGAGATTAGAGAGGGGAGTTTTACAGATCGGCAGGACGTACGATTTTTGAGGGTTTAGCTTAAGCATGTTGTCTTTAGCCCATGCTGCTATCATATTCAAATCTTCATTTATTCTTACACATAAATCTTCGATTAGTCCTACAGGTCTGGACAAATACAGCTGTAGATCATCAGCGTATGCATGCATTGTGACATTATTGCACTTGTTGAAGATGTCATTAATGAACATTGTAAAAAGTAATGGGCCAAGTACTGAGCCTTGGGGAACTCCATTGGACGTGTTTTTATACGTTGAGAAGTTGTTACCCACTTTTACGCGCTGTGTTCTTCCGCCTAAATAACTTTTTATGAAACGAACTGATGTGTCAGAAAATCCAAAGTTTGCCTTGAGTTTCTTGCACAGTATATCATGGTTCACGGTGTCAAACGCTTTAGAAAAGTCTAGTAAGCATAGTAAGGTCACGTGCCCTTTATCGAAAGGTATTCTAATATCATCCAAGATTTTGACAATAGCAGTGGAACAGCTATGCCCTGGACGAAAACCAGACTGAAGATTTGACATTAGGCTGAGTGTATTAATGTGATTAGAGATCTGCTGCGCCATTAAAGACTCACAAACTTTTGAAATTGAGGATAACAAACTTATAGGCCGAAAGTCAGCGGGTTCGATGGGATTCGATTTTTTTGCAATTGGTATAATAGTTGCAGCCTTCCATCACGAGGTTGTGAAGCTATGATTAATTATGTGCACAAGCGGACTGATAACATAAGGCAATATGATTTTAATGAACTTAATGGATATTCCATCATCACCGGAAGCATTCGACTTAATTTTAGACACACAGCGTGCGACATCCAATTCACAAACAGCGTTAAAATTAAACTGAGTGGAAAAATTCGAAGCAGATATATTTGAATGAATTGATTCTGGAGATTCAGCAGAGCCCGAGCTCGAAACGAAGTAATCGTTAAGTACACTAGGATCAATTTGGCAAGGTACGTTATTTTTTTTTAGAAATCCCAATGCGTTTTAAATTATTCCATAGCTGTTTAGATGATAAAGAGGGATCTAATTTAGACAAAAAGAATCTTTTTTTTGACGATCTAACGGCTGAGGTAGCTTGATTTCTAGCAAGTTTGTGGTCCTCCCAGTTCAGCATAGTTGGATTGCGCTTCCACCTGCTGTAGGTTTTGCTTCTCTTTTTTAGGTCAATTTTCACAGAAGACGTGAACCAGGGGCAAGATGCATTGGTGATTTGGCGAGTACAAAGGGGAACATGATTATCAAAAAGTTCAGATATTTTGCTAACAAAGAAATTTAATTTTTCGTCAACCGAGGAAAAGAACCAACAATCCGTCCAGTTTATTAGAGACAAGTCAACATACAGTGATGCATAATCAATAGATTTGAAGTTGCGAAAGGAAAAAGTGGTATCAGTGGCAACAGAAGATAGATCCATGTCCAATGTACAAAAAATTAGATCGTGATCTGAAACAAATGATAATTGGTCAAACAGTAAAAGTGATGATAAATCGGAAACAATAAATAAATCTAGTAAACTTGGGCAGGCATTGTTGGCAAACCGAGTTGGAGAAATCAAATTAACTATATTGAGACCCACTTGCGCCAAATTGTTGATTAAGTTTATGCAAGAATTATCATTAACAAGAATATTCAGATTAAAGTCACCGCACAAAACATAATTCTGAAAATCTATGGCGTAATTTGAAACTTCTTTTAGTAGAGGTTCTAGGCTGCAGTTTCGATTGGGATTATAAACGCATGAGAGAAAAACTTTAGTTCTGTTGTTAGAGATTTCTACATTCAAATATTCAACATCAGAATCACTTGAAGAACTGAGCACTTTTACGTGTAAGTATTTTTTTGCATATATAGCAACACCGCCGCCTTTTTTACTAACTCTGTCATGTCGATAAAGATTAAAGTTATTAATATTCAGAAAGGAATCTTTAACATCCTTGTGAAACCACGTTTCTGACACGCAAATTATATCGACAGAAGAATTTTCAAAAACATATTTAACACAATCCATCTTAACGTCATTAAGACTTCGAGCGTTAAAATGTACGATCTTTAGGCCAGAGCGTTGCTTGCACAGAATTTCAATCATAGTTTTGTGATTATCGTCAGCGCTAAAGACTGCGTTATTCAATGCAGACATAAATACAGACATACAGAGCACAACAAACATTTAAATTGGAAAAGGGTAAATGAATGATAAGACAATGGTAGAATGAAAAAACAAAGAAGAAGAAATAAGAAAAAGAAGCTGAAATTATGTAAAAAATAGACAATAGACAAGTTGCAAATTAATACCCTAGATATATTAATATACAGAGCATTTCCATTAAACAGATACTTCTCCAGAGACGACATCATTCGCATAACTATGCAGTTCATCAATGTTGTTGATTTTAATAATAAGTATTTATAAATATTTATATATAAGTATATAAATATATAAATATATAAATATATAAATATATAAATATATAAATATATAAATATATAAATATATAAATATATAAATATATAAATATATAAATATATAAATATATAAATATATAAATATATAAATATATAAATATATAAATATATAAATATATAAATATATAAATATATAAATATATAAATATATAAATATATAAATATATAAATATATAAATATATAAATATATAAATATATAAATATATAAATATATAAATATATAAATATATAAATATATAAATATATAAATATATAAATATATAAATATATAAATATATAAATATATAAATATATAAATATATAAATATATAAATATGTAAATATATAAATATATAAATATATAAATATATAAATATATAAATGTGTAAACGTATAAATACATAAATATATATTTGTTTATGTGCAAAATTGAAAAAAAAAATTTCGGTTATGCCCGCCTCCCACATAATTTTTTATTTTGTGTGGAGGCGGACAAATGGGCAAATAGGGAGACATAGATCTCAATTTAAAAATCTGGAAAAAATTTAGAGTAGTTTTTTGGCATTTGGAGCCAATTAATAACCAGCCATCATTGACATTTGAAAAAAGCCATATAACGACCACCCTAATAAGGTGTGTTTCATGTATATAATGACATTTCAAAATTAAAAATATTTTTGTAACGGCCAGTGTAAACAAAAGAGAATGTTGCGAATTTGGTCTTCTATTCACAATAACAATAGTGAGCAAGAGCGAAGTCTATTCTAATAACGCTACATTGTTTATTGCTAAACATCACTTTTAATTGTGCTTAAACGAATTGCTTGATCGACGAAAAGTAAAACGATTATGCTTGTGAGAGAGAATGAATGAAATAATAGAAGATATGCTATATCGTCATTATTGTTGTGTGCATTGTTCTGTTTATTTTTGCTTGTAACATACTAAAAAGAACAATCACGAAATGATTTTTATAGCGTTATTCTGGTGATTGACAATTGTAAATTTATTGACAACCGTAAAAATGTCTAATTTTAAAATATTATCAAAAGCTCATAACATGACAAAACTGTCAAAACCAAAAACAAAGTATTCAGAATAAATAAATTTGCGAAACATTTTGAAAGTTTCCTACTCTTTGGGCAAAAAATAGCACATTAAAGACTAAAGACTAGCTTGTAAATGAATTTACAGTTGTCAATCACCAGAATAAGGCTATTAAAATGCTCTTATTTCATTCACTCTAATACAGAGAACTGTCGGAACATGCTACAATTTTGTTACTTAGGGTGTGTGCAAATTGAACTAAATTTCTACTTAAACTAAATTAAGGTAAAGCAGTTAAGGTTTATAAAGGTTTATTAAGGCTAATTAAGGCTAATTACAAATAGGTTAAAGGTTAAGAAATGGCATTGTTCTCTTTTCTTAAGAAATGTCATTAATTTAGCAAGCATTTAGGTAGCTCGGAATTTTTTTAATTAGTTTAGGAAACACTGCTTTATCGACACAATTCAGTTTAGGTAGCAATTTAGTTCAATTCGCACACATCCTTAATATTTGGCCTATAAGACATTTTTTTACAAATTTTTAAAGTTTCTTTCATAAATTAATTATGAATATTTTCCTTTATTTTTTTATTTTGAAATAAACACACTAAAAAGAACACAAACTTGTGTTCAATTTGATTTAAGACTAGTCAGAGCGTTGTGTTGAAATTATACTTGGAGTATTACAAATTTCCTTTACAGTTCAACAAACAACTAGCTCAAATAAATAAACAGATCAAAAAAATAAAGGAACTAGATAATTCTGCAAACATGTGTCCATGAATTAGTTTTGCTCTATATGTTCTATGTTCCGCTCTATGTTCCGCGGACATGTTTAAATGGACTAGTTCCGCTCTTTAAAGGAAACGTTCCAAGTCCATTCCGTCTCCGGAACTGTTTAGCACAAGCCTATTGGAGTGGCTGGCATACTCTTCCGATTGCAACCCCATCGAGAATTTGTGGGGAATTCTTGTACGCCAGGTGTATAAAAATAACAGACAATTTGGCATCGTAAAAGTACACAAATCAGTTAATCTCAAGGAATGGAGCAAAATTGATTCAAATACATAAAAAAAATTAATTGCAAAAAGTGTGCCAAATCGCTTTTATAATATTATTGGAACCAATGGAACAGTAATTTTATATATTATTTTTTTTTAATTCAATAAAAATAGTTTTTTATTCAAAACTTTGAAGTGGCGTTTAAAATATGAAACAGCATTAAAAGTGTATTAAGCAATAAACAATTACCGTTATTAGAGAAGTCTGCACTTTTGCTTACTATTGTTGTTGTTCATAGATGACCAAGTTCGCAAAATTTTATCTTTTGTTTAAACTGACCGTTACAAAAATATTTAAAATTTCGAGTTGGCGTTATATATATATATATATGTGTGTGGGATGTAAGGACCTATACCTCAACAATTTCTGCTTGTTGCTTTCTTATATTATTTTTGGAATTTTGAATTTTATGTATCATTTTTATAAAATACTAGCTTAAACCCGCCGCTTCGCCGGGTTTTCAAAAAGTTTTCATTCAAAAATTGATAGTGGGTAGGCTTGATTTTTCGCTACCAAAACGATTTTTTATTGTTTAAGTAATACTACAAATTATTAACCTTAAGATTGTTATATCATCTGATAGGAAATCGGAAACCTAAATTTTGGATTTAATTTTTTTTCCAACAAAAACAGCTTTTATCCAATTTTTTGGCTTAAACTAAAAATTTTTGAAAATTTTTTAAAAAAATTTTTAAAAATATTAATACTTTGGTTTAGTAAAAATTTCAACTTATGTTTGAAGGACATTTTAACAGACAACATTTTTCAAAAAAAATTATTGAAATCCATTGCAAACTGACTGAAATATTTGCCTTCAAAGCTAAAAGTGTGAATTTCAAGTCGTTTTTCTCTCATTCTCAGCTTATAATTAATACTAAAAAGATCTGGTACTAAAATTTTTCACAGTTTTCAAACTACATACATGATTTTGGTATCAAATTGAAGGAAATTTAAAAGCGTTTATTGATTTTGTTCTCGTTTAACCGAAGTGCAATTTAATCCATTAGGACCGAAAGAAAACCATAAAAAACAGACATTTTTAGACTTGAAGTAACATTTTGGTGAAAACTATGTATGCCATTGAGCAGAAATAATTTATTATTGCATGCTAATTTTACTTTTTTTAAAAAACTGGCACTAAAACTTTTGAAATATTATGCAGTATTTAATGAAAATTCGAGACGCATATGTTTCCATATAGTAACATTGGTTGTTAATGGGTTAAAATAAAGTATCCTATTGCACTCTCTGCTGACCTATAAATATGTGTACAAAATTTTATAAAAATCTGAGTTGTCGTTTAAACGTGATGAGTGAACATAAAAAGTGGCTACAGATTTATTAATAGTATAGATATAGATTATAGTATATATGTATATAAAATATTATACTCAATAGTTCAGAGCTAATATTTTTAAGAGCTATAACTTCGGCAACTAATTTAGAGACCGTGTTATTTAAATCAACCCACACAGAAAGCCAATCGGAGCAATTGAAAACAAAGTTTGGAATTGATTTATTGAATTATGAAGTAAATCATCCGCATTCATACACGATTTATGGCAAACACTTCTGCAGACCGAACAGCAAAGAGCTGAATCTTTATCAGTCGATTTATTGCAAATCGTGCAACTGCAAGGGCGCAGTTAAGACATGAGTTATAGAACGACCGATTAGCTTACAGGATTGATGACAACTGATGAGCTAAACTATTTTTAAATAACCTCCAAAAATCATGTTTTTCGTAAAAATTTCGGCTGGAGGGGTTGTTAAAAAAAATAGACTGTCAGAAATAATAGTTTTAAAAAAGTTTTTCTAAACTGCATTAAAGAATTTAAAATTTTTGTCGTTGAACCAAAGATAATGTTGATTTTCATGAATTTTTTGAAAATTTTTAAGTTATTTTCACAAAAATTCAAATAACTTTGTTATTTTATATGGTATCCTAGACTTGAAGAAACCGTTGCAAAGGTTTTGACTGCATCTATTTATTCCTGGACGGAGTTAATCAATTTAATTACCATTTAAGCTAAAATATTGAAAAAAATCATTATATTTTGCAAACACCAAACACCAGCGCAAAAATAATGTAAGAAATGATAAATCATTTAGTTTAAATGGAAATTAAATTGATGAACTCTGTCAAGGAATGATTAGAAGCAGTCAAAACCTTTCAAACGATATCTTTAAAACGAGGATTGTATAAAAAATAATGAAGTTATTTGAATTTTATTGAAAATAACATAAACAAAATATCAACAAAATGTCAAATATAAAAAAATCGGTTCATTTTTAGTCCGTGGAAATGGCAATTTTTTTTTTAGTCATCCTAAATGACACCAACACCGAGAAAAAAGCTTATGTTAAATTGAAGAAAAACCCAGTGTAATTTATAAGATGGCTTTGCCTGTTTTCAGCCACCGTAGTACTTTATCAAAACGCCTAAGCTTTACATGTTGACTTGCCAATTTTTATTGGGTGATAAATTAGCCAAGTATTTGGTAATTTTTTATGCAATCAAATTTTCAATCCAACTGATACACTTGCAAAAGTCAAAGAAGTCGTTGAAACTAATCGAACATACATTTCACACCACAATAATAAATTTCAACAATATATCCCATAATCACTTAAAACATGTAATTTAGTTTTTATTCGCGACGACGCAACACATCGAGGTCTTAAAGAACCATACGATGGACCTTTCAAAGTTCTACACAGAACATCAAAATTCTTTACCATAGTCAAAATAAAAACACAAGCACAATCACATTGACAGACTCAAACCAGCATTCGTGAACAGAGACACACCAGAGACACCATCACCAAAGAAAGTACTCTTCAATCTGTTATTAAACACAATCAAAACCTATGGGGGAATAATGTAGTGTTATAATTACATACCCTATTGGAACAAACTAACTTGTTTTTAAAAGTAACTAATTAAAAAACTAGTTTAAAATAAACCAGTATATGAACTACTTTGAATTATATTAAGGCGGCATCCACTTCAATATATGAAGTAATTGAAATACTACTTAAAAACCACTGATTGATAAACTACTTTGAATTATATTAAGGCGGCAACTACTCTGATGTTGGCATGTTTTAATTGAAAATTTTTATTAGATTACAAGCTTATATATATATTTAACCATGTTATTTCATCAAATATTATTAACTTTTGGCCATCAGTAATAGTTTTCAATTGGTTATTTTAAAGCAATTAAAAAAATAATTTAAATGTAACTAATTTAACAAGTAGTTGAAAATATATGCAGACGACAGTCAATTGACTTATTTAGCGGACATCACCATACAAAATAACTTAGTTCGTTCTATGGGAAAAAGTCAGAATTTCAACTAGTTGTGGTTGACAAAAAACTACTTTATCAACTACTTTTAAATTAGTTGATTTTCCTACAGGGTACATATAGAAACACTCTTATACATACATGATTACATACAGTTAAATACACATTATAAAAATACACTTTGAGTTATTTTAGATATAAATAAAAAAAATTGTTTTTCATTTTGTCAATTTTTATTAATCAAAAAAAAAAAAATAAAAATATTTAGAAAATATTATATTAAAAAGTTGTTAAAAAATTTAATAAAAAATATATTGATAAAAAAAAATTAAATCAATCACAAAATAATTAAAAGAGCTTAAAAGCTATATGTGATATCGCCGCCAGCATTGATTTAGAAGAAAATGCAACCATAGCATACATTGTTGATGGTATCATAGATGACTTTCCAGAGAAGATCAAATTGCAAGGTGCTACCAATTTTAAGGAATTGGAGCTGAAATTCATTGAGTATAATCGTATTAAATCAATGAAGACGAACTCTGCTCCAACACCAAAAACTGTGAGGAAATTAGAGTTTCAGTTAAAAGCAAGAATTCATGGGGAAGTGTTAAGAAAATTTTGCTATACACGTGGAGAAAAAGGTCATGGAACAAGAAATTGTCCAAGCGCAAGCAAAGGTCCTAAGTGTGTCAAATGTAAACAATTTGGACATATTTCAACTAATTGCAGCTCAGTTGTTATCGAGAAGAAGAAAAACCAGTTTCCAGTAATTTCAATAACATATGTGAACCTATCACAGAGGAAAAGATTGGTCTAAAAACTTTTTATGATCTGGTGGATACTGGAAGTAGCGTGAGCTTAGTGAGGCAGAACATATACGAAGCAATTGGCACACCGGAACTTAAGAAAACCTCTCGAAACTTTATTGGCTCAAAGAAGACGTTTGCAGAAGGGCTGTTTACTCAGAGTATTGGATTATCTGGTGAAGATTACGAGTGCAATTTTTACGTAATGCCAAATTCAAGCATGACATACGATATTTTTTTGGGACGAGAGTTCTTAGATGACTGCATGCTTTATATGTCATCGAGGGAACTCAAACTGAAGAAAAATGCTAAAACAGGAATAGTTAACGAAGATCATGACGAGAGTTTAAATAACATTCAGGTAATAAAAGACAAAGTTGAATTAAATGTGCCAAAGAAATTCGAGGATATCGTTTTGCGAATGCATAAGGATTACAAACCAAACAAAAATGTTGAATGCCCAATAAAAACGCAGCTAATTTTAAAAGATGAAACACCAATATATCAACGCCCAAGACGACTTGCGCCGTTGGAAACCGAAGTAGTACGAGAGCAAATTGACGAATGGCTGGACGAGGGTGTAATAGCCCTAAGCAATTCCGAATTTTCAAGTCCTGTGGTCGTCGTTCGAAAGAAGGATGGGCGTTATCGTCTATGTGTAGATTTTCGAAAACTCAATAAAGTTATTCTAAAAGTCAAGTTACTAATGCAAAGGATCGATGACATCGGACTTAAAAAACGGATTCTTCCACGTGTCAATGGATGAAACCAGTATAAAATTCACCGCATTTTTAACAGTCGATGGTCACTTCATGTTTAAAAAACTCCGTTAGGACTCAATATGTTTCAATATGTTGATGACATAATCATACCTGCCAAGGACTACAAAATAGGATTGCAAAGATTACGTGGTGTTCTGCAGGTGGCAGCAGAGAATGCATTGGAAATATGTCAATTTCTGAAAGAAAAAGTCGAATATTTAGGATATGTGGTCACTAATTCGAGAATATATCCATCTCAAATGAAGATAAGAGTTGTGCAGAAGTTTCCAGTCCCAACAACTGTCAACAATTTGCAAAGTTTCTTGGGACTAGCTGGATATTTTCATAAATTAATTGTGGCTTTGCTTGTGGCGCCACTTAATCAACTTTTTCGAACAAGTAAGAAAAATATAGTATTTCAAAATCAATGTATGCTGATTTTTGAGGAAATAAAAACAAAGCTTAATCACAACCTCGTTTTACAACTATACGATCAAAACGCTACAACAAAGCTGCACACTGATGGCAGTAAGCATTGGTTTGGAGCGATACTGATGTAAAAACGTGATGAGGAATCTCCGTTTCATCCTGATCTATTGGAGTAAATCTACGAGTGCTGCTGAAAAGAATACCATTCTTACGAGTTAGAGGTTTTTGCAATAGTGGAAGCTATTTAGTTACGACCATATTTGTTAGGAATCAAATTCAAAATTATAACAGATTGCGCTGCCTACCAAAGAACGATCAGTAAGGTCGATATTCCGCAGTGGGTAAAACGCTGGACTCTTTCTTTACATAGAAGAATACGATTATACCATGGAACATCGCTCAGGTGAGGGAATAAAGCATGTTGACTGCTTAAGCCGGTATCCAGTAATGGTCACTGAATGCTCTCTGACTGCGCTCTGGAGTAAACATCGGGCTGAATATGAATACGTCAAATCGATCAAGAATATAATAAAATATATACATAAAAAAAAAACAAGAACACGAAAATTTTTTACTCGAAATGGACTGTTAATAAAGCAAATTGATGGCAGAGAACTATTTGTTGTACCAATATCACATGAAAAAGAATTACTAAGAAACGCTCATGAAAAGGGACATTTTGGTGCCAAAAAAACTGAGTGCATTCTCAAAAATCAATACTTCATCGATAATCTAAAGGAGAAGGTCGAAAGATGCGTGCAATGCAGTATGATATGCATTTTAATGAATCGGAAGCAAGGAAAAAAGAGGGCTTGTTAAATCCGGTCCCAAAAGATGATATGCCTAACACTTCACATGGACCATGTTGGACCCATAGCTGCTACAACGACGAAAAGATACAAGTATGTTTAAGTGGTGATAGATTAATTTTCTAAATCCACATGGATTTTTCCGACGAAGACGACGTGTGTCAACCATTTCGACAGTCTCGTAAAAACATTTGGATATCCTGAAAGGATAATTACAGGTAGAAGTGCAGCATTCAATTCAAGCGAGTTCAGAAATGATTGTGATTTTAATCAAATTCAGCATCATCAAATTGCAACCGGCATCCCGAGAGGAAATGGTCGAGTAGAACGCGTAAATGCAGTAATAATATCACTGTTAGCTAAGCTTTCAATAAACGAACCTGAGAAGTGGTATTAATTTGTGGATAGGACGCAAAGATGCATTAACTCAAGCTTCCATCGAGTTATAAACTTTATCCCACATGAATATTACCTGGAGTGAAAATGAGGATTGGTGAAGATGATGAAATCTTAAAGATGCTTTAAGAAGAAATGGTATTATCGTTTTGTGATGATCGTGAGGAACAGAGATCATTGGTAATGCAGAAAATTTTTGAAGAACAATTACGACAGAAAAGTGCTTACGACAAACATCAAATTGAAGCGAAGAAATACAATATTGGTGATATTGTTGCAATAAAACGAACCCAATTTGATACACAAGCTAAATTGAAAAGAAAGTATTTTGAGCCATATGTAGTCAAACAAAAAAAACCAAACGATCGGCATGATGTGGAAAAACTTGTATCTACAGATAAACCTAAGTTAACTTCAACGGCGGCACATATGATGAAGCCTTGGAACACATCGTCAGGACGATGTCTAGTCAGGACTGGCCGTGGGAACCTTTACCTTAACAATTCCTACTTGTTACTTTCTTGTCACATTATATTTGGAAGTTTGAATTTTATGTTTCATTTTTATAAAATACTAGCTTATACCCGGCGCGCTTCGCTGCGCTCAGCGCTTATCCCCTGAAAGAGGGCGTAGCTTTAGTGAAGCCATGCTTTTATAGTAAGTTCTTACCGAGTTTTATTAATGTGTGACTTATTTCGAAAGCTATTCGTATACCGAAAATTTGCGGTGCGGAAAAAGTACCACGCCCCTCGTCCAACACCCATAAAATGTTACCTGTGCAACGGCATGTGTAAATTGAGGTCGAATACTGAATTCCGAGGCTTTGCGACCTATAATTTCCCAAAACTGTTCGAAATCGAAAATTTTAGGTGTATTTACGATCGGCAACAGACTTCACAGGAACCCTCTCAACGCTTTGGTATAAAAATTGGCTTAGCGGTTTCGAAGTCTTTACGTGATATACACATATACCCACATACGTATATACATTAAGTCGCCTCACGCTGTTTAGAAAAAAAATTGTTTAGTCTCGTTCTTCAAAATAATCCATGGCTTATGTTATGATGATCCCCAAAATATTTCGACTAAAAATATTGGCTGGTATGGCAGTTAGAAAAAAACAAACGGTCAGAAATAAGAGTAATGGAAAAAAATTTTGCATCAAAAAATCTTTTATTTTTTCCGTTGGACCAAAGATAATGCGGGTTTTTTTGATTGTTTTAACTTTTTTCATATTATTTTCACTAAAATTCAAACGAATCTTTTCCTAAACTACTTTTAGTCGAATAAATTGTACAATGTAAAAAATGTGTACATTTTTTTGTAATTTCATTCAATTTAGCTATTCACTTTACACTTTATTTTATCATCCATAGATAATTTATTTGACTAAAAGTAACATGGCAAAACAAAAAAAATTTAAATTTGCATTTTAGTGAAAATAATACAAAAAAAAGTTAAAAAATTAATAAAAATCTGCATCATCTTTGGTCCGACTGTAAAAATTTAAAATTTATTAGAGCAGATTGGAAGAACTTTTTCATTACTATTATTTCTGACCGTTTGTTATTTTTAACTACCGCATCAGTAAATATTTTTATAAAAAACTCGATTTTACCATAGAACTCAGGTTCGAATTCTATCTGACACAGAAAGTTTTTTCAATTGAATTAATTTTTCTGTTCGGCCGCCATCTCTATGCAGACAATGGCAAACCTCAGCGAGTAAAAACTGGCATTGAAAGCTTCTTGAGAACATAAGCCCTTCGGAGTCGGCATAAACCTTGAAGATCCAGTTCTCGATCATTTGTGTTCAAACATTTCACAACACGCACGCTTAAGAAGCTCGGTCAAAGTCTGAAATGGCCATTTCCTTTTTGTTTTTTTTTTTTTATTTCAAACCATTCCAGCTCACGGATGACTATCGCTACAGTCGAAATATTTGGGGAATCATCATAACATAAAGCATTATTTTGAGGAACCGACCCGAACACCTTTTTTTTGTGAGTAGCCTTAGTATACATACATACGTTTTTTACAGATAGATAGATGAGCAGAAAAAGTAGGCATGGCAACATTTATATATATAGTGACCGCCACTTGGTCCCATTGCACCTACATATCAAGTTTCACTATCAAAACGCGTACAGCTCAGAAATGACAATGATTTCTGAAAAGTCGGCGTAGATAAAGTGCGACACGCCCATTTTTTAAGGGTTCTGGCAGTAACCATATGAACTAATCTACCAAGTTTTAGTCTTTTACTGTAAAAAAAGTCTGATATATATCCTTTTTATGGATTTGTGGGCGTAAAAAGTAGGCGTGGTAACATTTATATATAAAGTGACCGCCACTTTGACCCATAGCACCTACATACCAAGCTTGACTATCAAAACGTTCACATCTCAGGAATTAAAATTATTTCTAACCGATAGCCCTGGCAGATAGTGCATACTTAGTTATAATTTTTAATTGTAATTAACTATAGAACATTAATAAATAAGTAAATAAATAAATTAAATAAAATTATTTCTGAAGAAAGGGCACAGATATAGTGCTAGCATGCACATGCTTTGCAAAGTTGTCGAGAGTATGCGTATGAACTTAATTACCAAATTTTAGTATTTAACGATGAGAATCGTCTGATTTATGAAAGTTCTATTAATTTCTGGGTAAAAAAAAAACAAGTGGCGTAGTGGGTAGAGTGTGTGGCCCATACGCGAGAGAACCCTGGGTCGAATCTCACCTGACACGGAAAGTTTTTCACTTGAATTAATTTTTCTGTTCGGCCGTCACCTCTCTGCAGATAATGGCAAACCTCAGAGAATAAAAACTGCCACGAAAAGCTTCTTGAAAACATAAGCCGTTCGGAGTCGGCATAAAACATGTAGGTCCAGTTCTCGATCATTTGTGTTCAAACATTCCACAACACGCACAACACAATTGGCAATTTCGTTTTGTTTTTTTTTGTGGGTGGTACAAGTGGGTGTGGCAAATTTTATATATATATATATTGACTGCCACATAGAGCACCTGAATATCAAGTGGTACTATCAAAACGTGTACAACTCAGGAATAAGCATGATTTCGAAAAAGTGGGCGTAGATATGTTGCGACCAGTCCCATTTTTTAACATTTGCCGACAGTGACCATATGAACTAAATTACCAAATCTTAGTCTTCTACAGCAAAAGCCGGCTGATATAAAGCATTTGTTACTGATTTGTGGGCGGAAAAAGTGGGCGTGACAACATTTATATTTACATAGTGACTGCCACTTGAACCTATAGAACCTGCATAAAGGTGCACTATGAAAACGTGTACAACTCAGGAATAAGCATGATTTCGATAAAGTGGGCGTAGTAGTGCGGCCATGTCCATTTTTTGTACATTGGCCGAGAGTAATCATATAAACTAAATTATCAAATCTTAGTCTTCTACGGCAAAAGCCGGCTGATATAAAGCATTTTTACTGATTTGTGGGAGGTAAAAGTGGGCGTGACAACGTTTATATTTCCATAGTGACTGCCACTTGTATCCCTAGCACCTGCGTACCAAGATTCACTATCAAAACTTGAACATCTCAGGAATTAAAATGGTTGCCGATAAGTTGGCGTAGATATAGTGTGGCCACGCCCATTTTTTGTACAGTCACCGAAAGTAACTATCTGAACAAAATTACCAAATCTTAGTTTTATATGATTAAAACTGTCTGATATATAGCATTTTTTTTTGGTTTGTGGGCGATAGAGCCAATTTGGGTTGTATGGGAGGTACCACGCCCCCTTGTCCAATCAACACCAAACTTCACAGGAACACTTCCAGAATGTTGCTTCAGTATCCCTAAAAATTTCATAAAGTTTGGTTCTGTGGTTTTGGAGTCTATACGTGATATACACACATATCCACATACCCACATACATATATTAATTTTTATATATATAGAAGATTTTAAGGCAGATCGAAATTCAATTTTAAAATAAAGAACATCTTGTTTTACGAATATGATCTTTCGACATGTATATACCTTATACGTACCGTGAGGCGAATTTTCACGAAGTTTGAAGGGCTGTATTTTCCAAACGAAGCAAATATCGAACTTGAAATTTTTTTTATATATTTAATTCGATCTACTGGGCAAAGTCCTTACAGATTATAAAAATATTTATACTAGAACAATGTATTAATTACAAGACATGACTAAAATAGTGAATAAAATGCAATCATAAAATAACTTAGTAAAATTACGAGATCAAGAAGTTCGCTAAGAGCTGCTATCAAGGTTGATCTAGTTAAGTCTAAATTCTTACATTATTACACAAATTAAGGCACCTATGGATAGGATCACAATGACCATAGTTCGTTCTATGAAATTGAATGTAGAGAGTGCAATATTCCCTAAGCGGTCTAGCGGGAGCGTGGAATGGTATTAAAAATAATAGCTGGAGTGAATCAATTCTGCCATCTGAAATATCTTGAATATAGAGAATGCTTGATCGATTAAATTTAACAATTAGTTTTTGCAAATTGAGCATTTGGCATCTCATCTCATAAGGAGGCATGCTTTCATGTGAAAACGTGTGTCGTAGCGCAAAACTAGTTAAGTTTTTTGTACTCTGCCGATCCGATCTACGTCATTCTGATAAATTAGGTAACAGGTTATAGCAGCGCATTCGAGAACCGATCTAACTAGGGAAATAAAGGTTGACCTATGGGCAAAAGCATCGCAGAATTCTTTAGAATTTCGCTTGGCATAACCGAGCTACGAATTGGCCTTGGAAATTACGTAATCTCTGCGGCCCTCACAGAGGGCCAGAGGAAGTCAGTTTTGAATCGAAGTAAACTCCGAGATCTTTTATTAATGAAATTCTTGTAAATTCTTGAATTTGGCAACGATAGTTATATATAATGGGTGAAAAATTACGAGAAGTTCATTCATTTAGAGAAGTTAAGTGACATACCATTAGTTGAGCACCAGAATATGAAGCCGTTTATGTTGTCCTGAAATCTCGCGCAGTCAGATAATCTTTGAGTAGCTGCGTACATTTTCTGGTCATCAGCATAGAAAAGGACATTGCAATAGTTAAATGTTTTTACCACGTCATTTATGAAGATGTTAAATAACAAAGTACTCAGGTAACTTCCTTGTGGGACCCCTGATTTGGCATAAATAATTTATAAACTTCTTCTTCGGAAATATTTTAATTGCTTACATCAAAAATTTGCTGTAAATTGAAGAAATCAATCGAGCTAGAAACGGGATCGTAATCACTAAACACAGATCCGAAAAAGTTTGTTAAAAGTTCACATATATGTTGGGCATTAGTAGCTTGGGTTCCTTGATATTCCATATTTTTGGGAATACCAGAGCTTTTTCGCTTTGAGTTGTAGAAAACGCTTAAGGATTGCATTTAATGTTGGACTCGATAGAGTCTAGGTATGTCTTGTAGAGAAAGTTCGATAAAAATTCAAATTGTTTTCTTCGCAGCACAAAACTTGACCAATCTACAGCCGAGTTAGATTTTTTGTATGTACTGTGTGCCTTGTTTTGCTGGTTTTTTAATCGTAAAAGGCTTCGGTTATACCAAGGCAGGTTAAAACTACGCCGTTTACATTTACTGGGTTCATATAGATAAAACTTTCACTAAGGGCTTTTTCTAAAATATAGTGCATAGAAAATATATCTTTACCATGCAGGATAACTTTCCAGTCCATGCTGTTATAAAAATTATTTAAAGCTTGGTAGTTCGCAATAAAAAACAATTATAATAAAATTCACTTGGCATGGAAAGTTTTATCAAGATATGAATAAAATGAGATTTAATTGTTTGATTTGATTTATTAATTTAAGCTAAGCTCTTTTATAGTACAGCATAAACATTGACCATTATAACAACTCAAATATAACAGAATATATAATAAACTTAACTATAAGACAAATATCAGCTTAGTCCAAATTTATAAAAAATTTATAAAAATTTATACAGAGAACAATTTTTTAAAGATTTAACTTAAACAGAAATGAAATATGTTAAAACTTATGGTAAAGCGAGTAGAAGAATAAGAGATAGGGAAAAAAGGGTAGGGTAGAGAAATAAGATAGAATAGATTGTTTAAATGGTCCTCTCCTTATGATTTCCCTAATCCTTCGTGGCAGAGCATTTCACAACCTAATGGCATTGATGAAAAAAAGGTGAGAAGATATTAACGAGCTGTGCCTCGGAACTACTAAAACATAGCTTCTTCTGGACATACAAAACTGGGCTTTATCATACAGATAACCAGGTTTTTTCATGAATTATCTTTTGTAGATACATACAATTTCTAGCATTAAGATAAGCTGTCAAGTCACATCCAAGTATTGCATTTCGGAAACTAGACTTACTTACATACTTACTTACTTAGATGGCGCCTACAACCGTAAGTCGGCTTCCGCTTGTTGAAGCCGATCTAGATTGAACTAGACAGCCGATCAAATTTACGGAGGCAATACACATAGCGCGTGGCATAATTAAATGCAAGTTGGAGCTTTAGCATGGACGAAGAGTCCAGTTTACTATATACGACCTCAGAGTATGTTATCACAGGTAAAATTAGTTGTATTACCAACTTATGTTTGATGTTTACTGGAGTCACATTTGCAGATAATCTTAAGTTGCGCAAGATATTATAAACTTTTTTTGCAATACTATTTACATGGTCGACACAGGAAAGCGAAGAATTAACATAGAAGCCAAGATTTACAATTTTTGACACAACAGTTAGCTTATTTTGACCAATAAATAAATCAGGAACATCATTAACACATATTTTAAATCTACAAATGGGAAGCACATACGATCTAGACGAATTAAGTATGAGATCATTGCTATCGGCCCACACATTGATGCAGCAGAGGTCCTCATTCATTCTGCAACATAGGGCATCAATAAGTCCAGTACGTCTAGATAAATACAACTGAACGTGATCAGCATAAGCGTGAATAGATGCATGTTTGAAAGCAGAAAAAATGTCATTGAAGAACATTGAAAATAGGAGGGGGTAAAGTATGGATCCTTGTGGAACAGATAATACAGATTAATACAGATTTATACCCAGATGACAATTGACCAACTTTAACTTTTTTGTATCTATTATTTATAAGAGAACTGTAAGGAAATAGCCTTATGGTGCACAGATTTACTTGTGTGTGAGACACGAAAACTAAATCTAAAATCCTGTTAAGGTAATTTTTGACGTTGTTTATCTGAAAAAGGCCGAGAGAATGCAGAGAATCACAAATTTGGTACTCGATTGAATTTTTTAAATTAAAAGGAATCAAGATTTTATCATCCGAAATATAACTGATTAGGAGTTAAACGAGAAAAATTAGATAAATGGCAATCATATAAGTTTGCACTACTGTTGGGTGGAATATAACTTAAAATAAAAATAATTTTATATGAACTACAGTTTACGGATACGCATATTTGTTCAAAATAATCGTCGTCTATAAGCAGTGGTATTTTCCTGCTGGCAAATTTAGAAGAAACAGCTATCAGGACACCTCCACCTCTTGACACTCCAGACATTAGCGAACGATCTTTACGATGAACTTCATAAAAGTTGTCAAATAGTTCAGAGGATAAGAACTGAGAAGTCATACATGTCTCAACAATTACTCAGTGGTAAAATGAGCCATGACAAAATATGTCCTCTATCCCATACAATGTATTTCGGATACATCCTAATCCTGTATTGAAATTATATTTACATTTACAAAGGGTTGTCATAGTCATACAGATAAATCCTAAATGGAAACATTGTAAGTGAGAGCCGGACAGTCCTGTATTAAAACATTGGAAGCGAGAGTTTGATCAGTCATGCTTTAAAACATTGTAAGTGAGAGTCGGATCAGTCCTGCTTTAAGACATTGTACGTGAGAGTCAGATCCATCCAATATTAAAACATTGTAGGGAGAATCAGATTAGTCTTTGGTTAAAACAATGCAAGCGACAGTTAGATCAATCTTACATAGGAACATTGTAAATGGGAATGAGATTTATCCCTTTATTGCCAAATGTATAAAAAATAAATTTAATAAATTTCAACTCATTTTTATTTGAGTATGATATTGGTTATTTTAAGTCACATTTCAAAATTGCATTTGAGAAAAAACAAACAGGACAAAATAAAAAAAAATGAAATATGTATCTTCATATTATTTTAAAGTCTTACGACTACATGTAAAAAACAACAAAATTATATTAACAGTTTCCAATAATAAAACAAAAAAGCAATAAGGAAATAAAAAAGCTATAATGAATAAGTTCTTTATTTTAGAAAAATATCTTAAGACAAAATTTATAAGCGATGAGAATGTTTACTTATTTCAGGTGTTTTACATTTTTTCAAAAACATAAAATTCAATTGATTTCCAAAGCACAAAGTATTAAAAAAGTAGATGAGAGACTAAATGCAAATGCTTGAAATTGGCGTGTTTTAAAATTACACATTACAATTTGAACCCTGGTTTTTACTTTTTCGTACGATACTTTCCTAAAATGGCGAGCTTTATGGTTTTTAAAACATAACCGAAGAAGTTTTTCGTAGTCTTTACTGTGAAAACCATAATTCTTTACCGCTTCTGTAAGAAATTCCTGTGAAGTTTTTGAAAGATTTTTTGTTGTTAACTCCATCAAAATTGTATTCTAGAATGACTTTGTTGTCAAATATTCTGTTGAAGTTTTGATAGAGGCTTTGTGGTAGAATCAGTGCTTTAATGTTATCGACCTTTAATTGAAAGAAAAAGTTAAATTTTTTTGTGAATACTTAAGAATGTATATATTACATATTTGTTAGGGTCTGCTCCAATATTAATTTCCAGGTTTTCCAAGTCACTAGAACTTTTACTGGATATTCGTAGGTATCTGGTATCTTTACGTTTCTTTTTATGAACTGGTTTAGTATAGCTACCATTTTGGAATGCTCCTTAATGTTTTCTTCTGCTGAGTTAATAAAATGAATTTATATTAGTTATAAGTATTTATTCAAGCAGCTTAGGTTAACCTTTTACATCATCCAATTTCTCATCCAATAATCTCTCATTCAGTTTTGTAATATTTTGCTTCATGTCAGCTTGAATGTTTAACATCAAGTCTAGTTTCTCCAGCAGTTGTGTTGTCATTTGGTTATCATAATTTTGTTATTTAACATTAAGTCCAGTTTTTCCAAGGTTTGACTTAAGAAATCTGCAAGAACAAAATACTTAAACTTATAATAGACATTTTTTTAATATCACTTTTATACTCACCACTATTTTCTTTATTGTTGTCATATATATGCCGCTTTAAAAATGCCATCCTTGAGGTAAAAATTTAATTTAAGTGCCAGGTGTGTAGCAATGGTAAGAGGAGGAAATTTTCATTAAGAGGAAAAAAAACAAACTCAAAATTGATACACTCTAGAGGCATCGTTTCTTCAAGACCTAAATCGCTCTTAGAAACAACTGAAATACCTAATCCAGCAGAGGAAACAGGTGCATCAAAGAAATTAGTACTTAAAACCCTTTTCCCAATTACAAAATTCTGAACATTAACAATTTCAAAGCGAGTTACTAAAAATGGGATGGAATCTTTTAAACAACATATATTTTCCGGCTCTTTTGTGGTTATTGTGAATGCTGGTGTTTCGAATTTTTTAATTTTATCTTTCCTTCCTATTTTCAGACTAAATGTTCTTTTATTAATGGTTGGATCGTAATGTTTGAAGTTATTATGTATCTGTTGTAATATATTTGTAGGGCTTTTTATTTTTTTTTTTTAATTTGCTGTAAAGTTTTCGTATTTATACGCAGAGAAGTTTTGAATACTTCCACGCTCTCTAACACATTGGGTTACATGCAGCATATTATGTACATTATATGTGAACATATTTTTAGAGTTTAAAATCTCGAACGTATTTACAAATTCACGCAGCATATCATCGACAGTTCGAAGATAACTAGTAAAGTTTTTAGAAAGTAGCACTCTATAGGCGCAGTGGAAAAGCAGGAAATGGTAATAGTAGTCTTCGTTTAAAAATTCTTTGAATACTTTTATCGAAGAATATAAAACAAATTGACGAAACTCGATCGATTTCTCCATCGAGGCAGTTCATTTAAACCCCTTGGCTTTCTTTCAAACTCACAGGGAACGTATTTGGCTAAAGATTACATTTTTTTTTTGACATTAAATCTAAATTTTCATTTTTCAATTTGAAATTAATATTTGTTTTATTAACTAAAGAAAGCAAAATCTTTTTACATACACCCATATCCAACAAATGCATTGGTTCGATAGGGAACTGAGACACCATTTTAATGTTATGCCTTTCTAAAATAGACTGAACATCTTTATAGCGCGGTAAATGGTGCAGGGGATCTCTTCTTGTCGAAAAATCTTCATCTGTGCGTAAATGCCTAACTTCTTCAACTGTATCTGACAAAGTTGTCTGATTAGAAACTGTAGACTGATTAGAAACAATCGTTAAACTAGGAAATTCCACTTCAACATGATTTAAATCATTTGGTAAATCATTTATCACTTTTTTCCTCTTATGATTTCCTCCTCTTTTTTTGCCAAACGCTTCAAATTTCGGCTACTAAAGCAAAACATTTTATTAAACACACTTCTACCACAAACACTTTTCAGTTTATTTTATTTTATTATAATTTTGAAGAACACTTAAAAGAAAACTTTAAACAACGCTTTCAACCCACGCTAACTATTGAAATTTATAACTATTATTTTAAAGAACACTTGCAATAACGCTTTTAAACCACGCCAACTATTGACACTTTTAGCATCTGCAATCATTGCCAGATACAATAATCAGAATGTTTACGTTACTTTTACATTCCAACAAGAATTTTTATTTTTGTGCTGTTTCTGTTTATCTGGCAACTTGTTCGCTGGCATTCTTTTAATTTTAGCATTCATTCGCTTTTATGCTTTTCATTCTGTGTCAATTGTAGCCACAGCAACAGTATTTGTCTTATTCACTCTTTCGTGTTAGCGTGAAAAGACGAAGTGTCGCTACGAAGTGTATACTATGCTATCATGACTGCTCGATTTGTTTATGCTTTGCCTTAATTCGTTGCTTATCCTGATTGACATACATGACTGCTTACAATCAGATTTACGACAAAATAAATATAATTGTGTGAAGGCAATTATAGAAAACATTCGGATCAGAATAGTGTATCGACTGTCATAGAGTTCGGACGTGTTGTAAATTGTAAGCTCCGCAATTGTTAAATTTCAGTTCAAATATTTTTCGTGAATTATTGCATTAAACTGCATATTATTCGTGGACTTCTATAAACATAAATTCTAAAGTGCGAATTTAGTGGTTTCACTTGACCACAGCTAAAAGTTCAGTGGGCTATTTAATAATCAGTTCAACAATACTATAAAATACGACCGAAATTAAATAAAAGTGCGAATTCTGCAAGATATTTTTCGTTCACTGTGTCAACTTTACTCATAAAAAAAAATAACTTGTTGCGCTATTATTGCTACCAACCTCTGACTGCTGTAGTGGCATTTTTCTGCTAAACAGACAGAATTATAAACAAACAATTGTAAACAAACAGAATTATTAAAAAAAGTTAAAAATGAAAAATAGCAATAAAAACAATTAAAATAAAAATGGATAAAATCTGTGCTTCACCTTCTTGTACCACAGAGGACCGTAAGGCGCCCAAGATAACGTGCAAAGGCCTTTGTGGAAAATCTTTCCACACTTCTTGCATAGGCTTATCGAAAAGAAGCTTAACTTATCTTGACGAATATCTGGCCAATTTTTCGTTTTACTGCGATGAATGTAAAGAATTGTCACTCACGCATGTTCTACCCGCGATAAAATGCCTTAGTGACTTAACAAACTCAGTTCGGTCGGAAAATAAACAGTGTTTGAAAAAGACAGTCAATCTA
Source organism: Coremacera marginata (assembly GCA_914767935.1). Taxonomy (NCBI): domain Eukaryota; kingdom Metazoa; phylum Arthropoda; class Insecta; order Diptera; family Sciomyzidae; genus Coremacera; species Coremacera marginata. The sequence goes on from OU612046.1 coordinate 104,278,373, forward strand.
GTGTCGAAATTTGATGAGGCATTAAAATCAATAGAAGACCTCAGCAGTGCTGTCGAAGTGACAAAAAATTAAAGTAATATAAAGCTCGGAACACTTAACCTGGTTAACTTAACCAAAATCTTAAACTATGCCATATACCATCAAAACGATATGAACTGTGTTGAAACCGCAATAAGTGCTATAAATAAATCAATAGACACAAACTTTGAGAAAATAAACACAGTTGATTCAGTAAAAAATGTAACTGAAAATATCGCATGCTTAAGAAATGACGTCGACATCTTGCTGCAATCGACCTCGGAGAAAACAACACAATCACCAACTGTACCAGATCCACTTATCGAAGTTTTGTATCACAAAATAAATGAAATAAGTGACGATCTTGTCTTATTTAGAGAGTCGCTTGCGGAAATATCTGATGCAATCAGTACTGGAACCAACAGAATCAATGTGACAGAAGCCATTGAACACAATTCATCCTCCATCTTCGATGAAATCATGGAAGCCTCCGTGCTATCCTCTTCAGTGCGTCCCTTACCATCTAACTCGGATTCGCAACCTAGCCAACCAACACCCACACCATTAATACATCCACCTGTCGCTGCACCTCGGAAAATAATTAATCACTTTGGAACCTCTTGGACCACATCAGAATGGAATCACAGAATCGAAAAACTGAAGACAGGAAACCAAAGTGATAACACTGTTTTGTTCGTGAAAGGCTTCCCCACAACTACAGGTTCCATTTGGGAACCTGTACAAATTAACCATCTCAGACTGCCATAAAAAGTCGTCAAAACGATCCAAGGTTAGCAGTTTTAAATTAAATATACCCAAGGCATATGCGTGGATGTTTTCTAGTGCAGGTATACGAACGAAAGGAAACATTCGTATAACTGAATGGACGGAAAAACCAAAAATGGAAGTTAAGGCACCTAGTATTAAGCCTATCGCTAAGCCTATGATTAAATCTATTAAGCCTACTAATATTAATAGTAATAAAAATAATCCCACCCACCAAATAAGCCCACCTGCCAGAACACCCTCAAAACCAGCTCAAGATCAAGACTGGTCATATAAAACAAATTTATTCCCAAAGTTTTCTCCATAGTCAAAACTATCTTCTCAACTGTTATCTTCTTCTAAGTTTCCTATTACTCAATCGTCGAAACTCCCTTATCATAAAGTTAAACGGGTTTCGTTTAGCCTCAATAACGACGAAAAAAATAAAACTTACTTACTTACTTACTTAGTTGGTCGTAACAACCCGTGTCCGGGTTTCAACCGACCTCATCAGCTCTCGCCAGGCGCCTCTGCTTTGCGCGAGCCTTCTCCAATCGGATACACCAAGTGCGGTTAGGGCTTCCTCAGCCTGGTCCATCCATTGGAGGCATGGTCTCCCTCGTCGTCGTTGACCAGCGACCCTCGCCTCGAGCACCTTTTTCGCTGGAGCTTCATCGTTCATACGATGGACATGACCCAGCCAGCGTAATCGCTGCACAGTTATACGCCGAACTACGTCAATGTCATCGTAGAGCTCATACAGCTCGTGGTTCATTCGGATGCGATAGTCATCGCCGACTCGAACAGGACCGAAGATTTTGCGAAGATTTTTTTTCTCGAACACCCCCAGAGCGGCTGCGTCAGTTTGCGAAACTACCCATGCCTCAGCGCCATAAAGCAGCACAGGTAGAACGAGCGTCTTGTAGAGTGTTAGTTTTGTCGATCGAGAGAGGGCTCTGGAACTTAGTTGCTTACTGAGCCCGTAGTAGCACCTATTAGCAATTATTGTTCTTCGCTTTATCTCCAGGCTGATTTCGTTTTTGGTATTAATGGCGGTGCCAAGGTAAACGAACTCCTTGACTACTTCAAAGTTATAGCTGCCGGATGAAACGTGGGAGTCTAAACGCCGAGCTCCCTTGTTTGTAGACAGCATATATTTTGTTTTGCCCTCATTTATCGTCAAACCCACTTTGGCTGATTCCTTTTCGATAGCGGCGAAAGCAGCGGTAACATCTCTCTTGGTTCTGCCGACAATATCAATATCATCAGCGTACGCAAGGAGCTGGACGCCTTTGTAGAAAATGGTGCCATTACGATGCACACCGGCCTTTCGTACGATCCCCTCCATGTTGATGTTAAAGAGATCGCAAGACAGTGGATCGCCTTGCCTGAAACCTCTTTCGGTATTGAAGGTTTCGGAGAGGTCATTTCCTACCTTGACGGAGCTGCGTGTGTTGCTCAACGTCATTCTGCAAAGTCTAATCAACTTTGCAGGTATACCGAACTCAGACATTGTTGCGTATAGGCAATCCCTTCTCGGGCTATCGAATGCAACTTTAAAATCGACAAAGAGATGGTGTGTGTCAATTTGATTTTCGTGGGTTTTCTCCAGGATTTGTCGTAGCGTGAAAATCTGGTCTATGGTGGACTTACCAGGTCGAAAGCCACACTGATAAGGTCCAATCAGTGTTTTTGTAATCGGCTTTAATCTTTCACATAGTACGCTTGAGAGAACCTTATATGCGATGGAAATAAGACTGATACCTCTATAACTTGCGCAGATTGTTGGGTCTCCTTTCTTAAGTATAGGGCACAGTACGCTGAGGTTCCAATCGTCGGGCATGCTTTCTTCTAGCCATATTTTGCTGATGAGCTGATGCATGCGCCTTATCAATTCATCGCCGCCGGTTTTAAACAATTCAGCTGACAGGCCGTCAGCACCCGCTGCTTTGTTGTTTTTGAGTCGTTGGATATCAACTCGAACCTCATCATGGCTAGGTGGTGGTACTTCCACTCCGTCATTGTTGATTGGTAGCTCTGGACTGCGCTCTCCATGGGCGGCATTGGTGAAATCGTCGCCAGTAAGTAAATTGGAGAAGTGCCGTCTCCACAATCTCAGCACACACTGCGTATCCGTATTCAGATCTCCATTTTCGTCTCTACAAGTGGATGCTCCGGACTTGAAACCTTGGGTTAGACGCTTAGCCTGTTGATAGAATTTTCGTGCATCCTTCTTGCCCTGGAATACCTCTAGTTCCTCACGCTCACGCTTTTCCTGCTCTCTTCCTTCCTCTTTTCGCGGTAGTTTTCTCGCACGGCTCGCGTTGCAGCTGACTGCAGCGTTTTTCTATAAGCGGCGTTTTTTACTGCAGTCGCGATGCGACACTCCTGATCGTACCACTGGTTCCGAGGTTGCGGGCGCCGGAAACCAATGACTTCTTCAGCGGCAGCGCGCATGGAGTGGGATATATGCGCCCAAAGTCCGCCGGCGTCGTCGGGTCCAGAGGTTGGTTGGTTGAGCTTAACCGAGAGTTGAGCGGAGTAGGCTTCGGCAGTCCGTTGTAATTGCAGCTTAGCGACATCTAGCTTTCGTTGCATTCCTGTGCGTATGTTCTTCGCATTGCATAATCGCATGCGGATCTTAGCTGTAACAAGACAATGGTCGGAGTCAATGTTGACCCCCCGAAATGTACGCACATCTAGAACACTAGAGGCATGCCTTCCGTCGATTACAACATGATCAATTTAGTTTCGCGTTTTTTGATCCGGGGACAGCCAGGTGGCCTTGTGGATGTCGAGGTGCTTAAATCTGGTGCTACTAACTACCATGTTTCGCGCCGCGGCGAAGTCAATCAGTCTTAGTCCGTTGTTCGTGGAGGTCTCATGAAGACTGAACTGACCGACAGTGGGGCCAAAGATGCCTTCCCTTCCGACTTTCGCATTAAAATCGCCGAGGACTATTTTCACGTCATGGACCGGAAGGTGGTCGTATACGTCCTCAAGACTAGCGTAGAAGCGTTCTTGACGGCTTCGTCCTTTTCTTCCGCCGGGGCGTGCGCGCAAATAAGGCTGATGGAGAAAAATTTTGCCTTGATGCGGATCGTGGCCAATCTTTCGTTGACAGGTGTGAACCGGGAAACAAGGTGACGTAGTTTCCGGCTAACAACGAATCCACATCCAAATTCGCGCCTCTCCGCATGGCAGCTGTAGTAGATATCACAGTGTGCTTGTTTAGAGCAGCCTTGCCCTTTCCATCGCATTTCCTGGATGGTGGTGATGTCAGCCATTATCGTTTTGAGGGCTTCCGCCAGTTGGATAATGGCACCTTCCCTATAAAGGGTTCGGACATTCCAGGTGCATATCCGTAAATCATTGTCCGTTTTTCGTTTGCGGTGGTCGTCAACGTAATTGGGGTTCTTATCCGAGGCTGGTTTAGTTTTCATTGGGCAGAAGTAATGTGGCGGGACCCAAACCCTGCGCACATTCCATGTTTAAGGTCTATGGAGTGACCCGCCGCTCAAATTAGCCGTCAAACTGACGGATGCCAGTTTGCCGTTGCCCAGGGAACACCACGTGGAGGTTTGAGTCGACTTGAGACATGGATAATGCTGGCCTCGCCAGGTTGAGGCGGTCAGACACGTTGCCATGTGAAGGTTCGCCCCCTGTTCCCCGGATAATAAAACTTATTCATATAAATATCCTAATTTCGTCCATTCCCATACACTAAATCCATCCCCACAGCCCGCAATAGTCATACCTAAGCCTACTTCTACACTACTTCTACTCTACACTTCTACACCCTCCAATAACACACCTCCTCCCTTAATTACTTGCAATAATACTCAAACGCTCACTAATGCTACACCAGCCTTTCTGGATCCTCTTCTGCCACCTAATGCGAAGCTCACAACAAATTCGCTGACGTTAGTAGTGAGGGTCGTTTCGTTATGTCTCGTCTAAGAGACCGTCGGTTGTATCGTCGGTTGTATGGTAATGTTCGATTATACCTGTCTTATTTACATAATAAGTCTGACTCAGTCTGTATTGAAGGTACAACAGGAACAAGTGCTATGGTATCCATCCAACAAGAAGGTCTTCCTACCGACCCTGTCGAGCTGAAAAAAATTTTCATTAACTTCCATGAAAGCCTCAACATTTCACCCACTGATGTTAAAAACGACCTCACGGCATTTGTATCAAAGAGCTCGTTCTAACTTCAAACATTTTTATTGTCCCTAACTCTCATCCTAAAGCAATGTCTGATTATCCAGCCTCCCGAAATACACTACCTTCAATTGCGTCTTTTAATATATCCTACCACAATTGTGGTGGCATGAGAGGCAAACTCAATAAACAGTTTGTTGAAGCTAAATCTTGTCATTTCAATGTTTTTGTCTTTACGGAAACGTGGTTGAATGACGCTATCAAAAATGAAGAAATTCTAGATAGCAACTGGACAATATACCGGAATGACAGAGACTATGCAAGCTGCGGCATGTCTCGAGGAGGCGGTGTCTTAATTGCCACACATAACTCCTTATCTAGTGAATTGATTGTAACCTGCTCCTCCAAATGCATTGAGCACAAAATAATCAAAATAAGGCTAGATCAGAAAGCTTCCGTATACAAAGGTGTTATTTATATTCCTCCGAATTCAACCTTCAATTCCTACAATGAATTATGTGAAATCATAACGTCAATAACAGCTGCGTTAAACGAAGATGATAGAATTATTATTTTTGGAGACTTCAACCGTTCCAATATAACTTTTGTGCACGATGATGATGACAACCATCTCCTTCCAATTAAGCTGTCCAATGCGGTTGACTTCGATTTATTAAGTACTTTTTATAGTAATGATTGTCAGCAAGTTGCTCCTGCTCCAAACCGAAACAATCGCTGGCTAGATTTGAATTTTACTAACTCATATGACGAAGTAAAGGTTAGTCCAACCTATGAGGCTGAGCAAAATGATTTTTGCGGATCATTTTAAAGAAGTCTTTTGTTCAACTACTTCCCAAAATCAACCTACATTTGCCAGTATAACTATTAGCCCAACATTGGTTTGTGAAATTAATATAACACGGAGTGACGTAACCAATTCCATTAAAGAATTAGATTCAAATAAATCTCCAGGTCCAGACCTTATACCACCAATTTCACTTGTTCAATGTTTAGACCAATTAATAACGCCGTTACATATGATTTTACGTTACATCTTTTTGGAAATCTTGTCATCTTACGCCAATTTATAAAAATGGCGACAAGAGATTGAAAATTATAGGGGTATTGCAATATTGTCATCTATTCCAAAACTATTTGAAAAAATTATATGTTCCAAACTCACGAGCATAACTAATCCGTGTTTAAACGAGCAGCAACATGGTTTTCGTGAAGGACGATCAACAACCACAAATCTTGCAATCATGGCATCAGACATTCTTACTAAAATGGAGATGGGACATCAAATAGATGCAGTCTATACAGATTTTAGTAAAGCCTTTGATCATGTTGATCACGAAATCCTAGCTAAGAAACTAGAAAAATTTGGTATATCAGGTACTGTGCTGACATGGCTCAAGTCTTATCTCTGTGAAAGATCCCAATATGTGAAATTTCAGGGTACTTTGTCTAAAAAGATTGTTGTCTCATCGGGTTTACCTCAAGGTGGCCATCTTGGCCCACTTCTCTTCAACATATTTATTGCAGACATATCTGAAGTTTTGCATGATGTCCCCCATCTCTTATATGCAGATGACTTAAAATTATACTATAACATTAGATCAGAAGTGGATTCAGTATTCTTACAGAATAAGCTTTTTTCTCTGGTACAGTGGTGTAGTCAAAATAAACTTTATTTAAATATAAATAAGTGCTACGTTATAAGTTTTGCCCGTAAAAACGTAATAACATATAGCAGATACATGCTAAATAAGGTAGAACTTAAAAGGGTCAACCACATAGCAGATCTTGGAATAATTCTTGATAGTAAGATGCGCTTTAACCTTCACTACAATCATATCATATCCAGGGCAAACAAAATGCTCGGATTCATAAAAAGACGTGCAAAAGAATTCAAAAACCTTTGGGTAACTAAAACCTTATAATGCACATTAGTACGACCAATCTTAGAATACTGTTGCATAATTTGCAACCCAGCTTTTGTAGTGCATAGTGAAAGGCTAGAATCTATTCTAAGACAATTCTTGCTTTTTGCATTGAGAGACCTATAAGATCCTCGTGACTATACAAATTTACCACCATACGATAGTAGACTTAAAATCCTCAATTTAATGTCGCTGTCATCAAGGAGAATATTACTTTGGTCATGCTTTACATTCGATGTTATTACTGGTAACATCGGTAGCGAATACATCTCGAGCAAGGTACTATTTAATGAACCAATAAGGCGAACAAGGTATACAAAATTGTTAAAAGAATCGCATCACAACACTATTTACGCATTGAACGAGCCCTTGAATAGATGTTGTAAAATATTTAATAATATCAGCGAGCATTAACACCGCCCATATCGAAATTCAGATTCAAGCGTTCCCTTTCCAAATCACTTTCCTTTACATAACTACCCCCTTATTAAACACCAATTCACGTCCTATGCCCAATGGTACATATAAGTGAATCTTCTCCAATTCCTTTTCACCATTCTGATCTCTCTTCTATTTCCTTGATCTAGCATTTGTAGAAAAATTGTAAATCAAAAATTTTAATGTTAAATAAGTAAAACACCGCATTGTAATATTAACTCTATTCTCCCATATCCAAATGGCTCTTCTTACATTGCCGTCTACCACCCATACCTAAACAATATTTAGTTGTTCTCCCATTTAGCTTTCCATCTTAATAATATTTTAGCATAGTATTGAAAATTAGTACATATTTTTACTATGTGTATAAAATCTGTTAGTATGTAAGCTTAGTATATAAGTTCCCCCTTCGTTCTTCTTATTGTCTTTTCTTTTTGACGATGTTTTTGAAAATGTGTCGATTCATGTGGGCGGACTACGCCCACTGAGAATTGCATATCTTCTACACCTAAAACATGGAAAGAGGAGAGAAAAACAAAAAATAAAAAAAAAATAAATACAACAACAACCTGTTAGAAAAATAAGTTAGAATAAGTATATTGCCTTGTTTGGCTAAATAAATAAATAAATAAAGTTCCAAAATTCGAGTGCATTTTACCGCTGGGTATTATTGCATTAAAATCGTGAGAAGAAGCGGCATTGAACAGAGAGTTTGTTTTTGTACGGAGTCCGCCTGCATTATGGAAATATGTTGAAAAGTTGTTTAGCAGACACAAATTATCTTTTTCTAAAACTGGCGAAGAGATAACATCTTGTTGAAACATCGAAGTAGATGAGCGAGAGCAACTAGGCGAAGAGCATGAGGGGAAAATGTTGGTTGCATAAGTCGAACTGCATGTTGTTACGTCTGTAGTTGCACTCTTATCGGCTTTTGAAAAAATTCGAATGGTCGAATTTTTATATTAGCTTGCCAGAGTGTCGAAGAGATTATCGTATGGATCAGCAGCTATCCCTAAGTTAAATTTAATGCTAGATAAATTTTCAGTATTATCATCTTTTTTTAGAAGGCTAAAGCACGATAGTTGATTTTCGTCGATGCTAACATGTTTATGAACATAGGAGATTATTTGATTGCTGGTGACAGACGGCTTAAACGATGAGAGCTGAACCCATTTTTTTCTTACGACAACATCGAGCTCATTGTTTTTTTTATTTATTTGATTTTTAGATTTTTTACTCAGCACTGTTGTCCAATTAGAAGAAGGAAAAGCGGACGTAATTGGCAGAGTAGCATCAGGAACAGTGACATCGGGGAACGAGCGGTAACATTGAGCACAGTTGAAGATTTAGGAAAACAAGCAAAACAACTTCAGAAAAACTAAGAGTGCTGCCATCAGTGTGTGTGAGAATACATACAGCAGTAGTTGCAATGTTGCTGAGACCACAAACAGGACTGTTTATCATAGAGCGTGCGCCAGATTTACTTTTTTTATTCAGCGTGGCTGCATGCATGTGATTGTTGTTGTTATGCATGGCCTTAGTACGATTCTTATTCAGGTTGATTGCTTTATTGTTAAGAACATCACTAACAGTGGCTCGCAGGACTTTAATTCCGTTTGAAAGATCTGCGATCGCAGCAGCCGTATTGTTTCGATTACATTTTTTTTAACCGAGGACAAGTCCACTTGCAAGTCCTCAATTTAGTGGACCAAGATTGTTTTTTCGTCTTATAAAGAGCTAGTTAATACAAGCGCACGGTCGTTTAGAGAACATAACACGCATAGACATTTGTTGCTCATCTTTACATTTGCTTATTACTTTCATTATATTAGGTTGTTGATGTTGTTGTTCATCTTGTTGCCGTTGATTGAATTTCACTTGAACATGACGAGGCTGTTGAGCAATTCTTGTTATTGTTAATAACATTAGCTGTTTTTACAGAATTTGAAGGCAAAGGAGATGAGCAAGTATATTTTTGCCGCGCTGTTTGTTGCTCGTCTTCACATATGATTAATGATTTTTCCCTTAGCTGTTGTTGTTGTAGTTGCTGTTGTTGTTGAGTTGGTTGAACGTCATTCGAAGATGACGAGGCTGTTGAGTATTTGTTGCTGTTGTTGTTAACATTCGCATTTATTGGCACAGTACTTGATGGCAAAGGGGGTGAACGAACGGGTTTACGGCGCGCTGTCACACACGCTGTGCAGAGAAAGATACCGTTCGACTCTTGCATAAAATCAAGATCAGCCGGCGTAATATTAGCGCAATGCAAGTGAAATAGATTTTTGCATCCCGTGCACTGAACCTTTAGTTGATGACGGAATTCTAATGATTATGTGCTTAAGTAGAATTGATCACAGTCAAGCGGATCGTCTCACTCTCGCATTCAATTTTAGTAAACAAAAAATTTTTTTTCGAATATGCAGCAATATGTATATAAAACGAAAAAGTCCCAACCGCTCTCGACAAGATCTAGACAGAGACTGAATTAAAACTGAATTTTAACTGGAATATAATGCTATTATGTACTTCATTCTAAAAAAATAAATTAAAAATTTTTTTATCCCGAGCCCACCAGAGAATTTTGACCCCAAGTCAGCAAAATTCAGCAAATTTCTTAAAATTCAAATTTTTAAGAGGCTGTAAAAAAAAAAGTTGATGAGTCAGAATGTTAAAAAAATTGATGCTTAAACAAATAATTGAAATGTTCTTTAGAACAAATTTATGACTGCAACTTACTGCTTTCAATAAAAAAATTCTGAAATTTGCAATATATCACGATTTGAACACAAAAATGTGAAAGTTTTCTTTCTGTCAATGCATTTTGTTCCCGTGCATAAGACACAACGGTGTCAGTTTCTTTCACATACAGCATAATAACAACAACATGCTTTCGGCGTTGTTTGTTCTTCAATCTGCTTGCTTATTTTTTAGGCACTGTTTAAATTATGGCACGCGTCATAGCTTAAACGGTTTTGTGCATTAATGCTGATACTGCATATTTATTCAGTTGCACTTGCACTTGACATTGACCTTGAATTCAGAAATTCATGGTTGTTGTATGGCACAAAAGGTAGTGCCTACAAGTATGCATTGGTTTGGTTTCGTCGACGTTGTGATTGATTTTTAACATTCCTCCGCCCTTCGGAAAAGAAAAAATTATTGTTAATTTAAAACTTAACAATAATTTTTTCGTTGTTTAGCTGTTATTCCTTTGTTTATTTTTTTTATTATATGTTACGCTATTTATTCTATTCTAACTTTAAATTTTCTTTATTACTTGTTTATAGTTTTTATTTTATTTCTTATTTCTATAACCCATTGATACATTATTTCTTTAAATTACTTATTTACATTTCTTTGTTTGTACTTTATTTTATTTATTGCTTTCTAACTTCATATTTCTTTATAGTTAGTTTCTATTCTTTGCATTAATGCATTATATCTTTACATTATTTCTTTACATTATTTATTTGTATTTTATTTCACTTTATTTATTACATTCTAACTTCATATTATTTTATTTTTTTCATCTAATATTTATATCCTATTTCTATAACGTATTTGTTTTGTTCCAGCGGCGCAAACACAAGCACTTGAACTTGGATTGAACACTTAACAAACACAGGCACTTGAACCTGTATTGTTTACATAGAGAGTTAAAATAAAAGCACTATAATGATTAGTGTAAAAAAAATTATAATAAAACTAACTTTATTATTTCCTTTTACCTGCTTAAATATAAAACATATTGCTTAGTTAAAAAAGTAAATATTGACTAATTAGCATTAACTTCAATAAATGATAAAATCCTAAATTCATGATAAATATTGCTTATTTAAAATTGATAATGTAAACAATTAAAACATAAAAAGTGCAAAGAATTCACAATAAAAAAAAGAAACAACAAACTTAATAATAAGCAAAAGTAGGTTAGCAAACGTGCGTTGCCCTGTGCTGTATTTGCTGCAATTTGTTTTGTCTATGTTGTTGTTGTACCATAAGTAAAATATAGAGCAGCAAGCGTACATTGCCCTGTGTTATGGCTGGACAATTTGGATTGCCTATGTTGTTGTTGTACGGTTATTGTACATTCTCCCTCGCGTTGAATGCTGGCATTCATTCAACCAGGAACATTGTGAAGGACTTGAGGAATGCTAGATTCCTCCGTGTCGCTCAGAGTCGCTGAGTCCAGGTCCCCACCCGCGCCGGTATTGTCCTGTCTGGTCAAAGTAGGTCGCCCTATGCTAGACCTGCCAGTATCCGTCGCAGTTGCCGTTTCACTTGTTGTTGTATTTGTTGCCTCTGTTCGTTCTACCTTGTTATTGTTGTTATTTTTAGTTTAGTTAATTTTTGGTCCCACGAGTAGCTAGGGAAAGTACATCATCCATGCCAGAGCCCCGCTCCCGTCATCATAGCCCTTTGTGTCATTGCAACCTAAGCCTCTACACCACAACAAGGTAGAGGACCTCCCATAAAAAATGATGTCATCAACATGGTTTAACCATCAAAATCTAAATAGCTTTCGAGATATCGCCTCGTAATTTGGTGTATAAGTTTTTCTCTTCAAAATAAACGTTGAGTTTACAAATTTGTTTCGATATTCTGAAGCGTTTTTGCCAAAAGAACCAATCGGAAGTAAAAAATATGACATTATTTGCGAACCATGTACCAAAGTTGCTGACATTGGTTGCCAACTAATCTTTTGCATATACAACAAAGCCGTTTTTAGGCGAAAGCTTTCAAATTTGAACGTATTAATAGGATATTCGCAAAAAATACAAATCAATATAATACAGGGTCCGCCATCTAACGTTTTTTTTTTTCAACTTGAGCTTATTTTGTGAATGGTAAATAGCACATGTCTGATTTGACAGATAATTAGTTTTATCCTCCCGCTGAACGAATATGGTTGTGTATACGCTTGAACAACGCTGGGAAATATTGCCTGCGATCGACTTACAGAAGATGCCGATTTTGCCAAAAAAATTATCATTTCAGATGATGCTCATTTTGCTCTTGGCGGATATGTAAACAAGCAAAATTGTCGCATTTGGGGCACAGAAAACCCGCACGCATACATTGAAAAGCCGATGCACCCAAAACGAGTCACTGTTTGGTGCGGATTTTGGTCCAGAGGCATAATTGGATCATTTTTCTTCGAAAATAAGCAAGAAGTGGCCGTTACAGTCAATGGCCATCGTTATCGGGCCATGTTGAACGAGTTTTTGTTCACAAAAATTGAAGAGGAGGATATTGGCAACATTTGGTTTCAACAGATACAGCTGCACACAATCGATAATGTGCTTAAAAATTGGACCGATCATGTAGGCTACTGCATGGCCAGCCGAGGTAGCCATTTGAATGAAATTATTTTCCATTATTAACCGGAAGGATTGTACATTCAAATAAAAAAAGAAATTTGAGAAAATATTCAGTAGTTTTTTTTTGCATTTTAAAAAAAAAAGTTATTTGGCGGACCCTTTATAACAGGAGAGGATAAAACAGGACGGGCATGATAAGTGACTTATAGGGCGTGACTTTTGCTCGTCGAGAGAGGGCTCTGATTCTCAATTGCCTACTGAGTCCAAAGTAACACCTGTTGGCAAGAGTTATCCTTCGTTTTGTGCTGGGACTGTTTGTTTCTTGACTCCAGATATTTCGTCCTATCTGCGTTTTCTGCAAGACCCTTGCGACTCGAGTCTTTTTCTAATTTGGAGAATGCTGCACTGACTTCGCGTGTGTTATGGCCAATGATATCAATATCATCAGCATACGCTAGCAGCATAACACTCTTGAGTCTTCGCATTAGTAATTTGTTTTTCTCATGCACTGTTGTAGTGTTATTATATTTATCATGAGCCGCTTTTTTCTTTTGTTCTTAGAGTTTTCTCATTAGTTTCTTTTTTTCTCGACGTTCGCGTCTACTTCGCTTTTGCGACGTTTACAACGCGACACGATACAAAACTTTCACGCACTAGTCCTTGCTCGGGCGCCATTTCGACGAACCATTTTTCTATAGCCGAGGAATATCTCGCCGGTTCCAGGGTTCGTCGCAAAACATTTCTATTTTATGGACCACGTATGTGAAAACTCCTAAATCAAAGTAACCGTTAAACTGAAAAACTCTTTCTTGACGATTCCTTCGTTTACAGTTATTTCTTCTGTCACTTCAACAATTTACTAGTCCACCAGAGACAACATCCTCATAAGTTTTTTTATCTCCTTCCCTATCTGGTTATCTTCCTCTCTCTCTCGTTTGCTCTTTCCCAACTATGAGAACAAATGAGGAAATGTCTCTCGGGCCTCTCTTCAATTTACAGTGAGACCAAGTGAAATAGCATTTCTCGAGGTCTTTCCATGCTCTCACTCTCAAATTCTATTGTGAGACCAAGTGAAATGGCATTTCTCGACGTCTTTCCGCCCTTTCGCTCTCAATTTTACTACGAGACCAAGTGAAATAGCATTTCTCGAGGTTTTTCCGCCCTCCCACTCTCAAATTCTATTAGGAGACCAAGTAGATCGAGATCTCGAGATCTTTCCACCCACTCACTCTCAAATTCTACCATGAGACCAAATGAAATAGCATTTCTCGAGGTCTTTCCGCCCTTTATCTTTCAAATCCTACCTCGAGATCAAGTGAAATAGCATTTCTCGATATCTCTTGACTAGTCTACACTACGTGCAACTACTACTCTACTATGTTGGAGAAAATCATATGTGCGCTTACTTTGGCCTCGATTTAACAAGGTGCTGTGGGGTGTAGTGAATATGATTTGTATGTGAAGTTTTACTCGTATACTTGGTGATTTCAATTTATGTAAAGTTTCATGGAATTATGTATTTGATCATACTTTTTTAACTCTATCAAATGTAAACTCGGATTCTGAGGTCTATGTAGTTGATAGTTTCCTGGATCTTAATTTATAACAGATTAATGGCTATTATAAAATTTTAAATAGAATTTTAGATTTGGTTTTTATAAGTAATAATTTCAATTGCCAAATTTGTTAAAAAGTTTTCCCTATTTCTTCGTCGGATATGCATCATATTCCTTTAAGTATAACTGTTGGATTCTATAAATTTCCTCCAAATCAAAATTGTAATATTTCTTATAATTATAATTACAAAAATTGTTATTTTAATCTTATAAATCGTCTTATAGACAATGTTAACTGGTAAAATGAGTTCGAGAATTTAGACTTCGACGTCGACTGCTTTAACATTTTTTAATTACGTGTTTCAAATATTTGCGGAAATAAAATATTCCACTTCTTAAAACTAAATTTTATAAAATACCTTGGCATACGGCTGGCCTAAAAAAGATTAAAAACTTGTACGTTAAAACAAATAATGGTACTTACTTTAATAGGTATCGACACCATATGAGGGAATTTAACTTTATCGATAGTTATCTTTATAAACAATATATTTCTAAAATGGAATCTAAAATAAAATCAAATCCTAAAGAAAAAAGGAATTTCAAATATACCCGCGTCGATGTTTTTGAATAGCAAACAATCAAATAATAGCATTGGAACTTCAAACCTTTTTGCTGAATTTTTCATATCAAATTTTGAACGGGACTCGAGCTGCGTGAATGTGACTATAGAAGGCATCCAAATGTATATATTTTGGATGATTATGTGTAATTATGTTAAAAAAGCAATAAAGAATCCAAATTTGGCTACGAAAAGCGACATAGCTGGTTTGTCCGCTATATTACGGTCAACAATTGGTGTGTTCAAAAACGTTTATACCTAAATCGAGATAAGTGTGTCCTTAACACTTATTCTAAATCTGTTTACAATATAAATAATACGTATCTTCTAAGTAATGTGCCGCTTAATCGAGTAAATGTTGTAAAGGACATTGCAGTGACACGAAATTTATCTTTATCAGCCACATAAATTATATTATACCTAAAGCTTACCAAATCTCAGTTTTTGTCCGCAGAAATAGTCAGAAGTTTCTGTATATCTCATTAGTCCGTTCAAAATTGGAATATGCTTCAATTATTTGGAATCCCTTTAATGCTTCGCACAACATTCGCCTTGAACGAGTGCAAAAATCGTTTGTAAGGTTTGCATTGCGCTCTTTAATTTTTGAGGAACCCATTCCTTCATATGGTGCTAGACGAACTTTATTTTCCTTGTTATTTGTTTATGATGTTATTGTTGGCTCAATTGACTGTCCTAATCACTTAGAATTAATCAATTAATTAATGTTCCTAGTAGAATTTTACGTCATTCTGATATGTTTTATTTAGGCACTTGCCGAACAAACTATGCGTTTAACTCGCCTATTAATAGGGCGCTCTATGAATTTAATTCTCTATCAGTGAGCCATGATATTGACTTTTCTATGTCTAAAGAATCTTTTAAAAATTTGTTACGAAATGCTATTAATTAAACTATATTGTATCATAGTCAGTAAGAATTTAATGTTCATTGACTGAAATAAGCAAATAAACACAAAATAAACTATGTGACTGACCTCGACTGTGGCCCGAATAGAACTCCACAAAATTCTGACAATCTGTTGCCTTTTATATGCCAGTGGTTAGGTTAGGTTAGTTTAGGTAGAGGCGGCAGCCAATATATGTACAATGTCATACACCAGCTCACGTAGACCAGATAGGTCCATTGTAATACCGCTGCACACAGGCCTTCATTCAAAATAGAATCACCTTGAGCTCTTGATGAACCCTTTTAGACGCCTGACGTTAGTTGTTGACAGGTCGTCAAGCTCATGAAAGAAGAGGAAGGTGCCTTCGTTTGGCTAGCGGAGGGCACTAACACAGAAGATGGAGATGGTATTTCTTCCTCTTCCTCGTCCCTGCTGCTTCTGTAGAAGTCATTTGAGATAACCTGTGGGCATGTCTGCCTATCAAGCAGTGCCCTGTGATGACAGCCACTATTGTGGCTAATTCTGGTCTTGCCACTGAGAGAAGAGCTCTCGATCGGCTGGGATCTAGTGTCGGCCAGATAAGCCTTGATGCTCTGCATATCGAGAGTTCAGCCCACCTAGTGTTGGCTTTGGATGTAATATTGTTACTGATTAGCAGCTTGAGAGTCGCTAATGGGATACCCGGTGGGTTCATCACCGCTGATGCCGCTCGTGTCCCATTCCTAGCAAGCTTGTCTGCCATTTCATTGCATTTTATGCCTTTATGCTTAGGTACCCATATTAGGTTGAAGCTAAAATAGTTCGGCATTTTACCTAATGTAATTTCACCTAATGAAGCACGACATTCTTTGGCTACTTTCGAGTTTGTGGCCACTTGTTCCAACGATTTGATCGCGGCCTGGCTATTCAAAAAGATATAAATCCCGTTTCGAGACAACGTTGTTTGAAGGCCATGATGCAGCCTCGCCTTTTACCATCTTTTCGGCCTGAAACACACTACAGTGATCAGGAAGCCTACAAGCCAGAGGAACCCCAAGCAATTTTGAGTAGACCCCGTACCCGACATTGTCGTTTAGTTTTGATCCATCTGTACAGAAATATAGACACCCTCGTTTCCACAGCGCACTATTGACCACGTATGTTCTAGGCGGAATTAGCGTACCACTGCTTCCTTCGAAGGAAAGCGACGGCTTGCAGTAATCAGTCCTTGATGAAATGAAGTTAAAGTTATTAAGTATGGATCAGTGACCCGTTGTCAGACTTTTCCATACACTTAGGTCTCTAAGTCTTATCGCCGAACAGGCTGCTGGCTGTTTGGCAACTAGGTCCTGTGATAGAAGATGAATTTTAGTCTCTAAAGCTGCATTCAGTGTTGTTCTCAGAGCACCGCTGATGCATATAGATGCCATTCTGTGCATTTTTTGGAGTTGCTTCATATATATGACCTTGTTCTAAGGAAGGCCACCATATTACTACTCCATATAGAAGAATAGGTCTTATGACCCCAGTATACAGTCAGTGAACTATACGAAGCGAGAACCCCACCGCTTTTTTGCAAGCCACTGTGGCTTTTTTAGTGCGCTCTGCTGTGTTTAATATCCAGCTGAGTTTCCTATCGAGTATGAGTCCCAGGTACTTTGCGTTATCCGCAAGGGACAGAACAGACCCATTTAGTGTAATCGGTGCTAAGGACGTAATTTTGTATTTCCTGGTGAATAGGACCAGCCCTGTTTTAGCCGGATTAACTCCAAGACCACCGAGCTTGGCCCATTGTTCAAGACTGCAAAGTCTTTGTTTGTTGCCATCTGAGAATTTTTTTTTTCAATTTCTAATCTCTGAAGCATTCTTAATAAGCTAAGCGTGTATACATATTTTATCAAAACCTTATAAAAAAATTTTGGACTTCATGTTAAAAGAATTAACATCTGGACCATAGTGCATTGGTCCGTTGAACAATTACCATGGATTCTGCTTGGTTTACGGACTGCCGTTAAAGAAGACCTCAAATGTTTTTCAGCTGAACTAGTCTATGGTCAAACACTTAGAGTATCTGGAGAGTTATTGTCTTTAACGAGAATAATGATAATAACAACTTTACTGTAACTCTGTAAAAGCTAAGAAAACATTTTTCCGAAATATGATTTATTTACTAAAATCATTAAAAACTTGTGCATATCTATTCGTCAAAGTGAATCGATCATAGAAATTGCAACCACCTTTCGAAGGACCCTTTAAAGTAATAGAAGAACATGTTAAAATATTTAAAATACAACACGGAAATACCACTAAATCAATAGCCATCGACAATTTAAAACCAACTTACATGGAGTCAAATTTTCTGAAGTGGGTACACTAAAAATTAACTTAACGAACGTTAACTTTTTATTATGGAACTTTGAAGAATTAGTGATTAAACTGAGTGTCTTAAATTTTTTTTTTAAATTTTAATATTTTAAAAAGTTATAAGCAAAAACATTTGCATGCAAGGTTTTTTTAAAATTGCCATAATTCATTAATTATTGAGTGAAAGTTAATAAAATTTTGGTAGTAGGACGCAAAATAAATTACAATTAAGATGAAGTAAAGTTTTCATTAAAATATTAAAAATTAGTTATAAATAATACACTTTTTAATAAACAATAAAAAAAAAAATTATCCAACTTCTCCACTAGGTGGAATGAAATATTTTTCTCAGTATTGTTCTCTAAAACCTGCATAACATTTTTTCCACAGAAATTGTCAGTACATTTCATAAACAAAAAAGTTGCGACTGTTTTAGTGTCGTCAAATAGGCGCGAGCCGCACTGCAGCGCGAGGCACATAAGCACTATCAAGCATGTTTTATAGACGGGTATAATGCATTTAATTATAAGTGCATTAAAAAAATCATTCCTACTATCAACCTAGTGGTAATGCATATTAAGTTTGGGGGGAAAAATTGCATTACCATTAATTTGTAATGGTAATAGAATAATAAGTACACCATAATAAGTACACCATCACCCCAAACAATACCCACACAATTACCCAAAACAAAAAAGAAAGTTACTTTTAACATTACTTAATTAAAAAAACAAATTATATCAAATTGACATACTTATTAATTGTACTGTTGTTTTAATGTATTTTAAAATGTAAACATTAACATTTTGCTTATCAAAAATTTTCATTCAAAAAAGAATTGATATGATATATAATTATAATCGTCGCTTATAAAAAAAATAATAATTTGTTATAAACTATATCCGTGTAATATTAAAAAAAAAATAAAATCATTTTAATAAAAGCAAATACAATCACACTAAAAGCACCTATTAGCAATTATTGTTCTTCGCTTTATCTCCAGGCTGACTTCGATGTTTTTATTAATGGCTGTGCCAAGGTATACAAACTCCTTGAATACTTCAAAGTTATAGCTGCCGTATGAAACTTGGGAGTCTAGACGCCGCGCTCTCTTGCTTGTAGACAGCATATACTTTGTTTTACCCTCATTTATCCCACCCACTCTGGCTGATTCCTTTTCGATTGCGGTGAAAGCAGCGGTAACATCTCTCTTGGCTCTGACGTCAATATCAATATCATCAGCGTACGCAAGGAGCTGGACACTTTTGTAGAAAATGGTGCCATTACGATGCACACTGGCCTTTCGTTAGATCCCCTCCATGATGATGTTGAAGAGATCGGAAGACAGTGGATCGCCTTGTCTGAAACCTCTTTCAATATTGAAGGTTTCGGAGAGGTCATTTTCTACCTTGACCGAGCTGCATGTGTTGCTCAACGTCATCCTGCAAAGTCTTACCAACTTTGCAGGTATACTGAACTCAGACATTGTTGCGTATAGGCAATCCTTTCTCGGGCTATCGAACGCAGCTTTATAATCGACAAATAGATGATGTGTGTGAATTTGACGATGGAAATAAGGATGATACCTCGATAGTTGGAGCAGATTGTTGGGTCTCCTTTCTTAAGTATAGGGCAAAATATGCTAAGATTCCAATCGTCGGGCATGCTTTCCGCTAACCATATTTTGCTGATAAGCTAATGCGCCTATCAATTCATCGCCGCCGGTTTTAGACATTCAGCTGACAGGCCGTCAGCACTAAAGCTCTGCAAAGAACCATCCAAGCATACTAGTTATGTGTTGTTATTTTTCTTATATCAACTTGTATCGGTTTCGCTCTCTAAGCATTGAGTATGCATGGAATATTTCTCTTTTACATAACGATAGAACATGTATGAGAGAGTGAAATTATCAAGCATCAAGAATACTAGTTTGAGAACATACGCAACAAAAAGATATATCGGCAATATTATTATCTCTACTTGGAACATCTGGATCAAGGTTGATTTATCAAACCTAAATCAACCTTGATCTGGATATGTGCCGTCAAAACAAAAAGAATAAAAAGCGAATAATTTCAATAAAAGAAACACTTTATATAAGTGAAATGCATTCAAGTTTTAAAATTATTTCATATAAAAATAAACATAACAAAGGTATTTTTGTCGACACTTCATGAAATTAAAAATTAGTTAATTAAAAATTTATAAATGTGGCACAAGTACCTTATATAAAGTTATCGATTCACAGAATCCATATCTATTGCACCATTGTTTTTTTTGTAGCATAAAAAAAGTAAAAGCTCGAGATTAACACATAGATACTATCTGGTATCTGATAGATACTATCTATATCCATTTAAAAAAGAGTTAAAACAGTTACTCTGCTTAGTGGAGCCGATATAGAGAAAAAAAGCTTACACTACAATGAGAGCCAGGGAAAGAGATGATGCGCTCTCTGCTCAATCTAAAGCATGTAAGCATAAGTTACGCTCTACTTGTTGTTGTATTTGTATCAATAATAGCAAATTCTTGCTTGTTTTATCTGTTTGTACAAGTAGAATGGATGGTTCTCTTCAGATCTTAGTCAGCACCCGCTGCTTTATTGTTTTTGAGTCGTTGGATAGCAACTCGGGCCTCTTCATGGCTAGGTGGTGGTACTTCCACTCCGTTATCGTTGATTGGTGATGCTGAACTGCTTTCTCTATGGGGGGCATAAGTGGAATCGTCGCTAGTAAGTTGATTGGAGAAATGCTGGCTCCATAATCTCAGCGGGGTGATAATCAATGCCGGGTATGAAGGCAAAATATTAAAAAGAAAAAATAGAGATATGCACTCTTGCATGTGCTGAATTGGAAAGAAGTTTTCCGATATAGAATGCAGTTTATAATGACAATAGATGGTTGTTTTATTTTGATAATTTAAAATGTACATTGTGATTTATTGTACCGTAATGCAGATCCAAATATTTTAATTAAAAAGCCAACTAAAAATATAGTCATTTATTTTAATTTTTAGTTCAAACATTTTTATTTAAAGCAATTGTAAATATTTCATAAATTTTAATTTTTAAGGCATTTTTATGGGGTTTTTAGTGCATTTTTGATGCTTTTTTAGGACATTAGGTCATTTTCTTAAGGTCTTTTTAGATGTTTTTGATGGCATCAAAATCCGAACAATGTTTTTAACATATCTGGGCTCGCTTCTTCTTTTTATTTTCATTACATACTTAAGTCTAACTTAGCATATTTACGAAGGTTTCACAATATCGATATGCTAATTTTACATTTCCTTATTTTCTGACCGAGATTATCTCTGGCTCACTAACTTACCCGGAAAACATTCTTGTGCTTAACAAATGTACCACAGTTGTTTAAATGCAAAAACACAATGTTCGTATTGCATTTTGTTTGCCATATATCCTTTTCTTTTTCCTAAAGGCAGAATTATTTTGCACCATATATTGTCCAATTATGATTGCAGCAAAAATACTATAAATATATTATTAATTGTTAATATTAATTATTAATTTAAATTAATTCTTTTCGTTCCAGGTGCATAAAGCCTGGTTTTCACTTTGTCGGTTGTATGACGACATAAAACTTAATCAATTAAAATATCACCTAAATAAAATTATTATACATTTTTTTGTATAGCTCAATTCGATAATTCAGTTGTTTTTAATTTTTCTCCATTGTCAAAAATGGAAAAAATGCCAACGTGTTAGCATTTTTCATTTGATTGACAGCAATTGACCATTGAAATTGACATAGTGAAAACAAAGCCAGACATAGTAAAAGAGAAAAGACAGACATAGTGAAAACATACTGCATAACAACAAGAACATTCTTTCGGCGTTGTTTGTTATTTAATCTGCTTGCCTGTTAATAAGGCACCGTTTAAATAACGGCACGCGTCATAGCTTAAACGGTTTTGTGAATTAATGCTGATACTGCATTTTTATTCAGTTGCACTTGGACTTGACATTGGCCTTGTATTCAGAAATTCTAGGATGTTGTATATCACGAAAGGTAGTGCCTACAAGTATGCATTGGTTTTGTTTCTTCGACGTTGTGATTGATTCACAACAGCATCTTTTATACGTCAGATTGAATGCCAACATGTGCATAATATTATAGTTTTTAAGTCATCAATCTATGTACAATAAGAGCTGAGAAATATAAGCTAACACAAATGCTTATATCGCTATCGGTTGCAAAGAAAATATGACCGCCATTTTGAAAGAAGAAAAAGAAAAAGTTTTTAAAAGCAGTTCTGAGATTCAAATATACTGGGCAACTGTTAATAAGAATATCAACTTTTTAAAAAATGGTTTATCATCAGTTTTTTTTTTGAATAATTGAAAATACTAAACCCAATCTACATATTTGTTATAACTTTCTTATTAAGCATTCAGAAGTGAGCATTGATTTTTCAGAATGTTTATACATTATTAAGTATTTATAATTAATCGTGCATGTACTGTTTATTTATCTATCTACAAAATGTGCTCTTTTGCAGATATATTCTAATTGCTTGCCACAGGCTGTACACGCAAATTTACAAACCAAAGTATTTATTTTTACAATTGCTTTTTGTATGGGTATTTTCATTTGTGTTGCTTGTAAGTATTTATGCTTTTGTTGTTATGTTTATGTTTTATTTTGATTTTATTCATTTACGCTAAATCTTTATTTAGCTTCCACCAATTTTAGGCATATGGGGAGAAATGGGTCTGGATAAAGCTACCTTCTCGTGCACAATTTTAAAGAAAAATGGGAAATCTATAAAAAAAACGTTATTTTTAATTGGATTTATATTGCCATGTATAGTCATTATTGTTTCATACTCTTGCATATGCCTTAAAGTATTCAAACAAAAACAGACAATGGAGACTCATAGACCATTTCAGGATTCTTCGAAGGATGTAGCATCTTCTGTGCGAAAAAGTAGAGAAGACAGCAGACTTACAATTATGATGATTACAATATTCATTTGTTTTCTGGTTTGTTTTCTGCCACTTATGTTGGCCAATGTGGTCGATGATGAACAAAATACATCTTATCCCTGGCTTCATATAATAGCATCTGTAATGGCCTGGGCTTCGAGTGTAATAAATCCATTCATTTACGCTGTAAGCAACAGAAACTATAGGTAAATATAATTTAATTACTTATATTATAATATAAAAAGTTGTGGACAAAACTCAATTGATTTATTGAATATATTGTAACGTAATTCGTAGTTATTCTTTTTATTTTTATTTCAATGGTTGCTAGAATACCTTGGTTTGTAAGCAAGCCAACGCTAAATATGTAGGCCTCTTGGCTTTTCGTAGTTTGATATGAATTAGAACAAAACAATGCTGTCGATCTTATGTACTTGGACGGTCTGTTATTGTTTTGATTATTTTGTTTATTTTTATAGCCAAAAAAAAAAAATTATTTTGTTGGTTACATTATAGTTAATTATAATGTTTTTATAAAGTGTTTAATGTACACCGGCAATTTATTTAGCAATTTATATTTTTTTAAATATCTCCTAAATGGAAGAGGCTTTGCTTATCTTTACAAATTTTTAATATTGTTTCCTTTGCTTTCTTTTCTAGATTATCTATATAAATTTCTTCTTGTAATTTTTGGAATCTGTTTTCATCTGGCAGGATGTTTCTAAAATGTAATAAAGGGTTGAGTTCCTAAATGCATTTAAAGAAATCATCAGTGACTTTTTCGTTGAATTGGTGCTTAGTAGATTCACTAAAACTGCGCAACTAAAGAGTGCTTAAAAATGATAATCTAGTTGCGCAGTTTTGGTGAATGTAATAAACACCAATTCAAAGAAAAAGTCACTGATGTTTTGCATAAATGCATGTAAGAACACATCCACTTATCCATACCCTGTGTTAATGTCGATATTAAAACCTTATTCTCAGTTGTATTCAAAATAGTACGGGAGGTAGCGTTGCATTTTTGATGGTGATTTATGTACGATTAATTTTGAGTGCGATTAATAGTTTAGATGATAACAACTGATTTAAGCATCAGCATCAGGGTGGTGCATCAGGGTGGAGGAAAAAACGTTCATTATGTCAAAAAAAAAAAATTCTAATTTCTCATCTGAAAATTTGCACAGCAGTTGTTTAAACAATAATTATAATTAAAGAAAAAGTCAGCAGGAAAACCAATGGTGGGTTATACGTCAGGAGGTTATATACACCTGAAGTAAATATAATTTTCCTAAATTTCTGCTCGAATGAAACGGATACAGGTTATTCTTTATGCTATAAAAAAATAAAAAAAAACGTCAGCAGATCTATCGATAGTGGTAAGATCGTCAGTAGGTGGATTATAATTGCCGAACAGGCATTTAATCCAAGTATGCGGTAGAGCACCCATATGTGCCTTTTTCTGATTTTCCGTCCATTTTCCGTTAGATTGAAGCTAAAAAATAAGATTTGAAAAAAAACTGGACGTCGGAAGTGGAAAAAAGCCAGGCCCCCTGAGCTTTTAGGCCAAAAAACGGTCCAATAATGCAACATGGTGTACTGTATTGTACCTGTACAACATGTACATGATTCACCCTGCATTATTTTTTCTATTTCTTTTTACACATAACATAAACTCGGTCAAATTTGTACGATGACATTTATAAAGTAAGCCAAGTCTCAGATGACGAGCAGAGAGTAGTATTATTTTATTTATTTACTTTTCATTTTATTTCTTTATACAAAGCATTATTTCGGTCAAACTCAAAGAATGAAGTTTATAAAGTGTGCCAAGTCTCAGATGACTAGCAGCCACTAGTCAAACATTAGGCCACTGCGATCAAATCGCAACTAGAGCAAACTCAGCATATTCGTTGTATTTGTGTTCAAGTCACTTTATTGCGTATGACAAGAAGCGGAAATACTGAGGTAATAACTATTAATTCTTCATGTAAATTTGATTCTAAATAGTTGCAATTTTATTAAAAGAATTCAGAAAAAACTGGGAGCAAATAAAGCTAACCAAATCTTAAAACTTTTACTTGTGAAAGCATGGCATAAAAAGTGAATTCCTTTTTTATAATAAAATTTATTTGAGTCAATTCAATTCTGCTCTCTAAAGTTTTTCAATATCAAATCGTAAAAAATATGAAAAATATTTTTACTTTACTTTTTTTCAAAGCCTGAATAAAATATTTTCCAACAAGTATTCTAAATACAAGTTCCCCTTCCAATTCGACCATTCCTGACAACTCGGAACGACCTCGCTTTCGAAATTTAAATGAATTTACATCATTGTTTCTGAATTTATGTCTTCATTTACCCCATCTAAATCGTCTTCTTATACTGTAGGTAGTACGCACCAAGGCTTCATTTTGACCGAAGCAAATACAGAAGAATAGTGGCGTTGCTTGCGTTGAGATCCAGGAAGGTCTTCTATAACGTATCGATCTTTACCTAGTAATTACCTAGTATAAACGGACTCTTGAATCTTGGCACAAGCTTGCGTGATGCTCCCGTACTAGACAACTCATTTTCTACCAGAACTAAATCGTTAACTTGATATAAAGTAGCAGTAGCAGTTTCAATGGTATTGTGCAACGCTAAAACTAGATTGTTTTTGAGAATATCAATTATTCTTCATCGAATTTAAAGTCCATTGGATATTACGCGAATCTCTGTCCCATTCTTTATCTTTAGTACATGTTGACAACAGCATTGAAAGAAGCGTTTTGTTAACGCGTTCCACTTGACCATTCGCACGAGGAGTGCGCACCGCATTCAAAATATGTTGAATGTCATTCTCGATACAATAATTTTGAAAATCTTTCGATGTGAACGCTGTGGCATGATCGGTCACAATCCTTTCCGGAGTGCCAACATAGCTGAAAACTTCATCTAAAATAGTGAAAACATATTTGGAAGGCGTGTTTTTAACTGGTCGGATTATGAAAAACGTCGTGAGACCATCGACCAATACCAAAATATATTTGTTGCGCTTTGAACTCAAAGGAAAAGGTCCCATATGATCAATATGAAGGTATTGGATCAATGAGATCACAATAATATTCTGCTTCTTTTTTTCAACAATTAGATTTGTTATTTGCACATTCCACAC
Source organism: Coremacera marginata (assembly GCA_914767935.1). Taxonomy (NCBI): domain Eukaryota; kingdom Metazoa; phylum Arthropoda; class Insecta; order Diptera; family Sciomyzidae; genus Coremacera; species Coremacera marginata. The sequence goes on from OU612046.1 coordinate 104,304,549, forward strand.
ATGCTTTTATATACGCCTTCACAATATTTCGCATTCGGGGAAACCAGAACCATTGTTGAATCTTCTACAAGATTTTTTTTGGACCCAAATGGCCACTTTTGTCATGACAGTTTTGAATAACACGCCATCGCAGAGCTTTTGGCACAACCCACAATTTCATTGTTCCAATCTTTCGTTGAAGTCGCCCGTCGTCCAATGAAAACTCCATCTTTCCATCGGTCTCCATTTTCAATTTTTTCGACTAGTTGCTGCAACTTTTCATCCTGAAGTTCTATTTTATCAACTCGTAATGATGCGGTTTAAAAATAAATATTTTTCATATTTTTTACGATTTGATATTGAAAAGCTTTAGAGAGCGGAATTGAATTGACTCAAATAAATTTTATTATTAAAAGTGAATTCTTTTTTTATAATAAAATTTGTTTGAGTCAATTCAATTAATTATGCTCTCTAAAGTTTTTTAATATCGAATCGTAAAAAGTATGAAAAATATTTTTTCAGGAAAACTTTTTTTCAAAGCCTGAATAAAATATTTTCCAACAAGTATTCTAAATACAAGTTCGCCTTTCACTTGTTAATTTTTCTTAAATCGGCAGAAAGACGCCTTATAAGATTGCGTTGGGCACGCTACGAAAAAGTTTAGGAACCATACATACAACACAATGGCTTAATTACTCTATTACTCTTTAGCCCTCATCGGTCCCATTGTATCAATTTGATTGATACTCATTCAAAACAAAAGTTAAGAAAATCGTTTTAAAAATTAAAAAAACTGATTGTTTTATATTATTGTAGTCTATTTTATTTTTTCATAAATTTAAATTTAGAAAATACATTTAAAAGTAATGAAAATTTGAAAGAGAAAAAGATCAAAAATGCTTATTTTTGTGGCTATGTGCCTTTATTAGCGCATTTTTCGCAAATATCATAATGATGATCATTACAAACATAATTCTTACAATTATCACAACGATTTGAATACAAATTTTTTTTGTTTTTATATGTACATATGTAGCAACGGCCGCGTTTCGTAGTTTTTGGCAAATGGGTAATCGCCGGTAGTTCTTCAATATTGAGCCTTTGAGGCTGAGATTTTCGCTTTTCTATGTGTTTTTGCACAAGAGCCATTCCAAGCTTCTCAAAAAATATTCCACGACGTATATTTTTATTGGTTTTGTGTTTTTTCCAAGCCGGAAATAGCGAAATATACGTTATATATGCATTCAATGCACTCACGTCCAACATGTTGCAAAATACTGCCATTTATCTTCCTTTTGCAGGTGTAGGTAGCCACCATCTGGTCCATAGTGTCCACGCCACTCTTGGTTTTGTTATAATCCTGAATTAGATTCGGTTTCTTCTCAGCACTTTCACTTATAACGACGGCATTGTGACATGTACTGAGCAGTGTAACATATCTATAACGCCGAGGCACATACGACAGTAAAATAGCTTGTAATTTGTGGTCATATACAATAACGCTCGAATACACAGGTTTTTTCCTCATATCCAACAATACTGGAGAATTTCGGTCCTATTTTTCCATATAGTGGCCAGAATAGTCATTCGGCGTTTATGTAACTCTTCAGCCAGTTCATAAGATGTGAAGACGTTGTCACATGTGATATTCCACTCCGACAGCCCATTTACCAAATCCAAAACAACACGGCGTCCAATATTGCGCTCTGGAGCGGCGTTTTATATTATGATTAATATATGATTATAATATATTATATGATTAATATCACGTCATGCAGTATTAAATTAAGTTTATTTCAAAGCTTACAATTTTTGTCAATATTAATTTTTAGGAGCATGAGAGCATTTTAAAATTTTGCTCAAATAATTTTTCAAATTGATTTTATGATTTTCTTCGCTCCTAGCAGCTTTTTAGAAAAATTGAAAATCAGATTGTAGAGGAAAAGTTAGCATTAAGGTGTCATAATCAAAGTAATTGCTTTGAAATTTACTAACTTAATAATTAGCTTAGCTGATAATAATTGTTTTTCTTTATCATTTTTTCATTACATTTCTGTTAATTTTAGTGACTAAATTCTTACTACAACTTTAGTTCTATTAACCTGTTTATTTTGAATGTAATATTCGGATACTTTTTTGTCTATAACGAATTTTTGCCATGAAAATTTTGTTCAATCTTATCGTATTCTGCACAGATCACCAACAATATATTTAAGAATATAGGAAACAGAGATTTGCATCAGACCATTCGTCATTACTTGCCACTCGAATAACATTCGCCGTCAGCCACAATCGCGCATAAAAATTAATGCATGCATGGTGCTCAAGTTCAAGCGAAGCAAAGGCACCATCCAGACAATGCACACATTCGGCAAATTCGCTTAAAGCTCGAGTGTATGTCGCAGCTCGAGTGTCTGCCACAGCTCGAGTGTCTGCCGTAGCTGAAATTTCTGCTTCTACATGAGTTTTGTTTTCGTACTTCACTGCCGTTTTCTAGCAGCGTATTGGTAAACAAACTACTGTTCTGCTTTCGATAAACATTCAAGAAGAAGAGACAAATTTATTATTTATTTATTTCGAAATTACACGAGTATATCTTTATTTGACGCACCAATTCAATATTTTTTATTATCATTTTCTTTCAATTAATTTTTAATAAAACTTATAATTTTAGAATTAAGATTCAGTTATATAAAGGTTCAGTTTAAGATTTTTTTCAGTTAGCAATCAATACAATATTTTATTTTTTAAAATGATGTTAGTAAAAAAGTCTTCATAGCAGAAAAAAAAACTTAAAAAGACTTGTAGTTGCTCAGTATATAGATAAACAAACAAAAATAAAAATATTTTTTCTTGAAATTTCTAAAAAAATATATTAGAAGAGATGTGCATTTTCGATTTTTCGAGCTACCCGGGTAGTTTAGAATTTTTGATGTTTTTATTTGGGAGTAAAAGCGGATTATTTTGCGCGGTTGATGCTTGTGACTGGTTTCTGTTTTTTATTTTTTTTTTTTTTTTGTGTTTTGTAAAACTTTTGAAGTGGGAAGAGTATGATTTAGAGCCGGATAAAGGTGAAAAGAAAGGAAACAAAGAACATGCGTTAATTTTTAAGGTTGCGAACATAGTGAACGCTTGTTTCTCATCAGATCAGATCAGATTTTCACATTGAAGCAATAAAGAAAACTAGTCATGCATCTCTTTTGCTCTAATGTGTTTTCTGATCTGCCTGCCTGTCTGAATCGGAGTTCACTATGTTCGCAACCTAATAAAAGAAAATGTTCTGAACTTTCAACCATCGCACAGTGTGCGATTTGACCAATCTGGGCGGACAAAATTCTAAATTATTGTGATATGATTTCCTGGTTGATTCCTAAAAAAAAATTGTTCTGCAGTTGGAGTCTATCTCAAACATCCTCTTATTTGCAGGGCATTTCATTGAGTTGCCTATAGAGGAAAATGATCACTTTATGCTTTGACTTTGAAACACTAAATTGTATTAGAACAACAAAATTTCATAACATTATTCTCTGTTATTACAAATACAACCAATTTATTTTTCACCAAAAAATCTGTAAAAATACAAAAATATACAAAAGAGATAATTTTTCGACTTTTGAGGACTTTTCGTTAAAATACCTAAATTCAAAAATTTTTCGAATGGAAATCAGAAAAATTTTTCTAGAGTAATTTAAGTTACCCCGAGCGAGAAATAACTTTTTATCGATTGTTTATAATTTTTTTCATAATCGAATTACTAGAAAAGGACACTTAAAGTATTTTTGAAAAAAAATGGAAAATTTCAACAGATATTACTATTTCCCGAATTTCGTTTTTTTCAATATCTTGCAGAAAGTAGCTCAAGACTATATTAAAATCATAAATCCTAAATCCTGTTGTATCCATATTTTACATTTTTGGGATTTTTTTTTTTTTTTTGTAAAAATACTAAAACTCGAACTTTTCAAAAAGGTACACTTCTAGCAAAAAAATTCATAACGACCAGGTTATTCAACATATTTACACAATTTTTTGTATTTCCATTTGATATAGTTTAAGAAAATATTTCCAAAAGATTTCATTAAAATTTTTTAAAATTTGGATTTTTTAGATTTTTTTTTATTACAACAAGAACAAAAAAGATTTTTTTTTCAAAATTAAAAAAATCACAACTCTAGAGGATATCGTCCAATTTTCATGTTCGACAGCTTATTTCAAAGAAAAATGAAATATAAAATGAACTGCGAACCAGGTTTTTCAAAACTTACACTTATACAAAAGTTATTTGGGTTTTTTGAAAAAATTAGCACTTTTTTCCCATATAACCAAGTACTGACATGTACCGATGCAAGTCGGCACGGGTTCCAGTGATCCTAGGCACACTAAATTTTTTAACATTTATTTCAACATCATACGAAAAAATTGAGGCAGTACCACATAAAAAAACCAACTTCGACTTTTTTGAGACACCCCAATACATATGCATACCAACTTTTTGCCAGTCCATCAAAGTGTAGCTGAATTTATCGTTTCTTATTTATGCTACATTTTCCGCTTACAAATGATTTGGAAAAACCCAACAAGCACCATTTTATGACTGCCGTTTTAAATATATCGGATAAAGCAACTTTTTCAAATTTTTGACATGGCTTTATGTGTGTACTAGATTTATTTGCAAGAAAAAAAATTAATTCTTTTAAAATTTTTGGAAAAAAAATTAATTCTTTGGAAATTTTTTTTCTACTTTTGTCCTCGTAAACGAAAAAACGAAATGGCCATCTCAGCCCTTGAAAAGACTTTGACCGAGCTTCTTATGATCAATTGTGTTGTATGTGATGTGAAATGTTTGCACAAAAATTATCGAGAACTGGATCTAAATGTTTTACGCCGACTCCGAACGGCTTATGTTCTCAAAAAGCTTTTCATGGCTGTTTTTACTCTCTGAGGTTTGCCACTAGGGCCGGCCACATTATCAAATTTTTCATCCAACAAGTCATCAAAAAATTTGACTAACAGAAATATATATGGAATTTGACGAAAAATTTGGCATGTTAACACTCATCAAATTGTTGATTTTTAGGTTGTTTGACCAACGATTTGATGAAAAACTTGACGTGTGAACACTCGTTAAATTTTCTAGTGCGATTTCATCACTTAAAAAAAGATTTCAACGCGACCACATCAATTCAAAATGCACGATGAAGAAGATTTTTGTAATGATTTTATTGAAATTTATACACTACATCCATAACTGGCAGATTAAATCAGGAATTTACAAAAAAAGATTATTTAGAAATAAAGCATATGGAGTGCTGCTGATGTGTTCACTTCGGTGTGCAAGACAATAATGAAATTTGACGAATAATTTGATAATATGAACACTTGCGTGGTCAAACTATTTGATCAATATGTTGATGAAGAATTTGATAATGTGACAGCCCCTATTGTCTGCAGAGAGGTGACGGCCGAACAGAAAAATTAATTCAATTGAAAAAATTTTCTTTGTCAGATGGATTATTCGAAGACTTTTGTCCCCGTAGACTGATGAAATGTCACACTGGGCGCTGTTCTGATTTGTGTTTTCAAGATCTTTTGAACGCATTTGTTATTGTTTTGAATTTTTTGTTATTGATCATAGCGTTGTTCGTGGAATTATATGCAAAAATAACATTTTATTATTGTTGTTTTGTATTAATCATCAATTTTGTCTTCTTTGTTATTAAAAAACAAACACATGTACAAGCAACAATAACACAAATTGCACTTGATGCTTTAACATTCTCAACTCAACAACAATAATTGCATGCGCAATAACAAAAAACCTCACACGCCGATGCAAATACTAATAGCCCCGTTAGCAAAAGAGATGCATGACTTGGTTTCTTTATTGCTTCAATGTGAAAATTTGATTTGATCTGCCTGCCTGTCTGAACTGGCCTTCACTATGTTCGCAAACTTAGAAGCTACCAACAACGCAATGTCTATTTTTTACCGCAAGTTATTTGTTTCACACTCTTCCTATTCCAAAATTTTCACAAAATCACCCGTCTTAATTTTTCCATATTTTAAATTTTTGTATTTTTGGGATTTTTTTTTTTTTAAAAATACAAAAACTCGAAATTTTTAAAAAGGTACACTTTTTTAGTTTTAAATTTTAAATTTTAACCTTTAAATTTTTAAAGGTACACAAATTTTTGTATCTACATTTGGGATAGTTTAAGAAAATATTTTCACAAGATTTCATTGAAGTTTTTTCAAATTTGGATTTTTGAGATTTGTTTTAATACAACAAAAACAAAAAAGAATTTTTTTTTCTTTAAAAGTAAAATTCACAACTCTGGGGGTTTTCGCCCAATTTTCATGTTTGACAGCTTATTTTAAAAATTAAAAAGCAAATCAAATGCGAACCCGTTTTTTCAAAATTTACACTTATACAAGTTATTTGGGGTTTTTTGGTGAAATTAGCACTTTTTTCCCATATAACCAAGTACTGACATGTACCGAAGCAAGTCGGCACTGGTTCCCGTGGTCCTAGGAACACCAAATTTTCTTACATTTATTTCAATATCATACGGAAAAATTGAGGCGCTTAAAAAACAGCTTCGGCTTTTTTCGGACACCCCAATGCATATGCATACAAACTTTTTGCCAGTCCATCAAGGTGAAATCTGAATTGATCTTTTCCTATTTATGCTATATTTCCATCGCTAATTTTAATAAAACCTTGATTAATTAAAAGACTTATTTTATTTTGAATCAATCTACATATTTTCACAACAGTTTTCCATTGCAAAATAAGTTAAAAAGTTAACAACTTTAATCAATGCACTTAATACAAAAACTACTCTCTTGGCGCTTACAAATAGTTTTGAAAAACCCAAAAAGCACCATTTTACGACTGCTGTTTTAAATACATCGGATAAAGCAGCATTTTCAAATTTTTGACATAGCTTTCTGTGTGTACTATGTCACACTGTGCGCTGTGTTTTGTGATTTGTGTTTTCAAGTTCTTTTGAACGCATTTGTTATAATTTTGATTTTTTTATTATTGATCATAGCGTTGTTCGTGGAATTATATGCAAAAATAACATTTTATTATTGTTGTTTTGTATCAATCATCAATTTTGTAAGCGCCAAGAGAGTAGTTTTTGTATTAAGTGCATTGATTAAAGTTGTTAACTTTTTAACTTATTTTGCAATGGAAAACTGTTGTGAAAATATGTAGATTGATTCAAAATAAAATAAGTCTTTTAATTAATCAAGGTTTTATTAAAATTAGCGATGGAAATATAGCATAAATAGGAAAAGATCAATTCAGATTTCACCTTGATGGACTGGCAAAAAGTTTGTATGCATATGCATTGGGGTGTCCGAAAAAAGCCGAAGCTGTTTTTTAAGCGCCTCAATTTTTCCGTATGATATTGAAATAAATGTAAGAAAATTTGGTGTTCCTAGGACCACGGGAACCAGTGCCGACTTGCTTCGGTACATGTCAGTACTTGGTTATATGGGAAAAAAGTGCTAATTTCACCAAAAAACCCCAAATAACTTGTATAAGTGTAAATTTTGAAAAAACGGGTTCGCATTTAATTTGCTTTTTAATTTTTAAAATAAGCTGTCAAACATGAAAATTGGGCGAAAACCCCCAGAGTTGTGAATTTTACTTTTAAAGAAAAAAAAATTCTTTTTTGTTTTTGTTGTAATGAAATAAAGGCGCGTTTATGTTGCGATATTGCTGCTTGTGACTGGTTTCTGTTTGTTTTAGTTTTTTCCTTGTGTTGCATTTTGTGAAAATTTTGGAATAGGAGAATTTGCGTTGCGATTATAGTGAACGCCAGTTCAGACAGACAGGCAGAACAAATTAAATTTTCACATTGGAGCAATAAAGAATCCAAGTCATGCATCTTTTTTGCTAACAGGGCTATTAGTATTTGCATCGGCGTGTTGGGTTTTTTGTTATTGCGCATGCAATTGTTGTTGTTGAGTTGAAAATGTTAATGCGTTGTTGCTTGCACATGTGTTTATTTTTTAATAACAAAGAAGACAAAATTGATGATTGATACAAAACAACAATAATAAAATGTTATTTTTGCTTACAAATTTCATAAATAAGCTTAAAACTTTTAAACTACCCGAAGCTAAATTCCCGAAACTTCTTGGGTATCCGGGTTTGACCAAGATAATTGGAACTTCCCAGGTAGGCTGGGTACTCGAAATACTCAAAATTCGAGAGCCCTATAAATAGCTACTGAGCCAATATGTAGTTACAAAAATCGTATTACTGGCAGTAGTGATGTTAAAGTTAGCATATTTATTTATTTATTGCAAATAACTCATATTTATATTTATAAACTTTAACAAAAAAAAACAGAATTTTTCTCTGAATTTGAAAGCAGATTTTAACATTTTCTTGGAGCGAATGGACATAAAAGCATGAAGTTTCGTTGCTTTTGGCGAATGTTGCTCATGTCATGCTTTGTTGGCCATTCGTGTCTCGTAGGCATTCGTAACCACAGCGATTGGTACATGTATTCGGGCATTAATTTTAATGCAGAAGGCATATTCGTAGCTCGTATATTGACGAAACATTCAAACCAACATTTGAATGCACTCAAGCTATTCTCTGATAGGAAACTACAGAGTAATTGTATTAAAAAGGTGGTAAAACTAGTTTGATGTTTTTTCTTGTAAAAAAAAAATATTAATCATGGAAGATAAAAGTGCAACCAAAACTGCATACTTGATTGGTAAATATTAAGAAGAAATTTCTAATTACATAATTTTCAATGCTCATGTAACTTGTTCCAGGCAGACAAAAAATTTGTTTCAACCAGCATATCGATACCTTAATATAAAATGGACTCAACCCACATTTTTTTCAAAATCTTCTTTTAATAGGCCATCATGCCCATTTGCATCACCTGCCAAAATTTTGTAGTTATCCGACCACTAGAATTGTTATTTTTATTGAGTTTTAAAAAGCCCCATCATCACTCAAACATGTTATTTAAAAATAAAAAGCCCTAACCCAGTGGACTTAGAACATTGAAAATAAATTTTTGTTTTGCATTTTTGTTCAAATTATTTCAAAGTTGTTTGCTTGTATTGAAAGTTGTTAAAAGCGCGATATGTCTGAACAAGGATCTAGTTTCAACGGACAGGACTACGGAAGCGAAATTGTAAAGCAGACAAATCTAAATGGGCATGTACATCCTATAAGCTACTAAGGATTAATGGAATGGATACAACGGAGTAAGAAACAATTACAGAGGGAAAATTGTTTTACCAAGACGACAGAGAGAACTAGGCGCACCATGTGTGTCCGAATGGTCGAATATAAGCGGTTCAAGATATCGCTCCCATTTTAATGAAAATCAAGCATGGGAGCAAAAAAAACATAAAGAAGAGGTTATAACCATGAATTGTTTACTGTAAGCACGTTAATTTATTTTTAGTAATATATTATGTTCACTGGCAACTATGCTAGTTTGTTGCAATAAATATATTATGTTTACTGTGCCCATACATAAGGTTGTTTTAAACATAAAATATTTTTGAGGCAAGTAACCTAATTTGTTGCAATGAATATGTTTAGTTTACCGTGGCCAAATATGAGGGTATGATAAACATACATTATTTTTGAGGCAACTAACTAATTTTTTGCTATAAATGTCTTATTGATCCCTGTGCCCATACATAAGGTTGCATGAAACATAAAATACTTTCGAGGCAAGTAAGCTAATTTGTTGCAATGAATATGTTATGTTAACCGTAGCCAAATGTGAGGCTGTAATAAACATACATTGGTTTTGAGGCAACTAAACTAACTTTTTGCCATAAATATCTTATGTTCCCTGTGCCCATACATAAGGGTGTATTAAACATAAAAAATTTATGAGGCAAACAATTTCATTTGCAGCCATAAATATAGAATGTTTACTGAACCCTTTGTAATTGTTTTGAATAACGAATAAATTTTAATTGAACTGTCCGAGAAATAAAATATTAATGTTGAATTACTCAATAATTTGACGGTCAATTTGAATCTAACTCGCACATATTGTAAAAAGGACAAAAACTATTAGTTTTTGAATCGTTTAATTCGCAAATTAAATTATTAAACTAATTACAGAAGATTTTCTTTTATAAAATTTTGTCGTATCTGTCATTTATAAACATGGTTATATGTTAAGCCTAATATTTTGTATGACATACGGCAAATAATTATGCAAATATTTTAATATATGAGTAAAATAAAATACATAATATGAAAGCAGAAATATAAGTTTATTCAAATTCAATTTGAATTGAGATCTGAACAATTGAGATCTTACAACGTCTATGCAACATCAATTTTAACTCATAGTACGCGAAACTTGAAGTCAAGTATAATAGAAGGACAACGTATTTTTTCTAACAATGACTGGATTGTATAAAGGACCTCGAATCAGCTTAAATATTGTTTTTAAATATCCATTTGAACTGACATAAAAAAACCTAAATTTGTATGAAAAATTGTCGTATGTGGTAGTTCTTCGCACATACGACAATATTTTATTCAAAAGATAACTAAGTGTCACATACGACAGTGTCTTACAGAATATCTCTAAAACTAAAAGAGATATAAAAAAATTCGAAACGCCATTCGAAAGATCTCTTTTTAACTGTAGGATGGCATCATTAACACAAAACACGCCAATTTACACATACAACCTTATTTTACTCAGGCGACGATATATATTTCTGTTTGCCAAATATCAGAAGTCTTATCAGTTTGTCAGACGTGTGTTCACAAGTAAAATTTTTCATGGAATCGTTGGTCAAACAACCGGAAAATCAAAATATTTTGGTTTTCGTGAAACAATTTGATCAACAATTTGATGAGTATTCACATGTCAAATTGGGCTTAAAACTCCATATATATTTATGTTTGTCAAATTTTTTGATGACTTGTTAGATGAAAAGTTTGATAATGTGAACGCCCCTTATACTAATTGTCACTGAAAAAAACAAAAAACGAAATGGCCATTTCAGCCCTTGAAAGGACTTTGACCGAGCTTCTTATGATCAATTGTGTTGTGTGTGTTGCGAAATGTTTGAACACAAATGATTGAGAACTGGACCTACATGTTTTATGCCGACTCCGAACGGCTTATGTTCTCAAGAAGCTTTTCATGGCAGTTTTTACTCTCTCAGGTTTTGCATTGTATGCACAGAGGTGACGGCCGAACAGAAAAATTAATTCAATTGAAAAAACTTTCTGTGTCAGATGGGGATTCGAACCTGGACTCTCTGGCGTATGAGCCACATACTCTACTTACTACGCCACGGCCGCCACTAATTGTCACTTATCAAGCGAAAATCATCATAAAATAAGTATGTTTATAATAAGTATGTTACGACTTTCAGAAACATAAGAATAACATGAACATATTGTGTTCAATACGATGATGTTGTATATTTCTGACAAATATCACACGCTTATGACAATATACTACTTTTCTTACAAACAATTTGCGGACATGTTTTCCACGAAAATATTTTTTGTTACATCAATCAAAATATGTTTATTTGGAATTGAAAACAAACATTGAAATGATTATCACAAAAATAGCAATCTGTATGTAAACAAACTATGGTCAGAATTGCGAAATATGTCTAGGGTAAACAGAAATATGTTTGCTTCAATCAAAGTAAAAAATATAATTTTTCTGCGTGTGGAAAACTCACACCGATCAGTGACAAAAGTGTACTATTTAAAACTTAACTCAGCTCGTCTTGAAGTTTATCGCATTTAACTATTTTCTTTTTCGCATTTACATTAAATTTTAATTTAAATGCCTTAAAAATGGATAAATATTTTATTTCTTTTATCATTGAACCTTATTTTTATACCTGAAATATGAATTAAATAAAACGCTGCTTAATAAGAATATCGATAAAAAAAAAATTATATGGCTATTTCAGCCCTTGAAAGGATTTTGACCGAGCTTCTTATGATCAATTGTGTTGTGAAATGTTTGAACACAAATGGTGGAGAACTGGACCTACATATTCTCTGCCAACTCCGAACGGCTTATTTTCTCAAGAAGCTTTTCATGGCAGTTTTTACTCTCTCAGGATTGGCATTGTATGCAAAGAGGTGACGGCCGAACAGAAAAATGAATTCAGTTGGAAAAAACTTTCTGTGTCAGATGGGGGCTTCGAACCTGGGTTCTCTGGAGTATGAGCCACACACTCTACCCACTACGCCACGCCCGCCACTAGTATGTCGATATGCTTTCAATAAAAAAAAGTATTTTGCAAGAAACTAACTTAAGATATAGGAGAAACAGTACAAAAGAAACTACGTAGACATCTATGATACTTGAATGAATCCAATATTGCATTGGCTTTCTTTGATGATGAAGAAGATGAAATGAAAAGCAAAATGGTTTCTAATTTGCACAAAAGAAGGTCATCCTGATAGTCCTAAAATAGCTCAATGGCGTAATGGTGTAAGAGGTTCTGTCTGTCAAATTATATGACTTTATTACTAACAACACTTACTTCTTTATCAATACTATTTTTAATGAAAATTAAAATCGGATTTAAAAAGTTTTTTGATGGCAGATGCGACTACGTGGGAGGAAAATGCAAGCTTTTTGCTGTAAAAGCAATTGTTAGAAAGTTATTAGCTGTGAATGATATAACAGAACGTGGAATTGCGCTTATAACACGGAAGCTATCTAAATGCACAGGAGGAGCAAAAACACTTCATCTTGCGTAAATACAGCATCATTAGGTACAAGGGTCTCCCATCAAAAAGTTTTTCAAAATCAAAATTATTCAAATATTTTAAATAATCCCACGCCCATACAAATCAAAATTCAAAATTGTATGTTTAATTAAATTACTTATAACCAGTGACCGAAAATAACAGTTATTTTTAAAATTTTAAGGGAAAAAAATCATTAAGTAAAAATAACTGCACAAAAGAACAGTGTATACCAAAATACTTGTTTAGCTCTTCACTGTTCAAACATATGAAGACTTTTATATTTTTAAGTCTTATTTTTTACCTCACAAGATAAGAGTTATTTTTGAGTTTTATTTTTTCCCTCATCAAAATAAAAGTAATTTTTGAGTTTAATTTTTTTCCTTTACAAATAATTCTTAATTGTTAACTTTTATTTTTTTCTAAGAATAAGAGTTATTTTTGAGTTTTATTTTTCCCCTCACAAATAACTGTTAATTTTTAACTTTTAATTTTTTCCTCACAAAATAGTAGTTATTTTTGAGTTTTGTTTTTTGTGTTACAAATAACTGTTAATTTTTAGCTTAAATTTTTTTCCTCACAAAATAAGACTTATTTTTGAGTTTAATGTTTGAATTATTTATTTTTTGAGCTATTTTTCAACTTTTATTTTTTTCCTCACAACTTAAAACTTATTTTTGAGTTGTATTTTTTTCCCTTACAAATAACAGTGTAAAATTTATTTTTTCCCCCACTTCGCTTCAATAACCGACACGATGTTGCATTCATGACTTCGGCACAAACTAAATCAACAAGCCATCAACATAAGCAGCTTTATTTAATAAGTGACAAGATATAAAGTTACATATTCGTTCAATTCGTCATCCATGCAACCCATACAAACTGCGCTGTAGTTAGGATTGCCAGATCCTGAAAGGCTGTTGTCAGGACAAATTAAGAAAATTTCGGGATTTTTTTTAAGTCGTAGGGACAAAAAAATAACATTTGTGGAAAAGTGAAAAACATAAGTAACATGAACATAAATTGAATGTTAATAATAAGCAATATGGTCATTTATTAAAATTTAATAATAAAAACAAAACAACATTTATGTTTTATATAATTAAAATAACATATAAACTGGGGAACAGCAGAACCAAACCGAATAAATTAATTTTATTTTTTTAAGAGGCCAAAATATAAATGTTACTTCTTAGTTATTGTTTCAACACACGTTTTTAAGCCTATATTTAAAGTGGTTTTACCTTTAATAATAAACTCATTCCATGCCAAACCGACCATCTAATTTTTTGAAGTCACCGTTCGTATCAGAAAATATGTCACATTCGTTGGGCCAAAACGGTTTCAAGGAGTGCTCGGATGCTGTTGGCAGTTGCTTGAGAAATGTTCATTTTTTTCTTGCCCCCAATTTCGTTTTCCACTGTTTGTCAAAATTCGAAACGGATTGAAAGATATGGACCAAAAATGGTACAAAAACGTGGGCACTTTTGGGTATTTTTACGATTTTGAGGCTACGATGTAGTTTTTTGAGGTCAGTTTGTTTTTCACTATTTTCCTAGTCTGTAGCTAAAACTTTGCTAAAGAAAGGATAACAAAATTCCAAACGACTAACGAAACATAGGCATGAGAAAAAATTAATTTTCTTTGAAAAATCAAGTTTGAACCAAAAGACAAAAGATAAAAAACATTTGCCAAACTAGCAAAACCCACATAGGGTTTTGCTATTTACGTCCAGTACTTTAAAGAGCAGCAGTCAAAAAGTGGTTTGAATTTTCCGTGTTTTTTTAAAATGAGTAGATACAATATGTTGGTTCTGGCCCAGGAGGCGCGGAGGCGCAAGCCGATGACGTCACGCCCGGCACTCAAGTATGAACGGATTTCTGCTTGTGCTGGTGGACGGACAGACAAAAAACCGCAAGTTGTTTTTGCTTTAAGCGTTGATCATGTTCTTATCAGTGTTTGTATGTTTTATGATTTTTTTCATAACCCTAGCATTAGTTATAGCAATGACTCAAATTCTGCTGGCTGACTTTAGCTGAAATGATATGACTTGCTATATGAAAATATATGTATTAATATGGGTTGAAGCAATTTAGATACGGCGATGGTTGAAGGGGGAAATAAATGTTTATAAATTTAATAAAGTTGGTAAGTATTAGGTGGGAGTCTTTGTTTTGAGCTTTTAAAAATTGGCAAGTTTGATGTATGTCTTTGCTTTAAACTTTTAAATTGACAAGTTTGGGGTATTTCTTTGCTTTAAGCGTTGGTCATAATTTTATACACTACATTATCGGTAGTGGTAGTCAAGCGAGTTCTTATCAGTGTTTGCATGTTTTGTTTTTTCTTAACCCTCGCATTAGTTATAGCAATGACTCAAAAAATAAATATATATTTATAAGACTTCTAACGTAGACTGCGTGGTGGCATACTTATCAGAGTTCGCATGAGTAAACGAAATACATAGCAACCAGGAAGAGTCAGAAAGTTTCTAGAAGCTTCGAGATATAGAAAAAACTTCGAGAACATTTTAGAAGCTAACAACAACATCACCAAAAAAAAAAAATTTTTTTAAGTCAAAGGTGTTAAGTCTCAAGCTTCATGGTGTGAGAGAGAGAGAGAGAGAGAAAGGGAGAGAGAGAAAGGGAGAGAGAGAATTTAATAGTAAGAGAGAGAAAGGGAGATAGCAAATAGCGCGATCCTATACAAAGAATACTTCAGAATCAACCTAACCTAAGCCAATGCCAAGAAGAGTCAGGGAGTTTCTAGAAGCTTCGAGATGCAGAAACGTCGAGAACATTTTAGAAGTCGACTTATGTTATTGTATGCCGATGACGTCACTCATACCCATCCTGGTACGGATTTTAATTTTATTTAATTTCAATTTCAATACTAATTTCAAGGTTAAAGTGATAAGAGCCAAGCTTCATAGTAAGCGCACTCATAACCCGCAAGTTCAAGATAAGGCAGCAATGTACAAGTTCAAACATGTTTTTTGTGTTACTTCTAAAATAAATAAACAATTTTTGCGGTCAAGTGCAAGGGCAAAAAAAGAAGATAAGAATTTAAAGTTGATATGTCAAAAACTAAGCTAAGCTAACCTAAGCTAATATAAGCTAAGGCTGCGTTCATAGTGAACGCCCATAATCGGCTGCTTTTTATAATGGTTCTTGTTGTTGTTGTTCTTACTATTGCTATTGTTGTTCTTACTGATGTTGTTGTTGTTGTTCTTGTTCTTGTTCTTGTTGTTGTTCTTACTGTTGTTGTTGTTGTTGTTGTTGTTGTTGTTGTTGTTGTTGTTGTTGTTGTTGTTGTTGTTGTTGTTGTTGTTGTTGTTGTTGTTCTTACTCTTGTTGTTGTTGTGGTTGTTGTTGTTGATGAGGCTGTTTTACTAATAAAAATAGGCAATCTAAAGTTACTAAATAAATAGCTAAACTTCTTTATTAAAATATTATTTATATTAATTACACTACATTTTGAGCCCAATTTGGTCACATCTGTTGATAACCAAGATAAGCTATGGAAGCTACGTCCAATTACGGACCATCTCAAGTCAAATATGTTGAAGAACTATCACCCAACACAACATTTATCTTACGATGACAATGGACGACACGGTTGCAAGCAGTTTTTTAAAGGTAAACCAATCGGCCAAACGGTAACATGGTAAATTTTGATATATATCAAGGCAAGAACCCAAGTTGTACCAATCCATATGATGAACGATTCGGAAAATGTGCAGCACCACTTATAACTATAATCGATGACTTTCAGATGATTTGAAAGGCCTTATTGAATATTTCATTCATATTGAATTAGTGTTTGATTGATTATCGATATTGTGATTGATTGATTGATTATCGATCAGTTTAAGCCGGTAGCTGTTGAACAGTACAGACCATTTTAGCTGGTAGATGTAGAACAGTACAGATCAGTTTTAGCAGGTAGCTGTTGAACAGTACAGACCAGTTTTAGCAGTTAGCTACTGAATAGTACAGACCAGTTTTAGCCGGTAGCTGTTGAATAGTACAGATCAGTTTTAGCAGTTATCTGCTAAACTGGTCTGTACTGATCAACAGCAACTGCTAAAACTGGTCTGTACTGTTCTACAGCTACCGGCTAAAACTGATCTGTACTGTTCTACATCTACCAGCTAAAATGGTCTGTACTGTTCAACAGCTACCAGCTAAAATGGTCTGTACTGTTCAACAGCTACCGGCTTAAACTGATCGATAATCAATCAATCAATCACAATATCGATAATCAATCAAACACTAATTCAATATGAATGAAATATTCAATAAGGCCTTTCAAATCATCTGAAAGTCATCGATTATAGTTATAAGTGGTGCTGCACATTTTCCGAATCGTTCATCATATGGATTGGTACAACTTGGGTTCTTGCCTTGATATATGTCAAAATTTACCATGTTACCGTTTGGCCGATTGGTTTACCTTTAAAAAACTGCTTGCAACCGTGTCGTCCATTGTCATCGTAAGATAAATGTTGTGTTGGGTGATAGTTCTTCAACATATTTGACTTGAGATGGTCCGTAATTGGACGTAGCTTCCATAGCTTATCTTGGTTATCAACAGATGTGACCAAATTGGGCTCAAAATGTAGTGTAATTAATATAAATAATATTTTAATAAAGAAGTTTAGCTATTTATTTAGTAACTTTAGATTGCCTATTTTTATTAGTAAAACAGCCTCATCAACAACAACAACCACAACAACAACAAGAGTAAGAACAACAACAACAACAACAACAACAACAACAACAACAACAACAACAACAACAACAACAACAACAACAACAACAGTAAGAACAACAACAAGAACAAGAACAAGAACAACAACAACAACAACAACATCAGTAAGAACAACAATAGCAATAGTAAGAACAACAACAACAAGAACCATTATAAAAAGCAGCCGATTATGGGCGTTCACTATGAACGCAGCCTTAGCTTATATTAGCTTAGGTTAGCTTAGCTTAGTTTTTGACATATCAACTTTAAATTCTTATCTTCTTTTTTTGCCCTTGCACTTGACCGCAAAAATTGTTTATTTATTTTAGAAGTAACACAAAAAACATGTTTGAACTTGTACATTGCTGCCTTATCTTGAACTTGCGGGTTATGAGTGCGCTTACTATGAAGCTTGGCTCTTATCACTTTAACCTTGAAATTAGTATTGAAATTGAAATTAAATAAAATTAAAATCCGTACCAGGATGGGTATGGGTGACGTCATCGGCATACAATAACATAAGTCGACTTCTAAAATGTTCTCGACGTTTCTGCATCTCGAAGCTTCTAGAAACTCCCTGACTCTTCTTGGCATTGGCTTAGGTTAGGTTGATTCTGAAGTATTCTTTGTATAGGATCGCGCTA
The DNA here is from genome assembly GCA_914767935.1 of Coremacera marginata. Lineage (NCBI taxonomy): Eukaryota > Metazoa > Arthropoda > Insecta > Diptera > Sciomyzidae > Coremacera > Coremacera marginata. Next base: position 104,322,675 of record OU612046.1, read on the forward strand.
TTTGCTATCTCCCTTTCTCTCTCTTACTATTAAATTCTCTCTCTCCCTTTCTCTCTCTCCCTTTCTCTCTCTCTCTCTCTCTCACACCATGAAGCTTGAGACTTAACACCTTTGACTTAAAAAAATTTTTTTTTTTGGTGATGTTGTTGTTAGCTTCTAAAATGTTCTCGAAGTTTTTTCTATATCTCGAAGCTTCTAGAAACTTTCTGACTCTTCCTGGTTGCTATGTATTTCGTTTACTCATGCGAACTCTGATAAGTATGCCACCACGCAGTCTACGTTAGAAGTCTTATAAATATATATTTATTTTTTGAGTCATTGCTATAACTAATGCGAGGGTTAAGAAAAAACAAAACATGCAAACACTGATAAGAACTCGCTTGACTACCACTACCGATAATGTAGTGTATAAAATTATGACCAACGCTTAAAGCAAAGAAATACCCCAAACTTGTCAATTTAAAAGTTTAAAGCAAAGACATATATCAAACTTGCCAATTTTTAAAAGCTCAAAACAAAGACTCCCACCTAATACTTACCAACTTTATTAAATTTATAAACATTTATTTCCCCCTTCAACCATCGCCGTATCTAAATTGCTTCAACCCATATTAATACATATATTTTCATATAGCAAGTCATATCATTTCAGCTAAAGTCAGCCAGCAGAATTTGAGTCATTGCTATAACTAATGCTAGGGTTATGAAAAAAATCATAAAACATACAAACACTGATAAGAACATGATCAACGCTTAAAGCAAAAACAACTTGCGGTTTTTTGTCTGTCCGTCCACCAGCACAAGCAGAAATCCGTTCATACTTGAGTGCCGGGCGTGACGTCATCGGCTTGCGCCTCCGCGCCTCCTGGGCCAGAACCAACATATTGTATCTACTAAAATGTAATTTTAAAAATAATATTTTCTTGGAAGCTAAAGTTTATTCTACAAAAAAAAAAAAAATATGAAGCTATCTTATTCGGGCAGAAAAAGCGTGATTTTTCGTACTTTGCTTGGCTTACCAAAACAACCTTGGCTGAGGTGAATTTTCAAAAAGTTTGAAGGACTGTATCTTCCAAACGAAGCAAATATCAAACATAAAATTTTAACTGCAATATAATTCTGTTATTTTCTTTACTGCGAATAAATTTTTTATCCCGTGTCCACCAGAGATATTTGACCCCAAAGTCAGCAAAATTCAGCAAATTTCTCAAAATTCAAATTTTTAAGGGATTGTTAACAACACAGTTGATGAGGCGGAATGTTAAAAAAATTTATGTTTAAACAAACAGTTAAAGTGTAGTCTAGAAAAAATTTTTGACTGCAACTTATTGCTTTCTATAAAAAAATTCTTAAAGTGGCGAGATATTACGTTTTGAACACAAAAATACATTTTGTTTTATTTTGAAGAAATTATTTCATATGCATCTCCTATATGTCAGATTTGTGCTGACAAGCAACCAAGCAAAGCAAAGTGTGCTTAATTTTCAATTTCAATTTCAATTTATTCATCCAATATTTCTATTTTTACAATGTTTATATACAAATATTATTAATGAGATTTATCCAAGATATTACATCAAATTTTACTTATATCTGGTAGAATAGCTTAAGGATTTACTCAACAGTAATAAATTTCTTAAAGGAAAAAATGGGATAAAAACCTTTATTAGAGTAGGAAAAAGGGAAAAAAAAAAAGTCAAACATTTTCTGAAAAAAGTAATTGCATATAGTTAGATTATTTTACAAAATAGCCTGCCATACAACAATACTTTTTCGTTTTTGATAAGTTCCTTATATACATAGTTATGCTAATTCTAAGCAATCTCTTAATATAACATAAGAAGAGTTTCTAATTCTTGTAAAATAATTAAAATTTTGCCTTCGGATGAAATCTGTGAGTAATTCATATCCTGTTTCACGATGCAGCGCTCGTGTGGAATATCTCCAGTGCTTGTTATTTATCATTTTTAAACATTTGTTTTGTATGATTTGCATTTTTGTTAGGTGGGATTTTGCTGCTTTGTGCCATACAGGAGAAGCGTACGACAGAATTGGTCTTATGACACATTTGAATATTAGATTTTTATTTTTAAAATTGAGACTGGAGCGTCTGTTTAACATAGGCCATAATGATCTTATTGATTTTACTGCTTTATCGCAGGCTGCTTCTATATGTTTGCGAAATGATAGCTTTTGGTCAAGTATGACACCGAGATACTTTACTTCGGTTTGCGTATTTATAAAATTATTATTAAAAGCTAGTTGGCGCATTGGTAATCTTTTTGGCGATTTATTATAAGGAAATATGATAGCTTGAGTTTTGTTTTGATTTATTTTTATCTTCCATTTTGTAAAATATTTACTGCAGGAATCAAGGCTTTTTTCCATTTTTTTCAAAAGTGCGCTCGTAAGCTTACTGGATGTGATCAAAGCTGTATCGTCAGCGTAATAGGCTACTTCCATCGACTTTAAGGCCTTGAAATCTGCAGTATAAAGCACATATAATAGCGGGGAAAGTATTGAGCCTTGAGGTAGACCAGCTGGAATAATTTTGGTAGAAGAAAGAAAGTTCCTTACCGATACCGAAAACGTTCTATTATTTAGAAAACCTGATATGAGTTTGCACAGGTATTTCGGAAAATTCATCGAAACCAGCTTGAAAATAAGACCATTATGCCAGACTGTGTCGAATGCCTTTTCTATGTCCAAAAGTATGATACCAGTTGACTTTTTGTTCCGTTTGTTTTTAAGTATTTTGTTTTTTATTCTGCTAATTTGGTGGACTGTGCTATGGTCTTTTTTGAAACCAAATTGTTCATTTGCTACTAACCCATGGGAAGATATAAACTCGTTGATTCGGTGATGGATAAGTTTTTCGAAGACCTTTCCTAAATTACTTAAGAGGCTTATTGGTCTATAGCTACAAGGGCTAGACTTGGGTTTGTTAGGTTTATGAATAGCAACAACTTTGGCTTTTTTGAAGGCGGTGGGAAAATAGTTCAATCGAATGCAACTGTTAAATAAAGCTACAAGTATTTTAACAGCTTTATCTGGAAGGTTTTTCAAGAGGACATTTGGGACGTTATCTAATCCTGGGGATTTAGATGTTTTTATTTTTGATAACACGCCGGCCACTTCATTTTCCGTAGTTAATTGTACTCCATCTGTATTTGGCGGTTCAAATTTAAGATTTTCTGCTGTTAAGTTGATTTTCCTCTCGGCTGGATGGGAATAATTTATTGTTCGGTAATGAGAACGCTCGAATGTGTTTGCTAGTTTTTCAGCTTTTTCTTCATCTGAGATAAGTTTGTTGTTACCGTCATCAAGAGTTGGTATTTGTTTGTTCCGTTTCCCTCTCAAACTTTGGCTAAGTTTCCAAAACCGCTTGTCCCCAGGTTTTATGCTAGTCAAGAGATTTGTCCATTTTGCATTTCTTTCAGCATTTATTCTTCTGCTGATTAATTTGTTTAGAAACTTGGTGCATTGTTCATAAAATAATGCATTTTGGTTGTCTGTTGCACGTTGTTGTTTCCTCTTAAGCTTATTTTTCTCGCTAATATATTTTAACACGTCACGAGGGAAGGAGTTATTATCGGAATAATTCATTTTGGGCGTGGAAACATCTCTTGCAGACAGGATAAGATTTACGAAGGCTTCAATTTCTTTGTCAATGGCTAATTTTGAATTGTATAAATCGACAGATAATATAATATTACGGTTTATTTCATGTTTAAAAACTCTCCAATCGCAACGGTTTAGATGGAATTTACCGAGATCGATTGTACTGAATGACAGACAATCTATATTACATACAATCGGGCGATGATCAGACGGAATTTCATAGCCTAAGGTTTTTACTCTCATGTTCAAAGAAGTATTGCTTAGGATTAAGTCATTTATAGATGCGCTGCGGTGCCTTTGATGTGGATATAGAGTGGGGCTATCGGGGCTGTAAAGAAAAAAGTTGCAGGATTGTTGCAATGTGTTCAATGCATTGCCAGCAGTATTATTTGTGGAACAATTCCATGAACTATGCTTAGCATTGAGATCGCCAAGTAGTATAAATTCTTTATTAACTGGAGTCAGTGCTAAGATATCATTAGAGAAGTTGCTCGTGTATCTAGGGGAGTATGCAGTGGTTATGATGACTCGTCTTTGGTTTATCCAAACCTCAACTGATAAATTTTCAATTCCTCTTGTTTTAGTTAAAGGCAGCAGTTTGTGCTTAATGGACCTGTGTATCATAAGAGCCACACCTCCGCCTCTGGACTCAGTCCTATCATTCCTGTAAATTATGTAATTTTTAAAGTAAGGTTTATGGTTTTCAGTGAAGAATGTTTCATTCAATGATGCTGCGCGAATATTTTGGGTTTCTAATAATTGTTCTAATTGTTTGAGGTTCGAGTAGTTGGTGATTCCATTTGCATTCCAATGTAAAAGCTTAAATTGTACATAGTTATTTAATGTCATAGGCATTCTTTACCATTGACATGACTACATGCATTTGTTGTGCTTTGGTTGTACATTTGCTAAGCTCATCAAGAGCAGAGGTAAAAATACTAAATAGTTCGTCAATATTAAAGAGATCGCTACTATTATTATTATTTCTTAATTGACTGGCATAAGAGCGCCGGTCTTCATTATTGTGACCTACGTAGCAGGGATGATATTGGCTTAGTTGTAAAAGGGCCAAAATTTATACAAAAATAGGGCATTTTTGACAAGAATGGGGCCCTTAGTTGAAATTCAAAATTAAAGAATTCCTATTTGAATATTCTGCCATAACCACATACAGGGTTGCCCATATTCGAAGCGCCCATTTTATTAAAAATCGATTATAAATCGATTAAATCGATTGTAGTGCGGCTTGTGTGTGGTGACGCGCCTGATACGCTTTCGACGAATGATTGGCATGAAAAAAGATTTGATCATCATGGTAAATGAATTTATGTATGAATCGCTTAAATGAATAAAATTTAAAGGTTTCTCTAAGATAATATCATAAAATAATAAGTTTTTAATAAGTTTTAATTTTTTGGGCACAGTGGACTTTTCTGTGGAAATGCCCATATAGGATATCATACATCGGAAAATATTTTTGGCACAGATAAAATAAAGAAAATGGGTGAAAGTTCATTAAAAATTTACGACATTAAATACTTAATCGTTTAAGGCTACTTAAGACTACGATGGAGTCTTTTTTACGGGTACGCCTTGGAATGCTGTAAGGAATGTATCGTGCTTGAAGCTGTCCACCTCAAAATTCCATTCTTAAACCTATAGAATTACTTTGGGATACTATTATAAGTAAAATCGATTCGAAAATTTAGACATTCTTTTGGAGGGAGTGCAGAAATCTTCATACTTCCTCCATTCTAGTAGATACCAAATGTTTGTAAAGAATTTTCCTGTAGATGTCAATCAATAATACAAAAGAGTGGTTCTTCAGCATAATACTAACATGGCGGCTTTATATAAAATATAAGAACATCAGTTTTTCAAAGATTTTCTTCAGTTTTAATAGATTTTCACAAGTGTACTATTTCTGTAGTCTATCAAAAACGTACCTGCGTAGGCTTATATAGCTTAAATAAGACTTAAATATAGTTTGAATAAAAAATAACAAAATTGAGGAGAATTGTTCCTCGGTTGACGTGACGTACTACTTAGATGAAATTTTCAGAAGAATTTTTCAAAAGGGCCTAAAATGAATCGAAAGGGCTTCGGGGCTTATGAAATGAAAAAGGGCTCAAAAAAGCCCTGAAAGCCCCCAAATATCATCAATGCTACGTAGGTTGTGCTGCTTCTGCTTGAAGGTTCCATAATAGGTTGTCCGATGTAAGAGTTTCTGCGGACAGTTGCGACTCTCTTGGGCTGTTTTGTAGTAGCTCTCTCTCTGATCTGGAGATAATGCGTACGAAGAGGGCAATTCATGTCATTAGCAGAGTGATCGGTTCGGTCTTTGCCGAATTTTTTGCAATTGAAACAGGAAAAGACGGCAGGTCTTTTGTCATTTTTGTTATATGGACAGTCATCAGTGTGATGTTCGTTCGCACAGATCATGCATGCAGATCGTCTGTTGCAGTGCTCTCCCCCATGCCCATACATTAAACAATTCCAGCATTGAGTCGGTTTGTTGTTACTTTTTGGTTTTTGTTTTCGCCAAGTAACAATAACATTTTTTATGGTTTTAATATTTTGCAAATAAGTGGGACTGAAATTTTTGCGTACAAACTGTACTTTGTAAACAGCATCGTTTATTGAGCTATGTCTTGTAATTACCTCAGTTACCGATGTTGGAGTGACGTTGTAACTCTTGATATCTTCGACTATGTCTTCCGTGCTTATTTTGGGTAAACCGTGAAGAAATGTTGTAAATAAACGATTTTCTTTTGAGTTATAAGAATGAAATTCTATTTTATTTTCTGTGAGCGCTTTCTTACAGAACTCATATTTTTCGGGATTTGATGGAAACACTTTGGTTCCAATTGAGGTACGTTTGTAGATACAATCATTTCCTAATATATGTTGTACCTCTCTAAATGGGAAGGCGATGTCAACGACAATTGGTGGTGGTTTCGGCTGTCTTTCCTCTTCCACGATGTTTGATTCTTGGGATATTTCCATATCACCTTGGTCGACGAGGGCGCTAAACCTGTTATGCCGTGATGTTGATGGTCGATTTGAGCTTATGCTTCCTCCGAATGTCAGAGTTGATTTTATATTTTTTTTAAAAATGTTTGCCCTGCTCTTGTGAGGAGCGTGGGTCTTGGGCCTAAGGCCCATATTGTTTTTGATTATTTTATACTATGTTATATAAAATTGAACACACGTAATTTGATAGTTCTAACAAAAAATAACTGTCAAACTGAGCAGTACTTATTATATGGAATAATTTACACTGTGTTTGGTTTTGTTCATATAAAGAGAGCTTACGACCGCGCGAGGCAAAAACAAGATTAGAACTGAAGTGTGCTTAATATTTTGTTTCATCATTTACACATTTTAATTCATCATTATATGTATAAAAGAAACTTTATTCCATTTTGAAGAATAAAGTTTTGAAAGCAGTTCTGAGATTTTAATACACTGGACAACTGTAAATAAAAAATATCAACTTTTTAAAATTGATATTTTTATAGATAACGGTACACGGGACAAGCACAACAATAACTGGACAATCCCGACGAATCCCGACGAATCCCGACCACCTGGCAATACTAGTTGTAAGACGTAAGTCTACATCAAAAAAAGTTATTTTTGAACTATATTAGAGTTATGAGTCAGTTTTTGTCAATTTTAATAATAAGTATTTTTATCATATTTTTACTACAGATAAATTACATTTCAAGTCAGTTAAAACTAACTTCAGTGCAAAAAATTACCTTTCAACACTTACTTGAGTTGCAGGAATACAATGCACAACTTGTGCTAATTGGAATTAAAAAGGCTGTCTTAATCTTTTACGTTCCCAATATTCAAAAATGTCTTTTTCAGTATCAATAGACTTCTGAGCGTATTTTTCTATCTCCAAATCGCCCATTTCACATTGAAGTGTAATATCAATTGCATTGACCATTTCCGATTTTGCTCAAATTTGTTCTTAGATTGGTTTATTGTTTAGAAAACCAAATCCGGAGGTTGAGATTTCAAACATTTTTTTTCACGGACCCACAGCTATGCGAATGCCAAAATGGGGTCTATTTTGAGACCACAGTCAATTTAAATAAAGTATTTTTTTACAGATTTTCGTTAATAAAGTATTTTATCATTATTTTTTATTATTAATAATGATTTTCATACTATTTTTGTATGCTTCCCATTAGGTCGATCCTGATGATTTTTCAAAAACTTTTTATGCAATATGAAAGGCCATTTTGTGCACACAGTAACTAAAATAAAACGTTTTTGAAAAATCATCAGTATCGACCTAATAGGTATGCATGAAAAAATAGTATGAAAATAAACAAAAACCCTCAATTTTACAGTGAGTTTGGTGGCACCGGACTAAATTATTCGGTAATTCCAAGTCTAGAATCAGATTCTTCACCAAATTTAACATCGATATATGGTTTGTGTTTTTTCCGCAAACATCAAATGCATAATTTCTCATATTAATAATATTATATAAAAAATCCCAAAATAAATCGCATTTTCTAGCAGAACCGAGCCGGTTCCGACAATTTTTGAACTTTTAATAGCTCAAATTATTTTATTTGCAACCATCGTTTACCATTCCGGGGGTCACGCAAGATCCCAAATATTTAAGCATTTTAAATACATTTGTAAAGCAGTCTAATATAATATACTCGCTGAACCCCCGCCCGCTTTGCCAGGCACTTCTTTAACAGGCTTACATATTGGCAAATTCAAAAAAATGGAACCACAGGTGAAAAATGAAAAGTTATTAAAACTTATAATTTTCATTATCTCGTAGAAACATTAAAATTTTATTTATATAAGCAATTTATACATTAATTTATTTACCTTGATGATCAAATTACCTGCACTGTTTCACAAATGTAGTTTTTGTTTTATTAAAAGCGGAAGGTGTCGGATAAAGATAATAATGAAATGATTGAGGCAAGGAAAGAACAATATATCGTCATTGGGAGTGGTGTAATACCGCGTTTCAGCCACTTGCAATACCGCGTTTCAGCCACTTGCAATACCGCGTAATTGTAAAAAGTCCAAAATTGGAATTTACATTTTAATTCTGTCTAATTTATTAATAAAAGACGAATTTTTCCTTATTCAAATACCGAATTCCGAGGCTGGGCGACCTATAACTAATGCCTGCCCATTGGTTCGATCAGCACCAAACTCAAGACACTTTCGAGACTTTGCTACAGTTTCCCTGAAAATTTCATAAAAATTGGTTTAACTGTTTCGGAGTCTATATCTGACATACACGCCTACATAACATAGATAAATACATTAATTTTTTTGTATATAGAAAGATTATACTCAACAAAGTTCTTCGGTCGGTTGATAGCAACAATTACTTTTTTAAAAGAATGCATCAAAGAAATCTTCCTTCCTAGATTTTCAAGAAAAGGTCTGTAAATATAAAATTGTATAAATAACTATCAAACCACGCAATTCTAAAAACTGTTGAAAAAAATGCAACAATTTTCGGTTTTTAAGCAATATAATCTATGATTTCAACAAATATTAAAGAATTCAGACCATCTTTAAAGATGTCGTGGATCACCTAATCTCAGTTTATGTAAGCTATTTGTCAGTGGATGCTCAATTTTTTTAAGAAAGCATTTGTGAGATTAGAATATTCTAGAATGCTCAGGTATGGCAAGAACCTACAGATATGAGGCGAATAGGCTTGAGAGTGCAACTCTTAAAAGTAAAATATTCATGACTTGTATGTTAAAATGAATATTTGACATTGATCTGACACAAAAAATTTAAAATGCATGGGTACAATATTTAAATTAATTATATCACATCTAAGTGCAATGCGTGCAAAGCTTTATATAAATGATTTTAAATTCTCAATACGTTGAGTATAGGCAGTTGCCCAGTGATGCAATTTTTAAAATTAGGATATTGTATTACTAATGAAAAGGGTAAGAAAAAGGTTATAAAAATAATTCAAGCAAATGATTTTATACAATTTATTTTTTTTTTATAATCTTTAAGTAAAGTCTTAAAGCTATAGAGTAGTTTTCCTATGAATGTCCCTTAAAGTTAAATCTGTTATTTGGTTGTAATATTATTATATTTAAAATAATAGAACTAATAATAGACTTTTGCTCATACTTTCATTTTAAAATCTAGTTTATAAGCTTAGCTAATATGCATTAATATATCACAATAAAGTAAAAGTCAGTGACTTCATACTTTTTTATAATTGAAGACATAAATAAATGAAGGTGATATGTCGTAATTATCTATTTTCGAGAAAATCGAGTTCAAAGTTTCACATTTGTACTGAAATCTATCTTTAATCAAACTTTGTCAAAAATACAAAATACTTAGTTTATTTCCAAAATAGCCACAAACATGGTTGTTTTAAGTTTTAAAATTGTTTTTATGGTCATAAGACCTTAATTCATGCATAGGACACAAAAAATCCGGAAATGCGACATATAATCTTCATTCATTCATGTCCATAAAAGAAAATAATTTATGTTTTTTTTTTTACTGAATTCATTCCAAATTATAAAAATTGTTTATGATTATGTAACATATATAATATACTTATACACCAAGTACACACAAGTAAATATATAATATAGTATATATAATATAAGTATATATATAATATACTTAAACTTATACTTATACAGCTCTTGGCTAAGCTTTAGGGGGCAACTGGCCCACCCTTTTTCCCCTGTAGTCACCCATAAATTCAGGCGTTTTTTGAATGTGTTTCATTAATGTCATCATTAGAAACAAGATTCAGCGAAGATAACTCATCTGCTCTTTATTTAACGTTGTTGCATTTCTCAAAGCTACTCAAAACTGATCCACTTGTTTTGAATATACATTTGGCAGAATGGTCTGAGTTTTACATTAGGTGGATCGCAAGCGGAAATATAGCTGTGGCGTTTATTGTGGTCAAACAAACCAAGCTTAGATGTTGATTCGATAGGTTAATGTAAAGAATCTTCTGCGTTTCAACCACAAGTAAACAAAGGCATTCAAATTATTTTAGCATTGCCATACACCACTGCATTTATAAAAAGGGCTTCATGCGTGTCAAAAGTTGACTGCGATCAACAATGATAGAAGCCCGCTTGAATGCCTGCGTATACGCAGCGTGCTTCGCAAACTGCTGGAGACAATGTTTATGACAATGTTTTGCAGAGATTTTCTGAACTTCCCAGAAATATTTTATTTGTTTAAGACTGAATTATAAGTAATTTAAATTTAATTGTACGTTTTCATTAAGATAACCTTTGGACCCCCCTCCCTCTGTCAAAGGCTGGCTACGACCTTGCTTATGGACACAGATATATGCAGCAGTGCACTAAAATACGTTTAAAATTTGCAACAAGTTTTTCCAAATGTCAATTCTGTCAAAATGCCTTTGTATGCACGAAGTTTTCATTTTCGGTGTCTGTGAGACTGCGACGTCAGCTGCAGAGGGTTAAGCAATTAGTTTAGCTCGTTTACAAATTCAATAACATTATTTGACGGTGGATGACATATTGTAAGAAGCGATGACGCAGTTTTTAATTATTAAATTTTTTTTGTATTGATTCAAAAGAAGTAGTGGACAGAAAATATAAATTATATGCGTAATTATCTTTTACAAATATTGCGATTCCAACACCTCTACTGTTTGATCTGTTAACATACTCTGCATTATAGCCTGTTATGGAACAAAGTTGGTTTTCTTCATCAGTTATGTTTGTTTCTACTAGTACAATAACTTCTACAAGTGAATTTTATTTTTAATCGTCATTAAAAACGAGTTGAAGTTTTTTAAGCGAACATATCGCTTACTTCATAAAAAACAGTCACAACTCAAAATTTACAATTTTTACTTTTTAATGTAAAACTATTCGTAGGGATCATGAAATTTGTAACACATCAAATACATTTTGTACATATCATCTTGCTCTATAGTTAAAAAACAAACTTTTGTCTCATTGCTTTGTATGGAGTTGATTCAAAAATGAAATGTTTTTTGCTTCACCTTACTTACTTACTTAGGTGGCTGTAACAACCCGTGTCCGAGTTTCGGCCGACATCATCAGCTCTCTGATGAGGCGCCTCTGCTTTGTGCGCGCTTTCTCCAATCGGATACACCAAGTGCGGTTAGGGCTTCCTCAGCCTGGTCCATCCATCGGATGCATGGTCTCCCTCGTCGTCGTTGACCAGCGACCCTCGCCTCGAGCACCTTTTTCGCTGGAGCTTCGTCGTCCATACGATGGACATGAACCAGCCAGCGTAGTCGCTGCACAGTTATACGCCGAACTACGTCAATGTCTTCGTAGAGCTCATACAGCTCGTGGTTCATTTGGATGCGATAGTCATCGCCGACTCTTTTCTCTCGAACACCCCCAGAGCGGCTGCGTCAGTTTGCGAAACTACCCATGCCTCAGCGCCATAAAGCAGCACAGGTAGAACGAGCGTCTTGTAGAGTGTTATTTTTGTCGATCGAGAGAGGGCTCTGGAACTTACTGAGCCCGTAGTAGCACCTATTAGCAATTATTGTTCTTCGCTTAATCTCCAGGCTGATTTCGTTGTTAGTATTAATGGAGGTGCCAAGGTATACGAACTCCTTGACTTCTTCAAAATTATAGCTGCCGGATGAAACGTGGGAGTCTAAACGCCACGCTCCCTTGTTTGTAGACAGCATATACTTTGTTTTACCCTCATTTATCGTCAAAACCCACTTTGGCTGATTCCTTTTCGATAGCGGCGAAAGAAGCGGTAACATCTCTCTTGGTTCTGCCAACAATATCAATATCATCAGCATACGCAAGGAGCTGGACACCTTTATAGAAAATGGTGCCATTACGATGCACACCGGCCTTTCGTACGATCCCCTCCATGATGATGTTGAAGAGATCGCAAGACAGTGGATCGCCTTGCCTGAAACCTCTTTCGGTATTGAAGGTTTCGGAGAGGTCATTTCCTACCTTGACAGAGCTGCGTGTTTTGCTCAACGTCATTCTGCAAAGTCTAATCAGCTTTGCAGGTATACCTAACTAAGACATTGTTGCGTATAAGCAATCTTCTCGGGCTATCGAACGCAGCTTTAAAATCGACAAAGAGATGGTGTGTGTCAATTTGATTTTCGTGGGTTTTCTCCAGGATTTGTCGTAGCGTGAAAATCTGGTCAATGGTGGACTTTTCAGGCCGAAAGCCACACTGATAAGGTCCAATCAGTGTTTTTGTAATCGGCTTTAATCTTTCACACAGTACGCTTGAGAGAACCTTATATGCGATGAAAATAAGACTGATACCTCTATAACTTGTGCAGATTGTTGGGTCTCCTTTCTTAACCCTACGATTCATAACCGGGTACCCGTGTACCTTTTTTGACTTTAAAGTGCTGCTGTGCCTATAATTTTTGAGATATGGACATAAAACTCCGAATCATCAGAGATTTTGGCTAAACTAAGATTTAAATACCAAAAAATTCAAAATATTTTCAATATTTTCTTTAAAAAATGATTTTAAATGTTTTACCCCCATAAACACACAACCGGGTCCCCGGGTACCCTAATGCAATTCCTATGTAAATGCCTGACATGTAAATGAAAAAACGTTTTTTTGTGTTGTTTTTATTGGAAATAAATGTCTTTTTTATTTATTTTATCATATTTTATATATATTATATTATAATTCATCCGAATCACTATCGTTGTTATTGTGGCAATTGTAGCATTTAGTAATTGTTATGGCGTGCTCATCGCATATCGGCGTGCTACATATGCTGCAATTTTTTCTAGTTTTTCTTCTGCGCTTATTTGGAAGAAGGTTGCACATGTAGCACACGCCCGTATGTGCTTTTCTGCCCCTTTGTCGTGCTGACGGAGATGTTGACGGACCTGCAGCACAAAGCACACTCTCCAACGGCCTTCCGAGGATGCTTTCAATTGCATTTTTTGTTGAAAATTGGCGCACGCTTTGCACATTTGAAATTCTATTTTCTATAACAGGAATGCACAGGTTTTCTGCCAGTTGACGCAGGAAATTCTTCCTGCGCGTCGTGGTGTATCGTGCAGTTGGATTATTTCCATAATATATGATGTGTGATGCAAATGCGCTCACATCAATGATGTTATAGAAAAATACCATCGGCCATCTTCTTGTTTGTCGCTGGGTCGTGTATTCTTGGAGCGTTTGGTCCATAACGTCCACCCCACCTTGTGTTTGGTTGTAAAAATTGATAATTTCTGGTTTCCCATTCTCGTCAATTTGTGCATCATCATGCATACTAGAAAGAAGGATGACCGAGTTGGACTTCCGCTGCTTATATGAGAGCAGTGTTACGTTGTCGTGGAAGCCAAATAAACTTGAACCAACGTCTTTTTTTTTGTCTTCTTTCATCTCCTCAGGGATGTAAGCTTTGTTGCGGCGGAGTGTACCCACAATGCTGAGCTTTTCTACTTTTAGTTGCCTAGCCAACGGCAGCGTCGTAAAAAAATTATCCATTGTGATATTTCGTCCGCTACCGTAGTATGGCCCAACTAAATCTCTCACCACTCTTTCGCCAACACCAACTTCACGACCAGTTTCTTGTTTGCCAGTATATATTTGGCCATGAAGTGGATATGAGTTTTTGGCATCGCAAATTCACCATACTTTTATACCATATTTTGGTGGCTTCGAGGGTATATATTGTGTGAATTTGCTTCTACCACGGTATGGATATAATTGTTCATCAATGGTCAAATATTCTGATGGCACATAATATCTGGCAAGATTTGCATTGAGCATTATCCAAATATCGCGAATTGGCGCCGCTTTGTCTTGACGCTGCCGCTCTACCCGTGTTCTGGGGTCGTCAAACCGCATAAAACGCAGCAAATCGGAAAACCTGTTTGTTCCCATGGTGGCACGGAATATTGGGTGAGCCTCTGACGTCCACAAATCTCTTGCGTTTTCGTCATTAGAATGATTTGTGCCAGCCATCAAAATCATTCCAATGAACGCATAAATTTCGTTGATTGTCGTGTCTTTCCACTTCAACTGACGTCTATTGGGATTCGCTTCATTGTACGCATTATATGTGGCATGCGCTTTTCTATTTGTGTGGCGCACTATTATATCCACCATTTCCACTGTGAGGTATGATTTGAAACACTGCAAAGGCGTCATATTTTCAGTTATCCGCGCTGGACCACAGCGGTCTCTGAATATATTCTGGCTTCTCACTTGTTGGCAACTACGTGGTGTTCGCTGCCATTGTGTGCCGTCACGTGCAGTCATGTAGTCTGCTGGGTTTGTTGTTGGTGCATCTTCTGCTGGGTTTGTTGTTGGTGCATCTTCTTGCATAGCATCATCTTCACTTTCGTCATCAAATAAAATTTCCTCTGGTGCGTCAATAGCAGCTGCAATTTCGTTTGCGTTGTCAACATTCAAATCTTCATTCTCTGATTCCGAAACTTCGCCAGTATAGGACACATTTCCTTCATTTTGGTCATCCACAGGGTCCACTTCAAGGTCCTCATCTTGAGTCACTTCCTCAAATAAACTTTGAATATATGTGCTTCTTGCTTCATCACTCAAATTCCAGTATTCCCTTGAAGACAAATATCGGTCGTTGCGGCTCATTTTTCACAAACTTCACTGTTCAAATATTCAACACAGAATGACGAAGCAAATGAAATATTTCAATTTTGCGACACAAATGAACATCTGCTATCTAATTCAAAAGCAATTAAGCAAGTAGGTACCGAAAATAAGCAGAATAAGCAAATAAACAACCCTTACATAAAACCAGTTTCTGCCTACTTGTGTCGCTTTAGGTACTTATATACGAACAGAAACCAGTTTTTTTTCCAAATATCAAATTTGTACAGTTGAGAACGCAAAATATAATCAACAACAAAAATATTTACAGGAAAATATTATTTTATTTCAATAAACGCAAAACAACCTACTTCGGGTACACGGGTACCTGGTTATGAAATTAAAGGAGTTTTGCTGGTTATGAATCGTACGGTTAAGTATAGGGCACAGTACGCTGAGGTTCCAATCGTCGGGCATGCTTTCTTCTAGCCATATTTTGCTGATGCATGCGCCTTATCAATTCATCGCCGCCGGTTTTAAACTATTCAGCTGACAGGCCGTCAGCACCCGCTGCTTTATTGTTTTTGAGTCGTTGGATAGCAACTCGAACCTCATCATGGCTAGGTGGTGGTACTTCCACTCCGTCATCGTTGATTGGTGGCACTGAACTGTGCTCTCCATGGGCGGCATTGATGGAGTCGTCGCCAGTAAGTAAATTGGAGAAGTGCCGTCTCCACAATCTCAGCACACACTGTGTATCAGTATTCAGTTCTTCATTTTCGTCTCTTCAAGTGGATGCTCCGGGCTTGAAACCTTGGGTTAGACGCTTAACCTGTTGATAGAATTTTCGTGCATCCTTCTTGCCCTGGTATACCTCTAGTTCCTCCCGCTCACGCTTTTCCTGCTCTTTTCTTGCGTCTAAAAAGGCGCCTCTCTTCCTTCCTCTTTTCGCGGTAGTTTTCTTGCACGGCTCGCGTTGCAGCTGACTGCAGCGTTTTTCTGTATGCGGCGTTTTTTACTGCTGTCGCGATGCGACACTCCTGATCGTACCATTGGTTCCGAGGTTGCGGGCGCCGGAAACCAATGACTTCTTCAGCGGCAGTGTGCATGGAGTGGGATATATGCGCTCAAAGTCCGCCGGCGTCAGAGGTTCAGAGGGTATAGAGGGTCCAGAGGTTGGTTGGTTGAGCTTAACCGAGAGTTGAGCGGAGTAGGCTTCGGCAGTCCATTGTAATTGCAGCTTAGCGACATCTAGCTTTCGTTGCATTCCTGTGCGTATGTTCTTCGCATTGCATAACCGCATGCGGATCTTGGCTGCAACAAGATAATGGTCGGAGTCAATGTTGACCCCCCGAAATGTACGCACATCTAGAACACTAGAGGCATGCCTTCCGTCGATTACAACATGATCAATTTAGTTTCGCGTTTTTTGATGCGGGGACAGCCTGGTGGCCTTGTGGATGTCGAGATGCTTAAATCTGGTGCTACTAACTACCATGTTTCGAGCCGCGGAGAAGTCGATCACCGATTTGCTTCACCTAGAAATTTAAAAATTTTGAGTTGTGACTGTTTTGTATTTAGTGTGTGATATATTCATATAACAGTAAGCTATTCTTTTAAAAATCTTTAGCAGAGATATTGTGAAAATTTTGTAAAGTTGTTGCTGTTATATTGCACATTTGATATTGTTTTGTATTTATTGCGGAGATGAAAAATAGTGGTGAAAAAAGTTTATTAAATCAAAATTCTTAACTATATATGCGGTTTGGTATTAATTTGGACAGTGATAGAATTTTCACAACAGACGCCGATTGGTTAGTTCTAACCGTCCCCGGTCAGTTCGTTTCCCCGCCTAATTCGGTTAAACATTACATAAACATAATTCGTCCACGGTTAATTCATTTCCCCGCATAATTCACTTAAAAGTCGTGTAATGTTAAATTACATTGCAATGAAAATATTCCATTTAATTCGGCAAAAAAATTAACGAAAAATAGTATAGCACAACTATTTCAAAACACTTACTGATGACAACCTTGTTGAAAATTGGCAGTCAAGTGACATTTACATATTTGTTTGCAGTTGAAGTGGCAGCTATAATCAGCACAACTCGGTAACGGTTAAGTCGGTAGTGTTTGTTAATATACCGTTAGAGAGGTGATTTCATTGCCTTTGTAATGTGCTCTCAAAATAAGTTTTTGTAAGTTAGTTTTTTTTTAGCGACTACCACCGCCCCCGTCGAAACCAGTGGCACGACCAAGAGTGTCGCGACGCCACTGCAGAGAAAACGCCGCCTACAAAGCCACCCTGCAGTGCTGCTAAGGAGCAATATAGAGAGAAGAGGAGGGACGAGAGACGTCTTTTCAGGCGGAAAAGAAAGAGAGGTTAAAAAGCGCGAGTGTGAGAAGATTGAGATGTATGGCGACAGGAACGAGCCCCGAAAATTTTTCGAAAAGATAAGACGCCTGGCCGATGGCTTTAAGACCAGAGCCTCTTCCTGCAAGGATGAAATCGGGAATCTAGTGAGAAATATCCAGAATACACTCACGTTATGGAGGGAACACTTCTCTCTTCTTCAGAATGGCGATGATGACAACAAGCCCGCCAATAGAGATGATATCCCGGAAACCCCAATTATGGATGACAGCGTTGAAGTTCCGCTGCCCTGCTATAATGAAGTCTTGACAGCCATAACACGGCTTTAGATCAACAATGTTGCGGGAGCCGATGGCTTACTCGTTGAGCTAGGAACGGAGGCGAAGCTCTATTTGAATGCATTCAAGAGCTTCTATGCAGAATATGGTTGAAATAATGTGTTAACACACGGGTTAACATGAATGCCAACCAAAGGGTTAAGATAAGCGTAAAAACATAAGTAGGTTACTAAACGTTAAAAATATTTATTACAAGAAATGTAAAACTGCTTATTAGCAAATATGTATAAGTGCTTCTGCTAACAATAGCAACAACCTTTTTGTTTAATTAACACAGTTCATAATTTTGCTTAAATTCGTATTTTTAATTTTGCAATATGTTTCATTGTGTCATAGCGTTTATTTTATTTGTTAATATCAATTTAATCATTACTGCTAACACTAGCATATTTGTAGTTATATAAACTAGCAATTTGTCAATAAACATCAGTGTAATTTTTACAACTCAACAATTCAGTGTTGTTTCGTGGTGTTTCGATTCAGACCAAGTTCCAAGTGCTTGTTTTGATTACAAAACTAATTGCAACAAGTTCAAGTGCTTGTTGTGATAACCAAAAAAAACCCAACGAATTATAACAAGTTTCAAGTGCTTGTTGAATTACCAACGGGCAAATAAACTAATTTGCCCAAAACAGAATGCATTCCAAACGATTAGAACCTCAGTGTACTCTGCCCAATCTACAAGAAAGGTGATCCCACTATTTATGCCAACTACCGTGGGATAAATCTTCTAAATATAGCATATAAGGTCCTGTCGATCGTATTATGTGAAAGACTGAAGCCTATGGTAAACCAACTGAATGGGCCTTATCAGAAGGTTTAAGACCTGGAAAATCTACCACCAACCAGATATTCACGCTACGACAAATTTTGGAAAAGACTCTAGAAAAACAAATCGACACCCACCATCTTTTTGTCGACTACAAAGCCGCCTTCGACAATCCAATAAGGAATCATAGACTCCACCATGTCCACCATGTCTTTATTTGATATACTTGCAAAATTAATCCATCTATATAGGTTGACACTGACCAACACCAACAGCGCAGTTAAAATCGGGAAGGACCTCTCCCCACCATTTGTTACCAAACGAGATTTCAGACAAGCTGGTTCTTTATCGTGCGACTTTTTTCATCTAATTATGAAGAAGATCATTCGAGCTGCTGATCTGAGACAAAGCGGCACCATATTCTACAAGAGTATTGCCGGGTATAAGACATAAATAATGAAAATTAAATTTCAATCCGTTCAATGATTGATCTTTGAAACTTATTCAACAAGTGTAGCAGCCTTGATCTTTGTTTTTTGAAGCTGCTACACTTGTTGAAGGTGTTTCAAAAGCCTTTTATAAATTTTCTTGGTTGAAACTAGAGATGCAAACCGGACAATTGCCGGATATTCGGCTTAAACTTACTTTTCTCAAAATCCGGCCGGACAGCTTCTAAAAATTATTTTATTTAAATTAATCTTTTTTAAGTAAATAAAAATTAAATAGAAACTTATTATGGCGTCTTTTATTTAAAGGTAAAAAGTAACAAAAAATTTACAAGGTATCTTCCAAAAAACTTAGATTACATTCCTTGGATGTGTGCGAATTGAACTAAATTGGTACCTTACCTAAATTGTGTCGTTAAAGCAGTGTTTCCTAAATTAATTTAGGAAAATTCCGAGCTACCTAAATGCTTGCTAAATTAATGAAATTTCTTAGGAGAAGAGAATAATGGCATTTCTTAACCTTTAACCTTGTTGCAATAAGCCTTAATTAACCTTAATAATCCTTAACTGCCTTACCTTAATTTAGTTTAGGTAGCAATTTAGTTCAACTCGCACACACCCTTAGTATGTTTTCACTTTTACCCATTAGTGACGAGCGTTCAACAAAATTTTATTTTCAAAGTTTTGTGAGACCGACGAAATGGATTTATTTATATTTTTAATTAAAAATGAAGAGGACGAACGCCTCTTTATATATGTAACATTCGTCATTAATGGGTTAATGATAAATTCATATATAAACTAAAAACTTAGAAAAACGTTCAATTAGTACAATAATTAAAACTAATAATCAAAATTAAGAAAAGGTAGATTATGATGAATAAAAACAAAATTTTAAGCGTTAGAAGACAATACGCAATTTTTTATTGACAACATGACAAATATACCACTTGACAAATAATAAAATAAAAACATCAGCTGTTTTAATATGAATATTTTCAGTACTGCCAGGTTGAAGTATTTAACTCTTTCAAAGTTTGGAACCATAACACAATCATAAGGTAGGCTCAGATTGGGGAGGAACTAGAATAATGGGAGCTAGTATGCAGCAACTTTAAAATGAACCTACTTTATGATTGTGTCATGGTTTGAACAATTTATGAGAGAAGAACTAACGCGGAACAGAAAGGAGAACAAATTATTTATATTTTATTACTTTAGCAATTATTTTTATTATGTAAAAGGTGTTTTCCACTTTATTTGCCATAAACAAATCAATCCGTATATTGTAGCCTCTCGAATTAGAAATATATTTAAAGTGACGACAACGAGCCAATGGACCTACTACTCGGCCGAAGGATATTCAGTTATCTGGCCTTGCAGCTCGCCGGATATCCGGTATCCGGCCAAAATCACTATCCGTTGCATCTCTAGTTTAAACACTGTTTTAGCTGTCCTTTTGCGATTTGTGATCATTCATTTTATTAGGTCCATTTTTTTATTGATAAAAAATTAAAGAAAAATTTACAATAAAATTAAATTTAATTAAAATTTAAAATTTTTAAGACTGTATTAAAAAAGTTTGTTGTGACATCACGCACGACCTCCCTTTCCCATGTCCAGGCGTGGATCCCAGGGTGGGTAAAGGGTGTAATAATTCCCCCAAGAACTTTCAGTAATTATAATTACTTACTTACTTACTTAGGTGGTCGTAACAACCCGTGTCCGGGTTTCAACCGACCCCATCAGCTCTCGCCAGGCGCCTCTGCTTTGCGCGCGCCTTCTCCAATCAGATACACCAAGTGCGGTTAGGGCTTCCTCAGCCTGGTCCATCCATCGGAGGCATGGTCTCCCTCGTCGTCGTTGACCAGCGACCCTCGTCTCGAGCACCTTTTTCGCTGGAGCTTCGTCGTTCATACGATGGACATGACCCAGCCAGCGTAGTCGCTGCGTCAATGTCATCGTAGAGCTCATACAGCTCGTGGTTCATTCGGATAAGATAGTCATCGCCGACTCGAACAGGACCAAAGATTTTGCGAAGAAATTTTCTCTCGAACACCCCCAGAGCGGCTGCGTCAGTTTGCGAAACTACCCATGCCTCAGCGCCATAGAGCAGCACAGGTAGAACGAGCGTCTTGTAGAGTGTTAGTTTTGTCGATCGAGAGAGGGCTCTGGAACTTAGTTGCTTACTGAGCCCGTAGTAGCACCTATTAGCAATTATTGTTCTTCGCTTTATCTCCAGGATGATTTCGTTTTTGGTATTAATGGCGGTGCCAAGGTAAACGAACTCCTAGACTACTTCAAAATTATAGCTGCCGGATGAAACGTGGGAGTCTAAACGCCGAGCTCCCTTGTTTGTAGACAGCATATATTTTGTTTTGCCCTCATTTATCGTCAAACCCACTTTGGCTGATTCCTTTTCGATAGCGGCGAAAGCAGCGGTAACATCTCTCTTGGATCTGCCGACAATATCAATATCATCAGCGTACGCAAGGAGCTGGACGCCTTTGTAAAAAATGGTGCCATTACGATGCACACCGGCCTTTCGTACGATCCCTTCCATGATGATGTTAAAGAGATCGCAAGACAGTGGATCGCCTTGCCTGAAACCTCTTTCGATATTGAAGGTTTCGGAGAGGTCATTTCCTACCTTGACGGAGCTGCGTGTGGTGCTCAACGTCATTCTGCAAAGTCTAATCAACTTTGCAGGTATACCGAACTCAGACATTGTTGCGTATAGGCAATCCCTTCTCGGGCTATCGAACGCAACTTTAAAATCGACAAAGAGATGGTGTGTGTCAATTTGATTATCGTGGGTTTTCTCCAGGATTTGTCGTAGCGTGAAAATCTGGTCTATGGTGGACTTACCAGGTCGAAAGCCACACTGATAAGGTCCAATCAGTGTTTTTGTAATCGGCTTTAATCTTTCACACAGTACGCTTGAGAGAACCTTATATGCGATGGAAATAAGACTGATACCTCTATAACTTGCGCAGATTGTTGCGTCTCCTTTCTTAAGTATAGGGCACAGTACGCTGAGGTTCCAATCGTCGGGCATGCTTTCTTCTAGCCATATTTTGCTGATGAGCTGATGCATGCGCCTTATCAATTCATCGCCGCCGGTTTTAAACAATTCAGCTGACAGACCGTCAGCACCCGCTGCTTTATTGTTTTTGAGTCGTTGGATAGCAACTCGAACCTCTTCATGGCTAGGTGGTGGTACTTCCACTCCGTCATTGTTGATTGGTAGCTCTGAACTGCGCTCTCCATGGGCGGCATTGGTGGAATCGTCGCCAGTAAGTAAATTGGAGAAGTGCCGTCTCCACAATCTCAGCACACACTGCGTATCCGTATTCAGATCTCCATTTTCGTCTCTACAAGTGGATGCTCCGGACTTGAAACCTTGGGTTAGACGCTTAACCTGTTGATAGAATTTTCGTGCATCCTTCTTGCCCTGGTATACCTCTAGTTCCTCACGCTCACGCTTTTCCTGCTCTCTTTTCTTGCGTCTGAAAAGGCGCCTCTCTTCCTTCCTCTTTTCGCGGTAGTTTTCTCGCACGGCTCGCGTTGCAGCTGACTGCAGCGTTTTTCTATATGCGGCGTTTTTTACTGCAGTCGCAATGCGACACTCCTGATCATACCATTGGTTCCGAGGTTGTGGGCGCCGGAAACCAATGACTTCTTCAGCGGCAGCTCGCATGGAGTGGGATAAATGCGCCCAAAGTCTGCCGGCGTCGTCGGGTCCAGAGGTTGGTTGGTTGAGCTTAACCGAGAGTTGAGCGGAGTAGGCTTCGGCAGTCCATTGTTATTGCAGATTAGCGACATCTAGCTTTCGTTGCATTCCTGTGCGTATGTTCTTCGCATTGCATAATCGCATGCGGATCTTGGCTGCAAGAAGATAATGGTCGGAGTCAATGTTGACCCCCCGAAATGTACGCACATCTAGAACACTAGAGGCATGCCTTCCGTCGATTACAACATGATCAATTTAGTTTCGCGTTTTTTGATCCGGGGACAGCCAGGTGGCCTTGTGGATGTCGAGGTGCTTAAATCTGGTGCTACTAACTACCATGTTTCGCGCCGCGGCGAAGTCGATCAGTCTTAGACCGTTGTTCGTGGAGGTCTCATGAAGACTGAACTGACCGACAGTGGGGCCAAAGATGCCTTCCCTTCCGACTTTCGCATTAAAATCGCCGAGGACTATTTTCACGTCATGGACCGGAAGGTGGTCGTATACGTCCTCAAGACTAGCGTAGAAAGCGTCTTTGACAGCTTCGTCCTTTTCCTCCGTCGGGGCGTGCGCGCAAATAAGGCTGATGGAGAAAAATGTTGCCTTGATGCGGATCGTGGCCAATCTTTCGTTCACAGGTGTGAACCGGGAAACAAGGTGGCGTAGTTTCCGGCTAACAACGAATCTACATCCAAATTCGTGCCTCTCCGCATGGCAGCTGTAGTAGATATCACAGTGTGCTTGTTTAGAGCGGCCTTGCCCTTTCCATCGCATTTCCTGGATGGCGGTGATGTCAGCCTTTATTGTTTTGAGGGCTTCCGCCAGTTGGATAATGGCACCTTCCCTATAAAGTGTTCGGACATTCCAGGTGCATATCCGTAAATCATTGTCCGTTTTTCGTTTGCGGTGGTCGTCAACGTAATTGGGGTTCTTATCCGAGGCTGGTTTAGTTTTCATTGAGCAGTAGTAATGTGGCGGGACCCAAACCCTGCGCACATTCCATGTTTAAGGTCTATGGAGTGACCCGCCGCTCAAATTAGCCGTCAAAGCTTCCTTCGTAGTTACAATAAAATTAATTTATATTCAAGGTATGTTGTGCCATTATCTTTATTATTATTACGCAAGCGCATTTTTTGGGATTACTATCAAATCTATACTACAGACACGATTTTCATAAATAGGGTAGCAATTGAAAGGTCTTTCTCTGTAGATGTGCAATAAGGTTTTATTTTTCTTAAATATTGTGTATTTTTTAAAAAAAGCTAAAACAAATTTTCTATGAAAAGCAACCAAATTTCTTTGTGATGCCTGAAGGTATGTGATATATTTTTATTATAATGCTATAATAAGTAATAACTGGGCCACTTAACAATTCAACAGAAACATAGAAAGTTTCTATGTAATCCATATGTTCAAAGGTAAAAATATTCCTTAGTAAAAACACAAAATTACTTTTCACTAGATTTTTTTTATTTTGGCGTTTTAACGCCCTACGGGATTACTAGTTATTTATATTTTCGAAAATTTTATTGTTGCCAACCAAGCAGGACTTGATCAATTTAGTTGAAATTTTCAGTAAAGATTGCTTGAATATTTGCAATCCAAATGCCATAGCTCATTTTTGCAATTTCTAAAGGTTTTTATTCTGACTTATGGCCACTGAACCGGTGCGCCGCGGCGTTGCTGGCCCTCTGTGCGTTGCTCGGTTTAAACATAGTTTTAGCTGTCTTTTTCGGTTTGTGATCTGTTTGTTTTATTAGGTTCGTTTTTTATTGATAAAATGAAAGCAGTATTTGCAATAAAATTTAAAATTTTGAAGACTGAATTCAAAAATTTACTTGTGACGTAACGCACAAGAGACCCCCCATGTTAAATTTTGTCAAAAATGTTTGACCCCCTCTCTCCCTAAAAGTGTTATGTACTTATGAACAGCGCCTTATAAAAAGATTATAATATGTCAAAAGAAAAAAATCGAGCACCAATATATCTGTTTTTTTTTTATTTCTAGCAGAATTAAGTTTCATATGAAAATTTCAGTGTGAGAAAGAAAATTTGGTTTTCCTTAATACGAGAACGGAATTGTCAGACAAAAAACCCCAAGTGAGGTGATCGCTTGCGTTTTACAAAATACGGCTGTTATGACGTCATTCCAATTTGCACTTAAGATTCGTTCATTTGGCTATTAGTTACAGATTATTCCTTTGTCTGTTGAAAATCTATTGCTGTTGATATTTTAGCTTGTACAGCACATACAAGAGCATAATGGTCAGATATATCAACTTTAATGGCAGCCACATAAATATTGCCTTATTTGCGCCCGATAAATAGATGGTCAATGTTGATGGGCGTTTCTCTTTCAATTTCAACCCGTGTACTCTCAGTTGGGTATGTGATTTGCATGCCATTAGATGAGAGCATATCCATTTACCATATAATCTTACTACATACTACTCGAATTTGACTTCGAATTTTACGTTTGTATGCACGAAGTTTTCATTTTCGGTGTCTGTGAGACTGCGACGTCAGCTGCAGAGGGTTAAGCAATTAGTTTAGCTCGTTTACAAATTCAATAACATTATTTGACGGTGGATGACATATTGTAAGAAGCGATGACGCAGTTTTTAATTATTAAATTTTTTTGTATTGATTCAAAAGAAGAAGTAGTGGACAGAAAACATAAATTATATGCGTTATTATCTTTTACAATTATTGCGATTCCAACACCTCTACTGTTTGATCTGTTAACATACTCTGCATTATAGCCTGTTATGGAACAAAGTTGGTTTTCTTCATCAGTTATGTTTGTTTCTACTAGTACAATAACTTCTACAAGTGAATTTTATTTTTAATCGTCATTAAAAACGAGTTGAAGTTTTTTTTAAGCGAACATATCGCTTACTTCATAAAAAACAGTCACAACTCAAAATTTACAATTTTTACTTTTTAATGTAAAACTATTCGTATTTTGTACACATCTTCTTGCTCTATAGTTAAAAAACAAACTTTTGTCTCATTGCTTTGTATGGAGTTGATTCAAAAATTAAATGTTTTTTGCTTCACCTAACTTACTTACTTAGGTGGCTGTAACAACCCGTGTCCGAGTTTCGGCCGACATCATCAGCTCTCTGATGAGGCGCCTCTGCTTTGTGCGCGCCTTCTCCAATCGGATACACCAAGTGCGGTTAGGGCTTCCTCAGCCTGGTCCATCCATCGGATGCATGGTCTCCCTCGTCGTCGTTGACCAGCGACCCTCGCCTCGAGCACCTTTTTCGCTGGAGCTTCGTCCATAAGATTGACATGAACCAGCCAGCGTAGTCGCTGCACAGTTATACGCCGAACTACGTCAATGTCTTCGTAGAGCTCATACAGCTCGTGGTTCATTTGGATGCGATAGTCATCGCCGACTCTTTTCTCTCGAACACCCCCAGAGCGGCTGCGTCAGTTTGCGAAACTACCCATGCCTCAGCGCCATAAAGCAGCACAGGTAGAACGAGCGTCTTGTAGAGTGTTATTTTTGTCGATCGAGAGAGGGCTCTGGAACTTACTGAGCCCGTAGTAGTACCTATTAGCAATTATTGTTCTTCGCTTAATCTCCAGGCTGATTTCGTTGTTAGTATTAATGGAGGTGCCAAGGTATACGAACTCCTTGACTTCTTCAAAATTATAGCTGCCGGATGAAACGTGGTAGTCTAAACGCCACGCTCCCTTGTTTGTAGACAGCATATACTTTGTTTTACCCTCATTTATCGTCAAACCCACTTTGGCTGATTCCTTTTCGATAGCGGCGAAAGAAGCGGTAACATCTCTCTTGGTTCTGCCAACAATATCAATATCATCAGCATCCGCAAGGAGCTGGACACCTTTATAGAAAATGGTGCCATTACGATGCACACCGGCCTTTCGTACGATCCCCTCCATGATGATGTTGAAGAGATCGCAAGACAGTGGATCGCCTTGCCTGAAACCTCTTTCGGTATTGAAGGTTTCGGAGAGGTCATTTCCTATCTTGACAGAGCTGCGTGTGTTGCTCAACGTCATTCTGCAAAGTCTAATCAGCTTTGCAGGTATACCTAACTAAGACATTGTTGCGTATAAGCAATCTTCTCGGGCTATCGAACGCAGCTTTAAAATCGACAAAGAGATGGTGTGTGTCAATTTGATTTTCGTGGGTTTTCTCCAGGATTTGTCGTAGCGTGAAAATCTGGTCAATGGTGGACTTTTCAGGCCGAAAGCCACACTGATAAGGTCCAATCAGTGTTTTTGTAATCGGCTTCAATCTTTCACACAGTACGCTTGAGAGAACCTTATATGCGATGAAAATAAGACTGATACCTCTATAACTTGTGCAGATTGTTGGGTCTCCTTTCTTAAGTTTAGGGCACAGTACGCTGAGGTTCCAATCGTCGGGCTTGCTTTCTGCTAGCCATATTTTGCTGATGAGCTGATGCATGCGCCTTATCAATTCATCGCCGCCGGTTTTAAACAATTCAGCTGACAGGCCGTCAGCACCCGCTGCTTTATTGTTTTTGAGTCGTTGGATAGCAACTCGAACCTCTTCATGGCTAGGTGGTGGTACTTCCACTCCGTCATCGTTGATTGGTGGCACTGAACTGTGCTCTCCATGGGCGGCATTGATGGAGTCGTCGCCAGTAAGTAAATTGGAGAAGTGCCGTCTCCACAATCTCAGCACACACTGTGTATCAGTATTCAGTTCTCCATTTTCGTCTCTTCAAGTGGATGCTCCGGGCTTGAAACCTTGGGTTAGACGCTTAACCTGTTGATAGAATTTTCGTGCATCCTTCTTGCCCTGGTATACCTCTAGTTCCTCCCGCTCACGCTTTTCCTGCTCTCTTTTCTTGCGTCTAAAAAGGCGCCTCTCTTCCTTCCTCCTTCCTTCCGCGTTTTTCTGTATGCGACGTTTTTTACTGCTGTCGCGATGCGACACTCCTGATCGTACTATTGGTTCCGAGGTTGCGGGCGCCGGAAACCAATGACTTCTTCAGCGGCAGCGTGCATGGAGTGGGATATATGCGCCCAAAGTCCGCCGGCGTCATCGGGTCCAGAGGTTGGTTGGTTGAGCTTAACCGAGAGTTGAGCGGAGTAGGCTTCGGCAGTCCATTGTAATTGCAGCTTAGCGACATCTAGCTTTCGTTGCATTCCTGTGCGTATGTTCTTCGCATTGCATAACCGCATGCGGATCTTGGCTGCAACAAGATAATGGTCGGAGTCAATGTTGACCCCCCGAAATGTACGCACATCTAGAACACTAGAGGCATGCCTTCCGTCGATTACAACATGATCAATTTAGTTTCGCGTTTTTTGATGCGGGGACAGCCAGGTGGCCTTGTGGATGTCAAGGTGCTTAAATCTGGTGCTACTAACTACCATGTTTCGTGCCGCGGAGAAGTCTATCACCGATTTGCTTCACCTAGAAATTTAAAAATTTTGAGTTGTGACTGTTTTGTATTTAGTGTGTGATATATTCATATAACAGTAAGCTATTCTTTTAAAAATCTTTAGCAGAGATATTGTGAAAATTTTGTAAAGTTGTTGCTGTTATATTGCACATTTGATGTTGCTTTGTATTTATTGCGGAGATTAAAAATAGTGGTGAAAAAAGTTTATTAAATCAAAATTCTTAACTATATATGCGGTTTGGTATTAATTTGGACAGTGATAGAATTTTCACAACAGACTCCGATTGGTTAGTTCTAACCGTCCCCGGTTGTTCTTATCCGTTTATCCGTGCAAGGCTTAAATATCCGTAGAAGTTCGTTTCCCCGCTTAATTCGGTTAAACATTACATAAACATAATTCGTCCACGGTTAATTCATTTCCCCGCATAATTCACTTAAAAGTCGTGTAATGTTAAATTACATTGCAATGAAAATATTCCATTTAATTCGGCAAAAAAATTAACGAAAAATAGTATAGCACAACTATTTCATAATACTTACCGATGACAACCTTGTTGAAAATTGAGAGTCAGGTGACATTTATATATTTGTTTGCAGTTGAAGGGGCAGCTATAATCAGCACAACTCGGTAACGGTTAAGTCGGTAGTGTTTGTTAATATACCGTTAGAGAGTTGATTTCATTGCCTTTGTAATGAGCTCTCAAAATAAGTTTTTGTAAGTTAGTTTTTTTTTAGCGGCTACCACCGCCCCCGCCGAAACCAGTGGCACGACCAAGAGTGTCGCGACGCCACTGCAGAGAAAAACGCCGCCTACAAAGCCACCCTGCAGTCGGTTGTAACGCGTGCTGCTAAGGAGCAATATAGAGAGAAGAGGAGGGACGAGAGACGTCTTTTCAGGCGGAAAAGAAAGAGAGGTTAAAAAGCGCGAGTGTGAGAAGATTGAGATGTATGGCGACAGGAACGAGCCCCGAAAATTTTTCGAAAAGATAAGACGCCTGGCCGATGGCTTTTAGACCAGAGCCTCTTCCTGCAAGGATGAAATCGGGAATCTAGTGAGAAATATCCAGAATACACTCACGTTATGAAGGGAACACTTCTCTTTTCTTCAGAATGGCGATGATGACAACAATCCCGCCAATAGAGATGATATCCCGGAAACCCCAATTATGGATGACAGCGTTGAAGTTCCGCTGCCCTGCTATAATGAAGTCTTGACAGCCATAACACGGCTTTAGAACAACAAAGTTGCGGGAGCCGATGGTTTACTCGTTGAGCTAAGAACGGAGGCGAAGCTCTATTTGAATGCATTCAAGAGCTTCTATGCAGAATATGGTTGAAAGGATGCATTCCAAACGATTGGAACCTCAGTGTACTCTGCCCAATCCACAAGAAAAGTGATCCCACTATTTATGCCAACTACCGTGGGATAAATGTTCTAAATATAGCATATAAGGTCCTGTCGATCGTATTATGTGAAAGACTGAAGCCTATCGTTAACCAACTGATTGGGCCTTATGAGTGTGGTTTCAGGCCCGGAAAATCTACCACCGACCAGATATTCACGCTACGACAAATTTTGGAAAAGACCCTAGAAAAACAAATCGACACCCACCATATTTTTGTCGACTACAAAGCCGCCTTCGACAATCCAATAAGGAATCATCTATACTCCACCATGTCTTAATTTGGTATACCTTCAAAATTAATCCATCTATATAGGTTGACACTGACCAACACCAGCAGCGCAGTTAAAATCGGGAAGGACCTCTCCCCACCATTTGTTACCAAACGAGGTTTCAGACAAGCTGGTTCTTTATCGTGCGACTTTTTTCATCTAATTATGAAGAAGATCATTCGAGCTGCTGATCTGAGACAAAGCGGCACCATATTCTACAAGAGTATTGTGCTAGCGTATGCTGATGATATTGATGATACTGCGAAATCAGTGCAGTATTCCCCAAATTAGAAAAAGAGTCGAGTCACATGGGTTTTGCAGTAAACGCAGATAAGACGAAACATCTGGTGTCAACAAACAAACAGTCCCAGCGTATTGGAAAACGCGTCACTGTTGACATCACCTCCTTCGAAGTTGTGAAGGACTTCTTCTACCTCGGTTCCATCATGAACTCCACCAACGATATCAGTAGAGAGATAAATCTTGCCAACAGGTGTTACTTTGGGCTCAGTAGCCAATTGAGAAGCAGAGCCCTCTCTCGACGAACAAAAGTCACGATCTATAAGTCACTAATCATGCTCGTCCTGTTATATGCAGCACAAACCTGGACGTTGAGCAGCTCTGATGAAAAGACTTTGGGAGCTTTCGAGAGAAAGATCCTTCGTAAAATCTACGGACCAATCTGCGTCAATGGCGAGTACCAAATACGATGGAACGATGAGCTGTATGAGCTATACGCTGACATCGATATAGTAAAGCACATAAAAATCGAGCGGCTTCGCTGGCTTGGTCATGTTGAGCGGATAAAAGACGACTCTCCAGCGAAGAAAATATTCGATTCGGTACCCAGTGGCGGTCAACGTAGAAGAGGACGACCGTATCTCCGTTGGAAGGACCAAGTAGAGGACAACCTGACGAAACTTGGAGCTTCAAACTGACGCCAGCAAGCTCAAAACAGAAATGGCTGGCGCTATTTCTTACACCAGGAGAAAACCGAATAACGATTGTAGGCGCCACCTAAGTAAGTAAGTAAGTTAGTTTTTCTATTAGAAACAACAAATTTGTGAATCAAAATCGTGAAATAGTAGTTAACATTGTAGCTCCTAAATATGTGAGAATAGACCAACCCCCCTCTCATACAATTTTTTGCTCAACTCGACATCACCTTTCAACTCCGTATATAGTTTCACTCAGTCGCGGGACACCCTGCATATATACGTAAAATATCGAACTATGTGTATGGGGACCTAATTCTTGTGTTATAGTTCGGTAAGTTGTCGAATTAAGCGAGATTTCTTTAAATCGGTAAAAGGCTGAATTAGGCTTGCATCGCGCATTTTTTTTCAAATCGGAGAAAATTCCATGGAGCGTTTTTGATTCCCCTGAAGGTCTTTTTTGGTAAAAAAATATTTTTTTCTTATAACTTTTTATTTTTCACAGATAAAAAAGATAAACTTCTTACCCACACCAACATTTTGGCATAAGAATTTTTTAAAAGTATGTATCGAGTCGAATTTCATGCTATTTCTAAAAACACATTTTCTTCAAATCGCTGTAAAAAGCACATTTTATATTGGATTAACGTGAAATTAATCTTGTTGGAAAGGTAAAAATTTTAACTTTTTTATTATATAGCGATTTAATTGATTACCTGTGAGCGTTTATGGTATATACATATTAAGGTGGGTCACCCCTTATGAAAAAAAAATTTAAAAGACCCACCCCTCATTTGAAAGCTAATATTAGAGGGTTTTAGTACAACAAAAATGTATTTTTTAGGTGGACGCAAAATGTGGCCAAAATGGTTTTTTTTTAAATAAATTCACCATATCTTAACCGATCGTAAATAAAGTATGTCGTTGGATAGGTTTCAATAAGGTCAACAATTCGTTCTTACAATTTTTTTTACACCGACTCTATCTTTGACTATATATTTTAACTTTTCGTTTTATTTCCTCAGTACCCCTAAGACTTTAATATCCATTTTTTAAAAAAATAAAATTTCATAAAATTTCCACAAAAAAAACAAGGCTGGCTATGCGAAAATTCTCGCAGCTCGACAAACGCAGCCAATGAATATACGGAAGTTTTATATCCCAGACATAAAATTCACTTGGAATTCATATATGACAATGATCGATTGGGATAAAGTTCGGATAACGGAGCCACCTTGCACTCAATTTATTCCGGAAGAAGATCTTCATATCTATAGTAATTCTACAAAAACTATTGTTTTTCCGGATAAAGAACGACCATCATATAAAGTTAAGAACAACTTAATATCATAAAATTTTTTGCAGCTTTTCCTTGCCACTCGTAAGGCGGTTGTAAATAAAAATCGCTTAGGACATATTTTTTCCGCTTTAAATTCTCGTGAAAAGTATGCGAAGTTGAAATCACGTCAAAATTTATTATAATAACAATAAAGACTTCTTGACAAAAATTTAAGCAAAAAGTGTTCTTACTAATAGAAAAAAATTTCATTTTTAGAGGTCAATAGGAGTAATAAAAGTTAATATATATTTTGCAAACAAGAAATTAATTTTTTTTTTTTGCAGATTTCTAAAGTCAGTTTCTAACGTTCTTCCATTTTCAATACAGTTCCTTGGTATAAGTGTAATGATTTTTCTTGTAAAGCTTTATTTTCCTTAATTATATAATGAAAATTTTGGGGGTAATAATATGAAATAAATATCTATGATAAATATAATGCCTAAGCCCACTTTGATAAAATTAAGTACGAACATACTCTAAAAACCTATCCCTGGTAGAAAGTCCTGGGTAGAAGTTTGTAGAAAGTTTGTTTTCAGCACTAAATATATTTTGTTTGCTCGTGTGTGAGGTTGTGTGCTATTTTTTAGTTGCTGCTTTGCTTGTTTTTTTTTTTTTTATGAAATAAGTTACTAGCTTAACTACTGGAGGGATTTTGTTGAAATTTAATATGAAGATACTCCTGGTTCAAAAATAAAAGATAGGCTATAAGAAGTTTCAAATAGTTTCGAAAGAGAACGCTTAAAGTAATAAAATATATATGGTATATGGCTCAATAACGCCTAAGCAACTAAGCCAATTGTGAAAAAATTTGATTTAAAAAATTAAACCAAACGAAGCTGATCTGAAGACTCATGAACAAGACCGTAGATGAACGAAGTCATTTCGAAGGCGAACGAAGATGCGCAGAAAGCTATAAACCAAAAATTAAAATAAACTTGGCCGAAAATTAAATTTGCTGTAACTTTTTTCCATACGAATGAAATTAAAAGTTTCTTTACAAAAGTTTAATGATTTTTTATGAACTTTTATTTTATTTAGAAAGGGAATTAAAGTTTTAGGGGTACTGAGGAAATAAAACGAAAAGTTGAAATGTATAGTCAAAGATGGAGTCGGAGTAAAAAAGTTGTAAGAACGAATTATTGACCTTAATGAGACCTATCCAACGACATACTTTCTTTACGATCGGTTAATAAATGGTGAAGTTATTTAAAAAAAAACATTTTGGCCAAATTTTGCGTCCACCTTAAAAATAAATTTTTAATGTACTGAAATCCTCTTAATATTAGCTTTCAAATGAAGGGTGGTCCTTTCTATTTTTTTTTTTATATAAGGGGTGACCCACCTTTATATAGATATACCTTAAACGCTCATAGCTAATCAATCATATCGATATATAGAAATATTAAACTTAATATCTTCCAACAAGATTAATTTCACGTTAATCCAATGAAAAATGTGTTTTTTACAGCGTTTTGAAGAAAATGTGTTTCTAGAAATAGCATAAAATTCGATTTTTGAAGGTCAATATGAGTTATAATAATACATAATTTTAAAAAATTCTCATGCCAATATGTTGGTATGGGTAAGAAGTTTATCTTTTTAGCATATTTGGGTATGCGTTCTGTGAAAAATAAAAAGTTATAAGCAAAAAACATGTTTTTTTTACCAAAAGGGACCTTCAGGAGAATCAAAAACGCTCCGTGGAATTTTCTCCGATTTGAAAAAAAAGTATACAGAAATATGAGTTCCTCTAACTTTTGAGATGGTGAACGGCGGAATCTAAATTTTGATCCAGTCTACTCTATATATTTTAGTTTTGTTGAGATTATTATATTCTTCGCCATCAGTGTCACTCAAAATTATTTTGATGCGTGCTTTTTGCATTAAAATGAGTTTTGGATTTGGGGAAAAAAATTTGGCGATTAAGTTGTTGTTATTTTTGATGCGAAATTTATCGACAGTTTCTGTTTCCTTACACTTACACCTACTGTCCTTGCAACAACGTGCACTATTTTATGTACATACTCATTTTCTTTCGTTGGCACATTTCTGACCTCTATTTTGTTTTCAAATGAATATTATCCAGATAATTAACTCCTTTTCCAGCACTTCTATGCGCCTGTCTTTATCTTTGTTTCTTTCTGCGAGGTCAGCATCTTGTATCGCCAGTTTTGACATGGTCTCGTTAACTTTAATGAAGGCATTCGACATTTTTTATTTATTCTTGATATGATGAAATTTTGCAGCCCGGATGCTCGGTGATACTCTTTATCTCCTTTGTGTCGGACTTAGGTTCAGCTTCGGTTTCTGCAATTTTGACATTTCCATTCTGCTTTGCGATCAGCGCTCATTTTTGTATATGATACCTCAGAGAGAGTAGAGCAAGGAGAGCAATGGTAATACGACTTGCAGTTTTGGCAAGCAACAAAGTCACCTGTCACTGGAAGTAGCTTCTTACATTGATAGCAACTCATTTTTGGTTCTTTTTGTATGAAATATAATCTTTTTTCAGTTTTCAAAGAACTTTCATAGAACTTTTCATAACACACACTGTGTACTATTATGTATGTTTTTAGACAATTGCTTATATTAATTTTTCGGTCTAATTACAGAGCGGATTAAGAAAGCGAAAGTTCACTACTAAACCACACTTTGATGTATTGGTATCTAAAGGGTTAAAAAGAGCCTTTCACTTGATCGCTTTAAGGTATAATATAACAACTAAAATAAGTAGCTTTTTTCCAGAAAATTTCTTAGATATAAGGAGTTATAATTTTTTTTCAAATTTATACAGTTTTTTGAAAATAATTTTCAGGCTTTTATATAAAGGGCGCTGAAAATGACTAAAAAAAGACAACCAAAACGGTTCGATGGATATGGCCTTTCCCATGTATCTGAAACAAAAAAATTAAATGTCATTTTAAAGTACAGACCATTAGTTAAACATCCCCCCTACGCACGACAACCGAAGGATTTTTTTTAAATTATGGCGGAAGTTAAAGTAAAAAGTTATAAAAAGAGATAGATTTTTGCGCGCTTTTTTGTCCATTAAAAAAAAAACAAAAAATAGTAGGTACTTGAATTTTGGAGGGGATGCTTAAACGACAAAATGCATTAAGATTCATTGAAATTTAACCAAAAGATTTTGAGTTCTCTATCGAACCGTTTTAAAAAACTAGTTTCGAGGAAATCCCGTTTAAAGCTTTTGTTTTTTGAAATTTTGCATATATTTAGAGGCGGCCGTGGCGCAGAGTGTGGCCCTGAGTGTGGAGTGTGGCCTGGTTCGAATCCCACTTGACACAAAGTTTTTTCGATTGAATTCATTTTTTTGTTCGGCCGTCACCTCTCTGCAGACAATGGCAAACCTTAGAGAGTAAAAACTGTCATGAAAACCTTCTTGAGAACATAAGCCGTTCGGAGTCGGCATAAAACATGTAGGTCCAGTTCTCGATCATTTGTGTTCAAACATTTCACAACACACACAACACAATTGATCATAAGAAGCTTGGTCAAAGCCTTTTAAAGGGCTGAAATGGCAATTTCGTTTTTTTTTTTTTTTGCATATAGTTTTTAAAATTATCGATTGATAAACATGCTATTATTTAACCTGCAATGCCAGGTATCGATTTAAAAACATGTATGTGTTTTCTACCCTTACCCTTTGAGCTGAAAAACGCTACCTCAATTTTCCAGCGTGCCTTAGACGATATTTTAAGGCGGTACATAGGTACTGAGTGTTATGTCTACATCGACGATGTTATCATTTTCGGAAAAAATTAAGAGAATCATTATAACAATTTGATCCAAACTTTAGAAAAGGCAAATTGTGTTCCAAACTTTAAAAAGCCAATTTTAAAAGTTCAATTAAACAAATGCAAATTTTTTAAAAACTTATTTGGATTCCTTGGTTTTATAGTATCTGAAAACGGACTTAGGAAAAATCAAAAAAAGAAGAAGCTTTTTTAGATTTACAATAACCAAAAACCCTAAGAGATCTTAGATCTTTTCTAGGTATGGCGGTTTATTATCGACGATTTGTCCATGACTATGCAAAAATTGCAAGGCCATTAAACGAAATTTTAAGAGGGGGAAATGGACAACTTCGAAAAAATTTCGAGAAATAAATTGATCAATTTCAATCAGAAAGCCGTAGAGGCTTGGCAATAGATAAAAAATTGTTTTGTATCGGACAAAGCTATGCTTTCATTTCCTCATTTTGCAAAGGCATTCGAATAAACAACAGACTCATCAAATTTTCTGCTTGGTGCCGTCTTGTCTCAGAATAACAGACCAATAACTTTTCTTTCCCGATCTGTCATTAAAACAGAAGAATCTTACGCAACGAATGAAAAAGAATTATTAGCCATTGTATGGTCTTTGACGTCATAGAGAAGTTTCTTTTACGGATCAAAAATAATAAATATTTTTACGGACTATCAACCACTAACATTCGTCTTAAGCAACCGAAACTCAAATTCAAAAATCATCTCAAACCAACGTCATTGAAACTTCCAATATAAATTCACTCACTCCTACCCAACATAGTCACGAAAATTCAGTAGAAAATCTTATTTTATGTGTTGATATACCAATTAACGTCTATAAAAATCAATTATTTATTTCATCAGGCGAAATTTAAACTTATCAATTCATAATAGTCTTTCCGGGATATCATCGTCATATTATCACAATACAAGCTCGGATTAAACTAAAGTTAGTTTTAATTTACACTCAATTTAACACACACTTTACACTCAGTTTTAATTCAACTTTGTGACATTTTTGAATACCGTTACTTTTGCAAAACATAAACAAAGCAAATTTTGGAGTGCAACCAATAAACTCAAATCTGTCGCTATCTACTTAGTGTTAAGTGTTAAAGTTAAAATGTAATTTTTAAACAATAATTGTTTTTAATCTTTTGTAAATTGTTAAAATAATCTGTGTACTGTGCTTATTATTATTAATACGATATATTTGTTTTATATAAATAGTTGGTTTTGTGGTTTATATTGTTTCTAATGTTGTAATTTTTGTTGTTTTTAATAGTTCTCCTGATGATGAACTGTCAATGACGGTTCGAAATATCGAGTTAAAAATAAAAAGAAAATAGACCTAAAGCCGAAACAAAAAAAAACTCTTTTTTTTCATTTACCAAACTGGAAGGTCAAAAAACAAAGAATATTATCGATTTTAAATTTCAATACAATTCGGTACAAAACATAGCAATAGGTGTTTCTGAAAATTTAAACATTTTCACTTACCACTTTTGTGCTTAACCATCGATATATAGTGGGTGACCAATTAATAGGGACAACCTTAAAAATGTTAGAATTTTCAAATTGCATTTTTAACTACATTTTATTACACAGTACAACACATGATTTTGGGACTCAATTCTGAGCACTGCACGTCAAAGTAGCCCCGAAAAGAAGACGTTCTGCATCATTCGTTTTGCCAAGTTACATGCCATAATAATTTAATACCGATTTCAAGTTAGTAAGTATCGTATAGGGGAATTCGTCACGTTTTAGGCTCTTTTGTTTGACATAACTCGAGAATCACTAGTTCGATTTAGCTGAAACAAACTTTAAAAAATTAAGAATTACAATTCCTTTAATCTGTTCATATAACGTTTCCCTACATAAGCAACAGTTTCGCAGTTACAAATAAATGTATGATGAAAAAAAATATTTTTTGCCTGAAAATTAAAATTTTTTTTTAAATTCGTAAAAAATCCAAAACTGAAAAAAGTGTCAAGTCCTATTACTTTCACGTAAAGTCACATAACCTAAGAACAAATTGAGACATAGATCATGAAAATCAATGCAAGCGTTTCGCTTTTATTCACAATTAAGTAAAGGTATGAATTTCAAAAATTTGCTCAAAAGTCTTTGGAAAAAACATTGATGACATTTTTTATGATTCGAAAAAAAATAAAACGAAATGGCCATTTCAGCCCTTGAAAGGACTTTGACCGACCTTCTTATGATCAATTGTGTTGTGTGTGAAATGTTTGAAACAGCTACCGGCTAAAACTGATCTGTACTGTTCAACAGCTACCGGCTAAAACTGATCTGTACTATTCAACAGCTACCGGCTAAAACTGATCTGTACTGTTCAACAGCTACTGGCTTAAACTGATCTGTCCTGTTCAACAGCTACCTGCTTAACTGATTGATAATCAATCAGTCAATCATAATATCGATAATCAATCAACCAATAATTCAATATGAATGAAATACTCAATATACTTCAACAACCTATGCACGATGAGAGTACTATAAAAAGAGGACTATCATACTTACTATACATACCAAAAATCGTTTAAAAATAACGATGAGATTCGTATATCCATTCAAAATCAGGATCTCTTTGTCTCACCAAGTTAGAGTATGATTTACATTCATGGGTTTATAGTAAAACAGGAAGGAGGAAATGATATAGTAACAACAGGTGTGAAATTTAAAAAACAACTTTGTTTCATATCTGTTCGGTGAAATTCGATATGAAATGAATGGCTTTGAAGTTGATCGTACACGTAATCTTACAATTTCATCAACCATGAAAAATTTCGTATCATTGAATAAAGCTGAAAGTGGCGCATTAAGAAACGCTGGTTGGGTTACTTTGCAAAATTGGAAATGTACAAGATAATTAAAAACGAAAATTTGGTAATACCAATGGCGTATAGAAGTTGGGACTATCATATAAATCCTATACTACCAAAGGAAACAAAAGTTTTATGGAATGTAAAGCTTTCACCGCAAAATTAAAGACCACGATTTCTTATAATTGGCTTACAAAGAGAAAAAAGTAAACAGGAAGCAAATATATTGATCATTGTAATATATCTAATTTAAAAGTATATATATAAACTCTGAATCATATCCCCATGATGATTTAAATAGTCGCTTTGAAATGGGACAGTATGCTGTATGATATGTATGTAAAATTTCAACAAAGTTATTATATGCAGGAATCTCAAGCATTGCTAGATGTCGTTGGATTCAAGGCTATTGCACCACTTATAACATGCAATAACAATAGAGTTCAGCTACTACAGCTATATCGCACTTCCTCAGCATTAACCCATCTAAAGCCACTACCCAGTAATCATTGAAAATATCAATGTTATGGATACCCGTGACCACAAACAAGTTAATGTGGGAAAAGTTTACCCACCAATGAATGGGTTGGGCTCAGGGACAACACAAGACGTAACAACTAACCATGCGTATACATTAAGGTGGGTCACCAAAAAAAGTTTGGTTTGTTACCGACTTTTTTGAAAGATCCTATTGAGAGGATTTCAGACCAGAAAAAATTTTTTTTTTTAAGTGGTCTACATTAACAACCAAAATGGTCTTTTTGTTATAACTCGGTTATTTGATGTCCGATTTTAAAAGTAAAAAAAAGAAAAAAAGTATATTTTTAGAAAGATCTTAAAAATGCTAACAATCTGTAGTCAGAAGTCTTTGACCCTTGAGGTCATCTTCAATAAAATAATTCAGTTTTTAACTTTTTTTGCACTACGACCCCCAAAACTTTGCCCATTTTATATTTTGTAATTAAAGTTCATAAAAAATCAATAGGTCCGTGTGAAGAAATTTTTAAAATCCACTCATAGGAAAAAAAGTTACACGCGCTTAAAACTTAATTTTTGATTGTTAACAAAGGAACTCATGCGACTTAAAGGAGCAGTAGCCATATAATTTGTTCTTCTAAATGGCAAATAAATTAAGTTGTTAGCGTTTCTACTGCTTCTACGGTTAGTGTTAAAATTTATGTGAGAAAGAAGTTCTGGAGAATCGAATACACCTGTTATGAGCTGGTGTAAATATACGATATCTGCCGATTTCCTTCGATCACCTAAAGACTGCATTTTTAATAGTTTTAAACGATCCTCATAAGGAGGAAGGTCTAATATGTCAGTTCCACTTAAGCCCCTTAGAGCAAACTGAACAAAACGTTTTTGGATTCTTTCTATTCGATCAACATGCACATTGTAACTTGGGGACCAAACTTGACTTGCATACTCTAAGTGAGGACGCACGATTGCATAATACAACGTTGTAGTTGTAATCATGCTATTAAATTCTTTGGCCCAGCGTTTTACAAAACCAAGCATTGAAGATGCTTTTTTACAAATATTATCAATATGAATGTTAAACGATAGCTTAGAATCCATGCATATACCTAGGTCTTTGACGGTGTCTACATGACTCAAGGCAGTATCTTTAATCTTATAATCAAAAATAAAATTATTCCTTTTTCGCGAAAAGGTCATAGTTTGGCATTTATCTGGATTTAAAAACATATTATTTTTAGAACACCAAACTTCAAAGGATTTTAGATCAGACTGGAGTAGATCTGAATTATCTCTAGAATTAATCGTTCTGTATATTTTCATATCATCGGCATAAATAAGCAGATGAGAGTGTTCAATGACGTGAGTTACATCATTGATAGCTAAAATAAACAGAAGAGGACCAAGGTGACTACCCTGAGGAACACCTGATCCAGCAATAAATTCAGAAGACAATGCGCCTCGGAAACGTATTTGATAACATCGCTCCACCAAATACGATTTAATCCAGTTCACAAAATATTGTGGAAATCCCATTAACTCAAGTTTAAATAAGATTAGATTGTGTGGTAGCTTATCAAATGCCTTACTAAAGTCAGTGTAAACACAATCGACCTGGTTACCAGAATCAATAGAATTTAAGCAGAATGTTGTAAAATCGAGAAGATTAGACACAGTGGATCTGCCATTCACAAAACCATGCTGACGAGTTGTTATGACTTTGCCACAGTGAATTTTCACCCGATCGTACACCATCCGCTCAAAAAGTTTTGGAATCGATGAGAGCTTAGCGATAGGCCTATAGTTACTGACATCGTTCCTGCAACCCTTTTTAAAAATAGGACTTATAAATGATTTTTTCCAAAAAAGTGGAAAATAACTTTCGTTAATAGATTTATTGAATAATAAAGACAGTGGTTGACTCAAAACGGAACCGCATTGTGTTAACACTGCGGCAGGAACACCGTCAGGTCCAGCACCAAACTCCTCATCGATCGATCTAATATACATTAAAATATCCTCTGGAGTGAAGGATATATGTTCCAAAGATACTCTGGGTTCGGAATTCATATATTCAAAGTACTCTCCATCAGGATTAAAAGAATCTGAACAGAATGATTCTTTAAAAAGATTGGCGAAAAGGCCACAAATTTTGACGGGATTGTCAGTAAATCCCTCAGGAGTTCTAAATGAAGAAGGAAATCCATCAGATTTCTTCTTTGTGTTTACGAATCCCCAAAATTTCTTTGGATCTGTCAATATTCTCAGCTTAACATTATCTAAATATTCGTGATATAATGTAGCTGAGCGATTTTCAAATTCCAGAAACAAACGTTTGTAAGTTTCTAGGTCGTTTGAGCCTAAGCTACAGATGTATTTCTTCCATGCCCTATTCCTGTTGTTGCGAAGAGTCTTTAAATCCTTTGTGTACCAAGGGTACGCAGAATTCCTCGCAAATTTGAGACTATAAGGTACTGATTGAGAAAACACAGCAAAGAGTTCCATATAAAAAAAATGTATGGAGTCATCAAGGCAATTTCCATTTATATATTCTAAAATTGCATTAAGTTTGCCATTAAGCAACTGATTCAACTTCAAAAAGCCAGCTTTTTTAAAATTGAATTCATAAAGCTTATCTGCTGAATTAGAATTTACTATATTTGGTCTGTCGGATTCGTACCAAATACTCAATGGTGGATGATATTCATCAACAGTAGTTAGAGCATGAAAAGCCCTCTTAACAACAACATTGTTACTGTCTGTAGTTAAGACCAGGTCAAGAAGTCTTTCAAGACTATTATAAATACAACTCACTTGTTGTAAGTCTGAACATATATTATCAACAAATATATGTTCTTGGCGGGTCTTCGAATTAGATGCACAATAGTACGTATCATCGTCAGAAGAATGCCATTTTAAATCAGGTAGATTAAAATCGCCCAATAATAAAATGTCGTCATTAACGTCAAGTAAATCAATTATGTAATCTATGCACTCCGCAAGGCTTGCATAGACCTCTACACTACTCTTAGGAGGAACATACGCATTAATAACATATACATTAGAGTTACAATGTATAACTTTAACGCAAATTAGTTCAATATTAGAAGAGCAGGGAATGTCAACAATAAAACTGACAAAGCAGTTCCTTACAGCCAAAAGGACACCACCACCGGCAGAAGAAATATTATCAGTGTATCTGTCTTTTCTAAAAACTTGAAAACTATTGTCAAACAATTCCAAATCAGTAATGCTTCCGTTCAGCCACGTTTCTGTTAACGCGATAATATCCTCAGAGTAATTTTGAGTTGATAGAAATAAGCTCTGCGTCTTAGAACGTAGTCCCCTTACATTTTGATAGTAAAGGAACAGCCTATTTAGTTTTTTTGAGCCTGGCGGGCGGCTTGAGTCACCCTTTTAGGCTTATTTTTTGGCTTGAACTCAGTAACAAGAATATTATCGGCCCACAAATTAGAGTTAAGAACAGTTGTAAAATCATCGGCTGCAACTGTTAAAATGAAAGAAGCATGGGAAGGCTTATTACCAATTTTTTTGCATGAACAGAATGCATTTGAGTTCACTAACTTGGATTGCCTGACAAACGTCAATATATTTTCTATTGATGTGTCAGGCTGAAGACGTGAAATGAAAACATTTCTGGTCCTCGAAACTGCTCTTAAAGTCAAATGACTGTTAGGCGTAGTTGAAATCGTATTTGGACTACTAGTCAATGGAGGAATAGAAGATGGTGTATAAGAAATCACCGTATTATTATTTTCTGATGGCATTGCTGAGGGCTGCTTTGCCTTGGAAAGTCTGGACGACGCCTTCTGACGCTTATTTTTGTTTTTGTTTTTCCTCTTTCTTTTAGAGCTTTTAGGGTCTTTTTCTGATGAAACTGACAAAATTCCGGAAGAAGCAGTCATGGACGAAGGAACCGAAATGTTATCCTGAACAGTAATTTCATCAGAAACGCTGGTAGTGGGTGCGGCACTAACTTCGCTAAAAAATGAAACAATTTCTCTGAAGTTATTATTTAATAAGTTAAGGCTTTCCCCAAAAAGCTTAATTTTAGAATAGAGTTCATCCGGGGAAAGGGCCCTGCACGAAGCACAATA
Source organism: Coremacera marginata (assembly GCA_914767935.1). NCBI lineage: Eukaryota > Metazoa > Arthropoda > Insecta > Diptera > Sciomyzidae > Coremacera > Coremacera marginata. Next base: position 104,366,121 of record OU612046.1, read on the forward strand.
CCAGCGAAGACCAGATCGGACTGAAATTAAATCGTCAAGGCACGATTTAGAAATACCGGCACAAGAAGCGTGGAACATTCGCTCACATGGGCCAGAACAGCTGAACATAGGGTACAGAATATTCTGGCTTTTGCATTGCTCGTTCAGAGAACAAGCAGCAATATTATCAATTGAAAAATAATCCATTGCAAAAAATTTTAAATTATTCTGCGAGCAAGTGCTTTTGAATGTAAAATGTGCTTATAGGGTTAGCACATTAAAATGTAGCGCACACAAAACTGTTTTAAAACAACAACAACACTACATACGCTGACTGCACTTAAGTAAACAAACACCGCACAAAGAGGAATTGAAAAAAAGGCAGACAAACATGCACTGGATTGTGTTAAAAACAACAAAAACTATTCAATCAATTATTATATGTTATATATTAATAAATTATTTCTTGAACAAATAAACACTGCCACGAAATGGAATTGTTTTAAAACATATAAAAACGTTATTAAAATGTTTTTTTAATACTTAATGTCCACAAAAATCAAACAAAACACGATTATAAAGAATACTAATCACAGCAACACACTAAAAAACCACCGATAACAACAAGAAGACGAGATCAACTTATAGTTGTTGATGTAACACGCCAAAATGAAGCAGTTAAGGTTGGTCCTATTGATGTACGAATTGAATTTTAAACCGAAGCAAATAAACCGATTCCAGATAGAACCTCAGCCCACTGTTTAGTAATTCATGATCGATTAATTGAATATTCACCTCTAACATATGAAATCAGAAAAAATTAAATAAATATAAGATCGCTTTTTTCCATTAATAAAATTATAAAATTTGTTTATATATATATATTATATATATATATTAATTATATATATATATACATATATATATTAATTATATTATATTAATAATTTTATATATATCAGAATTAACCGAACCTAAGCCAATGCCATAGGTATGGGGGGCACTCTTTACCTTTTTTCTTTAACCCTTCAACCTTCGCCGTACCTAAATAGCTTCAACCTATATTAATATATATATTTTCATTGATGACTTTTTTTTGATTCTCAGAATTAAAAAAAAATAAGTAATAAACAAAAGGTTATTTCATTTTTATGATTGCGTTAGCAAACTAATAAGGCCATACTGTTTTTAACATTTTACATTCTACACAATAAATACGCAACTAGTACTGAATTCGAAAAAATAGAGCCAATGTCCCTAAAAACGTGACTAGCTACCTGAGAGCGAAGATGCGTTATTTGTATTATTACTGCTTATTATGGACAAATACTTGTACTTTGGAATCCCATTTCATTTAAATATGTTTGCTATGGTATACCGTTCATTTTAGACCCACAACAATGTTTTTTTTTTATGTCAGGTGTGTATCTATTTTTTCCTCATACTGTATCACTGGCGAGCCCAAGCAGGTAAAACCAAACTAGTTTAAAAATGTATTGGGATACCCTACTACCTATTGTTATATTTTACGTAGAAGTCTAGAGTCTGTTATTAAAAAAAGAAAAGGATAGCTAGGTGGTTCTTGCTTTTATAATTTTGTTTCTTGGTCAGTTGAAAAGTATTAGCTGAACAGTGAGAGTCGTATTTTGTTCTACGTTCGTGTGATCGAGTTTAAAAAACCCACTAAATATTAACTACAAAAGACATTTTTATTTTAATTAGGTCGGTACCTACTAACACGTACTCTTTGTTTTAGTTAGTGTCATTTTTTCTTTATTCTAGTGAACATTTTGATGTTAGGTCGAGAGCTCCTGTACCTAGACACCACGTTTTAGAAGTCTTGTTGAGAGGGGTTTTTGACTGCAAGTTTGGAAGCACATCGGGACCTCAACCAGACATATTCAAGAGATTTCAAAAAGAATGGTCGGCGATTGATAAATCCAAGTTTGATGTAGGCAAGAATGTTTTGAAACTACTGCCCATGAAATGTAGTGTATACAATTATGATCAACGCTTAAAAAAGCAAAGACATACCCCAAACTTTCCAATTTAAAAGTTTAAAGCGAAGACATACCCCAAACGTGCCAATTTTAATAGCTTTTAGCAAAGACATACACAAAACTTGCCAATTTTAAAAGCTTAAAGCAAAGACATACACCAAACTTGGTAATTTTAAAAGCTTAAAGCAAAGACATACACCAAACTTGTCGATTTTTAATAACTTTTAGCAAAGGCATGCACCAAACTTGCCAATTTTGAATAGCTTTTAGCAAAGACATACACCTTCGCACATTTTTAGCAAAAAAAGCCCCCACTAGATGGCGCTGGGGTGCGGGGCGTGACGTCATCGGCTTGAGCCTCTGAGCCTCCTGCGCCAGAACCCCCATATTGTATCTACTGGCGATACTGTTTATAATATTTTATATGCAATAAAAAAATACGTAAGTAGTACTGAATTCGAGATAATGAAGCCAATGTCCCTAAAAACGTGACTAGGTACCCCTTAAAGCGAAGATAGAACCTATTGTGAAAAAACCCATTTTCCTTCCTATATTATCAATTTTTGGAATGATAACAATTTTGTATTTAAAAAATCAAGTATAATAAATGTCTTTTTAATTTTATTCTTATTTAACTTTATTCAAGGGACTGGCATAATGTGGTTTTGTAGCTATCTGGATACAGCTGACGGCATCTGCTGACTATTTGGAGAACGTATTGTTTTTGTTGCTCGTCCTTTGTAAGTAATTGGTTGTAATCTGTGATGAGCTTGACTCCTCGCTCTGCCATGTCGTTCACAACTTTCAAGTTGCTTACCATCTTTTGCCCCTCCTGGTAGTTGATGTTCTGCGGCCGAGTTGCAGGATCTCTTTCCAGAAATTCGGTGTTAATGTTGAACAACAGGTAAGTCTCACTTGTAATTAGGGCTGGGAGACCTTTTTCTAAGAATTTCGGCAGTTGTTTTTTTTTTAGTTTGGGTCGCATATTTCTGGAGCACTTCTCATTTTCTTCTGCTTGATTTGTTAAGATTTTTGTTGCCATTTGGTTCTTTACGGTGTTTTGCACTGTCGGGTCAAACAATGCCAGGGCAACAAGCTCAGGACTAAGATACCACAGGTGATTTATCATTTTTTTAATTCCTTTTTCTGATATTTTTTTGTCTAGGTCTTGTTTTGGTGCTAAATACGCTCTGGGGGCGTTAAACCAGGCTTTACAGTAGACTCGAACGATGAAAACACAAAGTGCTTCTAGGGCCTCTTGTTCTTGGGAAGTCAGCTTAAACTGGTCACGGAAGAGTTGTATTTTCAGACAGTAAATAGCTTTTGCCATCCACCGGGCATGGTGTACTGGACCTGAAGACCTGAAGCGCACATCTTTTCCATCAAGATGGCCAAGATATATCAATGCCAACTGTAACAGCTCTTTGTAGTCGTCTCTTTGCTGGCACTCCATTAGTTTTCTTTGCAGTTCTTCTTTGATATTCTCTACTTCTTCTTTGGGCAGTAGTTTCAAAACATTCTTGCCTACATCAAACTTGGATTTATCAATCGCCGACCATTCTTTTTGAAATCTCTTGAATATGTCTGGTTGAGGTCCCGATGTGCTTCCAAACTTGCAGTCAAAAACCCCTCTCAACAAGACTCCTAAAACGTGGTGTCGGCACGCTAGGTACAGGAGCTCTCGACCTAACATTAAAATGTTCACTAGAAGAAAGAATAAATGACACTAACTAAAACAAAGAGTACGTGTTAGTAGGTACCGACCTAATTAAAATAAAAATGTCTTTTGTAGTTAATATTTAGTGGGTTTTTTTAAACTCGATCACACGAACGTAGAACAAAATACGACTTTCACTGTTCAGCTAATACTTTTCAACTGACCAAGAAACAAAATTATAAAAGCAAGAACCACCTAATAACAGACTCTGGACTTCTACGTAAAATATAACAATAGGTAGTAGGGTATCCCAATACATTTTTAAACTAGTTTGGTTTTACCTGCTTGGGCTCGCCAGTGATACAGTATGAGGAAAAAATAGATACACACCTGACATAAAAAAAAAAACATTGTTGTGGGTCTAAAATGAACGGTATACCATAGCAAACATATTTAAATGAAATGGGATTCCAAAGTACAAGTATTTGTCCATAATAAGCAGTAATAATACAAATAACGCATCTTCGCTCTCAGGTAGCTAGTCACGTTTTTAGGGACATTGGCTCTATTTTTTCGAATTCAGTACTAGTTGCGTATTTATTGTGTAGAATGTAAAATGTTAAACACAGTATGGCCTTATTAGTTTGCTAACGCCATCATAAAAATGAAATAACCTTTTGTTTATTACTTATTTTTTTTTTAATTCTGAGAATCATAAAAAAGTCATCAACGTTTTTTCCAAAGAATTTTGTACATATCTCGAACAAATTTTTGTAATTCATACCTTTACTTAATTGTGAATAAATGCGAAACGCGTACATCGATTTTCATGATCTATGTCTCATTTTGTTCATAGGTTATGTGACTTTACGTGAAAGTAATAGGACTTGACACTTTTCCGTTTTGGATTTATTATGAATTTAAAAAAAAAAAAAATTTAATTTTCAGGCAAAACAATTTTTTTTTCTTCACACATTTATTTATAACTGCGAAACTGTTGCTTACGTAGGGAAACGTTATATGAACAGATTAAAAGAATTGTAGTTGTTAACTTTTTTTAAATTTGTTTCAGCTACATTGGACTAGTGGTTCTTGAGTTATGTCAAACAAAAGAGCCTAAAACGTGACAAATTCCACCATACGATACTTACTAACTTGAAATTGATATTAAATTATTATGGCAAGTAACTTAACAAAACGAATGATGCAGAACTTTTTCTTTTTGGGGCTACTTTTACTTGCAGTTCTCAGAATTGAGCCCCAAATCAATGAGCGGGAAAATGTTGTACTGTGTGAGTTAAAATGAATTTTCGTTATTAATTCACAATATTACATTAGGCACATTCCAGAAAAAGCGATGCCAAGGTGTGATAAAAAAAATGAAAAACACAGAAAAACATACAAAACTGATGATAGAAAAAATTTGTATGGGTGCAGCGCGGGCCAGATGAGCTTCTGGATGAGCGTTCTTGATATAAAGCTTCACTACAATGTTGGAACATTAAATTAAAAAAAAAATTTGGGGTACGTACGCTATTTTAAAAATGTTTTCAAAATCACTCGAACAATTTTTCTAACTTTTTCTTAAGCAGAAGTGACCAAATATATTTCTTCAATAGAAAATAAGCTTCGTGCTGACGAAATTTTTTTGTTTTTTTGTGGCTTAATTATTAAAAACGGCGTTAGATTCAGTACAGTTGTAATTCTGATCCCTAACTTAATTATAATTTTTCGATTATTTTTTACAAAATGGCGGTCATTGAAAAATCAAACAACGATTTTTGGTTTTTTTTTGTAGTTTAGTGTAAAAAAAATAGTAAAAAATATTTTAAAATTGTGATTGAGGTAGGGACCAGAATGGTGACAATTCTGCGTCGACTGCACTTTGTTTCATCAAAATCGGTTCAGAGCTACGGCAGCAATCTGTGCCGCAAGCTCGAAAAACGTGGTTTTGAGATAAACGCGTTTAAGTTTGAAGTTTTTTTTTTTGAATCAAAAAAAAAAATTGAAATGAAAAATTTAAGCATGCAGTTTTAGAAATTTTTTGAGTTTTAGAAAAATTTGAGCATGCAGTCTGAGACAATTCTGCGTCGATTGCACTTGGTTTCATCAAAATCGGTTCAGTAGAACCGAAGAAAAATGACTTCGAAGTTAAAAAACGTGATTTTGAAGACTCTCAAAGAAAATTTTAGGCAACAAAACATTTTTTTTTTTTGTGAAATACTTACATATATCAATCTGCAATGTCAGACCCATAAAGAACTCCTTCCTTTTCTTCAAAAAATGAGGACTCTGTGGCTCTTTGTGCTCTTGGGGCAGTTCTGGCTTCGGACCTTTTCAAACGTTCTTTGAGAAATCTGTATAAAACTCCAAAATGCAATTCTCCGTTTTTTTCTCAATGCTTATTGCATTATTTTTAAATTGCATTATTTTTAAATTTTTTTTGTCGATGTACTTGTGAATACGGTGTCCTCATCTCTTTCGTGTTGGTTATCACGAAACTGGCGTTTCAAGGGACGAGTTTTTCGATTGCTACCAGTGTTTCTTTTATTTTTATTTCTATTACTTTTTCTATCCATTGTCTTTAGCACAAACAAAAATTTTTATCAAAACTGTACTTTTCAAAACTGTATGCTCGCGCGCGTCCGGCTTATACTCAATTCAAAGTAAACTAAACGCTGCCAACAATTTAATACCTAAGCTATAAAATGTGTGTTCATTTATTTTTAAAATGGGTATACAAACAAATTATTACCTACTAAATATCGCGTTGAACGAAATTCGGTTGTTGCTTCAAACCGTTGCATTCAAAAAGTAGCCAAATTAAGCAAATCGCATTTTGACGAAAACATTGCTGGACAAAAAAGGCCATATCTCCTAAAGTATTTCGAATTTCAAAAAACCTTTTTAGGACGATATTCTCAAATATCCAAGCTATAAAAATATGCAAAAAAAAACCGAACAAAAATGTTTGCCAACCACACATATTTAATCATATTTGATAAACTTTTGTTTTGGATGTGAAATTTTTTCACAAGATTGAATTTTTTTTTGGATTTTTGGTAAAAAAAAATTTTAGGCTGTGGCAACCCTGATTGTATTGCTGCTGTGGCGGAACCTTCAGTTCTGATCCGCTCCTGTATTGTGCTCCTCAAGCAGTTGGCGACACTTTGTTGCAACTTTAAACCACATATTAATTAATGTAATGTAAACATCCACTCTTTTTTTCTAGCAACTTAGTTTGTCACACAAGCGGCAAACTAAGCAAATTCTTTAAGTGATTAAACGATCACTTGAGACGTTTATTTGTAGCCACACATGTTGTCACGGTGACACACCGACGTTCCGTCCGTTCGACGCATACATGAGACTCGCGATCGTCACTCCGACTCTGAGCTATGCTATGACGAATAGTATAGCGTTGACCAGGCTGTGTTTGTTGTACAACAACAAGCATGGGTTCTTATTTCTTAGCACTAGCTGCCTGGGTGTTGGTTAGCTACGCCAACACGCCAAGTGCGCAATCGATGTCGGCTGGAGTTTGCGACGTCAGCATTTTGATAGCACAGCGTCAGTAGCGCTGGTGACGAAGCGAGCGATTATAAATGTAAGGCGTGGCATGCCATTGGGCTAAGAGAAAATAATGAACAAAGCGTGGATTGTGATTATTTCTATGTGGTGCGCTGCAGCGCTGTTTTTCCTGCTGCAGCGTTTGTTTAATATACTGTGGTGGCATGGACTATGGTCCATGTTACCATAGTTAGTTAGTTAGTGCCGCGATTCCGAAACGCTCGGTTATTAATAGTAATATCAATTGATTGTAAATAAGAGCGTAAAATATTGTAATGAATAAATAAAATAGTTTAGACTCTACAGTGCTTTCTAAGCAGGTTTCTTGTTGAAATAGTATTGCCTGGATTTTTCCCCCCTCAATAAGGTTTTAGAATTCTTTACGTTCTTGGCTGCATTTATTTTTTGGTGTTGACCAAAGATGCAGATGCATTGCAGAGGTGGAAGTGAATTTTTTAAATTTTATATTTATAAGAGATATATTTACATAAAATACGAAATGAATATAAGCGGACAATGTGAGTTTAAATACTTTTAGAGTCATGCTTTGTTATAATGCATGTTAGTTCTTACGGCACGTTTATAGTAAACTTTTATTGCTGAGCCCAGCCGAAAAACACATTGGGGCAAAAAAGATGCATGACTTGATTTCTCTATTACTCCAATGTGTTCTTTGGCTCGACTCAGCAGTCAGCGTTCACTATAAATGCGTCTATATGAATAACACTGCATATAGAATGGAGAAAGCCCATTAAAAGCCCACTACACCGTTTTGTTTCCTTGCGTAAATTTTGGATGTGTTCGTGCATTTGCTTGATTATGGCACACTTTAAATTTTCTTACATCTTTTCCTTTAGTATTTCATTGAAATTAATATCTTAGAGTGAAAGATTTTTATACTCTTACGCGTTCTGCGTAAGCAGTATATTAAAGACTCCTTTTCAGAATGTTTCATAAACACACTTGTATAGAATTTTTTTGTGTTATAAGTTGAATAGATTGAACTTATTAGAAAGCTTTATTTTGCATATTATTAGATACACATTTAATGAAGAATATAAGAAAAAACTGTGCGTCTTGTAAAAGTCACTTTTAAACTTTGTGAACATTCTTTAAAAGAAAAACTCAAAATTTGTATTGTACTCTTTAGAACTCTTGCTACGCAGGGACGTATTGTTTTCATGGCATTATTAATAGGTCTGTTTCCGTACACTTTGTTGAGTAAAAGTCGAGTAAAGTTCAAATCAGAGAGTAAAATGAAATTTGAAAATAATGCCAAAAGTACGGAAACGACTTCTAGGTAGGTTTAAGCACAAAAACAGCTGATTACCTATCAAACGTAAACAGCGCCATTTTAACATGTTACGAACGTAAACAGCGCAAATTTTAAGTTGATATTTTATATTATTTTATATGTATGTATATTTATTGCTATAAAGAAATTTGTAAATTTATTTTTTATCGCACAACATAAGCAAACAACAAATGACAAATTGGCACTAGCTTGTTCTTCTTGATGCTTGTTCATATGCAGCTGGAACAAATTTCTTCCAGAACACTTCAAACTCGAGAGAACGCTTGTTCTTCTTGTTCTTCTAGCACACTTCGAGCTCAAGAGAGCGCTTTTATGCTTGTTCTTCTAGCAAGAAAAAGTACAGAAACACGTTCTAGCACATTGCAAGTTACTACAATCAAGTACGGAAACAGACCTAATATTTACAACTAAAAGGTTGAATCAGTTTTTATAAGGATCAGTTGAAAAATGAAAAAAGTTATGTGAAAAGCTTTTTATTAAATGAAAAGCTTTTGAACAAAGTTTGAAGTCGCAACAGTAATATTTGTTTAATTTAAAAGGCTTAACCGGTTTCATAACTCACTACATCCTGTGATTAGCTCTTCCTTTTAAAAAATCAAATTTTCCAGCAATTTCATAAAACAGCAAAACAACCACAAAATAACATTGTGGTTTTTGTGCAGGTTTTTGTCAGGAAATCACGAATCTGGTTTGAGTTTTTTTGTATCAGGTCAGGTTTCCGAGGAATTCGATATTCAAAACAGTCCGAGAAATTTGACATTCAAAACAGTTTGACAACAAAACAACCTGCTTTTAGGCACTGTTTGCTTTTAGGCACACGTCATTCAAATTGAAGGATTGTTCAAAATTTGTTGTTGTTTTCAAGGCAAAAAATAAGATGAACTCTCCGCGAGAGCGAAAATGAACTTTTAACACTTCATCGCATCAATCAATATTTTGATTGGCCCATATTACACAGGGCGGAATAAGAAGTTTCATACAAAATAAGAATGAAAGTGAATTAGTTACCCAAAAAAACAAGTTTTAATATGTTGTCCTTTAAACTTTTGAAAATAGCATTCATTGTAGTAGCACTTTTCAGACCCGTCAATTTTGTTATCAAACAAGTCATCAAGCAATTTACCAAGCAAAATATATGTTTAGAAAATTTTATGGCAATTTGAAAATTTGAACACTCTTCAAACCATGACATAAGAAACAAGATAGTAGTAACAGTTTTCTGGAGGACAAAAGTGTCAAAATTACTATAAAATAAGCGACAAAAAAAACAAAACTAAATTTGAAAGGCAAATGACTTATATGTTCGCCAGCTGTCACTATCATCTTGTTAATTGCATCATGCTTCGATGTTGCAACGCCACGACGTTTGTCAAATCATTCAGTAAAGTTTTTAAAATATTTATGTTTATCGTGTACAAAACAAAAATGAAATTTGTTGAAAAATTTTATTTAATAACTTTTTGATGCACAAATTAAAAATCGTTTGATTTGTCTAATCAAATATCGCTTTTATTACTATACATCACTATCACAGTAATTAAAAAACAAAAAAAAACGAAATGGCCATTTCAGCCATTGAAAGGACTTTGACCGAGCTTCTTATGTTCAATTGTATTGTGTGTGTTGTCTAATTGTTTAGAAAAGCTTCATTGGTTTTGCTATGTCTGCGGCAAGCATACTATTTAAGTTACGTTAAAAAAAAAAATCGAAAAAAAAATCTAAAAAAAAAAAACGAGAAAAAAAAACGAAATGGCCATTTCAGCCCTTGAAAGGACTTTGACCGAGCTCTTATGATCAATATTGTGTGTGTTCTAAATTGTTTGGACAAAAATGATCGAGAACTGGACCTTCATGTTTTATGCCGACTCCGAACGGCTTATGTTCTCAAGAAGCTTTTCATGGCTAGTTAAGACCTTGTTGTCTTAATGTGAAAATCAATAATTAAGAATTGTTGTCTTAATTTGATTAACTGAATAAAAAACACTTCAACCGTTCTCAGTTGCTATATGTTTATTAATAATTTTAAGATAGTATAAAAAGATGTTTATATATAAAAAATTAACAATCAAACTCAGCAGTTTGGGTAGCTTATTTAAATGCTTTATTGCAAATCAATCATTGCGACATTAAATCGTAATAATTAATCATTAAGTTTGACCTAGTTGTGTGCGCGTGCTGCATTTCGCAATGTTAGCTTAAAGTTGCGCACGAGAACTGGCCAAGTTAATGCTTGCTTTGCAATCACTTATTATAATTTTTGTTGATTTCATCAACATTTTGCCACTTCCGACAAATTGGTCTTCTGGTTGGAATGAGGTTACCATTTTACTTCAAATGCTGAATTATCGTTGCCCTTGACGTTGCCCGGACCGTTTGAAGCTGTATCGACATACTCGAATCTTTACGGTAAGCGCTAGTATGGCCAAAAACATAATTGCTGCAATAGTGGCTACTATGAAATTCATCCAGTGTTGATGTTTTTGAATTGTTTTCCAGTTAGTGGAGTGCAGATTACTTAGAGATGGACTTAATTCCTTTTCGTTAGATATCAACAATTCGCTTAAGTCTGCCGTTAACGGAATAACAGTTTCACTTAATAATTGAACAGGTTATTGACTGCTAATAGAACTACTGTTGATCATTGCCAGTGGTTTGGAGTAGTGTATTACTGCGGAAATTTCTTCTTTAAGGTGTGCCTCCAGTCTTATAAATTTTGACTGAATGATGCAGTAAGGAGTGATGTGGATAATTCCAGTTTCATTCAAAACTACTTCCTCATGACTAACTCCGCAAGTAATATCTACTGTTGTTTGAGTAGGTGTGACAAATATCCATGCGTTGTGAGTCCATAATTCTTTCCAGTTGGTGTTGCTTAGGCTAAATTTTCGCGATGGACATCTTTTGAAGGATATTTTTTTATACAGTTGTTGAATGATGCAATTTTCACTTGTGTCGATGTTAAGAAATATTGCTGGCTGCAAAATGAGAGTCGTTGTATTCCATTTTAAGGTTTTATTGATGTCTTCGTTTGATGATTCGAAATACCTTTGCATGCTAAAGTTTACGCCAAACAAAGAAGTCGTCATTTGAACTTCTCGGAAAACATTGTCTGTTATCTTTTCTGGTATGGCGTTGATTTTTAACAACTCGTAATCCTCAATATCGGTGATTGGAAAATATCCAGCAACTATAAACTCTGTTGAGGTTACAATAACATCCAGTTTATCAAGTGGCTCAGCTAGAACTTCTAGGCCTGCCCCCAACATTTTTGTACAATTGCACTATAGGCGAATTTGCCTTTTCTGCGGCAAAAAGTCAATTTTTTTTAAATGTAGCTTTTTCCAAATTGTTTATGGTGTTCGTCTACTTACATATTGGATAGAAAAATGCAAAAAAAATGTTGGTAGTTGGCAACTCTGTTTGTGTTTAAACAGCTGTTAGTGTTTACAAATGTTTCAAAGTAATTTCTTCAGTTTCTAAGCATTGAAATATCTAAAAAAGTGAAAAGTGTTTTTGCAAAATATACTTGCTATTTAAAATTTATAAAATATGGATTCGAACATTCGAGGTATTTACTTTGAGCTCAAATTAACAAGTTTCAATAAATGTTTGCCTTTAGTATTTGTTTTGATGATGTAAGTAGGTGATGTTTTTTGTGAAAATATCAATATTTCCATCGTATTTCGTGAAGTAGAACTTTTTTTGGCAACAGTTGGGAAAAGAGTTTTATATATGTCGTTAATTGTGGAAAACCCTATTTTTATATCTTGTTATTTTCTTCTGCCGAAACTTGCCTAACAACAAGAATTTAATGATTTCCTAGAAACTGTCAAGTACAAAAATGCCGAAATTTTTGATCTATGGCTGCAAAATAAAAATCAACTTACTAATATTTCGGATTTCTTGGAAAAGAAGATTAGACAGGAAGTTAATGATGCATTAAGGATACTAATAAGAGATAAAGTTCGACTTTTGTGCAAAAACATGATGCAAAAATGGGTAAAACATAACAGGACCGTTCAGGCTTTCAGACGTTATGAGAAAAAGTGGTTAGAGCGTGAGGTAGTTTTTGTTGTTCCGCGAACAAATAACACTGTCGGGCGACCAAAACTGAAGTATGACGAGAGCAGTTCGAGAAGTAAAAGGAAGCAGGCCTCTGAAATAGCATCACAGCAAAACGACAATACAAAGTTATTGGTCCATGCTGCTTCGATATCTGCAAGAAAATCTCATAACATTGATTTACAGTTCGTCTTAAATAAACTTGCCATTTCGCCGACTCGACCATCAAAAATAAGAAAAATCTTGAGCAACGACCTTTCAGAAGTAGTACCAATATCAACAGAAAAGGCTCTAATGTTTTTATTAGAAAATGATCTAACGAAAAAACAATATTCAAATACACGCCAACTCAATAAGTGTCACAATTGCAACATTTATCCGTCTTATGATCAAGTTTATCAGTGCAAATTGAAATGTAGACCACCTGGCATCAAAGCTGATGAACGTTCTGTTGAAGTCTCGCTGCAAAATTTGGTTGATCATACTACGGGAAGAATTTTGGCACATCAAGAAGAACTGTTACATTTAATTGATGTATAGGAATTGTTGCTGATATTGAGCTATGGATTCGATGGTTCCACAGGACACAGCTTATTTAAACAAAAGTTTGAGAAAAACGCATCGGAAAGCTATGACCAATCACTTTTTGTAACATCAGTTATACCTGTAAAAATGATGTCTCTAAGCGGTGCTGTTGTTTGGATGAATCAAACACCCCAGTCGGTACGCTTTTGCAGACCATTGAAGGTTGAGTTTGTTAAAGAAACAAAAGATCATATATTGAGAGAAAAACAGAACACAGACCTGCAGATATCGAACTTAAATCCTTTTGAATACATACTAAAAAAGTGGTAAAAACGTCACTGTTAAATATAATTTATTTCTGACTTTAATCGATGGAAAAGTCTTAAATGTTTTAACAGAAACAAAAAGTGCGCAGCAATGCCGTATATGCAATGCGGGTCCCAATCAATTTAGAACTGTAAAGGACTTAAATTCAAACATTTTTCATCCAAAGCCAAATACTTTAAAATATGGAATAAGCCCTCTACACGCTTGGATTCGTTGTTTTGAGTTCGTCCTGCATCTTGGTTACAAACTTGACTTGAAAAAATGGCAAGTCCGTGGCGCTGAAGACAAAAAAAAACTTGCGGAGAAAAAAGAGTACATTCAAAATGAATTTTGGCTTAAAATGGGTCTTCATGTAGATAAGCCCAAAGCGAATGGCAGTGGCACTACGAACGATGGCAACACAGCCAGGAGAGCTTTTTCGCATACAGATCTATTAGCATCCATAACGGGAGTAAGCGTACAATTTTTGAAGCATTTACATACAATTTTAATAGCACTTTCGTCCGAGTTTGAGATTGATGGTGGAAGGTTGCATGCACATTGTATTCAAACTGCTGAAATATTTTTTAATAACTATGAATGGTACTGTATGTCAGCCACACTTCACAAAATATTAGTGCACTCTTCTCAATTAGTGGAAGCTTCACTCGTTCCTCTTGGCTGTCTAGGAGAAAATGGTTCCGAGGCACGGAATAAATTCTATAAAAAAGATAGAACTAGACATGCTAGAAAAGATTCCAGAATACATACCATACTTGATATGTTCCATAGAGGGATGGATAGCTCCGATCCATTCATATCAAGTTTAAGTTTGCGCGACCGTACAAAAAACTCAAAAAAACTTCCGTTTCCGCGAGAAGTTATTGAGCTTTTCAACATTCCTGAAATGGCACCTGAACTTTTTTTACCATCTTCTTCTGAACAAGCAGCTGAAAATAATTATGATTCTGATAATGATAGTAATTCTTCTGTTGATAGCTCAGAATCGTTATTTAATTATTCAGTGGAATTAGAAGCGGACGACGATGACGATACTGATGATGGTTTGTTAACTATGAAGTAATTTGGTCCATAATATAATTATTTTATTCTCTTTCTTTTTCAGATTGATTTTTGAAGTCAACTCTTGGCGTTTGCTTCCATTTCAAAAAGAGATATTAAAAAAGACTGTATTGAATTATTTTATTTCTTTGTAATTATCTGAAAATAAAAAATTATAACTTTTTTCTATTTTTTTAACTTATGCCATATTTGCAAAAACCAAAATTTTTTATATTCATGTGTAATTAGGTCTTTTTAAATTCTTTTTATGATAATGAACATAATTTTATTTAGTTCTAGATCCCGATATTGGGCACTTCTCCTGCGTGCCACGAAGTACCTTAGAAAAAAAGTGTTTGGTTTGATTCGCTGTACTCCTCCATTTTTTTTTTAAATTAAAATACAGTCAGAATACAGCTACCCAGAGTTAAAAACGTATTCCGGCTTAATAAATCTGCACCAACTAACAAAAACAACAAAGATACCACAATTATAGCAAAATTTGAAACACCGTTCGAAAGAAATTTCGTTCTTAGCTCTTTTGCTAAATTTCGGCGTGAAAACAAGGATTTGTTGCGTTTACAACATGCGGGCTTCCAATCGAACAAACCTTTCTTTGTTAATGAAGGCTTAACGAGAGAGAACTCAGTAATTTTGCAGCACGCTCTCCGTTATAAAAAAGAACATCGCTTATTAGCTGCTTTTACGCGTCGTGGTATTGTGCACGTAAAGCTCAAGAGTACAGATGCTGCTGTGGCTATCGAATCGCTGGCAAAACTGGCAGAAATCATCGGAAGTATCTCCGAACATAATTTTCGTGACTCTACGAACTAATATATTTATCTGTCATTCCTATATCTTAGTTCTAAATCTCTATGATATCTATTTTAATTTTAATACAATTTTTACACTTTTAATTTTTACAGCATCGAAGAAAACTTATTTTATCATAAAGCACGTTTTAAATTTCACGATCTTTTTGAACATATTCCTTATATATGATGAGTTCTCAATCTAACGAAAATTTCCGTTCCAAAGATAGTAGCTTCAATATGATAAGAGTACTCTCAAAACAAAGGATTGGGTTAAAAGTTTGCCACCTTAATGCTCAAAGCTTGGTAAATAAGATAGACGAAATGCGATATTTGTTTGAAAATTCTGGTGTAGATGTAATTTGTGTTAGTGAAACATGGTTTAATAATGACATGTCTGATACTTTGTTCTGTTTGAATGGTTACAAAATATTTCGTTCTGATAGAGTTGGTCATGCAGGTGGAGTTGCAATATTTGTAAAAGAAAATGTTACGTGTAAAATACTCTTTAAGTCGCCTCCAGATAGTATTATGGAATATATCTTTGTTGTAGTTTCAAATTGTAGTCGAAATTTGCTTCTTGGTTGTATTTATCGTCCAAACAGTTCTGTTGATTTTTCACCTCTTTTAATAACATTAGAAAATATTGCACTATCTTTCACTGAAATAATTACAGCTGGCGATTTTAATAGCAACCTACTAGTTGAAAATAATCTAGTGCAAGATATGGATAGCATAGGTCTATTTATTGTTAATTCCTGTATACCAACTCACTATACAAGAACTAATAATACTGTCTTGGATCTATTCTTTGTAAGTGCAAAAAGTGGAATCCTTCTGTATGATCAATTATCTGTTTATAATTTTTCTAAACATGATCTTATTTTCCTAGCTTATGACTTTCAACTCAAAGAGACGGTAAATTGCTTCAGCTACCGTGACTTTAAAAACATAGATTACGCTGGACTTGAAACTGCTATAGCTGATATAGGCCTAGAACAAATTTTTTATATTGACTCAGTTGACGAACAAGTAGATTTTTTCCAAGGCCATGTCAATAATCTATTTAATGAGTTTGTACCCGTAAAACAAAGAAAAACTGTTCTCAAGCAACGCCCCTGGTTCAACAGAACCATTAAAAATCTAGATTTTTTCCAAGGCCATGTCAGTAATCTATTTAATGAGTTTGTACCCTTAAAACAAAGAAAAACTGTTCTCAAGCAACGCCCCTGGTTCAACAGAACCATTAAAAATCTAATATTGCTTCGCAATAATGCTTTCAATCGCTGGAAACGCTTCAAAACTCCAGAATTGTATGATGAGTTTAAAATTCTGCGCTCGACAGTGGTGAAGGAGGTGAAAACAGCAAAAAGAACTTATTATATGGATAAGTTTAGTTCTGTGGTGAACAGTAAGCAGAAGTGGCGTGAGATACGTAACATTGGTCTTTGTAGAAAATCACTTAGTTCTTGTGATAACCTGGACGTCGAGGATTTAAATAAGCAATTTGTTAATATTCCCATGCCTTCGGTCAGTGAAAACATTTATAAGGCTATTAACAGCTCTTTTGATGCCAACTCTAGCTTCAGCTTCTCTTGCGTTTGTCAGGCGGATGTACAGAGAAGTATATCATCAATCAAATCAAGTAAAAAAATCGCATAATGAATATCGCCCAATAGCTATCCTTTCATTTATATCCAAAGCGTTAGAATTGTTATTAAGTCAACAAATCAACACACACTTGCATAAAAATGCTTTTATAACTGAAAAGCAATCGGGTTTTAGGGAAAAACATAGTTGCATCACTGCCCTTATTGATGTAATTGAGGATTTGCGATCTGGCATAGATGACAATGAAGTTGGTTTCTTAGTTCTGTTAGACCACTCTAAGGCTTTTGACACAGTCGACCATGACATTTTAGAGACAAAACTTCTTAAATTATTTAACTTTACGCCATCTGCTGTGAATCTCATCGCGTCATATCTTACTGATAGATCGCAAGCTGTCTTTGCTAACAACGTTTCGTCTGTCTTTTTACCCATTAAAAGAGGTGTTCCTCAAGGTTCTGTTCTGGGTCCTACTTTTTTCGCCATGTACATAAATGACCTACCTAGTGTTTTAGAAAACTGTAAGATTCATTTGTACGCAGATGACGTCCAGTTGTACGTTAATTGTAAACGTCAGAACATATTTGACTGTGTATCGCATCTAAATTGTATTGATGCGTGTAATTATAGTGTAACCCAACTAAGTCCAAATGTTTGGTAATTGCGAAGAAAGTCATTGACATTTCCACTGTCCCCAATCTTTCATTAAATAATAGCAATATTGAATATGTAGACTCTGCAAAAAATCTAGGGATAACTTTTAACAGAACGCTTACTTGGAATAACCACATCAGTAGCACGGTTGGAAAGGTCTACGGCATGCTTCGTGTTCTTTGGACTACGCAGTTTTTTACACCTTTTCATATAAGAATGCTTCTTGCTAAAACTTATCTCATACCAACAATGCTATATGGCTGCGAAATTTTTGCTAACTGTGATTGTCTAAGTAAAAACAAATTAAACGTTCTGTTTAATAATATTGCTCGTTACGTGTTTGCACTTAAACGAAGAGATCATGTTTTCCAGTATGCTAAAAGAATCCATGGCTTAACCTTTGATAACTTGTTGAACTACCGTACGACTTTATTGTTGCATAAAATTATCTGTAATACTGAACCCAGTTATTTGTTTTCGAGATTAAACTTTTCTCGATCCTGTCGAACAAACATGATTAATTCTCCACGTGTTTCTTGTTTAACGTCAGAAAGACAATTTTTTGTACACTCTGTTCGTCTTTGGAACGCACTTCCTAATAGTTTAAGATCGTGCAAAAATGCTGTGCAATTCAAAAATCAATTAGCTTTACTCTTTTCTTCGCTGTAAAAGTTAATGGTCATGTACATTTTTGAAGTGTTTAATAGATAGATGTTTAAGAGTGTTACATTTATATGTCAGTTTACTTCACATTAGGAACCTAACTGTTAATATAATGTTTTGAAATGTTTAATTTTACGTTAATTTCTTAATTCATAAAGTTTTTACTATAAATTTTAACTTTTATATGTATTCTAAGTTATATATTATAAGTCATATAGTCAATCATTGTTTTATGCTTTATACTGCCGGTACTGTTTATAAGGTTTTCAAACTTTGTTGTGCCGGTCTTCGAAAGAGATAAATAAATTAAATTAAATTAAAAAAAAAAAAAAAAAAAAAATATATTTTTTTAAACTTCCACAAATTATCAAAAACATTATAAAAGAATTTTTAGATGGCTTTAATGACTTCGTCAAACAAAAATCATAAAAACACTCTTACAAACGAGTTGAAACAGATAATATCCCCTAATAGGGGACGCATGGAAAAAGGGGGCGTAGATCCCCCATATTTTTTTGAAGCATTTATGTTGTCAGTAGTGTTCTGCACACAAAGTTTGGTGAAGCTAGCTCACCTGCAAATAATTGTTGCCGCGACTTTGGGTTTCTGGCCCATAGTGAATTGGCGATAATTTCATTTGCTTGTTGATGAGAAATAAACTTATAGAGATGACTTCGTTTGAGGTATGCATTCAACAGTTTGTTATATTTTAACTCGACTTCCTTCATGTAACTTATAGCCACCAAGTAAGTATTTAGAATGTGAATGTTTACATTGTTGGCATGGGTTGCTTTGTACCATTTATTCATGCTGTTTATTGCTTGTATTCCCTCATTAAGTTTTCTAGCGAAGTTATTTATTTTAGCATTTCTTCTCGCTTCCGTTTCATTTACAGCGACCATTGTTGACAACATAATCTTCGTGTTGGTTTTAGCATTTTTAATAAGTTCCTTCTGATTTTTATCCAAAGACTCGATGTCGTGGTACACCTCGCCATTTACTCCGAATAGTGACGTCATCACTGTTCCAAGGATTTCTCTCTTCTGCCTTCGCGGAATTATATTGAATCGGTTGAATATATTGAATATATTTTTCCATTCCTCCTTTAAGTGATGAACTAATTCGTTGCATTGACTATCATGTGTGAGATCTTTCGCTGAGTTACACATATTTGACATTTTATTCATAGTTTGATTTAGCTATATTTGATCCGTGGTAAAAATTGAAATTGGCAATGTAGATGTGCAACGTAGTATGCCTCGTTGCACCTTCGCTGTTCCAAGACCCGCACTTGGATGAGTAATAGTATGTTTTGCCGTTACCTCTCTTGGATTGGCCAAATAATTGAAACTGCTGATATCTTATTTATTTTCTCTTTCAGATTTTTTCTGGGTTGATTTGTTATGCCATGATCTTTTGTTACTGCTTTTTCCTTCGCTTCTCGGACGTTATTGATATTGTCGTCAGTTGGTAATAAGCAAATCTTTTGTATTGACCTTTTTGCTTGTCCTTTCTGCGTCTTTACGGTGGCTACTCTAACAAGTCCATCTGCTCCTTTGTGATGTGCTCCAGTACACGCCCCAAAGGCCACCTCGTTGGAAACAATGCCTCATCTTTCAGCAGTACTAGTTGACCCGGTTCCAAGTTATCTTCCTGTTTTGCCCATTTATACCGCTGCTGTTGGAGGCTTTTAATGTAATCTTGATACCATCGATTGCAAATATCTTGTATCTTTTGCACATGCTTCCATCGTTTTAGGCTACAATCTCCCATGTTGATAACAGTATCGTTTGTAGATGTTATGATGGCTGATCCAAATATAAAGTGATCTGGCGTTAAAACATCAAGGTCCTCTATGTTGTTTAACAGCGCGCATATTGGTCGTGAATTCAATACTCCTTCTATTTGAAGTATTGTATTCATTTCTTCGTAAGTTAATTTATATTCTACAACAATGCGATTAAGATGATATTTGACTGATTTTATTGCTGACTCCCAAAGTCCTCCGAAATGTGGTGAGCCAAGCGGAATAAAATGCCACTGTATACCTTTTTCAGCAATTGCATTCTTATCTTGAATATATTTAAGTAAGTAAGTAAGATATGAAGCGCTGCCAAAAATCCATCCGTAGTAAGGTCTGAAGTCAGTTCAGTATGTATTGCTTTTGTCGAGAGGCATACGAAAAGTGCTATATACCCTTTATGTGGTTTGACTCCCCGTACTTGTGAACACTTTATATGCACTGGTACAGCATAATCAACACCACAGTGAGTACAAGGTCTTGAGAAGTTGACTTTGGGCTGTGGAAGTTGTCCCATTAGTTGGGTTTGCCCTTGCGCCTTGAAACGGAAGTATTTAACGAACTCATTGTTGAGTGCCTTTACCGTTTGTGTCCCTCTTATGATCCAAAATTTATTTCGTGTATAATTAAGTGTCAGTTTTACTCCTCCATGCATTGTATCCAAATGTGCTTGATTGATGATCAGCTTTGCTAATGAGCATGCGTTGGATAGAATCATTGGCTACTTTTGATCAGTGTGCACATTTGACAAATTGCACATTGAGCAAAATGCCATTTGCGTCAACAAATGGATTTATTGAGTACAGTGAACTGCCTTTCTTCAATTTTTTTCTGCAGGAGATCTTTTATCTCTTCTTTAAAGCAGGATTGAGCGGATTTTACCAATATCTTTTCTGCAGCCTTAATCTCATCAACAAACAGCCAACCTTTCTTGCGGATTTATTGCTTTTTGAGTTGAATGCAAATCTTAAACAGTATGCTGTCACTCGATAAAGTTTGTTCAATGAGGAAAATCGATTCGTTAGTTCATCGTATTGATTCTTCAGTTGTGCTACCGAGCATATCAATGAATTTCGAACTTCTGGAACTTGGCTTGTATCTATTATGCTTGTATCTTTAGGCCAGTTTGAATCATTCTTTTTTAGCCAATGTGGTCCATTCCACCATAATGAATTTGAAATTAGACTATCTCCAAATACACCTCTTGATGGAATATCTGCTGGGTTTTCAGATCCAGACACAAATCAAAATTGTCCTTTGAAATTTTTCTGTATGAATGACACTCGATTTGCAACAAATGTGGTCCACTTCACAGGATGTTGATTTAGCTAATTAAGCACAATTTTTGAATCTGACCATGCAAAAACCCTTTCCTAAATTTCCATTTTGAATGTAGTTTATTAGTTTTTTAAGAAGAACAGCTGCACATAATTCCAATCTGGCCAGTGATATTTGCTTTACTGGCGCTACTTTTGTTTTCGATGCGATCAATGATATTGATACGTTGTTCTCATTGGTAACCTTTGCATATACAACAGCTGCGTATGCTCGTTCAGATGCATCTGCAAACCCATGTAACTCGATCGTGCTATCAGTTGACTGCTCAGTCCATCTTTTCATCTTGATGCTGTAGACAGCTGGTAAACGTGATTTAAATTCATGCTATTCTGATTGTAAATTAGCTGGAAACTGTTCATCCCATCCTGTGCCTTGGATCCAAAATTTTTGAATCAAAATTTTTGCCTTTATTGTAACTGGTGACAGCCAACCAAAGGGATCAAATAGCTTCCCAGCGTCACTCAACACCGCTTATTTGTAAATTTGGAAATAAAGGATATGGTATTGATTTTAAATTCGAAATTATCAGTTTTAGGACACCATTTTATTGCTAAAATCTTTATTATTTGATCTTTGCTAAGCTCCAAGTCTAAGCTTGTTTCTATGTCTTCCTTTGGTATATTTTGTAGCAGCTCTGGACTGTTTGATGACCACTTTCGAAGTTTGAAACCACCTTTTCTTAGCATCTGTATCAGCTGTTGCTGTATCACTTTACTTTCTTCTATGGAAGTCGAGCGTCCTAAGCAATCATCCACATAGAAACCATTGATTACAGTTTCATATGCTAAGGAGTAATTTATTTTCTCGTCTTCTGCTAATGTAATCAAGGTATTGATGGTGAAATACGGAGCAGATACTGTCCCATAAGTGACAGTGTTCAATCTGAATTCTTTAATTGGTTTCTTGTTATCTTCTCTCCATAAAATGCGCTGAAGATCTTTATTGTCTTCATGAGCTCTAATTTGGCGGTACATTTTCTCTATGTCGGCAGTGAAGGCTACTGGAAATGTCCTGCACTGATGTAATAACATTAATAAGTCTTTTTGAAGAGAAGGACCTATCATTATTATACTATTTAATGATTCTCCTGAGGTAGTTTTGCGGATGCATCAAAAACTATTCTGAGTTTAGTCGTCGTGCTGTCTTCTTTTATCACAGCATGATGTGGTAAATAAGTTTTTGCTTGAGTAACTGGAGAAACTTCTTCCATATGACCAAGCTTAATATATTCTTGAATGAACTCAGTATATTCTTGCCGCAACGTAGGGTTTTTTGCCAGTCTTTGTTCTAGCACAAAAAAACCGTTTTAATACCATATTTTTTGAATCACCAAGATTTGATCGATTGTGAAGTAACGGTAATTTCACAACATATCGCCCTATTTTGTCTCTAGAGTGAGTTGAACTGCAATGCTGTTCACATTGTTTTTCATCATGTGTTCTTAAATCAGCATTCGGCACTTGTTCTAACTCCCAGAATTTGCTCAGCATTTCAGCATTGTTGCAAATGTTGATACATGATGTCACTTCATTTAATGGATGTTTGTATATTTTCTGTTCTGACGATGTTGTTAAAGGTCCTGATAAGATCCATCCAAAAATCGTACTTTGAGTCATTGGCGTATTTTTTGGACCCTTGAGCAATCCCTGGCCTATGATGTCTGGAAACACATCCGACCCAATCAGCAATCGAATTTCTTTTGGTTCAGAATACCAAGGATCTGCTAGTTGCAAGCCATCTATGTGTAACCATTGCTCTGGCTTGAACTCCTTGTCGGGCATTTTTGATGTGATGCTTGGCATTATGGTTGCTTCGATTTGGCAACCCTTTTTGTCATTGTGAATTGACTGTATGCGCAACGAGTACTTAGCAATAACTTGTGTTGTTTGACCATTGATGCCATTCACCTGAGTTTTGTAATTTATTGTGAGAACTTTGAGACTTCTTGTAAGTTGTTCAGTTATAACACATGATTGTGAACCTTGGCCAAGAAGAACCCGCACTGGCTTCACCTGACCTTTTTTGCATATATTTACCATCGTTGTCGCTAATAAAACTGTTTTTTCCTTGTTGTTATTGTTGTATGATGTTGCTAATTCCATTGATCTAGAAGTACTTGATGATGAATTATCCAAATTTTCTTTTTCAGATCTGGTGGTTGACGTACTTTTTCCCGCTTGATACTCATGAAGTAATGAGTTGTGTTTTGTGTTGCACACTGAACACCTTCTTTTGCTTGAACACTCTTTACTGCTGTGTCCACTACGAAGGCAATTAAAGCACAATATTGCACGTTGCACTCTTTCACGACGATCCTGAATCTTTTGTTTTGTTTTTTTGTTACGTGACTTGCAAGTACTTGCTGATGATGGGTGAAAGATGGTCTTATCTCAATTAAGATCTCGCAGTGCTTCTCTTCCATTTTCTAGTCCTCTAAATCTGACTTCCAGAAACTCGAATAGCTTTTTATTTCCGGGACTGCCGT
Organism: Coremacera marginata; assembly: GCA_914767935.1. Taxonomy (NCBI): domain Eukaryota; kingdom Metazoa; phylum Arthropoda; class Insecta; order Diptera; family Sciomyzidae; genus Coremacera; species Coremacera marginata. The sequence continues at coordinate 104,389,958 of OU612046.1, forward strand.
TGAGGCTCCTTGTGATTGTTGATATAATTTTCTTGTTTCACAATCCAGTTTTGGTAGCAATAGTTGTATTATAAGTGGGTCCCAAGATAATGTGTCTACACCCAAGTTGTTGATGCCATATAATATTTCTCTTGTAGAATCTATTATTGTTTTCGGGTCGTACGCATTTTCATGTCTTGCTGCCTTCAAGTTAAGCAGTTTCTTGATAAAATTGTTAACTAATGCAACAGGATTTTGATATCTCTTGGTCAATAATTCAACTGCTGTGAAATAGTTGCCAGATGTCGTTGTCAAATGATTCATAAGCCTTGAGGCTTCTCCACGTACGCTGCTCTTTAGGCACTGCATTCTTTCGACGTCACTGAGTTCCTTGTTTTGGTGAACTAATCGCTCAAATAATTTCCAAAACGGTGTCCACTCTTCATATCTGCCATTGAATATAGGCATGTTTAGGGTTGGCAACTTTAGAGTCTTTGCAGCTGATGGTTCAGCTTTTGGTGCTGCTTCATTTTTTCGTGTATTCAGCTCTTCTTGTAATTGAATGTAGGTTTCCTCAAATGTTTTTCGAGTTCATAAAACTCTAACTGGTCATCGTCTTTTTTTGAGACCATAATGTCCTCGTTGATTTTGGTAATCATTGTCCAACACGCACTAAGTTGTTCGGATTTGAACTGCAGTGCCACATTGCTCTTGGACAAGTCTATGCTTTCTTTGATCCTTAGCAAATTTGACTTTAATATCTCTAATCGCCTGCATGCCAAGTTAATGCAATCTGCTTCAGTACCTTCATTGGCACTCTTGCTTGCCTCACCTTTGTTTTTTAATGCTTGAATCGCTAAAGAATGTTGATTGGAAACTTCATCTCCTTCTGTTTCTCCCCCTTCTGAATTTAGCTTATTTTCTCTTTTTGTAGTTGTTTCAGCTCGCCACGAAATCTGGCTTGAATTTCTTCAAATTTCTTTTCAATCTTGTCAAAGAAATTTTTGGTGAAGTAATCATGCCTTGGATTCACCTTAACCAAGTCACAAAGCCTTCCATTGTCTATTTGGAAATCTATCCATTTCTGACGCAAATTTTCCAAACGCTGTGCAAAATACAGCATTGAGTTTCTGCCTCGATTTTAAGTTGGCTTTGGACCAAATCATGAAATTCCTCTTCTGACATGTTGAAATGTTTCAGTTGATATTTGTATGGTGATTTATATCTGCTTTTTTTTCACTATTCCGATGTTGAAGACTCGGTACGCTTTAATCACTGTCGGCCGTGATTAACGCCAAAAATTAATTCCTGTTAAAATGTTTTTTGGCTTATGTTCAATTGTTACCAGGACTCTGGTGGTCGTGGTTCAACTTTCCTCGAAGGACCAATAGTTAAGACCTTGTTGTCTGAATGTGAAAATCAATAATTAAGACTTGTTGTCTTAATTTGATTAACTGAATAAAAAACACTTCAACCGTTCTCTGTTGCTATATGTTTATTAATAATTTTAAGATAGTATAAAAAGATATTTATATATAAAAAATTAACAATCAAACTCAGCAGTTTGGGTGCAAGTTACTCAAACTGTGGTTAACCTACATTTAAACTAGCTTATTTAAATGCTTTATTGCAAACCAATCATTGCGACATTAAATCGCAATAATTAAACATTAAGTTTCACCTAGTTGGCGTGCGCGTGCTGCATTTCGCAATGTTAGCTTAAAGTTGCGCACAAGAACTGGCCAAGTTAATGCCTGTTTTGCAATCAATAACTATAATTTTTGTTGATTTCATCAACAATGGCAGTTTTTACTCTCTGAGGTTTGCCATTGTCTGCAGAGAGGTGACGGCCGAACAGAAAAATTAATTAAATTGAAAAAAATCTTTCTGTGTCAGGTGGGATTCGAACCAGGGTTCTCTGGCGTATGGGCCACACACTCTACCCACTGCGCCACGGTCGCCACGTATCTTCTTCATATTATTTTAAAAAAAATTAAATCAACTACGTTATTGTTCCAATCGGCTTTTAACGAAGGTTAATGTTTAGTTAACGACATGAAACTGCATACACATCAGTAGAGAGGAAATATTTGACGCGAGAAGACGTTAAATTATGTAAATTATGGAAAGACGTAAAAGTAAGGCTTTGTGATTTCGTCTGTTTTATTTTTTAGAAAAATTGCTAAATCTTTAAACTAAGAAAATACCAAAAAACGTTTCTAAAAAAATATAATAAATATTGCGGTCTTTTACTACAGTTTATTACCACTTGTGTTTGCACTTTACATATATGTACCGTTGGTCCTAGTGCAGCTGTAGCTGCCCTATAGGAACAAACTAACTTGTTTTTAAAAACAACGTATTAAAAAACTAATGAATTATTTACAAACTTTGAATTATATTAGGGCGGGATCCACTTCAATTCTAAATAGTTTTTATTGCATTATATATGAAGTAATTGAAATACTACTTAAAAAGTAGTGGTTGATAAACTACTTTGAATTACATTGAGGTGGCAACTACTCTGACTTGGACGAGTTTTAATTGCAAATTTTTATTAGATTACAAGTTTATAAATATTTAACCATGTTATTTCATCAAATATTATTAACTTTAGGCTTCACTAACATTTTGTTTCAAAAAGACATATTTTTTTATTTACGACATTGAGCTGCAAGACAGACGTGGTAAGCACACTTTAAAACTAATAAACTGCCTCTAAACCCTGTGAAACGATTAAAAATTCTTTATTATTTAAGATATTCAAATATAAAGTGGTACTGTTTAGTAAACATTGCACAATTTGGACTCTGTACGGAAATTGATGCATTGCTCAACCATTCAGCAAACACCTCATCACTTCAATAGTAAAGACGCACGCCTTTCCCTACGTAGCGTCGAGTCTGCTCCATCACTTCATTGCGATTGACAATTAAAAGAAGCACTAAGCAAAATATCGGTGTGTCCATCGACCATGATTGATGGTTGCAAAGCGTGGAAAATCCCGCTGACACGCTTGTTTAGCTCATATTTTGAAATGAAGCATCAAAAAGCTGGCTCGTGTTAAATAACAGGTGCAGTATCCATACAATTCCGATCAATTGAATCGGCACCTTCGCTCATGTACCCAGGCGGTGGCGTGCCCGTTTTTGTAAACTGCTTCCGTGGTAGGCATGCTCACATATAAGCCCAGAGTTATTATTATTATTATTATTACAAATTAATGGTATTATAAATTAAAGTAAAAAAGACTACGATCTGTAGCTCCGAAGAACTAGTGGCGATCGCAGACAATTCTACCTAAATAGAAAAAAAAATACAATTTTATCATAGTTAACTTTAACATTTTGCTTACTTATTAAAATCGACTTAAAATATAAAATGCGGATAATAGCCATAAGATGAGTAATAATAAAAAAAAAAAAAAACAAAAAATGTAGCCATACATTCGAAGAACTAGTGGCGATCGCAGACAATTCTACCTAAATAGAAAAAAAAAAAAAAAAAAAAAAAATTCCTCCAGCTTCTGGAACTATCACCTGCTGGAAGCAGAAATGAAGAAAGGAATAATGAAATTGTATCTACCATCGCAGCGTACTTCTGTTGCGCTCCTTGAATGTAATTACTAGTCCTTTTTTGAATTAAGTGGCAATGAAGCTTGGAATGAACCACTTTTGAATTATTTTAAAATCAATTAAAACACCACAAAGAACGACATTTCACAATTTCCCATTAAAAAACTCTGATCACTTTTTACTTTGTTTACATTTTGCTTTCAGATTTTATATTTCAGAATTTATTTGTGTCGACCAGGCATGATTTTTATGGCATGATTTATGTATTCTTCAAAATAGTCAAATAAATGATCTCTTTGATGTATAGAAATTTAAAATTTTTATGCTTTTAAATTCATCTTCAGTAAGTGGAATATTAAATAGTTTTCAATTGGTTATTTTCAAGTAAATAAAAAAATAATTTAAATTTAACTAGTTTAACAAGTAGTTGAAAATATATGCAGACGAAAGTCAATTGACTTATTTAGCGGACATCACCATACAAAATATGTTAGTTCGTTCTATGGAAAAAAGTCAGAATTTCAACTAGTTGTGGTTGACAAAAAACTAATTTTTCAACTACTTTTAAATTAGTTGATTTTCCTACAGGGTGATTATAATTTTTCGGTTGTTGGTTTTTAAATGTAGAAGAGGTGGAAGAGGGACAATTTTGTATTACTAGAAGCAAAAAATGAGGCACTGCTTACGATTGTTTTTTTTGTGACACCGGACGAAGGGGGAATATAACGAGGATTCCCATGTGAAGTGGTTTGTAAGTCAACATACATAGTATTTTGTATGTTGAAGATTTAACTATTCTGCTACCACTTCTGCAACCTGCTTAAAATGGTTCCTGTTTTGTTAGGATTGAAAGAATGTAATTATCAAGCTTCTGGAGCAGTAAGGCAAAATTTTATACCAAAATCTTGCCTTCTGCTACTTAAAAATGTGATATCTAATTCACAAAGTGGGTAGATAATAGTGTTGTGGGTATAGCATCTACATTATGTGGGAAAAACCCGGTCTAGAATTTTGGAAGATATTCAAAAGAACATCAGAAGAAAATTGATGGCGTGGCATATCCTTATGCTGGTAGCTGCTACAACTTGTGTATGGGTGGAACGGATAGGATGGACCAAAACGTGAATGCTTCGAATTAGTGTTAGTGTTAGTGTTAGTGTTAGTGTTAGTGTTAGTGTTAGTGTTAGTGTTAGTGTTAGAGTGTTAGAGTGTTAGAGTGTTAGAGATAAAAAGTGGTGGCACCCTATCGCCACGTGGCTTGTAGATGTATTGGGAGCAGAATGCTTGGTTGTTTCATCGTTAAGGTGGATCTGACTTCACTCAACTTCAATTTCATTAAGCTATCGCAGAAAATTCTTCAAAAGCTAGTAGAGTTTCGTTCATAAAAACAATGTGCAAAAAATGCGGCTTAGAACTTTAGAAATTTTTAACATTAACTTTATAACATCGATTGTTTTGAGAACTATCATTTATTCTTGCGAACTTAATTTAATTTTTTAACTACACAGTTCAGTTTTCAAAACATTTGTTCAAACGTACTTATTCAATTATATCGTCTTTTACTTTATTTTTGATTGTTTGAAATGTTATTTTTTTTACTTTATTTACAATAAGCTTTTAATCATATTAAACAAAAATTTTGTTGTTCTATTGTGTTTGGATCAACGCTAAATATATGAAATGGCCCGGAAGGGAGCGGTTGAATGGTTTAAACATTTTTTTTCAGATCTTGAATTCTACTTGCCATTTAACCCTTCTCCCAAAATTTCAATTCATTACCTCCCATCACTAATGGGTTAAGCCATTTACAGCACGCAGCCATTATAATCTTGCCTAAATAAAAATTCATAAGTAAAAAAAAAAAAAAAATTAAATGGCCATTTCAGCCCTTGAAAGGACTTTGACCGAGCTTCTTATGATCAATTGTGTTGTGTGTATTGTGAAATGTTTGAACACAAATGATCGAGAACTGGACCTACCAGCTTTATGCCGACTCTGAGCGGCTTTTGTTCTCAAGAAGCTTTTCATGGCATTTCATCATAAGTGGTATAAATTTATTTCATATTTAAACAATATTAAAATTTAATATTAATGCTTACCAAATCTTGCATCAAAACCACTCACACATTGTTATCGAATTTTGTTGTTTGTTTGTTTCATTAATTAACCTGTTGAGAACATGCTAACATTCGATGAGCTAACAACAACGTTCGATGTACCGTACGACTTTTGTCTGATTTTTGCTTTCACTTCTTTTTCAAAGCCATTTTGCTTTCAGTAAAAGTACAACTTGCTTTTGCTTTGAACGCGTTATATGCACTTCTATTCAGACTCCGTTTTTTTTATTTTGTATCAGCAACGCAGATCGAGTGTGTCCAAAAAGCTAGGAAAGAAAAGTGAACGTGTCAGACGTATCCGACGCGCGACTGGAGTTTACTCCTCTAGATCGATTACCTTGGAATTTGAGATGTATAGAAAAGGTAAAGGGTCACCCTCTTACCCTTTAATGGCGTCTCTTACAAATTTACATAAATTCATTATGAGGCAAATTGATGAATTTTCTTAATAGTAACGTCATTATTAAATACTCTAACAATAGGTTTGTGGTAAGCAAAATATGATACGTGAACATCGGAAGTTACATGATTTACGAATCGTTAAAACATCAATGGTTGTACCATATTTAGTCGTTTCCAGAAACTAGACTCTGTTCTACCAGAAACTAAATCTAAATTACCTTCTTCTTTCAAAAATTGTATTAAGCGCACTGCTTCATCTGTATGAGAAAACAATTCAAATTTCCTCAAATTTTTTATATTTTTTCTCTTTGAGGTCAATTTGTGGACATCTTTTGTATTAAATGCCCCGTTGAAAATTCGAAGAGTTATTCCATTTGAAGTATTTTTACTTAACTACAAAATCACCAAAATAACTATGTTTTGGTTGTTCTTACTTGCGAAAAACTCAGTTCAGGGAAAACAGCATGAAAAACAACGATTTTGTGCTGTTTTTCAGTGTTTCAATTTGCTGAAAAACTGTTGCAATGGATTGCTGATTTCTGCTGTCCACTGGGTAAATTACAATAGTCGAAGCAACAGTTCACTAAGAGTTGTCGTAGTCAATATTTGGCTGCTGCTGTCTGCTTCGTAAAATTTAACAGCCGAAGCTGCAGTTAACGAAGAGCTGTCGTATTCGGTTGTCGGCTATTACAATGGCAGTCATAGCAGTTGCTGTCGTAGTTAACTTTACAAACTACAAAAATAACCAACCTATTCACTATTTTTGAAATGCTGTAAAATTTTGAAGCTTGGAGTGAAATCTGAAAAATTTTCGACAGATTTTTTCTTGGAAATTTGATGGTTTTTTTGTTGCTAGCGCTTATTACAACAAGAAAATTTAATACTTTAATATTAAATACTAAAAATATTATTTAGCCCGCCAGGGGATCGAACTCGCGTTCTCTCTATCCACCAGGCCACAAAGACTTGATATAAGCAGTTGTTAATTTAATATTAATTATAACAGAAGCTAGGCTGCAGTTGATCGTCACCATCTATCAATAGATAGAGGATTGTGTATTTGCTATGCTACAACTGACAAAAATTTGCTTTCATTTGCCACAAGGTGTCTCCAGCTTCGGTGTGTTTGTATTGTGAATGCGTTTGTGGTGTTGTTGGCACAAAGAAAATTAGCAATGCCCACAAGTGCGTTTTTAAGTGTCAAAAAAATAGATGATATCAATATATATGGAATTAACAAACGCATGCATGACATCGGCAAGGTATCTAAAATGTTTGTTAACTTTTGTTTCGTGTGCGTTTTTTAATATATATTTTATATATATTTTTATCGTCGTTCTGTGATTTGGAGTGAAATCTGAAAAATTTTCGACAGATTTTTTCGCTAGGTAGTACGCTGTTGAAGGAAAAAATTTGTTCAGTGCAGCCAAGTTCACACCATGTGTGGAGAGTTAAAATGGAGAGTCGCTGGGATTATATACCCGTATATGTAATTGGCGTGGAAATTTAATAGTCAACAATAAAAAAAGAAGCAGTAAATATGTTTTCTGTATATATGTAATTTATTTTGTTATTTTAAATTTTTGTTTTTAAAAGTTAATTTACTAAAAAGAAAAAATTATTAAGCTATCAAATATATGTAACTGCGAAAAACTTCGCTTCTTTCGTGTGTCCAACGACGCACCTGTGCTTTTTTTCGGTTAGTTTCCCACCCATATCCCGCGTTATCAACAAAAAAATGTAATTTACAACTAACTACTCCGAGCAAAAATTTCTGAATTGTCTACGACAGCAACTGCTACGGTTGCTATAGCAATAGCCGACCATCGACTGCGACAGCTCTTCGTGAACTGTTGCTTCGACTACTAAATCTTACGCAGCAGATAGCAATAGGCGAGTATCGACCACTGTTGCCAACTTAATGCTTTTTTTACCAGATTTGGTGCATTTTGAAAATTCGACACAACATCGCCACACTTTTCAGTTTCAATTAATCACACGCAAAAGACTCGAAAGTGTTAGGTCACAATAGCGCCGGCGATATAGTGTTGCCAGCTGCTCAGGCGTGACGGGGTGGGCTTCAGCTCAACGAAATACAAGTAAACGGGGTACTTATTAACAGGTGGGTTTGGTAAGACTTTCTATTCAAGTCTTATCAAACAGTGGGACGAAAGAAGCACAATAACGACTAATATTTCCCCCTGGGCAGGTGAGAACAACGAAATGCAACAAACACTCAAAAAAAGAACAAAGTTTTGGGGCGCACTCTAGTTGCGGATCCAAGGAGATTACTTGACCCTCACACGATTCTACCTGGTAGAATCAATAAATTTACCTGTTCGAAATGAACTAGGCTCGAGTGCGGGGACTAGAAAATTAAGGTTTGGTGCCTGGTGTATTTTTTGGCCCATTTTTTTATTTCGGTGGCACCAAATGTGCCTTAGCTATAAATATACACTTAAGTACTATTTTTTGTTCTCTGTTTCTTGTTTCACTGTTCTATCAAAGGTATTCGATCAAAAATAAATTTTTCGTTAATAAAAAAAAAAATTCAACCGTGTGGCATAAATCGACATTAATATTTTGATAATCTTTTCCACTATTTTCTGCCGCTAAAACTACCACTAATTGCATCATATTTAGAAAAGGTAAAATTGTTAATTTTTGAATTAAAACTTACAAAAATTTTGTTTTATTGAGGTTAAAGTTTTGCACAAATCTGTTAAAAAATTAACTTTTTAAACCATTTCAGAATAGTATTAAATTTACAAATCTACGCAAGCATAAATCATTTAATGCTTAATTTATTAAGCTGTTATTTAGTAACCAAAATTTATTGTTTATTGAAAAAGATTAAAAAAAAAAATTAACAAATTTAAATTTTTAGTTTTAAAAATTTGCCGACGTTTCGGAGATTGTTTGTCTGCTTCATCAGAGCGACTTTAATTAACTGATTTTAAACAAAAACACAATACAAAAATTGTTTTAACAATAACATTACATTGAACTTACTAGTGTCCATACTGTAAAACTACAACAATCATGAAACTTGAACATTCTTATTGTTAGAATTCCACCTTGTTCAAAAAGAAGGGTTCATTCACACTGTGAACCGAACTTAACTGTCAACTTAAGGAGGTTGCCACATGTGTCTATGACTAGGCTGCCAAATATCAGCGTCTCTCGTTGACATTTGGTAAAGTGACAGTGTTTTGTTTACAACAACTTTTTTCGTGTCTTCGATTTTTACTATGGAAGAAAAAATCCTTTCTTTTTGAACAAGGTGGTATATATATAAACATGATATTAGCTTAGTGTACTTTGATAGACTACGTTTATGTAGTCTACGTCCTCTTTTCTGTTTATAGTATTTTTGATGTGTTTTTGTATATGTACACTCTCCAGAATTAGCCTTGTGTTGTAATTTGTTTTTCTGTCGATGATATTATAATTGTCAAGATCAGCTGTGTGTCCAGTGTTGTTGATGTGTTGTGCTAATGTCGTAGTCTCTTTTTGTGTTGTAATGTAGTATGCATGTTCATTTATTCTTGTTCCCAGTGTTGTTTGTTGTATGTTACTTATGTATATTTTGTTGCACGATTCGTCGTTCCCTTTACAGCTGATCTGGTAAATTACATTGCTTTGTTGTGTTTTGTGTATTGGTGTTTTAGTTCGGCTGAAAATTGTTACTAGTTTTGCGGCTGGTCTGTGAGCAAATGTGATATTGTTGTTTTTGATAATTTTCCGTAGATGTTTGTTGTCCGTGAGTTTGTGGATGTATGGAGCTTTTTTGTAAATTTAAATTTTTTGTGTTGCTTCGTTGTTTTCATTATGTATTTCTTTTCTGTTGTTTTTGTTAATATTCGTTTTTTCTCTCTTTATAAGCTTTTATATGTTTGTATGGATAGTTATTGTCTTGTAGTATATTTGTTATTTTATTAAGGTTTAATCGAAATCTTGTTCGGCGCTAATTTTTATATCTTTGTTTATCAGTATTGATGACTAATACGGATGCGGTACGTACGTCTACAGCGAAAACCTTGTGTAGATATGTCAGTGTGATGCTATTGGTTCCTTTCTAAGGCTTATAGTGGAAGGAATCAGTGGGGTTTCCATTCATAGTTATACACAACACTAACGACATCATTTTAACGCAGACTGGGGCCATCTGGCAGGTATTTTGTTAATTTTTGGCAAGTTGGATAAGTATAAGATTTTCATTGTGCATTTGAAGGGCAGTGACTTACAGTAATCTTATGTATAATTATTTTTGGGGGGTTTTTATAAGATAAGGTTTGATGTAGGGTTGGAAGACATACAATAGGATATTTTCTGACTCACAATAGTCTTTTCCGCGTTAGGGTATTGTGTGGAAATTTTTAGATATTATTATGTGGGAAATGAAAAGCAGGCTGACAGACTATATAAAAAAAATATGAGAAGAATGTATTAAGGAATATTCTGTTATGGCATCATTCAAGTTACGTTATAATGCCCGTTGACAATTGCTGAAGATTCTTTAATGCATGTGCTTATATTACATTTCGGTTTTGTTGTTGTCAGTAATTAGTTTTTCGTGAAAATTTGGCTGTCCATTAGAATGAAACGAAATGTATGGAAGAAAAACTCTTCATGGTCTTCATATATTTTTGAAAGCTACGCGCAAAAATATAAATTTCTGTTTAGTTTTATTTTGTTTTGTATTTTTTTTTTTTGTTTAGTTTTTTGCAGCGACATTACTTTTGACTGCTCCCGAGGGTTTATATATTTCATTGCCAGATTTATTTTTTTCTGATATCCAAAAAAATGAGGAGCTGAATAGGTGCTATTTTTTTATGCAAACCTCTTCATTTACGCATAAATAACAACCTGTCAAGAGTTCCCTATGACACCATGTATGCGCTAGAAAATATTCAGGTTCAAAGATCACCAAAATCGATCATTCGCTTATATCTCCGCTCTTCTTTGTTAGACAGAAAATCTAAAAAAAGAATTAGCTCCTAATTTTTTTGGATTTCAGAAAAAACAAAATAAGTCTGGCAATGAAATATATAAACCCTCGGTAGCAGTCAAAATTTATGACGCAGAAAAAACTAAAGATGCAGAAATTTCTCTTTTTACGCGTAATTTTCAAAAATATATAAAACCCATCTAAAATACGTGCCAGCGCCTATGTTTCCAGAGTCTTAATACAATTAAAACCTAAGCTGATGTAGATTATATACAGTATAGGTCTATTGTGTTGGAGAGCATGAGCCAGAACTAGGCTATTACCTCTCAGGGGTGGTTACTCTTGGTGCCTAGTTTTTGTGTGGTCAACTTTGTTTTGATGTACTTGTTATAGTGTAGTGCACATGTGGCTAGCACTAACCTACCTCAACAATAACATGAACACACAACGCTACAAACGCTCTACGTTGGTCTCACTGCATACCTGCAGCGAAACCAAAGCATGAAGCGCAAGCAGTGACAAACTCAAGTGCTACTAGCGGCATGATTCATGTTATACATTGTGAAAACAAATCGCTGCCAAAAGTAAGTCATTGGAGTTTGTAACCTGTAAGTGGGTTATGATGGATATTATTACAAACAGATGTGTAAGTAAGTAAAAAGTAATAGTAAGCAGATGTGTAATAATTGTATTTAGATTTCATGACTTTTAATTGTATATGTGTAAGAACTTATTTAGAATAAATATTATTTTGAGTGAAAAGAAAATATTGTCACTTTTCACTCAATATTTTTATTATAAAAACCCGAGTTGGGATTAAATAAAATCAATCTTGGAATCACCTCGAACAGAAGTCTTTCTATTGATTCAAACCAAGCCTAGTGGCTTGAACAATATAAAATATATTGAAACACTGCCTTGTGGCAGAATAATGAATTAAAGCCTTGCGGCTGAAATTAACAGGCCTTGTGGCCAAATCCCCCTTTGTCCTCAGATAGGAAAGGTTAGTTATAATAAATATAAAAATAGTATTAACCTTTATATGGCGATCCTGCGGACCGAATCCTGGAGAAGCTGAGATCCTGTGGACGAAATCCTCAAAGTTAAGCGACGTCGTAATACAGCAAGCTGAATGTCGGAGGAGTTCGACGAAATATTCCAGAAGTGCGTTGCACAGGCAGCCGAATACGCAAAAACCAAAAAACCAGTGGAAAGATACGTACCCCATGCCGTAGCTGCCCAGCAACAAGTAGCAACAATACCACAATACGAGGCGACACCAATACCTGGACCCAAGAAGCTTACTATCGAGGAATACAACAGACGTACAGCAGCAAAGAAGCAACAACAGGAAAAACAGATCCAGAAGAAGACAAGAGCTGGGAGACAAGTTCGGCAAAGGAAGGAACTAAATAATATATATAGATTAATAACATTATCAAAGGGAAAAGAAAGAGTTGAATTTTTAAGACAACTCAAAGACTTAAAATTTAAAATAAAAAATAAAATAAATTAAAAAAAAAATGACAGAATACAAGCACTGTTTTATTTGTGAAGCAAAGATCAACACTAAATATATAAATGATAATTTAAAATTGCACAAACAAATTTTTGTAAAAATAAATAAAATTTTGAACAAAATCAATAAAAATTAAAGAAAACAAAATTTTGAACTATTCAATTCATGAATAAAGATGCCCCACATTTATATGTAAATATCACGAATTTAAAAGAAACAATGGTTGCTCTAGGACAGGAAACAAAAATAACAGAGAATATTTCTTTTAATGGAAATATTTCTAACAAACAAGAAATGTATTTAGACATCTTTGTCGCCATAGGTTTAATTGCATTATTAATATATGTAATAAAAAAAGTCAATGAATATTACAAAAAATATGTAATAAAAAGAATTGCGAGTGCTAATATTTAAAAAAAAAAATTTTATGGATACATTAAAAGAAGCACTAAAGAAATTAAAACATAGTATAACAAAAGTTCCAACAAGAAAATTCAAAAAAGAAACTTTACAAGATAAGCAAAAAGAATGTAATATTTTAGAAAGTCAATTAAAAACTTTTATAAATTGTCCGCAACCAGATCATAAAAATATAATAGATTGTAAAGCATTAATAAAAACTATAAATAAATTAATTCAACACAGATTAACTTTGTATGACACGGATGATGAAATAGATAGCAGTAGTAATAACAGTAGTAGTGACAGTAATAGTGATAGTGAAAAAGAAACACTAAAAATGGCAAACTTTGAAATTTCAGTAGCATCAAAAATAGTTGATGAGTTTGATGGAGATAGCAAAAAACTATCAACGTTTTTAGGCACAATTGAATTCTATGCATCAACACTTAAGGATGATACACAGAAATCTCAATTGTTAAAATTTATTCTAGCAGCAAAAATAAGTGAAAAATTAAGAAACAGACTATTACCTGTGGCAGTTCCAAATTCAATTCAAGAGTTAAAAATAGTATTGGCAAAAAACTACAAGTTAAATAAAAATCCACTAAAATTACAAAATGAATTGCACCAGACTAGACAGGGGTCTATGAATGTTAACAATTTTGCCACTAGAATAGAAACAATAATATCATCTTTGAATGAAATTCAAATAGCTACTCAAGGAGAGAATAATAAAGAAATAATCATAAAACTAAATGACCAATTAGCGGTCAATGCATTTAAAACAGGTTTAAATGAGCCTTTCAGAAGCATAGTTCTTGCAGCTCAACCTAATACATTTGCTAAAGCTTTAGAGATAGCAGCAGAGGTAGATGGTAACACAAATGCAAACTATAATGTAATGACATTCAGAAATAGGAATGATTATAATAATAGAAATGGAAACTATAATAGGAATAGAAATATTCAAAATAATAACAATAATAACTTTAGGAATTATAATAATAGAAATAGTTACGGTTCTAGAAATAACAATAACAATGTCTATAGGAATTACAATAATAATAGAGCTAGCAATAATAACAGCTTTAATAATAATAGAACAGTCAAAACTCGGGAAACGTATCAATCCCCAGCAACCAGGGTTAACGCAGCCTAAAAAAAGCAATAAATATAGAATTAGCTGTGTTAGTAATAATTTTAACACTAATATCATAAAAGTAAAAATAGGAGATAGAAATAATTTAGTAACCTTACTTATTGATACAGGTGCGGACATATCAATAATAAAAAATGAGAAAATTAATGAAAATGATATAAAATCGTCAAATCAAATCCAAATCACAGGTATTGCAAGCAGACCATTAACCATTCAACAACAAACAAATATAAAAATAAAACTCAACGATGGAGAGATTTCACACAAATTTTATGTCATACAAGAAGATATTGACATAAATGCAGATGGAATACTTGGAAGAGATTTCTTAATGAAATATAATTGTAAAATAGATTACGAAACATGTGTTTTATCCATACACACCAAAGAAAACCAAGAAGATATTCCAATGTACGTGACATTGCCAGTAACAATATCAAATATTAATATATCAAGAAGAAGTGAACTAATAACAAATATAAATGTAGACCTGGAGGAAGACAGTATAGTACATGCATCAGAAATAAGAAAAGGAATATTTATAGCAAATGCAATCATACCAGCAGATGGACTCAAACACGTGAAAATACTGAATACAACCAATAATGATATTTATTTGGACAATTGTGATTTAAATATAGAACCACTGAAGAATTTTAAAATTTTAAACTACATAGGTTTAGAACAAAGTGATGAGAATCTTGAAATACACATAGATGGAAAAGATGAAAAAGCTAAACAAGAAGTAATTAATTTATGTCACAAATACAGAAACGTTTTCCATAATGAAGGAGATATACTAACAACAAACAATTTTTATAAACAGCAGATAGACTTAATTGACAACTCACCTGTTTATATAAAGAACTACAGACTTCCGCAAACACAACTTCAAGAAATAGAAAATCAAGTACAAAAGTTAATAGAAGAAGATATCTTTGAACCATCATTCAGCCCATACAATTCTCCACTCTTAGTTGTACCAAAAAAATCAACAGATGGAACAGCAAAATGGAGACTGGTAGTAGACTTTAGGGCACTAAACAAAAAAATAATTAATGATAAATTCCCACTGACAAGACTAGAAGATGTACTAGATAAGCTCGGAAATGCGAAATATTTTTCCACGTTGGATATGACAAGTTCTTTTCATCAGATACCACTCATCAAAAATTCAAGAAATATGACAGCATTTTCAACAAATTCAGGGCACTATCATTTCAAGCGCTTACCATTTGGATTAAAAATAGCAACAAATAGTTTTCAACGCATGCTTTCAATTGCATTAAGTGGACTTCAAGAATCAGCATTTCTCTATGTAGATGACATCATTGTTTTTGGATCAAACCTGAGACATCATAACAAAAACTTAGAAAGAGTATTACAAAAATTACAAAGGTACAATTTAAAACTAAACCTCAAGAAATGTGAATTTTTAAAGACAGAAGTTGTATACTTAGGACACCTGATAACGTCCAAAGGAATAACAACTGATCCAGCTAAACACAAAACCATAAGGGATTACCCAAAACCAAACAATGCTGATGATACCAGAAGATTTGTAGCATTCTGCAATTACTATAGAAAATTTATTCCAGATTTTGCAGAAATTGCAAGACCACTAAATCAGTTGCTAAAGAAAGGACAGCTTTTTAATTGGACAGAAACATGTGAAGCAGCATTCAACAAGCTGAGAGAAAAGCTAATATCTCCACAAATATTAGCATATCCAGATTTTGATAAACCTTTTATACTGACAACAGATGCATCACAATTTGCTTTAGGAGCAGTACTATCTCAAGGGGAACCAGGACACGACAGACCAATTGCCTATGCCAGCAAAACATTAAATAAACATGAAGTAAATAAGGCAATAATAGAAAAGGAGTTATTAGGGATTCACTGGGGAATCAATTACTTCAGACCATATCTCTATGGGAGAAAGTTCACGGTATACACAGACCATAGACCATTAGTAAGTCTGTTCACACATAAGAATCCATCATCAAAATTAACACGAGTACGACTGGACTTGATGGATTATGACTTTGATATAATTTTTAAACAAGGCAAGATGAATACTAACGCGGATGCACTATCTAGAATAAAATTAGATAGCGAACAATTAAAAAATATGATACCTAAAGAAGCAAATATACAAGTATTGCCACGGGCGGCACATAAAAAATTTAACAAGCATGCATGTACAAATAAAAGAATAACCGGTGATAAAAATAAGAACAATGCGCAAATGAATAACCTGAATAATAATGATAGATCTCAGCAAGTGAAGAGTCATGAACTTCATATATGGGAAGCTACATCATTTTCAGAAGTAAGACGTCTAAAAAATTTAAAATTTATATATAATGAAAAGGCCAAAAATATGAATAATAATGGAGCAAACAACGTTCTTGAGGTGCATAACGAAAAATCTTTACCAGAGTTAAAATTGGTTCAGAGGAAGTTTACATCAAAAACACAAGAACAAAAAGATAATATAATTATAGCTCAAAATAAAGTTCAAGCGATACTTAACGAAAAATCTTTACCAGAGGTAAAATTGGTTCTGAGGAAGTTAGTATCAAAAGCAAACGAACAAAATATAGAAATATTAGCGCTAGGAAAGAATGATATCATATTTAATATAATAAAGGTGCACCAATTGAAAATAATATTTAATGAGATACAGAAAGATACAAAGGAGAAATTAAAAATTATATTGTATCAGCCCCCGAAACAAATAAAGCTGAGCAGCTGCAGCTAATTAAAGAAAATCACGACTCAATATTAGGAGGACATATAGGTATTAAAAGATGCATCGCGAAATTAAAACAAAAATATATATGGAAAAATTTATCAAAAATGGTTAAAAACTACATAAACAATTGTAATTTATGTAATGAAGTCAAAATAACAAAATATACTAAGGAGAAAATGTGTGTGACGAATACACCAACCACATCATTTGAAACAGTAACAATGGACACAGTTGGACCAATGAGACCCTCTAATGGATACCGTTATATTCTAACAATACAATGTGAATTGACAAAATATTTAGTTGCAATTCCTTTAGAAGACAAAACAGCGATTTCTGTCGCAAAAGCTATTGTAGAAAAATTCATTCTTAAACATGGATGTTTTAAAATACTAAAAACAGATAAAGGAACAGAATTTACAAATGAATTACTACAAAACATATGTAAAGAATTAAATATAGAAAAAAGAACGTCAACACCATATCACCATGAAACTGTCGGAACAGTTGAAAGAAATCATAGGGTATTGAATGAATATTTAAGAGGAATGCAAGAGAATGATAACTGGTCAACTTTACTACCGTACTACACATATTGTTACAACACAACTCCACACTCAACAACAACATATTCTCCATTTGAATTAGTATATGGAAAAATTTGCACGCTACCTGGTGAGATTTGGAACAACAACAAGAAATTATATAACTTAGAAGATTATTTGACAGAATTAAAGATTAAATTAAAGTACGCACATAACAAAGCTAAAGAATATTTAGAGAAACATAAAATAGATATATCAAATAAAGAAAATAAGGCAACAGAACACAAATTTAATGTAGGAGATCTAGTATATTTAAAAGTAGGAAATAAGAAAAAGTTTGATAGACCATTTAAGGGACCATATGAAATAGTTGAAAGAAAAGGTCCAAATAGTGTAATAAAATTAGATAACAAAACATCAGAAGTTCATAATAATAACATAGTATTGTCAAGAACATTAAGTTAAAATAAACATAATAATCAATGTTTAAATATTAGAATTCAAATAAAATACTTACTATTCACATCTAGAAAGAAATAATTAAAATCACCTTCAAAATAATCTTTATTCATATTCAAGAATTATAAATAAACATTATTCTTTTTGAAAAGGGGAAGGATGTAGTGCACATGTGGCTAGCACTAACCTACCTCAACAATAACATAAACACACAACGCTACAAACGCTCTACGTTGGTCTCACTGCATACCTGCAGCGAAACCAAAGCATGAAGCGCAAGCAGTGACAAACTCAAGTGCTACTAGCGGCATGATTCATGTTATACATTGTGAAAACAAATCGCTGCCAAAAGTAAGTCATTGGAGTTTGTAACCTGTAAGTGGGTTATGATGGATATTATTACAAACAGATGTGTAAGTAAGTAAAAAGTAATAGTAAGCAGATGTGTAATAATTGTATTTAGATTTCATGACTTTTAATTGTATATGTGTAAGAACTTATTTAGAATAAATATTATTTTGAGTGAAAAGAAAATATTGTCACTTTTCACTCAATATTTTTATTATAAAACCCCGAGTTGGGATTAAATAAAATCAATCTTGGAATCACCTCGAACAGAAGTCTTTCTATTGATTCAAACCAAGCCTAGTGGCTTGAACAATATAAAATATATTGAAACACTGCCTTGTGGCAGAATAATGAATTAAAGCCTTGCGGCTGAAATTAACAGGCCTTGTGGCCAAATCCCCCTTTGTCCTCAGATAGGAAAGGTTAGTTATAATAAATATATTAATAGTATTAACCTTTATAATAGTTACGTTTTAACTACATCGCCAAGGACAGCATCTACAATACGTGTCAGAGCCTATGTTTCCTAATTTTTAATGCGAAAGAGATTGTGGTAGTTGTATATACGTACAACCAAGATTTTTTCACGCATTTGAGAGCATAAGCCAGAATTAGACCAGCAGGGAAGCGAGCGCTCCATTAGCGCATCTAAAGCGCTCCAAAAACAGTTGAGTTCTTCATTCTTCTTGTGAAGAGCTCATTTTTTAACATATTCATGTCATCAGATGTATGCGCTCCGCTCCCGCTGTAGAAAATATGAAATCGTACCGAGAGCCGAGTGCTTTGTTCTCCTTGTATTTAATATAAAAACGTAGTAGGAACCGAGCGCCTTGTTCTCCTTGTAGTTGGAATAAAAACCTAGTGAGAATCGAGCACTTTGTTCTCTTTATAGTTGGAATAAAAATGTAGTGAGTAACGAGCGCTTTGTTCTCCTTGTAGTTGATATAAAAATTTTGCGAGAACCGAGGGCTTTATTTCCTTTATAGTTCATATCGTAACTCATATTGTTTTTATATTTTGTTTACACTTAAAATATAACTTTTAATAAACTTTTTAATTGTCACTTAATATATTTATTTTATTCTTTTCAAGTGGAAGCGTGGACACTTTAAACTATTCACTTTATTCAGGTGGAACGATTTGATGAATTTAACAGTTTATGAAATTAATTTTTTTGGCATTAACATCTAATAATTTTTTTTTTCAAGTGCAACGTTGGGACGGAAAGTGCTACAAATATAGCGCTATACAAAGACCACTATTTGCAAGGAGAATGAAGCGCTCTTTATGTGCATACAAGTAATGCGCATTGCAATCTTTTACTGGGAGGTTAATGTGTTGTACACAAAAATTATTCTTTGCAATCCTTCATCTCTGTTTCTGAGAAGGCGAAGATAGCTTTCATGTGGGATATTTGCTAATTCCGTTTTGGCTAGATCGCCAAGGACAGCAACTAAAATACGTGTCAGAGCCTATGTTTCCAAACTATAAATAAAGGCCGATGCAAGTTGTAGAATAAACATTAGCTGGGTAATTATGTTTTTTTTATAGTCTTTTAACAGAGACACACACTAAACTTGCCGATTTTTACAGTAAAGACTCACCGTAATCTTGCCGATTTTTACAGTTTTAAGCAAAGAAAAAACTTGCCGATTTAGCAAAAAAATGCACAGGGGGCCTGGGTGATGTCATCGGGTGGAGCCTTCGAGCCTCCTGATCCAGAACCGTCATATCGTACCTACTATAAGTTTATGTTCAAATTGCTTAAATCAATAAAATTTAAATGTTTCTCTAAGATAATATCATTAAATAATAAGTTTTTAATAACTTTTAATTTTTGGGCCACGGTGGACATTTTTCTGGAAATGCCCATATGAGTTGTCAAAAATGTACGTATTTTCACTTTGTTCAATTTTGAGAAAAGTAATAAAATAATCCAGGACTTTTGAATTTCCACTTTTTATTCAAATGGTTGCTTGGATTAAATGAATAAGTTTTTTTTTCATTTGAAATTAGTAGAAATATTACTTTTTAAATGGTTGTTTCAATTCACTTCAAGTTGTCGAGCACTGACAGGATTGCCATTTAATAAAAGACAATTGTTTTGTTATTTGAAATTGCGACAGATTATTAATAAGTTTTATTCAAGACAGTTTATCACCAACTGACTTCTTATGATCAGTGGTTAAGTGGTTAAACCGGAGTATCCGGTGCACCAAATCACTGTTCTGCTAAAAAGTTAGAATTAACCGAAAAACAGAAACCAGAACGTTAAAACTAATCTAAAAACTAGAAAGAAATCTTAAGTAAAACTAACCGGAAAACGGGCACACTAGAAAACAACCAAAAAGCTAACTTAACAAATAACAAATTTAACCGCGATGAAAAGGAAAAAAAAATGTGTTACCTACTATATATGATAGTTAACCCATTTCTTGCCAAAGGGTGCGTTTTGGCACCCAAAAGTTTGGATATTTTTTAATATGCAATAAATGTAAGTTTTATTTGATGTTAATGCATAAAAACAATATTTGATATTTTAGCTTTCGTATTGCGAGTTCGATTTAGCATTTCCCCCTGCAATACTCTCTCCCCCTGATTTTTGAATCATAGTTTTTCGTTGAAAAAAGTGCAATTTGCCTCTGCATTATTAATGTTTTATCGCTTGGCGTAACATACGAACTAATTTGTTGTTTTTTTTTTTAATAATCGTATAACTAGAACTATAATGAAAATGTTGATTTTTCATATAATTTGTATTACTCCCAAATAAAGTTTTTGTGCATTTAGTTGCCACGGGTGCGTTTCCGCATCCTGTTGCCCCAGGTGAAAAGCGAAAACATTTTTTGACTATTTTAGACAAATTTTTGGGGACCTACAACCTAGCTATAATAAGGGTTTCGTCGGAAAACGAAACTTTTTCTTTTTCTTGTCTTGGACAGAAATGGGTTAAGCTAAAAAAAAAAATTTTAAAGTTTTATATGAAGTTTTAAATGACCAAAAGGTCTACCTTAAAGCTTACGTAGCTGCACACTTAATATAACATTGAACCAGAAAAGAAGAAAGAGTTATCCAAAATCTAACTATGCAAAAAAAAAAAATTAAAGCTAAAGAAGAACTAACCTAGAAAGATAAAAAAAAACTACCTTAATAGTCCGGAAGCCAGCTATCCTAAAAGTGCAGTTACACGGATTTCAAAATTTTTGTATTAAGAGATAAATTAAGTGATAGGCAGGATCGCCATGAAGTGATACGCGGCAGGATCGGCATAAAGTATTTCACGGCAGTATCAAAATCAAAAATTAAAAGGACCTGCCTATAGGTTTGCCGGCATTTAGAAACGCCACAGGAAACTAAATTTATATTTTTGCCGTCACTTTAAAGTGCAATCAGGCTAGACATTTTTATACTAAAGCTGTCACTAAGATGTGTTGGCAGGCTGGAAAATGAATCAAGTAGGCAGCTGTTTGGAGCTGAAAACTTAATTGGCTTTATTTGGCAAATTACTTCGTTTATATAGTAAAATAACGGTATTTTAGTCTTAACTAAAAAAAGAACATTTTTGAGTGTAATTAACATATGTTGTGATTGAGTGAAAATATTATAAACAAAAATCCTATGTTCTAAAGTATAGATATAACAACATAGTGTGAGTGAGTGAATACAATATAAGTGAGTAACATAATCATGTGTTACAATAAAAAAATAGAAAGAAATATAAATGTTAACATTTAAATATAAAGTTGATCTCGTCTACTTGTCGGTATCGGTGTTGTTTTTTCTAGTGTGTGTTGTAAAAGTAATTATTAAGTGGAAAATCTAAATTTTTGTTAAATCGTTTGTATAAAAACTATTAAAAAATTGTATTTATGTGTTTTTAAAAAAAAAAAAAAATTTATTTTGTTTAGTGTTCTTTTCGTAAAACATAATTTATGTTAATAAAATAGAACAGTTTTTGTTGTACTTCACACAATCTAGTGTTTGTATGCCCAATTTTTTTCTATTCCTCTTTGTGCGGTGTTTGTTTATCTGTTGTGCAGTGAGAGTCTCTAGTGTTGTTATTGTGCTTAACACTTTGTGTACGCTGCATTTTACTCTGCCAACCCTGAAAGCACATTTTACATTTAAAAACGCTCACAAAGTAATTTAAATTTTTTTCAATGGATTATTTTTCCATTGATAATATTGCTGCTTGTTCTCTGAACGAGCAATGCAAAAGCCAGAATATTCTGTACCCTATGTTCAGCTGTTCTGGCCCATGTGAGCGAATGTTCCACGCTTCTTGTGCCGGTATTTCTAAATCGTGCCTTGACGATTTAATTTCAGTCCGATCTGGTCTTCGCTGGTATTGTGCTTCGTGCAGGGCCCTTTCCCCGGATGAACTCTATTCTAAAATTAAGCTTTTTGGGGAAAGCCTTAACTTATTAAATAATAACTTCAGAGAAATTGTTTCATTTTTTAGCGAAGTTAGTGCCGCACCCACTACCAGCGTTTCTGATGAAATTACTGTTCAGGATAACATTTCGGTTCCTTCGTCCATGACTGCTTCTTCCGGAATTTTGTCAGTTTCATCAGAAAAAGACCTTAAAAGCTCTAAAAGAAAGAGGAAAAACAAAAACAAAAATAAGCGTCAGAAGGCGTCCTCCAGACCTTCCAAGGCAAAGCAGCCCTCAGCAATGCCATCAGAAAATAATAATACGGTGATTTCTTATACACCATCTTCTATTCCTCCATTGACTAGTAGTCCAAATACGATTTCAACTACGCCTAACAGTCATTTGACTTTAAGAGCAGTTTCGAGGACCAGAAATGTTTTCATTTCACGTCTTCAGCCCGACACATCAATAGAAAATATATTGACGTTTGTCAGGCAATCCAAGTTAGTGAACTCAAATGCATTCTGTTCATGCAAAAAAATTGGTAATAAGCCTTCCCATGCTTCTTTCATTTTAACAGTTGCAGCCGATGATTTTACAACTGTTCTTAACTCTAATTTGTGGGCCGATAATATTCTTGTTACTGAGTTCAAGCCAAAAAATAAGTTTAAAAGGGTGACTCAAGCCGCCCGCCAGGCTCAAAAAAACTAAATAGGCTGTCCCTTTACTATCAAAATGTAAGGGGACTACGTTCTAAGACGCAGAGCTTATTTCTATCAACTCAAAATTGCTCTGAGGATATTATCGCGTTAACAGAAACGTGGCTGAACGGAAGCATTACTGATTTGGAATTGTTTGACAATAGTTTTCAAGTTTTTAGAAAAGACAGATACACTGATAATATTTCTTCTGCCGGTGGTGGTGTCCTTTTGGCTGTAAGGAACTGCTTTGTCAGTTTTATTGTTGACATTCCCTGCTCTTCTAATATTGAACTAATTTGCGTTAAAGTTATACATTGTAACTCTAATGTATATGTTATTAATGCGTATGTTCCTCCTAAGAGTAGTGTAGAGGTCTATGCAAGCCTTGCGGAGTGCATAGATTACATAATTGATTTACTTGACGTTAATGACGACATTTTATTATTGGGCGATTTTAATCTACCTGATTTAAAATGGCATTCTTCTGACGATGATACGTACTATTGTGCATCTAATTCGAAGACCCGCCAAGAACATATATTTGTTGATAATATATGTTCAGACTTACAACAAGTGAGTTGTATTTATAATAGTCTTGAAAGACTTCTTGACCTGGTCTTAACTACAGACAGTAACAATGTTGTTGTTAAGAGGGCCTTTCATGCTCTAACTACTGTTGATGAATATCATCCACCATTGAGTATTTGGTACGAATCCGACAGACCAAATATAGTAAATTCTAATTCAGCAGATAAGCTTTATGAATTCAATTTTAAAAAAGCTGGCTTTTTGAAGTTGAATCAGTTGCTTAATGGCAAACTTAATGCAATTTTAGAATATATAAAGGGAAATTGCCTTGATGACTCCATAAATTTTTTTATATGGAACTCTTTGCTGTGTTTTCTCAATCCGTACCTTATAGTCTCAAATTTGCGAGGAATTCTACGTACCCTTGGTACACAAAGGATTAAAAGACTCTTCGCAACAACAGGAATAGGGCATGGAAGAAATACATCTGTAGCTTAGGCTCAAACGACCTAGAAACATACAAACGTTTGTTTCTGGAATTTGAAAATCGCTCAGCTACATTATATCACGAATATTTAGATAATGTTAAGCTGAGAATATTGACAGATCCAAAGAAATTTTGGGGATTCGTAAACACAAAGAAGAAATCTGATGGATTTCCTTCTTCATTTAGAACTCCTGAGGGATTTACTGACAATCCCGTCAAAATTTGTGGCCTTTTCGCCAATCTTTTTAAAGAATCATTCTGTTCAGATTCTTTTAATCCTGATGGAGAGTACTTTGAATATATGTATTCCGAACCCAGAGTATCTTTGGAACATATATCCTTCACTCCAGAGGATATTTTAATGTATATTAGATCGATCGATGAGGAGTTTGGTGCTGGACCTGACGGTGTTCCTGCCGCAGTGTTAACACAATGCGGTTCCGTTTTGAGTCAACCACTGTCTTTATTATTCAATAAATCTATTAACGAAAGTTATTTCCACTTTTTTGGAAAAAATCATTTATAAGTCCTATTTTTAAAAAGGGTTGCAGGAACGATGTCAGTAACTATAGGCCTATCGCTAAGCTCTCATCGATTCCAAAACTTTTTGAGCGGATGGTGTACGATCGGGTGAACTGGGGTGATATTTTGTGAACTGGATTAAATCGTATTTGGTGGAGCGATGTTATCAAATACGTTTCCGAGGCGCATTGTCTTCTGAATTTATTGCTGGATCAGGTGTTCCTCAGGGTAGTCACCTTGGTCCTCTTCTGTTTATTTTAGCTATCAATGATGTAACTCACGTCATTGAACACTCTCATCTGCTTATTTATGCCGATGATATGAAAATATACAGAACGATTAATTCTAGAGATAATTCAGATCTACTCCAGTCTGATCTAAAATCCTTTGAAGTTTGGTGTTCTCAAAATAATATGTTTTTAAATCCAGATAAATGCCAAACTATGACCTTTTCGCGAAAAAGGAATAATTTTATTTTTGATTATAAGATTAAAGATACTGCCTTGAGTCGTGTAGACACCGTCAAAGACCTAGGTATATGCATGGATTCTAAGCTATCGTTTAACATTCATATTGATAATATTTGTAAAAAAGCATCTTCAATGCTTGGTTTTGTAAAAAGCTGGGCCAAAGAATTTAATAGCATGATTACAACTACAACGTTGTATTATGCAATCGTGCGTCCTCACTTAGAGTATGCAAGTCAAGTGTGGTCCCCAAGTTACAATGTGCATGTTGATCGAATAGAAAGAATCCAAAAACGTTTTGTTCAGTTTGCTCTAAGGGGCTTAAGTGGAACTGACATATTAGACCTTCCTCCTTATGAGGATCGTTTAAAACTATTAAAAATGCAGTCTTTAGGTGATCGAAGGAAATCGGCAGATATCGTATATTTACACCAGCTCATAACAGGTGTATTCGATTCTCCAGAACTTCTTTCTCACATAAATTTTAACACTAACCGTAGAAGCAGTAGAAACGCTAACAACTTAATTTATTTGCCATTTAGTAGAACAAATTATATGGCTACTGCTCCTTTAAGTCGCATGAGTTCCTTTGTTAACAATTGTAGCGTTTTTGATGTTAATTTGTCAAAAGGTCAACTCAAAAGTAGATTAAAATTAGTTGTGTAAATAGATCTATGTATACTAGGGCGGGTCGACCCCTATGGAAAAAAAAAAAATTTGATTTGTTACCGACTTTTTTGAAAGATCCTATTGAGAGGATTTCAGAACAGAAAAAATTTTTTTTTAAGTGGTCTACATTAACAACCAAAATGGTCTTTTTGTTATAACTCGGTTATTTGATGTCCGATTTTAAAAAAAATATATTTTTAGAAAGATCTTAAAAATGTTAACAATTCGTATTCTAAAGTTATTGACCTTTGAGGTCATCTTCAATAAAATAATTCAGTTTTTAACTTTTTTTGCACTACGACCCCCAAAACTTTGCCCATTTTATATTTTGTAATTTGAGCTCAAAAATTAAGTTTTAAGCGCGTGTAACTTTTTTTCCTATGAGTGGATTTTAAAAATTTCTTCACACGGACCTATTGATTTTTTATGAACTTTAATTACAAAATATAAAATGGGCAAAGTTTTGGGGGTCGTAGTGTAAAAAAAGTTAAAAACTGAATTATTTTATTGAAGATGACCTCAAGGGTCAAAGACTTCTGACTACAGATTGTTAGCATTTTTAAGATCTTTCTAAATATATACTTTTTTTCTTTTTTTTACTTTTAAAATCGGACATCAAATAACCGAGTTATAACAAAAAGACCATTTTGGTTGTTAATGTAGACCACTTAAAAAAAAAATTTTTTCTGGTCTGAAATCCTCTCAATAGGATCTTTCAAAAAAGTCGGTAACAAACCAAACTTTTTTTGGTGACCCACCTTAATGTATACGCATGGTTAGTTGTTACGTCTTGTGTTGTCCCTGAGCCCAACCCATTTATTGGTGGGTAAATTTTTCCCACATTAACTTGTTTGTGGTCACGGGTATCCATAACATTGATATTTTCAATGATTACTGGGTAGTGGCTTTAGATGGGTTAATGCTGAGGAAGTGCGATATAGCTGTAGTAGCTGAACTCTATTGTTATTGCATGTAATTATAATCAAATGTTCTAATGTGTGAGAGAATAAAGTGCACGTAAATAATATAATATAAAATTGAGTTTAATAATTAACATATAAAACTAATTGCAACATAAAATATAATAAGTGCAAGTGAACAATTGAAAGTTTTAATTGAAATCACTAAATAAATGGCAATAGTGGTTGCGTTGATACTCTACATATGAGTACCCTACATAGTAAATAGCAATAGGTATAAAATAAGCCCGGTATGACGAGGTCTATCCTGGCACCAGTATTTTTTACGAATTTTTTTATTATTAACAAACAGTAAACATTTTCACTTACCGCGGAAATTAATTTTAACCAGCGCATTTTATTGTAAATTTTACGAGCTTTAAGAAAAAAATGGTATGGCAGCTTCTGTTGTGACGAAAAATTCTGTCATACCTATTTTAAAAATATATTAGAGGCAAAATTTTACTCTAATTTACTCCGAGATTATAAAAATTTAGTGTGTTGATCATTTTTATTTTGGAGTAACGGTTTTTTTTTTAAAATAGGTCTGTCAAATGGTATGCCAGCTTCCATTGCGACGAAAAAGTCTGTCATACCTATTCTAAAAACATGTTAGTTGTAAAATTTTACTCTTGAAACGTAATAATTTTTTTTTAATTTGTCTCTTTTTCGACTTATTTTTAAATATTTTGGTATGACAGCTCGAAACTTGACGAAAACATGGGCTTGTCCGAGGCACTGCAGTAACACAGCACAAAAAGAGTTGGTCTACACTGAACTCACTAAGCCGGCTTTATTTTACATGTGTAGTGAGACCGGTGTAGACAGCTCTGTATATTATAGCTGTATAGTATACAGCTATGTATATAAAAAAATTGTATACAAGGCGAAAAAAAAGAAAAATATATGCATTATATATATATATATATAATATATAAACAATATATAAACAAAGAGAAAAAATACGAGAAAAGGCATAACAAAACAAAACGCCATATAAAGAGAAAAAAAACAACCGATGACGACGTAAACTGCCAGCAACCACAACAGATCCTGGCCCAAGCCAGCAACTGTAATTCCAGCAGCAGCAGCAAGCACTCTGCCGGCCACAATATGCGGCAGAACCAGCAACGAACTGTTGCTACAGGGTCGTCAGAAACAACAACCACATCGCAGGGGTGCAACTACGTGTACGGCCTCAGCCACATCTTCGTCGAGATCAGCTATTTAGTTAAGTAGAAAAACAAAGCAGCTTCAAATGTAATTTTTTTGTTGCCCATTTATTAAGATTAGATCATTTCAAATAGGCGTTTCTTTTGCTTATATTTCTTGTTTTAAGATATTTTTTTATTCCACGAACAATTTTCATATGTTGTACTGAACTCTAAAATTAAGGCCTCAATATATTAACTTATTTGATTTAATTCAGATGCTAAGTAATGCCTACTAATGTATTAAGTTAAATTAGGCCCGCCTTAACACTTGTATTTGCTTAAGTATAAACCAATGTTGATCAAATTTCTTTTTGTCTTTACTGATGTTTAGCTTCCATTTAAAACTCGTCAGCGACTTTCTTCCAATTGTATTTCACGTAAAAAAAAACGAAATGGCCATTTCAGCCCTTAAAAGGACTTTGACCGAGCTTCTTATGATCAATTGTGTTGTGTGTGTTGTGAAAATGTTTGAACACAAATGATCGAGAACTGGAGCTACATGTTTTATGCCGACTCCGAACGGGGGATTTGAACCTGGGTTCTTTGGCGTATGAGCCACACACTCACCCACTTCCCCACGGCCGCCAGATACGTATTTCACGTACGTTATTTATTAATCCTTTTAAGATAACTTAGATTAGAACTAAGTTTCTAATCCTCGCTACTAATTTACCTCTTCAAGTATTAACGTTTTCACCGCATTAAGGAACTCTTTAATTTACTAGTAATATCCATAAGTATATTAATCCATATTGTGTAAAATAAGGACCATTATTTAAGACATATAATATTCAGATTTTCTTGATTTTTTGGGACTACAATAAGCTTACCGGTTAAAATCTTTCGCGTAGGCGGCACAATAAGTTGTTGGTTTTGATGTGCTACAATTAGTAAGGTTAACTTATTTATTAATGAAAACTCAATGAATTTATGCACTGGAATATTTAATCTTAGCATAAGAATATATGTATTCATGAAGAGAAAGGTGACGAAACGTTCACTATTTTGAAATTTTCATATATTTCACTTTTTAATTTTTAACCGACTTCAAAAAGGATTAGGTTCTCAAGTTCGTCGGTTTCTCTGTTTTTTTTATTTTTTATTTTATTATTTTTTTTTTTAATGTATGTACATCGATAACTCCTAAACGATATGCCTGATTGCCATAATTTTTGATGAACAGATAGATATCATAAACACGGAGGTGCCCGTAACAAAGTGGGCGGTATTTGAGAACTAGGCGTGGCAATACTAGATCTCGCAATACTAGATACTACTGTATCTCGAATAATATTGACACTAGGGTACTGCAATTTAGTGTAGGCGCAATTATTACAAATTACCGTCAAGAAAATGGACGTCATTCGACAAATGTGCGTGGCAATATTAGAAAAACAGTGTATCTTGAATAATTTTGAGACTAGAGTACTTCAATTAAGTATAGGGGTAGGCAATATTATTACAAATTATGGTCAATAAAGTGGGCGTTTTTCGACAAATGGGCGTGGCACTATTAGAAAAATACTGTATATCAAATAATGTTGACACAAGGGTACTGCAATTTAGTGTAGGGGTAGACACAGTTAATACAAATTACGGTGAAGAAAATGGATGTTATTTGGCAAATGGGCGTAGCAATATTAGTAATAGAGTGTATCTCGAATAATATTGATACTATGGTACTGAAATTTGGTATAGAAGTAGGCATTGTTAGGACAAATTACGGTAAATAAAGTGGGTGGTATTCGACTACTGGGCTTGGTAATATTAGAAAACAATGTATCTCGAAAAATATTGAAACTAGGGCACTGAAATTTATTTTAGTACAGGGGTAGGCAGAATTATTAAAAATTACGGTCAATAAAGTAGGCGTTATTCGACAAATGGGCGTGGCAATACTAGATAAACACTATCTCAGTTAATATTGACGCTGGAGTACTGAAATGAAGTAAAGGGGTAGGCACAATTTTTACAAATAACGCTCAAGAAAGTGGGCATTTATTTACCAAAGGGGCGTGGCAATATTAGAAAAACACTATCTCGTATAATATTAACACTAGGGTTATAAAACTCGTTACAAGAATGGGTATAATTATTTCAAAACACGTGACATCTAATTTAAATTTAAGAGACAGATATTTGAAATAACCAACAAACTTTCAGAATTTAATAGAACAAATTTTTTAAGAACAATTGTATTTATGTAGTTTTTCTTCACATATGATCAGTCAAACCGTTCGGTCGTGTTCTTTTAAAACGCTCCGGAAAGTTCTTCTCCGCTGAAAAAGTGCAAGTGCTAGTTTAAATACAAAACAAAAAAAAAATAATAAGCGCATTTAAAGAAGCAAACTAAAACTGCAAAAAAAAATTGACCCAATAAAAAATAACAATAAAAAGGTGCACTGTGTGCTTGTTGCTGTTTAACAAAGTGCATGTGCTAGTTAACAACAGTTAAAGAAAAAAAACAAAAAAAAAATAAAAATAAAAATAATACAACAAGCAAACTAAAACTGCTGCTAAAATTGCAGTTTAAATAACTCTGTTTATTAACATAATATAACAAATATTTAATAAAGTGAAAAAATGGTAAAAATTTGCGCTTCATCTTCTTGCTCCGCCGATGACCCTAATGCACCTTTGGTGGCATGCAAGGGTCTTTGTGGAAAATCATTCCACGTCCTATGTATTGCCCTATCCAAGAGGAGCCAAACATACATAAATGACTATTTAGTAAACTTTGTATTCTATTGTGATGAATGTAAAGTAATCACACTTCCTCATGTTCTCTTCGCGGTGCAGTGCCTTAGTGACACTATAAATGCAATAAGATCTGACAATAAGCTTTGTGTAAAAATATTGTTGATCAGACCTCGAAACTAGAGATAGTGATCAAAACGGCTGATGAGCTCAATAGTCTTTTTGACACAGAAAAAATTAACATGGACTTGAAACTGGATAAAATCTTAAAAAGTAGTACAAAAGTTGCAGACTCTACGGCCGGTTACTTAAATACAGTGAACTCGTTTGAATCCGCTATTAATGACATTAAAGAATCAATAAAAATTAATTCTGAAAAAAACAAAACATCTGCAGTGGTAAAAAATGTAAACGACAAGCTCGCACATCTTCAAAATGACCTCGATATCTTGATCTAGTCCAACTCAAATAAATCGCCTCCACCATCCCATCAGCCAGATCCACTAATTGAACTGATATATCACAAAATAAACGAAATCAGTGGTGATATGGACATGTTCCGGGCGACGTTGGCAGAATTAACGGATGTTATTAGTTTTGAACCCAACAGGAGCTTGAGCATTCCTGAAAACACAGTACCCGTTTCGCAGCAAAATAGTTCGTCTATTTTCAAAGAAATTATGAATGCTACCTTCACATTCCTTCACAGCAACCCTCACTTTCTCCAAAACGAAACAAAAACGCCAAACACTCACAACCTGGATCTCCCTCTGCTACTTCACCTCGCGACTCGCCACCTACTGCAGTCCCTCGTACCAATTTAATTCATAAGTTTGGAACATCATGGACCTCAACTCAATGGCAGAATAGAATAAAGAAACTACACGATTCTAATGAAATTGATAAGACCACTCTGTTCATTAAGGGCCCACCAGTCCAAACAACTATGTCCTGGATGAGCAATTACTTTCGTAATAAATTTGGCATATCTATTACAAATTGTTCAAAGATATCAAATAAAGCAAAAAAATTCTGCAGTTTCAAACTAAACATCCCAAGGCAATATGCGTGGATGTTCCTCAAACCCAGCAGTCAGAAACACGGAGAGTGGTTAATAACCGAATGGACGGATAAGCCTGGAAAAAAATCTAAGACATTAAGTCCTATACAAAGTTTTGACAGTACAAGCATCAAATCTTCTGAAAGTAATCCTACCCCTAACAAAAATCCATATTCTAAGATAATTATAGTTCTAAGTCTAACTCTTTTCCGTACATTAATTCCCGCTCTGACTCTAAATCTAAGATAAACTCTTATTCTAATTCTAATCTTAATTCTATCCCTAAATCCTATCCTAAAAAGTTTCCACATAAAGAAAATGTAAACATGCCTGTTCCTGAACCCAAACCTTATTCATCAAAAAAGAATGTGCAACCTAAATCCCACCACAAGTCAGATTCCAATTGGAGTCTGAAAACTAACATTTTTCCCATTTTCTCTCCCATAGTCAAGCAGAATACGGCCTCATCTTATAATAAGGTGAGTACTGTAAGCAATCCAGCATCTAAGTCGCCTTCTCATCAAACACGTAACCAGGTTTCATTTAATCTTAACAATAACATGCAATAACAATAGAGTTCAGCTACTACAGCTTTATCGCACTTCCTCAGCATTAACCCATCTAAAGCCACTACCCAGTAATCATTGAAAAAAAATATCAATGTTATGGATACCCGTGACCACAAACAAGTTAATGTGGGAAAAATTTACCCACCAATAAATGGGTTGGGCTCAGGGACAACACAAGACGTAACAACTAACCATGCGTATACATAGATCTAATTACACAACTAATTTTAATCTACTTTTGAGTTGACCTTTTGACAAATTAACATCAAAAACGCTACAATTGTTAACAAAGGAACTCATGCGACTTAAAGGAGCAGTAGCCATATAATTTGTTCTACTAAATGGCAAATAAATTAAGTTGTTAGCGTTTCTACTGCTTCTACGGTTAGTGTTAAAATTTATGTGAGAAAGAAGTTCTGGAGAATCGAATACACCTGTTATGAGCTGGTGTAAATATACGATATCTGCCGATTTCCTTCGATCACCTAAAGACTGCATTTTTAATAGTTTTAAACGATCCTCATAAGGAGGAAGGTCTAATATGTCAGTTCCACTTAAGCCCCTTAGAGCAAACTGAACAAAACGTTTTTGGATTCTTTCTATTCGATCAACATGCACATTGTAACTTGGGGACCACACTTGACTTGCATACTCTAAGTGAGGACGCACGATTGCATAATACAACGTTGTAGTTGTAATCATGCTATTAAATTCTTTGGCCCAGCGTTTTATAAAACCAAGCATTGAAGACGCTTTTTTACAAATATTATCAATATGAATGTTCAACGACAGCTTAGAATCCATGCATATACCTAGGTCTTTGACGTTGTCTACACGACTCTTGTAATCAAAAATAAAATTATTTCTTTTTCGCGAAAGGTCATAGTTTGGCATTTATCTGGATTTAAAAACATATTATTTTTAGAGCACCAAACTTCAAAGGATTTTAGATCAGACTGGAGTAGATCTGAATTATCTCTAGAATTAATCGTTCTGTATATTTTCATATCATCGGCATAAATAAGCAGATGAGAGTGTTCAATGACGTGAGTTACATCATTGATAGCTAAAATAAACAGAAGAGGACCAAGGTGACTACCCTGACGAACACCTGATCCAGCAATAAATTCAGAAGACAATGCGCCTCGGAAACGTATTTGATAAGATCGCTCCACCAAATACGATTTAATCCAGTTCACAAAATATTGTGGAAATCCCATTAACTCAAGTTTAAATAAGATTAGATTGTGTGGTAGCTTATCAAATGCCTTACTAAAGTCAGTGTAAACACAATCGACCTGGTTACCAGAATCAATAGAATTTAAGCAGAATGTTGTAAAATCGAGAAGATTAGACACAGTGGATCTGCCATTCACAAAACCATGCTGACGAGTTGTTATGACTTCTCCACAGTGAATTTTCACCCGATCATACACCATCCGCTCAAAATGTTTTGGAATCGATGAGAGCTTAGCGATAGGCCTATAGTTACTGACATCGTTCCTGCAACCCTTTTTAAAAATAGGACTTATAAATGATTTTTTTCAAAAAAGTGGAAAATAACTTTCGTTAATAGATTTATTGAATAATAAAGAAAGTGGTTGACTCAAAACGGAACCGCATTGTGTTAACACTGCGGCAGGAACACCGTCAGGTCCAGCACCAAACTCCTCATCGATCGATCTAATATACATTAAAATTTCCTCTGGAGTGAAGGATATATGTTCCAAAGATACTCTGGGTTCGGAATACATATATTCAAAGTACTCTCCATCAGGATTAAAAGAATCTGAACAGAATGATTCTTTAAAAAGATTGGCGAATAGGCCACAAATTTTGACGGGATTGTCAGTAAATCCCTCAGGAGTTCTCAATGAAGAAGGAAATCCATCAGATTTCTTCTTTGTGTTTACAAATCCCCAAAATTTCTTTGGATCTGTCAATATTCTCAGCTTAACATTATATAAATATTCGTGATATAGTGTAGCTGAGCGATTTTCAAATTCCAGAAACAAACGTTTGTAAGTTTCTAGGTCGTTTGAGCGTAAGCTACAGACGTATTTCTTCCATGCCCTATTCCTGTTGTTGCGAAGAGTCTTTAAATCCTTTGTGTACCACGGGTACGCAGAATTCCTCGCAAATTTGAGACTATAAGGTACGGATTGAGAAAACACAGCAAAGAGTTCCATATAAAAACAATGTATGGAGTCATCAAGGCAATTTCCATTTATATATTCCAAAATTGCATTAAGTTTACCATGAAGCAACTGATTCAACTTCAAAAAGTCAGCTTTTTTAAAATTGAATTCATAAAGCTTATCTGCTGAATTAGAATTTACTATATTTGTTCTGTCGGATTCGTACCAAATACTCAATGGTGGATGATATTCATCAACAGTAGTTAGAGCATGAAAGGCCCTCTTAACAACAACATTGTTACTGTCTGTAGTTAAGACCAGGTCAAGAAGTCTTTCAAGACTATTATAAATACAACTCACTTGCTGTAAGTCTGAACATATATTATCAACAAATATATGTTCTTGGCGGGTCTTCGAATTAGATGCACAATAGTACGTATCATCGTCAGAAGAATGCCATTTTAAATCAGGTAGATTAAAATCGCCCAATAATAAAATGTCGTCATTAACGTCAAGTAAATCAATTATGTAATCTATGCACTCCGCAAGGCTTGCATAGACCTCTACACTACTCTTAGGAGGAACATACGCATTAATAACATATTCATTAGAGTTACAATGTATAACTTTAACGCAAATTAGTTCAATATTAGAAGAGCAGGGAATGTCAACAATAAAACTGACAAAGCAGTTCCTTACAGCCAAAAGGACACCACCACCGACAGAAGAAATATTTTCAGTGTATCTGTCTTTCTAAAAATTTGAAAACTATTGTCAAACAATTCCAAATTGGTAATGCTTCCGTTCAGCCACGTTTCTGTTAACGCGATAATATCCTCAGAGCAATTTTGAGTTGATAGAAATAAGCTCTGCGTCTTAGAACGTAGTCCCCTTACATTTTTGTAGTAAAGGGACAGCCTATTTAGTTTTTTTGAGTCTGGCGGGCGGCTTGAGTCACCCTTTTAAACTTATTTTTTGGCTTGAACTCAGTAACAAGAATATTATCGGCCCACAAATTAGATTTAAGAACAGTTGTAAAATCTTCGGCTGCAACTGTTAGAATAAAAGAAGCATGGGAAGGCTTATTACCAATTTTTTTGCATGAACAGAATGCATTTGAGTTCACTAACTTGGATTGCCTGACAAACGTCAATAGATTTTCTATTGATGTGTCGGGCTGAAGACGTGAAATGAAAACATTTCTGGTCCTCGAAACTGCTCTTAAAGTCAAATGACTGTTAGGCGTAGTTGAAATCGTATTTGGACTACTAGTCAATGGAGGAATAGAAGATGGTGTATAAGAAATCACCGTATTATTATTTTCTGATGGCATTGCTGAGGGCTGTTCTGCCTTGGAAGGTCTGGAGGACGCCTTCCGACGCTTATTTTTGTTTTTGTTTTTCCTCTGTCTTTTTGAGCTTTTAAGGTCTTTTTCTGATGAAACTGACAAAATTCCGGAAGAAGCAGTCATGGACGAAGGAACCGAAAAGTTATCCTGAACAGTATTTTCATCAGAAACGCTGGTAATGGGTGCGGCACTAACTTCGCTGAAAAATGAAACAATTTCTCTGAAGTTATTATTTAATAAGTTAAGGCTTTCCCCAAAAAGCTTTATTTTAGAATAGAGTTCATCCGGGGAAAGGGCCCTGCACGAAGCACAATACCAGCGAAGACCAGATCGGAATGACATTAAATCGTCAAGGCACGATTTAGAAATACCAGCACAAGAAGCATGGAACATTCGGTCACATGGACCAGAACAACTGAACATAGGGTACAGAATATTCTGGCTTTTGCATTGCTCGTTAAGAGAACAAGCAGCAATATTATCAACTGAAAAATAATCCATTGCAAAAAATTTAAAATTATTCTGTGAGCAAGTGTTTATAAATGCAAAATGTGCTTATAGGGTTAACACAATTAAAATGCAGAGTACACAAAACTGTTCTAAAACAACACTACATACACTGACTGCACTAAAGTAAACAAACACCGCACAAAGAGGAATTGAAAAACAATTAGGCAGACAAACATGCACTGGATTGTGTTAAAAACAACAAAAACTCTTCATTTATTATTTATTAAACAAATAAACACTGACAAGAAATGAAATTGTTTTAAAACACATGAATACGTTCATTCAAATATTTTTTTTATATACGTACTTAAATGTCCACAAAAAATCAACAAAACACAATTAAATAGATCACTAATCAACAGCAACACACTAAAAAACCACCGATAACAACAAGAACACGAGATCAACTTACAATCAAACAATCAACTAACAATCAAACCAACTATGAGAAATACCCTAATTTCATTCATACTCATACTCTTAATCCATCACCACCAACCGGAAGTGTCTTAACAAAACCCACTTCAGTTTTAAATGAGCTTTGTAATCAACCTGGTAGTACGTATACTACGTCATTTTTAGACCCTCTACTACCTCCGAAAGTGAAATTGACATTAAACTCTTGCGAAGACACTGAGAGCAGATATGCCCTTTCTTGGCTTAGGGAGAACAGCGTTTACAACAACGTACGTCTGTATCTCGCTTATATGTATACAGCCCCCGATTCAACATGCATCGAAGGCAAGACCAAAACTAATCTAAGAGTATTAATTCAGCAAGAAGGTCTTCCTACCGCTATTGATGACTTGCGTAATTTATTTGTCCGCTTTCACGAGCACCTCGGATTGACGATTGATCAAGTCAAGGCGGATCTTGACACCTATGGCGCTCACGTCAGAACTAAACATGTTTCTCTTCTTCAAAAATCACGTACGGATCAACAACAATATTATCGTCGTCCCTAACTCCCTTCGTTCAGCTCAACCAAACCCATCAACTAGTTTTCGAATTTACTATCACAATTGTGGTGGTATGAGAGGAACGTTAAATAAACTGTGCGTTGATGCTAAATCATGTCATTTCAAAATTTTGGATTTTAATGAAACATGGCTAAATGACAACTTCAAAAATGAGGAAATTCTTGACAGTGATTGGTCAGTCTACCGAAATGATCGAAATTACTCTGTAGCAGGTCGCTCCCGGGGAGGAGGTATTCTTATCGCAACCCACGTTTCCCTTTCCTTTCAAGTGATCTAGTCGAAACCACCTCTCACAAGCTCTTCGAACGCCTTATAGTCCGAATCTGCTCAAGTCAAGTCAAAACCTCTACATTTACATTGTTGTTATTTACATTCCCTCGAGCTCAAATGGAAGCACTTAAAACGAACTCTGTCATGCAATTTCATCAATAACCGCGGCTCTAAATGAAAAAGATAAAAATATAATTTTTGGTGACTTTAACCGTCCCAACATTTCCTTTGTCATTGATGAGGAACTATCTTCTTCCAGTTAACCTCTCTAACTCAATTGACTATGCATTACTCAGCACGTTCTACAGCAACGATCTTCAGCAAGTTACTCCAATTTCTAACCTGAATGGCAGGTGGTTAGATTTAATCTTTACAAATTCCTATGATGAAGTAAAGGTTGGTCCAACCATTGAAGCAGAACACATTTTTAATAATACTCTTCACCACACTGCCTTCACATTAGAGTTGTGAAATACTAATATTCCTTTTACCCAATCCTCAAATAATTCAATTGCGTATGACTTTCTAAATGCTGATTACGAAAGGATAATCAACGATTTAATTGCTATAAATTGGGATGATCTATCAACCATGGACTTAGGCAATGCGGTTTCACTTTTCTATCAGCGTATTCTAACCATTATGGACAAACATATACCAAAAATAAAGAAAAGAGATAAACTTTCGGAGCCATGGCTCGACCATGATCTAAGACATCTGAGGAATCAACGAAACAAGCTTTACAAAATTAGTAAAAATGACCCTAATGTAAGTGAGGAAGTAAAGGTGAGATACACTGAGCTATCCAAAGAGTTTGCTATCAAGTCAGAACTAGCTTACAAATTATACACCAACCAAATTGGTGAAAATTGGGAAAATTCTTGTAGATCTTCTTTGACTTTGTAAATATTAAGCGAAATTCTGCTGGTTACCCTACCACCATGTTCAGAGGAAACGTTAGTTCTTCCGATACTAAAGTGATATGTAACCTATATGCAGATCATTTAAGAATGTATTTAGCGTACCGTCATACCAACATCAAGTTATGATACCCTCTCCGATTTCATCTTTCTTGGTTGATAACATCCT
The DNA here is from genome assembly GCA_914767935.1 of Coremacera marginata. Classification (NCBI taxonomy): domain Eukaryota; kingdom Metazoa; phylum Arthropoda; class Insecta; order Diptera; family Sciomyzidae; genus Coremacera; species Coremacera marginata. Next base: position 104,428,759 of record OU612046.1, read on the forward strand.
TCTTACGCAAGAAGAAATTCTAAAAGCTATAAAAGAACTCGATCCAAGGAAATCTCCTGGTCCAGACCACGTCCCGTTATACTTTCTGATTAACTGTGTAGACCAACTTCTCATCCCCTTATATATTCTTTTCAGTAGATTCTTGCATCTTGGTATTTTTCCGTCTTATTGGAAGTCATCCCATATTATACCTATTTACAAAAATGGCGATAAAATGTCAGTCGCAAATTATAGGGGTATTTCTATTCTGTCTACTATTCCTAAGCTTTTTGAAAAAATTATATGTGAAAAACTTACATATCTAGTTAATCCCTTACTTAATGAACAGCAACATGGATTTCGTAAAGGCCGCTCAACGAATACAAATCTCGCAATCTTAGTCCCTGATATTCTTACTGAAATGGAAAACGGACATCAGGTAGACGCAGTCTATACAGAATTCAGTAAAGCACTTGACTGCATTGATCATGATATCCTAATTCTAATGCAAAATTTTGGAATTACGGGGACCTTGCTTAACTGGATAAAGTCCTATCTCTCCGAAAGGTCCCAATTTGTTAAGTTCCAGGGTATCTTGTCTAAAAAAATCGGCGTGACATCTGGTGTTCCGCAAGGCAGTCACCTTGGCCCGCTTCTTTTCAACACCTTCATCTCCGACTTATCGGTAGTATTGGGGGACATTCCGCATCTTATGTATGCTGACCTAAAAATTTACTATGTGGTTAAGTCGGAAGAAGATTCAATTTTCTTGCAATCAAAATTGATCTCCCTCGAGCAATGGTGCAATCACAATAAACTCTATCTTAACACTAATAAATGCTATATTATCAGCTTCTCGCGTAAGAACTTAATAAAACAAAATTGTTAATTCCTTAATAGCGTAGAATTAAGCAGAACAACTGATATTGTAGATCTCGGTGTTGTCTTAGATAGCAAGCTACGATTCAACGTTCACTATGACAAAGTTTTATCCAGGGCTTGCAAACAGCTCGGATTCATTAAAAGGCGAGCAAAGGAATTCAAGAATGTCTGGGTCACAAAAACCCTATATTGTGCATTGGTTCGTCCGCTACTCGAATATGCTTGCCTTATTTGGAGTCCAGCTTTTGAGACACACAGTGAAAGATTCGAATCAATATAGAAGCAATTCTTGCTTTTTGCACTGAGAGATACATTTAACCCCCGCGATTTTCTCAACTTACCACCGTACGAATAAAGACTTTCCCTTCTTAATCTGATGCCACTATCGTCAAGAAGAACGTTACTGAGTTCATGTTTTGCCTTTGATATAATTACTGGTGCTATAGACATCGAATACCTTTCCAATAAGTTCTCATTTAACGACCCGGTAAAACGAACCAGGCATACACGCCTCTTAAAGGAATACCAACACCACATTGTCTATGGACACAATGAGCCCATAAGTAGATGCTGCAGAGTATTTAAAAACTTTTGCGACTGCTACTCCCCTTCCATGTCTAAACCCACATTTCAGCGGATCCTTTCCAATTCCCTATTCCCTTCTTAAATCTCTCTCATATATAATATCTTAGATATGTCCCATTTGTTTTCCTCCTCTTCTTTCTTTTTGACATGCTTTTTGAAATCATGTCAATCCGGTGGGCGGAGTATGCCCACTTGGAGCATCAAACAAAACAAAAAAACAAGGAAAAGAGGAGAAGAAAAAATAAATAAAAACTTAGATTAAGTTAATTAAGAAAATCTGTTAGAATAAGTATTTGCTTTGCCTTGTTTGGCCAATAAATAAATTCTCGTACATGCAATTCAGGGTAGTTTACTAATTGCATTCGTGAAACAAGTGCAAAATTAAGAGCTTAGTGGAACACAGCAAGAATCACGAAAAAAAGGCTACTGATGAGTTGGTGTAGCGGCCAACGAAACAGCTGTCTAGTCTGCTATGTGATTAATACTATATATAGGGTATTGTTGTTGTTAGTTGTTTTTCTTCGGAAAGCAACATTCACCTAGAGCTCGATAAAATATAACCTTTAATAATTGAAAAATTATTGGAGTTATATAAACACATAACTTAAAACTTATGAAAGAAGGTCGTAATTAATTTACAAATAAAGCAAAAGAATATAAACGGAATAAACGGAAATAAAAATTTTGTTCTAATAAAGCCGAAAGTTAATTTAAATTTTAATAAAACAAAACAAAGTTTTATTCGGTTCCGATATAGATCAACGAAAACGTATTTAAACATAATTTTAATCAATCGAAAATAAAATGCAGTTAACAAAAAGCAGAAAAAAGAGGGAGTAACTTAAATGGAAAAAGAAAATTAATATTAAATGCAATTAAAATCAAGCTGAAGGCCAATTTATCTTTAAATGGTTCCAAGCATAATGTTGCCAGATTAAACGAATTTGTTTTATCCATTAGATGGTGCATCTCGTCAAACTGGCCTTAATATCTTTTTTCATGATTTTTTTTTTACAACCACCTTATCTTATTTACCACAGTACCAACATCAAGCCGCTTTGATGTTGGTACTGTTAGGCACTAAGTCATTACGTGATGAGACTTGAATATTTGAATTGTAAATATTCTAATTGCTTGTTTGGTTAAGCTAGGGGCTAAGCGCCCAACTTGTTTGGATTGTTAAAGTACTTCATAAGACAAAATTATACTAGAATGTAATAATTAGCGAACGGTAATAAATAAGCCAGAGGATCTCTTGTTATTAAAGAATTAAGCACTTATCAGGAATATTCATGAATATTTACCAACTTAAAATTAAATATATTTTCCTTATATGTACTTATATTTTACTAGAATAAATGAAACATGTACCTATTTAAAACCAAACATAATCTTTTAGCTTTGATGTTGGTGAGCTTTGAATGATTAACGGATAGAATTACAGGTGGCGTGAACTGAAGGACTAATTATGCTGAGTTTTGGCGTGGTTTTACGAATGGACATCAAAACCACTAAGGTTGGCACTTCGCCATTTGTGGGCGGGCGGTCAGAGCCGATGAAGTAACTCCATAACATCGGCTTGTTAAAAATAAAAACCAAGAAATGGCGGTCTTTCCTCTCCGGATACCTTACCCTGAACCGTGACGGTCAATCCGGTCTTCTAAATTTTTTCTCTCATTCAGTCGGGAATTGACTAGAGACTAGTCGCAGGCATTTCGGGTATCGAGACTGGTACGATTTTTTTTCATGTCGTTTACTGCTGCTAGTTCTACATGGCAAGAACCACACCCGTATCCGACGAGTTATAGCCGCGCATAAGCCAGCGTGCCAGCGCAGCCATCAGGCTAGCGGAAAGCATTTCAGTGTCCGTGACACAGATAGCTTTGGAGATGAATACAACAGGAGCTACACAAATATATCTTAGTTACGTGGGAATATGCTGACTAATCAGACTCCACAACAGAGCTGAATGTAAGTCAAACAAGTGAAGAAAATGAGCTGGCCAAGAAGATTCCCTGTCGTTTTGTTGAACTAAACATTGTATGCTATGTAACATATACTACACGAAAAAAATAGATAGTGAAATTCTGAAAACAATGATTCCCACATTGGAAAATAAAGAGCATAATATATAAGGGATAACAAGGAGCAAAAAGAAGCTTGAAAATATAGATACAACAGAATATAGGAGCAAAGAACAGGAAATTAACAATAATTCTAGTGAAAATAAAGACGAGCGCGCCCACCAATTTAATCAAAACCTTCAAGGAAATTTTAAAGAGAATAACATATCTCATAAGGAGTCTGATCAACTATGTATTGAGAATGTGCATACTTTAATGACGTAAAGAATATGGTGAAATTAAAATTCACAATTAAAGAAAAGAGTAACGTTAATATGAATATAAATAATAATAAAGAGAACATAACATGTAGCGATGAACTTTCGAAAATAGATTCGATGTTGAGGAAACTACATTGTTTATTGAAGAAATCACATATAAAGGAGCTGGCCTTTTGTGAAAAAGATTATATATTTAAAATTATTGATAAGAACGCATTTATAAAGATAAAGATATTTATATACAGAGCTCCACAAGAAATAAATAGTATGCTTCAAAAATATAAGTTAATGGACGAATTTCACACTTCAAGTACATCAGGACACATGGATATAAAAAAAACTGTCCTTTAACTAAAACGAAGATACATCTAGAAGAATATTAGACAGATGGTTAAAGAATTTATAAACTGCGTGAAATTTAACCAAAATAAAGTAACTCTGCAAGTTTCGAACAAATAGCAATTGACACAATTGAAATGCTAACTTAATGCTTAACTGCATTTTCCAACTCGTCAAGTTGTAATCTTATTGTGCTTAAATTTATTAAGTGAAATCTCTTTGAAAGATGATCAGTTTTAAAATATTTGTTTTGAGCCAAAATGCTTCAAGCTCAAAAACAAAATCAGCGTGACTGAACATTTTCAATTTTTCGGGTGTAGTTCAAAAAAAGCGACAGTTTTCTTCAGTATGTTAAGTTTTTAACTTAGCATAGTTAAGTATGTTAATTTAAGTATTTATACAACGTCTGCTTTCGGCTTTGACCATATTTTGTTCGCTTTAAAACAAGAGATGGTGCGATGGCAGCTTGTTGAACTTGTAGCCGTATGATGCGCGGTTCAATGCAAGCACGGAGCAGGAAAAGGCAATTGATTTCTAGCAGGTTTTTTGACAATTTCTTCTTTTAAATATTTGAAAGTAAAAAATAAATTCTGGCGGCCTAGGCACAGTGGATAGAGTGCGTGGCCCATACGCCAGAGAACCATGGTTCAATTCCCACCTAACACTGAAAGTTTTTTCAATTAAATTAATTTTTCTGTTCGGTCGTCACCGCTCCGTAGACAATGGTAACCCTCAGGGAGTAAAAACTGCCATGAAAGCTTCATGAGAACATAAGCCGAACATAAGAAGCTCGGTCAAAGTCCAATGGCTGAAATAGCTATTTCGTTTTTTTGTTAATGTGACCTATATGCCAGAGAACGCTGGTTGAATTCCCACCTGACGCAGAAAATTTTTTCAATTGAATTAATTTTTCTGTTCGGCCGTCACCTCTCTGCAGACAATGGCAAACCTCGGAGAGTAAAAACTGCCATAAAAAGCTTCTTGGGAACATAAGCCATTCGGAGTCGGCATTAAACTTGTAGGTCCAGTTCTCGATCATTTGTGTTCAAACATTCACAACACACACAACACAATTGATCATAAGAAGCTCGGCCAAAGTCCTTTCAAGGGCTAAAAAAGCCATTTTGCTTCTTTTTTTTTTTAGGTATTGTTAATAAAGGCTTGATGTAATCTATTGATATAAAAAAAAAAATCAAAATAGTTTTTTAATGAGCTTTCATTGGAAAGTCATTGAATTGAATTTAAAGTCTTTTTGTCATTCAATCACATTGTAACCCTATAGGAACAAACTAACTTCTTTTGTAAAATCAACTAATTAAAAAACTTTAAAATAAACTAGTATATGAACTACTTTAAATTATATTAAGGCGGCATCCACTTCAATTCTAAATAGTTTAGATTGCATTATATATGAAGTAATTGAAATACTACTTCAAAACAAGTGGTTGATAAACTACTTTGAATTACATGACATGTTTTAATTGCAAATTTTTATTAGATTACAAGTTTATATTTATTTAACCATGTTATTTCATCAACTATTATTAAGTTTAGGCCATCAGTAATAGTTTTCAATTGGTTATTTTAAAGTAATTAAAAAAATAATTTAAATATAACTAATTAAACAAGTAGTTGAAAATATATGCAGGCTAAAGTCAATTGACTTATTTAGCGGACATCGCCATACAAAATAAGTTAGTTTGTTCTATGGAAAAAAGTCAGAATTTCAACTAGTTGTGGTTGACAAAAAACTACTTTATCAACTACTTTTAAATTAGTTGATTTTCCTGCAGGGAACGTACTCATAATTCCAATGTGCACATAATGTGTCTGAGACGTTGCTCTTTTGTTACAGTTCCACACGAATGGCTTACAAGGTGCATGAACCTTTTGGTATTTTGCGAATGGCAAGGAAAATTTGAAATATTCCACAATTTTTTTTTATATTAAAATTAATCCTCACACAGCCAACCACTCGCCCGATATACTTCATATTTAGAACATGTTATGAACATGTTATGAACATGTTAGAACAATGAAGAATCTTCAGAGTCAATCCATTTCAAAAATGCAAAATTTTCTAAAATTTACTGAAAATAAGCGATTTTTGTGAAAAATACTCTTATAAAAATACGTTTTAATGAAAATTACTTAAAAAAATATTGCAATATTACATCAAGTCTTTTTTAACAATACTAAATTTTCTAAAATTTACGTGAAAATAGCGGATTTATGGTGCTTTTTGTGAAAAATACCCAAAATTTTGACCGAACTTTGAACACTGTTGTACTACAAAAATTTTCGAATCTAACAATCTTCCTATGCACAACTTTGGAGTTCTTGATACCTTTCATTTGCACCCTACTTTTGGGTAGTTATTTCTGATTGATAAAATCTTACGGCGAAAAACCGTTGAATTTTTGGCGAAAAAGTTTTTTTTTTAATCAAAACCGCTGGCAGACGGTTCCACTGATTTCGATATCCTTTTGGACTTAAGATCTTGAATCCAGCTCGCAGAATATGAGTGCCGAATAAAGTGGTTTTTTTTACCCAGCTTAATATACATGTGGGTTCGTGTTTTGATATATTTGGTAACCCCGGACCCGGGGTCCCCTATATCGACGCCACTGGATTAAGATAATTATAGTTATGAGTTTAGGACCTACTAAATCTTTTTAAGCGGAAAAAGTTTTATATTTAAGCTACGGGTTTTTTTGGTAAATTTTGTTTTTACATTATAATTATGTATGTTTTGAAAAAAAGTTTTTGATTTTTTGAATAACAAATATTCAACCATATAGCAGGAATTTTTAGTTTAGTAAGGTAATTTAAATATGCGGTGGACACGATTTTTCACAGCTTGTTCATCTAAAAAAGAAAAAAACGAATGATTAAGGTTCTGCTAAGGCTTTTTGAGTTTTGATCGAAGATTTAAAAAAAATTGTGATTTTTACCAAAATTACAGCTAAAAAACTATTTTCTGACTAAAAAAGTCATTGTTTTTAGGTTACGAAATAAGAAGTATTTCTCTAAAATAAAAATCGAACCATCAAAATTACCGCTCATATTTGCTTAACAAGTTAAATAAAGTTTGTAGCGATCCTTGGCATAGTTTCCGAGTAATGCCGGTTTTAAACAGCTTTTTCGAGAAAACTAGTTTAAAGTTTAAGAAGTAGTTTATTTAGGTATACATAAATTTTCTTCCACTTGTGTTTAAATTTAAAAATTTCGGCGCAAAAGAAATGAGGTTTAGTGCCTGGTGCATTTTTTGAACTTTTTTTTAATTTCGGTGGCACCAAATGGATTTTAGCTTAAAAAAATACACTTGAGTGTATGAGTACACTAAGGCAACTACATTGTCTTTTCTTTGGACGATTGTGCTTATAACTACAACAATTTTTATTTACTCGACCCAACATTTTCTGAGAATATTTTTAAAATGTTATAAATTCGAAAAATTTAAGAAAAAAAAATTTGATTTTTGGTCGCCGAAAAACTTTAATAGGCCCTTAAGGCTAAGATTAAAAACATCTATAGATAAGGATTATAAGAAATATAATACAACGAGTAAAAGATAACAGAAAAGTTATTTGTGATAAAAAAAATAAAAGAATTAACTATTTGTAAAATTAGAAACTAAAAAAAAACACCGTCCTTATAAGATTGTAAAAAGAAAAGGAGCAAACTCAATTTTAAATATAAAAGGAACTAATAAAGAACTTCATAATAATATACTTAAGAAATACAAAAATAAATTTAAAAATTATAAATATAAATATATAAAAATAAACACAAAAATTTAAATGATTAAGATTTAACTATAATTATTAAATAAATACCAACATAAAAATTGATTAAATATTATATATAAATATACTAACAAAACTTATATCATAACACCTTTAAATTTTTACAAAACAAATTAAAAGTCATGCATGACTATATCGCTTGAGGGTAAAGGTGTAGTCGCACAGCATGACCGTCAAATAGTTGGTAATAACACAAATTATTTGTTCCCTTTCATTCATTCTTTCGAACGTTACACCAATGCTGATCGTGTTGCATTCAAACGTAACACTTTTTGCTACGGCCAGCGTGAGTAATGCAATCAATGCATTTGCTGCTACACTAAGTTACCGAATGAAAAAAAACTAATGAAAGACTGACTCAATATATTTTAAATTGAGTAAAATTCAAAATTGGAGGAGGAGATTATTAAAGTAGGGAATTTAAAATAGGGTTATTCTATATATATACCCTGTAGGAAAATCAACTAATTTAAAAGTAGTTGATAAAGTAGTTTTTTGTCAACCACAACTAGTTGAAATTCTGACATTTTTCCATAGAACGAACTAACTTATTTTGTATGGTGATGTCCGCTAAATAAGTCAATTGACTGTCGTTTGCATATATTTTCAACTACTTGTTAAATTAGTTACATTTAAATTATTTTTTTAATTGCTTTAAAATAACCAATTGAAAACTATTACTGATGGCCAAAAGTTAATAATATTTGATGAAATAACATGGTTAAATATATATAAGCTTGTTATCTAATAAAAATTTTCAATTAAAACATGCCAACATCAGAGTAGTTGCCGCCTTAAAATAATTCAAAGTAGTTTATCAATCACTGGTTTTTAAGTAGTATTTCAATTACTTCATATATTGAAGTGGATGCCGCCTTAATGTAATTCAAAGTAGTTCATATACTGGTTTATTTTAAACTAGTTTTTTAATTAGTTGTTTTTAAAAACAAGTTATTTTGTTCCTATAGGGTATAAAAATGAATGTATGTATGTGGGTATGTGGATATGTGTGTATATGACGTATAGACTCCAAAACCACCGAACCAAACTTTATGAAATTCTTAGGGATACTGAAGCAACATTCTGGAAGTGTTCCTGTGAAGTTTGGTGTTGATTGGACAAGGGGGCGTGGTACCTCCCATACAACCCAAATTGGCTCTATCGCCCACAAACCAAAAAAAAATGCTATATATCAGACGGTTTTAATCATATAAAACTAAGATTTGGTAATTTTGTTCAGATAGTTACTTTCGGTGACTGTACAAAAAATGTGCGTGGTCACACTATATCTACGCCAACTTATCAGCAACCATTTTAAATCCTGAGATGTTCAAGTTTTGATAGTGAATCTTGGTACGCAGGTGCTAGGGATACAAGTGGCAGTCACTATGTAAATATAAACGTTGTCACGCCCACTTTTACCGCCCACAAATCAGTAAAAATGCTTTATATCAGCCGGCTTTTGCCGTAGAAGACTAAGATTTGACAATTTAGTTTATATGAATACTCTCGGCCAATGTACAAAAAATGGGCATGGCCGCACTATAACTACGCCCACTTTATCGAAATCATGCTTATTCCTGAGTTGTACACGTTTTCATAGTGAACCTTTATGCAGGTTCTATAGGTCCAAGTGGCAGTCACTATGTAAATATAAATGTTGTCACGCCCACTTTTTCCGCCCACAAATCAGTAACAAATGCTTTATATCAGCCGGCTTTTGCCGTAGAAGACTAAGATTTGGTAATTTAGTTCATATGGTCACTGTCGGCAACTGTTAAAAAATGGGACTGGTCGCAACATATCTACGCCCACTTTTTCGAAATTTCAGCCCTTGAAAGCACTTTGACCGAGCTTCTTATGATCAATTGTGTTGTTCGTGTTGTGGAATGTTTGAACACAAATAATCGAGAACTGGACCTACATGTTTTATGCCGACTCCGAACGGCTTATGTTTTCAAGAAATTTTTCATGGCAGTTTTTATTCTCTGAGGTTTGCCATTATCTGCAGAGAGGTGACGGCCGAACAGAAAAATTAATTCAAGTGAAAATCTTTCCGTGTCAGGTGGGGTTCGAACCAGGGTTCTCTCGCGTATGGGCCACACACTCTACCCACTACGCCACGGCTGCCACTTGTTTTTTTTTTACCCAGAAATTAATAGAACTTCTATAAATCAGACGATTCTCATCGTTAAATACTAAAATTTGGTAATTAAGTTCATACGCTTACTCTCGACAACTTTGCAAAGCATGTGCATGCTAGCACTATATCTGTGCCCTTTCTTCAGAAATAATTTTATTTAATTTATTTATTTACTTATTTATTAATGTACTATAGTTAATTACAATTAAAAATTATAACTAAGTAAGCACTAGCTGCCAGGGCTATCGGTTAGAAATAATTTTAATTCCTGAGATGTGAACGTTTTGATAGTCAAACTTGGTATGTAGGTGCTATGGGTCAAAGCGGCGGTCACTTTATATATAAATGTAACCATGCCTACTTTTTACGCCCACAAATCCATAAAATGGATATATATCAGACTTTTTTTACAGTAAAAGACTAAAACTTGGTAGATTAGTTCATATGGTTACTGCCAGAACCGTTAAAAAATGGGCGTGTCGCACTTTATCTACGCCGACTTTTCAGAAATCATTGTCATTTCTGAGCTGTACGCGTTTTGATAGTGAAACTTGGTATGTAGGTGCAATGGGACCAAGTGGCGGTCAATATATATATAAATGTTGCCATGCTTACTTTTTCTGCTCATCTATCTATCTGTAAAAAACGTATGTATGTATACTAAGGCTACTCACAAAAAAAAGGTATTCGGGTAGGTTCCGCATAATAATGCTTTATGTTATGATGATTCCCCAAATATATCGACTGTAGCGATAGTCATCCGTGAGCTGGAATGGTTTGAAATAAAAAAAAAAAAAAAAAAAAAGGAAATGGCCATTTCAGACTTTGACCGAGCTTCTTATGCGTGCGTGTTGTGAAATATTTGAACACAAATGATCGAGAACTGGATCTTCAAGGTTTATGCCGACTCCGCACGGCTTATGTTCTCAAGAAGCTTTTCATGCCAGTTTTTACTCTCTGAGGTTTGCCATTGTCTGCATAGAGATGGCGGCCGAACAGAAAAATTAATTCAATTGAAAAAACTTTCTGTGTCAGATAGAATTCGAACCTGAGTTCTATGGTATACAAGCCTCGCACGTCAACCAGTATGCCACGGAATAGTTTGAAATATTCTGTAAAAATCGAGTTTTTTATAAAAATATTTACTGGTGCGGTAGTTAAAAATAACAAACGGTCAGAAATAATAGTGATGAAAAAGTTCTTCCAATCTGCACTAATAAATTTTAAATTTTTACAGTCGGACCAAAGATGATGCAGATTTTTATTAATTTTTTAACTTTTTTTTGTATTATTTTCACTAAAATGCAAATTAAAATTTTTTTTTGTTTTGCCATGTTACTTTTAGTCAAATAAATTATCTATGGATGATAAAATAAAGTGTAAAGTGAATAGCTAAATTGAATGAAATTACAAAAAAATGTACACATTTTTTACATTGTACAATTTATTCGACTAAAAGTAGTTTAGGAAAAGATTCGTTTGAATTTTAGTGGAAATAATATGAAAAACGTTAAAACAATCAAAAAAATCCGCATTATCTTTGGTCCAACGGAAAAAATAAAAGATTTTTTGATGCAAAATTTTTTCCGTTACTCTTATTTCTGACCGTTTGTTTTTTTCTAACTGCCATACTAGCCAATATTTTTAGTCGAAATATTTTGGGGATTATCATAACATAAGCCATGGACTATTTTGAAGAACGAGACTGAACAATTTTTTTTCTAAACAGCGTGAGGCGACTTAATGTATATACGTATGTGGGTATATGTGTATATCATATACATATCATATATAAAGACTTCGAAACCGCTAAGCCAATTTTTATACCAAAGCGTTGAGAGGGTTCCTGTGAAGTCTGTTGCCGATCGTACATACACCTAAAATTTTCGATTTCGAACAGTTTTGGAATTATAGGTCGCAAAGCCTCGGAATTCAGTACTCGACCTCAATTTACACATGCCGTTGCACAGGTAACATTTTATGGGTGTTGGACGAGGGGCGTGGTACTTTTTCCGCACCCAAAATTTTCGGTATAGCTTTCGAAATAAGTCACACATTAATAAAACTCGGTAAGAACTTACTATAAAACATGGCTTCACTAAAGCTACGCCCTCTTTCAGGGGATAAGCTAGTTTTTAATATAAATAGGCTACAAATTATCAATAAAATTCAGAATTATTCTAGCACTAAAACTAGTCTGATTTTCAATCTTAAATTTTATCCAAATGCAGCCGGCAGCAATGCCATTTATTTCAGTCTGCCGAAGTTGGCCATAGGGCGATGCTGATTAGAAAAAAGTAAAACACATTAACACAGAAAGCATATTATTACACTATAAGGTAATCATTGAAAAAATATCTTATAACTTCACGTTCAAAGCGAACTTCAAAGTGTTATAAAAAAACTTAAACAAACAACAATTTTCTCTTTTAATTTTTCACATTTGCAACTTTAATTATCGCCACTGTTTGGTGTTCTTGTTAATGTCAGAAAGCCTTAATTTGTGCTTAGCTCTGTTCACGTGGTCAAATTTTTAATAAAATTGTTAGCCAAACACAATTCATCAACGTGAAATTTCCATGTAATTTCCATAATAATAAAAGTATTATTAAATATAACATGTTCCATGCTTTTTTATAAAAAACTGCTAAATTTAAAAAAAAAAACTAAAATATTTAAAAAATAAAAGTGTAAGGTTACATCTCGGGAGTGTGGGTTGAAGACGTTGCACAGTGTAACCGTTTTATATAAACTGTGGCCAAAACTATTTGCAGTTGCCGCAGAGCAACGAAATTTGGTGTGGACGATTTTTTTACATAGATTAAGAAATTTTCCAAATATTGGCATAATCGGACAATGACCACGCCTATTTCCCAAATAAGGCAACGTTAAAAATCGATGTATCTTAGGACTCCTTCAATATAATAATTTCATATTTGGTCTAAAATCACTTCAAAAAACATTCGTACCAAAAATGACAATAATCAGACGATTTTTCGGGGTACCCTCCATATAACCCGAATTTTAAATATCTCGTTTCTTTAAAAATTAATAATTTGAAAGTGAAACTTGGCATGTAGGTGCAATGGGACCAAGTGGCGGTCACTATATATATAAAAGTTGCCATGCCTACTTTTTCTGTTCATCTATCTATCTGTAAAAAACGTATGTATGTATACTAAGGCTACTCACAAAAAAAAGGTGTTCGGGTCGGTTCCTCTTTGCTTTATGTTATGATGATTGCCCAAATATTTCGACTGTAACGATAGTCATCCGTGAGCTGGAATGGTTCGAAATAAAAAAAAAAAAACAAAAAGGAAATGGCCATTTCAGACTTTGACCGAGCTTCTTAAGCGTGCCTGTTGTGAAATGTTTGAACACAAATTATCGAGAACTGGATCTACAAGGTTTATGCCGACTCCGAACGGCTTATGTTCTCAAGAAGCTTTTCATGCCAGTTTTTACTCTCTCAGGTTTTGCATTGTATGCACAGAGGTGACGGCCGAACAGAAAAATTAATTCAATTGAAAAAACTTTCTGTGTCAGATGGGGATTCGAACCTGGACTCTCTGGCGTATGAGCCACATACTCTACTTACTACGCCACGGCCGCCACTAATTGTCACTTATCAAGCGAAAATCATCATAAAATAAGTATGTTTATAATAAGTATGTTATGACTTTCAGAAACATAAGAATAACATGAACATATTGTGTCAATACGATGATGTTGTATATTTCTGACAAATATCACACGCTCATGACAATATACTACTTTTCTTACAAACAATTTGCGGACATGTTTTCCACGAAAATATTTTTTGTTACATCAATCAAAATATGTTTATTTGGAATTGAAAACAAACATTGAAATGATTATCACAAAAATAGCAATCTGTATGTAAATAAACTATGGTCAGAATTGCGAAATATGTCTAGGGTAAACAGAAATATGTTTGCTTCAATCAAAGTAAAAAATATAATTTTTCTGCGTGTGGAAAACTCACACCGATCAGTGACAAAAGTGTACTATTTAAAACTTAACTCAGCTCGTCTTCAAGTTTATCGCATTTAACTATTTTCTTTTTCGCATTTACATTAAATTTTAATTTAAATGCCTTAAAAATGGATAAATATTTTATTTCTTTTATCATTGAACCTTATTTTTATACCTGAAATATGAATTAAATAAAACGCTGCTTAATAAGAATATCGATAAAAAAAAATTATATGGCTATTTCAGCCCTTGAAAGGATTTTGACCGAGCTTCTTATGATCAATTGTGTTGTGAAATGTTTGAACACAAATGGTGGAGAACTGGACCTACATATTCTCTGCCAACTCCGAACGGCTTATTTTCTCAAGAAGCTTTTCATGGCAGTTTTTACTCTCTCAGGATTGGCATTGTATGCAAAGAGGTGACGGCCGAACAGAAAAATGAATTCAATTGGAAAAAACTTTCTGTGTCAGATGGGGGCTTCGAACCTGGGTTCTCTGGAGTATGAGCCACACACTCTACCCACTACGCCACGCCCGCCACTAGTATGTAGGTCTAAAATCACTTCAAAAAACATTCGTACCAAAAATGACAATAATCAGACGATTATTCGGGGTACCCTCCATATAACCCGAATTTTAAATATCTCGTTTCTTTAAAAATTAAAACTCTATTTTACTAAAATCACACGCAAATATTTTCAGTATTATAGCAATGGTCTTTACTAAAATGGGGTGGGTCAGACTAGTTTTTGGGGTATCCCTCATAAAACTTCAATTCTTAAAACCCGAGTACTTTTATCATAATCACTTCATTTGAACAAAATATCAAAGAAAACTTTATTTTATCCCAACTAAGTCTTTGCTTAAAATAGCCTCAATTGATACATTGTTTGAGATACCCCACCTATAATTCACGTTTTTGAAACACTTTCACTTTAACATTTATAAAAAAGGCGTTTTCCAAATAAAGATTCCTTATAAAATATGGTAACTTCCTTTTGTGCTACCCCAATTTAAACCAAATTTCAAAACACCAAATTTTCAACACAAATAACGATTTAAGATCAATTACTTACTTACTTAGGTGGTCGTAACAACCCGTGTCCGGGTTTCGACCGACCTCATCAGCTCGCGCCAGGCGCCTCTGCTTTGCACGCGCCTTCTCCAATCGGATACACCAAGTGCGGTTAGGGCTTCCTCAGCCTGGTCCATCCATCGGAGGCATGCTCTCCCTCGTCGTCGTTGACCAGAGACCCTCGCCTCGAGCACCTTTTTCGCTGGAGCTTCGTCGTCCATACGATGGACATGACCCAGCCAGGGTAGTCGCTGCACAGTTATACGCCGAACTACGTCAATGTCATCGTAGAGCTCATACAGCTCGTGGTTCATTCGGATGCGATAGTCATCGCCGACTCGAGCAGGATCGAAGATTTTGCGAAGAACTTTTCTCTCGAACGCCCCCAGAGCGGCTGCGTTAGTTTGCGAAACTACCCATGCCTCAGCGCCATAAAGCAGCACAGGTAGAACGAGCGTCTTGTAGAGTGTTAGTTTTGTCGATCGAGAGAGGGCTCTGGAACTTAGTTGCTTACTGAGCCCGTAGTAGCACCTATTAGCAATAATTGTTCTTCGCTTTATTTCCAGGCAGATTTCGTTGTTGGTATTAATGGCGCTGCCAAGGTAAACGAACTCCTTGACTACTTCAAAGTTATAGCTGCCGGATGAAACGTGGGAGTCTAAACGGCGCGCTCCCTTGTTTGGTGCCATTACGATGCACACCGGCCTTTCGTACGATCCCCTCCATGATGATGCTAAAGAGATCGCAAGACAGTGGATCGCCTTGTCTGAAACCTCTTTCGGTATTGAAGGTTCGGAGAGGTCATTTCCTACCTTGACGGAGCTGCGTGTGTTGCTCAACGTCATTCTGTAAAGTCTAATCAACTTTGCAGGTATACCGAACTCAGACATTGTTGCGTATAGGCAATCCCTTCTCGGGCTATCGAACGCAGCTTTAAAATCGACAAAGGGATGGTCAATTGATTATCGTGGGTCAATTGAATTGAATGTGTCAATTTGATTTTCGTGGGTTTTCTCCAGGATTTGTCGTAGCGTGAAAATCTGGTCTATGGTGGACTTACCAGGTCGAAAGCCACACTGATAAGGTCCAATCAGTGTTTTTGTAATCGGCTTTAATCTTTCACACAGTACGCTGGAGAGAACCTTTTATGCGATGGAAATAAGACTGATACCTCTATAACTTGCGCAGATTGTTGGGTCTCCTTTCTTAAGTATAGGGCACAGTACGCTGAGGTTCCAATCGTCGGGCATGCTTTCTGCTAGCCATATTTTGCTGATGAGCTGATGCATGCGCCTTTTCAATTCATCGCCGCCGGTTTTAAACAATTCAGCTGACGGCATCCGCTGCTTTGTTGTTTTTGAGTCGTTGGATAGCAACTCGAACCTCTTCATGGCTAGGTGGTGGTACTTCCACTCCGTCATCGTTGATTGGTAGCTCTGACCTGCGCTCTCCATTGGCGGTATTGGGGGCATCGTCGCCAGTAAGTAAATTGGAGAAATGCCGTCTCCACAATCTCAGCACACACTGCGTATCCGTACTCAGATCTCCAGTTTCGTCTCTACAAGTGGATGCACCGGGCTTGAAACCTTGGGTTAGACGCTTAATCTGTTGATAGAATTTTCGTGCCTCCTTCTTGCCCTGGTATACCTCTAGTTCCTCACGCTCACGCTTTTCCTGCTCTCTTTTCTTGCGTCTGAAAAGGTGCCTCTCTTCCTTCCTCTTTTCGTGGTAGTTTTTTCGCACGGCTCGCGTTGCAGCTGACTGCAGCGTTTTTCTATATGCGGCGTTTTTTACTGCAGTCGCAAGGTTGCGGGCGCCGGAAATCAATGACTTCTTCAGCGGAAGCGCGCATGGAGTGGGATATATGCGCCCAAAGTCCGCCGGCGCCGTCGGGTCCAGAGGTTGGATGCTTAACCGAGAGTTGAGCGGAGTACACTTCGGCAGTCCGTTGTAATTGCAGCTTAGCGACATCTAGCTTTCGTTGCATTCCTGTGCGTATGTTCTTCGCATTGCATAATCGCATGCGGATCTTGGCTACAACGAGATAATGGTCGGAGTCAATGTTGACCCCCCGAAATGTACGCACATTTAGAACACTAGAGGCATGCCTTCCGTCGATTACAACATGATCAATTTGGTTTCGCGTTTTTTGATCCGGGGACAGCCAGGTGGCCTTGTGGATGTCGAGGTGCTTAAATCTGGTGCTACTAACTACCATGTTTCGCGCCGCGGCGAAGTCGATCAGTCTTAGAACGTTGTGGAGGTCTCATGAAGACTGAAATGACCGACAGTGGGGCCAAAGATGCCTCCCCTTCCGACTTTCGCATTAAAATCGCCGAGGACTATTTTCACGTCATGGACCTGAAGGTAGTCGTATACGTCCTCAAGACTAGCGTAGAAAGCGTCCTTGACGGCTTCGTCCTGTTCCTCCGTCGGGGCGTGCGCGCAAATAAGGCTGATGGAAAAAATTTTGCCTTGATGCGGATCGTGGCCAATCTTTCGTTCATAGGTGTGAACCGGGAAACACGGTGGCGTAGTTTCCGGCTAACAACGAATCCACATCCAAATTCGCGCCTCTCCGCATGGCAGCTGTAGTAGATATCACAGTGTGCTTGTTTAGAGAAGCCTTGTCCTTTCTATCGCATTTCCTGGATGGCGGTGATGTCAGCCTTTATTGTTTTGAGGGCTTCCGCCAGTTGGATAATGGCATCTTCCCTATAAAGGGTTCGGACATTCCAGGTGCATATCCGTAAATCATTGTCCGTTTTTCGTTTGCGTTGGTCGTCAACGTAATTGGGTTCTTATTCGAGGCTGGTTTAGTTTTCATTGGGCAGTAGTAATGTGGCGGGACCCAAACCCTGCGCACATTCCATGTTTAAGGTATATGGAGCGACCCGCCGCTCAAATTAGCCGTTAAACTGACGGATGCCAGTTTGCCGTTGCCCAGGGAACACCACGTGTAGGTTTGAGTCGACTTGAAACGATTTCGACATGGATAATGCTGGCCTCGCCAGGTTGAGGCAGTCAGACACGTTGCCATGTGAAGGTTCGCCCCCTGTTTGTGATCAATTATTAAAAAAATTAAAAAAAATATAATATATTCATATATTTTATTTATAAAAAAGAAAATAAAAATTAAATTTAAATTACAAATTGAAAAAAATTTTGCATAAGATTTTCTGTAGTTAATCTGTTTCATCCGAAGTGTCACTTGAAACAAAATCTTCAAAATTTATATCAGAAATGAAGCTATTATGAACATCGGCATCTGTACTTTCTTCTATAATATATGGCAATAAATCTTTATAATAATTTTCTTTTGGTTTGACAATATGTCTGTTCGTACCATAAGATCTCGATTGCAATTTTCCATTGAATTTTTCCTAGTGTGACCTAATCGATATTTCCTAGATTCCTTATGACTATCGAATAACTCGAATCGAATCGAATGACTCGAGTTTTCGAGTAACTCGAAGTTTTTCGATTTTTTGAGTGCTTTCACTTATCAGTGGAAATACTCAGTTGAAAATTGGTCTCAAAGTATATGTCGCTGTCATCGTTCGCATATCTGGTAAAAGTAGCAGCTTTGCGCTTTGATGTATTGTTGCGATTTGTATATAATAATTCCTGATTTGTTCAAACGTTTAAAATGAGTAAGATAATGAATGAAAAAAACAGTAAGGAATTATATTCGACTTGGACGATGTTAAAATACCCCAGAGCCTTTAAGTATTAAAACACGAGTATCAGAGTTTATGTGTAAAATATTCAGTCAATACTTTAATTTTTTTTTTTTTTGTTTAAAAAGGCTTTGCAATTTTGATGATGCCACTTTGTATAGGAGGTAGGTGAAGTTTTCTTTTGCCGAATTTCGAATTTAGAGTGCATAATAAAAATCAAAACTTATGTGTATAGTTTAAAGTCGTTATATAAATTTTTGTGGAATTTGAAGAGGTTTTACTATTTTCATAAAGTCTCTTTGTGGATGAGGAAGGCGTGGTTTTCAATTTGGCTCATTTTCTAACTTCATCTTTATGGCTTATTTTCGAATCACAACGAAAAGCCACTTGGAGGGAGGGGTAAAAAAAATCAAACTACATTACATTACATTACCAATTGGGGGGTGGAGGAGGTTTTGAAAATCACTACGATAAGTAGGGGGTGGGGGTTGTAGATATTGTAACGTTATCAAAAATTTAAAAAAAGTCGAAGAAATTCTTATATTCGTTGAAAATTAAAAATACCTCATTATTTGAAAACATTGTCATTCGTACATCGTCATGTTTGACCACCTAAGTTAACGGTTTACTATTGACGAGTGTATGCGGGTTGTTTTTCATATGTTATGTCACTTTAAGGGGGTGGGAGGATTTGAAATGTACTACGAAAAGTAACGGATGGGGAGTGGGGTTAAAAAAGCAAAAAAAATTGGTAACGTAGTTTATAAACGAGCCCTTATTGATGACCGCTTACGTTGTGCATAAAAAATGCTTAAATAAAAATGCATGGTATGGCAGCTTATTCTCTTAACTTAAATTATTTTTTTTATTTTTTTTTTATTTTTGTTTAATCTGGAACACCTTCCTTTGCTTCGATTACCATATGCATGCTTTAGAAATATGTTTCCATTTCCTTATTCCAATGTTGAAGTACTCATCATACTATGTCGCACTAAGCTTAAAGAGAAAATCGAAAAGAGTCAAAAAGCTTTACTCTGAAAACAAACAAAAGAAAAGGTTTAATGACGACATATTGTTTTCATAAGCTAAATTGAAATAGCTTGATTTTATTTTATTATAAAAAACAATTATAAACCTCAACTCCAGTTCACTTTCCTCATTAACTTCGTTCTCCCAACTCTATATATAAACATCAGTCGGTCCGTCTTTTCTTTTGCAATATTCTATATTTTATCCGTCTGGTCGTCCCACTAACCATATGTTTATAATTTAACGCAAGTTTGTGCCAATTGTGGTAAATTTTTATCAATTAAATTAAAAAGAAATCAGCTTTAATTTTTTATTTCTAATTTGTGTAAAAATATTTCTCAGTGCAAAGAGCACAAAACAACAGAGCTTCGAATGTAGTGGTGCTCATACCCGATCATAACTGTACGCTGATTACAGTGAAGTAGCTTACAAATAAATCGCATATATTTCATATATGTAAGTTCAAATAATTTTAGGTATGATAAATAAAATCTATAGTTTAAGTATCATAAACTATCATAAATAATGAAGAGCAAGTAACTTAAATTTGACATATATAAAAAACCTTCACTCTCAGTCTTTATATACAGTGGCGAGCAAAACCGGACGGATGTAGGTCAAACTTCAATGTATATTGCTGTAAAAAATAAAATATTGCTTCGATTTACTTGAAATTCTAAATTTTAATACTTTTTTTATTTCTCTTAACGTAAACTAAAAAAACAAATTTGAAAAATAGCATAAGCCAATAATTTCAAGGGAAATACAAAGAAATTCAATGCGTCCAGTTTTGCACGCCAACCTCAGTACGCAGCAATCATTGATTAACCGTTACTTCTGAGAACAAAGCAATTATATTTTCAATTTGCGTAGTTTATGTTGCCATTTTAAAGTAGTGCACCGAAAAATTCAGTTCACAAATTGTTACTTGAATTGCAAAACTCTATACAAACATTTGAATCACGAAACATGAAAAAAATTTCAACAAAAAAGCAGTGCAAAAAAGAAATAATTTGGAGTCTTCGGGCAATTCTGGAGGACGACCAAGAAAACTGAATGATACAGATGCACGTCATATGGAACGATTGCTTCGTAAAAGCTCTAAATTAACGCCTAAGGAAGCTACACAGGCCATCAAAAAACCAGTCAGTGAATGGACAGCTAGGAGAGCATTGAAAAAAATTGGATTAGTTGCGTCTGTTAAGCAGAAAAAACCTGCGCGGTCAAAAAAAAACATAGCAGCCAGATTACAGTTTTGTCGAAATCACAAAAAATGGTCTATTGAAGACTGGAAACGGGTTATATGGTCTGACGAAACGAAAATAAATCGTTATCTCTCCGATGGTAAGTCTTACTATTGGCACCGACCAAACGAGCAGCTCCAGCTACACCAAGTTAAGCAAACCATTAAACATGGCGGTGGTGGAATAATGATTTGGGCATGTTTCACATGGTGGCACGTCGGTCCAATACATAAAATAGAAGGAATAATGAGGAAGGTAGACTACCTTAATATTCTGCAAACATATTTGCCTGAGTTTGTTGATCAATGCGCGTACCCTATGGACGAAATCATATTTCAGCAGAATGGAGATCCCAAGCATACGGCTAATATAGTGAAGGAGTGGCTTGAAGATCAACAATTCAGTACTTTGAAATGGCCTGCACAGAGCCGGGATCTCAATCCTATTGAGAATTTGTGGGCCATTGTGAAGCGAACTCTGTCTCAGCATGATGTTCCCCCAAAAAACTTGAACGAGCTATGGGAGCGCGCCAAGGTGGCCTGGAGCAATATACCACACAGCACTATAGAAAAATTAGTGGAAAGTATGCCTAAACGTATAAATAGTGTTTTAAGAAGAAAAGGATTGTGGTCAAAATATTAAAACTTTCCAATAATCAAGATTGCTACGTACTGAGGTTGGCGTGCAAAAATGGACGCATTGACTCTTTGTTCTATTCCATTGGAAATTATTGGTTTATATTGTTTTTGAAATGTATTATATTATATTATATTAATATTCATTGAAGTTTGACAAACATCCGACCGGTTTTGCTCGCCACTGTATATATAAATACTTTTAAAGTGTTTCGTAGCAACGTGTATGTAATAAAAATCATAAAAATGTGTGCGTGAATTTTTCCGTATTGCATTAAAATTTGAAAACGTATTAGTACATTTTACTATTTATTGAAATGACATGTATAGTTATTATACAAGTATTTTATTTATCTACTCGCATATGTATATTTATCTGCTCGCACTGTGCGATGCGTTCAAGGTTAAAATGAAAACTTTTTTCCAATGAGTAACGAAATGTCTGCTGAGTTCAGAATTATGGAACAGAGCTGCCATATTTCATTTGAAACATTATTCTTTAACTTTCGAAATAAATTCAGAATTTCACTCATCCCTAAATTTTTCCTTTTTTTTCATGATACGGAGAAGTTAAATGAAATGAAAGCGGAACTTAAAGCAGAGATCCTAAAAGAAAAATCTCTTAGAAATGTTTCTGGTTAAAATTTGTACTTCTATAGAGCGTAAGTATTTTTAAGATCCAGTTGTTTCAAATATAGCAATATTTTTTTAACGAACTAATATGCATATATGCCCAGCGCTTAAAAACTTATTTTGCCTTTGAATTTACTTTTACATCGCTGAATAAGGAAGCATCTAATTTTTGGAATGGTACCTCATATCAGAACACAAGACAAAAGTGAGAGTATTGCTCAAAACATTGACGAGGAATTGGTTCTATACAGCTATTTGCCATGAATCGATCCTAGTGAGCAATCGATGATATGGTGGCAAAAGGAAAAACCTAAATGTGCGCACCTTTCATTTATGGCATTCAGATATCTACCAATCCCACGTACGTCAGTCGAGAGCGAGAGGCTTTTTTCTTCAGCTGGTGATATTGTCAATGAAAAACGGTAATCTTTTCTACCACAAAATGTATCAAGTTTGATATTTTTGCATAAATATCTTTAGTTTGATATCTTTGAAATGTATGTTAGATACTTTAAAGTAATAATAAAATTCATATGTACAAATTTACTTATATTGTCTTTCTTTCTCTCTCGTTCTTTTGCCTTTTTGATTTAATATAACACTAACAATAAAAAGTAGTGTCTTTGGATACCTCGATTTAAATTCTCTACAATACAAATTATAAGTATTCACAGAGAAGTGGCATCCCTGTTCCATTCGGTGAGCCGTTTTTATAACATCGTACCGAGATGATAAGGAAAAGTACCCAAATGAAAATGCATTGTTAATTAATAAACATAGAACCAAACCATTTGAAAACCCTTAATGTCTTATCGCAATGTTACCCATACATTTTTTAAGTTCTTCCATTTTAAACAGAACATATCGATTTTTATAATTTGACATAACTGATTCTTTTTGAATATATAATAAATATAAGAGCCCTGCATGAATATATTCATCAAGTCTGCTTCATCTGCTTCTCGAATAAATGTAAACAACAGGTCGTGTAGTACAGATCAAATCTGCGCAAGAGAATAACTACTTAGTTGTTCTTGTTTTCTTTTCATGCACTCTTGCAATGAACTGACCTTGCGAGATACGCGGTGTTTTTGTTTTTTCTCTTTTTTCTCTGACTTCAGGTGTCGACGTTTGGCCTTTGAAATATGGCCCTTGATATTTTGTTAAGCTTGGCTTTCATACTTTGATTGAAGGGAAATACAAATTTGTGGAATTTTGTACCTCTGTCGCTAGTCATAAACAGCTTTAAGTGTACACGTAATTTTCATAAAATGGCATAAAAATTAATGTTTATTTGAGGATTAAATCAAAAAGTATGTATCTCTACAAAATGAGATCGCAAAAAAGTAAAAACCAATAAAAAGTTGTAATTATTTATGTATTCCATGTTCCATTATGTATATCTTCCCTTAGTTTTATTTAACATTAATTCCTACTAGGTATATATTATTAAGAGCGAAAATGCAGAAAAAACTCAAGCTACTCGATAGTTCGTGGAGTTATTCGAATTTCGAGTTATTCGAAAAACCGAATTACTCAAATCGAAAATCGAGTCGAATTGCACTACTCGACTCGACTCGAACTTGAAGCAACTCGCACAGGCCTACTTATGACTAGATTCTAATCCGTCTTCAAATAAAAGTCCGATTGGTAAATTAAAATTTTTAATTATGTCACATCCATGAATCAATATTTTGTGGGCAGTTATTATTATATATTTATATTTTAAAGTTATATTTTAAAGTATCCTTTAAAAGTGTACTGAACCTTGTAGTATTTATTTTTTTGCCGCTTGACAGTATTCTCAGAATCAAACTGAAATTTTTTAGTAAAAAAATATTTATGTTATTTCAAACACCATTTCAATATTTGAAAAAAAAACCTTCCGGCAGTATTCCCATCATTTGAAGTGCCTTATCCTGTTTTTACTTTATCAATAATAAGACCCATTTTATCTTAAACTCTTTTTGTATTTTCATTTTTTGCTCTAAAAAAATTCTTTTGTTTTCTTCGCTGCGTACCTGCCAGCATTTGAGAGGCATCCTGTATGAAATATGGATTAGGCATTCAAAAGTTTTAATGCATGCATGCAATATAGATAATCCATATTGTAGATGTCTTTTGTCTATAGTTCTTTGCATGCAATGAAAATAATTCATTACAGATGGAGTCACTCAACATAGATAACAATTCATTGATGCCCGATTATGTGGCAAAACGTTTGTAACTGCACCATCAACCATTGTTAAATACAATTTAAAATTCATTTCAACGTTAAAATCAATAACTTTTGTTTTAAATGGCAGAAGTTTTTATATTTGCTCTATTAAGTCCATTTCTACATTATAAATTAATGAAGGTTTTTCTTGCATAAAAATAAGTTTAATAGGTCTGCAAAATAACACAGATGATGAGGTTTTGTTCAACCATACTTCTCCCTGGCTATCAATATTAGTCATTTTCAGAGGAACCATTGCAACAATAAACAAGAATTCATCAGTCATGTTATCATCGGAAAATTTTTGTTTGTAAACACTATGACCGGAACTACCATCAAAGCCATATTTGCATTCAAGAACACAACTAATATTATTTTTTATTTCAATTATTTTTAATAAACTTGAAGCAGTTTGATTAAGCAAGTCCTGCTTTTTTACTTCAGCTGATACTTCTGAAACTATAATAGGCTTTGGTATAAGGTCGTTTTTGTGTGTTTAAATTATTTTGTAATCAGGAAAACATTCAGATGAAGTCTGTTTACAACCGAACGCAATATTCTATAAAGCCTTACCGATAATTTTAAGTCATAATATAGGCCAAGTGCTTGAAATGGTGTCAGACATTGATTTGTCGACTCAATAAGTTTGCTTTTGCCTAATAACCTCGCCGCACTTTCAATTTCTTTTGATGATTTCTCATTGACTAATTGCTGAACTTTTCGGCGCTTTGTTCGACTGGATGCTTCTTCGAAGCTCATTGGTTTTCTACCCCCTTTGGTTTCAGTTTTTCTAAAAGTAAGAGTATCTTGTGTGTCTGATATATTCCGTATGCCTCTACTGGCACTGGGTCCCTTGAATTTATGTAATTAACTATAGATAAAATATTTCAGGTTTACTTTAACTCGAATTCTTCAGAGCCCTAAAGTTTAAATCTAAAGAAGCCAACTTTCTGTTCCAGGAGAATCTGAGTTAAATTACTAAAATGCGAATGAACTTACATCATCTAGCCTGTCAGAAAAACAAATAAGAGGAGATTGGAGCCAATTATGATATTATGTTTTGAATGCATATGATATTGATGATGCACGGCTTTAAATTCTTGATTAAATTAAAAAACAACAAAGTGCACTTTGTTAAGAGTGTCATTACTTAAACAAGGCACTGAATAGTAAGATTTTAAAAATGTTTCTATATTCTCCTCTTGTTCTTTAATTGTACAATCAATCCTTGATTGTTTCCATAAATTGAAAAAATCTCTAATAAAAAGTGGTGGTGCCATTTCTAAAACATTGTTTTGTTAGCAAAAAATACATTCACTCAATGTGAGAAATTTTTCACCTTTTATTTTTTAAAACTGGTTAACTTCACAGCTTTAGCTCAAACACACAAAATTATATTTACATTTTTTTTAACGTCATTAAAAGAAATTAAGAGGGTAAGTCATAAAAAAACACAACTTAAATTTTTAATGGACACTCTACTGTATATGTATTATTTACAATGTCTATCTAAAACTAAGAAAAAAATATGAACAAAATGTTATCAACAACAATCAAAATTAAAGTGAAATAAAAAAATTAAAGTTAAATTAAAGTTCAAAAAATCATTGCATGTATGCATTCTTTTATTTAACTGCAATAAAATAGTTTTTTAACAAAAAATGTTTTTGCATTGATGTTAAAAAAAAAAGTAAATTATGACTTTTATTTAGGCATATATATACTTAAAATTTAGGTAATACGTATAATTTTTTATCAGATAAAAAGGTTACTAACTTTTTGTAACCGATATAATTGTTTTGAGATGCTGATATATTTTGTTTTGAGGGCTTGAAACTTTTTTTTTTATTTATTTTTTTTATATAAAATATGTTTATAAAAAAAGAAAAAAAATTCTT
Source organism: Coremacera marginata (assembly GCA_914767935.1). Classification (NCBI taxonomy): domain Eukaryota; kingdom Metazoa; phylum Arthropoda; class Insecta; order Diptera; family Sciomyzidae; genus Coremacera; species Coremacera marginata. The sequence continues at coordinate 104,455,250 of OU612046.1, forward strand.
TTTTTTACCTATTTCCGATCATAATAGCCATATTACTGATGCTATTGGCACTCATTATAACTTCAAATTTTTATCTGACTTTTCTCTACTTCATGCATTCAAATTTAAATTCATTCGCTTAAAATTTAAGTTTTTACAAGCATTTATGTGAAATATGTGCTCTCAAGAGTGGATTTTTTTGAATTTTGCAATTTAAAAAAAAAATTTCAGAAAATTTCACTATAGAAAGTGTTATCGCCATTCATTGTGGAAAATCTTGTCTTGCCAAAAAAGCTGGACTCAATTTTTAAAAATCTATGTAAAACCAATTTTTTATTGCAATTATACATGATATAATTTTATGATTACAAAAAAATGGGCATAATAATAACGAAAGTCATTTACCGACACCACTCCATTTCAGTCACCTGATCTTCCGAACTAATACAATGCTTTGTCATTTATAGAGGGCATTGCCTGAATGTTGGTTAAAAAAAATTTTTGCACAGTGTTGTATGGTGAAATTGCAGTCACCGTTTTTCTTAAATTTCGACGCTTATTATACGCAGTTCTACCAAAAAGGTTGATTTGAAAAAAGTATGTCTGTGGCCGCCACGCACCGTAGAAGTGAAACTTTTAAACAAAAATGGAATTACGGGGAGAATTGCTAATTTAATTTATTAAAATCCCTTCTGCAGTGCAACAATATAGTTTAAAAGCAATCTGCCTGCATACCTGAACTAGTTCAAGATCTGACTTTTTTCACAAAGCAACAACTGGTATTTTTATATTGGTAATGTATACGATGAGAAAAAAAAAACAATAAATAAATGCCTATCCCAAGATCCGGAACTCAGAAAATTCTTAAGCTTCCCCTAAATTAAGAATCCATAGCTCCAATTCACGGGCATTAACTTTTCTATATTTAATAGATGTTGCTCCTAAAAAGAAGGCATTTTTACATGGTTAAATGAAGTGAGGTCTTGATTTCGAAAAGCGTTATCAAAACAGCTTCTTTTTTATTGAAGACAAGTTTTAACTTAAGTATATATATAATATAAATATATATCTATAATAAGAGATGGCAATGATAAGTGTTCATATTTCCAGAAATTGTATATAAGCAGAAATATGAAGAAGAACTATCTTTATTTTACAGCAGTGATTTCTAAAATTTGGAGAAGCATTAGTTTAAAAGATGATTAGTTTACAAGGATAGTTTAATTTTTAATTAAAAAAATACTTTCCATCAATTTGAGTCAGAATTTTTTTTTTCAAAAATAGAAAAAAAAAATTTTAAAAAATGCTTGAGCCCGGATTTGAACCGCGTTTCTCTTATCTAGTAATTGGTTCGTTTAGACCGCTGGGCTATCCAAGCAATATTTGGATTGTAAATTAAGTGCTCACATGATTTCATAATTTTAGTAAAGCATTCAAAGATGCTTTACTTATATTTCTAAAAAACGTGCTTTTATCAACGATTATAAGCAACAACAAAACTATGCGCAATTCATAAGGACGTTTTGATTCTTAATTCTTAACGCGACTAATAGCTCAGTGGGAAATCGTTTCACAGCAATGTTCGATGCCATGGCTCGAGCCTTAGTTTGTGCGAAGTTTTTAATAAAACAAACAAAGTTTCTAGCTCATTATAACAACCACATTAGAAATCAAGCATTAGAATAAATTAGAATAAAACATAATAGAATAGAACAAACATCATCATTATTAGAATTGAAAATAAATTTTCTTCTATCATGAAAGAAAACTTGAGACACATATTTTTTATTTCAAAAATAGAAAAAAAAAAAATAAAAACAAAAAATTGTCTGAGCCCGGACTTGAACCTCGGACCTCTTAACTATTAATCGGTTCGCTTAGACTCCTGGGCTACCGAAACAACTTTTTGCCCGCCAATTGAGTGCTTGTGTGATTTCCTGATGATTGATTTTTATTCATACCTCGAAAGTTTTGCTTTATTTCAGATACATTTTTCCTGCGATTTTCTAATTTTCAGATAAAACTCTCCTTAAACTATTTACACTTCTGGTGTCAATTTGACGTAAAATATGTACTTCATTTTTATATGTACTTCAAAATCGGCCATGGAGCTAAATGAACCCCGATTTTCTAACGATTAGGCGCTATTTTTCTACATATTGTGGTTTTTTCTGAGTGTGGGACTTAGATTTTCAATCCCGGGACGAAAAGGTTAAGGAACTAACATTCTTAGTGTTCACGTATGACCATCGATATTAATTAGCAATTTTACTAGAAAACTTAGATTTAGAATTATTATAATACTTTCATCTAAATACTAAATAGAAATATAATAAAAAAACTCTTTTACTTTTTCAGAGTTGCATACTATAACGTTTTTACAATTATTAAGATTTGGGGTGAACCACTGTCGCCTATGCCGAGTAAAAGTTTTCATCAGAGTAAGGACACTCGCGATTTAACTGTTCCAGTTCGAACCAGACCCGTATTTCAGAGGATTGCCAGTAATAATAGTAAAGTATACCAAACCCATTCAGTTTAATACAACACGTAATATTAATCTGACCTTAATTTGCCTGAATAAAAAAGCATTTTGTTATTATGTAATAATTTTTAAGTCAAAAATATATAAAACAAATCTGTAAGAATATTAAAAAGACTAAAATAATTCCAACGATAAAAAAGCAATTGAGCAATTGATGTAACACCGCTCGACACATTTTTGAATACATTAAAAAATCCAGTATACTATAGAAAAAGTTGTAAAAATAAAGTACACTAATAATTACTATATTTAATTATTAATCTATATGTATGAAAATAAGTTGCATTTTGTGTTACTTATTGATGTTCTATGTAATTCAATTTTGTTTCAGCAAACTCTCCATGAAAGGTGACGTTAATACCAAGGTTTTTATGTATACACGGTCTTATTGTGTGAATTCGTCCATGAGTTATAGGCATTTTAGTGAGACCCTGTTATCTATATGGGCATTTCCATCGTAACTCACGCGACATGCGTACGACTTAAAGCTTCGATTTCCCGGAAGTTTGTGTTATTAATGTAAACAAATTTCTTATGTACATATTCCTTTGAACTCACGCGACAAAAAAATTAACTATGTTTTACAAGCACGTTTAGATTGTAAAAATTCAGCGAATTTTACCATATAACCTGTTTTTATTTTAAATTTTTAAATAATGGACCGAGTGAATAACACGGTAGTTCAAGCCAAAACTAGAAAAAAAGTTTTAACTAGTTTTGAGGTGAATAAAAATTTCAGTAAAAGCTAGTGCTTTTTGCAGTCTAGCATAAACTAGTTTTTTCAGCGTTTGCTGAAAAAAAAGTGTGAATAAAAACTAGTACTTACTTAAAATAACAAGTTTTAACTTAAATTTTTGTAAGCATGTCATTGAAGTGCTGGAAATTAGTTCTTTGTTTGTTTATAGCCTAAAAAGTGCAGTGTCGATTATTTTATATTAAAAATGGCTGCTTTTATGAACGTTCGCCAAAGAAAGCAATATCGTGTAAGGACACATTCCCATCCTGCAGATTATTTTAAATTATATCGATTTTAAAAAAGAAAATGTTAAATGGTTAAGCCTGTATGATACTTCATTTTTTTTGCTCAATTTTTGTCATTGAAAATGAAAACTAGAGCAGTTCAAATAGTACGAATGCATGGATTTAATTGGTGTGAGTGAGAAAGCATATAGTACGAATTGGAGAAAAATTTGTAGGACGGACTGTATTTTCTTTGTACTTTTTTGGCCGTTTCTTTCTTAAGTTTCGTTAAGTTTCGATCAAATATTTACTGTGCTGTTAATAAATAATTTTTAGAGTAAACAAAACTATTTAATATAAATGTATGCTGAATTGGAAGTGATGTGTGTAGCTAATATTAATTTTTTAAATGCAGCTGCTCTTCAAAACACCAGAAATTAAAAAGTAACAACGTTTATCCATTTGCAGAGACAAAAATGGAGATCTGAATACGGATACACAGTGTGTGCTTAGATTGTGGAGACAGCACTTCTCCAATTTACTTACTGGCGACGATTCCACCAATGCCGCCCATCGAGAGCGCAGTGCAGTGCCACCAATCGACGATGACGGAGTGGAAGTATCACCACCTAGCCATGAAGAGGTTCGAGTTGCTATCCAACGACTCAAAAACAATAAAGCAGCGGGTGCTGACGGCCTGTCAGCTGAATTGTTTAAAACCGGCGGCGATGAATTGATAAGGCGCATGCATCAGCTCATCAGCAAAATATGGCTAGCAGAAAGCATGCCCGATGATTGGAACCTCAGTGTACTGTTCCCTATACTTAAGAAAGGAGACCCTACAATCTGCGCTAGTTATAGAGGTATCAGTCTTATTTCCATCGCATATAAGGTTCTCTCAAGCGTACTGTGTGAAAGATTAAAGCCGATTACAAAAACACTGATTGGACCTTATTAGTGTGGCCTTCGACCTGGTAAGTCCACCATAGACCAGATTTTCCCGCAACGACAAATCCTGGAGAAAACCCACGAAAATCAAATTGACACACACTATCTCTTTGTCTATTTTAAAGCTGCGTTCGATAGCCCGAGAAGGGATTGCCTATACGCAACAATGTCTGAGTTCGGTATACCTGCAAAGTTGATTAGACTTTGCAGAATGACGTTGAGCAACACACGCAGCTCCGTCAAGGTAGGAAATGACAATGAATCTCCGAAACCTTCAATACCGAAAGAGGTTTCAGGCAAGGCGATCCACTGTCTTGCGATCTCTTCAACACCATCATGGAGGGGATCATACGAAAGGCCGGTGTGCATCGTAATGGCACCATTTTCTATAAAGGTGTCCAGCTCCTTGCGTACTCTGATGATATTGATATTGTTGGCAGAACCAAGAGAGATGTTACCGCTGCTTTCGCCGCTATCGAAAAGGAATCAGCCAAAGTGGGTTTGACGATAAATGAGGGTAACACAAAGTATATGCTGTCTACAAACAAGGGAGCTCGGCGTTTAGACTCCCACGTTTCATCCGGCAGCTATAACTTTGAAGTAGTCAAGGAGTTTGTATACCTTGGCACCGCCATTAATACTAACAACGAAATCAGCCTGGAGATAAAGCGAAGAACAATAATTGCTAATAGGTGCTACTACGGGCTCAGTAAGAAACTAAGTTCCAGAGCCCTCTCTCGATCGACAAAACTAACACTCTACAAGACGCTCGTTCTACCTGTGCTGCTTTATGGCGCTGAGGCATGGGTAGTTTCGCAAACTGACGCAGCCGCTCTGGGGGTGCTCGAGAGAAAAGTTCTTCGCAAAATCTTCGGTCCTGTTCGAGTCGGCGATGACTATCGCATCCGAATGAGCCACGAGCTGTATGAGCTCTACGAAGACATTGACGTAGTTCGGCGTATAACTGTGCAGCGACTACGCTGGCTGGGTCATGTCAGTCGTATGGATGACGAAGCTCCAGCAAAAAAGATGCTCGAGGCGAGGGTCGCTGGTCAACGACGACGAGGGAGACCATGCCTCCGATGGATGGACCAGGCTGAGGAAGTCCTTACCGCACTTGGTGTATCCGATTGGAGAAGGCACGCGCAAAGCAGAGGCGCCTGGCGAGAGCTGATGAGGTCGGTCGAAATCCGGACACGGGTTGTTACGGCCACCTAAGTAAGTAAGTAAGTAAGTAACAACGTTTATCCTTTTCTTACAAAATATGTCTGTCCTGTCCACGCGCCACTTGTTTTCAGATTTTAAAGTTGGACAAAAAAAATAAAGTATACGGGCTTTAGCTCAACATTTTTTGGAGGAAAGCCATGAAAGAAGTGGAGCGTCGTTGTCGCAAAGAAGAAGGAATGCATCACACAACCGTTTGCAAAACAGTGAAAATGGTTTTAAAGAAGTTTATCGATAAAGCGCATTTATGGATTAAATTTTCGGATAATAATCACCGAATCCAACTGGCTCAGGAGCAGTGGGCATTGCGATTTGACTTTCTTGCGCTATTGGAGCAATAAATTGCACACATGTTGCAATACAAAAACCACCAAATCATGGCGATGAAAACATTAACCGCAAGGGTTTTTGTAGCATCAACGTTCAAGCCACCTGCAATACTAACGAGGAGTTTACTTCGATTGATTGCAATTGGTCAGGATCAGTGCACGATAGTCGAATTTTGAAGCGATCTCGTATTTTCACTTATATGAATAGTCAGCGCAGCAATGCAATCATTTTAGGCGATATCGGCTATGGCATTCAACCATGGCTATTAACATCATTTAAAACTCCAATGAATCAGCAGGAAAAAAGGTTCAACAAAGCACACGCAAGAAATCGTGTTATAATAGAACGTTGCTTTGGACAGTTGAAGAGGCGATTCCCTATTTTGCAATACAAATTGAGTGTTGCTCGGGAAAAAGTGGCTGCAGTAATAGTAAGCTGTGCGATATTGCACAACATAGCCAAATTTCTTGGAGACGATTTCGAAAATGACTCTGAAGCTTTTCAAGGGGATAAGGAAGAGGAAGAACATGATACGAACCCATCAGATAACTGCAGATAATTAGGCAAAAGGAGAAGGCAAGAAATTGTAAATGTACTCAGTTCCTTATCATACATACCATAAGTTTTTTTGTATAATATACGAATTCTAATTGTATAAGAACATTATAAATCCATTTATTTTTTATATTATAAATGCAGTTCACTTCTACGTCAATAAATTAAAAAAAAAAATAAAAGTTGTCAGTCATAAACTGAAGCATCTAACTCATCTTTTGTGAAATTTTCATCATCTTTATTTTTTTCTTCTTTTTCTTTCCTTTCATCTTGCTTCTTTTCTTGTTCTTTCTTCCCGTTCACTTATATCCAAATTTAGCACTTTCAGCTGTCTTAACAGGACCAGTCTCTGAAAATCTTGGGTGCTTAGATTTTTTGTCTCCTCTGTTTCATCAACAAATTTATGCTTTTTCTTAAGATTTTTGGTATCCTCTATCTCATCAGCCACTTCTCTCTTATTTGGTTGTGGCGTTTCTAGCTCCACACAATTCGGCGTTTCCTCAGTCTCATCACCGAAGCTCACATCCATGGCACCTAGAAGAAACTGTAATTATCACAATCAAACTTTTCAGAAGAACATGTAATGCTATCTGGAATTTTATTAAAGACTGAATTTGATTCTTCCTCCATCAATTGTAGCAAATTTCTCTCCCAATCTTTTAAATGTATTGGTTTGTTGCCTGTTGCACGCAAATCCGTTTTTGTTAATATCATTCCGTATGTTTTGTATTTTTTTTAGCAAACTTTAGCATATATTCTTCGCGGAGTAAAGATAAGGCATTATCCTTTGCCACCCTCAATGAAGACACTTGTGAATTTTTAAATGTAACTGTAATTTTTTAATATATCAAAATCTTTTGCGTTATTTTTGTCGCCCATCGTGCCACCAAAAATAAATCAAATGATCAAAACAAACTGATAGTGTTACCAAATAGTTTTACCATAAGTATTGCTAAGGATTTATAAGAAAAATAGCCATATTTTTAAACAATGGCAACAATGATCAGCTGATTTTCAATTTTCTAGTACTAGCTATCACTTTTCAGTACTAGCTATGTAGTACTAACAATGATTTATTCACACTTTTTGTAGTTTAAACTTTTCAGCATAGCTAGTACTGATAAGTAAAAGCTAGTACGAGTACTTAGTACTATACAGGGTGTCCCAGACTTAGAGTACTATAATGTGGGGGCTGATTCCTCGTGATGAGACGAGCAAAAAATCGTATAGGTGGGGGTGGTCGCAAATGCCCCCTAGGGGGCTTGGAGGGAAAAACAAAAAAATAGGTGTCGTAACGTTTTAATCCATAGCTAACATATCTCTGCAACGATTAAAAAAAAACATAACTTTTTGAAAAGAAAATTAAATTTGCTTTAAATTATTTGTGCAAAATTTTTCCATAAAGTCATAAACAAAAAATGTATAAGCACCTGAAGTCAAAAAATAGGTTTTTTTCCTTAAAAATTCAACTTTCAAGGCAATTTTCTCAGAAAAAAACCAAATGTTTTATTATTTTTTATGACGCAGTTTTTTTCCTTGGTCAATTCTCTAAAAATTTTCTAAGACCGTAACAAAAAATAATGTCTGCGTACTCTGAGTTGTAAAACATTATAACTCTACGATCGGTAAAAGAATGTGTCGATTCAGGCATGTGATGCACTTAATAATGAGAAATTGCTTTTTTTTCTTAATTCCGTTAAATCTAACTGTTTTACTAGTTATTGTAAGCAACAAAAAAACAAAGTCGCCTTGCTTGCATTAAGTACCCCAGTGGGAGGAAAAAGTGGTAGAATCGGAAAATCGATACTATACGAAAAATATTATCTCTGAGGTATAAACAATGTATGATGGATTTTTAGAGAATTGACCAAGGAAAAAAACTGCGTCATAAAAAATAATAAAACATTTGGTTTTTTTCTGAGAAAATCGCCTTGAAAGTTGAATTTTTAAAGAAAAAAACCTATTTTTTGACTTCAGGTGCTTATACATTTTTTGTTTGACTTTATGGAAAAATTTTGCAAAAGTAATTTAAAGCAAATTTAATTTTCTTTTCAAAAAAGTATGGTTTTTTTTAATCGTTTCAGAGATATGTTAGCTATGGATTAAAACGTAACGACACCTAATTTTTTGTTTTTCCCTCCTAGCCCCCTAGGGGGCATTTGCGACCACCCCACCCATACAATTTTTTGCTCGTCTCATCACGAGGAATCAGCCCCCACATTATAGTACTCTAAGTCTGGGACACCCTGTATAGTATAAACTACCTTTTTATACACTCGACTCAATGGGAAAACAATGAAGTTTCATAATAAACCCACTTTACCGATGAACTTTGCTCATTTAAAAATATATTGGGTTTCCAAAAAATATTTGCCGTAACTCACGCGACATAACCCACGCGACAAAGTTTCCGTTAAGAAAATGTCTAATCAAAGAATAGAGAAAAGAGCTTAAGAAGAGTAACTAACATCTGAGTTCGACCATGGTCGAAACTTACGAGGTGGCATGTCCTATAGGCCAAAACACATTGCAGGCATCGCGCATCAAGCATCGCCGCAAGGCTTTGACATTTCAGTTGAATACACGAATGCTTATGGGGCAACACACATTATACTTCCAGGCATGTAAGCATCGCATGCTTGATGCCTGGAGTAGGCAACTTTTCAACTTTTTCCAAGCTTTGAGGCATTGACAGCTAGAAAACAGCTGATTGTGAAAACGTTTTTTAGAAAATGTTTCAATTAAAATTAAAAAAATGTCCGAATTCTAAGAGCTGCTCATAAATGAGATAAATAAATTCCCATGCAAATTTGACAAGAAGAACTGGGAATTTAAAAACAAACTGCAGCAGGAAAAAGCTTGGGCTGTAGTTGCAGGAGCTACCAAGTATCCAGGTAAGTTTCTGGTTTGCTGTCCGCGAATATGAACTTACTTGTTAAAAGTATTTCAGTTCTTAGTATTTTATTTCTAATTTTGAAGCACAAAATATTGAATCACAAAACGTTTTTGCTTTTAAAAGTTTGACAGAAAACATATATTTTCTTTTATGACTCTCACCATGGTTGCTTTAGGCACGATGCATGCTTTTATACGTAATGTATTTTAAAAGTGTGTGACGTAGAACCGTGAAAGGCTTGCGGCGATGCTTGATGCGCGATGCCTGCAATGTGTTTTGGCCTAATATCTTCAGTAGACGAGGGTTTTATTTAATATTATGTAAGACATTGAAATTCTCAAAATGCGAAGTTCATATATAGCAGTATTTTACTAAATAAAAAAATTGAATTTCGAAACACATTAAATTTTTCAGCTATGGCTGACATTTTTGTGGAAATGCCCATATACATCTATATATATAAAAATAAGTTGCAATTTGTGTTAGTTATTGATGTTCTCTATAATGTCTAACAGATTTTGTTTTTGGAAATTTTCAATGAAATGTGACGTCAACACCAAGGTTTTTATGTGTATAGGGCCTATGTATGTCTATTGGTTCATGAGTTTTAGGCATTTTAGTGAACATAATTATTTTCTGCATTTGTGCTTTTATGGTGTATATGAATTCCTGAGTTGCCCACTCCAACTGCCTATCTTTATATATAGGGGGTGTGGCACCTCCTATTTAACACAAATTTTCGATATCGAATAGTTTTGAAATTATAGGCTGTCAGCCTCGGGATTTGGTATTCGACTTAAATTTTTACGTGTATTATTTTATAGGCGTTGGGCATGAGCGTGGCACTTTTCAGCAGCCCTAATTTTTGGTATAACTTTCGAACTATAAGTGATGAAACACGGTACAAACTTAGTATTTATTCGTATCCTTCCAGTGGATTTATTTATTTAACATTTAGCGAGCATTGGACAAAGGGGTTGGTCCATACAAGTCAAATTTTCAATACAGAATAGCTATGGAAGAAAAAGTCACAGAACATTGAAATCCAGAATGGAATTACCACTTGACCAAATTTTTAATATCGAATAGCTTTGAAAGTCATAGAACATTGAAACTTAGAATGTAGTCAAAATTTGGTGATGTCCTGATACTGGAAAACTGAAACAGGCATTGAGCAGAAAAATTTTGCGATATTAAGAATTTAATTTTAGTCAATCGATTATTTTAATTGAGCTATCGGTATTTTTTTATGTGAATAAATTAGTCGAGATTTTTCATATTGCCGTCATAGTGACACAAACATTGTAGCTATTGGTTAATCTTGCTGTTTTATGGCTGGTATGTGTTTAAAGGCAAGTATTATTGCTCAATTTATTTCACTACCTTGAACATGAGAAGGCGCTGTAGTACAAATCTTTTAAAAATATGCAAAAAACTACTAAAGCGTATTAGTAGAGGATCCGAATAAGAAACGACCTTCACCCATCCGCTTACTCGATGACAAGTAACTCGATGACTCGATCAAATTTAGTATGTTAAAAAATATATTGGCAGTGGTGCTTAGAAATTTCTGTCAAGACTATGAATAAATAAAAATGCAAAAGTGCATTTTTTTTTAAATTGCACCCATTTGTTTACTCAACAAACTATATACTAATCGAAAGAATGAATCCTGTGGAATATGCTAACGTAGGGTTGCCTATTTTTTCCCCGTCATAACTATGGGTTGCCAGGCATAAACAGCTAAGACAAAACAAGTAAATTGCAACTATCTCTTTACTCAATAAACCTTATATTAAAATAAAGATAATTTGCCTGCGAAAAACCGGTTTTGAATACGGGTTGCCAAGCTGTAAAAATTAAACCAAATAAAGTATTTTTTAAATATTTTAGTTTTTAATAATTTAACAATAGGTCGCACTCTCAATGTATTACCGTAGATTTTTTCAAAAAATTCAACCTCTTGGCGAAACTTGTTTTGGCAAAAGACAAGAAAAAAGGATGTTGTGTTATGTACGAAAATTTTAAACTATAGCGATTTTCCAACTTTTCAATTCCACTTTTATAGTACGATTTCTCTTTCTCGTCAAAATAGGCCTCAGTTTCAGCGATTACTTCATCATTGGACTTGAATTCTTTCCAGCAAGCATTCTCTTGAGATCTGAAAACAGGAAAAAGTCGCTGGAGGCTTAATCTGGAGAATACGGTGGGTGGGTAAACAATTCGAAGCCCAACTCATTCAATTTTGCCATCGTTTTCATTAATTTGTGACACGGTGCATTGTCTTGGTGAAACAACTTTTTTTTCTTTTGCAAATGTGACCGTTTCTTGGCGATTTCAGCCATCAATTGATCCTAAAAGTCGCTGTTGATGGTGGTTCCTTTTTGGAGATAGTCGATGAATATTAATCCTTTCGCATCCCAAAACACAGACGCCATCCTTACAAGCCAACTGTTGGGTCTTTGCTCGCTTTGGATTCGGTTCGTCGACTGCTGTCCACTCAGCAGACTGTCTTTTGGATTCTGGTGTGTAATAGTGAAGCCATGTTTCATCCATTGCAACATATCGATGATAGGATTCCATTTTATTGCGGATTAACAGCACCAAACACTCCTCTAAAGCATCAATTCGTTGTTGTCGACTGTGAGCTCACGCGGCACCCACTTTGCACAGAGCTTTCGCGTTCCCAAATGTTCGTGTAAAATGGTAAAAATACTACCATCTGATATCTTTACAATGTCAGCTAGCTCGTGCACCTTCAATTTGCGATCGTTCATAACCAATTTGTGGATTTTTTTGATGTTTTGTGGAATAACAGTCTGATTTGGGCGTCCACTATGCTCTGTATCATTTGTGTTGGTACAACCACGTTTAAATTCAGCAATCCGCTTTCTACGACTTGTCTCGATTGAGCAGAGTCCGGATTATGTTTATCAAGCCATTGTTTGGTTTCCACTGTATTTTTTTTTTTTCATCAAAAAGCAATGCATTATAAAAACTCGAAATTCACTTTTTTCCATTTTTTTGTTTTCAATAACAATAGTTGCACACAAAATGCTATAACTCACGAATCAATTGTCAGATTGTTGACAAATTTTTATACGTATCGTTTGAAGGTTGATAGTAAATAAAAATCATATGGAACAAATCTAGTAACGCCATCTATGTGTTATCCTATGGACTTTTTGAACGTACTGTTATAATAATCTAGAAATTCAAATATAGTTTAATTGAAAAATGTTGTAATTAATTAACATTATTCAGGATCCGATTCATCGGAAGTTAAATTCTCAAATTGTGTAGATTCATCATCACTTTTTTCTTTAGTGTAACAATCTCTTGTCTTTTTAAAGGTGTTTGGTCACCAATAAATGCTGTTGGTTTTAAATAATCATTTAATAATCATTCAATATCATTCAATAATCTTTCTGGCTTAAGTTTTCTGCATTCATATTCTGTTGAATGAAGCTACATGGAATTAAGGCCGGCAATACATTTAGAGGAGAGTAAAAAAGAGTGATATTGAGGTGATGGTTTTCATTACAAGAAAGTTGTTTAGAGTGTTAAAATTTTCAAATTTGGTGAAATATATATTTATGGTTAAAAAAATGTTATTTTTTCAAAAACAAAGCTGGTGCTGGCTAAAACGATTGCTGTAAAAGACCTCTTTTCGCACTGCGGGCACTCTGATGCCTCCTAGGTTGACCTAAAAAAAATTTTTAAATTTTAAAACGTAATGAAAATATCTCCTATTTGAATGAGACAGTTTAAAAAAAGCCCGTTTTAAAAATATATTCGTACTTGGAAAAAAAATTGCAGATATTACTTAGTTTTTGTTTCAAATTTTGAATAAAATTAAATATCGAATAAAACTTAATTAAATCACTATGTATACACAAAATAATTATTGTTAACATTCTTTGGAATTTTCCCCTTTCCAAATATACCGGTTTGAGTAGATAAAATAAATGACATAATAAAATAGCAGCTGTAGTAACTTGATTTTTATATTATATCGAACTCACGCGCTGGTCTCTTTTCAAGTTTATAACTTTCTTATATCAATAAAAGCGTAAGATAGCCAAAAAGAAACCTTTAGATTTGGTTTCTAAATTTTTTTTGTTCTCCCCTTAATGTAAAATGTCCCGTAAAAATTGTGAAGCTTCAACAGGTGAACATATTAAAAACAAGTTTTAATTTTTCATAGCTTATTTTAATTTTGATTTTAATAAACTGCAAGAAATCTTACCTATTTTTATCTCTCAAATTAATATTGTTGTATTAGTAAAATTTCGTCATAGAAATTTTTACTTTTTGTGCTAATTTTTGGAATTATAATTTTAAAAAGGCAATCAAAACTTCTCAGTTTGGACTATTCAAAAACCATACGCCAAAATCGAAAACTTAATACTAAAAATTAATTTGATAAAAAAATTCAATAAGCTCTTGTCATCTCTCTAACGGTCATTTAAAAACGGGCATATTCACGAGTAGTCTTAAGGGGGGACATGACATTGGCAGTTTTTTTAAATCGACTTTTTTTTAATAATTTTGTATTTTAGTAAATATTCTTAAGATTCTAATAAAAATTTCATGGAAAATTCCTACGGGTTCAAAAGTTACAGCTGGATTAGTGAGAGCGCATTTTTAATTTTTGCGCTACCTACGTACGACAGCTGGTATATACTTGTTTTACTTGCTACCTTACTATTGGTGGTTGTTATTTCGTACCTTATAGTATAGTTATTTGCAAATGTTTCAACTACTTGGTATCACCATAGGAGCTACAGCATTGAATTTTTCCAAAGGAAATGATGCAAATCGTTTGAAATACGCCAGAGTGAAGGTATATGAAGCTTCAAAAGAAGCCCGAATTGCTAAACGATTGCAAAAAACTATAGGAAAAGTACAACACAAGATAACGAAGGCATACAGTACGAAGCAGGCATGGCAGATTGAAGGTAACCTTTTTTTCTTTGTTCACAAACTTTGAACGCGTTTATCTCGAAACCATGTTTTTCGTACTGGTTGCGGCACTAGCGGGTTCATTTTTTGACGAAATTTTTTTTTTTTTGTATTTTTTTAAACTTGATTAATTGATAAAAATTATTTTCCGATTTTTTATGAATTTTTAAAGTCAATATTTTTTTCGAAAAAACACACTTTCAAATTTTGAACATCACCAAAAATTGAAAAAAAATTTTAAAAAAAGCTCGTGTCATACGATAACCAATTTTGTTAAGATTTAAAAAAGTCATTTTTTTCCAGATCGGACAATTTTTGCAACTCCCAGCGCTGCAACCACGAGGCCCCGTTTTTTTCTCTGCCGCCAGTTTGGAGCTCTATAAAACCATGTTGGAGTGAAAAATATATTTTTTTGAATTTTTTTCTTGTAATTTGTTCAATTTTCTACAATAATAAAAAAAAATTTTGGAAAAATGTTTGTTTTTGACTGAGTTATGAATTTTTAAAAAAAGGTCTGTTTTCTCTGCCGCGAATGTCTTGTCCCACCTTAAAAAAAACGGAATTGTTAAGAAAAATTTGCATATCCTTGCAGCAGGTATGATGACATATATAATTTGTGTGTATGTATATGTGTTTAAGCAAGCGGACGTACATATTTTATGTATGTTATGTGTGTTGTTGTTGTTTTCGGCTGCTGAAATGTTCTCGAAGCTTCTCGAAGCTTCTCGAAGCCTCTGTGTGTATTGTTATTGTTTTAGCAAGTGGACGTTATTTTATATATTTATATATTTTTTGTATATGAATGTATATGTTAGTTGTTAAGTAAGTTCACATATATATGCATACATATATACGTAAAACTTATCAAAGTTAATCCAGCGGCGGAGATTTAGGGGGTATTATTAACTTGATCTAGTATGATTTAATAGGGGGGCTAACAACCCAGATTTCGGTCCCCTCTCCCCCACTGACACTTTCACCCTAATGCAAATAATTGTTTACATTATTACTCGGTGTGTGAATCTATAAAAATGCTGATGTTGCAGTTTTTTTTTTGTTTAGATATTCTTAAAGCAGAACTGTAAGCTAAGCTAAACTAAGTGTGTTTAAGCAAGTGGATGTACATATTTAATGGATTTTGTATGTGTTGTTGTTTTTTTCGACTTCTAAAATGTTCTCGAAGCTTCTTTATGTATTGGTATTGTTTAGGGAAGTGGGCGTACATATTTTATACATATGTTTGTGTGTTTAAGTAATTGGACAGGCATATTTTGTGTGTATGTTATTATTGTTTACAGCAGTGGACGTGCATATTTTGTGTGTATATGAATGTATATGTTAGTTGTTAAGCAAGTTCACATATATATACATACATATATACGTAAAACTTATCAAAGTTAATCCAGCGGCGGAGATTAAGGGGTATTATTAACTTGAGCTAGTATGATTTAGTAGCGGGCTAATAACCCAGATGGGCCCCCCACTGATACTTCACCCTAATTCAAATAATTGTTTACATTATCACTCGGTGTGTGTATCTATAAAAATGCTGATGTTGCAGTTTTTTTTTGTTTGTTTAAATATTCTTAAAGTGAAACACTTAGCTTAGTTAAGATAAGATGATATACATGCATACATGCATAGATCTTATCAGCGTTAAGCAAGCATAGAAGCATGATCAACATACGGTTTAATTTTGTTAAGCAAGTTCACAAACATAAATAAATAAATATAGTATATGCTTAACATGTTTGCATGTATTTGTTTCTTAACCCTCAAATGCCTAGCAACAATTCATCAAATTCTACTTGACGACTTTGACTTTGACAAAATGAGTGTTTCAATACGAAAATCTATATTTATGATGGCTATATCAATTTAGGTACGGTGAAGGTTTAAGGGTTAGAATATATGAACAGGTTTGGTTGTAGTAATGGCATTTTTTGGTGCCTTTTATATAACATTAAAATCGACAGCAAAAGTTGTCTCAGTTTTACACTAAAATTAAATAGATGTTTATTTTATTAAAAAAATGAGGCCTACCAGCAGAGTTAATCCATTGGCGGAGATTTAGATGGGTGCTATTAACTTGAACTAGTATGTTTTATTAGAGAACTAATAATTCAGACGACCCCCAGTTGACGCTTCCACTATAATTTAAATAATTATTTACATTATCACTCGATATGTGTATCTATAAGCTGATGATGTTGCAATTTTTTTTGTTTAGATATTCTTAAAGCAGAGCTCTAAGCTAAGCTAAGCTAAGCTGATATACATGCAGGCATGCATGTATACTAGAGCTTATCAGCGTGAAACAAGCATAGAAGCATAATCAACATATGGTTAATTTTTGTTAAACACCAATATACACACATAATATTAATATTTGTTGATGACTTTTTTTCCAGAAATTTGAATTTTTTTGATGTTGTTAGCGAGAGTACAGTCTTCCCGACTCGAAAAATGCTGAAACGAGAAAATTGAGTCTCAGTATTTCTTGCATGTGTTGAGGGGACTTGTTATTTTTTCCAGAAATTTTATCACGGATGTTCAAACATGTTTCTTGATTGAGTCTTGGGGATCTTATCGTTTTTCCAAGAATTTTATTTTTGCTGATAGCGTTGTATCTGTAGTACGAGGTGGGGTGTGAGATAAGAGGGAAGGAGATAAAGAGAGTGGGTGAGAGATAGATAGACAGAGATAGAACTATACAGGTCACTTTAAACAAGTTCTTTAGCATAGATATGCTCAACTTTGGTTATATTGTATCAATTCACTAACACGACTTACTCGATAACTTAGAATTCTGTGGTAAGCAAGACAAACAATCGTCCTTTCAAATATCAATTTTCTTTATTCGCAGATACAAAACTAATTAGTGTAACAAATGATACCTAATAGCCAATATCTACACATTAGACGTTTGCAATCGCTTGAAAATAACATGCAAGTACATCAGATTGCCTAGCCTGAGTGGCTAGACGATGATGATGAACCGGTGCAAGTCGATGAGATCAGTGAGAGTATATCCAACGAAGTCGAAAATGCTGATTTACTTTGCAGGTTATTATTGTTATAATAATAAAGTTGTAGAATAAGCAAATCAAAATATTTAGCCATATAATTTGTTCTAGAACATTTAATTATCAAGTTTTATAAAATTTATTATTAAAACGTAAAAGAATCAAACTTCAAAGTTGTTGCAAGCATACAATGAATTTTATGATTTTATCCTATATAAAATATAAGTTGTTGTTGTTCCAGTTTTTTTATTTTTTTTATTCAAACTTCTTAAAGCTAAACTGATATGCAGCGAGCATATCGACGTTAAGCAAGTGTACAAGCATCTTCAACATATGTTTATTATTATTAAACAAGTTGACGACCATAACATGTTTGCATGAATTTGTTTTAATCCTCAAATGCCTAGCATCAATTTATCAAATAATACTTAACGACTTTTACTTTGACAAAATTAGAGTTGCAATAAGAATATTTATATTTATAATGATTATATCAATTTAGGATCGGTGAAGGTTTAAGGGTTAGAATATATGTTTTTTTTTAAATTTCATCGTGCGTGCTAACAAAACCGTAAGTCGACAGCACTGTGTCGGTGGGTGGATAGGAAGAATATTAATGAAACTAAATAATAAAGGAGTACAATTTATTTTAGAATATTTGATGCTGAAGTCTTATTTAATTTTATAAATTTCATGGAGACTAGCATAGACCTTATTATCGTTTACTGTTTTGTTTGTTTGTGTAACTTTCAAATTTAAATATGATTTTGTCTTTATTTATTGATATTTAAAAATACGTTGTACGTTACTTGACGAAGACGAAATCAATCATATGAAGAGAAAGGGTATATTCTCATATGATTATTTCGATTCCAACAACATGAATTTCAAAGGAAGCAAGGTGTTACCGAAAGTCGACAGCGATGTATCGCTAGTGTTTGGTGACGTAGTAATGAGGTGGTGAACTAGAGATATGATCGGTAAGTGATAGAAGCAGAGTATTGATATTATAATCAATATTATAAAACAATACTTACGTGTATTTATTTATTATTATTAAAGCGTAGAAGAATCAAACATTTAAGGTAGAAGAATCAAAACATTTAAGTTGTTTATGATTTTACTAAACAAAACATACATACATAAAGCTTATCGACGTTAAGCAAGCGTAGAAGCATACTTCCAAGTATGATTATTATTGGTGTTGTTGTTGATGATGCATGTTAACGTTAACGTCGTGAATGTAGTGCGAAGTTGGGGGGGGGGGGGGGGGGGGTGGGAATATAAAAAAAGTTAAATTAATGAAGACTTTTTCCTTTTATGGCTGTTAAGTGTATAGTTCTATAATCGTTTTTAGTCAAAATTAGTATTAATAACTGAAATTTTAATTTCAAATATTTATTTATCAATTTTTTCAATTTTTCCTTAAGGTGATAATGCTAATAATAATATAAAAATCTTAAAATATAGGAGAATATTTTTTGTAATTGAATTTTGATACTATTACTCCTCCCATCCCAAAAAAAACTGTGGGGGAGGTGTCATAGTATCAAAATGTTTGTCAATGAGTCTCTCTATCCTAATGACCTCTATACAACATTGACGTAGAGTGTCAGGGTTGGGGAAACGTTGCAGCATGGTAATTGCTTCCGTTAGAGCTGTTGCGACGTTATCATCCCAACAGTTCTCACATAAAATATCAAGGTATCGCTCCAAGAACTCTAGAGGGCTAATGGTCCATAACCGTAGACCCGTCTTCTACGGCTATTGCATCATCTATCTCTAAATGCCTATGCAGAGATAGATATTTGCAATATCCTGACCCAATAAAGCTTAGCGTTTCAGACGAAGCTCCAGAGTCCCTTGAAGCTTCATCACTATCCCACAGCTTCAAATACGACTTGTAGGATCTAGGAGCTGAAAAGAAAAAAATATTAAAAATAAGTTTTTTATTTAATTTTTGCAAATAAATACAAGTAAGCTTACCTCGATCTTCTTCATGGTAGTATGTCGACATTTTCGCGTCAGCCGTTTTCATAGTAGTAACAAGTTCTACTTTTTTCTTCTGAGGGACTAGATGTTCTTCCATCCAACACTCATTATGCCGTTTCAGTTGTTCCAAGCGAAACAACTGAAAGGCCTTATAACTCTCTTCTAGATTTTTGTTGTTGTTGTTGTTGTTGTTGTTGTTGTTGTTGTTGTTGCTGTTGGTGGTGGTGGTGTTGTTGTTGTTGTTGTTGTTGTTGTTGTTGTTGTTGTTGTTGTTGTTGTTGTTGTTGTTGCCGTTGTTGTTGTTGTTGTTGTTGTTGGTGGTGTTGTTATTCATTATGTATTTTACTATTATGTGAAAACGTACAAGTTTAAATATCAAAACGATCTGCTATTATAAAATCATTTGGTGTGTTCTTTTATACTCAATTTTAGTTAACAAACATAAGGGAAAAATAGATTTTGTCAGGAAAAATTCTTACAGGATCAATTCTTATAAAACTATAAAAATTCAAGTTTTGTTTATTTTCTTTCACTTGAAAAAATGTTGTAACAGAAAAAAAAATCCTAATCAGAGGGAACGACAAAACTAAGTCTCCCTCAATCGAAAAATGCTGAAACGAGAAAATTGAGTCTTCCTTCACTTAAAACATAAAAACTGTACCAAAAAAAAAAAAAAAAACTAATCAGAGGAAATGATAAAATTATTTGTTTATCGCAGCCCAACTTAATGCATTAATTTGTTAATAAGAAAAAAAAACAAAATATAACGCAAATTTTTTCTCACGAAAACCTACATGTGTAATATTCTTATTCTTATAAAACAAAAAAAAAAAAATAAACAAGAAACGAGTGGAGTTCAAGAATAACAAGAAATAAACAAGAAACGATTTTATAGTTGCAAGCAACCAAAGAGATAAAATGATTTAATATTCAGATAATTTTAGATAGATGTACAAAGGTGTTGATAGTACTATTTGCGCTAGTACAAAGTACATATTATGTGAGAGTAAGTATAATGTAATAGTACGTTCAGACAACGGCGTAAATTACTTAATTTGTCATCAATTACTTTTCTTAAATCAACTGCGTTCATACTAGCTCTTCGTAATTTATTTTGACAGTTCGGTGGCAGCTCGTAAATTTGTTTATGTTGTGACAAAAGACGAAAGTTAGTTTGCAAACGCAAGGCATTCAAGTGAATATAAAGAGTTTTTGATCTATTTAGCATGCCCGAAAAGAATAAATTGTTACATATATTGGCGTTAAAACAGCGGCAGGATTCAATTAATATCTTGGATTGTTTTTCCATTGCCAATGGCTTTTTGGACCTGCTTCAAAGACGACGTTCTCTAGTCATGCGAAACCTAATATTGTTGAGGAAAAGACAGTTGACATTGCTAAAAATATCACAAGATCTTCAAATGGAAGTCCGCTTATGTTGGACAAAGGTCTGTAATATTTTTTACACTAACATGGCCTTTATATAAACTTAAGCATTTTTTATAGGAACGAACTCAGACATTTTGGGAGGCCGATTACGCAGCTAATGACGATGCTTTTTTTTTTAAAATAATTTCAGAATGAGTCGGAGCTCATTTAATGAATTGTTGCAGATTTTGAAATCAATGAAGAAACAAGACACCGTCCTTCGAAAGGCCATACCCCTACCAAAGCGTGTCGCCATAGCTCTATATGCACTAGGATCATCAGCAGAATACCGCACTATTGGCAATATGTTCGGAGTTGGCAAGTCAACAGTGTCTAGCATTTTGCTAGAATTTTGTTCCAATGCTTGGAAGAACTTGCGCCCTATGTATATGACGAATTTTCCTTTGACTAGGGAAAAAATAGCGGACTTCGTATAAGGTTTCAAAGTGCTTGGATTTCCTCAGTGCATGGGAGCAATTGGTATTACTAACGTGAATATTTATAGCCACAAAGCTTTAGGTATTTATCTTCTATTTTACAGACGGCTGCCATATTGAGATTCGCCCTTCTTCTTAAGACGCTACCGACTACTACAACTATAAAGGGTGGTATTCCACAGAAAAGTGAAAAATATTAAACATAAACTCTCTTTTCAGGTATCGTTTCATTTACATAAGCGTTGGGAGCCCAGGACGCTACAACGACTCGCAAATTTATGAAACATCTACACTTAAACAGCAATTGGAGCACTGCCTTTTCTTAAACGAAATGACCGAAAGGATTGGCGAAATAAATGTGCCAATCTTTATTATGGAAGACTCTGCTTTTCGCTTAAGTATAACATTAATGAAGCCATATTCATTTAACGTTATGCAAAGCGAAAATGAAAAACTTTCAATTATAACATATCAAAATGTAGAAGAGTCGTTGAGAATGCATTTGGGCACCTTAAAGCGCGATTTCGTAGGATTGGAAAAGGAATCGATAATAATATCAAAAACACCAATGCAATAATAAAGGCATGTTTCGTCCTCTTCAACTTCCTTAATAATAAAAATTACACTATTAATGAGAAGTGGATGCAGGCATTACGAGATTTAGAAAAAATCAAAATCATCCTCAGCAGGAATTGAGGGAAAGCAACAACGAATCCAGCGCTACTTCAATTCGCAATGCACTTGCAAACTTTTTTAGTGAGTATTAGGCCTTTTCCACACTTGGTCAACGGAATTCCAACGCAACTTCAACGCAACAACGAAAAAGTTGAAAAGCAATGCAATTATAAACCGAATGCTTTTAGACTTGCTTCAAAAATTGTGCTTCTTACACTAATTTAATATTTTACCCTTGCACATTTATACTGCAAACTATTTCTTCTTCTAGATTCTATTAATGAAAAGAAGGAACTAATTAATTAACTTATTCATGTTGATTAATATATAGCATTCTGCACTACAAATAATTGAATTCACAAAACAAACAAACTGATCCAACAAGTCGCCGATGAAAATTGCGGAAAGCCGCGTTGCGTTGAATAAGTTGAAAACGTGTTGAAAACTTGTTGCGTGCAAGTTGCTTAATCTGAATGTTCCGGTATAAATACACAGGCTAGCAACTTGAGTTGGAGTTGCGTTGACCAAGTGTGGAAAAGGCCTTACTGCCAATATATTTTGTGTCGACAGACCGACATTGCTAAACCAACTCAGGCGGTTATGCTGATCAAAAATAGATACACTTTTCTATACCTACCATGCCTCCTTGTGGGCGTTACGCACGTCGCGCCAAAAATAATATACCCTTTACGCATAGGGGTAGGGGTATAAAAAAGCGAACCATCAATTTTTTCATTTGAATTCATTTATTTCATATTATATTAAGTCTTAAAATATGTTCCATTAAGCACCCTTCTTTAAAAATTCAATCAAGCTTTTGTTTACTTCTATGTTATCATTAACGAACTCTTCCAACAAATCTGCTTTTCTTTGCTCTGTATTAACTATTTGCTGGTTTAGTTGCTTTAGCTATAAATTTGTTTCTGCTGATCAAAAATATATACACTTTTCTCTAATTACCACACCTCCTTCTGGGCGTTACACAAGTCGTGATAAAATGAATATACCCTTTACGCAGTACGCGTAGTGGTATAAAAAAGCGAACCATAAATTTTTTCATTTAAATTCATTTATTTCATACTAGCTTCGTCATTTGGTTTCGTCACGGACGTTCCAGCAACCATACTTTTTTATTTGTGGGCGGTAAGAGGGGGCGTGGTAAAAACTAAGTATGCAAAAACCTAATCTAAGACGCAAATAATAAAACAAAAAAAAAAAACCGAAATGGCCATCTCAGCCCTTGAAAGGACTTTGACCGAGCTTCTTATGATCAATTGTGTTGTGTGTGATGTGAAATGCTTGCACACAAATGATCGAGAGCTAGACCTACATGTTTTACGCCGACTCCGAACGGCTTATGTTCTCAAGAAGCTTTGCATTGTCTGCAGAGAGGTGACGGCCGAACAGAAAAATTAATTCAATTGAAAAAATTTTCTGTGTCAGATGGAGGATTCGAACCTGGATTCTCTGGCGTAAGAGTCACACACTTTACCCACTACGCCACGACCGCCAAGACGCAAGTAATACACGTTTTAAATTTGAGGGAAATCCGTTCAGCTGTTTAGATTTGTATAAAAGTCAAACAAACAAACAAATAAACAAACAGAAAATGATTTTTATTAATATAGATTATATTAATGACCGTATTGTTCACCTCTGGATATCTTTAACCAGTGGATATTTTGTATTGTGCTGGTATCTAAAACTATAGAAAATCTAGTACTTTATCCGCTAGTTGAAGATATCAAGAGGTGAACAATACGGCCCTAAATGTCTTAAAATATGCTCCATTAAGCTCCCTTTAAAAATTCAATCAAGCTCTTGTTAACGTCTTTGTTGTCTCTGACAAGCTCTTCCAAGAAATCTGCTTTCTTTTTCTCAGTTTTTAATATTTGCTGGTTTAGTTGCTTCAGCTCTAGATTTGTTTCTGAAAACTCATTGCAACATTTCGACATCTCATTTTCAATTTTGCCATATTTTTTGTAACAATTCTTTTTGCATATTAATTTCTTTTTAGGTTCCCCTGGAGACATTGACGTTGATGGTGTGGGCGATGGCCACAGTACCCATAATTGTCAAAACCTGCCAATTTTGAGAATGACTACGAAAGAAAAACGGATGATAAAAGAAAGCACTTGCAGACTTTCTATGAGCTGTCAACTTCGATTTGACAATTATGGGTACTCGCTCTCTCCCTTGCGACAACCTTATAAATCAACCTTGCTGTATACTTGTTTTCTTAACTGACAGCTTGTGATGCAATTTTTGCGATTATTTATCGAACAAATTAGTGCTGACACCGATTGTATCGTAACTTAACTTCAAAGTAATTTCAATGACAGGTTTTTCACTGCGAAATTACCTAATTTAGACATGATTTATGTTAAATCAAGAATAAATCCAGAATGAGCCGTAAATTACGATAGTAAGAACATGGTATAAGTGTATATTAGCTTATAACTAGAATAACAACAATATGTTAATAATATAATTATTGTAAATTGTATTGTATATAAATTATATGGTTGTATATGACATAAATATATATTAATTATTTCTGAAATAGATATGATATTAATGCTAGATTTATATATGATGAATACAATAATAAAATATATGATAATAGAATATTTGTTATATTATTTTAAATATTCATGTTGGTCAATTTACTTTAGAAATTTATTCTGCTGCAATAATTATGTTGAGCTGCGTCATCAGCTGCTTGGTTGTTGTTCTTGTGTGTGGAAATGTATATGCATGTCAGTATGCTGGTAGACTAGTTATTTCCACTTGTTGTGTTGTTGTTGCTTGCGGCTTTATAATCGCCTGATGTTCAGCGTTGGCTTTGTGCTGTTGTTGCTAAGCTGGCAGTGAATGGTAGAGGCAATAATTGATATGTTTGTATATAAATTGTTTATTATTAATTTATTGTGGGGGGCCTCTTTAACAAAAATAGGGTCGTCACAAATTTTGAAATGTTTTTCCTTGTAAATTTGATCATGTCGAAATTTTGTGAACTTAAAAATTTGCACCGGATTTTTAAGCTTTCACGATTTTTGTCTCCTTGACCACTCGCGACCTACAAAATTTTATTGCATTTTATAAAAATAAAAAAAAGAATATTTAATCGTGGGCCCTAAGGTAAAGTTATGCAAATGTTTTGCATACATCTTTAACATGATAATTTTGACGGCATTTAATTTATGGAACTGCTGGAAAAAGCTTAATTCCATGGGAAGTGTTCCAAATTTTCATCGGCATCTTGACTCCGCAGTCCCGCTCAGAACAGTCACTCAATAAGCAAAAATCCCTGAAAGAAAAGAAATCTGTTAATAAATGTAAACACAACCATCGGTTGGTTTATCTGAAAAAACAACCATAACTATGAAAATAATTGGCAAAACCTCTATTAGAAAATAACGTATTAATTACCTTCTTCCTTGCCCTCCCGTTGATCGTCAAGAATAAATTTGCAAGCTTTCGGCGAATAGACCAGGGATGCTGGCTAGCTAGTCCACCAGGATATATCCATGCAAACGTCGGCTACCGAAAGTACACATACATTCAAAACAAATTTACAAATTTACTCACACACTGAAGCTACTATTTACTATTTACTAATATTTACTTTAACACATATTTGGTGAAACAGGGAAAAATATGTCTGCGTCAACCATTGTGTGTGAAAGAAAGAAAAAGGTATAGTGAAGATATTCATGATCCAAAACTTATAGCATTTTAATTATTTCAGAACATCGAGAACTATTGGACGGCCATGATTTTTAATTGCCATGATTGGACGGCCATGAGAAGAAAGATTGAAAATTAAACAAAATCAATTTTACAAAAAAAATTTTAAACCAAAAAACCAAATTTAATAAAGAAAAATAATACATAAAGGTAAGGAACAAAACTAAAAGAATTGATTTGGCTAAAGCTCTTTTGCCGCATCGACAATCCCAATTAACTACGCATGTATTGGAAATTATCCATCTGACAAGATCGTATCGTATGTTTGGTCACATACGAGTTCTATGAAGAACAGTAACATTATAATGCATAAAAAATTAATCTGAAATCCAACCATTGAATTTCCTCTACGAAGGATAGCCACCTAGTCGTGGTGTAGAGGCTTAGGTTGCAATGAAACAATGGGCTATGATGACGGGAGCGCAACAGAGTAACTCTGAAGCTTTCCACGGAAGCCAAATACCTTGGAATTAGCCTTGATAACAAGCTGAGCTGGAAACGCAACACAGAGGAAAGAAGGAAAAAAGCACTGTGCGCTTTGTACGCTTGTCAGAGGACATTTGGCTGGAAATGGGGACTGCGACCGCACATAATCCACTGGATGTATACAGCGATCGTGAGACCCATTCTTGCCTACGGTTCTCTCGTATGGTGGACGATAACGCATAAAAAAGCTAACTTAGCTTCCTAACAGGAGTTCAAAGGTTAGAGTGCATAGGAATAACAGGAGCCATAAGATCTACGCCACAGGTGGGTCTAGATATGATGCTAAATCTTCTTTCCATAGAAGAGTTCCTTAAATGTTCGGCGACCAAGAGAGCGATTCGCCTCAACGAATTACGAGCCTGGAAAAGCAACACATTCGGACATGCATCTATTCTAGATCACTTTGGAACCGAGGAATCAAAAAGAGCAACCGACTATATCATACCCAGTGTGAGATTCGGTACAGAATACACCACATCCATTCCCAGCAGACAAGAATGGGAAAAAACGGCTGTAGAATCCTACGGCAATCTCCATTTATATACTGATGGTTCCAAAATGGAAAACGGAAGTGGATCGGGTGTTTACTGTGAAACGCTGCAAATCAAAGAGTGTTCCAAACTCCCGGATTACTGTAGCGTTTTTCAGGCAGAAATATATGCTATTGAAAATGCTGCACAGGCCATCTACAGGAAAAATCTTACCCCCACAAGGGTAGTAATTTTTGTGGATAGCCAAGAGGCCATCAAAGCACTGAACAGTAAAACGACGAAGGCTCGAACGGTGCAAAACTGTAAACTTGCACTGAACAGTATTTGCAATACCCACAATGTCACTCTCTGCTAGGTTCCTGGACATAACAATATTGAAGGGAACGACGCAGCAGATGAACTGGCAAGGCGTGGAATAAGCGCAAGTACAAACAGAGCTGACACAGATGTGCACATTCCAATAGGCGTCGTCAAAAGGAGTATAGAACTAAAAGCCAGAGATATTGCCAACACAAACTGGGCTTCCAGGGGTGACTGCAACATATCTCGAAGGCTTTGGCCTGAGCTAAATGATAAAAGAACTAGAAGCCTTCTGCTTTTGGTCAAACGGGAAATCCGGATCCTTGTTGGAGTTCTAACGGGTCATTGCCCCATTGGGGTAATGGCCAATAGAATAGGTATAACAGCGCCAGACTTCTGTCGGAGCTGCAAGGACCCGGAGGAAATAGAAACAATAACTCACCTACTATGCGAATGTCGAAGTCTACAGAATCGTCGACTCCGACATATGGGGAACAGATTTTTCAAAGACTTGGAAAAGTTGGTGAACACACCACTGCTAGACATCTGGAGGTTCATAAAAAGCACAGGATGGTTTGAGGAACAAATCGGAACAATGGTTTAACTTGGTACCACAATTATAAAAAGGGATTCGCAATGGACCTATAGGCCCCGCGGAAGCGCCGGTAACGGTGCACGACCCTTCTTACCTAACCTAACCATTGAATTTGAAAATTCTGCATTCAACAAACGTTCGTCTAGAGCCATAATTTCTGCAATCGTTGAAAATGGAAACATCGAAACGATTTCTATATTTATTGCACCCAAATCTCTCCAAGTAAAGGCTTACTGGCTTTAAGAGCTTGTTTGGCATTTACCAAACTTCTCAGATGAGCTTGTATTTTTTGCATTATCGTTACTTTAAATGTACAAGCTCATATTAATATGCTCGTTGACTTTTTATCTCTTTTTCGCAATTTCTTATGTTATATTTTATAAATCTAATAATTTTCCAATTATTAATTAAGAGCTATATTTTTGGTCTTGAAAATATAACACTTAATTAATAATTGAAAAATTATTAGAATTATCAAACATAACATTAAAAATTATTATATATAATATCAAATATATATTATTATTATTGAAAAATCATAATTATAAAAACAAAAAATTAAATTATTATTATATAAAAACCAAAATTGTAAAAACAATGCAAAAATGAAAAAATAAAAAAAAATACCAATTTGTGTATTTAATAACTGCTAAGAACTATATTCTAATAGGGACATTTTAAGGGTAAGTGTGTCCTGTCTTGATTAGTCGGCCTCCCGTAACCTACTCTAGGATCTGCACCGTATCTACACTGCCTAATGGTGGTTCTGGGCCTACTAGCGTATATTACGGAATCTGAGGGTTATATTACCGGTTTATATTGAAAGCGGACAGGGGGGAAAACGCGCAGCCTACCCTGGAAAACGCACAGTCCAGGTGTCGCAGACGAGAGGACGCGATGGGTCTTCTGGACAGTGATTCGTACAGCAGTTCAGGCGTCGCAGACAGGGTTACGCGATGGGTCTTCTTGACAATGATTCGTACAGCAATCCAGGCGTCGCAGACTGGGTACGCGATGGATCTTCTAGACAATGGTTCGTACAGCAGCCTAGACGTGAAGGTTTAGGTATCCGTTACCTAGCCAAGGTATGCTACTCTAAGCCTAGTATACCGTCGGGTTGTACTATTCTAGAATAAGGTAAAAGAAATCTTAAGTTGTTATACTACAAATATGTGAAATAAATGATACAATGTATGAATATGGTTGCCTGTGGTGTTACTACGCACCTGCTCGGGAAGGTATTGAAATTCCTGCTTATTGATTTGTCCGTTTGGTTATGGTTTTGCGGTAACTGGCGTTCTTAAACGTGTGGGGGTTGCAATAGGCGTTGAAGAAAGATGTTCCCGCTGGTTGGAGTTAAGTCGAAGTTTCAGCCCGATGCTGGCGACTCTGGCGTAGATTTCTCTGCTGGCTTGTGGCGTTAGGGACGCAGCTGACGTTGATGTCGACTTGTGGCGGAAATGACGTAGCCGGCGTTGGCCTCACAGTCGACGTTGACGTAAGATGTAGTCGATGCTGATGTTGGCGCTGTGGTTGACTTGTAGCGTTAGGGACGCAGCCGACGTTGATGACGACTTGTGGCGTAAGTGACGCAGTTGACGTTGGCGTTACCTTCGACGTTGACTATCTGATGTTCTGCATGAGCCGCGCAGTCGACGTTCTTAGGCACGCACGTTTTCTCTTCACTTAACTTTTACTCACTATATCTATCACTATATCGCGCACTGGCTTAGCACTTTTGTGACTTTTGTCACGCCATTTTTGCAGTTAGTTTCTGCGATGTTCTAGAAGAACATCAGGCGATAGTCCCGTTCGCCAACAGCAGTTTGCTAGGAGATAAAGAAAACAAGTTAGCAAAAGTAAATAACAAACAATCACCCCACCAGGGAAAAAAGCATGTGGTCCTTCTATATGGACTGGGGAACCAGTACTGATGCCCCGTGTCACAACTTCCTCTATTACCTATTTTGTCATAAACAACCAGTTTTACCTTCTTTCATTCACCTCCTGATCCCTGTGACCTGCCTACCACTTCCTACTCACGTGTCCCTAGGATCTAATAAAGAGGTCTAGTCAGTCATATGTCTCAGTTCAGTGTCTTTTCCTTTATTACTTTATTCCATTTTATATATATAGTTTATTTTTATTCAATTTAGATTAATTATAATTTAGTTTTACGCTTATCCTAACTTAAATCTTGGTACACGGTGTCAATAACCATTCAAGCAGATGTTGGCGCCATCCAGCAGATCCCCGCTGGATGGGTTGTGGCATTTTACGATGGCCTACCGACCCAGTCGCAAAGTTGTAAGAAAAGATTAGATGATAAAATCAACATGATGGGTCAAAATTCGTGCATGAAATTTGATCCTTACAATAGTGATTACAAACGGCTAGCATACAAGTTAAAAAAGCGGTTAGAGTATTGGTTAGAAAGCGATTAAGATATGAATTAAAAAACCGGTTAGGAAAGTGGTTAGAAAACGGTAAAAATAGTAGGTTTAAAAGCAGTTAGAATGTCGGTTAGGAAACGGTTACAATATAAGGTATAAAACCCTATTAATTCGTGGTTGCTAACCACTTGAAAATGAGAAGAGCTATGTCTGCCTACATGCGTTAGAAAGAGTCAGTCATCACTTATACTTTCAGCTTATACTTTCTAACTAAAAAACTAACTGAGACTCAACCGGTTAGGAAACTAGTTAAATAACTCGGAGTGTATATGCAGGAATATTAAGGTGTCCGTAATATAGGGCGAAAAAAAAAATGTTCAAATTAGTAAAATTTAATATGAATAATAATAGGAGAAGTAAAGGAAACATTTTATTATTTATTTTATTATTTTATTTTATTATTTATTATGGTGTACAATAAGACTGCGTCTTTTTTAGTACTACATAAGACATGAACATTGAAAAAGTAACTTAAAGTAAATTAAAACTAATATTACATCGAAATTATGAGTTTCAATTAAAAATAAGAATTTATAAAAATTAATTAAAAGTAAAATAAAGTAAATATTTGATTACAATTATAAGGCAAATATTCATAGTTAAATTATAAGAGAGAGAGAGACAGTAAGATTTGAGCAAATATGAGGTAAGAAAATTAGCAGTGAAAATAGTAACATAGGTTTATTGATTTAAAGTTTTGTAATAATTGAAAATGGCATAATTGAAGCTGGTTCGAGAAGATATTTGTTTTAGAGAGTTAGGTAGCGCATTCCATAGCCTAATGGTGCTGATAAAGAAAAATCTGCTACTATTAAGGTAGTTATGCCTAGGAACAATAAGATTAGTCGAGCGTTTCGACTGGAAGAACTGTAGTTTAACAAATAGATAATCTGGGCTTTGGGTATGTATAATGTTGTGTAAGAATATAGTATTGCGAGCTTTCAAGTAATCAAATAAACCACAGCCAAGAACATCTTTACTTCTTTGTGAAATATGATCATAGCGATTGAACCCATACACATACCTAGCCGCGTTATTGAATGCTACAAGAAGCTTATGCTGCGATTGCGAATCAAGCTGGCTATATACGACGTCAAAGAAAGTAATGTGAGGCATTATTAGTTGAACAACTAGTCTGCGACGAGTTTCAAGAGGAGTGAAGTTTGAAGAAGTGCGTAAGTAACGTAAAGTCCCGTAAATTTTTCCTATAGTGATGTTTATGTGGTCGGTACAAGTCAGTTTAGAGTTGATAATAAATCCTAGGTTTTTCGCTTTAAACACAAATTCAAGTTGCTGAGCTCCAATAAACAAGGGAGGGATATCAATGAAGCATGAGTCATTCCTAGCAATGGGCAGAACTTTAGATTTTAAGGGATTAATGAGGAGCAAATTTGTGGTAGCGCACTTACTCAAAGAGGTCAAGTCATAGTTCAGTCGATAGGTCAAGTCCTCTAAGAGTCCGGTAGGACGAGAGAGATATAGAAGAAGAAGTGGGCCCAGGATAGACCCTTGAGGAACTCCAGTTTCAACTGCTCTAAGAGACGAATATACGTTTCCTACTTTATCTCTTTGAACTCTACCTTTCAAATAGTTTGATATAAGATTAACAGAGCTAGAATCAAACTTAAAGTAGTTACTGAGCTTATTACAAAGGAGTGAATGATTGACGGAATCGAAGGCTTTGGAGAAGTCAACAAGGCAGAGTAGAGTTAAAAAATTCTGATCATAAGAAATTCTGATATCATCGAAAATTTTAACTGCAGCAGTAGCACAACTGTGTCCAGTCCTGAAACCTGACTGTAACGGTGATAATAAGTTATTTGATGTTAGGTATTCAGAAATTTGGTTGACCATAATATGTTCAAAGACTTTTCCCAGAGCTGGCAATATACTTATAGGTCTATAATCATTAGGTACAGAGGCAGATGAAGATTTTGCGATAGGCAAGACCGTGGCAGCCTTCCATAATTCGGGAAATTGAGAAGATGTTAAACAATGGTTTAAGATGTGAGTAAAAGGGGATATTAAAAAAGGCATTACTAACTTAACAAACTTAATAGGCATTCCGTCAATTCCTGCAGCATTTGAGTTGATATTCATTATGCACTTAGCAACATAGTCTTCTCTTACAGCAGTAAATTCAAAGGATGGAAACAGAGAGTTACTTATCAATACTGGCAACTCACAACTGTTAACACTGCTTGCTAAGACAGGGCTTCCGTTTGCTAAGAAGAAGTGATTTAGCTCATCAGGATTTAAGGTGCACTCATTGTTATTTTTGTTAAACACTCTATATCT
The DNA here is from genome assembly GCA_914767935.1 of Coremacera marginata. Lineage (NCBI taxonomy): Eukaryota > Metazoa > Arthropoda > Insecta > Diptera > Sciomyzidae > Coremacera > Coremacera marginata. Next base: position 104,487,583 of record OU612046.1, read on the forward strand.
TTTAATGTTCTGCCATAACATCTTTGAATTTAAGTTTGAGTTTAGCTTAGAATTAAAGAAATTTATCTTACTTGGTCTGATCATGACAGTAGCTGCATTTCGAGCTCTTCTAAAGTCATCCCAGTTAGCATTAGAAGGATTAATTTTCCATTTTGAGTGCAGTTTATTTCTTAGTCTAATTGCAACTAAAACACGATTCGTGAACCAGGGACAACAATTATTTGAAACTTGAACACTACGCAACGGAACATGACGGGCAAATATAACATTTAACTTCTCCATGAAAACCATAAGTTTATCATCAACCGATTCATAAAACCAGCAATCATTCCATTGCACGGTAGTTAGGTCTTGAAATAAGGCAGAGGAGTTTATTGATTTAAAGTCATAATAAGAGAAACTTGCAGGAGATTTTCTACCTAGATGAATATCAAGACAACAGAAAAGTAAATCATGATCAGACAAGAAAGTTATTTGATCAAATTTAAGAAGAAGAGAACTATCAGAGACTAGACAAACATCAAGCAGACTTGGCTCACAACCATGCATGTAACGAGTGGGAACAATATTATTCAAAATATTCAATCCACACATAGAAGATTGGTAATTGAAGTTTTCACTGACAGAGTCATTAAGCAACAGATTAATATTAAAATCACCACAAACAAAAATAAAATCATAATCAATAATTTTACTGGTTAAATCTGAAAAAAAAGTTTCTATGCTATGGTAACGAAGCGGATTATAAACACAAGAAACTAAAATTTTCGCATTATTATCAAAAATTTCAACATTAAGGAACTCACAGACATCATCAGACATATTTTTATTCACAAATTTAACATTAAGATTGGACTTACAAAACACAGCCACACCACCACCTCTTCTACCAAGCCTATCGTTGCGCAAAATATTAAAGCCATTTATTTTGTAGTGTGAATCGGGAAATTCGCTCTTAAACCAAGTTTCTGCGACACAAATTACATCCACAGACGAGTTCTCAATTTATGAAAAATTTTTTATATATTTATGTCCGTGGACTTTTAATAGCAGAACTAATCCCCAACAAAAAAAAAGGCAATTTTACCGGAGAGAAAAAACAACACATTAAAACGTAATTAAAACTATGCGTGTATATGTGTTGGATATATTAAGAACTAACATTATGAAGTGATATTTAAGACTTATTTGTAACTGAGTTTTTTTAAATCCCCATAATAATTTCAAAGAAAATACAAAAAAGGTGGAATATGCCATTTTGCCAAGCGTCTACTAATACGAGTATATATATATGATAATAAGAAATGTAAAAGAAATATAAAGGAACGTAGGCCAGAAATAAAATGTATTTCTTTAAGCAGGTAGTCGCAGTCGTCACCGTTCGAAAAGGCAAAGCAAAAATTCTTCGTGAAGGCTGCGCCTTCTTTTATCTGGAAGAACTACGTTTATTTTGCCCTCTCAAAAAAAGAGCGCCCTTTTTACCGGTGAGCAAAAGATCGCCAAGGATTGTGTTGTCTGGCCAAAAAACAGTACTGGATTCTATGCAACCTGCCCAAGGTGTCTAGATTTGGTCGAGGAACTCATCATAACGGAAAATTCAAGCGGATGTGCATGTTAAGTGATTCAACGTGAAGCAAAATATCAAGTTATTCTATATTAAAAATATTACATACACACGCATGTTTTTAAACCTTGATTTGAATACAAAAAAAAGGGAAATTTTTGCTTATCCTAATAAAAATATAATATCTGCGTCAGGTCGCGAAGACTATACCTAGATATATATAAAAAAAGGGAAGGAAACAAATTTTGAGTACCAAAACCGTGACACTCTATACTTACCTTCAAAACCTGAAATCATACTTACGTTAATTGTTAAGTATTAAATTGAGAAAATAATAAAATATTGGAATTGATACCCACCTTAAATGTTAAATGTTATCTATTGAAAACGCTGTTTATACTTAGCTTAGTTGTTAAGAGAATAGTTAATATTAATGCTTCTTGTAAAAAAAAAAAACAAAAGGAAAAAATTTGTAATATCTGTGAAAGAAAATTGTAAAGAAAAGTAGGAAAGAGAAGTATCAGGACACCACAATCCACCAATCTTCGTGTTGATAGTTAAAAAAAAAATATAAAAGTTCGATATTAATCAGGTTTGTTTAAGTTAAACAAACCGTCGCGTTAATTTAGCCTGGTGTGTCATTCATGCCACGATGTGTTCTGCTTTTTTGCCAGCGAGTAATTAAAAATACTCCCCTTTGTGACACACCGTTTATAGAGCTCTATCAAGGTACAAAAAATAAAAATATATAATCATTCATGCACCTATTGGTTGCCAATAAAGACCCTTGTTGTTGTGTTTTTCTCTTTTTTACTGTTTCGCTTTGTTCTAAATCTAGCAGGACAGTGTCGGACGATTAAAAATATATAGATTTCGATAGTATATGTAGGATACTTATCTATATATATAAAAATGGATGTATGTATGTGGGTATGTGGGTATGTGGGTATGTGGATATGTGTGTATATCACGTATAGACTCCAAAACCACCGAACCAAACTTTATGAAATTTTTAGGGATACTGAAGCAACATTCGGGAAGTGTTCCTGTGAAGTTTGGTGTTGATTGGACAAGGGGGCGTGGTACCTCCCGTACAACCCAAATTGGCTCTATCGCCCACAAACCAAAAAAAAATGCTATATATCAGACGGTTTTAATCATATAAAACAAAGATTTGGTAATTTTGTTCAGATAGTTACTTTCGGTGACTGTACAAAAAATGGGCGTGGTCACACTATATCTACGCCCATTTTTCAGCAATCATTTTAATTCCTGAGATGTTCAAGTTTTGATATTGAATCTTGGTACGAAGGTGGTATGGATACAAGTGGCAGTCACTATGTAAATATAAACGTTGTCACGCCCACTTTTACCGCCCACAAATCAGTAAAAATGCTTTATATCAGACAGATTTTGCTGTAGAAGACTAATATTTGATAATTTAGTTTATATGATTACTCTCGGCCAATGTAGAAAAAATGGGCATGGCCGCTCTATATCTACGCCCACTTTATCGAATCATTCTTATTCCTGAGTTGTACACGTTTTCATAGTGAATCTTGGTGTTCAGGTGCAATAGGCCCAAATTTCAGTCATATGTTAATATAAATATTGTCACGCCCACTTTTACCGCCCACAAATTTTTAAAAATGCTTTATATCAGACGGCTTTTGCCGTAGAAGACTAAGATTTGGTAATTTAGTTCGTATGGTGACTGTCGGCCAGTGTAGATAAAATGGGCATGGCCGCTCTATATTTACGCCCACTTTATCTAAATCTTGCTTATTCCTGAGTTGTACACGTTTTGATAGTCAATCTTGGTATGCAGGTGCTATGGGTCCAAGTGACAGTCACTATGTAAATATAAATATTGTCACGCCCACTTTTACCGCCCACAAATCAGTAAAAATGCTTTATATCAGACGGCTTTTGCCCTAGAAGACTAAGATTTGGTAATTTAGTTTAAATGATTACTGTCAGCCAAGTGTACAAAAATTGGGCATGGCCGCACTATATATACGCCCACTTTATCGAAATCATGCTAATTTCTGAGCTGTACACGTTTTGACAGTGAATCTTAGTGTGCAGGTACTATGGATCCAAGTGGCAGTCACTATGTATATATAAATATTGTCACGCCTACTTTAAACGCCCACAAATCAGTAAAAACGCTTTATATCAGATGGATTTTGCTGTAGAAGACTAGAATTTGTTAATTTAGTTTATTTGATTACTGTCTGCCAATGCACAAAAAATGGGCATGGCCGCACTATATCTACGCCTACTTTCTCGAAATCATGCTTATTCCTGAGTTGTACACGATTTTGTTAGGGAATCTTAGTATGCAGGTGCTATGGATCCAAGTGACAGTCACTATACATATATGTATATACAAATGTTGTCCCGTCCACTTTTAACGCCCACAAATCAGTAAAAATGCTTTATATTGGACGGCTTTTACCGTAGAAGACTAAGAATTGGTAATTTTGTACATAAGGTAACTGTATCTCTACGCCCACTTTTTCGAAATCATGCTTTTTCCTGCGTTGTACGCGATTTGATAGTAACACTTCATATGCAGGTGCTCTAAGTGGCGGTCAGTATATATATATATATAAAATTTGCCACGCCAACTTGTACCACTCGCAAATAAAAAAACAACAACGCGAAATGGCCAATTTCAGCCCTTGAAAGGACTTTGACCGAGCTTCTTATGATGAATGTGTTGTGCGTGTGGTGGAATGTTTGAACACAAATGATCGAGAACTGGACCTACAAGTCTTATGCCGACTCCGAACGGCTTATGTTCTCAAGAAGCTTTTCATGGCAGTTTTTACTCTCTGAGGTTTGCCATTGTCAGCAGAGAGGTGACGGCCGAACTGAAAAATTAATTCAATTGAAAAAACTTTCTGTGTCAGGTGGAATTCGAACCAGGGTTCTCTCCCATATGGACCACACACTCTACCCACTACGCCACGGCCGCCACTTTTTTTACCCACAAATCAATAGAACTTCTATAAATCAGAGGATTCTCATCGTTAAATACTAAGATTTGGTAATTAAGTTCATACGCTTACTCTCGACAGCTTTGCAAAAAATGTGCATGTTAGCACTATATCTGTGCCCACTCTTCAGCAATAATTTTATTTAATTTATTTATTTATTTTGTATTATAGTTAGTTACAATTTAAAAACTATAACTAAGTAAGCACTAGCTGCCAGGGCTATAGGTTAGAAATAATTTTAATTCCTGAGATGTGAACGTAAAAGTGTCACACCCACAAATCCGTAAAAGTATATAAATCAAAATTTACAGTAAAAGAATAAAATTTAGTAGATTAGTTCATATGGTTACTGTCAGAATCCTTAAAAAAATGGGCGTGTCGCACTTTATCTACGCCGACTTTTTAGAAATCATTGTAATTTCTGAGCTGTACATGTTTTGATAGTAAAACTTGATATGTAGGTGCAATGGGACCAAGTGGCGGTCATTATCTATATAAATGTTGCCATGCCTTCCTTTTCTGCTCATCTATCTATCAGTAAAATATGTATGTTTGTATACTAAGGCTCCTCACATAGTTTGATAGTTTGAAATAAAAAAAAAAAACAAAAACGAAATGCCCATTTCGGCCCTAGAAAGGACATTGACCGATCTTCTTATGTTCTTAATAACAAACGGTCAGACTTAATAGTAATCTGCACCAATCAGTTTTTAATTTTTTCAGTCGGATCAGAGGTAATGCGGATTTTCATTAATTTTTTAACTTTTTTTTAATATTATTTTCACTGAAATTCAAATTAAAATTTTTTCTTTCTTGCCATGTTACTTTTGGTCAAATAAATTATCTATTGATGATAAAATATAGTGTAATGTGAAGAATTAAAGTAAATGAAATTACAAAAAAATGTACACATTTTTTATATTTTACAATTTATTTGACTAAAAGTAGTATGGGAAAAAATAAAATTCAATTTTAGTGAAAATAATATGAAAAAAGTTAAAACAATCCATAAAAATCCGCACTCTCTTTGGCGCAACGGAACAAAATTAAGATTTTTTGATGCAAAAGAACTTTTTATTACTCTTATTTCTGACCGTTTGTTTTTTTTTTTTAACTACCATACCAGGCAATATTTTTAGTCGAAATTTTTTGGGGATCATCGTAACATAAGCCATGGATTATTTTGAAGAACCAGACTAAGCAACTTTTTTTTCTAAGGAACGTGAGGCGACTTAATGTATATACGTATGTGGGTATATGTGTACATCACGTAAAGATTCCGACACCGCTAAGCCAATTTTTACACCAAAGCCTTGAGAGGGTTCCTATGAAGTCTGGTGCCGATCGTAAAAGGCACCTTAAATACACCTAAAATTTTCGATATCGAACAGATTTAGTTTTTTTTCGTAGGTCGCACAGCCTCGGAATTCAGTATTCTACCTCAATTTACACATGCCGTTCCACTGGTAACATTTTATGGGCGTTGGACGAAGGGCGTGGCACTTTTTCAGCACCCCATATATTCGGTATAGTTTTCGAAATAAGTCACACATCAATAAAACTCGGTACGAACTTACAATAAAAGTATGGCTACACTAAAGCTACACCCTCTTTTAGGGGATAAGCGCTGAGCGCAGCGAAGCGCGCCGGGTATAAGCTAGTACTTGAATATTTATAGACTATTCTTAGGAAAAAAAACCGAATGTATTCCATCGACTAAACATATCAAATTAAGTTTTTTGTTGTTTTCTTTAATAAATTTATAATATACTCATATTTTCTTGTAGTCTTATTTGAGTGAGTTAGTAGTTGTTCAAGTGACAGCCTGATTTTGCTGTTTAATGTACGGAGATTGCCCGCAAATATCAAAAAAGGAGCAACCAAGGTTGGAAAGGCAAAGCACGAAGACGTAACATCTGGTCTCCGTGTCCGTATGCATTAGTTTTTGATTTTATGTTTTTTTTTTTTTTTGTTTCTGTGAGGGACTTATAGTAGCTTTTTTTGTTAACTTGGGGAAAACTTCGGCCACTCTGTTAGTAGCTGTGAGCCTAGAATGTGAGTAATTTTTGTGAATTAGTTGAAGTAAAGCAGTTGTTTGGCATTTTGTCGGTAATCGTTAAAGTCGATGAAGTTTAATCTTTGATTGTTGCTCCCTCGACCGGAAGTGGTGGGTCGAACGTAACCTGAACCATCCTGAGCTAGCTGGAGGACCACTTCTGGTACGATACCTAGTGAACACAACATTCTTTTCTTATTATTAAATTAACGTCTTAATTTTGTTTAGTCTAGTTTATTAATAGTCATCTCTATTAATAGTAATTCAGTCTTCATGAGACCTCCACATACAACGGTCTAAGACTGATCGACTTCGCCGCGGCACGAAACATGGTAGTAAGTAGCACCAGATTTAAGCACCTTGACATCCACAAGGCCACAAGGCTGTCCCCGGATCAAAAAACGCCAAACCAAATTGATCATGTTGTAATCGACGGAAGGCATGCCTCTAGTGTTCTAGATCTGCGTACATTTCGGGGGGTCAACATTGACTCCGACCATTATCTTGTTGCAGCCAAGATCCGCATGCGATTATGCAATGCGAAGAACATACGCACAGGAATGCAACGAAAGCTAGACGTCGCTAAGCTGCTCAACTCTCGGTTAAGGTCAACCAACCAACCTCTGGACCCGACGACGGCGGCGGACTTTGGGCGCATATATCCTACTCCATACGCGTTGCCGCTGAAGAACTCATTGGTTTCCGGCGCCTGCAACCTTGGAGCCAATAGTACGATCAGAAGTGTCGCATCGCGACAGCAGTAAAAAACGCCGCATATAGAAAAACGCTGCAGACAGCTGCAACGCGAGCCGTGCGAGAAAATTACCGCGAAAGAGGAAGGAAGAGAGGCGCCTTTTCAGACGCAAGAAAAGAGAGCAGGAAAAGCGTGAGCGTGAGGAACAAGAGGTATACTAGGGCAAGAAGGATGCACGAAAATTCTATCAACAGGTTAAGCGTCTAACCCAAGGTTTCAAGCCCGGACCATCCAATTGTAAACACGAAAATGGAGATCTGAATAACAACAACTCAAAAACAATAAAGCAGCGGGTGCTGACGGCCTGTCAGCTAAATTGTTTAAAACTGTCAGCGATGAATTGATAAGGCGCATGCTCATCAGCAAAATCAGCAAAATATAGCTAGCGGATATACATAAGAAAGGAGACCCAACAATCTGCGCCAACTATCGAGATATAAGTCATATTTCCATCGCATATAAAGTTCTCTAAAGCGTACTGTGTGAAAGATTAAAGCCGATTACAAAAACACTGATTGTACCTTATCAGTGTTGCTTTCGACCTGGAAAGTCCACCATAGACCAGATTTTCACGCTACGACAAATCCTGGAGAAAATCCACGAAAATCAAATTGGCACACACCATCTCTTTGTCGATTTTAAAGCTACGTTCGATAGCCCGAGAAGGGATACGCATCAATGTCTGAGTTCGATATACCTGCAAAGTTGATAAGACTTTGCAGAATGACGTTTAGCAATACACGCAGCTAAACGAAGGAAATCAAGTAAGGAAATGACCTTCCTTTATGTAAGGGAACCTTTAATACCGAAAGAGGTTTCAGGCAAGGCGATCCACTGTCTTGTGATCTCTTTAACATCATCATGGAGGGGATCGTACGAAAGGCCGGTGTGCATCGTAATGGCAACATTTTCTATAAAGGTGTCCAGCTCCTTGCGTACGCTGATGATATTGATATTGTCGGCAGAACCAAGAGAGATGTTACCGCTGCTTTCCCCGCTATCGAAAAGGAATAAGCCAAAGTGGGTTTGACGATAAATGAGGGTAAAACAAAGTATATTCTGTCTACAAACAAAAGAGCCCGGCGTTTAGACTCCACGTTTCATCCGGTAGCTATAACCTTGAAGTAGTCAAGGAGTTTGTACCCCTTGGCACCGCCATTAATAACAACAGCGAAGCTAGCTTGGAGATGAAGCGAAGAACAAGAATTGCTAATAGGTGCTACTATGGGCTCAGTAAGCAACTAATTTCCAGAGCCCTCTCTCGATCGACAAAACTAACACTCTACAAGACGCTCGTTCTACTTGTGCTGCTTTATGGCGCTGAGGTATGGGTAGTTTCGCAAACTGACGCAGCCGCTCTGGGGGTGTTCAAAAGAAAAGTGCTTCGCAAAATCTTAGGTCATGTTCGAGTCGGCGATGACTATCACATCCGAATGAACCACGAGCTGTATGAGCTCTACGAAGGCATTGACGAAGTTCGTCATATAACTGTGCAGCGACTACGCTGGCTGGGTCATGTCCATCGTATGGACGACGAAGTTCCAGCGTAAAAGGTGCTCGAGGCGAGGGTCGATGAATTTATGTACAAATTGCTTAAATTAATAAAATTTAAATGTTTCTCAAAGATAATATCATAAATAATAAGTTTTTAATAACTTTTAATTTTTGGGTCACGGTGGACTTTTCTGTGGAAATGGCCATATCAAGTTTCATCATCAAAACGTGTACAACAGAGGAATAAGCATGAGTTCGTAAAAGTGGGCATAGATAGGATGCGACCACGCCCATTTTTTTAACAGTTGTCGACAATAACCGGATGAACTAAATTACCAAATCTTTATCTCTTACGGTAAAAGCCATCTGATATAAAGCTTAATGATTTAATGATTTCTGGGCGGTAAAAGTGGGCGTGACAACATTTATCTATGCATAGTGACTGCCACTTGGACTCATAGCACCTGCGTACCAAGATTTACTTTCAAAACGTGAACTTCCCAGGAATTAAAATTATTTCTGAAAAGTGGGGCTAGATATTGTACCTGTTTTTTGTACAGTTGCCGACAGTAACCATCTGAACTAAATTTTAGTTTTATACGATCAAAACCGCCTGATATATAGCATTTTTTTTTTGGTTTGTGGGCGATAGAGCCAATTTGAGTTGTATGGGAGGTACGATGCCCTCTTGTTCAATCAACACTAAACTTCACATGCACACTCTTAAAATGTTGCCTTAGTCTCCATAAAAATTTCATTAAGATTGGTTGAGCGGTTTTGGACTTTATACGTTATATACACACATACAAACATACCCACATGCATACATCCACATACATAGATAATAACGACAAAGAAAAGCTGACAACGATAATAACAAAAAAAAAACGAAATGACCATTTCAGCCCTTGAAAGGACTTTGACCGAGCTTCTTATGATCAATTGTGTTGTGCGTGTTGTGAAATGTTTGAACACAAATGATCGAGAACTGGACCTAGAAGTTTTATGCAAGAAGCTTTTCATGGCAGTTTTTACTCTCTGAGGTTTGCCATTGTCTGCAGGGAGGTAACGACCGAATAGAAAAATTAGTTAAATTGAAAAAACTTTCAGTTTCAGGTGGGATTTTGTACGAGGGTTCTCTGGCGTATGGGCCACACACTCTACCCACTACGCCACGGCCGCCACAACGATAAGGACAGCAGAGATAAAAAAGAAGAGAAAGAAAAAATATTTAGGCCAGGTGAAAACCGTTACTATTAGTTATAGGACAGTAAGATGCAAAAATGGCACGATGAGAGAACAAAAAATATATTGTAATAAGCAAAAAAAAATAAAATTTTATTAGATAAGTATTTCAAATGTCCTAAAGTTAGATAATTTACTTCAGTATTGTTGTAAACCCACTCATAAGGAGGATAAGATAATCTACTAGATATGTAATAAATCGGTACTTGTTATTATATCTAGATAAAGAAAATAAATAAAGTTTGAGATGAGTATAAATCGATAATTTAGTTTGATTAAAATTTCTTCACCATCACTGGAATGCGACAACAGGGACAAGAACTATAGGTTTGCACACGAATCACACGCCACTTTTTCGTCTATTTACCTGAAACTACTTTGAAGTGTGAATTTGTGAAAGTTTGAGTTAGACGACGAAATTGCTCATCGACTAAAACCTCAAACGCAAAAGAAGAGAAAAAAAGAGAAGAAAAAAACAATGTCTGTATAGCTGAAACTAGATTGGAGGGACTAATTAAGTTGATTCACTTACGAGAGTTAGCGGACGAAATTGTCCATCGACTTAAATCTCAATCGCACATGAAGAGAAAAAAAAAAAAAAATTCTTATTTTGGGGCACGGAGGTATTAAGGTATGGTCCGTCATAGGAAGTGACATTAAAAAGCCAATAACCTTTTTATAAGCTCTTAAGAAAATTGATTATTGAAAGAGAAAAAATATATTTTTTAATCCTAATTTTGAACTTAAAAGGTAATAACTTGTCCATCTACTAATTGCTATTCCATCTGTCAGAAACCAATGTGAACTCAGTCTCTGATATTTTTTTTTTTGATATTTGATATTTATTTTGATATTGATTAGTACAATAAGATACAAGAAGATCTTTTAAAAGTACAACATAGTCATATATATATATAATCAACAGCAAACTTTAAATTGAAATACTTTAATTAACTTAAAATACTAAATATATAATTAATTATGAGTTTAATAACAAATTAAAAAACTAGAACAAAGGAAAAAAAAAATTGAATAAAACAAAGATGAAAAACAGTAAGAAAAATGTCAGAAAGAATAGTTAGAAGAAAAAAGAGTTATAGATAATTAGATGTTTGAGTAGTATAGCATAATAGATGACTTAAATTTATTCGTACTGACAGTAGATTTTAAGCTTACAGGTAATGAATTCCAGAGTTTGATGGCGTTGATGAAAAAGAGTCGTTTAGTAATTAAGAAGTTGAATTTAGGCAGTATAAGATTGCATCTTCGAGTGGAAACACTGAATCGTATCTTTTCATATATGTATGCAGGAGTCTTATAAGTTATTAGTTTATGCAAAAATAAACAATTCCTCGCATTTAAATAGTTTAGAATACTACAAACCAAAATGCTTTTACTTTCTTCAGATACATGCTCAAAGCGTCTCAGGCCAAACACGTATCTTGCCGCATCATTAAAGGCAACTAGAATTTTATGCGAAGAGTGCGAGTCAAGATTGCTATATATCAGTTCAGAGTAAGATATAATTGGTAGTATTAATTGAACAACAAGCCTCTTTTTTGTCTTAGTTGGAGTATATCTAGCAGACAATCGTAAACATCGAAGCGCGTAGTAAACTCGTTGAACGATATTGTTGACATGATCAGAGCATGAAAGTCTACTATTAATATAAAAACCTAAACTTTTAACTTTATAAACCATTAGTAGACAATTATTATTTAAGAAAATCTGTGGTATTTGTTCGTGGTCAAGTTTATCTCTGGAGATAGGAAGAACGTAAGATGTGTTGGCATTAACGCTTAGTTTGTTATCTGATGCGCACTTCGAGATTGCAGTTAAGTCTTCATTTCGTCTATAACATAAATCATCAAGTCCTATTCGATTGGAAAAATATAACTGAATATCATCAGCATAGCCATGCATTGACACGTTTTTGCAGACAGTAAAAATATCATTTATAAAAATACTAAAGAGCAAAGGTCCAAGAATAGATCCTTGGGGTATTCCCATTTTAACATACTTGTATTCTAAAAAACGGTTAGCGATCTTTACTCTTTGCTTTCTTCCATATAAATAATTGGCAATAAGATTGACAGCACTTCTAGAAAAACCAAACAAACACTTAAGTTTTTGAACTAATACAAAATGGTTCCCAGAGTCAAACGCTTTTGAAAAATCTAAAAGGCATAAAAGAGTAATATGATCTGCATCATAAGATGTACGCATATCATCAAGAATTTTAAGTGTTGCAGTTGCGCAACTATGCCCTGATCGGAAGTCAGATTGGTATGGCGATAGGAGCTTACTCGTATTATAATAATAAAATATTATTAATTTAAAATGCTGTCAATGCATTTTGTTCCCGGTGGCACAATGTTGTCAGTTTATTTCTCACGACAATGGCAACAACATGCTTGTTATTTAAGCCGCTCGCTTGTTACCATTTAAGTTATGGCACACACAAAATTGGCTAGGTTAGCTTAGGACTCATGTATTGATATAATCATACTATTTTCGTAATATGATCTATGCGATCATATGTTCTACGTATGTATGTGTTAGACGTATATGTTAGACGTATGTTATACATTATAACAATCGTACTATTGTCGTATAGTATCTATGCGATACACGTATGGTTTTCCATTATAATAATCGTGTTATTTCGTAATTTGATTTGTGCGATATATGTATGTTCTACATTAACAAGATTACTTTCTATTGAAAATTCATATATTTTGTCTTCATCAAAGCCTTTGATGAAAACGAACATGTTTGATGCAAGTGACTCATTTAAGGTGACTGTTCCTTATTCAAAAGTTGTCTATTCAAAAGGCTGTTGTGGCGGTTAGAGTCTATGATAATTTGATGTATGGTATATGGCTTAGATTCCGAAAAGCTTATTACAAAGGAGTGAATGATTGACGGAATCGAAGGCTTTGGAGAAGTCAACAAGGCAGAGTAGAGTTAAAAAATTCTGATCATAAGAAATTCTGATATCATCGAAAATTTTAACTGCAGCAGTAGCACAACTGTGTCCAGTCCTGAAACCTGACTGTAACGGTGATAATAAGTTATTTGATGTTAGGTATTCAGAAATTTGGTTGACCATAATATGTTCAAAGACTTTTCCCAGAGCTGGCAATATACTTATAGGTCTATAATCATTAGGTACAGAGGCAGATGAAGATTTTGCGATAGGCAAGACCGTGGCAGCCTTCCATAATTCGGGAAATTGAGAAGATGTTAAACAATGGTTTAAGATGTGAGTAAAAGGGGATATTAAAAAAGGCATTACTAACTTAACAAACTTAATAGGCATTCCGTCAATTCCTACAGCATTTGAGTTGATATTCATTATGCACTTAGCAACATAGTCTTCTCTTACAGCAGTAAATTCAAAGGATGGAAACAGAGAGTTACTTATCAATACTGGCAACTCACAACTGTTAACACTGCTTGCTAAGACAGGGCTTCCGTTTGCTAAGAAGAAGTGATTTAGCTCATCAGGATTTAAGGTGCACTCATTGTTATTTTTGTTAAACACTCTATATCTTTTAATGTTCTGCCATAACATCTTTGAATTTAAGTTTGAGTTTAGCTTAGAATTAAAGAAATTTATCTTACTTGGTCTGATCATGACAGTAGCTGCATTTCGAGCTCTTCTAAAGTCATCCCAGTTAGCATTAGAAGGATTAATTTTCCATTTTGAGTGCAGTTTATTTCTTAGTCTAATTGCAACTAAAACACGATTCGTGAACCAGGGACAACAATTATTTGAAACTTGAACACTACGCAACGGAACATGACGGGCAAATATAACATTTAACTTCTCCATGAAAACCATAAGTTTATCATCAACCGATTCATAAAACCAGCAATCATTCCATTGCACGGTAGTTAGGTCTTGAAATAAGGCAGAGGAGTTTATTGATTTAAAGTCATAATAAGAGAAACTTGCAGGAGATTTTCTACCTAGATGAATATCAAGACAACAGAAAAGTAAATCATGATCAGACAAGAAAGTTATTTGATCAAATTTAAGAAGAAGAGAACTATCAGAGACTAGACAAACATCAAGCAGACTTGGCTCACAACCATGCATGTAACGAGTGGGAACAATATTATTCAAAATATTCAATCCACACATAGAAGATTGGTAATTGAAGTTTTCACTGACAGAGTCATTAAGCAACAGATTAATATCAAAATCACCACAAACAAAAATAAAATCATAATCAATAATTTTACTGGTTAAATCTGAAAAAAAAGTTTCTATGCTATGGTAACGAAGCGGATTATAAACACAAGAAACTAAAATTTTCGCATTATTATCAAAAATTTCAACATTAAGGAACTCACAGACATCATCAGACATATTTTTATTCACAAATTTAACATTAAGATTGGACTTACAAAACACAGCCACACCACCACCTCTTCTACCAAGCCTATCGTTGCGCAAAATATTAAAGCCATTTATTTTGTAGTGTGAATCGGGAAATTCGCTCTTAAACCAAGTTTCTGCGACACAAATTACATCCACAGACGAGTTCTCAATTTATGAAAAATTTTTTATATATTTATGTCCGTGGACTTTTAATAGCAGAACTAATCCCCAACAAAAAAAAAGGCAATTTTACCGGAGAGAAAAAACAACACATTAAAACGTAATTAAAACTATGCGTGTATATGTGTTGGATATATTAAGAACTAACATTATGAAGTGATATTTAAGACTTATTTGTAACTGATTTTTTTTAAATCCCCATAATAATTTCAAAGAAAATACAAAAAAGGTGGAATATGCCATTTTGCCAAGCGTCTACTAATACGAGTATATATATATGATAATAAGAAATGTAAAAGAAATATAAAGGAACGTAGGCCAGAAATAAAATGTATTTCTTTAAGCAGGTAGTCGCAGTCGTCACCGTTCGAAAAGGCAAAGCAAAAATTCTTCGTGAAGGCTGCGCCTTCTTTTATCTGGAAGAACTACGTTTATTTTGCCCTCTCAAAAAAAGAGCGCCCTTTTTACCGGTGAGCAAAAGATCGCCAAGGATTGTGTTGTCTGGCCAAAAAACAGTACTGGATTCTATGCAACCTGCCCAAGGTGTCTAGATTTGGTCGAGGAACTCATCATAACGGAAAATTCAAGCGGATGTGCATGTTAAGTGATTCAACGTGAAGCAAAATATCAAGTTATTCTATATTAAAAATATTACATACACACGCATGTTTTTAAACCTTGATTTGAATACAAAAAAAAGGGAAATTTTTGCTTATCCTAATAAAAATATAATATCTGCGTCAGGTCGCGAAGACTATACCTAGATATATATAAAAAAAGGGAAGGAAACAAATTTTGAGTACCAAAACCGTGACACACTATACTTACCTTCAAAACCTGAAATCATACTTACGTTAATTGTTAAGTATTAAATTGAGAAAATAATAAAATATTGGAATTGATACCCACCTTAAATGTTAAATGTTATCTATTGAAAACGCTGTTTATACTTAGCTTAGTTGTTAAGAGAATAGTTAATATTAATGCTTCTTGTAAAAAAAAAAAACAAAAGGAAAAAATTTGTAATACCTGTGAAAGAAAATTGTAAAGAAAAGTAGGAAAGAGAAGTATCAGGACACCACAATCCACCAATCTTCGTGTTGATAGTTAAAAAAAAAATATAAAAGTTCGATATTAATCAGGTTTGTTTAAGTTAAACAAACCGTCGCGTTAATTTAGCCTGGTGTGTCATTCATGCCACGATGTGTTCTGCTTTTTTGCCAGCGAGTAATTAAAAATACTCCCCTTTGTGACACACCGTTTATAGAGCTCTATCAAGGTACAAAAAATAAAAATATATAATCATTCATGCACCTATTGGTTGCCAATAAAGACCCTTGTTGTTGTGTTTTTCTCTTTTTTACTGTTTCGCTTTGTTCTAAATCTAGCAGGACAGTGTCGGACGATTAAAAATATATAGATTTCGATAGTATATGTAGGATACTTATACTTGAATATTTATAGACTATTCTTAGGAAAAAAAACCGAATGTATTCCATCGACTAAACATATCAAATTAAGTTTTTTGTTGTTTTCTTTAATAAATTTATAATATACTCATATTTTCTTGTAGTCTTATTTGAGTGAGTTAGTAGTTGTTCAAGTGACAGCCTGATTTTGCTGTTTAATGTACGGAGATTGCCCGCAAATATCAAAAAAGGAGCAACCAAGGTTGGAAAGGCAAAGCACGAAGACGTAACATCTGGTCTCCGTGTCCGTATGCATTAGTTTTAGATTTTATGTTTTTTTTTTTTTTTGTTTCTGTGAGGGACTTATAGTAGCTTTTTTTGTTAACTTGGGGAAAACTTCGGCCACTCTGTTAGTAGCTGTGAGCCTAGAATGTGAGTAATTTTTGTGAATTAGTTGAAGTAAAGCAGTTGTTTGGCATTTTGTCGGTAATCGTTAAAGTCGATGAAGTTTAATCTTTGATTGTTGCTCCCTCGACCGGAAGTGGTGGGTCGAACGTAACCTGAACCATCCTGAGCTAGCTGGAGGACCACTTCTGGTACGATACCTAGTGAACACAACATTCTTTTCTTATTATTAAATTAACGTCTTAATTTTGTTTAGTCTAGTTTATTAATAGTCATCTCTATTAATAGTAATTCAGTCTTCATGAGACCTCCACATACAACGGTCTAAGACTGATCGACTTCGCCGCGGCACGAAACATGGTAGTAAGTAGCACCAGATTTAAGCACCTTGACATCCACAAGGCCACAAGGCTGTCCCCGGATCAAAAAACGCCAAACCAAATTGATCATGTTGTAATCGACGGAAGGCATGCCTCTAGTGTTCTAGATCTGCGTACATTTCGGGGGGTCAACATTGACTCCGACCATTATCTTGTTGCAGCCAAGATCCGCATGCGATTATGCAATGCGAAGAACATACGCACAGGAATGCAACGAAAGCTAGACGTCGCTAAGCTGCTCAACTCTCGGTTAAGGTCAACCAACCAACCTCTGGACCCGACGACGGCGGCGGACTTTGGGCGCATATATCCTACTCCATACGCGTTGCCGCTGAAGAACTCATTGGTTTCCGGCGCCTGCAACCTTGGAGCCAATAGTACGATCAGAAGTGTCGCATCGCGACAGCAGTAAAAAACGCCGCATATAGAAAAACGCTGCAGACAGCTGCAACGCGAGCCGTGCGAGAAAATTACCGCGAAAGAGGAAGGAAGAGAGGCGCCTTTTCAGACGCAAGAAAAGAGAGCAGGAAAAGCGTGAGCGTGAGGAACAAGAGGTATACTAGGGCAAGAAGGATGTACGAAAATTCTATCAACAGGTTAAGCGTCTAACCCAAGGTTTCAAGCCCGGACCATCCAATTGTAAACACGAAAATGGAGATCTGAATAACAACAACTCAAAAACAATAAAGCAGCGGGTGCTGACGGCCTGTCAGCTAAATTGTTTAAAACTGTCAGCGATGAATTGATAAGGCGCATGCTCATCAGCAAAATCAGCAAAATATAGCTAGCGGATATACATAAGAAAGGAGACCCAACAATCTGCGCCAACTATCGAGATATAAGTCATATTTCCATCGCATATAAAGTTCTCTAAAGCGTACTGTGTGAAAGATTAAAGCCGATTACAAAAACACTGATTGTACCTTATCAGTGTTGCTTTCGACCTGGAAAGTCCACCATAGACCAGATTTTCACGCTACGACAAATCCTGGAGAAAATCCACGAAAATCAAATTGGCACACACCATCTCTTTGTCGATTTTAAAGCTACGTTCGATAGCCCGAGAAGGGATACGCATCAATGTCTGAGTTCGATATACCTGCAAAGTTGATAAGACTTTGCAGAATGACGTTTAGCAATACACGCAGCTAAACGAAGGAAATCAAGTAAGGAAATGACCTTCCTTTATGTAAGGGAACCTTTAATACCGAAAGAGGTTTCAGGCAAGGCGATCCACTGTCTTGTGATCTCTTTAACATCATCATGGAGGGGATCGTACGAAAGGCCGGTGTGCATCGTAATGGCAACATTTTCTATAAAGGTGTCCAGCTCCTTGCGTACGCTGATGATATTGATATTGTCGGCAGAACCAAGAGAGATGTTACCGCTGCTTTCCCCGCTATCGAAAAGGAATCAGCCAAAGTGGGTTTGACGATAAATGAGGGTAAAACAAAGTATATTCTGTCTACAAACAAAAGAGCCCGGCGTTTAGACTCCACGTTTCATCCGGTAGCTATAACCTTGAAGTAGTCAAGGAGTTTGTACCCCTTGGCACCGCCATTAATAACAACAGCGAAGCTAGCTTGGAGATGAAGCGAAGAACAAGAATTGCTAATAGGTGCTACTATGGGCTCAGTAAGCAACTAAGGTCCAGAGCCCTCTCTCGATCGACAAAACTAACACTCTACAAGATGCCCGTTCTATATGTGCTTCTTTATGGCGCTGAGGTATGGGTAGTTTCGCAAACTGACGCAGCCGCTCTGGGGGTGTTCAAAAGAAAAGTGCTTCGCAAAATCTTAGGTCATGTTCGAGTCGGCGATGACTATCACATCCGAATGAACCACGAGCTGTATGAGCTCTACGAAGGCATTGACGAAGTTCGTCATATAACTGTGCAGCGACTACGCTGGCTGGGTCATGTCCATCGTATGGACGACGAAGTTCCAGCGTAAAAGGTGCTCGAGGCGAAGGTCGATGAATTTATGTACAAATTGCTTAAATTAATAAAATTTAAATGTTTCTCAAAGATAATATCATAAATAATAAGTTTTTAATAACTTTTAATTTTTGGGTCACGGTGGACTTTTCTGTGGAAATGGCCATATCAAGTTTCATCATCAAAACGTGTACAACAGAGGAATAAGCATGAGTTCGTAAAAGTGGGCATAGATAGGATGCGACCACGCCCATTTTTTTAACAGTTGTCGACAATATCCGGATGAACTAAATTACCAAATCTTTATCTCTTACGGTAAAAGCCATCTGATATAAAGCTTAATGATTTAATGATTTTTGGGCGGTGAAAGTGGGCGTGACAACATTTATAAATGCATAGTGACTGCCACTTGGACTCATAGCACCTGCGTACCAAGATTTACTTTCAAAACGTGAACATCCCAGGAATTAAAATTATTTCTGAAAAGTGGGGCTAGATATTGTACCTGTTTTTTGTACAGTTGCCGACAGTAACCATCTGAACTAAATTTTAGTTTTATACGATCAAAACCGCCTGATATATAGCATTTTTTTTTTTGGTTTGTGGGCGATAGAGCCAATTTGAGTTATATGGGAGGTACGATGCCCTCTTGTTCAATCAACACTAAACTTCACATGCACACTCTTAAAATGTTGCCTTAGTCTCCATAAAAATTTCATTAAGATTGGTTGAGCGGTTTTGGACTTTATACGTTATATACACACATACAAACATACCCACATGCATACATCCACATACATAGATAATAACGACAAAGAAAAGCTGACAACGATAATAACAAAAAAAAAACGAAATGACCATTTCAGCCCTTGAAAGGACTTTGACCGAGCTTCTTATGATCAATTGTGTTGTGCGTGTTGTGAAATGTTTGAACACAAATGATCGAGAACTGGACCTAGAAGTTTTATGCAAGAAGCTTTTCATGGCAGTTTTTACTCTCTGAGGTTTGCCATTGTCTGCAGGGAGGTAACGACCGAATAGAAAAATTAGTTAAATTGAAAAAACTTTCAGTTTCAGGTGGGATTTTGTACGAGGGTTCTCTGGCGTATGGGCCACACACTCTACCCACTACGCCACGGCCGCCACAACGATAAGGACAGCAGAGATAAAAAAGAAGAGAAAGAAAAAATATTTAGGCCAGGTGAAAACCGTTACTATTAGTTATAGGACAGTAAGATGCAAAAATGGCACGATGAGAGAACAAAAAATATATTGTAATAAGCAAAAAAAAATAAAATTTTATTAGATAAGTATTTCAAATGTCCTAAAGTTAGATAATTTACTTCAGTATTGTTGTAAACCCACTCATAAGGAGGATAAGATAATCTACTAGATATGTAATAAATCGGTACTTGTTATTATATCTAGATAAAGAAAATAAATAAAGTTTGAGATGAGTATAAATCGATAATTTAGTTTGATTAAAATTTCTTCACCATCACAGGAATGCGACAACAGGGACAAGAACTATAGGTTTGCACACGAATCACACGCCACTTTTTCGTCTATTTACCTGAAACTACTTTGAAGTGTGAATTTGTGAAAGTTTGAGTTAGACGACGAAATTGCTCATCGACTAAAACCTCAAACGCAAAAGAAGAGAAAAAAAGAGAAGAAAAAAACAATGTCTGTATAGCTGAAACTAGATTGGAGGGACTAATTAAGTTGATTCACTTACGAGAGTTAGCGGACGAAATTGTCCATCGACTTAAATCTCAATCGCACATGAAGAGAAAAAAAAAAAAATTCTTATTTTGGGGCACGGAGGTATTAAGGTATGGTCCGTCATAGGAAGTGACATTAAAAAGCCAATAACCTTTTTATAAGCTCTTAAGAAAATTGATTATTGAAAGAGAAAAAATATATTTTTTAATCCTAATTTTGAACTTAAAAGGTAATAACTTGTCCATCTACTAATTGCTATTCCATCTGTCAGAAACCAATGTGAACTCAGTCTCTGATATTTTTTTTTTTGATATTTGATATTTATTTTGATATTGATTAGTACAATAAGATACAAGAAGATCTTTTAAAAGTACAACATAGTCATATATATATATAATCAACAGCAAACTTTAAATTGAAATACTTTAATTAACTTAAAATACTAAATATATAATTAATTATGAGTTTAATAACAAATTAAAAAACTAGAACAAAGGAAAAAAAAAATTGAATAAAACAAAGATGAAAAACAGTAAGAAAAATGTCAGAAAGAATAGTTAGAAGAAAAAAGAGTTATAGATAATTAGATGTTTGAGTAGTATAGCATAATAGATGACTTAAATTTATTCGTACTGACAGTAGATTTTAAGCTTACAGGTAATGAATTCCAGAGTTTGATGGCGTTGATGAAAAAGAGTCGTTTAGTAATTAAGAAGTTGAATTTAGGCAGTATAAGATTGCATCTTCGAGTGGAAACACTGAATCGTATCTTTTCATATATGTATGCAGGAGTCTTATAAGTTATTAGTTTATGCAAAAATAAACAATTCCTCGCATTTAAATAGTTTAGAATACTACAAACCAAAATGCTTTTACTTTCTTCAGATACATGCTCAAAGCGTCTCAGGCCAAACACGTATCTTGCCGCATCATTAAAGGCAACTAGAATTTTATGCGAAGAGTGCGAGTCAAGATTGCTATATATCAGTTCAGAGTAAGATATAATTGGTAGTATTAATTGAACAACAAGCCTCTTTTTTGTCTTAGTTGGAGTATATCTAGCAGACAATCGTAAACATCGAAGCGCGTAGTAAACTCGTTGAACGATATTGTTGACATGATCAGAGCATGAAAGTCTACTATTAATATAAAAACCTAAACTTTTAACTTTATTAACCATTAGTAGACAATTATTATTTAAGAAAATCTGTGGTATTTGTTCGTGGTCAAGTTTATCTCTGGAGATAGGAAGAACGTAAGATGTGTTGGCATTAACGCTTAGTTTGTTATCTGATGCGCACTTCGAGATTGCAGTTAAGTCTTCATTTCGTCTATAACATAAATCATCAAGTCCTATTCGATTGGAAAAATATAACTGAATATCATCAGCATAGCCATGCATTGACACGTTTTTGCAGACAGTAAAAATATCATTTATAAAAATACTAAAGAGCAAAGGTCCAAGAATAGATCCTTGGGGTATTCCCATTTTAACATACTTGTATTCTAAAAAACGGTTAGCGATCTTTACTCTTTGCTTTCTTCCATATAAATAATTATCAATAAGATTGACAGCACTTCTAGAAAAACCAAACAAACACTTAAGTTTTTGAACTAATACAAAATGGTTCCCAGAGTCAAACGCTTTTGAAAAATCTAAAAGGCATAAAAGAGTAATATGATCTGCATCATAAGATGTACGCATATCATCAAGAATTTTAAGTGTTGCAGTTGCGCAACTATGCCCTGATCGGAAGTCAGATTGGTATGGCGATAGGAGCTTACTCGTATTATAATAATAAAATATTATTAATTTAAAATGCTGTCAATGCATTTTGTTCCCGGTGGCACAATGTTGTCAGTTTATTTCTCACGACAATGGCAACAACATGCTTGTTATTTAAGCCGCTCGCTTGTTACCATTTAAGTTATGGCACACACAAAATTGGCTAGGTTAGCTTAGGACTCATGTATTGATATAATCATACTATTTTCGTAATATGATCTATGCGATCATATGTTCTACGTATGTATGTGTTAGACGTATATGTTAGACGTATGTTATACATTATAACAATCGTACTATTGTCGTATAGTATCTATGCGATACACGTATGGTTTTCCATTATAATAATCGTGTTATTTCGTAATTTGATTTGTGCGATATATGTATGTTCTACATTAACAAGATTACTTTCTATTGAAAATTCATATATTTTGTCTTCATCAAAGCCTTTGATGAAAACGAACATGTTTGATGCAAGTGACTCATTTAAGGTGACTGTCCCTTATTCAAAAGTTGTCTATTCAAAAGGCTGTTGTGGCGGTTAGAGTCTATGATAATTTGATGTATGGTATATGGCTTAGATTCCGAAAATTCTGTGCTTTTGTAAAGTAGTATACTGAATTGAGTCCAAATCAAGTAAATGAACCGTTAAGGAGCATTTATGTAGATATCATTCAAGTTATGCAATGATACCTACTAGCACAATAAATGTTCCTTAACTGCCAATAAATAAGTTTGTCATACCCATTCTTGTTCAAAATTGGTTAGGTTAGCTTAGGACTCATGCATTAATTCTAAATACTGATTGATTTGACGAGCCATAATGGATTCGCAGATTTTGGAAAAAGTAGACAGAATACTAATTGGTCTATAATCTTTCACATCTGAGGACGCGTGCGTTACTTTGGCAATTGGTGTAACTGTAGATTGTTTCCACGTTGATGGAAAACAAGAAGTTGTAAAGCAGTGATTTATAATGTGTGTCAAAGGTTTTACAATATAAGGTAATATAATTTTAATGAATTTTAGAGAAAATCCATCATCACCAACAGCGTTGGATTTTATTTTCATTAAAGACTTAAGGACATCATATTCAGTAACATTCAAAAAAGAAAATTTGTCTTCATCACGGAATTGTTGATCAATGCATTGAAAGTCAACATTCGAGGGTACATTATTTGAAAGAAAAAAATAATTTAAATGATTAGGGTCGATGTCACAATTCAAATCAGATTTACTACACACGCCGAGACTACGTATTTTTTTCCATAGTTCCTTAGATGGAAGAGTGTAATTCAATTTTCGCTGAAAAAATCTTTTTTTGGAATGTCGTATTGCTGAGACAGCTTCATTGCGCGCACGCTTGAAATGTTCCCAATTTACAACATTACGGTGCTTTCTCCATTTGTTATATAATTTGTTCCTTCTTTTTATGACTAAACTAACGAATGACGTGAACCAAGGACAAGACTTATTTTTTATTACTGATGTACGAAGAGGAACGAAATTTTCAAAAGCATGGCTAACATGGGAGACAAGAATATTTAACTTCTCATCCACAGTCTCGCAGAACCAACAATCATTCCAACGGATATGAGAAATATTATCATACAACAGAGAATAATCAATGGAATTGTAATCGCGATAAGAAATAGTCGTTGGAACAGAATTACGACAAGCATTATAATTAATTGTACAAAAAAGCAGATCATGGTCAGAGATAAATGAAATTGATCAAAAAGTAGAAGCATGGACTCATCAGAAAGTATTAAGACATCGAGTAGACTAGGGGTAGCATTGGGAGCAAAACGAGTTGGAAGAGAAGAGTTAATAATTGTCATTCCAGCTGCATTGACTTTGTCGTAAAAATTATCATAAATATTGTCCTTCTTAAGCAAGTTCACATTAAAATCACCGCAAATAGAAAAGAAGTCATATTCAGTCGCACGATTGCAAAGATCCACGAAATAAGGTTCAACACTATAACATCTGTTGGGATTGTATACGCAAGAGACAAATATTTTAAAATTGGAATCAGAAATTTCTACATTTATAAATGCGACGTCAGACTCATTGGATTTATTGATAAGGTTTGACCTTAAATATGATTTGCAATAAATAGCAACTCCGCCTCCTCGTTGACCCGTTCTGTCATTTCTAAACAAAGTATAATTCGGGATATTGTAGTATACGTAAGGAATTTCGGAAATAAACCATGTCTCAGAGACACAAATAATGTCTACATTTGATTTATCAAAAACGTATCTTACAAAATCGAGTTTTGAATGATTCAAACGTCTAGCATTAAAATGGACTATAGACAAACCAACACGTTGTTTAGACAAAATATCAATTAACAGTTTACAATTATCATCAACACCATAAGAAGCACTAGAATTCATAGGAACGACAGGCAACATAGTCAGACGAATAACAAAAAGCTTTAATAATAATAATCTTATAAAGATCTAATATACTACAATCAAACATCTTATATAAGGGTAAATAAGAAAGAGAGAACATAGTTAGAGGCATATTTGTTAAGAAAAAAAGAAAGTATTTTAGAATATAAAGAAAACTAAAACAAAAAGGTAAAAAAGCTGAAATAACATTAAAATTATCTGCTAGGAGACACAGCTTCGCATGTTGTTCCAATAGCCTCATGCAGTTCATCCAGACTGCTGATGCAGACACTATTTGCATTCCTCTCCAACCTAATATGTACCGAGCCGTTTGGCGTTTAAGAGCAATGGCAGCTTGTAAAATTTTACGATTAAGTACACTGAGGCTTTCGTGGATGTAGATGTTGTCATCAGAGTCAAACCCTGCATTTCTCAGATTCACCGCTGATTTTGTTCGTCTTCGATACGCACCAAATGCTTTGAGAACCCGGTTGCGATCAAAGGCAGAAAAGAATTTAATAATTATAAGAGAGTTAGGTGCTTGCAGGTTCGGTTTGACTCTAAAAATGTCTCTTATTTGCGGTGGATGAAACTCAACAAAAAGGCAGATTTTGTTAAACACACTTTTAAGGTTCTCTTCCTTAGTGAATGGCACTCCAAAGAGAACAGCATCAGTTGAAATGTCAGGAATGATGGGACTCGTGTTGTTGTTATTATTAATTAGATGTGTGGATTTCTCAAGCTGCTCGCATCGAGAGGTCAGAGCACAAATTTGACTATCAAGTGAGAGTAGTTTATTGTCAAAATGATTGATACTAGTTTTTTTTGCAATGACTTCAGTGTTTATTTTAGTCTCAAGCTTGTTTTCTAAACATACAATCTCTTCTTAGAGGCGCTTAAACGAAATGCTATATTGCTGAAGAAGCCGATCCTCCAATTGACGAATTTCTGTTTTTATATTCTTACTCAGGCGCTCTTCCATTTCTTGCAGGTAAGTGCGAAGAGATTGAGATATTGAACTAACACCCTCAGACACAGGCGTGCCATGATTTTTGTTGTTCATACGGTTTGAGTTCTGCAGTAGGTGCTGACGCGTCAATCGGGGTGACGGTGTCATTGGTACGCAAAAATAAGCTGCAGCGATGCACCACAAACGAGAGCAGCAGAAACCAACAGCAACTCAAAGAAAAAAAGCAGCAACAGATGATGTGCTTCACCGGTGTAGGTGGGGGTGCCCAAGCGAACACAC
Organism: Coremacera marginata; assembly: GCA_914767935.1. Taxonomy (NCBI): domain Eukaryota; kingdom Metazoa; phylum Arthropoda; class Insecta; order Diptera; family Sciomyzidae; genus Coremacera; species Coremacera marginata. The sequence continues at coordinate 104,513,563 of OU612046.1, forward strand.
AGAAAAAAGAGAGAGCAGATGATAGCAAGACTAGAAAAACACCGGTAAGAAACAATTGCTAGGCAGGAGCAGTGTAGAAAAGGCGATGACGCATACACGAAGTCACCACAGACGATCCGATTTAGTTTGAGCGTGGGTGGCAGAATCGTCGTTGAAAGCAAAGCTCTGATTGATTTTATTTAGTTGTATTCAAAATATTGAGAGTCGTGGATGACTTTGAGTTTTTTTTTTTTTTTCTTTTTTTAACGTTAGTTGAGTGAACTTGTTAAGATTTGCAGAAATAAGTCATTTGTGTAACATTAGATTTAATTATGAATATTTGACACAGTTTATTGCATTGTGATTGTTTTGTCTTTATTTATTTTATATATTTAATTCACGTAGCACAAATGTAGGCAAGCTACACGCATTTTGTGGTTTGAAATTACGAATAATTTTATAGGTTGCAATAATCAAGATTATAGCGAATATATTCAAGAGTTCGCGAAAACACGTCCGAATTGGTAGGCAGTTAAAACTCAACTTATGTCCTTGAAGAAGTCACAGTTGAGAGGAGCCAAAAAAGAGAGAAAACTCTGTATTTTACCTTGTTAACTACAATCTTAGTTCGTTTGAACTTGAAGGAAGTTGGAGCCGGGGAGAAGACTAGCAGGTTTAAGAAGCACAAAAAAGCCTTTTATGATACCAAAAAAAAAAAAAAATGTATAAAGTTTAACGTTGTAAGAGCCCCACAATTACCCAACAATTACCCAAACCTTGGCTAGGATGGTAAATGAGCCAAGTCCGACGGCCTCGAAGCGGTCTCTGCAGACCTAGGTATGCCTCGGTCGAAGCTCAGGAAAAATGGGGGTGGGGTTGCCTCGGGATATGGAATGACTGGGGTAACAACAATTAAAATGCAGGTACAAAGGGTTAAGGTAGGAATCAGTACAAATGGACGAAGGAAGCGGAAATGACGGAAAAAAGAAAAAATCTACATGGTAAATGGCAAACTGTGAGATTGGGAAGAGGTGTAAGGTTCCCAACCAGGTCTCTAACCGCCCATCCTTCCCCTTTATAACAGTTTTTAGGAGCCCTCGTAAGAAACAAAAAAAAAATCTAGGACGTAGTCCATGATCCCTATCGCCTGTTTCAGGATGATGAACAAATTAAAACCCCTTAAGATTTTAAGGTTTCCATTTTCACTTTATAGCAGTATGTCATGTTTAAGTTTACCTCGATTACAAATATAATAAAGTTTTAGCACTAATTAGGATTAAAATTATGCCTAGTTTTAGTTTAGGTAAGCCTAGTTTAAGTATGGATAACATATTAAGTATAGTTTAAAAGCAGTTGTTAAGGAAGTTCATAATAAAGTTATATATTAATAACGTTCCTAATTAAGTCAAACCGTAATTTGGTTTATCATTAAGTTTAATTCAATGAAATACGTAATTAAGTTATGTTCTAATTAAGATAAGTTAAGTTTAGTCTAGTTTTAAGTTTATAAGCTAAGTTTTATAATTAAGATTATTAATTAAGTCTTAATTACGTTTACAAGTATCGCCTTTTGAAATTCGGCCATATCAAAATTAATATAAAACTCTTCACTAAGTATCATAGTCACATAATAAAATTTTTCGGTAAATATTTTTTGAGTCTTTTAGAACCTTCTTTTGAATAATTCATTAAATTTTCGAATAAAAAACTTTCTTCTGAATTGTCCCAAAGAGGTGATCCTTCAACATTTCTTCTAAACACACCTAGCATCTATATGAATGTCAATTATATGAGCTGGTCCTTTTATTTTTGCCCCCTACAACAGTTTTTCTAAACACACTTCCCAACCAACAATTATTATCTCTATTTTATCCTAAAGACTTCTTGAAGAGAAATTATTAAGATGATACACTTACGATTAACTCTAAACGATATCTGTAAGATACTTGTAAAACTCTTCTAAGCTCATTTTGGCACTATATAAGTGTGAGTTGTAATTTTCAGAACGCCCTTATATCGGCCTCTAAGAGCTCTGAAACAAGATCACCACTCTAAGAAACATTGTCTTAGGCAAGGCTTACAGATCTCTTGCAGATAATATATATATAATATTGTATATGCGTGGTGTGGGGGAACAGGGGACGAACCTTCACATGGCAACGTGTCTGACCGCCTCAACCTGGCGAGGCCAGCATTATCCATGTCAAAATCGTCTCAAGTCGACTCAAACCTCCACGTGGTGTTCCCTGGGCAACGGCAAACTGGCATCCGTCAGTTTGACGGCTAATTTGAGCGGCGGGTCACTCCATAGACCTTAAACATGGAATGTGCGCAGGGTTTGGGTCCCGCCACATTACTTCTGCCCAATGAAAACTAAGCCAGCCTCGGATAAGAACCCCAATTACGTTGACGACCACCGCAAACGAAAAACGGACAATGATTTACGGATATGCACCTGGAATGTCCGAACCCTTTATAGGGAAGGTGCCATTATCCAACTGGCGGAAGCCCTCAAAACGATAAAGGCTGATATCACCACCATCCAGGAAATGCGATGGAAAGGGCAAGGCTGCTCTAAACAAGCACACTGTGATATCTACTACAGCTGCCATGCGGAGAGGCGCGAATTTGGATGTGGATTCGTTGTTAGCCGGAAACTACGTCACCTTGTTTCCCGGTTCACACCTGTCAACGAAAGATTGGCCACGATCCGCATCAAGGCAAAATTTTTCTCCATCAGCCTTATTTGCGCGCACGCCCCGACGGAGGAAAAGGACGAAGCCGTCAAAGACGCTTTCTACGCTAGTCCTGAGGACGTATACGACCACCTTCCGGTCCATGACGTGAAAATAGTCCTCGGCGATTTTAATGCGAAAGTCGGAAGGGAAGGCATCTTTGGCCCCACTGTCGGTCAGTTCATTCTTCATGAGACCTCCACGAACAACGGTCTAAAACTGATTGACTTCGCCGCGGTGCGAAACATGGTAGTTAGTAGCACCAGATTTAAGCACCTCGACATCCACAAGGCCACCTGGCTGTCCCCGGATCAAAAAACGCGAAACCAAATTGATCATGTTGTAATCGACGGAAGGCATGCCTCTAGTGTTCTAGATGTGCGTACATTTCGGGGGGTCAACATTGACTCCGACCATTATCTTGTTGCAGCCAAGATCCGCATACGATTATGCAATGCAAAGAACATACGCACAGGAATGCAACGAAAGCTAGATGTCGCTAAGCTGCAATTACAACGGACTGCCGAAGCCTACTCCGCTCAACTCTCGGTTAAGCTCAACCAACCAACCTCTGGACCCGACGACGCCGGCGGACTTTGGGCGCATACATCCCACTCCATGCGCGCTGCCGCTGAAGAAGTCATTGGTTTCCGGCGCCCGCAACCTCGGAACCAATGGTATGATCAGGAGTGTCGCATTGCGACTGCAGTAAAAAACGCCGCATATAGAAAAACGCTGCAGTCAGCTGCAACGCGAGCCGTGCGAGAAAACTACCGCGAAAAGAGGAAGGAAGAGAGGCGCCTTTTCACACGCAAGAAAAGAGAGCAGGACAAGAAGGATGCACGAAAATTCGATCAACAGGTTAAGCGTCTAACCCAAGGTTTCAAGCCCGGAGCATCCACTTGTAGAGACGAAAATGGAGATCTGAATACGGATACGCAGTGTGTGCTGAGATTGTGGAGACGGCACTTCTCCAATTTACTTACTGGCGACGATTTCACCAATGACGCCCATGGAGAGCGCAGTCCAGAGCTACCAATCAACAATGACGGAGTGGAAGTACCACCACCTAGCCATGATGAGGTTCGAGTTGCTATCCAACGACTCAAAAACAACAAAGCAGCGGGTGCTGACGGCCTGTCAGCTGAATTGTTTAAAACCGGCGGCGATGAATTGATAAGGCGCATGCATCAGCTCATCAGCAAAATATGGCTAGAAGAAAGCATGCCCGACGATTGGAACCTCAGCGTACTGTGCCCTATACTTAAGAAAGGAGACCCAACAATCTGCGCAAGTTATAGAGGTATCAGTCCATCGCATATAAGGTTCTCTCAAGCGTACTATGTTTAAGATTAAAGCCGATTACAAAAACACTGATGGGACCTTATCAGTGTGGCTTTCGACCTGGTAAGTCCACCATAGACCAGATTTTCACGCTACGACAAATCCTGGAGAAAACCCACGAAAATCAAATTGACAGACACCATCTCTTTGTCGATTTTAAAGCTGCGTTCGATAGCCCGAGAAGGGATTGCCTATACGCAACAATGTCTGAGTTCGGTATACCTGCAAAGTTGATTAGACTTTGCAGAATGACGTTGAGCAACACACGCAGCTCCGTCAAGGTAGGAAATGACCTCTCCGAAACCTTCAATACCGAAAGAGGTTTCAAGCAAGGCGATCCACTGTCTTGCGATCTCTTTAACATCATCATGGAGGGGATCGTACGAAAGGCCGGTGTGCATCGTAATGGCACCATTTTCTACAAAGGCGTCCAGCTCCTTGCGTACGCTGATGATATTGATATTGTCGGCAGAACCAAGAGAGATGTTACCGCTGCTTTCGCCGCTATCGAAAAGGAATCAGCCAAAGTGGGTTTGACGATAAATGAGGGCAAAACAAAATATATGCTGTCTACAAACAAGGGAGCTCGGCGTTTAGACTCCCACGTTTCATCCGGCAGCTATAACTTTGAAGTAGTCAAGGAGTTCGTTTACCTTGGCACCGCCATTAATACCAAAAACGAAATCAGCCTGGAGATAAAGCGAAGAACAATAATTGCTAATAGGTGCTACTACGAGCTCAGTAAGCAACTAAGTTCCAGAGCCCTCTCTCGATCGACAAAACTAACACTCTACAAGCCGCTCGTTCTACCTGTGCTGCTTTATGGCGCTGAGGCATGGGTAGTTTCGCAAACTGACGCAGCCGCTCTGGGGGTGTTCGAGAGAAAAGTTCTTCGCAAAATCTTCGGTCCTGTTCGAGTCGGCGCTGACTATCGCATCCGAATGAACCACGAGCTGTATGAGCTCTACGGAGACATTGACGTAGTTCGGCGTATAACTGTGCAGCGACTACGCTGGCTGGGTCATGTCCATCGTATGAACGACGAAGCTCCAGCGATAAAGGTGCTCGAGGCGAGGGTCGCTGGTCAACGACGACGAGGGAGACCATGCCTCCGATGGATGGACCAGGCTGAGGAAGCCCTAACCGCACTTGGTGTATCCGATTGGAGAAGGCGCGCGAGTTACGTTCCCTTCACAACCTACCATCTCTTCCTCAAATAATATCGGTCTACAAAAATATAAGAATTAGCAACTACTGCACTTTTTGCTTGCAGCTGCAGTCGTCTCTAGTGTCAACACTAAAGTGTGCATAGCGACGACTGCAAACATACAGATATACAAGCATACAAGTATATAAAATTATAAATATACATACCCATTATATACAAGAGTTATGCTTAAGCGATAACTCTTGTTTAAGTAAGTTTTTAGTCTTAAGATTCACTTTAATAAAGAAAGACATAATTTAAATTATTTCTTGTTTGATTAACAACATAATTATAATTGGCGCAGTCGGTCGTGACTCTAATCTGAAGATTAGGTTTTGAAGGACTTTACAAAATTTCGAATAGAAGGTATATAAATACAAAACAAGTTAAAGTGAAAAACACAAGTTAAAGTGTAGAAACACAAGCTAAAGTGTAAAAACACAAAAGAAAAGAAAAAACTGAAAAAAAATTAACTTTATGAACCGAAAAAAGCTTTTTGATTTAAATCGCCCAATACAAATGGAAGAACTTCAACACAAAAACCAACAATTGGAAGCGGCACTGCAACAGCAGGAAGCTCAGTTGCAGGATATGCAGCGTCAACTACAACTTCATCAACAGTTGCAACCACAGCAACATCAACAACAGGAGCAACAACTATGTAGGAGCAACGAGCTCAGTAAGCAACTAAGTTCCAGAGCCCTCTCTCGATCGACAAAACTAACACTCTACAAGCCGCTCGTTCTACCTGTGCTGCTTTATGGCGCTGAGGCATGGGTAGTTTCGCAAACTGACGCAGCCGCTCTGGGGGTGTTCGAGAGAAAAGTTCTTCGCAAAATCTTCGGTCCTGTTCGAGTCGGCGCTGACTATCGCATCCGAATGAACCACGAGCTGTATGAGCTCTACGGAGACATTGACGTAGTTCGGCGTATAACTGTGCAGCGACTACGCTGGCTGGGTCATGTCCATCGTATGAACGACGAAGCTCCAGCGAAAAAGGTGCTCGAGGCGAGGGTCGCTGGTCAACGACGACGAGGGAGACCATGCCTCCGATGGATGGACCAGGCTGAGGAAGCCCTAACCGCACTTGGTGTATCCGATTGGAGAAGGCGCGCGAGTTACGTTCCCTTCACAACCTACCATCTCTTCCTCAAATAATATCGGTCTACAAAAATATAAGAATTAGCAACTACTGCACTTTTTGCTTGCAGCTGCAGTCGTCTCTAGTGTCAACACTAAAGTGTGCATAGCGACGACTGCAAACATACAGATATACAAGCATACAAGTATATAAAATTATAAATATACATACCCATTATATACAAGAGTTATGCTTAAGCGATAACTCTTGTTTGAAGTAAGTTTTTAGTCTTAAGATTCACTTTAATAAAGAAAGACATAATTTAAATTATTTCTTGTTTGATTAACAACATAATTATAATTGGCGCAGTCGGTCGTGACTCTAATCTGAAGATTAGGTTTTGAAGGACTTTACAAAATTTCGAATAGAAGGTATATAAATACAAAACAAGTTAAAGTGAAAAACACAAGTTAAAGTGTAGAAACACAAGCTAAAGTGTAAAAACACAAAAGAAAAGAAAAAACTGAAAAAAAATTAACTTTATGAACCGCAAAAAGCTTTTTGATTTAAATCGCCCAATACAAATGGAAGAACTTCAACACAAAAACCAACAATTGGAAGCGGCACTGCAACAGCAGGAAGCTCAGTTGCAGGATATGCAGCGTCAACTACAACTTCATCAACAGTTGCAACCACAGCAACATCAACAACAGGAGCAACAACTATTAAACTTTTTCGGTATGACGTCAAAAGATGTCATCGATCAGTTCAGACGATTAAAGCCTCTAGACGATCAACACAACCAGGGATCTTTTATCAGGGCAGTGGAATCGTGTTTTGACCTCTGTGAGTCAGATGTAAGGCTCCAGCAATACTGTCTACAGATTGTATTGAATGAGAAGATTTTGGGCATCGCCGGTCGAAAAGTGAGAGAACTAGACGAAAACGCAACATGGCAAAACGTCAAGGAGAAAATATTGCAGGAATTGCGGCCAAAGAAAACATATGCTGAAATTTTCAATTACTGCAGAACGGTTAGGGTAAGCGATCTAAGCGAATTGTTCGATATATTTGAAAGATCGAAGTATGAAATAAATGAAATTTTTTTGACCGATCCTAAAAAACCTAGTATTTATAAGCCGGAAAATGTGGACAGAGATTTAGTGGACATTTTAATGGACAAAATAGATGGCCCAAATAAGAGCACACTTAGGCGAAGACGAAACGATTAACAGCATAATTGTGAAATATACTAAGTTAAAATTACTTAAAGATAGACGTACAATAGATGTCAGACACAGAAAACATTTTGACAAAAGTTACGATAACAATAAGAAACAAAATACTTATTTTGAAAATAAGCAAAAACCCGACACAAGTCAAGATGCATATTTCAGAAATTCAAATCAAGCTCAAAACTCGAATTTTCAGAATCCATCAAAATTTTATCAAACTCGAAATTCAAATTTCCAAAATTTTCAGAATTCGTCGAGATCAAATCAAACACGAAACTCAAATTTCCAAAATTTTCAGAATCCGTCGAGATCAAATCAAACACGAAACTCAAATTTCCAAAATTTTCAGAATTCATCGAGATCAAACCAAACTCGAAACTCGAATTTCCAAAATTTTTACAATCCGTCGCGATCACATCAAACTCGAAACCCGAATTTTCAGACCAATAGACAAACCCATCAATCAAACTTCCATTCTGAACCGATGGAGATTGATAATTTACAGGAGGATGTAAATTTTTTAACAATTCCTCGAAATCTAAATTACCCATAATAGTTGTAACAATTGGCTGTCATAGAATTAAATGTCTTATCGATACAGGCTCAGATACGAGCGTAATAAAGCCAAACATTCTAGAGAAACAATACCCACAACAAGAATTACCTACAACCCTTTGGTACCGAACTTTAAACGGAATCAATCAAGTGACACACAAAATTATCACTCCTATACCTAGAGAATTTAACGTCTCAGGTACCTTCTCATGGAAGGTAATTAACTTTTACAGCAAAAATTATGAAGCTATATTAGGTCAAAATTTTCTCAACGCTCTTAAAGCTAAGATCGATATAGAGAATAAATTCATTGAAGTCTTTGGAAATAAAATTAATTTTGAAATATACAATCCATACAATAAACAAGAAATTTGTGCACTTGAATTCAACAATATAAAACAATTAGATTTAAGACATTTAAATTCTGAAGAAAGCCAATTAATAGAAAATTTTTTACTCGAATTTAATGAATTATTTTTCAAGGAGGGGGACAAACTTTCTTCCACCCACGAAATCAACCATGAAATCATAACAACTACCGACAGACCAATCTACTCAAAAATCTACAGATATCCTCAAATTCATGAGGAGGAAATACAAAAACAGATAAAGGACATGTTAGCACAAAATATAATCACAGAAAGTAATTCACCTTATAATAGCCCTTTGTGGGTAGTACCCAAAAAAATTGACAATTCTGGCATTCAAAAGTGGCGGCTGGTCGTCGACTACAGGAAACTGAATGAAGTTACTGTAGATGATAAATTTTCAATTCCCAATATAGATGGAATTTTGGAAAAACTAGGAAAAGCTCAATATTTTTCAACCATTGACCTTGCAAAAGGCTTCCACCAAATTTTAGTGAAGGAAAATGACAGAGCAAAAACAGCTTTTTCGACTCCATTTGGCCATTATCAATTTAAACGTATGCCATTTGGGCTCAAAAACGCCCCTTCGACTTTCCAACGCCTTATGAATGCGGTGCTACGTGAGTACATTAATAAAATTTGCATCGTCTATTTGGACGATATTTTGATTTTTAGTACGACATTGTCGGAGCATATTATTAATATAAAGAAAATATTTCAAAGACTTAAAGTGACAAAGCTAAAAATTCAAATCGATAAATGCAATTTTCTCAGAAAAGAAACCGAATTCTTAGGGCATGTTCTTACGCCTGAAGGTGTAAAACCGAATCCGAAGAAAATTGAAGTGATTCAGAAACTAAGACTCCCTACTTCTAAAAAACAAATAAAATCATTTTTAGGGATCACTGGTTTCTATAGAAAATTTATTAAAGATTATGCCAAAGTGGCCTATCCAATAATCAGGTATTTGAAAAAAGATGAAAAGGTTAATATTAGCGACCCGAACTACATTGCTGCATACGAAAAACTTAAAGATATCATAACCAATCCACCCATTTTAAGATATCCAAACTTTAATAAACGCTTTAAACTTATCACCGATGCCAGCAACTTCGCGATTGGTGCGGTGTTAACACAAGAGGGTCATCCAATTTCATATGCCTCACGAACCTTGAATGACCATGAAAAGAATTACTTGACTGTAGAGAAAGAACTGTTGGCAATAGTCTGGGGAGTAACATATTATAGGCCCTATATTTTTGGAAGGGAATTTGACTTACAAACAGATCACCAGCCACTAAAGTGGTTGCAGTCAAAAAATTCCGGCAAAGATATAAAACCTAGACTTCAACGTTGGCTAGTTCAACTAGGAGAATACCATGCAAAAATTGACTATATTAAAGGCAAAGAAAACAAAGTGGCCGATTTTCTAAGTCGTATCAATTGTGAAACTAACGAAATAAATTTATTGAATTCAGATGACATTGGAATTACTCTAAACGACATGTATGAAATAAAAAATTTAACTCAAGAGAATGAACCATTTCCCGATAACTATGAGGAAATAAATGTCCCAGGTGACGGAAGTTGTTTTTTTTCATTCAATTAGTCTTGGACTAAAGAATATAGGCATACATTTAATCTCGACAAATTTAAGAAGAATTTGTCATAATCATATAAAATCTCAAAATACATGTAGCAAAAAGGAAAGAAATTATCTGTTTACTATTATGTTCGACAATCATTGGGGAAATACGGAAATCGAAGGAAAAATTTTAAGCAAAGAGTTAAAAATAAAAATCCATGTTATAGAGAAATTTGTCATAGATGGTATCACAACATACACTCACACTATAGTTGATGGCGACAGGATAACCCAAACTCAGCCAAACTATAAGGACCCAAATACGATAGATATAATTAATAATGGGGCTGATCATTTCAACGCTGTTCTTAAAAAAGAACAAGTAAGAAACACAAATCTGCAGCAAAATGAAAATCTCGACAACATGAGCACAGCTGCAACAATACATTCACAAAGAGAGGAGCAAAATGACCACTTTCCAATTCTTGACACTGTCGTAAACCGTTTTAAAACTCAAGTGATTTTGAAAGAATCTACAGATTCTGAGTATGAGGTTATTTTTAAAAACAAACGGATTTTTATTGACAAAAGTGACCTTGACAACGGAAATGTTGAAAATATAATAAGAAGATATGTTAACAAAGGGAAAATAGGTATATATACAGAGATGGACTACCATACTTACAATAGGCTTCAGCAAATATTGATAAGTTTATTTTCCGATATTTCTAACGTAAAATTTGTAAAATGCTCACAGTTTGCACGGGACATTGAGGATGAAAATGAGTTGGCAAAACAAATATCGCTCTTTCACAAATACGAAACTGGACACTCAGGTATTATACCCACATACGAAGGTATAAAATGTAAACTATACCACCCCCAACTGAAAACGAAAATTCATGAAATAATAAATAATTGCGATATCTGTACCTCCGGCAAGTATGATAGAAAACCTATTAAGAAAAAATTCCTTTTAACAGAAACACCGTCAACTACTAATGAGATAGTACATGTTGATACTTACGTAAACAGTAAGCATTCATTCATTATTTTCATAGATAAGTTCTCCAAACATGCCACAAGCTTTCTCCTACCAGATAGGAATAACCAAACAATAATTGAAAAAATGAGAAAATTTTTAGCTATTAAAGGGCATATTAAAAAATTTGTTTTCGAGGAATGTTCACGACTTTTTAAGTAAAGAGGGAATAGAATATCACTCCACCAAACCAAACAGTCACACGGGAAATTCGGATATTGAAAGACTGAACAGCACACTTACCGAACGTATCAGAACTTTAAATGCCGAGGAAAAACTCCCAATTACAACACAAATGTGTAAAGCTGTTAAATTCTACAATAACTGTTACCATAGTACAATAAAAGCTACACCATTAGAAGTTCAAAATTATAAAATAAATCACAAAATAATCAAAGATCGAATTGAAAAGGCGAAAAATGATATGCTTCGTAAACGAAATGAAAACAGAGAAAACTACACCGAAACTAGAGATGAAGGCTTTATCAAATATTATAAAAATGTTAGACATAAAGAGGAACCAAAGTTCATAAAAAAATCATTAGACAATATTCACACTTCGAATATAAAACGTCCTTTCAAATTTGCAGAGACTTACAGAAAAAAATCCGTGTCCTAAGTTCGGAAGATAAAACAATACTTTTTTATTTTTTTTCTCTATTTTACAACAATTACTAAGCGGGTATTAAAATTTTCAGATACTCAACATATTGATGGTATTCCTGGGAATGTTTTTTCCAACTAAAGCACTCTTGCAAATAAGTCCAATTACTGAAGGTTCGGGCTATGTACACATTAAATTACGAGAAGTCGATATCGTAAATCAAACATCTACAATTCTTCATATGATCAACATAAGCGAACTGAACTATATCTTAAATGAAATTGAAAATAATGTTAAAAATTTAGATCTATACAACCGAGATATGATAGAAACAGAAATAAAAACAATAAAATCGAAACTAAAATCTATTACTCCAACTGAACCTAGAAAAAAAAGAGGACTGATTAATTTCATTGGACATACTTATAAATGGTTATTTGGAGTAATGGATGATGATGACCGCCAGGAAATACTTGAGCATCTTGATGTAGTAGATAAGAATAACCACAATATCATAGAGACAGTTAACAAACAAATTTTTATTAACACACATTTTAACCAATCAATACAAGTTCTAAAATCAGCAATAGAAGAAGACAGGGAAAATGTAAAAAATTCATTGAACGAACTGAAATGGAGAGGTAACGAAATTATAAAACACCTTTTGTACAATGACCAAATGTTCAAACTGACATATTTAAAAGATAAAATAAGTTATATTCAAGAGAACATTGCATCAGCCAAGCACCACATTGTTCACCCAAATATACTTACATCTGAAGAAATTGATCGCTTTAAAATAGATTTTTTCAAACTTCAATTGTTAAAAATTGATTTTCTTAATTATAAGGATGGTTTGTTAATTATGGCAATAAAAATTCCAAATGATTATTTTATAGCAGATTTAAAAATGATTGTACCTCTTCCAAACAAAAATTCTATGGAAATTGATGAGCCAAATGGCATTGTAATTGAATTCGGAAATCGTGTTTTAGATTATGAAGATAATGTATATTTAAGACATTTAAAAGACAGCAAACATTGCACTATATTGAATAATTGTAATTTCAAATATAATAATAAAACACAAGTAGAAGATCTTGAAGACAATATGATTCTAATAAAAAATGCTATCGAATTACCAATTGTACACAACTGTGACAATAGAAAATTAACGTTAAACAAGCACTATCTGTTAACTTATTACAACTGTGAAATAAAAATAGAAAACAATACTTTTAAAAATCATCAAACAATAATGCAAGATAAATATTTTTATCCGAACTATAAATTTAACCAAACTGATGTAAAACCGATAAATTTCAAGGCAATAGAAATACAAAATTTTTCAAACATAGAAGAATTAGAAGAGTTAAAATTCCATAGAAATGTTTCTTACGGAGTAAGCACAACGGTTGTAATTGTAATAATAATTATAATAATCATCATTGTTAAAATGAGAAATAATACCGAAGTCATAAATAAAACAAAAATTGTTAATAAACCAGAAGTAGTGAAACATATTGATGTAAATTTAGAAGAAATAAAGAGGAAATATGGAATAGAATAGTCACATATAACATGTATAATTATACACATATTACATTAGAGTGGTCCTTAAAATCAACATCATGATGGATCAACTTAGATCGGCTCTAAATGTCAAAAAAAAGATTTTCGAATTTTTTCAGATTTTTAAATTGACTCTCTAGTCACCCTGTACGTTGATCTTTCTGTATTCTGTTCAAATTACGATTACGGCCAAACGGATACAGCTAGATTGATAAAATTTGGTACAGACAATATTTAGAGTCATAGTCTGACTGGGGGAAAAAATGGGCACAATCGAATAATGATTTCTCCTATCTCCCATATAAGCATTTTTAAACATTGTATGGGAGGTAGGCGTTAACAATAATCACTTAGGCTCATTTTTCGTCCCAAACAGCTTAATTATATTTAAGTTATCTGTACCAAATTTCATGCACCTAGCTTTATCCGTTTGACCGTAATCGTTATTTCAACATACTACAGAAAAACGGACGAACAGGGTGACTCAGGGCTCAACTTATTCAATAAGCAGATGGTCAGGCAGAGGAACAAATATACGAATACGACGTAGCCGACTTAGAAAGTGACGCTGATAAAAAAATATAACGGGACTGTGACGTCAACATGGAAAACATTTTTTTTAAGTCCAACCGTCACTCTGTTGGCAAGTCGTTTTTTTCTTAATAAAAATAAGCTTTGTGTTTTAATTCATACGAGTTTTTAAATCTTTCTATTTATGTAAAATAACATCATGGCATCAAGCTCAGAAACGATTAAAAACATATTTTTAATAGGCGATATTAAATTTTCGATTGATGGGGATCAACTTCCTTCAAACGGGCAAGTTTTACAAGTGTTGTTTTATAACATTAAGATTATAAATCCTCGGAAAAAATTAAGAGTGAATTGTAAGTCTGTCATAGAACAAGTGAAAGTGTTTTGGGAAAGAGTTCGTTTGCCTGTTAAATATGAAGCAAGGTGCATTGACAAATTGTTAGATCTTCATTCACAGTGGTCAAACATACATAAAAATGCAGGAAAACCATATAATCTGGAGAAAGAACAAACGTTTTCTGCTGACCTTGAAAATTTATTTGATATTGCTGACAATTCTGCTATAGAGTCGACAAAAATTGATCAAAGAAGCAAAGATTTTCTCATGAGTCAGCGAAGAGATGGTACCGTGGGTTCTATTATTCAGATCGAGAGATATTATGAACAAATCGATCGTGTAGAGAACAAAAAAAAAGAGCTAATTGATCGAAGGATAAAAAAGAGCAATAAGGAAATCGATCAAACATTAGGTAAGATAATTTTCTATGTTATGAAACAAAACTAAATCTAAACTAAGTAAATTAAATTTTTAAATAATTTTTTTTTTTCTAAGTTGAGACTGTGTTATGAATGAAAATTTCATTGATATAAAAATTCTTATGTCCGTTCCAGATGATTTAATAGAACTAGCATCTAGTGAGGACTCGTCTTTTCCACCATTCAGTCAGAGAAGCATCAGAAGTTTCTCAGAAGTTACTTCAGAAAACGATAGTGAAGCAGGACCATCGGCTCCAAAAAAAAACTCGAGGAATCATTAACACTTTCCGTAACCCTAAAGTTATTGCAGCTCTTGATAAGTGTAAAGTGAGTGACAGACATGCTGTTCACCTTGTTGTTGCTATAGCAGAAGCACTGGATGTTGATCTGGATTCGCTTGTTCTTAATAGGTCATCCATTAAAATTCAACGACAGAAAATACGCGAAGAACAGGCCACGCAAATCAAAAAAGTTTTTAAGGAAACTGAACTAAAGGCCCTTGTTCTCCATTGGGATGGAAAACTTTTTTACGATTCGCTCAAAATGGAAATGCTTGATAGATTACCGGTCATCGTTTCAAATGGTAGGACTGAGAAACTTCTTGGGGTACCCGTAGCAGAAAATGGTAAAGGAGTTAGTCAAGCGAATGCAGTTTATGAAGTACTTTACAGTTGGGGTCTTCAAGATTCTGTCAAAGCTCTTTGCTGCGATACGACTGCATCAAATTAAGGCATAAAAAATGGTGCTGCCGTTCTTTTATAGCGACTGCTGGGAACAAATATTATCTTCTTGCCCTGCAGGCATCATATTTTTGAATTAATTCTTCGATGTGTATTTGAAAGGAAGATGCCTGCAACGACTGGACCTAATGTTCCACTTTTCCTGAAGTTCCGAAATTCTTGGAAAAATATTGATAAATCGAAGTATCAAACTGGATTAGAAGATGAAATAGTTCTACGTCATCTTTCATTGGAGAGAATCGAAGAATTAAGATCATTTGTACAAGATTCACTAGAATATCTCCAACCCAGAGCCGATTATAAAGAGTTTCTTAATCTCACACTCATTTTTCTTGGTTCAGTTCAACCAAATAATATTTATTTTCACCAACCCGGAGCTTTCATCATGCCCGATGGATGGCAAAAGCAATATATTGCTTAAAAATTTTTATTTTTCGATCTGAGTTTGAAATGACTAGTGACGAAATCGAGGCAATTCGTAGTACATCACTCTTCATCGTAATGCTCTATGTCAAGGCTTGGTTCACTTGCACAGTCACTACAAAAGCACCAAATCTCGATCTCAGCTTTCTAAAAAAGCTGCATGATTATCGTTTGATTGACGAAGAGGTTTCAACAGTTACCCTCCAGAAGTTCTGCAATCACTTATGGTATTTGAATCCAGAATGTGCTGCAATTTCGTTCTTCGACGAATCATTGCCGCTCGAAGTTAAGAGAAAAATGGTATTAAAATTGAGTCCTTTAGAAGATATTGATAGTTGCTATCCAAAACGTATACAAATAAGTGGGGACGATATTAGCAGTTTATGTGAAAAACAGATGGATTATTTTATTACCCCTCAATCAAGAAATTTGTTTCTCAGATTCGAGATTGATGACCAGTTTTTGAAGATAGATCCAGCTCTTTGGGATCAGAATAAAAATTATCAACGAGGCTTAAATATTATAAAAAATTTAAAGGTAGTAAATGACGTTGCAGAAAGAGGAGTTCATTTGTTTTCGGAATACAACGATATTTTGACGCGAAACGAAGAACAAAAAATATTTGTGTTGCAAATTGTCTCTGAATACAGAAAAATATTTCCTAATTTCAAAAAAGAGACGATCATGAAACAATATTTATTTTGAATGATCGACTTCCTGTTATACTTTGAACTAATACTTATAAAAGAAATAATACTTTAAAGATTGAATTGTGTGCACTATTCATTTACTAAATATTCGCTACAGCCTGACTTCAATTTAAAAAAATTAGTTACCAACAGGATGACTGAGGGTTTTCAATTTGTCCATAAGTTTGTAACGCAGGGAAGGATCAGCGTCACTTAAGCCGTATTCTTATATTTGTTCCTCTGCCTGACCGTCAGCTTATTGAATATGTTGAGCCCTGAGTCACCCTGTTCGTCCGTTTTTCTGTAGTATGTTGAAATAACGATTACGGTCAAACGGATAAAGCTAGGTGCATGAAATTTGGTACAGATAACTTAAATATCATTAAGCTGTTTGGGACGAAAAATGAGCCTAAGTGATTATTGTTAACGCCTACCTCCCATACAATGTTTAAAAATGCTTATATGGGAGATAGGAGAAATCATTATTCGATTATGCCCATTTTTTCCCCCAGTCAGACTATGACTCTAAATATTGTCTGTACCAAATTTTATCTAGCTAGCTGTATCCGTTTGGCTCGTAATTTGAACAGAATACAGAAAGATCAAGCTACAGGGTGACTAGAGAGTCAATTTAAAAATCTGAAAAAATTCGAAAAATTTTTTTTTGACATTTGGAGCCGATCTAAAACAATCCATCTTGGAAATTCCAAAAAAAGCCATATAAGGACCACTCTAATATTACATGTATACAACTATGCATTATAAATTTAAAACACTGCTTATTTCTGTATGTTGGTTTGCTTGTTTGCTTGTTTGTTTGTTTGTTTGTTTGTTTGTTTCATTTTACGATGACTCAGGAGTGTCATCATTCTAGGAGGGGAGGA
This sequence comes from Coremacera marginata, assembly GCA_914767935.1. NCBI lineage: Eukaryota > Metazoa > Arthropoda > Insecta > Diptera > Sciomyzidae > Coremacera > Coremacera marginata. Next base: position 104,530,896 of record OU612046.1, read on the forward strand.
GTTACGTTCCCTTCACAACCTGCCATCTCTTCCTCAAATAATATCGGTCTACAAAAATATAAGAATTAGCAACTACTGCACTTTTTGCTTGCAGCTGCAGTCGTCTCTAGTGTCAACACTAAAGTGTGCATAGCGACGACTGCAAACATACAGATATACAAGCATACAAGTATATAAAATTATAAATATACATACCCATTATATACAAGAGTTATGCTTAAGCGATAACTCTTGTTTGAAGTAAGTTTTTAGTCTTAAGATTCACTTTAATAAAGAAAGACATAATTTAAATTATTTCTTGTTTGATTAACAACATAATTATAATTCGCGCAAAGCAGAGGCGCCTGGCGAGAGCTGATGAGGTCGGTTGAAACCCGGACACGGGTTGTTACGACCAACTAAGTAAGTAAGTAATATGCGTGGTGTAATATTTTATCATATAAACGCATAAATTTCATTGCGGTGGAGACTTTATCGTAAGAATCTCATATTGCACCTCGGTTAGAAGCTGTCCCCTTTCGCAAAAACTAACATTAAAAGTTTTATTTAATTAACAAATTATACTATACTCTCAATAAATGCACTAAAACGCAGTTTTAAGAGTTGATGTCTCCATACAAGAGTACAGCTCTTACTACAAAATTAATATACTTAAGTAAGTCACATAGAACAGTTGTAAACTCTACGAGAGGAGTGAAAGCGAAATTTTGTAGGGCCACCATTTTTAAAAAGCATTCATTTATGCCAAGCAGAATTAACCCTTTCATTACGTAAGTGCAAGGTTTACCGTACGTAAATTGCAGTTAGAAATTGTTCTGCTCTTTCGGAATATTTTTCTTATGAATGAACCAAATTCATTTAACATAATTTGTACATAATTCTGTTCGTTTATTATTTAGGTACCCTGAAATTTAAGCTAATTAAATAAAAACCCATTTCTTTTGATATATTACAAGAAAAATGATATATTTACAAGAAAGGGTTAAGAACATGAATACAGTTAAATCTTTTGTTTAGGGCAATTGCTCGATTATAAGAACCAACATCTTATTATCAGAGTAACACTCTTCTAGTCGGACTGTTTCTTTTATAATCAGAGTGATATTCTTCTAGTTAGACCGTTGCTCAGATCAGATCAGACATCTTTAAATAAAAGCCTTTGAGATGTCTATAAGACTTAATCTATAAAGCTACAACTCTTCAGAGTTTGGCTCTGATAGCTGAAGTGTTGTAGAAGTCTGTAAGAAATGACTTGTAAGATGCAGCGTCTTCGCAGTAATGCTCTTATAACACAACTCTTTTAAGCTACTATGAGATAATGTGAAAGAGAACAGAACACTTATAGACAACTAGTTTTGCTGTAAATAATCTGTAAGCGTATTGCTCTTGCTGAAAATAATTATAGGACGTAATTAAAAACTAATGTTTTAGGTCCAGTGCTCAACTCTTAAGAATTGTTGCTTGGGTTACCCCCTATCTGCCAACCTCTATGAGTCCTCACTAGTGTTTGCAAAACCGGTTTCGAGTTATTCGATTCACCGGTTTTTACCGGGTTTTCATTTCTCTATTAATCGGTTGTTGAAAAATCATCAAAAATCGTATAACCGATTAACCGGTTTTTTCTTCCCGGTTATTCGACATTTCGAATAATAATTTGTAATTTATCGAAACATTTCAAAGCATATTTTAAGCCGCTTGCCAATCCGAACAGATAACACTTACATTCAATTACATAATTTACCGAACGCATCTACTTTAAAGTTCACTCGTAGCTGTCAAACGCATTTAAATCAACTGCTGCTTAGTTAAAAAGTAAGCACAGCCAAAGCAAAGATAATGAATTCGCAAGTTTGGAAGTAATTCCGAAGAAATGAAACCAGCAGCAAAGCTAGGTGCTCTCGTTGCCCAAAGATGATAAGCTGCAAAGGTTCATCAACATCAGCTATGATTTACCACCTCAAAAATGTGCACGGAGTAGCAATGACTGCAAACAAAGCCGAAAGTGAAATTGAGCAGCCATCTACATCCAAAACATCATCCGAGCAGGCCAAAGATAGCCACATTTCGAAATTTCTCACAAAGAATGAAGCACTTGGTGATGTTCTGGCTAGATGCGTGGCAGAAGATGGATTATCAGTGCATGCATTAGTGCGATCCAGAGTAGTACATTCATATTTGAAATCAAAGGGACTTCAAATGCCATCGAGTGATAACACAGTATGGAACATGATACAAAAATTCGTTGAGGAAAAGAAAACAGAAGTTTCAATGTGGTTACACAACTTAAAGCAAAGCAATTCCCGCTTTTCGATAACCGTTGATGAGTGGACAGATGTGTCAAACATAAAATATATAAATGTTTCCTTACGAGCATATAACTCTAAAAGTTTGCAGTACGATGTTTTTAATTTAAGCTTGGAAAAACTTTCTCGCAAAGGTACGGCTGAAAATATTGAATATTACGTGAAAAAAAAGCTTTCCGAGTTTGACTTTAATCTAGCTGTCCATTCACAGCTATGCTTCAACATGCTATTCATCTATGTGTCGTGGATTGTTTTTATAAGGAGTGTCATTTTGTAACACAAAATGAAAGTCAGATAAGCGGTAATGAAAGCACTGATGACGAAATCGCGTTTCATGATGAAAATTGTGATTACCAATTCGAGGAGGAAACCAATTCAACACTATTACCTGACTTGAAAAAAATTATTGAAAAATTGCGAAAATGTGTTAATTCATTTAATAGGTCAGCTGAGAAAGCAAAAGTGCTTCAGATATATGTTAAAGAACAAGAAGGAAAAGAACTTCACCTGGGAATTGATGTACAACACCGGTGGAACTCAATGACTATTATGATTTCAAAATTTTTAAGAATCTACAAATGCGTGAACCACGCTTTATTGGATTTGGGTCAGGAAACATTTAATTAGAGTGATATAAAAGCTTTGGAGCACTTCAATCAACTGTTAAAACCACTTGAATTAGCAGTTAATAAACTTTCGAAAGGCTCTGCAACCTTGTCTGATGCAGAAGGAATATGCAAATTCTTAATTAAAGCTGTATCGACAGTAAAATCTGTGTACTCAGAAAAGCTTGTGAGCTGTTTGCAAAATCGATTGACTGAACGACGATCCACGGTTTTGACTACCTTAATTCTCTATCTATATAGTGGCGTGTTTCCAGTTACAGGCGACAGCTTTGCATATTCATCAAAACAAATTACTAAGGAATTTGCGAGAACTCTTTTCAGGCGGCTCTTTCCAGAAAAGAAAAACTTAATCTCAGAATTAAATGACGACTCTGAAAGCAGCAGTGATATTGAGTTCCACTCAGAAAATTTGGAAGAAGAGTTATCCAAAACCTTGAAAAAAGTTCAAGCACCAACTAATGCACCTAGGAAAAAGAATAGTTTTATTCTGTCTGATGATTTTATGTCTTTAGAAAAGTTTAAAAAAAGAACTGAAAGACTCGAAAATTTGTTTAATGCTTTATTGACTATTAATCCGACTTCGACATTAAGTGAACGAGATTTTTCCACTTCAAATTTAATAAAAACTAAAATAAAAAATCGACTTGGACCACAGAAACTGAATGCAATTCTTTTTGTATAGTATTATTTCCAAAAAAATTAATTACTTTGTCGTTCGAAGAGTACAAACTTATTGTTAGAGTTAAGAGTTTTTTTGATTATTCTTTTCTTTGTTTCTTAAATTATTTTCTTTGGAATTATTTGATTTTTGTTGTTTTTTTAACTGTGTTATTTATTTCTTTATTTTATTATAAAATATGAGATTTTTGTTGTTTATATTTTGTTGTTTATATTATTTCATTTTATTTACATTTCCTAAAAAAGTTATTTTTTAATATAAAATTAATTATAATAATAATTTTTTCTAAATAATTTTTTCTAAAAAAAAACGGCTTAACCGGCTTAACCGGTTGTCTGAAAACTTTTATTCGTCAAACCGGTTTTGGAAAAAATCCATTATTCGACGTTTTCGAATAACCGGTTTTTCCATTTTGTCAAATAATCGCAAACACTAGTCCTCACACAAGAAACACAAAAACTGTGGATTATAGCTTATATTTCCCGATTTTAGCCCTAGAGCTGTCAAATATATAAGCTGGTTCTATTATTTTTGCTTTTCAACATTTCTTATTAACACTCATGCCCCTATCAGCCTCACTTCTGGGGGTCACAATACAAAAAACACAAAAACTGTCGATTGTAAGATATATCTCTTCCTAATTGACCCCTTAACTGGTCAAATATATGAGCTGGCCCTACAGTTTTTGGCCATCAACATTCTGAACCTTCCGCCATCTGCCACCCATGTGGGGGTCCAAATGCAAAAAACACAGAAGCGTTGTTATGTTTTCCTCTTGCCTGGTAGGTAAATCAGAAATGCAGGCATTAACAGTACGAGCCTTAACAATGCCAACGTTAACAGTAATGATATTAACAGTGGTGACTATATAGCATTGCTGATGTTAACAGTGCTGACGCGAATTCATAACTTTTACAACTACCAAAAGTGCTCAACGCGCCTAAAGAAGTTTTCACTTCAAAAAGCAACAATAACAACAATGCCACACAGCTCTGTTGAAGTGTCTGACTCACTCTTCCATTCTACTCTTGAGTGCAATAGAATATCTATTATGAAAAAATAAGCAAAAACAAAAAATAGTTTCGAAGAAAGTGAGACAAAAACGGCAATAAAATATGCAGGTAAGCACAACCGTTGCCTTCTGTTTGTATGAACAAAAATATAGTGTCCCATTAACAGTGCACGATTTAAATTTTGTGGCATTTTTGGAAAATGTTCTGAATCGGAACATATCTTTTTGACAATCCAAAAAAAAAAAAAAAATCACGATTATTGAGACACACTTTATTTTGTTTTGCCTCAACAACGCTGATCGAGTGTTTCCGAGAAGATAGGAAAGAAAAAGCAAAAACAACCACACAGCTCTGTTGAAGCTTTTTTTACTCTCGCTTTCTACTCTCCCACAGTTACGTTGTTCAGCAGAGCTGTGTGGCTTTGCACATTGTTTTTGTTTCGTTTATATGCGGAAAAAGGTGTTTTTAATTTCTAATTCTTACCTATGTTAATGATAAAACATTTGAATTAAAGTTTTACTGTCCACTTGGTATGAACCAGAGCTTTCAAATGATATAAGCTTCATCCGAATCTGTTGTTTTTAAAGTGGTTAAAAGGGGAGATAAATATTTTTGCTTGCGTATTAATATATATAAAAAGATACAGGCCTTAATATCACACATTTTTAACGAATTCGAAACCCCCCTTGTCCTTCCCCGTCTCCCCTCAAGCACCACTCAACCCATCAAACAGATCCTCCGTATGTGCTTTGAAAACACATCTCCAATAATGGTCGTTTGATTATTTTTGGTCACTTTTAGAAAAACTACTTAATAAACTATAATCTTTATAAACTGTTTCGAAAGTTTGATTCTATAACTTATTAATTGCCATAACATGTTTACAATGCAATAAAATATTTACTTTCATTGCGACACCCTTTATTATGTTATGTCTCGGCAACGCGGATCGAGTGTGTCTGAGAAGATGGGAAAGAAAAATTAACAACAACCACAGAGCTCTGTTAAAGCATATGCCTATTTTTTTACTCTCGCATTTGACTCTCGCAATCTACTCTCCGACAGCAAAGCTATTCAATAGAGCTGTATAGCTTTGCAAACATATTTTGATATTGCTTCTTTGATATGAGGAAAAGGTGTTTTTAGGGTGTGTGCGAATTGAACTAAATTGCTACCTAAACTAAATTAAGGTAAAGCAGTTAAGGTTTATTAAGGTTAATTAAGGCTTATTTCAAATATGTTAAAGGTTAAGAAATGTCATTATTCTCTTCTCTTAAAAAATGTCATTAATTTAGCAAGCATTTAGATAGCTCGGAATTTTCCTAAATTAATTTAGGAAAGACTGCTTTATCGACACAATTTAGATTAGGTAGCAATTTAGTTCACTTCTCACAAACCCTTAATTTTTAATTTATACGTATCTTAATGACAAAACCTTTGATTATAAACTATATTGTGCACTTGGTATGAACGAGAGCTTTCAAATGATATAAGTTTCATCAAATCTGTTGCCTATAAATTCAGAAAAATGGGGTTAAAGGTTTGTGTTAGCGTATTAATATATAAGATTATTAAGTTTTACGAATAATATACGAACTTATTTAAGTTTAAGTTAAGTTTATCTTTAGGTTTATTTTTAATTTAAGTTCTTTTATTAAATTTTAAATTAATTTTATAGTTAAGTTTACTCTCAATTAAGTTTTAACGAAGTCCAAATTAAGATTATTCGTACCTTAGTTATGTGTTAATTTAGTTTATCTTGAGGTTTATTTTTTTGAGGTTTAATTTTAAAGTTTATTTAGGATTAATTTTATAATTAAGTTTAGTCTCAATTAAGTATTAATGAAGGTTAATTTATGTTAGGCCATGTTTAATTCTATAATAAGGTTAAGTCTAAATTGCGTTTTAGCTAAGTTTGGTCTTACTTAATTTTTATTTTAATTAAGTTATGCGTTTATTAAATTTTTACTTTAACTTAAGTTAATAAAGTTTGTCTTAATTTTCAATTAAGATAGGTCATGATTAATTATATAGTTAGGTTTAATCTTAATTACGTTTTAATTATGTTAAGTGTTAATTAAGTTCCTACTAAGTTACGTTTAAATGAGGATAATCTTATTTAAGTTTGTAATTACTTTAAGTCCTACTGAATTTTATTATAACATTAATTTTTAGTTCCGTTTATAATTAAGTTTATTTTTAACTAAAATAATAAAGTTTAGTATTTTTTAATTACTTTAATTACTTCTTTCTAAATCGTAAACTTTTCAGAAGAGCGAAAAGAGTGTTAAAATGCCTAACAAACTTTTTTCTATGTAATTTTGAAAGAAATCTTATACTTCACATTTACACACAAATATGAAGTAAACATTTTGCGATATTTTTTCCCATCTAAGAGCAATAATTTTCTTTAAAATTGATAATAAATAAGACAATTTGTCAAATGGATTCCTTACAAACAAAATAGCTTGTACCATACAAGTCGTTTTGTCAAAACTATTTTGATTAGAAAAGAAAATGATCTAAGCGCTTATGTCAAAACAAGCCGTTTTGTTAAATTGAAATGTGGTGAATTTTTCAAACTTTGCTTTTGACAAAAAGACTTCTTTTCAAAGAAGATACCCAGCAAGACGAGCCTAACCGAAACTCTAACACATTCGCAAAAATATTTGTTTCCTACTAACACATATTCAAGAATATTTTGTTGTTACAAAGGCCGCCAAAATTACTGTCAGTTAAAAACCTATTATATAATACACAGCAATCCAGTTGTGCAACCCTGATTATTCTAATTGCGATCAGAGACAAAGACAACCGATTACTGTTGCATTCCACTTGAATTTGTCTGACTGGGGGAAAAAATGGGCACAATCGAATAATGATTTCTCCTATCTCCCATATAAGCATTTTTAAACATTGTATGGGAGGTAGGCGTTAACAATAATCACTTAGGCTCATTTTTCGTCCCAAACAGCTTAATTATATTTAAGTTATCTGTACCAAATTTCATGCACCTAGCTTTATCCGTTTGACCGTAATCGTTATTTCAACATACTACAGAAAAACGGACGAACAGGGTGACTCAGGGCTCAACTTATTCAATAAGCAGATGGTCAGGCAGAGGAACAAATATACGAATACGACGTAGCCGACTTAGAAAGTGACGCTGATAAAAAAATATAACGGGACTGTGACGTCAACATGGAAAACATTTTTTTTAAGTCCAACCGTCACTCTGTTGGCAAGTCGTTTTTTTCTTAATAAAAATAAGCTTTGTGTTTTAATTCATACGAGTTTTTAAATCTTTCTATTTATGTAAAATAACATCATGGCATCAAGCTCAGAAACGATTAAAAACATATTTTTAATAGGCGATATTAAATTTTCGATTGATGGGGATCAACTTCCTTCAAACGGGCAAGTTTTACAAGTGTTGTTTTATAACATTAAGATTATAAATCCTCGGAAAAAATTAAGAGTGAATTGTAAGTCTGTCATAGAACAAGTGAAAGTGTTTTGGGAAAGAGTTCGTTTGCCTGTTAAATATGAAGCAAGGTGCATTGACAAATTGTTAGATCTTCATTCACAGTGGTCAAACATACATAAAAATGCAGGAAAACCATATAATCTGGAGAAAGAACAAACGTTTTCTGCTGACCTTGAAAATTTATTTGATATTGCTGACAATTCTGCTATAGAGTCGACAAAAATTGATCAAAGAAGCAAAGATTTTCTCATGAGTCAGCGAAGAGATGGTACCGTGGGTTCTATTATTCAGATCGAGAGATATTATGAACAAATCGATCGTGTAGAGAACAAAAAAAAAGAGCTAATTGATCGAAGGATAAAAAAGAGCAATAAGGAAATCGATCAAACATTAGGTAAGATAATTTTCTATGTTATGAAACAAAACTAAATCTAAACTAAGTAAATTAAATTTTTAAATAATTTTTTTTTTTCTAAGTTGAGACTGTGTTATGAATGAAAATTTCATTGATATAAAAATTCTTATGTCCGTTCCAGATGATTTAATAGAACTAGCATCTAGTGAGGACTCGTCTTTTCCACCATTCAGTCAGAGAAGCATCAGAAGTTTCTCAGAAGTTACTTCAGAAAACGATAGTGAAGCAGGACCATCGGCTCCAAAAAAAAACTCGAGGAATCATTAACACTTTCCGTAACCCTAAAGTTATTGCAGCTCTTGATAAGTGTAAAGTGAGTGACAGACATGCTGTTCACCTTGTTGTTGCTATAGCAGAAGCACTGGATGTTGATCTGGATTCGCTTGTTCTTAATAGGTCATCCATTAAAATTCAACGACAGAAAATACGCGAAGAACAGGCCACGCAAATCAAAAAAGTTTTTAAGGAAACTGAACTAAAGGCCCTTGTTCTCCATTGGGATGGAAAACTTTTTTACGATTCGCTCAAAATGGAAATGCTTGATAGATTACCGGTCATCGTTTCAAATGGTAGGACTGAGAAACTTCTTGGGGTACCCGTAGCAGAAAATGGTAAAGGAGTTAGTCAAGCGAATGCAGTTTATGAAGTACTTTACAGTTGGGGTCTTCAAGATTCTGTCAAAGCTCTTTGCTGCGATACGACTGCATCAAATTAAGGCATAAAAAATGGTGCTGCCGTTCTTTTATAGCGACTGCTGGGAACAAATATTATCTTCTTGCCCTGCAGGCATCATATTTTTGAATTAATTCTTCGATGTGTATTTGAAAGGAAGATGCCTGCAACGACTGGACCTAATGTTCCACTTTTCCTGAAGTTCCGAAATTCTTGGAAAAATATTGATAAATCGAAGTATCAAACTGGATTAGAAGATGAAATAGTTCTACGTCATCTTTCATTGGAGAGAATCGAAGAATTAAGATCATTTGTACAAGATTCACTAGAATATCTCCAACCCAGAGCCGATTATAAAGAGTTTCTTAATCTCACACTCATTTTTCTTGGTTCAGTTCAACCAAATAATATTTATTTTCACCAACCCGGAGCTTTCATCATGCCCGATGGATGGCAAAAGCAATATATTGCTTAAAAATTTTTATTTTTCGATCTGAGTTTGAAATGACTAGTGACGAAATCGAGGCAATTCGTAGTACATCACTCTTCATCGTAATGCTCTATGTCAAGGCTTGGTTCACTTGCACAGTCACTACAAAAGCACCAAATCTCGATCTCAGCTTTCTAAAAAAGCTGCATGATTATCGTTTGATTGACGAAGAGGTTTCAACAGTTACCCTCCAGAAGTTCTGCAATCACTTATGGTATTTGAATCCAGAATGTGCTGCAATTTCGTTCTTCGACGAATCATTGCCGCTCGAAGTTAAGAGAAAAATGGTATTAAAATTGAGTCCTTTAGAAGATATTGATAGTTGCTATCCAAAACGTATACAAATAAGTGGGGACGATATTAGCAGTTTATGTGAAAAACAGATGGATTATTTTATTACCCCTCAATCAAGAAATTTGTTTCTCAGATTCGAGATTGATGACCAGTTTTTGAAGATAGATCCAGCTCTTTGGGATCAGAATAAAAATTATCAACGAGGCTTAAATATTATAAAAAATTTAAAGGTAGTAAATGACGTTGCAGAAAGAGGAGTTCATTTGTTTTCGGAATACAACGATATTTTGACGCGAAACGAAGAACAAAAAATATTTGTGTTGCAAATTGTCTCTGAATACAGAAAAATATTTCCTAATTTCAAAAAAGAGACGATCATGAAACAATATTTATTTTGAATGATCGACTTCCTGTTATACTTTGAACTAATACTAATAAAAGAAATAATACTTTAAAGATTGAATTGTGTGCACTATTCATTTACTAAATATTCGCTACAGCCTGACTTCAATTTAAAAAAATTAGTTACCAACAGGATGACTGAGGGTTTTCAATTTGTCCATAAGTTTGTAACGCAGGGAAGGATCAGCGTCACTTAAGCCGTATTCTTATATTTGTTCCTCTGCCTGACCGTCAGCTTATTGAATATGTTGAGCCCTGAGTCACCCTGTTCGTCCGTTTTTCTGTAGTATGTTGAAATAACGATTACGGTCAAACGGATAAAGCTAGGTGCATGAAATTTGGTACAGATAACTTAAATATCATTAAGCTGTTTGGGACGAAAAATGAGCCTAAGTGATTATTGTTAACGCCTACCTCCCATACAATGTTTAAAAATGCTTATATGGGAGATAGGAGAAATCATTATTCGATTATGCCCATTTTTTCCCCCAGTCAGACTATGACTCTAAATATTGTCTGTACCAAATTTTATCTAGCTAGCTGTATCCGTTTGGCTCGTAATTTGAACAGAATACAGAAAGATCAAGCTACAGGGTGACTAGAGAGTCAATTTAAAAATCTGAAAAAATTCGAAAAATTTTTTTTTGACATTTGGAGCCGATCTAAAACAATCCATCTTGGAAATTCCAAAAAAAGCCATATAAGGACCACTCTAATATTACATGTATACAACTATGCATTATAAATTTAAAACACTGCTTATTTCTGTATGTTGGTTTGCTTGTTTGCTTGTTTGTTTGTTTGTTTGTTTGTTTGTTTCATTTTACGATGACTCAGGAGTGTCATCATTCTAGGAGGGGAGGAGTTACGTTCCCTTCACAACCTGCCATCTCTTCCTCAAATAATATCGGTCTACAAAAATATAAGAATTAGCAACTACTGCACTTTTTGCTTGCAGCTGCAGTCGTCTCTAGTGTCAACACTAAAGTGTGCATAGCGACGACTGCAAACATACAGATATACAAGCATACAAGTATATAAAATTATAAATATACATACCCATTATATACAAGAGTTATGCTTAAGCGATAACTCTTGTTTGAAGTAAGTTTTTAGTCTTAAGATTCACTTTAATAAAGAAAGACATAATTTAAATTATTTCTTGTTTGATTAACAACATAATTATAATTCGCGCAAAGCAGAGGCGCCTGGCGAGAGCTGATGAGGTCGGTTGAAACCCGGACACGGGTTGTTACGACCAACTAAGTAAGTAAGTAATATGCGTGGTGTAATATTTTATCATATAAACGCATAAATTTCATTGCGGTGGAGACTTTATCGTAAGAATCTCATATTGCACCTCGGTTAGAAGCTGTCCCCTTTCGCAAAAACTAACATTAAAAGTTTTATTTAATTAACAAATTATACTATACTCTCAATAAATGCACTAAAACGCAGTTTTAAGAGTTGATGTCTCCATACAAGAGTACAGCTCTTACTACAAAATTAATATACTTAAGTAAGTCACATAGAACAGTTGTAAACTCTACGAGAGGAGTGAAAGCGAAATTTTGTAGGGCCACCATTTTTAAAAAGCATTCATTTATGCCAAGCAGAATTAACCCTTTCATTACGTAAGTGCAAGGTTTACCGTACGTAAATTGCAGTTAGAAATTGTTCTGCTCTTTCGGAATATTTTTCTTATGAATGAACCAAATTCATTTAACATAATTTGTACATAATTCTGTTCGTTTATTATTTAGGTACCCTGAAATTTAAGCTAATTAAATAAAAACCCATTTCTTTTGATATATTACAAGAAAAATGATATATTTACAAGAAAGGGTTAAGAACATGAATACAGTTAAATCTTTTGTTTAGGGCAATTGCTCGATTATAAGAACCAACATCTTATTATCAGAGTAACACTCTTCTAGTCGGACTGTTTCTTTTATAATCAGAGTGATATTCTTCTAGTTAGACCGTTGCTCAGATCAGATCAGACATCTTTAAATAAAAGCCTTTGAGATGTCTATAAGACTTAATCTATAAAGCTACAACTCTTCAGAGTTTGGCTCTGATAGCTGAAGTGTTGTAGAAGTCTGTAAGAAATGACTTGTAAGATGCAGCGTCTTCGCAGTAATGCTCTTATAACACAACTCTTTTAAGCTACTATGAGATAATGTGAAAGAGAACAGAACACTTATAGACAACTAGTTTTGCTGTAAATAATCTGTAAGCGTATTGCTCTTGCTGAAAATAATTATAGGACGTAATTAAAAACTAATGTTTTAGGTCCAGTGCTCAACTCTTAAGAATTGTTGCTTGGGTTACCCCCTATCTGCCAACCTCTATGAGTCCTCACTAGTGTTTGCAAAACCGGTTTCGAGTTATTCGATTCACCGGTTTTTACCGGGTTTTCATTTCTCTATTAATCGGTTGTTGAAAAATCATCAAAAATCGTATAACCGATTAACCGGTTTTTTCTTCCCGGTTATTCGACATTTCGAATAATAATTTGTAATTTATCGAAACATTTCAAAGCATATTTTAAGCCGCTTGCCAATCCGAACAGATAACACTTACATTCAATTACATAATTTACCGAACGCATCTACTTTAAAGTTCACTCGTAGCTGTCAAACGCATTTAAATCAACTGCTGCTTAGTTAAAAAGTAAGCACAGCCAAAGCAAAGATAATGAATTCGCAAGTTTGGAAGTAATTCCGAAGAAATGAAACCAGCAGCAAAGCTAGGTGCTCTCGTTGCCCAAAGATGATAAGCTGCAAAGGTTCATCAACATCAGCTATGATTTACCACCTCAAAAATGTGCACGGAGTAGCAATGACTGCAAACAAAGCCGAAAGTGAAATTGAGCAGCCATCTACATCCAAAACATCATCCGAGCAGGCCAAAGATAGCCACATTTCGAAATTTCTCACAAAGAATGAAGCACTTGGTGATGTTCTGGCTAGATGCGTGGCAGAAGATGGATTATCAGTGCATGCATTAGTGCGATCCAGAGTAGTACATTCATATTTGAAATCAAAGGGACTTCAAATGCCATCGAGTGATAACACAGTATGGAACATGATACAAAAATTCGTTGAGGAAAAGAAAACAGAAGTTTCAATGTGGTTACACAACTTAAAGCAAAGCAATTCCCGCTTTTCGATAACCGTTGATGAGTGGACAGATGTGTCAAACATAAAATATATAAATGTTTCCTTACGAGCATATAACTCTAAAAGTATGCAGTACGATGTTTTTAATTTAAGCTTGGAAAAACTTTCTCGCAAAGGTACGGCTGAAAATATTGAATATTACGTGAAAAAAAAGCTTTCCGAGTTTGACTTTAATCTAGCTGTCCATTCACAGCTATGCTTCAACATGCTATTCATCTATGTGTCGTGGATTGTTTTTATAAGGAGTGTCATTTTGTAACACAAAATGAAAGTCAGATAAGCGGTAATGAAAGCACTGATGACGAAATCGCGTTTCATGATGAAAATTGTGATTACCAATTCGAGGAGGAAACCAATTCAACACTATTACCTGACTTGAAAAAAATTATTGAAAAATTGCGAAAATGTGTTAATTCATTTAATAGGTCAGCTGAGAAAGCAAAAGTGCTTCAGATATATGTTAAAGAACAAGAAGGAAAAGAACTTCACCTGGGAATTGATGTACAACACCGGTGGAACTCAATGACTATTATGATTTCAAAATTTTTAAGAATCTACAAATGCGTGAACCACGCTTTATTGGATTTGGGTCAGGAAACATTTAATTAGAGTGATATAAAAGCTTTGGAGCACCTCAATCAACTGTTAAAACCACTTGAATTAGCAGTTAATAAACTTTCGAAAGGCTCTGCAACCTTGTCTGATGCAGAAGGAATATGCAAATTCTTAATTAAAGCTGTATCGACAGTAAAATCTGTGTACTCAGAAAAGCTTGTGAGCTGTTTGCAAAATCGATTGACTGAACGACGATCCACGGTTTTGACTACCTTAATTCTCTATCTATATAGTGGCGTGTTTCCAGTTACAGGCGACAGCTTTGCATATTCATCAAAACAAATTACTAAGGAATTTGCGAGAACTCTTTTCAGGCGGCTCTTTCCAGAAAAGAAAAACTTAATCTCAGAATTAAATGACGACTCTGAAAGCAGCAGTGATATTGAGTTCCACTCAGAAAATTTGGAAGAAGAGTTATCCAAAACCTTGAAAAAAGTTCAAGCACCAACTAATGCACCTAGGAAAAAGAATAGTTTTATTCTGTCTGATGATTTTATGTCTTTAGAAAAGTTTAAAAAAAGAACTGAAAGACTCGAAAATTTGTTTAATGCTTTATTGACTATTAATCCGACTTCGACATTAAGTGAACGAGATTTTTCCACTTCAAATTTAATAAAAACTAAAATAAAAAATCGACTTGGACCACAGAAACTGAATGCAATTCTTTTTGTATAGTATTATTTCCAAAAAAATTAATTACTTTGTCGTTCGAAGAGTACAAACTTATTGTTAGAGTTAAGAGTTTTTTTGATTATTATTTTCTTTGTTTCTTAAATTATTTTCTTTGGAATTATTTGATTTTTGTTGTTTTTTTAACTGTGTTATTTATTTCTTTATTTTATTATAAAATATGAGATTTTTGTTGTTTATATTTTGTTGTTTATATTATTTCATTTTATTTACATTTCCTAAAAAAGTTATTTTTTAATAAAAAATTAATTATAATAATAATTTTTTCTAAATAATTTTTTCTAAAAAAAAACGGCTTAACCGGCTTAACCGGTTGTCTGAAAACTTTTATTCGTCAAACCGGTTTTGGAAAAAATCCATTATTCGACGTTTTCGAATAACCGGTTTTTCCATTTTGTCAAATAATCGCAAACACTAGTCCTCACACAAGAAACACAAAAACTGTGGATTATAGCTTATATTTCCCGATTTTAGCCCTAGAGCTGTCAAATATATAAGCTGGTTCTATTATTTTTGCTTTTCAACATTTCTTATTAACACTCATGCCCCTATCAGCCTCACTTCTGGGGGTCACAATACAAAAAACACAAAAACTGTCGATTGTAAGATATATCTCTTCCTAATTGACCCCTTAACTGGTCAAATATATGAGCTGGCCCTACAGTTTTTGGCCATCAACATTCTGAACCTTCCGCCATCTGCCACCCATGTGGGGGTCCAAATGCAAAAAACACAGAAGCGTTGTTATGTTTTCCTCTTGCCTGGTAGGTAAATCAGAAATGCAGGCATTAACAGTACGAGCCTTAACAATGCCAACGTTAACAGTAATGATATTAACAGTGGTGACTATATAGCATTGCTGACGTTAACAGTGCTGACGCGAATTCATAACTTTTACAACTACCAAAAGTGCTCAACGCGCCTAAAGAAGTTTTCACTTCAAAAAGCAACAATAACAACAATGCCACACAGCTCTGTTGAAGTGTCTGACTCACTCTTCCATTCTACTCTTGAGTGCAATAGAATATCTATTATGAAAAAATAAGCAAAAACAAAAAATAGTTTCGAAGAAAGTGAGACAAAAACGGCAATAAAATATGCAGGTAAGCACAACCGTTGCCTTCTGTTTGTATGAACAAAAATATAGTGTCCCATTAACAGTGCACGATTTAAATTTTGTGGCATTTTTGGAAAATGTTCTGAATCGGAACATATCTTTTTGACAATCCAAAAAAAAAAAAAAAATCACGATTATTGAGACACACTTTATTTTGTTTTGCCTCAACAACGCTGATCGAGTGTTTCCGAGAAGATAGGAAAGAAAAAGCAAAAACAACCACACAGCTCTGTTGAAGCTTTTTTTACTCTCGCTTTCTACTCTCCCACAGTTACGTTGTTCAGCAGAGCTGTGTGGCTTTGCACATTGTTTTTGTTTCGTTTATATGCGGAAAAAGGTGTTTTTAATTTCTAATTCTTACCTATGTTAATGATAAAACATTTGAATTAAAGTTTTACTGTCCACTTGGTAAGAACCAGAGCTTTCAAATGATATAAGCTTCATCCGAATCTGTTGTTTTTAAAGTGGTTAAAAGGGGAGATAAATATTTTTGCTTGCGTATTAATATATATAAAAAGATACAGGCCTTAATATCACACATTTTTAACGAATTCGAAACCCCCCTTGTCCTTCCCCGTCTCCCCTCAAGCACCACTCAACCCATCAAACAGATCCTCCGTATGTGCTTTGAAAACACATCTCCAATAATGGTCGTTTGATTATTTTTGGTCACTTTTAGAAAAACTACTTAATAAACTATAATCTTTATAAACTGTTTCGAAAGTTTGATTCTATAACTTATTAATTGCCATAACATGTTTACAATGCAATAAAATATTTACTTTCATTGCGACACCCTTTATTATGTTATGTCTCGGCAACGCGGATCGAGTGTGTCTGAGAAGATGGGAAAGAAAAATTAACAACAACCACAGAGCTCTGTTAAAGCATATGCCTATTTTTTTACTCTCGCATTTGACTCTCGCAATCTACTCTCCGACAGCAAAGCTATTCAATAGAGCTGTATAGCTTTGCAAACATATTTTGATATTGCTTCTTTGATATGAGGAAAAGGTGTTTTTAGGGTGTGTGCGAATTGAACTAAATTGCTACCTAAACTAAATTAAGGTAAAGCAGTTAAGGTTTATTAAGGTTAATTAAGGCTTATTTCAAATATGTTAAAGGTTAAGAAATGTCATTATTCTCTTCTCTTAAAAAATGTCATTAATTTAGCAAGCATTTAGATAGCTCGGAATTTTCCTAAATTAATTTAGGAAAGACTGCTTTATCGACACAATTTAGATTAGGTAGCAATTTAGTTCACTTCTCACAAACCCTTAATTTTTAATTTATACGTATCTTAATGACAAAACCTTTGATTGTAAACTATATTGTGCACTTGGTATGAACGAGAGCTTTCAAATGATATAAGTTTCATCAAATCTGTTGCCTATAAATTCAGAAAAATGGGGTTAAAGGTTTGTGTTAGCGTATTAATATATAAGATTATTAAGTTTTACGAATAATATACGAACTTATTTAAGTTTAAGTTAAGTTTATCTTTAGGTTTATTTTTAATTTAAGTTCTTTTATTAAATTTTAAATTAATTTTATAGTTAAGTTTACTCTCAATTAAGTTTTAACGAAGTCCAAATTAAGATTATTCGTACCTTAGTTATGTGTTAATTTAGTTTATCTTGAGGTTTATTTTTTTGAGGTTTAATTTTAAAGTTTATTTAGGATTAATTTTATAATTAAGTTTAGTCTCAATTAAGTATTAATGAAGGTTAATTTATGTTAGGCCATGTTTAATTCTATAATAAGGTTAAGTCTAAATTGCGTTTTAGCTAAGTTTGGTCTTACTTAATTTTTATTTTAATTAAGTTATGCGTTTATTAAATTTTTACTTTAACTTAAGTTAATAAAGTTTGTCTTAATTTTCAATTAAGATAGGTCATGATTAATTATATAGTTAGGTTTAATCTTAATTACGTTTTAATTATGTTAAGTGTTAATTAAGTTCCTACTAAGTTACGTTTAAATGAGGATAATCTTATTTAAGTTTGTAATTACTTTAAGTCCTACTGAATTTTATTATAACATTAATTTTTAGTTCCGTTTATAATTAAGTTTATTTTTAACTAAAATAATAAAGTTTAGTATTTTTTAATTACTTTAATTACTTCTTTCTAAATCGTAAACTTTTCAGAAGAGCGAAAAGAGTGTTAAAATGCCTAACAAACTTTTTTCTATGTAATTTTGAAAGAAATCTTATACTTCACATTTACACACAAATATGAAGTAAACATTTTGCGATATTTTTTCCCATCTAAGAGCAATAATTTTCTTTAAAATTGATAATAAATAAGACAATTTGTCAAATGGATTCCTTACAAACAAAATAGCTTGTACCATACAAGTCGTTTTGTCAAAACTATTTTGATTAGAAAAGAAAATGATCTAAGCGCTTATGTCAAAACAAGCCGTTTTGTTAAATTGAAATGTGGTGAATTTTTCAAACTTTGCTTTTGACAAAAAGACTTCTTTTCAAAGAAGATACCCAGCAAGACGAGCCTAACCGAAACTCTAACACATTCGCAAAAATATTTGTTTCCTACTAACACATATTCAAGAATATTTTGTTGTTACAAAGGCCGCCAAAATTACTGTCAGTTAAAAACCTATTATATAATACACAGCAATCCAGTTGTGCAACCCTGATTATTCTAATTGCGATCAGAGACAAAGACAACCGATTACTGTTGCATTCCACTTGAATTTGTCTTATTCTTCCACATAGGAACAATAAGTTCAGGTATACACATTTTACTAATCAGAAAATACGCGCGAAGTTAAGTAAAATTTGTTTCAACTCTTAAATAAATCACATATTTTTTGAAGTGAAGTATTTTGCATAGTAATAAGTGTTAATTTAGTAATATTATAAGTGATATATAAGTTATTAGTGATAAAATTGTATTTAATTTATTTAACAATGAAAAGAGCGAGTTTTGCTAATGCCATGAGTGAAGAAAAAAAAATATTTGAATTAAGTGCAAAAAAATATAAATCAATTCATTTATTTGCTACAAACTCGGAGTGCACTACTAAATGTGACAAAGAAGTTGGTTTCAATGAATCCAGTACCAGTTCAGCTTCCCGTCTATCTCTTCAAATCAACGCAGAGTGCCAGGATCCTGTTGAAACATTATTTCAACCGAATAAAAATCTTCAATTCTGTCATAGTTTCCAATCCAGTTCAAACAGTCCTCAATCTATTATATATAACCATTCTAGCCCAAGTTACCAGTCCAGTTCAAGCCTTCCATCTAGCCCTAGTGTACACCCCGTTCTCGATCCTAACCTCAATTTTGATATAGCTGAAAATATAAAGTGTCATGAAATAAAATTGTGGGCAATTAGAAACAATATATCACAGAACGCAGTTACAGATCTCCTTCGAACTTTAAAAAAAATTGGAGTGGATGGATTGCCACTGTGTGCTAAAAGTCTTCTTGGTACAAGCAGACAGCCAGTTGTCATTCAATCTATTCCAAGTGGAGAGTTTTTGTATATAGGCATCCAATCCCATTTTCATTCAGGACCATTTCATTTTCTTAAAGATGCAGATGAAGTTCAAGTAGATGTAGATATTGATGGGTTAAAGCTCTTTAAAAGTTCCAATAGGGTTTTGTGGCCAATCCTTGGAGCAATTGTTGGTTTCCCTAAGGAAATGCCTTTTACTATTGCCTGCTTCTCAGGAAAAGAAAAACCACGCAATATTAATGATTTTATGAAGGAATTTTGTGAAGAAGCTATATTTTTACAAGAAAATGGTCTGAAGATAGGTCCGATGATTAAAAAATTCCGAATTCGTCTCTTTACGTGTGATTCACCAGCTCGCGCTTTTGTTTGTAGTGTGCAATCACATAATGGAAAGAACAGCTGTCCTAAATGCTCTCAGGTTGGAAAATATTTAGAAAGGAGAGTGTGTTTTTCAAAAGAAATTGGTTCGTTAAGATCAGATTCATCTTTCAAAAACAGAGTTGATAAAGCTCATCATAGTTTTCCATATAGAACCAATGAAAATATTTTAGAAAAAGCTAATTTTGGAATGGTTTCTCAATTCCCACTGGATGTTATGCATCTAGTTGACCTTGGCGTTGTGAAAAAATTACTCCAATTGTTGATAAAGAACGGCTACGTAGATGGTATGAATGAAAAACTTACCTATCTGTCCGAGCTAGTTCCGTCGGAATTTGGTCGCTTGTGTAGGAATTTCAAAGAAATATCTAATTGGAAGTCTACAGAGTTCAGACAATTTTGGCTGTATTCATATAGGAATATATGTTTTAAAAGATACAGTTAATAGCGATATTTACTACCACTTCCTCTTATTGCATTGCGGAATAAGACTTTTATGTTGTGAACGATCTTATCGAGATGAAGACAATGTGGCTCAACTTATTTTAGAGGAATTTGTTCAATTGTTTGGAAATACTTACGGTGAGCATTTAATAAGCTTCAATATCCACGGTTTGTTGCACTTGTCTGCTTGCGCCAAGCAATATGGTCCATTGGACAGTTTTTCGGCCTATAAATTTGAGAACCACATGCAATATTTAAAGAAATTGGTTTATAAACCCAACCAAATATTACAACAACTATATTTAAGACTTCATGAAAGAAAGGATGTAAAATCATTATTTCAAAGCGATTCAAAAATAGGTTTATTTGAGATAAATCCAAAAAAAGACAAAGACTCGTTTTGCTATAGTTCAAAAACAGGTCCATTTAAAGTCGTTGCTATACAAAAAGAACTAGGTCAAGATGTAGTATTTGGATATGCTTTTGGAAAAACTGATAACTATTTTGAAGAACCAATAGAGTCATTTAGTGGATTGGGTATTTTGATAGGAAGTAATTTAAGTAACGTAAAAATTAAAATTTTCAGAAATGAAATTCAATATAAATACTTCTGCATCCCAGATAATAATAAATTCATATTGATACCACTTCTTCATCACCTTTTTCAAGAATTTTCGAATTAGTAGTGCATTCAGTTCTTAAATTTAATTATTTTTTATTGATTTTATTAGATAAATATTTCTGTAATAACTATTTACTATACTACTAACTTTTATTAATATTACTTCCATACTTTTATTAATATTACTTTATTACTTGTATTACTATATTTTTATTACATAATCTATAAAAAATTTAGTTATTTATCTTAGTTTTTAAAATTCCTTATTGCATTTCTTCATAATTTTCTTATTAATTGAAAAATTGTATTATTACTTTCAATTATCGTATTTATTGCACTGCCTACACTCAAAAAACTTTATTTTTATTAACAAACAAAGAATGACTTCTCCAAGCCTTTTTGACACTGAAGAAACCTACACTTGTTTTGAAGATGACATCGATACGGCGAGTTCTGGGATTATTTCAACTCCAAAAGAAAACGGTAAACGCTTTTTATTTAAATTATATTAAAATCATCCAAAGTGCCTACTTTATTAACTTTAGGTCATACCTTACAAAAACTACATATTAAAAAGAAAAAATACTCCATAATGAACTTCAATGACACTGGCAACCAAACACAAGAAAATTCTTCGTTCAACAAAGGTAAAACAGAGATAATTTATCCTTATTATAAAAATATTGTAGCTTGAGCCATTTAAAGTAGCTTTAATGCTTTGACTTCGACCAAAGCCAAAAGATTTAAAAAAATTTTTTTGTAAGATGTTTAAGCTTAAAATTTGTTGAAACGAGTTAAAGATCCTACTTTGATATCTGTATTTGCTTTAAAGAAGTTTTGAATTTTTTTAGTATACAATTTCTTTTTGTAGTATTTAAAGCGATGTTACTGTATTTATACGGTCACTTTGTATACGGATGGTAGACGTGGTTTTCAATCGAGTTTGCTCAATTTGATTTTCTGTTTCTCGATTTCAACTTTATATTCTGCTGTAAGTTAAAGGCTTATTACCGAATTTTAATATGTCGTAACACGCAGTAAGGTAACATAAAGCGGCTTCAATGTGCTGATGCTGATCAAGAGTATATCGCTACGTAATTATAGAAAGACCCTATCTCAAAAGGCACTTGCTCAATAGGACAAGAAAAACAATTTTTTAAAAATAAAGTTTCGGTGTTTTGAATTTTTTGAAAACAAATGTTTTTTATTAAAATCTATCAGTGATGTAATGATGCTTAAATTTTTTTACTGTGGAAGTTGCAGAAATTTGTTTTTTATCAACTTTTTTTTTCTCCTATAATGTAAAAAAAAAATTGAGTTAGGGCCTTTCTATATTAAGGTAGCGATATATATTTTTCTACATCTGCCACGCCTCCGGAATAATTTTGCTTTAGCGGCTGGACCCGAATATTTGTTTTCTTATTTTTGTTAAGCGTATTAGGGCCTCCTAAGCCCAAATATGCAAAAAAAACTGTCGCTCTCAAATTGTTTAGAAGATAAAATTCGCGAAAGTAAGAAAATTGCATTTTCTTAGGTGTGTAGAAGCTAGAAAAAGAAAAAATCGTCGTGAAATGGTCACAATACCTTTTTTTTTTTATAAAATGATTTGCACTGTTAAAAGTTGTTTTGAACATTCCGTAAAAATAACACACATAAAAAATTGCACTCAATTTTCAAGCTTTCGTTAATTATATCTTCTGGGCCATTCGCGAGCGACAATTTTTTTTTGCATATTTGCGCTAAGGCCCCTAAATACTCTTAACAAAAATAAAAAACATATATTCGGGTCCGGCCTCTAAATGCGATCATGCCGTCGCAACTACCCAGGCAGCCTATGACTCAAGGCTATATAGTGAACATCCAAATTCCAATGACCAATATTTCCTCACGATGAGCTAAAGTAAAGCTCAATGCATTTAATGGAATTACAATAAATTCCAGTAATACTACTGGAATTACAATAAATTCGTCTTGTATTTCCTCATGCACATTTCCCTTTCGTATCGATGCAGTTATATCTATGTTGTCCTTTAAATAAACGAGTCAATCCTAGAGAAAAAAGATTTAATATATAAATTTAATTGAAATTATTACTTACCGTAGTAAATTTCTCTTGCAAAATAATTGTAACAGCTGACGGTCGACACATTTAGGTAGCATTTAGGATTGCCAGATATTTTTGAAAAAACAGATAAAATTAAACTTTAAAGCATTGCTATCTTCATGACTCAAGAAAATTCTCCGATATAACAATATTTCTTTTTTGCATTTGCAGAGACACTTTCATTGTTAAAACAAATTTTGGAGAAACATAATAGCCTGGAAGTCCGTATGAGTCATTTTGAAAATGCATTTCACGAGAAAGTATGTTTTTAAAAATTTTTTTTATGAATCTAACAAATTATGAATATTCTTTCAGATAATTGACAAAAGCGAAATAATGGCGCAGAATAAAGTTTTGCGCGAATGTAAGGTGATTTTGAAAAAAGTACAGCATTCTGTGGGACGTATTACCGGGGAAATACAGGACGAAACGTACACAGAAATTGCTGCTTCCTTTCCATTAGCCACCATAGATGCTGCCTTTGATTTTGAAGAAAAACTTCAAAACACGGAGTACGCCTCTTCAGTGGTAAGTTACTGGTAAACATCTTTTAACTTTATGAATAAAATTAATTTTAATTATTGTTTCAGAAAACATATGTTTACAAAATTAAAGGTGCATTAGGTGATCTTGATGGCATATTGAAACTAATGGTAACGGACGAGTTGATGCTGAATTTTAATTGGAGTGGGTCGTGGGGGAAAAGGGCCCTCACGAAGCTGAAATTATTCAACGAAATTTTATACGGTATACTTATTAGCTTAAATTATTCTTCAAAACTTTCTCAAATGAGTCGGATTTTTAAAAGTTTAACATCCTTGCTTTTATTTTCATAAAATTTTGTGTCAAAAACTCACAACGATAACAATTTCGACTTATTGGAAATTTTTCAAATTATGATATATTTTTTTTGTATACATTAAATAACTGGCTTACCTTTACATAAAAGTTAATTTTATATAAAAATGTTGGCTTTTCTGAAATTTGTTGAAACATTTTCGAAGTAAGATCGGCATTTTTATAAAAAATGAACTTTGTTGTAATCGAAATGGCTTTTTAAAAAATATGGTTGAATATTTTGTAGTTACATTTTTAATTTTCCACTCTGGTTCTTTTTTACTGTACATTATTTTTAAATAATCTTAAATGTTTTCAATGTTTAGATGTTTTTAATATGGAAGGACGCTGCAAATTTGAAGCAAACATCAAACGCTATGTAGAAAAAAGCCACAACCGCTTAAAACAAAAATACTACCAAGAAAAGAAAAAACAGCCCACCAAAGAAGTTTTTCAATAAGTGCTTATTTACTTTGAATCAATCTGGAATTTCAATATTTTAAATGTTTCAAATGGATGTCCATTTACTTTTTTATTTTAAATCAATATTAAATTTTTACTGATATATTTTTTTTTCTTTATCATCATATGAATGTTAAAACCGAAATGTATTTATCAATAAGATATTATTATTATTAAAATATTACGTTTTTTTATTTAATATTCTTTGAATTCAATAAAAATTTCAAAAAGGAAATGTGTTTATATAGTTAAAAAATTTTAGATAATTAAACAGTCATTTAAGAAGCTGATGTAACTGGTATCCATGTTACGAAAATAGGAAATTTATTAGTTATTTAACTGAAATATCCCATATCCCATATAAATAAGTGATTTGATATGTTATATAAGTTATTGCTATAACAGGCAATTTTGACGGATAATTTCAGTTATTTCACATTTTATTCCACTGGTAGCAATAATAAGCATAAGCGAGATGACTATACAGTTTTAACTTATCAAAAAGTCTATGTACGAAAAGGACACAAAATAACATGAATACAAATATTTTGGTTAGATTTTTCACATGGCCCTTAAGAGACTGATAGAAAATACTGACTGAAACTTCTGTTTTGATTTCCTTTATATGACTTGACATATAACCGATTGTGTTCTTGTAGGGTATTTTGTCAATAGGGAATTGTGGAAAACGTGTTTGTGAAACTATATGGACACAGGTTGTTTTGTTAAATGGCCGCTAGTGGTCATTTCAAAATTTTTTAAATTGTCTGAGAGAAGTTGTTTTGTCAGATTCCATTTGAGGAGTTCGATTTGCCGATTGCGTATTTTATCTTCTAAAAGTCATAGAAATACGGCGATAAGACTTAAAAAATAAACACATTAAAATTTTATATATAATACAAAAATCTTGGAAAATTGTCTTATCTCGAGAGAAGTCGTTAAGTCAAATGTCCAGAGATTTCAATGTAACTTATAAGTTAATAGCTTAAACTTATTGCTATAAGTTATAACTTCAATTTATAACAACAAAGACAAAACCAAAAAATGCAATTGTTGCTTAAACACATAAAGTTAATTTTTTGTTAAATATTTTTCGACCTTTATATTGACTTTACCAAAATATAATCGGAAATATAGAAAACATCCTTAATACCAAGGCCCGTCTTTTCTACATTCTGCATTAGTGCCACCCCCCTGTGCTAGATAATGTTTAACGTTGACGACAGATAAAACTATCTTCATTATATTAAATCGTATGATCAACAGGAATTTTATTTTTTCAGGTTTATTTGTCTGTCCCACCAAAATTTTAATCGGTGTGTTGTTTCCCGCTTAACGATATTATGTGAAAATTGAAATGTCAAATATAATGCTCGATATATACTTACGTACTTACTTAGTTGGTCGTAACAACCCGTGTCCGGGTTTCGACCGACGTCATCAGCTCTCGCCAGGCGCCTCTGCTTTGCGCGCGCCTTCTCCAATCGGATACACCAAGTGCGGTTAGGGCTTCCTCAGCCTGGTCCATCCATCGGAGGCATGGTCTCCCTCGTCGTCGTTGAACAGCGACCCTCGCCTCGAGCACCTTTTTCGCTGGAGCTTCGTCGTTCATACGATGGACATGACCCAGCCAGCGTAGTCGCTGCACAGTTATACGCCGAACTACGTCAATGTCATCGTAGAGCTCATACAGCTCGTGGTTCATTCGGATGCGATAGTCATCGCCGACTCGAACAGGACCGAAAATTTTGCGAAGAACTTTTCTCTCGAACACCCCCAGAGCGGCTGCGTCAGTTTGCGAAACTACCCATGCCTCAGCGCCATAAAGCAGCACAGGTAGAACGAGCGTCTTGTAGAGTGTTAGTTTTGTCGATCGAGAGAGGGCTCTGGAACTTAGTTGCTTACTGAGCCCGTAGTAGCACCTATTAGCAATTATTGTTCTTCGCTTTATCTCCAGGCTGATTTCGTTTTTGGTATTAATAGCGGTGCTAAGGTAAACGAACTCCTTAACTACTTCAAAGTTATAGCTGCCGGATGAAACGTGGGAGTCTAAACGCCGAGCTCCCTTGTTTGTAGACAGCATATATTTTGTTTTGCCCTCATTTATCGTCAAACCCACTTTGGCTGATTCCTTTTCGATAGCGGCGAAAGCAGCGGTAACATCTCACTTGGTTCTGCCGACAATATCAATATCATGAGCGTACTCAAGGAGCTGGACGCCTTTGTAGAAAATAGTGCCATTACGATGCACACCGGCCTTTCGTACGATCCCCTCCATGATGATGTTAAAGAGATCGCAAGACAGTGGATCGCCTTGCCTGAAACCTCTTTCGGTATTGAAGGTTTCGGAGAGGTCATTTCCCACCTTGACGGAGCTGCGTGTGTTGCTCAACGTCATTATGCAAAGTCTGATCAACTTTGCAGGTATACCGAACTCAGACATTGTTGCGTATAGGTAATCCCTTCTCGGGCTATCGAACGCAGCTTTAAAATCGACAAAGAGATGGTGTGTGTCAATTTGACTTCGTGGGTTTTCTCCAGGATTTGTCGTAGCGTGAAAATCTGGTCTATGGTGGACTTACCAGGTCGAAAGCCACACTGATAAGATCCAATCAGTGTTTTTGTAATCGGCTTTAATCTTTCACACAGTACGCTTGATAGAACCTTATATGCGATGGAAATAAGACTGATACCTCTATAACTTGCGCAGATTGTTGGGTCTCCTTTCTTAAGTATAGGGCACAGTACGCTGAGGTTCCAATCGTCGGGCATGCTTTCTTCTAGCCATATTTTGCTGATGAGCTGATGCATGCGCCTTATCAATTCATCGCCGCCGGTTTTAAACAATTCAGCTGACAGGCCGTCAGCACCCACTGCTTTGTTGTTTTTGAGTCGTTGGATAGCAACTCGGACCTCTTCATGGCTAGGTGGTGATACTTCCACTCCGTCATTGTTGATTGGTAGCTCTGAACTGCGCTCTCCATGGGCGGCATTGGTGGAATCGTCGCCAGTAAGTAAATTGAAGAAGTGCCGTCTCCACAATCTCAGCACACACTGCGTATCCGTATTCAGATCTCCATTTTCGTCTCTACAAGTGGATGCTCCGGGCTTGAAACCTTGGGTTAGACGCTTAACCTGTTGATTGAATTTTCGTGCATCCTTCTTGCCCTGGTATACGTCTAGTTCCTCACGCTCACGCTTTTCCTGCTCTCTTTTCTTGCGTCTGAAAAGGCGCCTCTCTTCCTTCCTCTTTTCGCGGTAGTTTTCTCGCACGGCTCGCGTTGCAGCTGACTGCAGCGTTTTTCTGTATGCGGCGTTTTTTACTGCTGCCGCGATGCGACACTCCTGATCATACCATTGGTTCCGAGTTTGCGGGCGCCGGAAACCAATGAATTCTTCAGCGGCAGCGCGCATGGAGTGGGATATATGCGCCCAAAGTCCGCCGGCGTCGTCGAGTTCAGAGGTTGGTTGGTTGAGCTTAACCGAGAGTTGAGCGGAGTAGGCTTCGGCAGTCCGTTGTAATTGCAGCTTAGCGACATCTAGCTTTCGTTGCATTCCTGTGCGTATGTTCTTCGCATTGCATAATCGCATGCGGATCTTGGCTGCAACAAGATAATGGTCGGAGTCAATGTTGACCCTCCGAAATGTACGCACATCTAGAACACTAGAGGCATGCCTTCCGTCGATTACAACATGATCAATTTGGTTTCGCGTTTTTTGATCCGGGGACAGCCAGGTGGCCTTGTGGATGTCGAGGTGCTTAAATCTGGTGCTACTAACTACCATGTTTCGCACCGCGGCGAAGTCGATCAGTCTTAGACCGTTGTTCGTGGAGGTCTCATGAAGACTGAACTGACCGACAGTGGGGCCAAAGATGCCTTCCCTTCCGACTTTCGCATTCAAATCGCCGAGGACTATTTTCACGTCATGGACCGGAAGGTGATCGTATACGTTCTCAAGACTAGCGTAGAAAGCGTCCTTGACGGCTTCGTCCTTTTCCTCCGTCGGGGCGTGCGCGCAAATAAGGCTGATGGAGAAAAATTTTGCCTTGATGCGGATCGTGGCCAATCTTTCGTTGACAGGTGTGAACCGGGAAACAAGGTGGCGTAGTTTCCGGCTAACAACGAATCCACATCCAAATTCGCGCTTCTCCGCATGGCAGCTGTAGTAGATATCACAGTGTCCTTGTTTAGAGCAACCTTGCCCTTTCCATCGCATTTCCTGGATGGCGGTGATGTCAGCCTTTATCGTTTTGAGGGCTTCCGCCAGTTGGATAATGGCACCTTCCCTAGTAATGTGGCGAGACCCAAACCCTGCGCACAATTCATGTTTAAGGTCTATGGAGTCGACTCAAACCTCCACGTGGTGTTCCCTGGGCAACGGCAAACTGGCATCCGTCAGTTTGACGGCTAATTTGAGCGGCGGGTCACTCCATGCTCGATATATAGATATCGAAAATAATATATCGATGTTGGCACAAAAAACCAAACACTCGATATATCGATACTTATATCGATATTTTTGCCTCTACTAGTCACCCCATCTGAATCTGAAGAGATTCTTATAAAATGAACACGGTGATGCTAGTAAATCGTGCGGTCTGTAGAGCCACTACTGAAAATTCTTAGTTCTATTCGGACGTTGCAGGGACTGAAAGGGACACTGGAGTGTGAGCCGTGTGAATATCCCTAATGATCAGACTGACGTGAAAATACCCAACACATTGGACCATCTGTACTTTTGTTGCGTGGTGCGAATGAAAGGTATCGGAAAGGGAAAGTTAAGAAGCCAAGGTATTGAAATGCGAAACTTCCGGCCATACATGGTTTTTTTCTTTCCTTTTTTCGGAGAACGGCACCGAGGCAACGATGATCTTAGTATACTTCCCGCTTATTTGAGTAAATATCAAGATCCCAAAGAAGCGATGCTCTAACCAAGATGCCAAATGATCTAGATGAAACGAAACGAAAACGAAGTGGCGAAAAACTGGACGATATGGTGGTTAAGTCTGAAAATCTTTTCATACAAAACATTTTATAAAACGGCAAAGAAAACAAACTCTTGCTGTAGTTTTAGTTAAGAAAGAGATACATTTTCAGCGGCTCATCGATTCGTTACAATCTACCAAGAATCACATTCACCATACTTGTAAGTTTATTTTTTTTATTATACACCAATACAGTCGACTGCTGTTTACTTTCGGGCTCATACGCGTAAATCCACGATTCATCACCTGTCACGATGTCATAGACGTGTTTCGAAGCACCGCAATCGTATTTTTTGAGCATTTCCTTCGACCAATCGACACGAGCCTTTTTTTGAGCGATTGACAAATTGTGTGGGATCCAACGCGAACAAATTTTTTTGACAGTCAAATGTTTATGCAATATTGAATGTATGCTGGTCCCACTTATGCCTAAGGTTGCCTCAATCTCACGATAGGTAACATGACGATCTTGCAATATCAGTTCGCGCACAGCATCAATGGTTTTCGGAACAACAGCTGATTTCGGACGACCTTCACGAAATTCGTCTTGGAGTGAACTACGACCACGATTGAATTCACCATACCATCGATAAACACTGGTCCTTGATGGAGCTTCATCGCCAAAAATTGAATTAAGTTCATTCATGCACTGTTGCTGTGTTAATTCACGTCGAAAGTTGTAAAAAATAATCGCACGAAAATGTTCACGATTTAATTCCATTTTTAGACCGAGATGAATCTTTTAAGTTACTTTAAACAACACAAATAGCGCTCGTATGTCAAAACGTTCTGAGCCAACAAATGTCAAACTTTGCGATAGAGCTTTCAGTTGACAGATTGCAACACCAGGGTTGCCAAATCCCGAAATATAAAAGGCACCCCTCGTAAAACTTCACATACAAATCATATTCACTACACCCCACAGCACCTTGTTAAATCGAGGCCAAAGTAAGCGCTACGGCGGCTATAAAAACCAACTGCAGCTTTATTTGCTACAACAGCGCTTGCGAAACCAGCAGCGCACCCAACAACAACAAACACAACTCCATCAGTGTCCCAGCAGCAGCATTTTGTCTGCTATGGTACTTCCTGGAAAGATTTGCGCTAACGAATCGGAAACTGGGGCAGGCTGCTTGTCTTGAGAACTGCTAACGTGCAATAAATCATTAGACTCCTGTTTGGCGGGGAGTGCCGCGAGTATCGCATGGCCAAGGAGCGGTTGTCGGTGTGTTGTGAAGAGACGGATACAGTCACTGCGTTTTGAAGTTGGTGAAGTAATTTTACGCCTAAATTTTGTTGTAATATTTTGGACATCTAGTGGGATTATATACCTACTAGGTTATAAGTTGTGGCATTCAGAACGGAATTCTGAAGTTAAGCTTAGTATGAAGACCTAGGATAAAACTTATGCGGCACAATAGTTTAATAGTTTTTTTTTATGAAAAGAACAATTTTTTTATGGAAATAAAAATAACCAAATAACATTAAATAACCAAAGCGGGGAAAATTCTGTTTTCTAAAAAATTAACTATTTAAAATGAATACTTATAGACCAAGTTATATTGAATTAAATATCATTAAATCTTCATTTCAATTTTAACATTTTTAAATAATCGAATTAATTGTTTTAAACTTTACAACTAACTGATAGCCCGCAAAAAGAAAAAAATAAAGTGTTAAAATAAATAAGATTAAAAAATTTTTTTTAGAAATAGAGATATAGATTTTTTTACTTAAAATATCAACAAATGGTTTCGCGGCGGACGGACGTGTTTTTTGTGTGTGCTCTGTAATAAAAACAAAAAAGTTTTTTCGTTGCTTAACACGGTGACAATCAAATGTCACCAATTTCGTAATTGTTGTTACAACTAAAGCACTGTGTAAATTAAAACTTTTTTAATAAACTGCTATTTGTTCGACTTAAGCTAAAATTTAAAGCAAAAAAAAAACAAATTAATTCATAAATAATTCCGCATAATACCGCAATAAACAAATATTAAGAAATAACAAATAGGAAAAGACTAATAAATAAAAATCAACTGCAACCTTGCTCAATCGACAGCAAGCTCGAACCGACAACTAATTGAGTCATCCGAGCTATCAGTGTTTCTACCGTGCTTGCGCTTTATCATCTTCCATGCTCTTGCTCTTATCAGCTGCTGCAGTCTTTAAGTTCTGGCTTATCTGCTTTTGCTGTTTCGAACGCCCGGCTAATAACCATTGCTGCTTCCCCCACTTGTTGACTCTCTTTTTTCAGCTCTTCACTGCTACTGTTATTACTGAAAATGCCTTGTGTATGCCTAGCAAGAGTTGAACGTCATTTGAATAATGAGAAACAAATAAAATGCGTGGGTTGTAATGAGTTTTTCCATTGCCAATGTGTAAAACTCAAAAAAAGTGATCTGGAGTTCATGCAGAAGAACAACAAATCGTATAGATGTAAAGAGTATCTTGCGGCTCTCCGCAATTCTCTTCACTCTCCACCGATGCAACAAAATCCATCTCATTTAGCAGCGCAAGCAAGTTCAGGCTCTTTAAAAGCAACCAATACTCCACCTATTGCAATAACCACAAGCAAACAGCCATCAACACCGAAGTTTGATCTTGGCGCTGAATCATTTATGCTCCAACTTAATCTAATGTTGGATGCTCGTTTTCATAAACAGAACGAACTTTTAAATGAAAAAATCACAAGCGCAAACCATGCTAGTGAAAATGGAATATTAGATGGAACAAATCATATTCACTACACCCCACAGCACCTTGTTAAATCGAGGCCAAAGTAAGCGCTACGGCGGCTATAAAAACCAACTGCAGCTTTATTTGCTACAACAGCGCTTGCGAAACCAGCAGCGCACCCAACAACAACAAACACAACTCCATCAGTGTCCCAGCAGCAGCATTTTGTCTGCTATGGTACTTCCTGGAAAGATTTGCGCTAACGAATCGGAAACTGGGGCAGGCTGCTTGTCTTGAGAACTGCTAACGTGCAATAAATCATTAGACTCCTGTTTGGCGGGGAGTGCCGCGAGTATCGCATGGCCAAGGAGCGGTTGTCGGTGTGTTGTGAAGAGACGGATACAGTCACTGCGTTTTGAAGTTGGTGAAGTAATTTTACGCCTAAATTTTGTTGTAATATTTTGGACATCTAGTGGGATTATATACCTACTAGGTTATAAGTTGTGGCATTCAGAACGGAATTCTGAAGTTAAGCTTAGTATGAAGACCTAGGATAAAACTTATGCGGCACAATAGTTCAATAGTTTTTTTTTATGAAAAGAACAATTTTTTTATGGAAATAAAAATAACCAAATAACATTAAATAACCAAAGCGGGGAAAATTCTGTTTTCTAAAAAATTAACTATTTAAAATGAATACTTATAGACCAAGTTATATTGAATTAAATATCATTAAATCTTCATTTCAGTTTTAACATTTTTAAATAATCGAATTAATTGTTTTAAACTTTACAACTAACTGATAGCCCGCAAAAAGAAAAAAATAAAGTGTTAAAATAAATAAGATTAAAAAATTTTTTTTAGAAATAGAGATATAGATTTTTTTACTTAAAATATCAACAAATGGTTTCGCGGCGGACGGACGTGTTTTTTGTGTGTGCTCTGTAATAAAAACAAAAAAGTTTTTTCGTTGCTTAACACGGTGACAATCAAATGTCACCAATTTCGTAATTGTTGTTACAACTAAAGCACTGTGTAAATTAAAACTTTTTTAATAAACTGCTATTTGTTCGACTTAAGCTAAAATTTAAAGCAAAAAAAAAACAAATTAATTCATAAATAATTCCGCATAATACCGCAATAAACAAATATTAAGAAATAACAAATAGGAAAAGACTAATAAATAAAAATCAACTGCAACCTTGCTCAATCGACAGCAAGCTCGAACCGACAACTAATTGAGTCATCCGAGCTATCAGTGTTTTCTACCGTGCTTGCGCTTTATCATCTTCCATGCTCTTGCTCTTATCAGCTGCTGCAGTCTTTAAGTTCTGGCTTATCTGCTTTTGCTGTTTCGAACGCCCGGCTAATAACCATTGCTGCTTCCCCCACTTGTTGACTCTCTTTTTTCAGCTCTTCACTGCTACTGTTATTACTGAAAATGCCTTGTGTATGCCTAGCAAGAGTTGAACGTCATTTGAATAATGAGAAACAAATAAAATGCGTGGGTTGTAATGAGTTTTTCCATTGCCAATGTGTAAAACTCAAAAAAAGTGATCTGGAGTTCATGCAGAAGAACAACAAATCGTATAGATGTAAAGAGTATCTTGCGGCTCTCCGCAATTCTCTTCACTCTCCACCGATGCAACAAAATCCATCTCATTTAGCAGCGCAAGCAAGTTCAGGCTCTTTAAAAGCAACCAATACTCCACCTATTGCAATAACCACAAGCAAACAGCCATCAACACCGAAGTTTGATCTTGGCGCTGAATCATTTATGCTCCAACTTAATCTAATGTTGGATGCTCGTTTTCATAAACAGAACGAACTTTTAAATGAAAAAATCACAAGCGCAAACCATGCTAGTGAAATGGAATATTAGATGAGTTACGCCGCAATGTCTCGGAATCAAGACAGATCTCTGTGACATCACAAAAAGAGTAACCCGACTCGAAGAGAATACAGCCGAAGTCGTGACTCTTCGAGGTCAAATCGATACTATAAAAGCAAATGTTGTTAAAGATGCTGCTGTTGTTGAAGCTCTTTGGAAAGAGGTTGAATTATTGAAGACTGATATCAAGGCTTCAGCTGATGTTGGTGTTCTTAGGACTGAAGTTAAGGCTGCTGCTGAAGTTGATGTTCTTCGAAAAGAGGTTGAAGTATTGAAGACACAGCTAGATAGACAAGATAATGCATCTGTTGCTTGCGATCTACGTTTTAATGGTGTTCTATATTTTGAAGATGAAAACCTGCTGGGTATATAATCCCAAATCTGCACCTCTGTCAATATCGAGCTTCCTAATGTTAAAAACATCTTTCGGCTCAACCAAAACAAATCTACGAACCTTAGCAATAGAGGCACTACGATTGTAATAAAATTTGAGTCAGCATACGACAGGAACTTTGTTCTTAGCAGTGTGGCTAGATTTAGACGTTCAAGTAATGACCTTCTACGCCTACATCATGCGGGGTTTGATTCGTCTAAGCCCATCTATATGAATGAAGGCCTAACAAAAGGAAATTCAACTATTTTGCATCAGGCACTGCGTCTCAAAAAGCAGCAACAACTGTTCACTCGCATTGTTCATGTGAAGCGCTTGCCGACG
This sequence comes from Coremacera marginata, assembly GCA_914767935.1. Taxonomy (NCBI): domain Eukaryota; kingdom Metazoa; phylum Arthropoda; class Insecta; order Diptera; family Sciomyzidae; genus Coremacera; species Coremacera marginata. Next base: position 104,565,489 of record OU612046.1, read on the forward strand.
ATAATAATGCAATATGTGTCGATTCTATGCAACAACTTATTGGGTTTTTTCCTAACACAGGTGGGAGTGGTGAAGCTAACAACGATCAGCTTTTTCGTAAGTGCTTCGCATAACATCATTTTCATTTTTCTGTTCTGCACTAATAGTTTTAATGAAATTACAAGTAAAATTACATATTTTCATCTTATGTATTTCTGTGTTGAGGTTTTGTACACTACAATTATGAATGAAGTTCTTAGATTTATAATGCACGCGTTACAAATAATTGCTTTAATATTTACTTCTAGTTATGTTAAATTATTATAATACTGTAAATGTTCGTTCCCAAGACGGTAACTTTAACTTGATCCGAATTCTTTGTAAGCAAAAAAGTGGTTTTAATGCTTGTCATCTAAATTCGCAAAGCCTTGTTAACAAAATTGCTGAGCTGAGATATGTGTTTGAAGGTTCTGAAGTAGACGCGGTATGTGTGAGTGAAACTTGGTTTAATCCTGATATGCCAGATTTTCTGTTTAATTTAAATGGATATAAAATATTTCGTTCGGATAGAGTGGGTCCCGCAGGTGGAGTGGCAATATATATTAAAGATAATATTGAGAGTAAAATACTTCTAAAGTCACCACCGTATAGTGATATTGAATACGTTTTTATGGTCATTACTAACTGCGAACAGAATATGCTCCTGGGATGTGTCTACCGAACGAATCGCTATATCGATCTTAGACCTTTTCTAATTACTCTTGAGGATATTGCCCTACCTTTCACAGAAATTATTATACCTGGAGATTTCAATAGTAACTTACTAACAGAAAGTACTTTAATAGAAAATATGGAAGTTTTAGCTATATTCCCAGCAAATGTGATAATACCAACTCATTACACAAAAACTAACAATACACTTCTGGACTTATTTTTTGTAAACGATAAAACAAAAATAGTTTTATATGATCAACTATCAGCTCCAAGCTTTTCTAAGCACGATTTGATCTATATCGTTTATGATTTCCAAATGAGCTATACTTCACGTAGTTTTGGTTACTGTGACTTTAAAAATGTTGACCATAATTGTCATCAAACTGCTGTGTCCAACGTAAATTGGATATTAATTTATGACATGATCTCTGTTAATGATCAGGTTGTATTTCTGCAAAGCAATATTAACAAACTTTTTAATGAGTTTGTTCCTTTGAAGTGTGTCCAACTGAAGCATAAGCAACGCCTTTGGTTCAGCAAACACATTGAAGGGTTAATAGCTCAACGCAATAATGCGTATAATAGGTGGAAACGTTATAAGGTTACAGTTTTGTATGAGGAGTTCAAAAGTTTACGTGCGCTGGTTGTGAAAAGTGTAAAAATAGCAAAACAACGTTTTTACGGTAGACAATTTAGCTCAGCTGTAGGCACTAAACAGAAATGGCAAGAAATACGCAGTATTGGAATTGCTAAAAAAACGTTGGTGGCTGTGTTAATGTTAATGTTGAGGAATTAAATAAAAAGTTCACAAACGTCCCTATGCATTCTGTTGGAGTAAATACTTACCTTAGTGTTACCAACTCACTTGATGCTAGCCAACATTTTAGTTTTGCATGTGTTAGCCAAGCTGACGTGCAAAAAAGTATTATGTCAATAAAATCAAATGCTGTGGGTTATGATGAAATCAATCCAATTTTCTTGAGGATCCTACTCCCTTATATACTCACTTATGTTTTCAATACAGTACTCACAATGTCTGTTTTTCCGGTGAACTGGAAGAGGTCAAAAATTATTCCGATACCGAAATCCGACGACGAGTATCGTCCAATCGCTATTCTCCCCCTTATTTCTAAAGCATTGGAGCAGATAATGTGTCAGAAAGTTAATACACACCTAAATAAATACAATCTCTTAACTGAGAGGCAATCAGGTATTAGGGCCAAACGTAGCTGTACCACTGCTCTCATCGATGTGTCTGAGGAGTTGCGTGCTAGTTTGGATGAAAATTATGTGAGCTGTTTAGTTCTTTTGGACCACTCAAAAGCCTTTGACACTGTTGATCACGACATTCTACTGACCAAACTTAACTGAATGCTTAACTTTTCTTTATCTGCTGTAAACCTCATCTCGTCGTACCTTTTAGGTAGGTCGCAAGCTGTCTTTGCCAACGACGTTTCGTCAACTTTTCTTTCTGTTAGAAGGGGTGTCCCCCAAGGGTCGGTTTTGGGTCCTCTATTTTTTTGCATGTATATAAATTACCTTCCAGTATTTTAGAAAACTGAAGAATACACATGTACGCTGATGATGTACAATTGTACTATAATTCTAAAAAAAGAAAACTTAAACACATCTACGATACACCTTAGCAATATTTTTGAGAGAGTAAGTGAGTGGGCTCGTCGCAACGGCTTAAGCCTTAACCCAAGCAAGTCTAAGTGCCTTGTAATTTCAAAAAAAATCTCTGATATTACAGCAGTACCACCCCTCACCCTAAATGGTCTCAGTATTGCGTATGTTGAGACGTCAAAAAATTTAGGTGTAACATTTAATAGGACTTTAACCTGGCATAACCATATAATAACCACTGTCGGTAAGGTTTATGGTATGCTCCGTACGCTCTGGACAACACAGTACTTTATGCCACTGAATGTTCGGCTTCCACTTGCTAAAACTTACCTTGTCCCAACATTACTTTATGGTTGTGAAATTTTTGCTGGCTGCGACAATTCTGATAAGCAAAAATTAAATGTGCTGTACAATAATGTTGCCCGATATGTATATGGATTAAAAAGAAGAGGCCATGTTTCACTATACGCTCAAAAAATTTATAATATGACCTTAAACAGCCTATTAAGCTACCGCACACTTTTGTTCTTGCATAAAATTATTTATACTCATGCACCTACCTACTTGCATTCAAGAATAAACTTTTCTCGTCCCAGTCGCACTAACAAAATAAATAATCCGCGTTATCTGAGTTTAACTTCTGAAAGACAATTTTATGTTTAGTCTATTCGTCTTTGGAACGGACTTCCAAATTGTTTAAGATCTTGTAGTAAGCTGTGCAGTTCAAAAAGCAGTTTTCTTTATATATGTCCTCAAGTTTGTTATAAACTTCTTTAACATGTTTGTTTTATAGTTTTCAAGTTCTTAAGTTTTTACATCTTAGTTTTAAGTTTATAAACATAAAAACTAAACTCTGTCCTTTATATAAAGTTTAATATGTTAAAATAAGTTAGAATAAGTTAATACATTATGTTCTGTACATTTTCAATGCTGGTACTGTCCATAAGAATTCTTGAGAATCTTGTTGTGCCAGTAAATTATAAAAAAATAAAATAAAATAAATAAATAAATAAATTAACAATTTAACTCAATACAATTTTTTATAATAATTCAAAATAAAATAAAACAAAACTTCTCATTAAAAGTAATATTAAAAATAATATTAAAAGTAAGAAGAACATAAAATAACAAAAACAATAAAAAAGTAAATAAAAGTTTCTTATTTCGAAATAAAAATTAAATTTAAATAAATTTTTTTTACTTAAATAAAAAAAATGAAATAGAAATAATACTTAAAATACTAATAGAGACTAAAATGATAAATAAACATAAACATCATTAACAATCATATTAAAACTTAAAATAAAAATTATTTTTTATAATAAATGATAAAAATAAAAAAATTACTTTTGATAAATGAAAAAAAAAATAAGAAAATAAAAATAATATAACATAATTGGTCTAAAAATAAATATAACATTATATACAATTTATTTTTTTTTTATTTGCAAAAATTAAATTAAAAATAAATAACAATTTAATATTTTTTAAAAATGTACTAAATAGTATTAAAAACTAAAAATACATAAAAATTTATTTTTTAAAAGTATAATAAATACTAAATAAAAATTTTCTCCCGTTCCTTTTGAATAGCCCTAGAGTAAAGATTTTGGTTTAAAATACAACTAAAAATAAAAATGATGTCCTTTTAGAATAGAACTAAAAAAAAAAAAACTAAGCCCACATTAAGACAAAGACTATTTTTTTGCATCTAAATATTAATATTGTATTGTGAAATGAACCTCTAAGCACGTTTTATTTGGTCGGGGAGAATGGTTGCCTTTGGGGAGAATTTTTTTTGTCGCCCCTTTATCCTCTACGGTAGGGTGGGATGTGTGGGTCGAGTCCAAACACCAGGACTCCCAAGAGTGGTAGTTGGATGGTTGAGCCAGGGGCACCCAACCTTTTTCTTGGTTAAAATATTTCTTTTTTTTGTCTCTCTTTCTTTTCAGATCCGTTTGTTTGGTTTGAATCATCGACGCGATATTTTTTTTGTATGCACGTGAAATTATTTGTAGGCGAGGGTACACGTGGATGGCTACAACGTACCCCCCACATCTCACCGAACTGCTAGTGATGGCAAACCAGCACGTGCACTCGTGCCCAACCTCGTGTCCGCGGGTCACCTGACCAGGGGCGGTGGCGTCGGGTGAGGGAAGCAGGCGCCCTGGCTATTAATCTATGCAGGATTGACAGGGGCGCATTCACCGTGCGCCCTCAAAAATATCGAGCCCAGGCTGCTGCTTCACTTGCCGAGCTCACCGCTCGGCATTGCCAGACGCAACCAAACGTTTGAAAATCGTTCATGGATGTAAAATTTCGCCGTGACATTTTCCGCTCCGCTACAGATTGGCCCAACGTGGGGCCTTTTTGTTTCATGGATGTAAAGTTTTGCCGTGGCCTTTTCCGCTCCGCTACACCATCTGTCGCGCATATCATTTCTATACTTCACAACTTCCGCGTAACTTAAGTCTAAATTCCTTCAGTAACCATGCTTTTTCTGCTATTCTTTCTATTCTGCTAACTATGAATTGTTTGGCTTGCAATAAAAAAATCAAACGCTGCCATTCATTCAAACTGTCGTGCTCATTATGCACTCATTGCTTTCATGCCGCGAGTATCAATATTAATAAAGGCGATGTAGAATACATGCGCTCCAACAATGTTGCATTTCGCTGCGAAAGGTGCCTAGCAAAATGGTGAAAATCTATGGCTGAAGTCCCCCTAAAACAATATGAAGTAGAGTCAACTGCCGTGAAAGCACCGGTTCCAAAAGCCACATCATTGGAAGTTAATTCTAAGACGAAATCGCTTCAAACCTGCCCACCTGAAATATCACTGCAACAACACGAAGTAGTGTCAACTGCCGTGAAAGCACCGGCACTACCTATGAACAGAGCTGCATCGTTGGAAGAAAATTATAAAACGAGCGTGCCTCAAACCTTTCCAGCTGGCTTGATTCAAATTCGATAAGATATTGTCTCTACTGGTGAAACCACTCTAGATATGCTGTATAATGAGTTAATCAATTTAAAGCAACTTAATGCTGATTATCTTTATCAAATTAAATCATTTGCAGAGGAAAACAAATCACTTGGCGGTAGAGTTAATCACCTTGAGCATAAAATGCATAAGCTCGAGCAAAACAATTTGTCAAACCTTGTCGATATTGTCGGTGTACCTAATGCAACCAATATTAATGCACGTGAACTCTCTCTAAAAATTTTTCGGGATGTTCTGAAAGCTGATTTCCCTGACGATACATAACAATAACAACACAACAAATTGTAAGAAGTTGCTTTAAATAATAAAAATGTTTTAATTTAAGATTCTTTTTTATATTCACTTTTCTTCACATCAATAGTGTTCTTCACCTGAATACATCTGACACAAGACTGCCTAGCTTCATTAGTTTTAAAACTTCAACGTCTTTTACAATCACTAGAATATAGTTGTCTCACTCTAACTTACTTAATATCACTAGAATGCAGTCATTCCATTTTGTGGATTCTAATTACAGTGGTGGCTACCATACTTAATACACAAACACTGCAACTATTAGTGTGCAATTCTCGTCGTTATCTGTTAAGGGAGTATTCCGGGTTGGAAGACTGTTTTGGACCCTTTTTGAAAAACTTCTCATTTGAAAAGTTAATTAAATAGCAAGAGTTAATTAAATTCTGTTTTTTTTTTTATTGTATTAAGAACATACTAAATTAAATAAAAAAATAATCTTCCTTTGTACGAGGGCTGTTCTAAAAGTTGTTGACCTTCAAAGATGGGCGTCGAAAAAAAAGGTATGCTGCTTTTGGCCCGGATAACTCGACTTCGGATCATCTGAAATGGAAAACGTAAACGGCGTTAGATTCAGTACAGATGTTATTCTAGTCTTTATCTCAATCATAATTTTGCGATTATTTTTACAAAATGGCGGTCATTGAAAAATGAAAAACCTATTTTGGGTCTCTTTTTTTTAGCTCAGTGTAAAAAAAAATAGTAAAAAATTGATTAAAATTGTGATTGAGCTAGGGACTAGAATGGTAACAATTCTGCGTCGATTGCACTTTGTTTCATCAAAATCGGTTCAGAACTACGGGCAATCTGGGCCGCAAGATCGAAAAACGTGGTTTCGAGATAAACGCGTTAAGCTTGAAGTTTTTTTTTGCATCAAAAAAATTGAAATGAAAAATTTGAGCATGCGGTTTTAGAAATTCGACAATTTTGCGTCGATTGCACTTGGTTTCATCAAAATCGGTTCAGTATAACCAGAGAAAAGTAACTTCGAAGTTAAAAAACGTGATTTTGAAAAAACTCAAAGAAAATTTTAGGCAATAAAACATTTTTTTTTTTTGTGAAATTCTTACATATATCAATCTGCAATGCCAGCCCCATAAATAACTCCTTCCTCTCCTTCAAAAAACTAGGACTCAGCGGCTCTTTGTGCTCTTCGTTCAGTTCTACCTTTGATGCGGCCAGAGCTCTGGCTTCGGACCTTTTCAAACGTTCTTCGTTCCGAGACATGGCGAAATCATATGTGACGTTGCCAATCGGGATGCCCATTAGGTTCATTATTTGAAGTATTGGCAAAAAACCTTCGTTAAATATGACAGTTGCAATATAATTGGCAATCTCAATAGTGCGGTCTTCATCTCTTTCGTGTTGGTTACCACGAAACTGGCGTTTCAAGGGACGAGTTTTTCGATTGCTACCTGTGTTTCTTTTATTTTTATTTCTATTACTTTTTCTATCCATTGTCTTTAGCTCAAACAACAAATTTTATCAAAACTGTACTTTTCAAAACTGTTTGCGCGCGCGTGTCCGGCTTATAACTCAATGCAAAGTGAACTAAACACTGCCAACATTCGAATACCTAAGCTCTAAAATGTGTATTCAGTTATTTTTAAAATGCGTATACAAACAAGTTACTAGGTGCGTTTTTTTGGCATCGCTATATGCGCTTGTTCAAAAAAACGCTTATCGGCGCTTAGCATTTTCTCGTCAAAACTTGGCAGCATTGCGATCCATTTGTCAAATACTGAGCATTGTTATTTACAATATTGACATTTTGAAAAAAAAGTCTCAAATTAATATAAATTTTATCCGGAAAAATATTTGTGATCAAATGGATTCCTCGGAGGAAATACAAGTATTTATACAAGCAAATTTGCCTGTAACGAAATCAAAGACATGTACTTATATAACCAAATTTTTATCTATTCAAAGCTTGGGCTTTATTCTTAGAGAGCTCAAGAAGTAGCATTCGCTGCCACGATGAACGACAAATTCAAAACATTTCTAATTTAATATCTTCGGATTCTTCAACCTCCAGTTCTGAAGAAGCAGAATGTGATTCTCATCCAAAATGCAAAGATTATGAAGCAGTGATTGATTCATTTAGCAACGAGGACTTTAAGTGCCATATGCGACTGCAGCGGCCAACTTTTGAATACCTAATAGGTGTGAATGCAATCTTTATTTTGGGTACATAAGGTTAAACATTTTCTTCCCTTAGAAAATTTTGCACAGTCAGAGTTCTTGCCAAAACTTGTCCATGGAGGAAGATCAAAAATAGGAAGTAGGACAACAATTTACATGTACATATGGTACATCAGCAAAACGGTAACATTAGACAGCTTGGCAATTTGTTTGGGGTATCAAAATCATCTGCGTGGGTTGCTGTACGTCGCGTGACTTCTTGGCTCATTTCGATTGGACACGAGTTTGTTAAATGGCCACAAGGGGCTGCTGCAGAGAAAACGAGCAAAAAGTTTGAGGAAAAATAAAAAATTCCTAATGTGATTGGAGCTATTGACTGCACACACATAACAATAAGAGCACCAAAAGTTGCAAAGGAAGATTATTTTGACAGGAAACAAAATTATAGTCTGGTTTTACAAGCAGTTGTTGATGCAAATAAAAAGTTCATAGACATAACATGCGGCGAACCAGGGTCACTTCACGATGGCAGAGTTCTTCGCAGATCCGATCTTTACAGAAGAACAGAAAGTAATTATGATGAGCTATTCCATGGTGGAAAATTTATACTGGGTGATTCTGCATACCCTGCAACAAGTTGGCTTGTACCACCATTTAAAGATTATGGAAATCTTACGGAAAACCAAAAGAAATTCAATTATATTCATTCGTCAACAAGAATGGTCGTAGAAAATGTTTTTGGTTTGTTTAAAGGACGTTTTCGAAGGCTCTTAAAGTTCACAGAGCAAACAGGTTTCCGTACTCTGACCAATATTATAGTTAGCGCATGTATTTTGCATAACATATGTTTAGCACAAGATGATATGTTCAATGAAACTATTGCAGATCCACTCGAGGAGATTATAAATAATGATTCTGCTCAAAAAATCATTGGAGCAGTCAATCGACGTGATTTACTTTTCAATTATCTGCTAGAAAGAAATATTTTGTAACTTGCATCAGAGAACCCACAAGCCTACTTGAAACCTATTTCAAGTGCTTGCTTAAAAAACAAAAAACAACAATATGCTAAAGCTTTTCCTACACAAGCTCATTGCATTTTTTGGATACTTGCTTTAATTGGATACTCCAATTAATTGGATAACTGCAAGCTTACAAGCTTTTGCCGATTCTTTCAAGCTTTTCAACTTTCGGACCCGGCAAATTAAGCCTCAACAAGCAAAACCAACGAGAAAGCAAATAACTTGCATTTGTTTGGAATTTTTGTATGCAGGCTAGAGCTTTTTCAAGTATGGATAGTTCTTTTCAAGTACTTGAAAAGGCTTACTCTTCAAGAAGACTTGTTCGTTTCTTTGACTTGCATTGAGCAGCCTAAAGATTAAACAACATTTTGAATAAATGTTTTATTAAAAAATACGAAAATCGGGTTTTTAAGGTTTTTTATTTAAAATTTTTTCCAAGAGAGACCTTTTTTTATTTTCAGCATCTTTTAAGATTTCAGTTTCTTGACGCCACTTTTCAGTAAATGAGTTCTGCATTGTTCTGCATGAGATAAAACTCCGCACGTTGAGCCAACTTATCTTCGGCAGCTTTTGTTTTAAGCTGCAGCTTAGCAGCATAGTAGCACTAACGAGGAGACTTTCTCTTAATGCTTCGAACAGCAGCGGACGTAGAAGGCAAGTCAGGATCTAATACTGGCGATGTTGGCACTTCTATTGGCTCAAATAGAAACTCTACTTCTACATCTTCAGAGTTGAGGCTTAAGTTTGGGTCTGAATGACCGTCATTAAGACACGAAATGGGCCCTCTTCCCAGGTGTATCGTATGGGCATTAGAAATTAATGGCTTGCTGCCAAATATTTCCTCTAATTCCTCAAAATAGGGGGGTATGCATGGGGTAGTGCCCGTCTGCTTCGCATTATCTTTAGCACTTTTGTAAGCGGTCAAGAGCGTCCGCATTTTACCTTCCCGTGCTGTGGCTGAAGTACTAGAGTCTTGAAATGGATGAAAATCTATTATAAGCACGGCATAATACAATAAACTTGTAATTGCTCACCGTAACACCTTGGGATACCATGTCTTCAAGAATATTGTTGTAAGCAAATTTTTTCTTTCTGGCGTGACTGAATTCTTCCTTTCCACTCAGATAGCATCTTAGGAGACCTAAAGTTTCTTCACGGCCCCACTTTTTGCGTTTATTGCTAAAGAATAAAAGACTTATGTTATTTATGAATATATTTCATTGACAAAATAGCCATATAAGTTTCATATCTCTCCATTCATTTTTGGCCATTTCTCTGCTCATAAAATTAAAATTCAATTTAAATTGATGTTTATGTTTATCTAATAAGAATTTTTTCATCGATGTGACATAAACACAGTTGTTTTCCAAAAAAGTGCTGCATTTTTTTGATTTGGCAATAGTGCTTCTATCACCGACTACGAGCTAAGCGGATATAACTATCCTGTCTTAGCTAAGCAATTTTTTGTATGAAAAATGTTGTTAAGCGGATATAGCGATGCCAAAAAAACGCATCTACTACCTACTAAACAACGCGTTGAACGAAATTCGGAACAAAAATTTTGCCAACCAGGAATACTCCCTTAAGAAAACAACATTTGCTGGCAGAAAAGCTAACGACAAAAATCTGAATGCAGCTTATTTTGATAAAAAATGCAAAACTAAAATACTTATTAACGAGTCTCTGACTGAATTTTACCGTGCTCTCTTCTCTGCTGCGAAAAACATACAAAAAGAAAGAAATTTTAAGTATATGTGGTATACTAATTTATTTTATTTTATTTACTTATTTAGATAAATTTAGGCGCTTATGACAATTAACTTATAATTAAGCACCGATTACATAAGTATTTAATTAAAATTATTATAAAATTTCACACATTAAAAAAATTTAAAAAAATTTAAAAGAAGTTATTTTATTGATAAGTCAATGGTATAAATTTGTTGAACAATAAAAGATTAAGATAGAGAAAAAATTACGAGAACAAAGAGAAAAAATGATAAATAGGTGATGAAAACAGTAAATTACATGGAAAACAGATAATCTGACAGGAAATATTTGAACAAAGTTGCATTGAAAGTACGCTGAATGTGGGGAGGTAGCGATTTCCAAAAATGTGTGGAATTTACGAAAAACTGTCGATCGGACGATAAGCCGAAATGTGTGGGTATAATTAAGTAATTTCCACGTTGAGATCTTAAAAATTATTTTGTGCAAAGCAATCAACGCCCCAAAGTTCAAGAGACTCAAAGATCAAGCCGAATATCATTTTTGCATGCTGTGTTATATGATCTGTTCGTTTTAACCCAAAGACATTGTAACGGCACACAAAGGAAGGTGAATTCACATTTGAACATGGAGGCCGGAATTCGCCAAAGCAGTGTCGTATGCAAACATGAGTGACATACTGCTCATCTCACGGCTGACGTGTTCGAGGTGTGACAGCGGCCAGATGATTTTGACAGCTGTGTAGGGTACTCTCATATAGAGTACCAACGGGCATAAAAAAAGAAGCAATTGAATGTATTGGCACAACAAATTTAAATTTGATTATCGAAACAGAAATAATTGAACACAATTTCCATCTAGTTGAAAATGATTTCCCAATCGCAACAGATGGAATTATAGGGATAGATATTTTAGAGAAATATGTGTCGAAAATAGATTTCAAAACATACAGACTTACTTTGATTATAAACGAAAGAGAATTTATACTACCAATTATTTTAAAAGAATTTCATAAAAAAATAAATTTATTCCTGCCAGAACAGAAGCAATTTTACCATTCAATATTAAAGTAACTGAAGATAGTGTAGTAGGAACAGGGGGCGAACCTTCACATGGCAACGTGTCTGACTGCCTCAACCTGGCGAGGCCAGCATTATCCAAGTCGAAATCGTCCCAAGTCGACTCAAACCTCCACGTAGTGTTCCCTGGGCAACGGCAAACTGGCATCCATCAGATTGGCGGCTAATTTGAGCGGCGGGTCTCCTAGCCTTAAATAGGTTGTGCGTCGGGTTTGAAGCCCACCACGGCAAAAAAGATTTCAATGAAAAGTTATAAAAGAAATATGAGAAAAATGATCCTTAAATCTGATGACGACCACCGCAAACGAAAAACTGATAATGATTTACGGATATGCACCTGGAATGTCCGAACTCCTAATTGGGAAGGTGCCTCTATCCAACTGATTGATATCTTGGAAAGATACAAAGCTGATATAACTGCAATCCAAGAAATGCGATGGAAGGGACAGGGTTGCTCTCGGCAAGCATCCTGTGATATCTACTACAGCAGCCATGCGGAGAAGCACGAGTTTGGGTGTGGATTTGTAGTTGGCAAGAGATTACGGAATCACGTCCTGCGATTCACTCCTGTGAACGAACGACTTGCTATAATCCGCATCAAGGCTAAATTCTTCCATATAAGCCTAATTGTCCCCTGACCAAAAAACGCGCAACCAAATTGATCACGTTTTGATTGACGGAAGGCACTCTTCCAGTGTATTAGATGTACGCACGATCCGTCGTGCTAACATAGACTCGGATCATTATCTTGTCGCAGCTAAGATCCGTACACGTCTGTGCGCTGCAAAGAATACGCGCAATCCTACACAGAGAAAGCTAGACGTCGACAAGCTGCAATCAAAACGGACAGCCGAAGCCTTTGCCACTCGACTCTTACTCCTGCTTCAAAAAAGCACTCCTCCGATCGACGATATATGCACGCAGTGGGCACACATCTCCCACTCTATGTGTACGGCTGCCGAAGAGGTTATTGGCTACCACCGTCCTCGCCGAAACCAGTGGCACGACCAAGAGTGTCGCGACGCCACTGCAGAGAAAAATGCCGCCTACAAAGCCACCCTGCAGTCGGTTGTAACGCGTGCTGCTATGGAGCGATACAGAGAGAAGAGGAGGGACGAGAAACATCTTTTCAGGCGGAAAAAACGAGAGGCAGAAAAGCGTGAGTGTGAGAGATTGAGATGTATGGTGACAGGAACGAGACCCGAAAATTCTTCGAAAAGATAAGGTGCCTGGCCGATGGCTCTAAAACCAAGGCCTCTTTCTGCAAGGATGAAAACGGGAATCTAGTGACAGATATCCAGAGTACACTGACGTTATAGAGGGAACACTTCTCTAGTCTTCTGAATGGCGATGACGACAACAATACCGCCAATAGACATGATATCCCGGAAACCCCAATTATGGATGACAGCGTTGAAGTTCCGCTGCCCGACTATAATGAAGTCTTGACAGCAATAACACGGCTTAAGAACAACAAAGCAGCGGGAGCCGATGGTCTACCCGCTGAGCTTAAGAACGGAGGCGAAGCTCTATTTAAATGCATTCACGAGCTTTTATGCAGAATATGGTTGGAAAAATGCATTCCAAACGATTGGAATCTCAGTGTACTCTGCCCAATCCACAAGAAAGGCGATCCCACTATTTGCCTCCTAAATATCGCCTATAAGGTTCTGTCTAGCGTATTATGTGAAAGACTGAAGCCCATCGTAAACCAACTGATTGGGCCTTATCAGTGTGGCTTCAGACCTGGAAAATCTACCACCGACCAGATATTCACGCTACGACAAATCTTGGAAAAGACCATAGAGAAGCAAATCGACACCCACCACCTTTTTATCGACTATAAAGCCCCTTTCGACAGTCCAATAAGGAATCACCTATACTCCACCATGTCTGAATTTGGTATACCTGCAAAATTAATCCGTCTATGCAGGATGACACTGAGCAACACCAGCAGTGCAGTAAAAATCGGGAAGGACCTCTCCTCCCCATTTGTTACCAAACGAGGTTTCAGACAAGGTGATTCTTTATCGTGCGACTTTTTTAACCTAATTATGGAGAAGATCATTAGAGCTGCTGATCTGAGACAAAGCGGCACAATATTTCATAAGAGTGTTATGCTGCTAGCGTATGCCGATGATATTGATATTATTGGCCATAGCACACGCGAAGTCAGTGCAGCATTCTCCAAATTAGAAAAAGAGTCGAGTCGCATGGGTCTTGCAGTAAGCGCGGATAAGACGAAATATCTGGTGTCAACAAACAAACAGTCCCAGCGTATTGACACCCACGTCACTGTTGACAACACCTCCTTTGAGGTTGTGAAGGACTTCGTCTACCTCGGTTCCAGCATTAACTCCACCAACGATATCAGTAGAGAGATAAAACGAAGGATAACTCTTGCCAACAGGTGTTACTTTGGGCTCAGTAGGCAATTGAGAAGCAGAGCCCTCTCTCGACGATCAAAAGTCACACTCTATAAGTCACTAATCATGCCCGTCCTGTTATATGCAGCACAAACCTGGACGTTGAGCAGCTCTGATGAAAAGATTTTAGGAGCGTTCTAGAGAAAGATCCTTCGTAGAATCTACGGACCAATCTGCGTCAATGGCGAGTACCGAATACGATGGAACGATGAGCTGTATGAGCTATACGCCGACATCGACATAGTAAAGCGCATAAAAATCGAGCGGCTTCGCTGGCTAGGTCATGTTGAGCGGATGGAAGACGACGCTCCAGCGAAGAAAATATTCGATTCGGTACCCAGCGGCGGACAACGCAGAAGAGGACGACCGCATCTCCGATGGAGGGACCAAGTGGAGGACAACCTGACGAAACTTGGAGCTTCCAACTGGCGCCAGCAAGCGCAAAACAGAAATGGCTGGCGCAATTTCTTACGATAGGCGGAAACCGAATTACGGTTGTAGGCGCCATCTAAGTAAGTAAGTAGAAGACAGTGTAGTTTTAAATAAGGAAATAACAGATGGGATATTTTTAGGCAACAGTATAATACCGGCAAACGGATTTGCACACATTAAAATTTTGAACACTAATGAAAAAGATATATTATTGGAAAAACTGGATGTTAAGACTGAACCACTTAAAAACTATAATATTTTCACATGTAGAAATAACAAACAAATTGACAACAATAGATTAAATACATTTCTGAAAGAGTTAGACATCGGATGTAATGAACCGGAAGCTAAAAATTCGGTAGAAAAAAATTATAAAAGAATTTCAAGATATATTTTATCTCCCTGGAGAACATTTAAGTGTGAATAATTTTTACACTCAAGACATCCAAACAACAGATTCGACCCCAGTTTACATTAAGAACTACAGACTACCACAAACACAAATGACAGAAATTAACCAACAGGTTAGTAAACTATTAGTAGAAGGTATTATTGAAGATTCGGTTAGCCCCTACAATTCACCACTACTAGTAGTACCGAAGAAATCAGCGAATGATAAAAAAAATGGCGGCTTGTAGTCGTCTTCAGAAAAGTCGACTATAAATGAAAAAATAGTAAATGATAAATTTCCGCTGACAAAAATTGAAGACGTTGTTGACAGACTAGGAAGAGCTAAGTTCTTTTCAACTTTGGACATGACTAGCTCCTTCCACCAGATAAATTTACCCGAAGACTCGCGACCATTGACTTCTTTTTCGACAGGAAACGGACATTTCCAATTTAAGTGTTTGCCATTTGGATTAAAAATATCCTCTAATAGCTTTCAACGAATGCTGACAATAGCATTAAGTGGTTTAGATGCAGAGGCATTCCTTTACGTAGACGATATAATTGTATTTGGTTGTAGCTTAGCGCATCATAATAACAACTTATTTAAAGTATTTCAAAGAATGAGAAAATATAATTTAAAGCTTAATCCAGCAAAATGTTCATTTTTAAAGCCAGAAGTGGTGTACCTTGGCCCCCTTATTACCACCAATGGCATAAAAACGAACCCAGCCAAAAATAAAGTGATAGAAAACTACCCAATTCCGAAAAACGCAGACGAAGTCAGAAGATTCGTTGCTTTTGCAAATTACTATAGACGCTTCATACCCAATTTCGCTCATATAGCCAAAGATGTCAATTCTCTTTTAAAGAAAAACTCACACTTTGTTTGGAATGAAAATTGTCAAAATTCCTTTGATACACTTAAAACAAAACTATTAAAGCCACCAGTACTTCAATATCCGGATTTCGATAGACCGTTCGTGGTAACAACGGACGCTTCAAATTATGCACTTGGCGCGGTATTATCGCAAGGCGATATAGGATCAGATCTACCTATCTCTTATGCAAGCAAGTCACTTGCAAAACACGATTTAAATAAACCTATTATAGAGAAAGAACTCTTAGCCATACACTGGGCGATCAATTTTTTCAGACCCTATCTCTATGGTAGAAAATTTTCGGTTATAACAGATCACAGACCATTGGTATCCCTCTTCTCTCATAAAAATCCTTCTTCTAAAATGACACGCATCAGGTTAGATTTATGCGATTATGATTTCGATATTATTTATAAAAATGGTAAAACGAATACCAATGCCGACGCCTTGTCAAGAATAATTTTAAACAACGACTCATTCCAACCGCTATGATTCCAACCGGAATGGAAGATAGCAAACAGAATATACTAGCCATTACGAGAAGTATGAATAAAAATAAACATACAGAAAACACCAATTTAAACAATAAAAAATGTCTTTCCAGCGAAAAGCCCGTATAACTTTTTGCTTGGGAATGTACATCTATATCAGATATAAAACGAATGAAAAAGTTAAGATTTTTAATGAAGAAGGATTTAAGGGATCCCAAATTAAAGTAGAAGATAAGGAAGTTATTGCAAGATGCAGCGATAATCCATCGATCACACCGCTGACTTTGAAGAAACTGTCATCAAAATGCATAACTTATATATAGAAGAGCTAGCGTTGAATAAAAATGATGAAATATTTAAAACCATTGCAATGGATAAATTTAAAGATATATTTAACAATTTAAAAAGAAATAAAGAAAATTTAATCATTTTAATATTTGAAGAACCAAAAAGAATAGTCGACAAAGAAATACAGAATAAAATCATCGAATAATACCATAATTCAACTAACGGAGGTCATATGGGTATAAGAAAAACAATTTTAAAACTCAAACAAAAATATATATGGAAAAATATGAACAAAATGATAAAAAATTATATAATCAATTGCAAACAATGCCAAATTAATACACAAACAACACATATAAAAGAAAAATTAACAATGACAGACACACCAGGAACAAGTTTCGAAGTTGTATCCATTGATACAGTAGGTTTTTTACGGTTATCGAATAACTATAGATATATACTCACTATACAGTGTGATTTAAAATATGTGATAGGATGTGCAATGGAGACAAAAGACGCAAAGACAGTTGCCAAAACATTAGTACAAAATTTAGTTCTAAAATATGGTCATTTCAAAATTCTAAAATCAGATAGAGGTACAGAATTTACCAATGAATTAATGTCGAAAATATGCAGCTTTTTGAATGTTAAACAAATATTTAGTACTCCATATCATCATAGACTCTAGGCTCTATAGAAAGAAACCATAGAGTATTAAACTAATATTTATTAAATTTTTGCAAAGATGACGAATCGGACCAATGGATCCCATACTTCACGTTTGCATATAATACAACTCCTCATGTTGATACAAATTATACGCCTTTTGAATTAGTTTTCGGCAAATTAGCCAATTTACCAGATGATTATTCTTCATTATCAAAATTCTATAATATCTATATTATGCTCAAGAATTAAAACATAGACTAAAATACTCGTTTCAAAAAGCAGGCGAATTAATAAATATTGCTAAACAAAATAGAATACAAAGTAATAATGTTTCCAACCCACTTAATTTAAATATCGGTGATAAAGTTTTGGTTAAAAGAATGAATAGAAAGAAAAATCAACCGCCTTATAGTTAATAAAAGAGGAGTAAATTCAGTTTTAGATTTAAATGGAAAAACTAAAGAATTCCACAATAATTTATTAAAAAAATGGACTCAATAAATAAATAAAAAAAAAACACATTGTATAATCTAAAAGTAAGAATTTTAATTTTTATCTTAAGGATGGGGGTGTAGGGTACTCTCATATAGAGTACCAACGCAACCACTATTGCCACTAATTTTGTTTTTTCAATTAATACATATAGTTGTTCACTTTCGCTTATATCATTTTTATGCTGGAATTTATTGTTCATGTTATATTATTGCACTCAGTGTTATCACGTATTCATTTCATTCATTTGCATTTTCTTTTGTTTCATATTAAAACATATGATGTTAACTTTTGCATTCCTTTCTTTGTTCTATTACACTCAATTTATTGCAACATGTGTTTATATAAATCACTTATATTGTATGCACTCACACACACACTATGTTATTATATTTATACTTTAGAACATATGATTTTTGTTTATGATATTCTCACTCAATCACAACATATGTCAATTACACTCAAAAATATTATTTATTTTGTAAAAACTAGTGTACCGTTATTTGACAATAATTTAATCATTTACGCCTGTTTGCACATTTTAAGTGACGGCATAAAAATTACAAGTTGCCTGCTTGCACTTTTTAGTGACGGCAACTTCAGAGGTCGAGGCGTTATTAAATGCCGGCAACCAGATAGGCAACAATTATTGTGGAATTCTTTAGTTTTTCCATTTAAATCTAAAACTGAATTTACTCCTCTTTGATTAACTATTTTATAAAGACCATGATAAGGCGGTTGATTTTTCTTTCTATTCATTCTTTTAACCAAAACTTTATCACCGATATTTAAATTAAGTGGGTCTCGTTGACTTGGGCGGTGGCTCCACCTAGTTTGAGTGATGGCCCGGTACTAAGTCTGGAGAGGGGTCACCAGGGGCGCTGTTGTAGAGCGCCCTCAAAACAAACTTGCCGGGCTACCGCTTCGCAAGATGGCGACACCCCTCACTCAACGGAAATTTAAATTGTAATTTAAATTTCTAAAAATGCAAATGTTGTTTCAAGTTTTTTCTATTTTTATTCGCGACCCAAAATTTCCCCGTTACAACATAACGCGCGATACTGTTATATGCAACATTCAGTTTCTGTTTACTTGTGGCATCACAGAATGAAAAAACTTCACATCCGTACAATAAAGTGGGAACGAGATACGTTTTGGCCAGTAGCATTCTGATATTGAATGGGGTGAAGTGCTGCCTAGCCCACAGATTGCGGAGCATGCCATAAATTTTTCCTGCAGTGATGTTGACATGATTCATCCAATCCAAGGTACTATTAAAGGTAATGCCAATGTTTTTTGTAGAGTTAAAGACCTCAATCCATGAAACATTGAGGATGACTTCCGATAATGGCGATATGAGATTGTACTTTTTGGCGATGATTAAGCATTTAGATTTAGTAGGATTGAGGCATAAACCATTATCCGACGCCCCTTAATTTTTTTACTCAAATCTTCGTTGAAATTAGCAACACAAGAAACTAGATCGTTCTTTCGACAACTAACATAAAGTTGTATGTCATCTGCATACATCTGAATGCAGCAGCTTTTAAGAAAATTAGGAAGGTCAGTAATATAGAGCGAAACCAAAAGTGGCCCCAGTATGGAGCCCTGAGGCACACCACGTGCCACTGACAAAAAGTTTGAAGTTACACAGCCAATATTTACTGCTTGGGATCTTTAGGTGAGGTACGATCTCATGAAACGAGTTGCAGCAGTGGGAAATTGAAATATATTTAATAGTTTTGAGCAAAGAATTTCATTATCGAAGGTGTCGAAGGAGTAGTCAAGCAGTACCAGAAAAGTAAATTCATTGCGATCGAGGTTATTGCGAATTTCATCAGTGACGTATTATAATGCCGTCACACAGTTGCGCTTTGGACGGAATCCAGACTGCCTATCCGTAAGAAGTGAGTTCTCGAGAAGAAAATTTTCTAATTTGTTCCTGCACCAGTGATTCAAAAACTTTTGAAAGAAAAGGCAGAATAGCAATAAGGCGATAGTCATTTCCAGTTTTGAGTACAGGCATTATTTTTTGTGTTGAGTAATCTGGGAGGAGAGCTTTAAAAAATTTGGGATGCATTCATCGAAACCAACGGCATTCCATTTTTTTTTTGTATTTTAGTTCCTAAATATTAAGATTCTAAGAAAAAATTTCATGCAAAAATTCCTACGGGTTCAAAAGTTACAGCCGGATTAGTGAGAGCGCATTTTTAATTTTTGCGCTACCTACGTTCGGCAGCTGGTATATACTTGTTTTACTTGCTACCTGACTTTTGGTGGTTGTTATTTCGTACCTACTTGAAGGGTGAAACCCGAATTGCTAAACAGCACAAGACAAGATAACGAAGGCATACAGTATGATGCAGGCATGGCAGATTGAAGGTAACCTTTTTTTCTTTGTTCACAAACTTTGAACGCGTTTATCTCGAAACATTTTTTTTCGTACTGGTTGCGGCACTAGCGGGTTCATTTTTTGACGAAATTTTTTTTTTTGTATTTCTTTAAACTTGATTCGCTATCGTATGACACGAGCTTTTTTTTCAATTTTTTTCGATTTTTTATGAATTTTTAGCCAATATTTTTTTCGAAAAAACACACTTTCAAATTTGGAACATCACCAAAAATTGAATAAAAATTTAAAAAAAAGCTCGTGTCATACGATAGCGAATCAAGTTTAAAGAAATACAAAAAAAACTACAGTGGCGGCCGTGGCGTAGTGGGTAGAGTTTGTAACTCTTACGCCAGAGAGCCCAGGTTCGAATCTGACACAAAAAATTTTTTCAATTGAATTAATTTTTTTGTTCGGCCCTCACCTCTCTGCAGATCTCTGCAGACAATGGTGGTTCGGTGTCGCCGTAAGACATATAGGTTCAGTTCTCGATCACTTGTGTGTAAACATTTCACACCCACACAACACAATTGATCATAAAAAGCTCGGTCAAAGGCCTTTCAAGGGCTGAGATGGCCATTTCGTTTTTTTTCGATTACAACTACAACGTTGTATTATGCAATCGTGCGTCCTCACTTAGAGTATGCATTTTAAGTTTGGTTCGGGTACTTCTACTATGCATTTCGTCAGTCTCAAATATATCCACCCCATCAGTTGGATCTGACAGAGCTGGTACGCTGGCGTTAGAGCAGCTATGGCTTGTCGGATGTGGGGTGGGGTTCTTGCCATAGCCAACTGACAGCCGGAAATGTACAAGAAATAAAAAAACTGTGCCAGACTTAAAAAAAATTACACAACCCGAACACCTTACCGTTTTGTCCTTCAACTCCTCGTTACACACCTGTAAATACAAAAAAAAAATCCAAACAAAACTAACTCGTACCCCGACGTCCCAAAGGTCCTCGCTGCAGCGTTGGTCTCTTGTTGGGTCGATGTTGCGACGGAGTTCCATCGACCCTGGCTACGCTTCCCTATCCGGATTAAAACCGGCCATGGTGAACCGGTGCCGGTGTTAAGGTCACCTTAAAACCGACAAAATAATTACTCCACCACTACTCAGTACATGCCACCAATTTGGGTCTACTCAACCCTGCATATCCAGGTTATTTAAGAAATACCTGAATTGATCTGATTATAAACATTATCTATTTCCCCCTGTTTGGTTTTCTATACATATGCTCTAAGGTTAGCTGAATCCTAATATATGTCTATACAATAATCGTAACATAAGTAATTATTTATATTGAAAAGGTAACGACAAAAATTTCAATAAATTTTATTAAATAGTTGTACAAATAAATAATTTTTTTTTCTTATTAGCTTCGTTTACTTTAGGTTATTTTAGACTAACTTAAATTTTTATTTATTTTTAAGTAAGCTAAGCTCTGTTAAGTTAGCTTGTTTTAGGTTAGTAAAATCCTTATTTATTTTAAGTAAGCTAGCTTACTTTTTAGGTTTTGGTTAAATTTAGATTACTCAAATTTTGATATATCTTAAGTAAGCATAGCTTAATTAAGTTTTATCAATTTTAGATTAGTTAAGTTTTATAATTTTTAAGTAAGCTTAGCTTAATTGAGTTTATATTAAATTTAGATTACTTAAGTTTGTATGTATCATAATAAAGCTTAGCTTAGTTAAGTTTTTATTGCTTTAAATTTAGAAAATGTTCGTTTAAATTTTCCTTATTTCCATTTCAAAAAAAGTTCATTGATTTTACATTGTACATTTTCATTGTTTTAACTTTAGTAGAATTTTCGTTGGCTTTTATTTCTGAAAACTTCAGTTACTTTCTCCTTATAAGTTAATTTCTAGGTCTAGTTTTATTCTAAGTGTATTTTGAATTTGCTTGTATGTTAAATTTTATTTCAGGTCATTTTAATTGTTATTTTTTGTATCTTTTTGTTGTATAATTTTTTTCTTTTGAAGATTTAAGTTTAAATTTTCTTTATATTTATTTTAGAAAATTTTCGATCAAATTTTTCTCATGTTTATTTCAGAAACTTTCCGCTTAAATTTTCCCCATTTAATTTTAGGAAATTTCCGTCTAATTTTCCTTAATTTTATCTAAGAAAATTTTTGCTTAAATTTTCATTCGTTATAGTGTTGAAAATTTCAGTTTCTTGGAAGGCGCACTTTTCACTTTATTTATTTTTTTGAAAGCACGTTGAGTTTTCACTATTGACTTGTTTTGTTGAATGTAAATTTCAACAATTTTAGAGCGTTCGCGTGGCGTGTACTGTTCCATTGTAAACATTTGCTTGGAATGACGCTTAAAACGCGGTATGTCATTAGTCGATTTGGCATCACTGCGGAAAGTTACAGTATTGCCAGATGGGAGCTTCGAATATGGACAACCCTGTATATATATATCTATTCAACCAAGCTATGCGTAAGCAAACAAAAGTACCAGTGAGCAGTTAACGATAGGTAGGATTACGTACGAACAAAGCTCAAAAAACACTGCCATATATTCAACCAGAATCAAAGTAAGCACTAAAAAAAACTACTTAAACATGAATCAATTCAAATAAATGGAGAAGTAAGGATTATTATGTTGTTTTTTTTTTTTGCAAAAAGGGTTGCCAACACATTTTATAAACATAATGTTATGAGTGTATTTAAATTTATTAAGTTTTTTTTTAAAACTGAATGCCACCGCAAATGTTAGCTGTTAGCCGTTTTGCTAACGCTGCGTCTACACCAGACAATTGTCATAAATATTTTATAATCTGTATTAGTTGTCAAATTATTGTCAGACAATTATAGACAATTGAGCTACCGACTGAGAAAATGTGAGTGTGTTAGTAAAAAATGTGTGAGTGTGTTGGGATTGTAAAGACAAATTGTCTGGTGTAGACGGTTGCCTAATATATGCAACAAGAATTCCAACGATTGTAAATCAACATTTGGTGTTAGAAACAGCCAATTAAAATTAAAATTATTTATGATACAGTTTGCAAGCATACTCTGCTTAGCAAACTACGGAGTCGAGCGCTCTCACTCACGTTTTCAAAAGTAAACGAAAATTGAGAAACTTAAATAAGCAAATGCTTACGCAAAACTTGGACGGCTCCTTACTATGCCGTACAAGTACATACTGCGGCTCCCTTGATTTGTTTACTTCCGCCTAACTTATTTCTGCCTAAAGTATGTTATAACAAACATAAAGGATATATAATAAAAACCTCGAGAAACATTTAAATAAAAAAATCAAATCTAACACATGCTGAGGCGAGTAGTGTACAACATCCGGATGGATCTTAACAGAGTGTGTACACAACTTTGGGTTAGTTGCATAGGTATTTTCCTGCAGACTACTTTGTCTTTTCAAAACATAGCAAGTTCACCAAGTAGATTTTGCTGCACCACTCGAAATAGATATGAAGATCAAGTTAAAAAATCAAGTCTAAAGAGTCTACATTATTTTCAGTTTATTTTATTCACTTTATTTTAAAAGTATTGAAGCTTAAAAAATTTCATTTTATTCTTTCTAAGGTTTGTATGAATTATTTCCACATTCTTTTATTTAATCTAACTTATATGCATGTACTTGGTATACGAGCACAAGTACACGAGGAAATTTCATATTGAGAACATTTCGGTATTGGGTACAATACTTCAATGGTTTACTTTTGTTTTTTAGTATACTCACTCGAAGTTGGTTGTTGACAATGATAAAGTGTAAGTATACGTGTTTCAAGCAAATGTTTTGAAGAGGTGTTCGGATGTATTCGTGCAGATGGTGGATGTTGTAGCTGGCTTTTAGTGTTGCTGTGTGTGCGGATTCATCGTTTGTCGGAGCATGTGCTAACAGACAAACATCGTCTGGCTGCGGTGATATGTATAACACACTTGATTTCATTAGCATGAATAGATGAATTGTTGTAAGATAGAGATCATGCGGTTATTTTAGAATTTGATTAGTTTTTCTTACCAATTTTGGACACATTGTAGTCGGTTGATTTGTGACTTTAATATCTTAAAGCAAGCGGTCAATAAATGTTCACCGATGTCATTTTCGAGAAGGCGTCGCTACTGTATTTGAATAATCATGGTTTTTTTCGGCACCCATGTTTATTGGAAAATTTAGGTCTCGCTTTGAATTATACCACCATGAAGAAGTGGATGAATTTAAATGTTCTGTTTTTCGTTCACTTCTCCAACTCTCAACTTGCACCTGTCGTCGATTTTCGTTGCTGGTCGCAATAGCTGTGGTATATATCAGAGGGTGCAACCGCTGGTTTTTAAATCCAATTACTGTGCGACGAGTAGGTCACTGTCTGATAAATAAGAAAATGGCAATAATCGTTGACTGGTGGTAGAAGCAAAACGCAATTTCAGCGGCGTTTCTTCAAATATCGCTCGTGGTCACATTTACCAATTAAGCAAATTCCGCAGATTCCACCGTGATGTCAAAGCCCTTTATAAAGGGTGGTAAAATTTTAAGGGCCGATGTTGAATGTGTACCACACCTAAACGTCAAGTTTTTTCTGCATTTCATTTGACATTTCTCAATTTCAGACTAACTCAATTCGAACCATGGAAAGATACACAATCGAGCAACGCGTTAAAGTTATTCAGGCTTATTATGAAAATGGGCGTTTAAACCAAAATGCATATCGTGCACTTCCGTCAATTTAATCGTCCAAATGTGCGTACAATCGGAAAAATCGTGCAAAAATTGGAGCAAACCGAATCTGTAGGAGATGTGAAAACACCAGTGCATACTCGTACTGCAGAAAATATTGCTGCTGTTCGCGATAGTGTGGCTGAAGAGCCGTCAGGCAGTTACTGTGGATGGTGTTCGCTATCGTGAGATGATAACAAACTTTTTATGGCCGGCATTGGAAGATATGGATGTGGACGATATGTGGTTTCAAGAGGACGGTGCCACTTGCCACACAGCTAACGAAACAATGGCTCTTTTGCGGGACAAATTCAATGGCATTTTTATCTCACGTGGTGGCGATGTCAATTAGCCGCCAAGATCATGTGATTTGACACCGTTGGACTTCTTTCTTTGGGGTTATTTGAAAGAAAAGGTGTACGTCGATAAGCCAGCAACAATTCAAGAGCTAAAAGATGAGAAAATTCGGCACATTAACGGCATAGAACCTCACTTATGCTTCAGCGTCATCGGAAATTTTGACCATCGGATGGAGGAGTGCCGCGGAGGTCGCGCCGCCATTTGGGCGATATTTTGTTCCATACATAACTGAACCATACTAATATTATCATAATAAAAAAAATGACAATAATTTCCTAAATAATTTGTGTTTCTTTCAAAATCAACATAGGCCCTTAACATTTAACCACTCTTTATTAAACTATACAGCATTAAAACTTGCTTTATCTTTTTCTTTTCTTTTGTTTTTTTTTTACTAACGATCACATCAATTAAGAATATATTTCATAGATCAT
This sequence comes from Coremacera marginata, assembly GCA_914767935.1. Taxonomy (NCBI): domain Eukaryota; kingdom Metazoa; phylum Arthropoda; class Insecta; order Diptera; family Sciomyzidae; genus Coremacera; species Coremacera marginata. Next base: position 104,591,009 of record OU612046.1, read on the forward strand.
GGGATTTAGGTAAATAATTATTACCGACAAAATTGGCACCAGAACAACTTGCCACACGAAAAAACGATTCAGCCAAATTTTCTTTCGCTGATTGCGCAACGTCTACCCATGGTTGCAGTTACTGCCACAAATGTTCTGCCCAATGGTACCAAGTTCGTTTCCGATCGGAAGCTTTTCACAAGGGCAATGGTCGGGCGCCGTGTTTTCATCCATAAAAACCTAGTCACCGTCACAGTCAACATAAACTTATCATATTTTAGAAGCTTGGCCGTGATTGGCTGAGAAATACACAAAAGGGCATTTCATTTTAGAGCTTAAGGCGGTCTTCTCATTCAAAACCCGTTTTTTGGACCCTTTTTAAAAAAATTCTTATTTGAAAACGCAAAGAATAATTGAAAACTTTTTTTATTTATTGTATTACAAAAGGTTCAAAGTAAATAAAAAAATTTTTTTGCCTCGATACGTTTGCTGTTCAAAAAGTAATGAGACTTCAAAGTTGGTGGTGAAAAAAAAAGGTGTCGTCACGGCGGCCACGATTCCGGGTTTCCGGAGCATCTGAAATGAAAAAAAAAAACGGGGTTATAATCAGTATAGCTGTTATTCTCGGGTGAACCTCAAGCTTAATTTTGTGATTTTTTTTGACAAAATGGCGGCCATTCAAAAAAAAAATTTCAATTTCGGGTTTTTTTTTGTAGTTTAGTGTAAAAAAAGAATAGTAAAAAATTTTTTAAAATTATGGTCGAGGTTCACCCGAGAATGGTGACCATTTTGCGTCGATTCCACTTTGTTTCATGAAAATCGGTTCAGTTGAACTGGAGATATCATGGCCGCCAGTTCGAAAAACGTGGGTTCGAGATAAACGCGTTTAAAGTTTGAAGTAATTTTTTTATAGCTCATTTTGACGAAGACCTTGCTTCACAAAAAAGACTGTATCTTCTAAAGTATTTCGAATTTCTAAAAATCCTTTTAGGGGCATATTCACAACTACCCAAGCTATAAATAAATGCAAAAAAAAAGTAAAAAAAAAAAAAGTTGCTTAATGAGAAGACCGCCTTAAGCCAAGATAGGCTCAAAGAAAAAACGGTGCAAAATATTCGCCGAAGCTTTTCGGTGACCTGAAATCTCATCTGACCGCCAGGAGACGCTATTCGAAATTTAATTGCCGTTTGGTTAAAATAAAACTAGAAGAATAAAGAGGTATTTTTACCGCATGTAAACGGAAATAGCTGCAGAAATTGTGAAATAAAATATTATTTAAATATCACGACAGAGCAATATCTAAATACATATGTCAATGGAAAATATGAAGTTAAATGTCAAAGTCGGTATTTCAAAAAGATTAAGCAAAATAAAATAAATATTTCTGAGAAATGTCGAATGAATATGAGGGCCGGTCCACACAGACCATCAGTCAAGTGGTTGAATGTATGAGAAAAGATTCGACGTTTGACATATGGCTACTAAATTATGTCAAAATGTAACTGCGCCAAGGTGCCCATGACAGTTGATCGAATAGAAAGAATCGAAAAACGTTTTGTTCGGTTTGCTCTAAGGGGCTTAAGTGGGACGGACGTATTAGACCTTCCTCCTTATGAAGATCGTTTGAAGATGTTAAAAATATAGTCTTTAAGTGACAGAAGGAAGTCTACAGATATCGTATATTTACACCATTTGAAAGCAGGTGTATTCGATTCTCCATAGCTTCTTTCTCAAATAAATTTTAACACTATCCGTAGAAGCAGTATAAACGCTAACGCCTTAATTTATTTACCATTTAGTAGAACAAATTATATGGCTACTGCTCCTTTAAACCGCATTAGTTAGTTTGTTAGCAATTGTAGCGTTTTTTATGTTATTTTATCAAAAGGTCAACTCAAAAGCAGATTAAAAATAGTTGTGTAATTAGATCTATGTATACGCATGGTTAGTTGTTACGTCTTGTCTCTGAGCCCAACCCATTCATTGGCGGGTACATTTTTCCCACATTAACTTGTTTGTGGTCACTGGTAGCATTGATATTTTTCAGTGATCACTGGGTCGTGGCTTTAGATGGGTTAATGGTGAGGAAAAAGCTGTAGTAGCTGAAATCTATTGTTATTGCAAGTATATTTACCATTTTCTCCACTTTAAGTATATTGATATGTGTTAATTATTTCTTCTATTCATTGTAATAATGTAGTCTTAATATTGCATACTAGTGTCAAATAGAGGAATGTGAATAAATGTTGTTGCGGCTTGGTGCTTTGTTTCCGTGGCAGGAATTATTAAAAATCAAAATAACAAACTTGGCTTTTTAACTTTAAGTTTTATTAAATAAAATTGATTTTTTCTCATTAAAGGTTGTTTTTAGTTCGTTTGTTCTTTTCAGTCTTTTTTAACAATGTTCATATTTTTACAGTGTTGCCAGAAAGAGCAAAAACAAAAAAGGGAATAATATTCAAAAGTAGTTAAAATTCATTAGAATACGATAATTTTAAAAGATAGTATAATAAACAAAAATAGGTTTATTTAAGCAGCAACATCCCGCCCACCGTGAATCGATGTCTTCGATGGAGATTCACAAATATCAAGAACGGCTAATTTTGATGCTGGCCTCTGAAGAGTCCCTGTGGCTGTCTTTACAAGTGCTGAACGAACTTGTCCATCAGGCGCCGGAAATATTTTGATGATTTCACCACGTTTCCACTCTCCCCGGCATTCATTATCTTCACATATAACGACGATGTCTTTCTCTTTTAAGGGAATCGATTTTCCTTGCCACTTTGTACGACGTGTTAAAGTTGGTAAATATTCTAACACCCACCGCTTCCAGAACGTGCGTTTCATTTGTTGTGATATAAGCCATTGTTTCCGCAAACAAACATATTCTGTGACGGCTGGCGTTTGTGTATAGTTAGCACAGCCCAGAAGGAAGTGATTCGGTGTTAATGGATCGGCTGCGGTGCTCTCTAGCGGAATATGAGTTAATGGGCGGGAGTTTACCAAGTTTTCGGCCTCAATCAGCAGACTTTGCAATGTCTCGACTTGTGGCGCCTTCTCCTTCAAAGTGAATGACAGCGCTCTTTTCACGCATCCAACCATGCGCTCCCATGCTTCGCCTGCAGAAGGATTCGCTGGAGAGTTAAAAACCCATTCGACTCCACGACGTGTGCATTCTCCCTCCATACTCTCGGCGACTGTAAGCCACTCCTCCTTACTTGCCCCAACGAAGTTCGTTCCTCGATCGCTTCTTATACGGACTGGAGTGCCTCGACGGTTAACAAAATTACGCAGACACAAAATAGCTGCGTCACTCGACAAATCTTTGGATAATTCTAAATGAATTGCTCTTACCGTAAGGCAAGTGAAAAGAGCAACCCACCTTTTTTCACGGCGACGTCCAATTGCAACCTGTACTGGACCGAAATAATCAAGCCCTGTATACGTAAAAGCTCGAACAAACGGCGTAAGACGATCGATAGACAACTGGCCCATCTGTGGCTGACTCGGAACAGCGCTCAAATTTTTGCAGAGCTGGCATTTTGATTTGGTCGACTGAACAAGCTTACGAATATTCGGAATCCAGAATTTGGAACGTATTGCGGCGATCACTCCTGGTTGTGATGGTGAAAAGCTTCGTGATTGTGTCGTGCTATTAAAATTGATAGTATATGGTTTTTTGGTAGTATTATTGGCCTCTTCGTGTTTAAAGATACACATTCTGCATTGTCAATGCGTCCACCCAATAGAATTATATGCTCATCGTCCAACGATGGAGTTAAATTATATATTTGGCTTCTTTTAGGTATGGACTTACCCAATAACAGTAAATTAATCTCCATTGAAAAGCTTGTTTGTTGAACATACCGAATAATTGACATTTCGGCTGCTTTGATTTCCGTTGCAGTAAGTTGTTGAAGTTTACTTTCTTCTAATTTCTTTTTTTTTGAAATTTATTACGGCTCGATGAACCCACGACATGACTCGCAGCAATTTATAGTAGCTCCAAAAACGATGGAATGGAATGACGTTATCACCAACGTCGGTAGTAAATATGAAATTTTGTTTTTTTTCTTTTACGGCTTTATGTTCAGCGATGTTTTTTGGAAGTTTCGGCCAATCCTCTTTTGGGCTCTTCAAAAACTGTGGACCACAGATCCACCTGGAACTTGAAAAAGCATTGTTATTGATAAGTGGCCTCGTTGCGTCGTCAGCTGGATTTTGGCTTCCGGCTACCCACCTCCATTGCCTGATTTCAGATGCATCAAGGAATTCAGCAATGCGATGAGCAACGAATTGTTTATATTGACGGCTGTCTGCTCTTAACCATTGTATGACCGTTTTTGAGTCCGACCAAAAGACTATTTCACACGGTAGCCTTTCGTGGCTTTTAATTATAGCATCCTTCAAACGAACGCCAAGCACCGCCGCTTGTAGCTCCAGCCTAGGAATTGAGATTGATTTAATTGGTGTACAACGTGACTTGCCTGCAACGAATACAATGTCAACACTTTCTTCGTAGCATACGCGCCAATACGCAACGGCGGCGAAAGCGACTTCGCTAGCGTCAACAAATATGTGGAGCTCCACACTAGCTTGCAAATCTCTAAAAACGGAACTATAACACCTAGGCACTTGAAAATCCGCGACGAATTTCAACTCTTGATACCATTTGTACCACTTCAAATAAATTTCTTCTGGTATTGCTTCATTCCATTCGACGTTTAACTTCCAAAGCTTTTGGAGAAGGAGCTTTGAGAATATAATTACATTTGCTAGAAAACCAAACGGGTCGAAAATAGACATCGTTAAGCTCAAAACTTCTCGTTTGGTTGGTCGTCTGGTTCCGTCTAAAACTGCCTTTGGGACTTTTGAAAAGTTTAAATGAAAACAAAATTGATCGGATTTCGAATCCCAGAACAGACCAAGGATTTTTTCCGTATTTGACTCATCATGGCACATGTTCGTCTGGTTTTATCCAACGAAGTGGAGGTATCGTTTGTTATGGTTCTTATAAATTCTGAAGAATTTGATACAAATCCTCTTAACTCGAAGCCTGCATTTTTTGTGAATATCGACGACGGTTGTTGCAGTTTCTACAGCTTCTTGGAGTGTATCGAAACTGTCCACATAATCATCAACGTAGTGGCAGTCTGTAATGGCGAAAACAGCTCGAGAGTAGGCATCCTTGTACTGTGCGGCATTGAGATTCTTCACATATTGCGCCGAGCACGGCGAACTAGCGGAACCAAAAATCATGGCGCTCATCACATACGTCTCCGGTGGTTTCGATGAATCTCCGTCTCGCCATAAAAATCTTTGCGCATTTTGATCACCATCGCGAATTTTGACTCTATGGAATATCTCACGGATGTCAGCGCATACTCCAATTTGACCTTGTCGAAATTTAAATAGGATGGATAGTAGCGGTTTTGGTTGATACGCCTCGGGACCTTTCATTAACATCGAGTTGAGCGATATACTCCCAATGCTGGCTGCGGCGTCATATACGAGTCTAAGCTTGTTGCCTTTGTTAACATTTCGCACGACAAAATGCGGTAAATACCATGTTCGCTTATCAATCTTGGCAACTTCGTCTGGCGGCAGCTTCCTTGCATATGCTTTTAATATATACTCATTTATTTTTGATTTGTACCAATCCAATAAACCTGGGTCCCTTGCTATTTTGCGCTCAACTGATTCAAGACGTTTTACCGCCATCGTGTAGCTCTCGTTGAAAGCTATGTCATCGTTTTTCCACAAGAGACCAGTTTCATATTGATTTCCCAACTTTTTAGTAGTTTGCTCGAGGATTCTTTCAGCTCGTATATCAGCTTCCGATACAATTGTTTTAACCGTAGTAATTCCAAAATTTTCAATACTAAAATAATCTTCCACTTGCTTATGCAGGTCTTCTAAAATTTGTTTTCTATAGTCAATATGACTTATCGTAGCTTCTTTACAATTTTCTTCATTCGAGCCGAAAAGCACCCAACCTAGTTTGGTCTTATGAGCGGAGAAACCATCGTTAAAATTCAATATTTCCACAGGACGTACTAAGTTCATATGAGGCAACCCGATTAAAAGCTGGGGCGAACCATTAAAATAGCTTTGAATTGAAATGTCCTTCAGTTCATCATATTGTTGTTTAAATTCTTCCATTTTCAGACTTTGAGCTGGCAACATTAATTTTTGTGTTGTACGAACATTTCGAATTTCAAATCGTTACGCTTCATTAAAATTACTTGAAATTTCCATGTTGACATGCTGAGAAACCTCGCTTGTCTTTCGACCACCTATCCAACCTAATGATAATAAATCAGATGCACCCTTAACTCCGATTGCGTTAGCCACTTGCTCTTCAATTAATGAAATTTTGGCCCCTTCATCAATAAAGGCAATAACCTGGCAGTGTCCTTTTGGGCCATACAAATTAACTGGTAAAAACTTAAAAAGCGTTTTCTTATGAGTTGGCTCATTTGCGATAGCTCCAATAATGGCGGCTTGTTGACATGAGTTTTTAGTTGGCAGTGAATTCGGAGCTTTAGTTGTTAAGTCTGTTGCTTGAGAAGCGGTGGAAATTTCTGATTGAGGCTTACTACGATTCATTTCATGGTTATGCAAAAGACGGTTATGGCATTTGTGACAAGAAGAAGACCACATTCTCGGCGCTGCGTACAGTTTTGAGTAACATGACCAGAGCGCATGCAGCAAAAACAGAGTCGATTAGATTTTATAAAATTCCAGCGTTCGTCAGTTGAAAGATTTTTAAACTTATTGCACAGGTGCAAACGGTGTTCTTCTTGACAAAGTAAACATTTGAACTTGTTGTCTGGCACCACAGTCAATACTGTTTTAAGGTTCTTAAACTTCTTTTCATTATTTTCATTATTAGGGGTTTTAAAGGGCGACATTTCTACGGCCATTCAAATGTACATCGCAATTTGTTGGAGCCAATTTGAAAATTCTCTTACATTTGGGTATCGCGGCATGATACTGTATGTATACTTAGCCCATTCTTCACGTCTGCTCATAGGCAGCTTGTTAACTAACTCTTCTAGTAAAGTTGGGTTAGACAAATGATGCGCCGCACCAGCGCTTTCCAAAAAAGTTGCCAAATTAACAACCATTGTGCTGAACGGAACTATATCGCTCATTTTCGCAAAAGAAATTGAAGGATATGCACGTACCTTTGAGATTTGACTTCTGATGAGTATATCGGGGCGCCCAAATCGGAATTCCAAAGCGTTCATGACTGCGTCTACGCTGTTTGGATGTATAAGTAACGCCTCCACTTGATCCCTGGCAACTCCTTTCAGCACCTTTTGTAGACGCGTTAAATTTTCTAGATTAGAGTACCGGTACGCGGCTGTTGTTTCTTTGTACGCTACAGAAAACGTTGGCCATTGTTCGGGAGCGCCAGAAAATTCTGGCAAATCTTGCAATTTTCTTATTTGCTGATTGTTCAGTGTGGGCGAACATTGCCACGAATTCGGTATTGGTGGCTGAGGTGGGCTTGGAAAATCCAAAGCATTTCCATTCGAGCATGACGGCAAAAACATATTCGAGGTGTAAAAATTATGTGAATAGTTGGCTTGAGTAACTGGCGATGAATAATTATACATACCGGGAGGGCAGTGATTGGCAGATGTGCCCGGATACGATGAATTAGCAATTACAGCAACCTTTGAAGTTCCAGGATGTGATGTTGAGAATTGTGTATTGCACGGCAGCGTAACGTTTGCAGAGCGATGAATATTGTTGGCACACATCATTGGTGCGGCGGTATATAAAGCGGCATTGGGAGCGTCGTTAGATGATGAACTTAGAGCAGTAGCATGCGGCGTAGATATGGCGGCATGCAGTGGCATGTGATTTTTGGTTATGATGTCTGTGTGCGGCACGGTGACGGCAGAGCTGGCAGCAGAGCAGTTGCCAGGTATGGGTATGCTTGCATCTGGTGCATGTCGTTGGAGTTGAATTTTCTCTCGTTCCGAGGTAGCTAAGGAAGCCTTCAAATGTCTTAATTGTTCTCGAAGTGCTGCAATTTCGGCACCTTCATTTTCCACAAAGGTTTTTTCAGCTTCGTTTTCGCTTGTTGAGCCTTCTGATGTCGACATTTTGCAAGAGTATTCTAGAAGGTGCGCCGGCGTCTTTCCTTTGTTCGGTCTAGAACTTCTGCGCATTTATTTTATGTAAATCAAAGAACTGAACTAAAAAACTGTTGCGGCTTGGTGCAACTTTGTTTCCGTGGCAGGAATTATTAAAAATCAAAATAACAAACTTGGCTTTTTAACTTTAAGTTTTATTAAATAAAATTGATTTTTTCTCATTAAAGGTTGTTTTTAGTTCGTTTGTTCTTTTCAGTCTTTTTTAACAATGTTCATATTTTTACAGTGTTGCCAGAAAGAGCAAAAACAAAAAAGGGAATAATATTCAAAAGTAGTTAAAATTCATTAGAATACGATAATTTTAAAAGATAGTATAATAAACAAAAATAGGTTTATTTAAGCAGCAACAAATGTTGTATTGAATTGAATTGAATTGAAAAAATCTCCAGGTCCTGATGGCATTATACCAGCTCAACTCCACCATAGCTTTAATGTAATAGAACCTTGGCTTCAGGCAATCTACTATGGCCGCCTACTCCTTAACTATATTGTATCAGCTTAAAGAGACTAAAGTCATCTTTATACCGAAGGCGGGCAAGTCCTCTCATACTAAACCGAATGACTTTAGACCTATAAGCCTCTCCCCCCTTTTGGTTAAATACTGGAGAGACTTACTAGACTTATTCTTAAGCCAAAACTTGACAGGCTTCTGAAATCTCAGCATGCCTATATTAAAGGCAGATCTAAAGAGACTTAGAACCTGGGCGTCTGAACGGTACGAGGTTGCTCTTTAATGACAGCACGGAATACCTAGGAGTTTTTCTAAATAAGAAGTCTATCTGGAATGATAATATAAAGGAACGTGTTAAAAAGGCAAACATAGCTCTTTTTGCCTGTAAAACATCGATATGTAAAATATGGGATTTTTCCCTCAAAATAGTACGCTGGACTTCTACAACAATTGTCCACCCCATACTCATATATTGCTCACTGGTATGGTGGAGGGCCCTTGATAAGACAACTGCACTTCATTTGCAAAGGTTCAAAGAAGTGCAAGCCTATGGTTTACTGGGCATTGTCCTCAATGCTTCACCATCCTTTTCTTGATATCTTTGCAAGGGAATGTGCTAACATAGCAGCCCTCAGACTAAACGAATCTGGAAATTAAATAGGTAATGGTTGTGGTCACACAATTATTCTGAACTCCTCTACCCCCGACAAAACAGACTACTAAGTGCCTTGCTTAAATCTTGAAAATAACTACGAAGTGCTCACACCTTCACAGCTAGACTGGGCTAACAAAAACCGTCTCAAAACTAACGGCATAAAAATCTTTACAGATGGATCCAAGCTTCGAGAACAAGTAGGGCGGTATTTACTCCCAGGAACTAGAAATCGACGTTTCCTTTATACTTCCAAATTATTGTAGTGTCTTCCAAGGGAGATGATGGCTATTCACGGAACCGCTACGATTCTAGGTCAAAAATACCTTGAGGAAAAAGTATTTTCATCTTTTCAGATAATCAAGCTGCGCTCAAGGCACTGAACTCGCATGTCGACAAGTCTAAAACTCTCGCTGAATGCCGCAGATCTCTTAACGAGATGGAAAGGCTATTCAGAATCCACCTCATATGGGTACCCGGACACAGGGATATCGAGGGTAATAATTTAGGCGACGAATTGGCAAGGACGGGTACGACCTCAATCACCCTCTGATATGAGGACTTAATTGGTATACCCATATCCTCCTATAAGCTGCAGTGCAGGAACAAATCTTTAAGACTTGCACAACAACGCTAGGGCAGCTTGATGCATGTAGGACTGCGAAGCTAACATGGCTTTCCTACAACTTAAAACACAACAACTCACTGCTTAAGTTAAGCAGGGTAAACCTGTCAAAAATAGTACGAATCCTCACGGGTCAGTGCCTAATCGGAACGCATGCTCTTCGGTTAGGACTTATAGCAAATTACTTTTGAAGAAGCTGCAAGTGTGAAGAGGAAGTAGAAAATGTTCAGCACCTCCTCCGCGAATATCCGGCCCATACTAAAATGAGAAGGACAACTCTGGGCCCTGCTCTAAGTGGACTTGCCAAAGTCTCATGCCTGGAAATCAGGCATATCCTAAAGTTTATTATCCATTCGAACTTGTTTGAGGAGGGAAATCTCTCATAGGTTCAAAAGAGATTATGTGGTATCAGAATTGGCCTGCACTGGCCTAAGTGTACGAGTCGTCTTCCGACGCAGCCATTTTAACCTAACCTAACGTACTACGTAATGGTAATGGGGGTATTTGAAGAAAAAAAATGCCATTACCATTAATATGTAAATGTAACTAAAATTTAGTCGTAATGGAAAATTTTGATCGTTTTTATAATGATGGTAAAATTTTTAATGGTAACGAAAAAAAATGTACATTCACATTAAGATTTTTCATTACCACTAAATTTAAATGTATACACCTAAATTTTAATTTTAATGCAAATTGTTTTTCATAACCATTAAATATCACTGTTCAACACGAAAAATATGACAAGATGCCGCCAACGGACTCTGATAGAGGGGACCAAAAAAAATATACGTGTATCGGTGTTTTGAAAGTTTACGTCTGAGTTTTATTTTAGGAGGGTTTAATTTATCTCCCTTTTGAACATTATTGTAATGAATCGACAAACGAAACCATGTGACACTTAGATTTATGTAAAATAATTTGCAGTCCATCCTAGGTGTTGCGTTTCGACTTTCAACAGTGACTGTGAAACGCTAGTTTTTTGTTGTAACGTAACGGATCTTATCAGCCAAAGTGCAGCTGACAAAATAAAAAGTTGCTAAATATGATGCGCCCAATTAGTGCATCAGTGGAAAAATTACTTAATTTGATCTCTCCTTTGTATTTATCGATATTTAATGTAGAACTTTATTTTGTGTGGTGATTTGAAGAGAAATTTTACGTAAAATATTTTTGTTACAAAAACTAACACCCTAACACTGAGTTTTGTGGAACATTTTAGATCCAATTATGTATAAGAAATTAACCCTTAAACAATTTTTAAGTTTGTACTTATTTCTTACGTTCAAGTTGATTTTTGAGCTTTAGTGTATTCAGAGATCTATTGTAGAATCTTATGGCAAATATTTTTGTGTAATTTGTTAACCCGTTATATCCCGTTTTTATGGGTCTTATTTGCCCTTTATCAAAAAAGGACCACACGTTGAAGAGTTAGAGGGTTAAAATGTTCCACGGAAATGTTCTTCATTGCGTTTTACATAAATCTGCTTAGCTCATCCTCTACCCAAAATGTAAGGGTGACATGATTTCGCTTGTCGATTCGTCATAATGTTCAAAGGGGGATAAATTAAACCCCTCTAAAATAAAACTCAGACGTAAACTTTCAAAACGCCGATGCACGTTTATTTTTCTTTGCCCCCTCTATCAGAATCCGCTGGCGGAACCTTGTTATTTAAAAAAAAAAATTATTTTGTTATTCAGTGTATTTAGTGGAAATACCAATTTTATTCCATTGCCATTGAAATTTTTCATTATCACTAAATTTTATTTGTAATGCAAGTTACGTGTCCCCGTTTTATCGTACCTGGCATGATAATAACACAAACTAGCTCACGGTTTTAGGGCGCAGTTCTCAACCCATCATGCCAGGTCGAGGGATGAACAATAACTTCCAGTTCGCACCGGAAGTGAAATTGAAAATAATTAAAATAATGACAAAAAACAAAAAGAAACTAAAACGCCCAGATCTAAATAATTCAAAAATAATTCAAAATAATCTTACTGAAGAAAACCGAAAATCAAGCAAAAAACTAGCAAAACGAAACTCTTGAAATAACCAAAAAAAAAAAAAACAAATGAAACTCGCATCGCAAACAAGCAAACAAGCTTAGGGATGAGATGTTGAACCCCGAATGCACCCGCCCAACCTGATTCTCCACGCGATATTTTTTTTATAAAATCCCACTGAAAAATTATTGCCGCTTTAGTTCATCGCACCTCTTTTGACCCCCATTTCAAGCGCCCCTGTCTTCAGGCCTCTCCTTTAGAATTTAGCACTCCATTGGTATATATTTTTTCAATAGCAAATAACTATTTTATTAATTATAATTAAAGCTGACATGTTTTTTTCTTTTCAGAAAGTTGGCAACTCTATTTTGCTACTCATCGCTATGGGCTTTTATAATATAATTAAATGACCAAAAACAAATTAAATCAAAGTTAATGTTTGTAAATGTATAAAAGATAATGTATCAAAAAATGTATATATATATATATATAAATAATGCAACAGATTAATAATAAAATTATATACTAAAACAAAATAACTATTTTCGAATTTTATCACAATTTTAATGAAAAGTAAAATTTTACATGGGTTCAATTAACCCAAAAACCAGTCAACACTGAATGTTTTAAAATTTATTGCCTATTTCGAATTTAACACTAAAAAAAAATGTTAGTTATACTATATGAAATACGTTCTGTTTGCATTAACGCGCAGCCAGCATATTTTCTTCTACCTATTAAGAGCTCTTAAAGGTATAACGACCTAGCTTATCACAGACAAAATTGACCGACTAAACAAATTTTTATTCGCAAAAAAAACACAAATTAGGCAATAATTTTTATAACTTCAGAAACCCGATTTTTTTTTTTTTTTGACTAATTTGAACAGCTCGTACAAACTACAATTTTAATTTATATAGCAAACAAAAAATCTTACATAACTAGCTTAAAACGACGAAGTTACAGCGCAAACAAAGGAACCGGAAATTGGAATGAAATTTACGTTATTAATTGAAGTAACAAGGTGCAGGTTACATTTGCGTTTAAATTATGACCTCATGTGAAAATTGGAAAATTAAAGAAAATTTTAAATAATCATAAAAAAAAAGATCGCCAGTAAGTTGCTTTTTTTCTATTAACTAGCACTACAAAATGTCCACTATACTTGACGCCGTTTCCCCTTTTTTAACGGCTCGGTTTTTTCCGATGTGGAATTCAAAACGGTTGTGGTCTATGCTTATTTTCTGGCGCTTTCGTTTTAGTAGTGCATGCTACTGTTCTACTCCTTTTTATTTTTTGTCAATAAAATTCTGGCTTCAGTGTCGGGTACGATAAGCAAATAATGGCGACTATGAAAAAACAATGTGTGGGCGACTTAGCTTTTAACCGCGGTAAGGTCTCAGCGCTTATATATTTCCTTCGACGTCTGCCTCACTGTCGTCTTCGCAGCCACCCTGTAACAAGGACTTCTTTAAATTTTGTTTCTCCTCTTTTCTTCTGGTTACTCACAATTGTTTTTTTCCACCCAGTTACGACGCTCCTCAACAATCCTCTCCTTGAATATCCTTTTTCCCTTTTCACAACCCTTTTTTCTCTGCCTTTGTCTCCCATGTATCTCCTTCTCGTTATTATTTAATCCTTTTGAAAGTGCTTAAATTAAGTTCCTTCTCTTTATCCTTCAATCCCTTTTTTGTGCCCTTTCTGATAAACTTCCTTTTCGATATCGTCTAATCCTTTTTGGATCCTTTTGATTAATTTCTTATTCCGACTCTCACTATTTTTATAATGACGAACTTTTTGCGATCAATACTTATTTGACTTTTCAATCTTTTCTCTACCAGATTTTCTACTCCTGCAACAGGACTTTTGCAGCACCTGCTGTATGTTTTTCCTCCTCTTACAGTTCCCTATCTCCTATGTAACACCCTACTCTCTTTTACTCCTGCCACTTTTCCTTAAACTTCCCTATTGGCGGGACTATTTCCGAATTTAAGTCCTTTTTTCTGAATTTTGGCGTGCTTTTTCCGTGCTTTTCCCTCACTCTCTCTATCGTTTCTCCTACCAACGCACCCATTTTCCATCATCCTACAAACGACTTGACGATAGCCGTACCAGGCCCTCATGAACACGCAAATAGTCGGTGTGCCCTTCATCTCTACTGGGTCACTTGCTTTACTTTTTATTAGTAAAATTACAGTCCACAACTTTTTATTCTCATTCATTCACATAAGTGTCATATTTTTGAAACCATCATGGCCGCCTGCAACAGCAGTGAATTTGGTAAGTTTTTATTATTCGATTTTTAATATTTTTATAAATGATAATTGTATTTTTCTTTCAGATTATCTCATAAAAAATAAATTCTCATCGCAGGACAATGGCACGGAACAGGCACCATTAAGTGGTTATCGGCGGATTAAAACAGGTAGGAAAATCATGTATAAAAAACAAAAACAAAGTGCATCGCCTTAACCCTCGTACTTCTCATTTTATTTCTTCAGGCACATTAAGGTGTTTTTTTTTCAGAACGATCACACGCAACATGCATGCCAAAATTATAAGGTAGGGCCAACTCGGAGAAGAATGAAGTACAAGGCAGAGAAAATGCCGGCTAGTTATCAAAACCAGCTGTTCATCTCGAGTTTCTTTGTGTTCGCGTTTCGCAGTTGATTTTAGGTTATAATTGCAACAAGTTTTCTTGCAAATTTAAGACTTCTTCCACATTTTATTTGGAATTGTTTTTATAACATTTTCACTCAAATTATCACAAATTTAACACACGTGGCTTTACCATTTTGTACAATTCGTTGACACGTGAGGGCACTCAGCAACTCGCCCTACCTTATAATTCTGCCATGATGGTAATGCAATTTTTCCATCCATTAGGGGGGTTCAGGCGATAGCACATGTTGGCGCGCATGGTAGTATAAACCAGGTATTTGAACGTTCGAATGCTCGAAACAGCAGACTGCCAACATGCTGGATTCAAATTAAAAAGTTTTGATTTCAAGATTTCATGAGCAGTCATAACACCCCTGTGAACACGTGTTAGACCAACACGTTGAACTTTGCCATATTAAAAAAAAAATACAAAATGGAGACCACGAATTGCTTATATAGATATTTTTAAATAATAATTGAAATTTATGCAGTTTTACATAAAGGTTTTTGGCTAGAGTGGCTTTTGGCAAGGCAACACTTAAAACCAACAATTATTTTTCACAATATTATCTGCTAACAAAGGCTAAATGGACGAAACTCGCAGCTTGAAAATTTGTGGCTAAATGAATTTTGACAACATGGTCGATCGTTTGGCCGCAATTCTACATTTACAGTTATACCAGCCATCACACCTGGCTTAACAAGATGTGCCATCGTCTGAACCCCCCTATTACCTTAACATACGCTGCAGCCACACGTGATAGTACTGGCATGCCAATAAAGAATATGTATTTCCTTCGAAAATATTCCGAAATAATCAACAAATTACGCTGCGGCAAAACTTGATAGTATTTGTTGATAGTAAAAGGCAAAGGTTCGACCATTTTATTATTTCGGTTGCTTTTATTCAGTGATGCTTTATATGCCAACACAGCACGGAACTTAAATGGGATAAGAATGGGGAACTAGATATTTTGTGAAACCTGTTTATCAATATTTTCCAAAATGAAATGCAACTTATTCATATGATATTTTATGTGTCAAATAAGGGCATTAACATAATTGCATATATTTCACTACAAGACATGAAAGAAAAGTGCATATTCAAAGTTGGAATATATTAGGGAGAAAATACAACACCGTTTCCTTACTTCGATTTCGCACTGCGGTTGTTAAAATTCTCTCCGTATTCCATGATACAACAATGCTATACATGCTGTAGATAGGGCATAAAAACACGAGATACAAAAAACACGTCCGAGGGCTACTTTTATTTACACGTGTTTGGTTATTTGCGTTTGCATGCAAAACAACAACAAAGAAAAATACGCTTAAGGGGGTCCTCTGGTAATCCGAAAAATTTTTTTCGATTTTTTTTTTTCATATTTCTATTGCTCAGATACTCAAAAACATTTTCCCAAAAGGATTTTTCAAAATTCGAAATAGTTTAGGAGATACAGGCATTTTTGTGTAGGTATGTTTTCGTCAAAATAACGCATCAGCAAAGTTGTTTATTTGCCTGCAGTCATTAGTCGAAAATTCTGTGGAATTCTTCCAAAATATGTATTGATATTACAAAATATACACACACAGTATGTATACATGCAGTATGTATACATGCATGTTTTGATTTAGGGGTTGAAATGATTTTGAGCCCAGGTGTTCACATGAAAGAAGCAAACGAACGAGATTCAGTTTATTTTCGAACGCTGAAAGCTACGCGTGCGCGATAACTGCTGTTGTAAAATAAAAGAAAAATCGTTTTGTGTTTTCTTTTTGCTATGGATAAAAAAAGCCACCCAAACGCGCCGCGTAAGTACGCGTATCGAACAAAAAAGAGGCATTTCCGTGGAAACCAGCACTCCCAAGTAGAGGACACCGACTTTGCCAGCACATCGGCCAAAAAATTGAAGAAAACGCAAGACAATGAAGTCATCATCGAAAACAACCTCCAGTTCTGTTTCTTGGAATTTTTTTCATTTTTCCAAACGCTTGCTGCTCTGGTTATCTGCGCCCAATGTAAACAAAAAATTCGATTTGGAAAAACATGTATGCGTAGAGTCGGCTTCAAAGTGAGTCTGCAGTGCCAATGTAAAGCTACACAGTATATTAATTCTTCGCCGGTAGTCGGTAAATCTTTTGTTGTAAATCGCCGGTTGATATTTGCCATGAGATTGTTTGGAATAGGGAGAGAAGGTATTAATATGTTCTGCGGATTAATGGACATATGCCAAGGATTGTGCCTTGATGCGTACTATGGCACCTTGAAAAACATGCATGTGTCTGCTAAAGCAGTTTACAAGCAGTGCCTGTTGAATGCGGTTAAAGAAGAGCAGGAACAGCAGAAAGAAAAAAATCCTGACTGTGACTCCTCATTGCTGACCGTTTCAGGGGATGGAACCTGGAAAAAACGGGGATTCTCGTCTCTTTTTGGTGTCACTACGCTCGTCGGTAAACATACCAAAAAAGTGGTTGACTCCGTTGTCAAATCAAGCCTTTGCCAGGCATGCAAAATGTGGGGGAAAAAAATGACTCTGCAGACTTCGAAGAATGGTACGAATCGCACCAGAAAACATGCACAAACAACCACAGTGGGAGTGCGGGCAAGATGGAGGTAGATGCCGTGAAGGAAATGTTTGCCTCATCGATCGAAAAATATGGCATAAAATATGAAAAATATATTGGCGATGGCGACAGCAAAACCTTCAAGGCCATTATAGACCTTGATCCGTATAACGGCGACCCCGTTGTCACAAAAAAGGAGTGCATCGCTCACGTGCAAAAACGCATGGGCACACGGCTGCGCAAGGCCAAAAAAGAAAACAAAGGCATCGGTGGAAAAGGCACTGGCAAACTGACAGACAAAGTCATAAGCGAGCTGACTACTTACTATGGACTTGCTATTCGACGTAATAAGGACTCTGTGGAAAACATGAGAAAAGAAATATGGTCAACATATTATCACAAAAGTTCAAGTGATAGTAATCCACAACATATGTATTGCCCACCTGGTGAGTCCAGCTGGTGCGCCTATCAAAAGTCAGCAGCAGAAGGCTCATTAGCCTCATTTCACCACACGTACGCCCCACTTGATGGAAAGGTTCTGCAAGTAATGAAGCCCATATACGAAGCGTTATCATCCGACGATCTACTCAACCGATGCACTGGAGGTGAAACGCAAAATTGTAACGAATCGTTCAACTCGCTTTTGTGGACCTTTGCGCCGAAACATATCCACTGTGGTGCTACCACAGTCGAAATCGCAAATTTTCTGGCAACCTGCATTTTCAACGAAGGCTTCACAAGTATTTTAAAAATAATGTCAACAATGGGTATTGTCATCGGCCCACAAGCCGAGATGTATGCTGAATCTCGCGACGGAAAACGACTTCAACGCTCAGAGCTAAAAACGTACGCATCATCGAAAGAGGGTCGCACAGCCCGCAGAGCCCAAAAAGCCATGGAAAACTCGTTTTATGAGATGGAGGAAGGCACACTTTATGGGGCTGGAATTGCCGATTAATATTCGTAAGTATTGTATTAAAAAAATATGTGTTAATGTCATTTGTGTGCCTCAAAATTGAAGTCAAAACTTTAAACGCGTTTTTCTCGAAACCATGTTTTTCAAAACTTTGCGCTCGATAACTCAAACAGTTTTTGACCGATTTTGATATATGAGGCATGAAACGACGCAGAATTTACGCCGCTATAGCCCCTACCTCAAACTTGCCGAAAAAATAATGTTTACTATTTTTTTTCTACACTAGACTACAAAAAAAAAGGTCGAAATTCGATTTTTCATTTTCAAAGTGGCGGCTCCCCCCCTAAAAAAATTTCGATTTTTGTTTCCGAGGTAGGGGCTATAGGGACATTCATTCTAAGTAACTGAGTATTTTTTTTTTTTTTTCAGACGATGTTTACACTTGGAATCGTGCGCAATTTGGACCCACCTTTTTTCCGGAGAACCTCGTTACCAGGTCGAGAACTTTCTGAACGGTCCATAAATTCACTTTTTCAAAATTTTGTATTTTTTTCAATAAATTAAGCTACCCAAATCAAAAAACGGAACTAAAATATCTTTACTCGTTCTCTTTCCACAATATTTTGAAAAAAGGCTAAAATTTGGCATAGATTACCAGAGGACCCCCTTAAATTAAACATGCCGTCCTACTTTAACTGTGAATAGCCCAATTATATAATTACACATGTTGCACGACTTTTGAAGCAAGTCTGAAAGTATTCGGGTAATAGTTGCATTCCTTTTCAACTTTTTCGCTGTTGAATTGAAGTTAGGCTTGCGCATTTTAGTTCACTAAAAAGATCGCTCTTTTTAGTTCAGTTGAGCTTACTGAACTAGTTCGTTCATATAGTTCTTTTAGTTCATTCAGTTCGTTTGCGCTTTTAGTTCGTTTCGTGCACTCATTCATTTTGTTAGTTCGTTAGGTCATTTCGTTCAATAGGTCTTTTAGTTCGTTGGTTGTTTTAGATCGTTAGGTGTGTTAGCTCGTTATATCTTTTAGTTTTTTAGGTCTTTTCGTTCGTTTTGTTTACTCGTTTATTATCAGGTCTATGAAATGAAACGAACTATATGAACAAATCAATGCTTAACTGTGAGCATAGAAGAAATTTACGAGAAGATTCTATATAGACAAAATAAAAACAAAAATATTTTTGCGGATAGTAAAAATTTAGGCTTTTTATTTTATTTAATTAATATTTTATTGATGATTTTTATACCCCAACGCGTACTGCGTAAGGGGTATATAAACTTTGTCATTCCGTTTGTAACGCCAATAAGGAGGCGTGGCAGGTATAGAAAAATATATATATTTTTCATCAGTATCATCTCCTGAGTCGATTTCCGTGTGTCCGTCTGTCTGTCCGTCTGCCGACACGATTACAGCCGCAATTTTAAAGATAACGCGATGAAATTCAAAATATAAGTTTATTTTTAAAAAAAGAAGATCAAGTTCAAATCGGATGAAAACCACGTCTACCTCCCATACAAAGTGACTTTATATTAACCGTAAAATGTCTTTAAAATCTACAAAAATTAAAGAAATGCCTTAAAATTTGACAGGTGAGCTTTGCTTTTCAGTCTTAATTCTGGCTATGAAATTTGGAAAAATCGGATGAAAACCACGCCTACCTCCCATAAAAATTGGCTTTATTTTAAACGTTAAATCTCTTAAAAATCCACAAAAATTAATGAAAAGTCTTCAACTTTTGCACTTTAGCTTTGATATATAATATGAACCACCTCTATGATATATGGCAAAATCGGAACAAAACCACGCCTACTTCCCATACAAAGTGACGTCATCAAAATATTAAAACTTTCGTTAATATATATAAAACTGAATGTCATCGTGTATGTCGTGGCTAAAGACTTCGAATATACTTCAGTATGGCCGCGGGGGGGGGGGTATTTTAGCTTCGGTACTCTGCCAAAGCTCCACCCTTACTAGTTAAAACTTTAGTTTAATCAACACCATTCTTCTGGTATAGTTCAACTAAAATTAAATTCATATTTTTTATTTTCTTTTTAATACGTTTTAATATAATATATTATAAATATTAACTTTACTTTAATTATTTTATATAAAAATATAAATTTTATACAATATATCTAAGGAATCATTATCCATTTAAAAACTGAAATTAAATTAAAATTAAGTTCATAGTCTATCTGTTTTAAGGTTAAAATAAATATATATATATATTTATATATAAAATTTTATTTCACTTCAATTTTATAAATACTATAAATATGTATAGGTATAATATTTATAAATATAAATATTTATAAATATATATTTATATATACATATATATATTTATAGTTTTTAAAAAATTTAAGTGAAATAAAATTTTAACTTAACATTTATAAATATTTTATAAATTTTATAAATTTAATATGTATTTTGCTTACATTAAACACTAATTTTAACTTCAATATTATTATTTTAAATTTTATGACTATTGTCATATTTAGAGCAACTCTTACAACTATATACCCATTTTTTACAAAATTATTGTAATTATTTCAAAATAAAAAAAAGTAAAATAAATCAATAAAACAAATAAAATTAAACTTTTGAATTCATGTGTTTGCTGTTTTGTCATTTAAATTAAGTTTATATATTAAATTCAGTACTTAATAATAAAATAATAAATAATAAAATAATAAAAAAATATATTAAATAAAAAAGTGAAATTAAAATTTTGAATTCATGTTTTGTGTTGTTTTGCAATTAAAATTAAGTTTATATATTAAATTCAGTGTTAAATAATTTTTAAAAAAGAAATCAATTCTTTTGAATTCAGACTTATATTACATAATTAAATTTAATTCATATTTTAAATTCGACATTATTATATTTAATCTTTACTATTAACGTATTCATAGCACACATTCTTATTTCACTGCCTTCACATATTGCTATATAAAAAAAAACTAAACTAGAGACTTTGTCTGGTTTTAAAAAAGTTCTTCGTTTATTTATTATCTGCCCAGTAGCTGAAAAAACGCGTTCACATGGAACAGAAGTAGCGACAATGCTGAACCTTTTTTTTTTTTTTCAGACGATGTTTACACTTGGAATCGTGCGCAATTTGGACCCACCTTTTTTCCGGAGAACCTCGTTACCAGGCCGAGAACTTTCTGAACGGTCCATAAATTCACTTTTTCAAAATTTTGTATTTTTTTCAATAAATTAAGCTACCCAAATCAAAAAACGGAACTAAAATATCTTTACTCGTTCTCTTTCCACAATATTTTGAAAAAAGGCTAAAATTTGGCATAGATTACCAGAGGACCCCCTTAAATTAAACATGCCGTCCTACTTTAACTGTGAATAGCCCAATTATATAATTACACATGTTGCACGACTTTTGAAGCAAGTCTGAAAGTATTCGGGTAATAGTTGCATTCCTTTTCAACTTTTTCGCTGTTGAATTGAAGTTAGGCTTGCGCATTTTAGTTCACTAAAAAGATCGCTCTTTTTAGTTCAGTTGAGCTTACTGAACTAGTTCGTTCATATAGTTCTTTTAGTTCATTCAGTTCGTTTGCGCTTTTAGTTCGATTCGTGCACTCATTCATTTTGTTAGTTCGTTAGGTCATTTCGTTCAATAGGTCTTTTAGTTCGTTGGTTGTTTTAGATCGTTAGGTGTGTTAGCTCGTTATATCTTTTAGTTTTTTAGGTCTTTTCGTTCGTTTTGTTTACTCGTTTATTATCAGGTCTATGAAATGAAACGAACTATATGAACAAATCAATGCTTAACTGTGAGCATAGAAGAAATTTACGAGAAGATTCTATATAGACAAAATAAAAACAAAAATATTTTTGCGGATAGTAAAAATTTAGGCTTTTTATTTTATTTAATTAATATTTTATTGATGATTTTTATACCCCAACGCGTACTGCGTAAGGGGTATATAAACTTTGTCATTCCGTTTGTAACGCCAATAAGGAGGCGTGGCAGGTATAGAAAAATATATATATTTTTCATCAGTATCATCTCCTGAGTCGATTTCCGTGTGTCCGTCTGTCTGTCCGTCTGCCGACACGATTACAGCCGCAATTTTAAAGATAACGCGATGAAATTCAAAATATAAGTTTATTTTTAAAAAAAGAAGATCAAGTTCAAATCGGATGAAAACCACGTCTACCTCCCATACAAAGTGACTTTATATTAACCGTAAAATGTCTTTAAAATCTACAAAAATTAAAGAAATGCCTTAAAATTTGACAGGTGAGCTTTGCTTTTCAGTCTTAATTCTGGCTATGAAATTTGGAAAAATCGGATGAAAACCACGCCTACCTCCCATAAAAATTGGCTTTATTTTAAACGTTAAATCTCTTAAAAATCCACAAAAATTAATGAAAAGTCTTCAACTTTTGCACTTTAGCTTTGATATATAATATGAACCACCTCTATGATATATGGCAAAATCGGAACAAAACCACGCCTACTTCCCATACAAAGTGACGTCATCAAAATATTAAAACTTTCGTTAATATATATAAAACTGAATGTCATCGTGTATGTCGTGGCTAAAGACTTCGAATATACTTCAGTATGGCCGCGGGGGGGGGGGGGGGTATTTTAGCTTCGGTACTCTGCCAAAGCTCCACCCTTACTAGTTAAAACTTTAGTTTAATCAACACCATTCTTCTGGTATAGTTCAACTAAAATTAAATTCATATTTTTTATTTTCTTTTTAATACGTTTTAATATAATATATTATAAATATTAACTTTACTTTAATTATTTTATATAAAAATATAAATTTTATACATTATATCTAAGGAATCATTATCCATTTAAAAACTGAAATTAAATTAAAATTAAGTTCATAGTCTATCTGTTTTAAGGTTAAAATAAATATATATATATATTTATATATAAAATTTTATTTCACTTCAATTTTATAAATACTATAAATATGTATAGGTATAATATTTATAAATATAAATATTTATAAATATATATTTATATATACATATATATATTTATAGTTTTTAAAAAATTTAAGTGAAATAAAATTTTAACTTAACATTTATAAATATTTTATAAATTTTATAAATTTAATATGTATTTTGCTTACATTAAACACTAATTTTAACTTCAATATTATTATTTTAAATTTTATGACTATTGTCATATTTAGAGCAACTCTTACAACTATATACCCATTTTTTACAAAATTATTGTAATTATTTCAAAATAAAAAAAAGTAAAATAAATCAATAAAACAAATAAAATTAAACTTTTGAATTCATGTGTTTGCTGTTTTGTCATTTAAATTAAGTTTATATATTAAATTCAGTACTTAATAATAAAATAATAAATAATAAAATAATAAAAAAATATATTAAATAAAAAAGTGAAATTAAAATTTTGAATTCATGTTTTGTGTTGTTTTGCAATTAAAATTAAGTTTATATATTAAATTCAGTGTTAAATAATTTTTAAAAAAGAAATCAATTCTTTTGAATTCAGACTTATATTATATAATTAAATTTAATTCATATTTTAAATTCGACATTATTATATTTAATCTTTACTATTAACGTATTCATAGCACACATTCTTATTTCACTGCCTTCACATATTGCTATATAAAAAAAAACTAAACTAGAGACTTTGTCTGGTTTTAAAAAAGTTCTTCGTTTATTTATTATCTGCCCAGTAGCTGAAAAAACGCGTTCACATGGAACAGAAGTAGCGACAATGCAGAACCTTTTTTTTTTTTCAGACGATGTTTACACTTGGAATCGTGCGCAATTTGGACCCACCTTTTTTCCGGAGAACCTCGTTACCAGGCCGAGAACTTTCTGAACGGTCCATAAATTCACTTTTTCAAAATTTTGTATTTTTTTCAATAAATTAAGCTACCCAAATCAAAAAACGGAACTAAAATATCTTTACTCGTTCTCTTTCCACAATATTTTGAAAAAAGGCTAAAATTTGGCATAGATTACCAGAGGACCCCCTTAAATTAAACATGCCGTCCTACTTTAACTGTGAATAGCCCAATTATATAATTACACATGTTGCACGACTTTTGAAGCAAGTCTGAAAGTATTCGGGTAATAGTTGCATTCCTTTTCAACTTTTTCGCTGTTGAATTGAAGTTAGGCTTGCGCATTTTAGTTCACTAAAAAGATCGCTCTTTTTAGTTCAGTTGAGCTTACTGAACTAGTTCGTTCATATAGTTCTTTTAGTTCATTCAGTTCGTTTGCGCTTTTAGTTCGTTTCGTGCACTCATTCATTTTGTTAGTTCGTTAGGTCATTTCGTTCAATAGGTCTTTTAGTTCGTTGGTTGTTTTAGATCGTTAGGTGTGTTAGCTCGTTATATCTTTTAGTTTTTTAGGTCTTTTCGTTCGTTTTGTTTACTCGTTTATTATCAGGTCTATGAAATGAAACGAACTATATGAACAAATCAATGCTTAACTGTGAGCATAGAAGAAATTTACGAGAAGATTCTATATAGACAAAATAAAAACAAAAATATTTTTGCGGATAGTAAAAATTTAGGCTTTTTATTTTATTTAATTAATATTTTATTGATGATTTTTATACCCCAACGCGTACTGCGTAAGGGGTATATAAACTTTGTCATTCCGTTTGTAACGCCAATAAGGAGGCGTGGCAGGTATAGAAAAATATATATATTTTTCATCAGTATCATCTCCTGAGTCGATTTCCGTGTGTCCGTCTGTCTGTCCGTCTGCCGACACGATTACAGCCGCAATTTTAAAGATAACGCGATGAAATTCAAAATATAAGTTTATTTTTAAAAAAAGAAGATCAAGTTCAAATCGGATGAAAACCACGTCTACCTCCCATACAAAGTGACTTTATATTAACCGTAAAATGTCTTTAAAATCTACAAAAATTAAAGAAATGCCTTAAAATTTGACAGGTGAGCTTTGCTTTTCAGTCTTAATTCTGGCTATGAAATTTGGAAAAATCGGATGAAAACCACGCCTACCTCCCATAAAAATTGGCTTTATTTTAAACGTTAAATCTCTTAAAAATCCACAAAAATTAATGAAAAGTCTTCAACTTTTGCACTTTAGCTTTGATATATAATATGAACCACCTCTATGATATATGGCAAAATCGGAACAAAACCACGCCTACTTCCCATACAAAGTGACGTCATCAAAATATTAAAACTTTCGTTAATATATATAAAACTGAATGTCATCGTGTATGTCGTGGCTAAAGACTTCGAATATACTTCAGTATGGCCGCGGGGGGGGGGGTATTTTAGCTTCGGTACTCTGCCAAAGCTCCACCCTTACTAGTTAAAACTTTAGTTTAATCAACACCATTCTTCTGGTATAGTTCAACTAAAATTAAATTCATATTTTTTATTTTCTTTTTAATACGTTTTAATATAATATATTATAAATATTAACTTTACTTTAATTATTTTATATAAAAATATAAATTTTATACATTATATCTAAGGAATCATTATCCATTTAAAAACTGAAATTAAATTAAAATTAAGTTCATAGTCTATCTGTTTTAAGGTTAAAATAAATATATATATATATTTATATATAAAATTTTATTTCACTTCAATTTTATAAATACTATAAATATGTATAGGTATAATATTTATAAATATAAATATTTATAAATATATATTTATATATACATATATATATTTATAGTTTTTAAAAAATTTAAGTGAAATAAAATTTTAACTTAACATTTATAAATATTTTATAAATTTTATAAATTTAATATGTATTTTGCTTACATTAAACACTAATTTTAACTTCAATATTATTATTTTAAATTTTATGACTGTTGTCATATTTAGAGCAACCCATTTTTTACAGAATTATTGTAATTATTTCAAAATAAAAAAAAGTAAAATAAATCAATAAAACAAATAAAATTAAACTTTTGAATTCATGTGTTTGCTGTTTTGTCATTTAAATTAAGTTTATATATTAAATTCAGTACTTAATAATAAAATAATAAATAATAAAATAATAAAAAAATATATTAAATAAAAAAGTGAAATTAAAATTTTGAATTCATGTTTTGTGTTGTTTTGCAATTAAAATTAAGTTTATATATTAAATTCAGTGTTAAATAATTTTTAAAAAAGAAATCAATTCTTTTGAATTCAGACTTATATTATATAATTAAATTTAATTCATATTTTAAATTCGACATTATTATATTTAATCTTTACTATTAACGTATTCATAGCACACATTCTTATTTCACTGCCTTCACATATTGCTATATAAAAAAAAACTAAACTAGAGACTTTGTCTGGTTTTAAAAAAGTTCTTCGTTTATTTATTATCTGCCCAGTAGCTGAAAAAACGCGTTCACATGGAACAGAGGTAGCGACAATGCAGAACCTTTTTAAAACGTAGCTATAGACACGAGGATACAAACATTTTCTCTCTTCCCACCAAATCAAAGGATCTTTCTTGCGTTCCAAATACTCATACTTCATTTAGATATTTATCTAACTCACGTATTCCTGCTACAGTTCTATTTTCTGGTCTTATTATTTTTTTTAACTCTTGATCGTAGTCATTCCAAATGCTGCTGGCAATGTTTGAACTACTAGGTTCCGTACAAACATCAGTTTCAAAACTGCTATCGTGGTTTGGTAATATAACATTACCAATTTTGGTCCGGAGGCATTGTAGACCACTTTCATATGCTGTTTGGTTTTTGAAACCTTTCTGCTTAAACCGAGGATCCAATATTGTACATTCAGCGTACAGAACGTTTCGCTCTAGGTCTCGGAACCGATTCACCATTCCATCCCTCAAAACTGACAGCAAAGAAATAACTTTATTATTTTTTTGGACAGCATTTAGAAAGAAAGCCTTGGAGCAAATTGCAAAAGACAATAACCTTTGACAAAGAAACATTTTTTCTGCACAGGTTTCATTTGTCACTTCATAAAATGGTTTAAGAATAGGTAAAACCTCTTCTATGATGACCCAGTCTTGGCAATCTAGTGCTAGATCACTTCGCAAAAGCGCAAGCGTAGCAATTATTGCGTCTTTGTGACTAAAATTCGTTCCAGTATGTCAAACGTAGAATTCCATCGTGTCAAAACATCTTGCTTCAATTTAAGTTCTTGAATATTCATTTGCCTTTGCGTTTCTTTCAATTTTTTGATCCTTGTGTACTTCTGTGAAAGTATTCTACAATTGCCTTAACTTTGAAAATTGTTTCAGGGATCTCTTTAGTGGCTTTCTGTACAATTAGATTTAACAGATGGGCAAAACATCCCACAGAACGCCACTGTCCTAATCGTACAGCAGCGATAATATTGGCAGTATTATCAGTAAATTAGCAGTTATTTTATTGGAAATATGCCAATCAGACATAATTTCTTTCAAAAAGTTGCATCAATTTTCGCTGGTATGTCTGCCGCTGAAGTCCACCCATCTGTTGTGAGACATACTGCCGGAACAGCACGTACTTTCTCTTTAACTTCTGCAACGAGTTCATTAAAAATGTTCGGCAAAATATTGTTACAAATTGTCTTTCTTGTTGGCAATTGATACCCAGGACAATGAGACACTACTTCAATTAATTTTCTAAACTCAGGTTCTTCCACAATTCTTAAAGCCTGATGTCCCTTTGCGATAATTTTGACAACTTGCTTGTCAATTTGTTCCACTTTTCGAACAGGTGGTGGTCTTCGAATAAATTGTGTTATTGGCGGTTGCGACGACAAAAACAAAGTTGAGATATTCGATGCAGGAACAGTAGAACTGCTGGCTTCTGTAGATTGGTGTGGTTCTAATTCAACATTCAATGGTTGTCGTTCGATTTCCATAGGAGTCGTAGGTTGCTTGACTTTCATGTGGCGCCTGAGATTGTCAAGAGATCCTCCAGCAATACTCAATGCCGTTGCACAATATTTGCATTTGGCCTTTTTTTCGCTGTACTCATTAAAATAATTCCAAATTGCACTATATTTTCTTTTTGAAAACATATAAAAAATCTTTTATTAACTTTAAAGTTAGTTTTAAAAACACAAAAATTAAATTCAATCAAAAACAAAACCGGTGCGACGCAATAACAATGAGTGTTTCTTCATACTATTGAACAGTTGAATTGAATTTATTTAACGAAATTTTAACGGTCGTGCAATTAAAAAAACAAAGTTTACATTACCAGGGCTGTAGCTCATTAAATAACTTACTACCTACCTCGTAAAAGTCATCAACAAATTTTGCAGAAGAAACACTTCCTTTGCATTTTAAATTTTTTATTATGAAATTAAATGTATTAAGAACATATTTAAACTAACAAATCACATATAACAACTACTGAAATCATATGTATGTATTGAAGACAATGTAAAATAATGATAAAAACTATCAAAGTTGCAGCCCTCAACTCCACCATTTCAATGAAGAATCAAAGACGCAAATTGTATCAGTACAGACTCAAACCATTGTTGAACAAGTTTTCTTCTCGTTCATTTCGATCTGACTCGCTGCAAAATCGATTGAACTAAAAGAACGAGAATCAACGAACTAGTTCACATAGTTCAAAAGAGCGATTAGTTCAATTGAACTAGTTCGTTCGCGAACTACCGAAGCCTAATTGAAGTTGCGTTAGGCCTTTTCCACACTTGGTCAACGCAACTCAAACTCAGGTTCCTAGCCTGTGTATTTATACCGGAACCTTCAGATTGAGCAACTTGCACACATCAAGTTCTCGACACGTTCTCAACTCATTCAACGCAACGCAGCTTTCAGCAATTTTCATCGGCGACTTGTTGGATCAGTTTGTTTGTTTTGTGAATTCAGTTATTTGTAGTGCAGTATGCTATATATTAATCATCATGAATAAGTTAATTAATTAGTTTCTTTTTTTTATTAATAGAATCTAGACGAAGAAGAAATAGTTTGTAGTATAAATGAGCAAGGGTAAAGTATTAAATTAGTGTAAGAGGCACTACTTTTGAGACAAGTCTGAAAGGATTCGGCTTTTAATTGTATTGCTTCCCAACTTTGTCACTCTTGCGTTGAAGTTGCGTTGGCCTTAGAATAGCGTCGACCAAGTGTGGGAGAGGCCTTATTAGGCCCAGTCACATGATCAAATTTTTCCTCCAACAAGTCTTCAAAAAATTTGACCAACAGAAATATATATGGAATTTGACGAAAAACTTGATATGTGAACACTCATTAAATTGTTGGTCAAATCGTTTGACGAAAATTAAAATATTTTGATTTTTCGGTTGTTTGACCAACGATTTGATGAAAAAGTTGACGTGTGAACACTTGTCAAATTTTCTAGTACGATTTCATCACTTAAAAAAAGATTTCAACGCGAAGACATCAATTCAAAGGGCACGAGGAGGAAGATTTTTGCAATGATTTTATTGAAATTTATAGACTACATCCATAACTGGCAGATTAAATCGGAAATTTACAAAAAAAAAAAATTATTTAGAAATAAAGCATATGGAGTGCTGCTGATGTGTTCACTTCGGTGTGCAAGACAATAATGAAATTTGACATAAAATTTGATAACATAAACACTCGCGTGGTCAAACTGCTTGACCAATATTTTGATGAAGAATTTGATAATGTGATCGCACTTAACAGGGGCGGTTCATCCACTAAATAATGACACTTGATTTCGTCGGTCCCAAATGGTTCACATGTCGGATGGAATCCATTGTTTTACAATTTTCAAAGAGTGAACATCAAACGTATTAGATATTTTGTAGCGTCAAAATGACGAATGCATTGATTTCAACAATTAGTTTTGTACTCTTTACTATTTATTTTCTGTCTCTTCTTAATTACTTAATTCTTTCTAAAATTCAACATTTCTTATGTTAGTCACTTTTTGCGCGAGATGTGCTTCGCTCAAATATATTAATGGGATGAGAAAATGCACCAAGTTGGACGGACACGCACACGAATGATACTACATGTCGGATGGACCGACAGAAAAGTAAAAAATTTTTGTCTTTCATCGGACATGTCCATCCAACTTGATTTTTTGGACACAAATGATACTACAAGTGCGATGACATGACAGGTCGGATGGACATGTAGTATCCTTTGGTTGCCCTATTACTACGTGAAAAGTAGTAATGAAAATTTAATAGTATTAAAAAATGCTCATGTATGAAATGTTTCCTTGTAGGATTGTTCACATTATTGAATTTTTGCTAAATTCCCTTCAGCGAACTGGTAGACAATGAACACCGTGTACTAGTTATGTACTAGCACTAATAGGTCATAAACGAACTAGTGAGCTATCGTATCCTAGTAGACAAAAACGCGCTAGTAAATTCAATTAGAGAAAGTGGAACAAAGCTATTTAGCAAGCTGCGTGTATAAACGTATATACATGCCGTTTTGGCTGCAACTTAAATTTTGTTGTGTTGTTCTTTTTGCCGGAATTTAGTTAAAAAGTGTTAAAAAGAAATAAAGCGAAATATAATAAAATAAAATAAATGAAACTAAATAAAATAAAGCAAAAAAAAGTAATAATCTATCCCGAGACACCATTTTTAGAACTAGTACTATATCTGTCCCAAGGTAATAGTGGAATGTCTCCCAAAGAACCAGTTCTTGCACTAGTACGCGTTGATGCAGTGGGTGAAAATTGACCCTTTTCGTAGGACAAGCCCATGTTAAATGCGACAGTCAAAAGCATTGCTTGGAGATAGGCGAGGTACTAGTAGCTGTCTTCTTAGTACTAGTGAATTCACTATTTTTGTACCAGTTCTTGACGCTGCAGGGTTATTAGTCAAACAAAATAGAACAACGTGGGAATTCCATGAAATTTCACTAGCGTTCAGTTGTAGTTGAGTTGACCAAGTGTGGAAAAGGCCTAAACGGTCTGAGATTGCTTAATCTGTACAGAGATATGACGCCATCAGTGGATTTTATTTTAGATAAGCTCGCTAAAAGTAAGGCATTTCCACACGGAGAAACGGAAAAGTAACCCAACTGCATCACAATTGTTAAGAACATTGCAAGCCACTGCAATTCCGAACATTATTGCAACCTATGCTGTCAGATGAGAAAGTCACGCACAACTCAACATTGATCTCTCATTGCAGCTTATAATTAAATAAGCAGCGGTATTTCTCTACTTCTATAACAAATATAAATTTATTAACTGCTTGCTCATTGCTGCTCCCTGTATTCAAAATAAAAAACATAAAACAGAATTTTTTTGAATTTAAGATACTTTTCTCAACTTGAAGTAACACATAATTGTTTTAAATTAGCAAGTCGCTGATTTAAATTGCAGCAAGCTTTGTTGTAAAGGGTGGTTAAATTTTAAGTGCCGATGTTGAATGTGAACCACACCTAAACGTCAAGTTTTTTTTCTGCATTTCATTTGACATTTCTCAATTTCAGACTAACTCAATTTGAACCATGGAAAGATACACAATCGAGCAACGCGTTGAAGTTATGCAGGCTTATTATGAAAATGGGCGTTCAAATCAAAATGCATATCGTGCTCTTCGTGTTTTTTTCGGTCACTTTAATCGTCCAAATGTGCATACAATCGAAAAAATCGTGCAAAAATTTGAGCGAACTGGGTCTGTAGGAGATGTGAAAACACCAGTGCATGCTCGTACAGCTCGTACTGCAGAAAATATTGCTGCTGTTCGCGTGAGTGTGGGTGAAGAGCCGTCCTACTCAACTCGTCGTCGTGCCCAACAATTGTACTGTCCGTTGGACTTCTTTCTTTGGGGTTATTTGAAAGAAAAGGTGTAAGTCGATACGCCAGCAATGATTCAAGAGCTAAAGGGATGAGATAATTCGGCACATTAATGGCATATAACCTCACTTATGCCTCAGCGTGATCGGAAATTTGGACCATCGTACTTACGTAATTGAACCATACCAATATTATCATAGTAAAAAGAAATGACAATAATTTCCTAAATAAGTTGTGTTTTATTCAAAATCAACATCGGCCCTTAAAATTTAACCACCCTTAATAAAACTTATCGCAAACGTACTGCTAACTAGTTGTAAGAAAGTTGCTTCATCTGAGAATTCTGGTATATTTACATGGGTAACCCCCTAGCCACACGTGCCAGTCCGAAGACAGTAGCAGTTCGAAAAACTCAATACACTCTCACTTTTCACTAATACACTCACACCTTGACATCACTGGCAGTCCACTGGCAACAACGTTTACTGAGCCAGTGAATTTTGACGACCACAGCCAGTGTGAAATCGAAGTAAGGAAACAGTGTTGTATTGTCTCCCTAAAATATTCGAACTTTAAATATGCACTTTTCTTTCATGCCTTGTAGTGAAATATATGCAATTATTTTAATTGCCCTTATTTAAAACATAAAATATCATATGAATAAGTTGCATTTCATTTTAGAAAATATGGATAAACAGATTTTACAAAATAATTAGTTCCCCATTTTTATCCCATTTAAGTTTCGTACTGTGTTGGCATATAAAGCATCACTGAATAAAAGCAACCGAAATAATAAAGTGGTCGAACCTTTGCCTTTGACGACAATTTTCAAATGAACATTTACCATCACGTGTGGCCGCAGCGTAGATTTGTAAATTATTTCGAAACATTTTCGTAGTCAATACATATTCTTTGCTGGCCTGCCAGTACTATCACGTGTGGCTGCAGCGTAAGCAACATTTGTTGATGTTGCGTTGTTTTTCAATTGCTCCGTGTGGGAAAGGCTATAGTCTGAAGCAACTTTAGGCGATTATAAACATATTGGTAGCATCAAGATTGGTAGTATCAATAAGCGAAATACAAGTTTTTATTGATTAAACAAATTCGGTTTTGATTCAAAGCTTTTATAATGCATATCAAGCAGGTTAGTTGTAAATGTTAGCATCCCTATAAACTTGTTATTATATATATTTTTAGATTATAATACAAGGTTTTAAAAGTTATAAAGACCAAACTGTTGTGGAACCATTTGATAAAAGACATAATGTTGTTGTTGGTCGGAATGGATCTGGGAAAAGCAATTTTTTTTATGGTTTGTGCTTATAATTTTGTATATAGTATAAGTATTCATTAGTATTTTTTAGCTATACAGTTTGTGCTCAGCGATGAATTTACGCATTTACGGCCTGAGCAAAGACAGGCACTTTTACATGAAGGAACTGGAGCGCGGGTCATATCTGCTTATGTAGAAATAATTTTCGATAATTCGGATAACAGAGTGCCTGTAAGTTCGTTAAAATAAATGGTTTATTATTCTGGTATAATTCAGGTAGATAATTTATCTTAACCCTGGATGGTCGAATTGAAGCAATAGTATTTTATCTAATCGTCGCACGTTTGCGTTTTTTCTTACAATGTTAGTTATTGTTTAGCTGTAAATTAAAACGCATCATTGTCGCAAAAAAATATTTATAAATAGGAGATTTGCGGGCTTGTTTGAAAGTATGTAAAATAAACATATCCATCCAGGAATTAAGAATCCCTATATTTTTAAAATTTTTACTAAGTCAACTATCAGGTTAGCAGCTAAGTAATTGCGGATTTTTTTTAGAAAATAAAAGAATTTTTTCATGGAATGAAATAACTTTATTCTGTAATGTATTTCCCATTTTGAGCAATGCCGTTTTGCCATCTTTCAGGCAGCATCATAATTCCACGTTCATAAAACTTCTGGTTTTTATCGGCAAAAAACTGGACCAGGTACGATTTGACATCATTATTATTGAAATTTTTACCATTCAAGGAGTTTTGCAAAGATCGAAATAAATAGTAATCAGATGGTGCAAGTTCAGGATTATGTGGTGGATGTGGCAAAACATCCCA
This sequence comes from Coremacera marginata, assembly GCA_914767935.1. Taxonomy (NCBI): domain Eukaryota; kingdom Metazoa; phylum Arthropoda; class Insecta; order Diptera; family Sciomyzidae; genus Coremacera; species Coremacera marginata. The sequence continues at coordinate 104,624,875 of OU612046.1, forward strand.
ACCAAGCTCCAATAATTTTTGCCGAGTGACCAAAGATGTGTGTGGACTTGCATTGTCATGGTGGAATACAACACCTTTTCAATTTGTCTATTCGGGCCGCTTTTCTTCAACTGCATTGTTCAATTTTGAATTCTGAATTGATCTTTCGGTTGGGTGGTAAAAGTTCAAAGTAGACAATTCCTTTGTAATCCCACCAACTTACTTTTGATGAATATCAGCTTTTGATGTTTGAGCTGGACGACCAGAGCGTTTTTCATCTTTGAGTGAAAAATCACCGTAACGAAGTTTCGCAAACCAATTTTGACACTGCCGTTCTTTTAAAGCTTCGTCACCATAAACAGCACATAACTTTTTGTGAGCTTGCGATGCGTTTTTTCCTTTCCGGAAATAAAAAAGCAAAATATTACGAAAATGTTCGTTTTGATTTTCCATTTCTCAACAGACGCCAAACAAAAACTACACAACTGATCAAAAAAAATTTTTTACTGATTGACAGTTGAAGTAACAACTATCAAATAACAAAATGTGTTTGACATTTGGATTACGCCAGCAAACCTAAAAATTGAACTAAAGCCGTCTATGAGTGAAATCCGCAATTACTTAGTTGCCAACCCAATAAATCTTACTAAATGAACTAAATCACAAGTTTTTGCCACCTATACAATATATCTAAACTACTTGAGGGTGGCCTGAATTTGATCACCATTAGCATTTTAGATCCTAATACGCTTATTTTTTTCTAAATGTGTATTTGGAGTTCCTAAAACCAATGCTGTTCCTAAATCGAAAGGCCGGTTTTAAAAGGATTAGCAGTTACAAATCGAAGGAGTTTGAAAAATTAATTTATTTGGCAAAATCGTAATCTTCGACGAATTTTTATGAAGGTTTGCCCCAGAAAATGTGTCTAAAATCAAAATCGAGCTTCCCATTTTTAACGAGAAAGTTTTCGTTTTTTACATTTTTTTAAAACATGCTAAAGTTTTTATTGAATCTTCTAAGAAACTTGACAAAAGTCATGACGTTTGGGCTTGTTCGAAAGGAAATTTCATGAGCTTTCGAAAGCTGTTTAGATAACTAAACAATTTTGATGTTAAGATTAATTTAAAAAAAAAAGCTTTCAGGGCCTCTGGGAGTTTTTCGGAGAAAAAAGACACGTGTTTTAAAAAAATTGTTTTGAAGCTGTATTTTATTTTAGACCATGATTTTCTTGAACATTATTAAAATGTAACTATTCAAAAATTATCTTTGACATTTTTGTCCAAAAATCTTCGGCGATGAGTGCAATGCCGTCAAAGGTCGTTGAGTTTTGGGGTGAGCAAGATATCGAGACTGGTTCTTCAGAAAAAAATTGTTTTTCGGTTTAATAAACAGTTCTTGGGTGTTTAATTGTTCTATTTTTTTTGGATCCTAAGATACTGATCAACAACGGCCTACAGGATGAGTACATACTCACCCTAACCGATCCTAATGATATCTATAATCAGATTGATAGAGTTATATCTAATGCCATTCTGCCAAACAAGAATGAAGAAACCTACAGTATTTGGACTAAACATGCCTTATCCCTATGGGTTAATGCAAACTTAAGGCAGTTGGTTAAATTAAGAAACGATATATACAAAAAATTAAAAAAAAACAACCAAACAGAAGAGACTTGACTATTCGCCTAGCTTCAATGAGTAGAGAGATCAAGGCAGCGAAATAAGTTCTTATGGATGAGTATTACAAGGAGCAATTAAGTAAAGTCTAGTGAGATATAAGGGCAACATGGAAAACCTTAAATGGATTTCTTAACCGCAAGAGGGACGTAAACAAGATAGATAAAATTGAGGATGTGAACGGTACAATGATCACGTCGGAGGTTGAGGTGGCTAGTTGATTGAACAAAATTTTTGTGAACCGTGCTGATGAAGTCTCTGCCTCTATTGAAACACTTGCGGATGATGATGTTAATGCGTTCAGAACTCTAAGCCCACCGCGGCGTGGACTCAGTTTTAAAGAAGTCACTGTAGAAGAGATTGTGTAATAGAGGACTTAAAAGTGCACAAAGCAATGGGGGTCGATAATTTTCCAGTCTCTATAGTCAAAAACTCATCGAAAGAAGTGGCAAATGTACTTAAGTTTTTGTTTGATAGAATCATAGCCACCGGTATTTATCCAAACAAGCTAAAAATCCAAGAAATTATACCAATTTTCAAAGGAGGAGATAGGTTTCTAGCACAAAATTATCGTCCCATTGCTATTTTGCCGATTATCAATAATCAATATAGAGAAACTTCTGAAGAATCAATTATTAATTCACATCGAAAAAAATGGCTTCTTGTTTGATCGACAATACGGATTTAGGAGTTGTTCTAATACGCAATCAGCGGTAGTACAGGTAGTTGACGACATATGCGCTAATTTCGACAGAGGCTGCAAAGAGGTTGGAGGGCTCTTCATTGACCTGCAAAAAGCATTTGAATGCGTGCATCATGAGCTGCTTATCAAAAAACTTGAACATGTTGGACTTGAGGTAACAGCGATTGATCTTATGCGCAGATATTTAAAAGATAGATGGCAAAAAGTCTACAATGGCACAGCAATTAGTGGTCCGCTTATAGTAAGGTGGGGGTGCCGCAAGGATTAGTACTAGGCCCGCTGCTCTTTCTAATCTTTATAAATGGCATTTAAAATATAACTCTATATGGCAAGCTATTCCTATTTGCTGATGACATTGCTGTTTTCTACCCCATTCTACTGACTTGTTCTTAATGATTCGAAAACGAAATTCACTATTATTGCGCCCCAACATTCCGAAGAAGACAAATTTAAGTTCATGGTGAACGGTTTTGAAGTAGTGGAGCAAGAGCATGTTAAATTTCTAGGGGTGAAAATCAGCAACAACCTATCGTCAATCTACAATATCTACAACATCTACAATATAAAATCTCGTACGGTCTGGAAATTTTGCATAAAGTAAAAATATGATGTCGGAAGATACAAAATTTTTAATATATATGTCGCTAATTCACTCAACCCTCGTACACGACCATATGCTGGCCACACAAAAATACTGTGGAGCTAAAAAAGTTGCAAAGAATGCAAAATAAATGTTTAAACGCAGTATTTGGGTTGCATTCTAGGTACCCCAGTCATTTGCTATACGCACAGGAATTTAAAAAGGTTCTTATAAAACAGCGATACCTGTATGCGGGACCAACGGAATTTAACAAGCCACCTAGTAAACATCGACTCTCAGTCACTGAGTCAGTTCAAATCAGGTCTTAAACAATATCTGCTAACTAAGTTTATGTGAATTATAAGTTAACTTTTTTTGATATGTAAATAATATTAGTCTTACAGTTTTTAAGCCAGCTTAGCTTGCTCCTTGAGAAGCCCCAGAGGCCATGGAGCATAATATATTAAATTAATTGTTTTACCTTTGTAATACAACTATGAATCTAATAAAAAACAAAAAATATGCCGAATGAAAAAAAGATCGCCTTTAACGAAAATTTATGTCCATTAAATACAGTATACAAAATTTAATTTTTCAGCTTGGAACCAAACTCTGATTTTTGAATGGAGTTTATATCTCTTACAAGACGATTTCTTACAACGCGGCATTTCTTAGGAAGTATATTCAAAATAATCCAAAAATTGGAATGCTTTTTGTGTTAAGTTCTAAGTTAAGTTAAGTTATATAATATAATATAATATAATATAATATAATATAATATAATATAATATAATATAATATAATATAATATAATATAATATAATATAATATAATATAATATAATATAATATAATATAATATAATATAAAACACAGCATCAAAAAAAAAAAATTTTAGAACAGGTGTTTTTTTTTCTTTGAAAAACTCCCGGAGGCCCTTGAAAGCTTTTTAAAAATTAACGTAAACATCAAAATTGTTTAGTTATCTAAACAGCTTTCGAAAGCTCATGAAATTTCCATTCGAACAAGCCCAAACATGACTTTTGTCAAGTTTCTTAGAAGATTCAATAAAACTAGCATATTTTTGAAAAAATATGAAATACGAAAAGTTTCTCTAACTTCTCAGAGTAATTTTCTCCAACATTGACGAAAACAAATAGACATGAAGGGCTAAGTTTATCATCGCTATCATATAAAGGCTACTGATGAGTTGGTGTAGCGGCCAACGAAACAGCTGTCTAGTCTGCTGTATGATTGCCACTCTATACAAAGGGTGTTGTTGTTGTTGTTGGGTTTTTTCTTCAGAAAGCAACATAGACCTTGAGCTCAAAAATAGAACTCTTAAATATAAATATAAATATAAGAAAAATTATTAGAGTTATAAAAATAACACAAAAAGTAAATGAAAATCTTTTTTTCATTCTCACTTCTCATAACCCCAGAATGGAACTTCATGTCTGTTGTTAACTCTTGCGGGTTTTCTTTAGCGGTTCTTATTAACTTTAATTCAATGCGCGGTTTCTACTAAGCGGTTAAAATAAAACGTGTCGTTTCTATTTCACAGTTCAATTAATTTCTCTTGTATACTTACAAACTGACTGACATACAAAGCGTGAGAGTATGAGTGACATATTCAGCACCAACATACTGCCCGCCTTGAACTAGGTAGTTAACATAGTTCAAGATTATAATATCTATAAGATTCAAAGATTCATAAATATTACATCAAATTAGCAATGTTTAGCAAATGAAATAATGATTTACAAAAAGCAGTAGCGAGTGGACTGTAATAATGAATTGTCATGAATTGAAGCTAGAGAACAATTTTTATACATGAATTACAAAGAATCATAAATTGGAATATTATAAAAATCAATCGTATTAGTCCACCGCAAATGTATTGCTTTTTTTCGGTAGAAGACAAAGCTTAGCAATTGGGTTTTTAACTTGACGACTCTGACTCGACCATCAAGTCCGGGGTTGCAATCGATTACACGGCCCATTTTCCACTTCGTTGGTGGGGTGTGTTCATCAGAAATAACCACGATGTCATCTTTTTGAATATTAGGTGTCTGGCGAAACCATTCCGTGCGTTGTTGGAGGCTAACAAGATATTCATCGCGCCAGCGACGCCAAAAATGTTGCCTCATAGCAGTGATAACTCGCCAGCGTTGACCAAGTGGACCTCTATATTCTTGAACTTCAGGTTCTGACAACGATTTAAGCGGCTCTCCAACGATGAAGTTACCCGGTGTCAAAACTTCTAAGTCGCAGCTATCGACAGTCTGGGAGCACAGTGGTCTCGAATTTACGCAAGCCTCTATTTCCGTCAACAGTGTGCTGAACTCGTCAAAGGTCAGCAAAGTATCGCCGATCGCTCGTTTTAAATGGTACTTCACCCTTTTTACCCCGGTTTCCCAATAGCCGCCCATATGCGGCGCACTCGGTGGATTGAAGTGCCAAGTGACAAGGGAATCTGCAAAGAAGGCGTGAATCTTAGCATCTGACATTCATTTCTGGAACATAGTGCGGAGCTCCCTTTCAGCACCGACAAAATTGGTGCCATTGTCGGAGTGCATGTGCTGACAGTAGCCGCGGCGGTTGATAAACCTTTTGTAAGTGTTGATAAAGGCGGCGGATGACAAGTCGCCTGCAAATTCGAGGTGCATGGCGCCAGTGCCCATGCAAATGAAAACGGCAATATAACCCTTTATGGATTTTGATCCTCTTCCAGCGGCTAGTTTGTAGGGATAAGGACCCGCAAAGTCTACAGCACTTCGTAGAAAACAGCGTGTGTATGAGGTGCGGCTTATAGGCAGATCAGCCATTATTTGTTGAAGCGGTTGTTACGCGTGCATTTTACGCAGCTACGGTAGATTTTGCGTATGATGTTGCGAGCTGCGAGGACCCAAAAGCGGTGTTGTAGAACGGTTTGCATGTTGCGTGGTCCAGCGTGAAGTGTGTGTACGTGGATATCTTCGGTGATTAGCTTAGCGAGCGGTGAATTCTTAGGAAGAATTATAGGGTGTTTAGTGTCGATCGAAACCTTTGCGTCCTTAATGCGGCCTCCTACTCGCATGACGTCGTTTTCATCTAAAAACGGTTGCAGTCGAAGAAGACTGCTGCGCAGGGGTAACTGTTTGTTATTTCTGCAACATAGAATTTCATTGGAAAATATTTAAAATATTTGGTCATACTTAACTAAAGCAATATCAGCATTTCTAATATCACTGCAAGTGAGCGGACCAGTTTGTCGTAGGCTTTGGAGTGCAGTAGCGCGCGTGTTGGTGACAAAGCGCATGATATATGCTGTCACTCTTTTAAGTTTTTGATACGATGAGTATTTAGTAATCAGCTCCCAATATTCAACGGATTGAACAATGTGGACAACTGCATTTCTGCGACGAGTTTCTAAATCAGAGGTGTGCTGCACTTGTGTATTTTGCGACCAAGTTTTTTGCGGATTTTTTAACCAATGAGGTCCTTGCCACCATAATTGATTTAGTAGAAGGTCTGAAGGGGCAGCACCCCTAGAAGCACAGTCAGCTGGATTTGACTCGGACCGAACGTGAGACCAGCATTCTGGCGGTAGCACTTCTTGGATGTCGGATACGCGGTTAGCGACAAAGGTTGTCCATCGGCTTGGGTGGCCTTGCAACCAAGCGAGAGTTACCGTTGAGTCCAACCATGCGTATAACCGATAGTTATGCCCGAGACTGGAAATGATGTGTTTAACAAGCTTGGCGGCGAGATGTGCAGCGCACAGTTCCAGGCGGGGTAGCGTTATTGGCTTAAGCGGCGCCACTTTAGTTCGTGCGGCAATTAAAGCAACCGTTATTTTGTTATCAGCGTGTATCGTTCGTGAATACAAAACCGCAGCATATGCGAGCTCTGCATACGTCTCTGCAGTGTGCATAGCGTTTCTCTGGTGGATGATCCAGTGAGCAAGTCGTCCATATAAAAGTCTTTGAGAATGACTTCAGCGGCCTGTTGATGCGTTGCATTTGATTCTTTGGCGGTTTGTTGTAGCGCTTTAACGGCTAAATGAGAAGCGGAGGCTAAACCATATGTAACACGCAGTAGTCGATAGTCTTGCAGCGGTTCTGATGGGTCTTCGCGCCACACAATTCGTTGGTAGTTGACGCAGTTTTCCGAGACGTACACCTGGCGGTACATCTTAGCCACATCAGCAGTCATGGCGAAGCGGTGTGTCCTGAATCGTACAAGTACAGCAAAAAGCTCGTGTTGAAGCTGAGGTCCAACCATCAGAGCATCATGAAAAGACTTCCCAGTGGATGATTTCATAGAGGCGTTGAAAACCACCCTTAGCTTCGTAGTCACACTTGTACTCTTGAGTACAGGGTGATGCGGCATGTACAATGAATTTCGTGGAATATTGTAGACAGGCTCCATGTGTCCCATTTCAAGCAGCTCATGCATAAAAGCTTTGTAGTTTGCATGCAATTCAGCGTTTTTTTCGAATTGTTTTTCCATGCGTAGAAAACTATTTACAGCGACACTTCTAGTTTCGCCTAAAGGCACGTCGCTTTTCAGCGGCAGTTGAACGATGAAACGACCATCGACGGCGCGTCGATGCCTTTTGTTAAAATAATCTTCGCAGTAAGCTTCTTCGCTGTTAAATGTGTCCTCGACGGCAGCTCTTCCAGCTCCCATAACCGACTTATTGCTCGTACTAGCTGAACATCGCAATGAAAACTATTTACCTGCAGATTGTCTCGATGAGAGCTGCCAACTCGCCCAAACAACACCCAGCCGAAAGCGGTATTTCGAGCAAGTGGTGTGTTAGGTGACCCCTTGCGAACATCGGTGGTAAGGAATTGAGACATTTCGTCCATACCTACGAGAATGTCAATGGGTCCATATACCGCAAAATGTGGATCAGCAAGAGGCAGACCCTTTATATGTGGCCAATCATATATTTTCACACTTGTCGTTGGCAAGTCGTTGGTAATTTTCGATGAAATAAGTGCGTCGATTTTATACTGGCGATTTGTAGCAAATGATGCCAGCAATAGCGTTGTTTCTCCTCGCGATCGTCCTCCCTGGGTGTAACCAATTCCAGTAATAATGACTAAAGATGATCTTCTTGGTACTCCAAGACGTTGAGCACATGCTTCAGTCATAAAAGTAGCGTGCGAACCATTGTCAAACAGTACGCGTGCTGTTTGCCAGCGACCAGCAACATCTTGGACGCGGACTAAAGCGGTATCTAGAAGTATTGCCTTTTTATATGCAGCATGATGCGATGTGATGCTTTGAGCGATTTGCTTATCATTTGACCTGGTTTGGAAGACAACAAAGCGGTAGCGGTTGAACTTGGACGAGCTTCAGCGGAGTGTTCGTATTTAAAAGCATTTGGAGCAGCGTTGATATCGCGGGCGGTGCAATCTCTTGTCGTATAAACTGGTGCGGTTGATGTTGAAGTGAAAGCGGCATGAAGAGAGGAGTGGTGCCGTTTTTTCATATGCGGCAGGTGGATGAACTGTGGCACTTGGCCAAGTGATGCCCATGGCTAAGGCAGTTCAAACATGCACCCTTTTCTCTAATAAAACTCACCTTGTTATTAATTTCCAAGCGATCATAGTCAGGACATGAATAAATGTTGTGGTTGTTTTTGTTGCAGTATAGGCAATTGCGTTCTGTGCGGTTTGCGGACGTGCCTAACCTGTTCACCGAATGCAAGGCAGGTGTTGCATTCCATTGTTGTTTTCTAGATGTTGATTTATGACTGTACATCGAAGGCTTAGCAGACCTAGCAACCATTGCCAATGAACGGCATCTTCTTTCCAGGAACGTCTGAAGTTCCTCAAATGTCGGTAGCTCACCGTCCGTGAGCGATAACTCCCACTGCTTCCTGGTTTCAAAGGCTAATTTCGAAACGATAATGTGGACCAGTCAGTCATCCCAGAATTGAACCGGTCGTCCCAGAGCAGTCAATGCTCGTACCTGTTGTAGCACTGTATCAAGAACCTGTTTGATGGCGGTGGCAGAGTCTTCGTTCACTTCTTCAATTGCGAAAATTGCACGAAAATGTTTTTCGACAATAACCCGAATCACCTTGTAGCGTGCCTGCAGCAAACTCCAGGCCTCAGTATAATTAGCATCAGAAATTTTAAAACTGCTTATAACAAGCAAGGCTTCACCTTTGAGACAACTTCGTAGATAGTGTAGTTTTTGGCCATTTGACAAATTAGGGTTGCTGTCTATTAGCGACTGAAACGCGTCGTGGAAACTTATCCATTCGGTTGGATCACCAGAGAATGATGGTAAATCCATCTTTGGCAAGCGGATAGAACCTGATATTGGCACATTGGCGCTGCTGTCAGCTTCGATTGGATTTTTACGCAAGCGACGATAAAAATTTGCGATGGCGCTCATGTACCACGTTTCCACTTGTACCCTTGAATCATCCTCGGCGTTGATATTAGCATCGCCACAGGAAATTTCGACAGCATTTTGTGCCTCATTAAAACGTAGCCACTGTTCTTCGAGCAATTTTAAGTAACTTTGAATACCCTTGCGATCGCCAGTATCAGTTTCGCTGTTACTTGCATGCATATAACGCTTAATAGCGTTGCTAGCAGAATCACGAGTTTTAACGTTCGACATTTGATTTTAGTTTGCAAAATACTAATTGTCTTGAATTAACGCGTGTTTTGTTTTGATTTTGTTCTTTTACTGACAGCTGCGCTGTCAATGCACTCTTTACTTTATGTAATGAGCTTACCTCAAGCGATAGCGGCGGTTAGCAAAACTTATTACTGCAGCTTAGCGAATATCGCAACCTACTATTTTCGATTGTTCACAGGTGGCGTGATTGCACCTTTCAAGGTTATGTTCGCGGAAGTCTCGTGTGGCTGTTCACGGGAGTCTCAAATATGCAATCTTGTCACGGGAGTTTCTAATATGCAATCTTTTCGCGGAATTTTCAATAAACGATTATCAAAGAAAATGTATGTCACAGTATTTGCACACTTTTGCGTTTGAACTTAGCTTAGCTACGTTTTCTTGTCTTTGAAAATTTTATTTTAGGAGCTAACTAAGTGATTTTTTTCGTAAAATATTTTCGCACAGATAAGCGTTCGCGGCGATTTTCTAATAATCCGGAGTCGATGGACCAAATGTTGTTAACTCTTGCGGGTTTTCTTTAGCGGTTCTTATTAACTTTAATTCAATGCGCGGTTTCTACTAAGCGGTTAAAATAAAACGCGTCGTTTCTATTTCACAGTTCAATTGTAATTAATTTCTCTTGTATACTTACAAACTAACGGACATACAAAGCGAGAGAGTATGAGTGACATATTCAGCACCAACAATGTCTATCATGAGTAATTTTTTCGCCCTGAATCGGAAAAGGGAAATTCCGTTTTTTAAGATAAAGCTCAAGAACTTTTGGGAATTTACTTGTAGCCGTCAATATTCATGAGTGTAAAAAATAAAAATGTGAAGTCTAACCTGCTATCTTGAAAACGGAAATTCCCTTGTTCGATTCCGGTCGAAAAAATTACTCATTTATTAAAAATAGCGGCGATTTTTTATAAAACTATTTCGCCTGCGGGCCCAATTTCCATCATCACACACAACTACTACTTTATTAAAACGATGCTTAATTTTTTCTAACATCAACAAGAACCAAGTTGAATTATACAGTTGTGTTCATGCAAATAGAAGTGCGGCAGCTCAAAACATTTGAATCCCCTTTCTTAATTGCTTTGTTCTGCAAATTGAACTTACTTACTTACTTAGATGGCCGTGACAACCCGTGACCGGATTTCGACCGACCTCATCAGCTCTCGCCAGGCGCCTCTGCTTTGCGCGCGCCTTCTCCAATCGGATACACCAAGTGCGGTTAGGGCTTCCTCAGCCTGGTCCATCCATCGGAGGCATGGTCTCCCTCGTCGTCGTTGACCAGCGACCCTCGCCTCGAGCACCTTTTTCGCTGGAGCTTCGTCGTCCATACGATGAACATGACCCAGCCAGCGTAGTCGCTGCACAGTTATACGCCGAACTACGTCAATGTCTCCGTAGAGCTCATACAGCTCGTGGTTCATTCGGATGCGATAGTCATCGCCGACTCGAACAGGACCGAAGATTTTGCGAAGAACTTTTCTCTCGAACACCCCCATAGCGGCTGCGTCAGTTTGCGAAACTACCCATGCCTCAGCGCCATAAAGCAGCACAGGTAGAACGAGCGTCTTGTAGAGTGTTAGTTTTGTCGATCGAGAGAGGGCTCTGGAACTTAGTTGCTTACTGAGCCCGTAGTAGCACCTATTAGCAATTATTGTTCTTCGCTTTATCTCCAGGCTGATTTCGTTGTTAGTGTTAATGGCGGTGCCAAGGTAAACGAACTCCTTGACTACTTCAAAGTTATAGCTGCCGGATGAAACGTGGGCTTCTAAACGCCGCGCTCTCTTGTTTGTAGACAGCATATACTTTGTTTTACCCTCATTTATCGTCAAACCCACTTTGGCTGATTCCTTTTCGATAGCGGCGAAAGCAGCGGTAACATCTCTCTTGATTCTGCCAACAATATCAATATCATCAGCGTACGCAAGAAGCTGGACACCTTTATAGAAAATGGTGCCATTACGATGCACACCGGCCTTTCGTACGATCCCCTCCATGATGATGTTGAAGAGATCGCAAGACAGTGGATCGCCTTGCCTGAAACCTCTTTCGGTATTGAAGGTTTCGGAGAGGTCATTTCCTACCTTGACGGAGCTGCGTGTGTTGCTCAACGTCATTCTGCAAAGTCTAATCAACTTTGCAGGTATACCGAACTCAGACATTGTTGCGTATAGGCAATCCCTTCTCGGGCTATCGAACGCAGCTTTAAAATCGACAAAGAGATGGTGTGTGTCAATTTGATTTTCGTGGGTTTTCTCCAGGATTTGTCGTAGCGTGAAAATCTGGTCTAAGGTGGACTTACCAGGTCGAAAGCCACACTGATAAGGTCCAATCAGTGTTTTTGTAATCGGCTTTAATCTTTCACACAGTACGCTTGAGAGAACCTTATATGCGATGGAAATAAGACTGATACCTCTATAACTTGCGCAGATTGTTGGGTCTCCTTTCTTAAGTATAGGGCACAGTACACTGAGGTTCCAATCGTCGGGCATGCGCCTTATCAATTCATCGCCGCCGGTTTTAAACAATTCAGCTGACAGGACGTCAGCACCCGCTGCTTTATTGTTTTTGAGTCGTTGGATAGCAACTCGAACCTCTTCATGGCTAGGTGGTGATACTTCCACTCCGTCATCGTCGATTGGTGGCACTGCACTGCGCTCTCGATGGGCGGCATTGGTGGAATCGTCGCCAGTAAGTAAATTGGAGAAGTGCTGTCTCCACAATCTAAGCACACACTGTGTATCCGTATTCAGATCTCCATTTTCGTCTCTGCAAGTGGATGCTCCGGGCTTGAAACCTTGGGTTAGACGCTTAACCTGTTGATAGAATTTTCGTGCATCCTTCTTGCCCTGGTATACCTCTAGTTCCTCACGCTCACGCTTTTCCTGCTCTCTTTTCTTGCGTCTGAAAAGGCGCCTCTCTTCCTTCCTCTTTTCGCTGTAATTTTCTCGCACGGCTCGCGTTGCAGCTGACTGCAGCGTTTTTCTGTATGCGGCGTTTTTTACTGCAGTCGCGAAGCGACACTCCTGATCGTACCATTGGTTCCGAGGTTGCGGGCGCCGGAAACCAATGACTTCTTCAGCGGCAGCGCGCATGGAGTGGGATATATGCGCCCAAAGTCCGCCGGCGTCGTCGAGTCCAGAGGTTGGTTGGTTGAGCTTAACCGAGAGTTGAGCGGAGTAGGCTTCGGCAGTCCGTTGTAATTGCAGCTTAGCGACATCTAGCTTTCGTTGCATTCCTGTGCGTATGTTCTTTGCATTGCATAATCGCATGCGGATCTTGGCTGCAACAAGATAATGGTCGGAGTCAATGTTGACCCCCCGAAATGTACGCACATCTAGAACACTAGAGGCATGCCTTCCGTCGATTACAATATGATCAATTTGGTTTCGCGTTTTTTGATCAGGGGACAGCCAGGTGGCCTTGTGGATGTCGAGGTGCTTAAATCTGGTGCTACTAACTACCATGTTTCGTGCCGCGGCGAAGTCGGACAGTCTTAGACCGTTGTTCGTAGAGGTCTCGTGAAGACTGAACTGACCGAGTGTGGGGCCAAAGATGCCTTCCCTTCCGACTTTCGCATTAAAATCGCCGAGGACTATTTTCACGTCATGGACCGGAAGGTGGTCATATACGTCCTCAAGACTAGCGTAGAAAGCGTCCTTGACGGCTTCGTCCTTTTCCTCCGTCGGGGCGTGCGCGCAAATAAGGCTTATGTAGAAAAATTTTGCCTTGATGCGGATCGTGGACAATCTTTCGTTCACAGGTTTGAACCGGGAAACAAGGTGGCGTAGTTTCCGGCTAACGACGAATCCACATCCGAATTCGCGCTTCTCCGCATGGCAGCTGTAGTAGATATCGCAGTGTGCTTGTTTAGAGCAGCCTTGCCCTTTCCATCGCATTTCCTGGATGGCGGTGATGTCAGATTGTATTGTTTTGAGGGCTTCCGCCAGTTGGATAATGGCACCTTCCCTATAAAGGGTTCGGACATTCCAGGTGCATATCCGTAAATCATTGTCCGTTTTTCGTTTGCGGTGATCGTCAACATAATTGGGGTTCTTATCCGAGGCTGGTTTAGTTTTCATTGGGCAGTAGTAATGTGGCGGGACCCAAACCCTGCGCACATTCCATGTTTAAGGTCTATGGATCGACCCGCCGCTCAAATTAGCCGTCAAACTGACGGATGCCAGTTTTCCGTTGCCCAGGGAACACCACTTGGAGGTTTGAGTCGACTTGAGACGATTTCGACATGGATAATGCTGGCCTCGCCAGGTTGAGGCGGTCAGACACGTTGCCATGTGAAGGTTCGCCCCCCTGTTCCCCTCTGCAAATTGAACACGTGTGCAATATTTTTGTGTAACAGACAGCAAAAAAATCCTGTTACTTTTGTTTCTAATTTTTTTGTTTTTGATGCCTTTTGGTGTTTACAGAAAAGATCATTGGTTCATTAAAATAGTAGTGCTTGACGTGAGTAGTTGAAAAAATTAAAAAAAGAAAAAGGAACTATCAGTAAGTGTTATTAAGTAATTCAATAATTTTCTGATATAAAGTTATTGCAATCGAGGATATTTTCTTTATTTTAGTGGGTAGAGGAAATCATTTTTCAATTGAGAAGAGAGAATGAATAGTTCAACTAAGAAATCAGGGCAAGACCTACAAGGAAATTGAAAATATAATTGGATGCAGTTCTCCTCTGATACTTAATGCTATTGACAACAGTAAGAAATCTGAAACTTGTGGTGGTAAGCGCAATACTACGTTATTAGACGACGTACCAATTGTGCGATATACCACAACACGGTTAAACGTGGTGGACTGAGCATTATGGTATGGGCTTGCTTTTCGTATACTGACGTTCCTATCTATTTGGTTAATGGTATTATGGACAAAGCAGTGAACGTTGATATATGGGCATTTCCAGAAAAAAGTTCACCGTGACACGAAAAATAAAAGTTTATTAAAAACATATAATTTAATAATAAGAGAAACATTTTTTAATTTTATTGATTTAAGCAATTTGAACACAAACTCATTTACCATGATGATCGAATCGTCTTCACTGTTTCACAAATGAAATTTTTCTTTGTAGTAAATGGTTCGTAGACGTTTTTGTTTTAGTAAAAATGGAAGGCATTGGCTGAAAATAATGAAAAATGGTTGAGGCAAGGAGAGGCAGAATATACTGAATTTGTTTTTTAATTACTTAATTATAGAATTACTTAATTACCTAATTTCTTAATTACCCAATTGAACTACAATGGAAATTTAAGTAATTTAACGCCAGTAACGTTGTTTTTTAATTACTTAATTATAGAATTACTTAATTACTTAATTGAATTACAAAGGAAATTTAAGTAACGTAACGCCAGAAACGTCACGTCAGATGACAGCCTAATAACAAAAAAACGGCAAAAGATTATTAAAATTGATTACTTAGAAAATAAACTTATATTATTTCAAAATCTTCTAAATAGGTTTAATACAAAAAGTCTTGCCGAATTCGCAGCGTTTTGGTAATCCAAGTCGAAATCTACTTCTGTTTATTGTAACGTCACGCCAGAGCATAGTTTTGCTTATAGCTTTAAATCCTTAGGATCGATTGTTGTAATTATTTCACTTAATATAGTAATACTTAATTTACATACTACGCAAATATCAAAAATCTTTTCTAAATTTCAGTTTATTCATTCATTTCTTTAATATTTTTTCGTACAAATTGTACGGAACGCCAGTTTGGAAATGCCCATATTGAAGAATGCAATGCTACTATACGCTAGTAAGGAAATGCCTTTTAAATGTACGTTTGAGGATAACGATGCGAAAGACACTAGTAAACTAGCTAAAGAATGGTTTGTTCTAAAAATATTGATGTAATGCCATGGCCAGTTCATTGAGAATTTGTGGGGAGATGTCAAGCGAATTCTAGCTACAACAAGGCCATCAAGTGGCACACACCTTTGGCAAGTGGTTAAAGAGGCATGGGCTCAAATTCATGTGAAGTGTTGTAAGGACCTTATTGACTCCATGTCACGTCGATTCAAATCCGTAATAGACAATAAAGGATTTACAGCTAAATACCAGAGTGCGGAGAACGATTGAAATAAAATACTTCTCATTAATTAATCGTTTAATCGTTCCCCACAAAAAAATTATTTTCAATACTTCTCACGATCGATAAATAAAGCGAAGCCAGTAGAGCACAATTGTTCGTTAGCAAACAATCGTATAAAGTGAGTTTTTCACTAGTGAGAAGTATTGCGCAGCAGCAGCACAAATATTAATCGGCATAAAATACAATACGGAAATTATAATTTTATCGATTGCGATCGTATCTTGAACTCATTTTCTGAGTGCATAATGGATCATAATTTATGGGGATTTTTATGAGTTGTGTTGGTTTCTAGTGCACAAATGAAGGTAAGTTTGATATAGAAGGATGTGGCCAGCCCCTTGTTTGACACTAGGGTGAACCTCCAATTTTTTTTTTGTGTTGAAGTTGCTGAATTTAAATCTGATGTCAGCTTAAAAAAAAATTTGTTTAACACTAGGTTGGACCCCTAAAATGTTTTTGGCTTAGTAGATAACTGAATTTAAATCTGATGTCAGAATCAAAAAAAATTATTTGACACTGCGGTTGACCCCTATGAATTTTTCTTTTTTAAATTTAGCCATATAATGTGAATATTAGTGGTTGGTGATTTTAATCTGATATCAGAACTTATAAAATTTTTTATCATTAGGGTGCACCCCTATTTTAAAAAAATAAATTTAGGAGTCCAGCCAAAAATTACAGAAAACTTTAAGACAAAAAATACGTATTCATTTTTTATCAAAAAATTCTTTAACAGATAAAATAGAAATACTTTTAAAATTTTAATTATATTCCTTCATTTAACGGAACTTTTAATTACGCGAAACCCGCTTAAGTACCACACCAAAAAATGTCAGCATATCAAGGCACTTAAGCGGGTTGGATACTTTAGAGGGTAAACAGTCATCAATTTTTATGAAATATGCCCTAAAATTTTGGGTACTAAAGCGGGTTAGGTACTTAAAGGAAGAGGTACTTAAGCGGGTTTCACTGTTTAACTAAACATAATATATTATTAAATTATTTTATTAAATTTAATATTTAAACAATTAAACTGAATTTAACACTCAATATGTAATATTTTGTTTAATTAGACATTTATTTTAACTCCACATTGTAACAGGCAATCTCAAGCCTTTGCCCTTACATGCTCGCATTAATTTGGGAAGATTCAGTTTATATAGAAAATTTCAAAAAACAACAGCGATAACAAAAAAGAAAAATCAAAATAACGTTTTTATGAGCAGAAAGGTAAATTTTGTGTTACATTTTGAAAGGGTTAACTTATTTTGAAACTGCTTTATACAAACAATTTTTGAAATTCCTTAATTTCAACATTTTCAATATAAACCATACTCAATATAAACCATACTCAATATAACAAATTTTTAAAAATAAAATTTCAATATATCTACTTTTCTTGACAAGTCATTTTTTTACACAAGGAGCCAATAAACGTATCAGTGCTCTGACATCAGATTCAAAATCAGCGACCCTATACAAAAATCACATTTGTCATGTCCATCTTTGTGTCGAATAAAATGTGTGTATTTCTGACATTAGAATCGAAATCAGCGACCTACGATACTGCACTCACATGTTGAAAGTATACATACATTTTCAGGGTTCACCCTAGTGTTAGACCAAATTGTTTTATGGTACACAACTTGGAATATTATTTGGTATTGTAACTTACAACCATTTCAAGTTGAGTTGTGTGGAATACTTTCAAAATTGTAATAGAATTTAATGGAAACTTTGACAGCTGAGTGTAGACAAACACAGCGTTTCGCATTTGTATAATTTTTATTTATTGCAAATTGTGAAGAAAATAATAAAGTTAACAATAAAAGAAGTGAGATTTAAAATGGAAAGCAGTTTCGATTTATTTTTTGCGGACGGAGAGGATAGCGACGGAGAGAAAAGCTGCGCAAATGTTGCGCGCTTCCGGAAGTCACTGCGCGATCATTCAAATCCTTTTGAACTGCTGCACATCAAGTAATGAGATGAGATTTGATATTTTTCAATTGATTAATGCAATACTTTATCACAGATTTCTGAGTTATTTCAGACTGAACAAGGAGTCCTTCTTCCATACCACCCATTTTAAAGTTATGCACTGCTCTCAGGTTCTTCGCGGAAGGAAGCTACCAGAGTGCACTAGAAATGACTTTAATATAGGCCTGGCACAACCAACTGTGTCCGTGATTTTAAGCGAAGTTCTCAGTGCTATGGAGCAGAGAATTTGTGAAAAGTGGATTGTCGCTAAGCTCACAGAAGACGAACAAAGCCTCAAAAATGTCAATTTATTCGCGGACATGCTTTCCTGGGGTTATTAGATGCATGATGGCACCCATGTCAGCATTTACGCCTGAAAAAGATATTCAGCAGCTTTACCTCAATGGGAAAAATTATTACATTTTGAACGTAATGATTGTGAGTACAATTACTCGTTAATATATTTCATATTAAATTAAAGCACACATTATCTAGGTATGCGATCATGAAACGAACATACGTTATCCTGGATCTAACCATGATTCCCTTATTTGGAATTTAAGTGACTAAAAGCAGTTTCTTCACAGTAATATCAAAGAAAACTCATGGATTTTAGGTAATATTGGTTTTTCAATCAAGTTTTTTTAATTTAGTTTTAAGTTATGTGTTTATATAACTCCAATAATTTTTCAATTATTAAAGGTTATATTTTATCGAGCTCAAGGTCAATGTTGCTTTCCGAAGAAAACAACTGAAGGAATAACAACTAACAACAACAAAACCCTATATAGAGTATCAATCACCTAGCAGACTAGACAGCTGTTTCGTTGGCCGCTACACCAACTCATCAGTAGCCTTTTATCGTGATTCTTGCTGTGATCCACTAAGCTCTTAATTTTCTACTTGTTTCACGAATGCAATTAGTAAATTACCCTGAATTGCGGTACGAGAATACAAATGATATGAAAGCAGCTTAAAGTTCTTCTAATTTGTGAAGCATACTTTCAGGGAAAGTATGTTCTATTCGAAGATAGATCAAAGCTTTTCTAAATACTCAAAGATTCGTTGTGCTAGTTGTTGTTGCTCTTCTATTTCATAGTCGATCTTAGCTTCAGCTGTTAGCTGATATTAAACTATGACGACATGACGACATGAAGATTTGTTGTTTTCTTCGGAAAGCAACATTGACCTTGAGCTCGATAAAATATAACCTTTAATAATTGAAAAATTATTGGAGTTATATAAACACATAACTTAAAACTTATGAAAGAAGGTCGTTATTAATTTACAAATAAATTTTTTAATTTAGTATTTTTTTTTTGTTAGGTGATGCTGGATACCCCTTGGAGCCCTGCATCATGACTCTTTTCCGAGCAACGACCACTGATTCCCCAGAGTCTCGCTACAATTATATTCATGCGAAAGCTAAGAATATAATTGAACGAACCATAGGTGCCCTTAAAAGCAGGTTTAGATGTCTTCTTTCAAAACGTGGATTGCACTATAAACAGGAAAAAGTCACGCAAATTATAAACGCATGTTTTGCTTTGCACAATATTTGCAAACATTTTAATGTTGAGCTCGAGTAAGAACTGCAGTTCCCTAATGAAGAGGACTCCCAAAATGACGTTCCAGCTGCACATAACATTGAATTGGCCAGAGAAATAAGAAATAGAATCATGCAATCTTGTTAATAAATTAGATTTCAAATAGTAATGTAAATAAAAGAAACACATATGTACATATGCTAAAAACGGTATAAAGTTTTTTTTTATTAAAAATAGGTTTAAAAAATATCACTTCATGTGCCATAAACAATATCAAACCTAAATATCACTTCGTGTGCTTTAAACTTAAAAAAAAATACACATATATATTAATGTCAGTCCATGAATTGAAACTTAAATTAAAGGAAATATATCACTCCATGTGTACTAAAATTAAAAAATATTTGGTGTACAAATAAATTGGCTTCTTAAAATTTAAATCAAAGAAAATAATGCATCTTTAAATGATAGAAAAAAAAATTATTCAAATCAGCTTCAAAATGTAAACGAAAAACCCAGCAGAAATTTTGCAATCACAATCAGCAGGTAAAAACAATTTGATAAACAAAAAGGCCTACGAACTAAAAAAGAAATAGTCGCACCCAGCAAATGTTGGATATCCAGCATTCAACATTTGAATTTTTGCTTTTGTGTATTCCATGTTCGCCTCATGGAGCTCTCTTGCTTGAGCCATTTGTTTTTCCAACAATGCACCTATTTTCTTTTTGAGTTCGTAGGTCTTTTTGTTTTTTTAAATAGTTCTTGTAGCTAGTTTTCTCTAAGGTTTTGATTGTTTTTAAAATTTAAGTATGGTTTTTTGTTTGTGTTAAATTTGCATTGAGACGTTGCTCCTCAATATTATTATTTTCGTTTATTCGCCTGCGCCTAGGGTTTGGTAGAGATCGGCTAGGGCCCGGAGGAGATGGGCTACGATGTGGAGATCGGGTATCGGCCAAGTTGTAGATCGACTAGGCAGTTGGCAGTTTAACTGACCGGAATCATTTTCCGTTTCATTTGATATTGTTAATGTATTTGATATTGTATTTGATACTTAATAGTCTGCCCACGCTTTCTTCAAGCGTACAAATTGCGGACAAATTTTTCTCTGACTCTGAGTATATCCGAAAAAAATAAGTACAAAAACCGACTCAACCCTTAGCGCATGCAACTCGGCTCATACTCTCTTCTACGAAGTTGCAATGCGGTGGCTGAAATAAATTTGAGTATCCTAAATCATGAGTCGGACCGGGAGAAATCGTGGTTTTTCGGTTCATAAATACTTATGGTTGTTGTCGTCTTGCTGATACTTATCCTACTTACCGAAATACTTATAATTGACACAAGCAGCCGAATCACTCGGCTCTTCTACCACAGATATGAAGCAGAGCGCAGTAGTGAAAACTGAGCGAGTTTTTTGTAGTATTGTGCATTTTTTTTGCTGAGCATTTAGATAGAAACAGGAAAACACGTGTTCTTCTTGTGTTGCTTTTTGTTTTTATCTTACACTGTGAAATCAGCACATGAGGTAAAAAAAAAAAACACAGCTTCGATAGTTTGAAGCTTTAATTAGCATTTATTCATGAAATTTCATTTTCTGCAATCAGCAATTATTAAGGGTGTGCACAGTTTAAGTACGCAGATCTACTTAATTTACGATTTGTTATTTTTACGCCAAGTTACGTAAGCGTATTTTACTTTGTTGTTGTTTTGCATGCAAACGCAAATACGCAGGCACGCGTAAATAAAAGTAGCCCTTGGGCGTGTTTTTTGTGTCTCGTATTTGTATGCCCTGTCTACAGCATATATAACAGCGTTGCAAAATTATTGAATACGGCAGACACACACTGAGGTGCTCACAGTTACAAATGGTATAAATACGCTTTGTTAATATACGATTAAACTATGAATAGCCCAATTACTAAATTTGTGAAGTATTTATTTTTCTGTCACCTTTAGTTACCATATCAACTGCGCATAGTTTAACTTCGACTTTGCGGTTTTTTTTTACGTGCAAACGGTCACTGGCGCCGGCCTTTGTTTGCGTTTTGCTTATGCGTAACAAAAAAAAAAAAAAAAATCACAAGCGTTGGTTGTTGTTTTCTTTTCCCTAGAGTGCATCAATAAAATACAAACGAGTTTTCGAGAACAAACAAACAAAAAAAAACTAGAGCTAGCTGACATTGCCTGCATACGCAAAAAAAAAAAAAGAAACAAATAACCAGCAGTCGCGATCTATTGTGCGTTGTAAACATTCAAATTTTTAAATTCAAAAAAAATATGTAAAAAACCCAACCAAACAATTAGTTTGCATTTTTAATATCATTTTATTTCAATAAAAGCCTTAGCTTTCATTAACTAACGCTCAGAGACGTTTGCAGAGAGAGAGCAGTACTCTGAGTAAACTCAAAATACATTCGGATCGAGCGCCTTTGTAATAATCTCACTCAAATTCATTGAAAACGGCTCGAAGTGGCTCGGATCACGTCGCGCTCGTATATAAGAATGTACTTATACCCGAAAACATCATAATGAGCCGAATGCTTACAAGTATTTTACATATATCATTGAGTCTGGATAGAGTTGAAAAATTGCAAGAAATTCGGATATGATTTGATTATCTGATTTCGGTCGGATACTCATTGCAGTTCTCTGATCCACACCTAGTAGAAAAAACCATTTTTTAAAAAATAGAATTTCATTTAGTGAACTTCATAAACAAGCCCTTTGCCATTCCTGCGACGAGCGTGTTGGAGGTCCGATGCTATTGAGCTCAACCGTAAACTGCTCCCAGAGCTCATTGGTCAGCTGCTTCCTCGATCCAAAATGACCTTTTCCCCAAGCCACATCTGGGTGCTTCTCTAACAAAGAAACCATTCTTTCGAACTGCTTCTTCTTAGTTATTTTCCTAAATTGTGCTAAAATTAATTAAAATCGTTTCATTTTAATAATTAATGCAACTTACAATATATTTGCCATCGTTTCTTTTAAACACAACCAGAAGACAACCTTAAAAATGCAGTTGTAGAATTTTGACATTTGACACAACCGCATCCAAGTTCGGTATTTTTTCATAATGCCAAAAATTATACATACACAACTGGAAGAACAACTTTGCAGTTGGAAGTTTAGTTAGGTTGTAAACCATAATACCGATTTTGGTTTTACAATTCAACTCTCAGCCAAGTTGTAAATCATAATAGGGGCATTAATTCTGCCATCAGATTTCAAATCAGCGACCTTTAAACACATGCACAAAAAGTGTTGGTTCGACATTCGATCTTAAAACAGCAACCCCCATGCCAGCATATGTATAAAGTGAACACTTTTTTACATCCAAGTGTCCATTATAAATTTTGAGCGAACGTCGAGATCGATTAAAATACAATTGTTTTCAATAATCGTTCGGTGAAATATTCGTTCGCTCAGTATGTTTAAAGGTCGCTTAAACTTTAAACAATTGTTCAAATTGATTTTTTTGCAACGATTACTGCCGAACGTTCCTTGTCGTTGTTTTTGAAAAATCGTTGCTTTCAGTTTCTCATGAGAAGTATTTTTAAAATCAAATTCAATCCAAATATTTTTAAAAATGAGAAGTATTGTAATTTAATCGTTTGAGAACGTATTTTTCCGCACCCTACTAAATACACAGTGTGACGACTAAAAAAGCTCAACCAAACTTTATAGAAATTCTTAAAGAGGAATATGTTGAGAGTATCGTACCTGGTATCGCACCTGGTCTGACCTCTCAATGTTGTCATAATTTTTTTTTTAATTTTTAAAGTTGAAGCGTTAATATTTTGTTGTGCCGACATTCACTGAATTTTTATGGCCATTTTCCTTGGGAATAAAAAACAAAATCCACTTCTCTTCGGTAAATTTAATGTTAAATAAGGCTATGTAAAAAGAAATCCGATAAAAGGCATTTTTCTTAAATTTTTTAAAAAATTGGTGTTTCTATCAATTTTAATTAAATAAAATTCCATTAATAACATTTGTTTTTTCACAAAAATTAATTGTACGTAAAAATACCTCTCCATTAAACTCAAGATCATCGAAATCGATTTGGAATTCGCTAAATGGCAGCTATTTTAAGGTATTTTTTTCTTCGTTAAACAACCGAATTTGATCATCTAAGGTCGGTGGAAAGCCAATATGATGAGTAACATGTTGCTATAGCGAACTTTAAAAAATACATAAAGCGCTTTGGAACAAAGTGACATTTGTTTTTTTTATGAATGTAAGGTGCATGTTTTAAAAATTAATATTTTTTTACGAATGTAAGGTGCATGTTTGTGCGAATTCACCATTCTAGTTAAAAGTTTAAAAATATTCTTAAGATCAGGAATTTGCTTATAGGATTTTATATCCTTCGGAGATTCAGAGATGCCTCTCTAAGGCTCCACTAACTTAGGTGGCCGTAACAACCCGTGTTCGGTTTTCGGCCAACCTCATCAGTTCTCGCCAGGCGCCTCTGCTTTGCGCGCGCCTTCTCCAATCGGATACACCAAGAGTGGTTATGGCTTCATTGGCCTGGTCCATCAATCGGAGGCATGTTCTCCCTCGTCGTCGTTGACCAGCGACTCTCGCCTCGAGCACCTTATTCGCTGGAGCTTCGTCGTCCATACGATAGACATGACCCAGCCAGCGTAGTCGCTGCACAGTTATACGCTGAACTACGTCAATGACTTCGTAGAGCTCATACAGCTCGTGGTTCATTCGGATGCGATAGTCATCGCCGACTCGAATAGGACCGAAGTTTTTGCGAAGAACTTCTCTCGAACACCCACAGAGCAGCCGCGCCAGTTTGCGAAACTACCCATGCCTTAGCACCATAAAGCAGAACAGGTAGAACGAGCGTCTTGTAGAGTGTTAGTTTAGTCGATCGAGAGAGAGCTCTGGAACTTAGTTGCTTACTGAGCCCTTAGTAGCACCTATTAGCAATTATTGTTCTTCGCTTTATCTCCAGGCTGACTTCGTTGTTGTTATTAATGGCGGTGCCAAGGTATACAAACTCCTTGACTATTTCAAAGTAATAGCTGCCGGATGAAACGTGGGATTCTAAACGCCGCGCTCCCTTGTTTGTAGACAGCATATACTTTGTTTTACCCTCATTTATCGTCAAACCCACTTTGGCTGATTCTTTTTCGATAGCGGTGAAAGCAGCGTTAACATCTCTCTTGGTTCTGCCAACAATATCAATATCATCAGCGTACACAAGGAGCTGGACACCTTTGTAGAAAATGGTGCCATTACGATGCACACCGGCCTTTCATACGATCCCCTCCATGATGATGTTGAAGAGATCGCAAGATAGTGAATTGCCTTGTCAGAAACCTCTTTCGGTATTGAAGGATTCGGAGAGGTATAGTGTGGCCAGGTCGAAAGCCACACTGATAAGGTCCAATCAGTGTTTTTGTAATCGGGTTTAATCTTTTACACAGTACGCTTGAGAGAACCTTATATACGATGGAAATAAGACAGATACCTCGTTAGTTGGCGCAGATTGTTGGGTCTTCTTTCTTATGTATAGGGCAAAGTACGCTGAGATTCCAATCGTCGGGCATGCTTTCCGCTAGCCATATTTTGCTGATAAGCTGATGCATGCGCCTTATCAATTCATCGCCGCCAGTTTTAAACAATTCAGGCCGTCACCACCCACTGCTTTATTGTTTTTGAGTCGTTGGATATCAACTCGAACCTCTTCATGGCTAGGTAGTGGTACTTCCACTCCGTCTTCGTTGATTGGTGGCACTGAACTGCGTTCTCCATGGGCGGCATTGGTGGAAACGTCGCCAGTAAGTTAATTGGAGAAGTGCTGTCTCCACAATCTCAGAACACACTGTGTATCCGTATTCAGATCTCCATCTTCGTCTCTGCAAGTGGATGCTCCGGGCTTGAAACCTTGGGTTAGATGCTTAACCTGTTGATAGAATTTTCGTGCATCCTTCTTGCCCTGGTATACCTCTAGTTCCTCACGCTCACGCTTTTCCTGCTCTCTGTTCTTGCGTCTGAAAAGGCGCCTCTCTTCCTTCCTCTTTTCGCGATATATGCGCCCAAAGTCCGCCGCCGTCGTCGGGTCCAGAGGTTGGTTGGTTGAGCTTAAGCGAGAGTTGAGCGGAGTAGGCCTCGGCAGTCCGTTATAATTGCAGCTTAACCACATCTTGGTTTTGTTGCATTCCTGTGCGTATGTTGTTCGCATTGCATAATTGCATGCGGATCTTGGCTGCATGACCCCCCGAAATGTACGCACATCTAAAACACTAGAGGCATGCCTTCCGTCGATTACATCATGATCAATTTGGTTTCGCGTTTTTTGATCCGGGGACAGCCAGGTGGCCTTGTGGATGTCGAGGTGCTTAAATCTGGTGCTACTAACTACCATGTTTCGCGCCGTGGCGAAGTCGATCAGTCTTAGACCGTTGTTCGTGGAGGTCTCATGAAGACTGAACTGACCGAGAGTTGGGCCAAAGATGCCTTCCCTTCCGACTTTCGCATTAAAATCGCCAAGGACTATTTTCACGTCATGGACTGGAAGGTGATCGTATACGTTCTCAAGACTAGCGTAGAAAGCGTCCTTGACGGCTTCGTCTTTTTCCTCCGGCGGGGCGTGCGAGCAAATAAGGCTGATGAAGAAAAATTTTGCCTTGATGCGGATCGTGGCCAATCTTTCATTCACAGGAGTGAACCGGGAAACAAGGTGGCGTAGTTTCCGGCTAACGACGAATCCATATCCAAATTCGCGCCTCTGCACGGCAGCTGTAGTAGATATCGCAGTATGTTTATTTAGAGTAACTTTGCTCTTTCCATCGCATTTCCAGGATGGTGGTGATGACAGCTTTTATTGTTTGGACGGCTTCCGCCAGTTGGATAATGGCACCTTCCCTATAAAGGATCCGGACATTCCATGTGCATATCCGTAAATCATTGTCCGTTTTTCGGTTGCGGTGGTCGTCAACGTAATTGGGGTTCTTATCCGAGGCTGGTTTAGTTTTCATTGGTTATTGAAAATGGTGGATTATGGTTCAGTAGTTATGTGGCGGGACCCACACATTCCATGTTTAAGGTCCACAGAGTGACTCGCCGCTCAAATTAGCCGTCAAACTAATGGATGCTAGTTTGCCGTTGGCCCAGGGAACACCACGTGGAGGTTTGAGTCGACTTAGGACGATTTCGACATGGATAATGCTGGCCTGGCAGTTGAGGCAGTCAGACACGTTGCAATGTGAAGGTTCGCCCCCTGATCCCCTTTCATCATTTTTAATAAAATTTCGACTTTGTAAAATATACATATCGTGGTTAAGACATACTTTTATTTAATCCAACTAACATAATCTGTCGATTTTATTCAGTTGTCGTATAATAAAGTTAGCATCGTCTTTTTTGAAGATCCTGGGTGCTTTTTTCAACATGGCGAGCCCTCGAAAGAAATTTATTGTATATCCTTTTAAAATGTTAATTGTAGTTACGATTTGCGTGCTAATTTTTTAATATGTTAAACTAAGCAAATTATAACTTTTTTATGTTTATTATTTATAGATATATATAAGAAAATAATTATAATCAAGTAATATAATTCTTCTATTTATGAACAATTGATCATCATTATTGCAAATTATAAGCTTCTAATCACGGAGCCAAAATATCATAAATACGGGATGTTTTTTTTTTCCTTACATCGTCTGTTTCCTGGAAGTTAACAGAACGGAGCCAAAATATCATAAATACGGTATGTTTTTTTTTTTCCTTACATCGTCTGTTTCCTGGAAGTTAACAGAACAATCAAACATAGAACTTGTAAATACGGAGATAGTTAACGGAACAATCGAACAAGGAACTTGTAGATACATGAATGCCCCTTAATTTTGATATTTTGAGTTAAGCTGTTATGACTTGTGACCACAGATATATCTTTTGAACGTTCCTCTACAAAAATGTCCGCAAAGGCTGTTATGTATTCTGACTATTTTGAAGTTAGAACATTTTATTCTTTTTATAAAAACAAAAACGATATCAGTTTGGTCTGTATTCTAGCAAAAATTATAACGACTAGTTTTTGAAAATCTGGACCTTGGACACGGGGCTATAAATCTGGATAATCCAGACAAATCCAGGCCATGTGGCAACTCTAGTTTCAATACTTACGCGTAGTATTTCCTCATATAAGTTGTGCCAAAATTAAAGGAGTTAACTAAAATAATACTAACATAAATTCTCTATATGTTTTGAAATGCAGGTATGCTCGTTGGCCGCGATATTCGAAAGCTTATGAAGAGTGAATCATTCAGAAGTTTGTTATCTGCAGAAAATTTGGTCGCTTAGAATTGGATGGAATCAACATTCGAAGGATTTTTTATGCAAAACGCGATATGAAAATTTCCGTTTTATCATCACGAAATGTTCATGATAAATTCATGTTCATAACTCACATTCATAAAAAAATAATCATTTTAAATAAAAAAAAAAATGTTAATTCGTTCCATAGCGCCTTTTGTATTTGTCAAAGTCCTTTACAACAACATGTTGCCCATCATATTGGCTTTCCAACGACCTTAAATTGATCAAAATCGGTTGAGATTTGATGAAATGGGAGCATTTTGTATGGTAGCAAACATAAACATGGGAATCAGTGTTTGACGAAGAACAAAATACCTTAAAATAGCTGCCATTAAGCGAATTCTTAACCGATTTCGATGATTTTAAGTTTAATGAAAAGGCATTTTTAAGTTTAATTATTTTTTGTCAAAAACAAATGACAATAGAATTTTATTTAATTAAAATTGATAGAAACACCAATTTCTTATTTTAATTTAAGAAATATACAAGAATTTGCTTCGCTACACGCTTCATTTTTTATTTTAGGGATTTCTTTTTGCATAGCCTTATTTTACGTGAAATTCTACCCAAAAGAAGTGGATTTTGTTTTTTATTTCCAACAAGGCACAACAAAATATTAACACTTCAACTTTAAAAGTTAATAAAAAAAAATTGTGACGACATTGAGAGGTCAGACCACGTGCGATAGACTCTCAATATATCCTTTGAGAATTTCTATAAATTTTGGTTGAGCTTTTTTTGTCGATTTCGTCACACTGTGATATAAGATTAGTATAGTCATGTAGAACATGTAACATATACTTTAACTTGAATTTATCAGTTTATAACGATGGGGAAGTTCCTCTGACTTCTTCTCAAGGTCCTGATAGAAGGACTTCTCGATAGCATCAATAAAAGTGGGTTTCTCAGAATTTGCTTTTTGTGAAAAAATTTTATTGAAAACGAAATATTAATTCGGCAGAAATCTCCAGCCTTGTCTTCATGTCTGAAGTGTTTCTCAAAAAAAATATTTATAAGATTGAATCAGATTTTCAGAGAATGTAGGCTATTTATAGGTTCTTACAGTAATGCTTGCCTACTATCATGAAAAAGAAATTCAATTGAAAGGTGAATTAACATGAAGTAATTGAAGTAGTTAAAGTTACTATAAATTAGATTTGAGTAGTTATAATTAATTAAGATAGATTTAAGAATATAATTAAATAATGACTTGTTTCATTTCTCCCCCTCTGATTATGAAGTCGTCTCGACGAAACATCAGTAACTTACTTATTCTTCTTTGGACGTCCACGACGTCGAATCATGTTGAGTGGTTTTTGCTGAATACCATATGAATTGCGATGTGGAGTAAGATCGGAAACATGATAAGTTCCCAAAGGAACATTGAGATCATCTTCATTAGCAATAACGTAACTCGTTGCACCTTTCTTTTCGATGATTGTGCATGGTCCATCACGTTTAGTCACAAATTTCGATGTAACACCTTTCGTTACATTGCTGAGGACATGCGTAGTGACTAGAACCTTAGCACCAATCTCAAATTCTTGCTGATTTCGACGTTGTACGTTGCTGTACCGTTTGTTGTGATCTTGCTGTTTCTCTGTAGTTTCTCGAACTGTTTTAAAAACTTCAGCTAATTTTTTCAAGTACGGAGTAATTTCTGCAATGAAATTTTCTGCTTTAACGATTGCCTTAAATCATGCTGTACGTCATCAATTGTTCGCAACTCTCGCCCAAAAGTAAGGTATGCTGCCGAATACCCAGTGCTTTGGCAATTAGCTGTGTTCATAGCAAAACGTATGGGTGAAAGTTTATCCGCCCATGAGTGATGGTCGTTGTTAACGAGAATTGATAATTGTGTTTTTAAGTCACTATGGTGGACTTACCAGGTCGAAAGCCACACTGATAAGGTCCAATCAGTGTTTTTGTAATCGGCTTTAATCTTTCACACAGTACGCTTGAGAGAACCTTATATGCGATGGAAATAAGACTGATACCTCTATAACTAGCGCAGATTGTAGGGTCTCCTTTCTTAAGTATAGGGCACAGTACACTGAGGTTCCAATCGTCGGGCATGCTTTCTGCTAGCCATATTTTGCTGATGAGCTGATGCATGCGCCTTATCAATTCATCGCCGCCGGTTTCAAACAATTCAGCTGACAGGCAGTCAGCACCCGCTGCTTTATTGTTTTTGAGTCGTTGGATAGCAACTCGGACCTCTTCATGGCTAGGTGGTGATACTTCCACTCCGTCATCGTCGATTGGTGGCACTGCACTGCGCTCTCGATGGGCGGCATTGGTGGAATCGTCGCCAGTAAGTAAATTGGAGAAGTGCTGTCTCCACAATCTAAGCACACACTGTGTATCCGTATTCAGATCTCCATCTTTGTCTCTGCAAGTGGATGCTCCGGGCTTGAAACCTTGGGTTAGACGCTTAACCTGTTGATAGAATTTTCGTGCATCCTTCTTGCCCTGGTATACCTCTAGTTCCTCACGCTCACGCTTTTCCTGCTCTCTTTTCTTGCGTCTGAAAAGGCGCCTCTCTTCCTTCCTCTTTTCGCTGTAATTTTCTCGCACGGCTCGCGTTGCAGCTGACTGCAGCGTTTTTCTGTATGCGGCGTTTTTTACTGCAGTCGCGAAGCGACACTCCTGATCGTACCATTGGTTCCGAGGTTGCGGGCGCCGGAAACCAATGACTTCTTCAGCGGCAGCGCGCATGGAGTGGGATATATGCGCCCAAAGTCCGCCGGCGTCGTCGAGTCCAGAGGTTGGTCGGTTGAGCTTAACCGAGAGTTGAGCGGAGTAGGCTCCGGCAGTCCGTTGTAATTGCAGCTTAGCGACATCTAGCTTTCGTTGCATTCCTGTGCGTATGTTCTTCGCATTGCATAATCGCATGCGGATCTTGGCTGCAACAAGATAATGGTCGGAGTCAATGTTGACCCCCCGAAATGTTCGCACATCTAGAACACTAGAGGCATGCCTTCCGTCGATTACAACATGATCAATTTGGTTTCGCGTTTTTTGATCCGGGGACATCCAGGTGGCCAGGGATGTCGAGGTGCTTAAATCTGGTGCTACTAACTACCATGTTTCGTGCCGCGGCGAAGTCGGACAGTCTTAGGCCGTTGTTCGTGGAGGTCTCATGAAGACTGAACTGACCGAGAGTGGGGCCAAAGATGCCTTCCCTTCCGACTTTCGCATTAAAATCGCCGAGGACTATTTTCACGTCATGGACCGGGAGGTGGTCGAAAATCAAATTGACACACACCATCTCTTCGTCGATTTTAAAGCTGCGTTCGATAGCCCGAGAAGGGATTGCCTATACGCAACAATGTCTGAGTTCGGTATACCTGCAAAGTTGATTAGACTTTGCAGAATGACGTTGAGCAACACACGCAGATCCGTCAAGGTCGGAAATGACCTCTCCGAAACCTTCAATACCGAAAGAGGTTCCAGGCAAGGCGATCCACTGTCTTGCGATCTCTTCAACATCATCTTCAACTCATTCAACATCATGGAGGGGATCGTACGAAAGGCCGGTGTGCATCGTAATGGCACCATTTTCTATAAAGGTGTCCAGCTCCTTCCGTACGCTGATGATATTGATATTGTTGGCAGAACCAAGAGAGATGTTACCGCTGCTTTCGCCGCTACCGAAAAGGAATCAGCCAAAGTGGGTTTGACGATAAATGAGGGTAAAACAAAGTATATGCTGTCTACAAACAAGGGAGCGCGGCGTTTAGACTCCCACGTTTCATCCGGTAGCTATAACTTTGAAGTAGTCAAGGAGTTTGTATACCTTGGCACCGCCATTAATACTTACAACGAAATCAGCCTGGAGATAAAGCGAAGAACAATAATTGCTAATAGGTGCTACTACGGGCTCAGTAAGCAACTAAGTTCCAGAGCCCTCTCTCGATCGACAAAACTAACACTCTACAAGACGCTCGTTCTACCTGTGCTGCTTTATGGCGCTGAGGCATGGGTAGTTTCGCAAAATCTTAGGCCGAACATTGACGTAGTTCGGCGAATAACTGTGCAGCGACTACGCTGGCTGGGTCATGTCCATCGTATGGACGACGAAGTTCCAGCGAAAAAGGTGCTCGAGGCGAGGATCGCTGGTCAACGACGACGAGGGAGACCATGCCTCCGATGGATGGACCAGGACGAGGAAGCCCTCACCGCACTTGGTGTATCTGATTGGAGAAGGCGCGCGCAAAGCAGAGGCGCCTGGCGGTAGCTGATGAAGTCGGTCGAAATCCGGACACGGGTTGTTACGGCCACCTAAGTAAGTTTTTAATTCACGATTCTTTCTTTCGACTGGATTTAACTCTGGATGATATAATGGTGTGAATATTTGCTGTATGTCTAAGCAAAACATCACCTTTTGCATAATTGTAGACACGAATTGAACACAATTGTCACTAATAATCTTACGTGGAACACCATATCTCAGAAACACTTCGTTGATAAGAGTTTTGGCGAACACTTCGGCAGTCGCTTCTTCTAAAGCAAACAGTTCTACCCATCGACTTGAAATATCTTCGATGAAGATCCATTGCATGTTATCGTTGGAAGCTGGAAGTGGTCCGAATAAATCAATAGCAACTATTTCAAAACGTTGATTGCTTGATACAGTCTGGTACAGAACAGCAGGTTTGAGATTAGTTGCTTTATAACGCTGACAATCAATACAGTCTTTAACATGCCTTTCGAATGCCTTTCGAATGCAATATCCTTTCGAATGCCTGGCCAGTAGTAACGGGAAACGATCCGTTTGATAGTTCTGTCAATGCCATAATGACCAGCTGTATCATTGTTGTGATGATATTTTAAAATAACAGAACGTTCTTGTTGTGGTATGACAAGTTGAGCATCTTCAATGTCATCATCATGATAGCAGTAGAGTACACCATCATTCATGATATATCCCTTCTTTGACCAGTATGCCAAATCATCAGCCTTTTAGCAGCCTCCCTTTCTATAGTTGACTAGTTTCGTTCGGCATCGGATAAAAGACTGCTAGCATATTCAATTGGATGTTCATCTGGACCCTCCCCCTGGAGTAAAACTGCTCCTAATGCATAACTACTTGCGTCGGTTTTTAGGACAAATGGCACATTATCTTCAGCTTGCTTCAGTATAGGTGTAGTGGCTAACAAATGTTTGAGTTGATCGAACGCTTATTGTTGTTCTACTTTCCAAGCCCAAGCAACATTTTTCTTTGTTAGTTGTGATAAAGGTTTCGGTACTGCTGTAAAATTTGGAATGAAACGTCGATACCAAGAGCAAGTTTGTAGAAAAGATAAAACCTCCTTAACATTTTGTGGCTCCTTACGGGATCGGATCGCATTGACCTTGTCCATATCAACATTGATTCCTTCTCTAGTAAGCAAGTGTCCTAAATATTTCACCTCATTACAGGCAAAGTTGCATTTGCTTTTGTTAGCTTTAAGATTAAACTTGCGTAAATGATCCAATATGCGTTGTAAATCAATTAAATGTTGATCGAAACTAGCTGAACAGGAAATAATATCGTCAAGGTAATCCAAGATATTTGTTTCACCCAGGGAAATTTTAAATCTGTCCATCATTCGCAAAGTTTCGAAAAGTCGCAGGTGCATTCCGCAATCCAAAAGGCATACGGGTAAACTTATACATTCCGAATGGTGTTACAAACGTCCTTTTATCTTGATCATTTGAACAAACTCCGATTTACCAGTAACCAGATTGAAGGTCTAAAGTGGACATAAAGTTTGTGGTTTTTGCTTTATGTAGTAGATCATTCACTCTCGGTAGCTGATATCTATCCGGAATTGTTATAGCGTTCAAAGATCTATAATCGATGCAGACACGTATGCCACCTGTTTTCAACAGTAACTCCGGCTGCTAACATTTTCTGCACCTCTTTCTTCAAGTCAGCTTTTCTTTGTGGTGACAGCCGATAGGGTTGTACAGCGATCGGTTCATGTTCACCAGTGTTGATTTTATGTACCGTGAATGATGTTGGTTTGGTAGGTTCGGTAAAAACATCTGCATTGACTTGCAAAGTTTCTTCCAATTGACATCTCTGAACTGTAGACAAACTAAGACCATTAGAATCTTTTAAGTACTCAAATTGTATGGAGTATAGTGGAATAAATAAATCGTCTTCATCTGGCTTGCTGATTTTGATTGGATGCGCAACATTTAGAGAACTTTTCATTCGATTTTTTCTTTCTTTACGATAGATTGGTTGCAAAGTGTGTGGTGAATATGACTTTGTTTGTTCTTGAGCCATAACTTTACGCGTCTTAAGAGCCGGACCATAATTCAACTCTAGACACATTTCCCTTGAATCGGCGATGGGTTTTGGAGCTTTCTCTTTGTCCATGAATTTTATGAAATTTGACATTTCATTAAGCATTTTGCTGTTAGGTGACTCTGGTGCAGTCGACACAATGTGTGCACCTGCGATGTCTAACGTAAATGAATTCTTGTTGTTGACCTCAGTAAAATCGAATCTCCTTCGCGGTTCGTCTTTCTAAATTTCTAAATCCATTGCCGATTTTGGTTTATCAATCGGACCTGATGGCAAAGATTTTGCCAAGGCCCTTCTGTAGAGTCCCCAGTCCGATCTCGTAATGTTGATAGAGGAGATTGGTTTAGGAGACGTGTTAAAAAAGGTATACTCAATATAGCGGTGGTCGGAAGAAGAGTGTTCGTAAGACTCCTACTCACCAATTTTGTCGAATATGATGTCTGAGGCTAAAGTAATATCTAAGACTTCACTTCTATTTTTAACCTTCCTATACTCGCGCGTTGGTCTCTCAGACCAATCGACCATCATTAATTGTTCCATCAATAGCTACTAAAGATAATTATATCTTTTATTTTCTTATTTTTAAATGTAATATTAATTATAGTATATAAAAATACAAAAATCATAAAATATTATCTATTGCCACTGATCAATAACATTTCATTTGTCGGTCCGAGAGTCAAACGTGCGAGTATATGAAGGTTAATAACAAAGGTTGGGTCTTCACCCCTATTACATATATAAAGGTTTGTACTAATTAAATACTCAAAAAATAACTAACCCCTTTCGTTCGTGTTTGTGCTTCCTCACATGGAGTTGTGCATTGGCGTCGGCCGGAACAATGACCCCTCGGCATATACCGCCATCGTCGTCCACCATCTTCCTGGAGTTCTCTGGAGGCGGACTTTCATCATGCGAGAAGTAGGCTACAGCCAACCAATAGGTGTCTCTGTCAAGTTCTAGACTGGCTGCAACCAATTCTTTGTTGCAGTATCTAGAAAGTAGAAATAAATTAATATTGTTTTTGGCTAAGATACATGTTCTAGGCATACTTACGTCGTTAACTACCAACATTTTATGCCACCACATACCCAGGGTTCCTGGATGACGACTAAATCGAATCCACCTTTATGAAGATGGCTTAAAAGATTCGCCGAGGCGCGTTTTGAGTGGTGAAAGTTAATCTGGAGCACCTTCATCCACTCCAGATTTGTGGCTTTCCACGACCGTTGTGTTGGCCTCTTCCTCCTCGGGTAGCTCCTCCGAGAGAAGAGCATCCTTACAGTAGAGGCCAGACACCCCGATGAGGTCAACCGAGTCCACGAACATGGTCTCTTCCAGACCACCTTCCAGTGTGCAACACGGAAGCTTAGCAACCTCTGCTTCAGCCTGGCTTGGCGGAGCTTCGGTTGAAGAACACAGTATGGACTTCCTGTCCTTGTTGTACACCTTCAAGAGGACCTTGGAGAGAGCAAACCGGGGACTCCCTTCTTCTCCTTCAACGGCTTCAACGTCTCGGCATTAAGCAGCAGAAGTACCTGCCTTGAGGGTCCCACAGGCTCCTCCAGCTTGCCGATAGCCAACCCTTCTGTGGGCATGTCTGGATCACAAGTCCGGAACATGCGAAGAATCGCTTCCGGATCATTGGGCCTGCTGGGTATCGACCCTAGCCCCTGGACGATGCGGTATTTTTCTTCTTTCTATCGCTTGCAGCTTAGCCCCAGGCCAAACCTCGCCGACTTTACTGATGGCTGCTTTATAAAAATCAGCCGACCTGTCATCATGGCAAGCAATGAGCTTAATGTGGCCAAAATTGTTCCAACCGGCATCGTGACAGTGGGGGTTAGGACCAGGGTGCTCCTCCAGGATTTGAAAGAAAGCATCGGCTAGTGCGACTTCTACCCACCTCCATTTGTCCCGGGGAGTGCCCCGTCCGCCCTCCCATTGTCAATGACGGCCAGCACCCTTGCTGCGCACTTGATCGCTTCGCTGAAAGACCTAGCTTCAATGAAATGACTGTGCGTTTTTGGACTTTTTCAAGCAGGTGTCTCCTCTTTGCCTTTTGTTGGCAAGTTCACCCTTATGAGTGCGCTCTTCGGGGGAGTTCCCGCTTCCTTGTTTATCATTCATTTATCGTCAAACCCACTTTGGCTGATTCTTTTTCGATAGAGGGGAAAGCAGCGGTAACATTTCTCTTGGTTCTGCCGACAATATTAATATCATCAGCGAACGCAAGGACCTGGATACCTTTGTAGAAAATTATGCCATTACGATGCACACCGGCCTTTCGTACGATCCCCTTCATGATGATGTTGTAGAGATGGCAAGACTGGATTGCCTTGTCAGAAACCTGTTGGTATTGAAGGTTTCGGAGAGGTTATTTCCTACCTTGACGGAGCTGCGTGTGTTGCTTAACGTCATTCTGCAAAGTCTAACGCAGCTATCGAACGAAGCTTTAAAATCGACAAAGAGATGGTGTGTGTCAATTTGATTTTCGTGGGTTTTCTCCAGGATTTGTCGTAGTGTGAAAATCTGGTCTATGATGGTCTTTCCAGGTCGAAAGCCACTCTGATAAGGTCCAATCAGTGTTTTTGTAATCGGCTTTAATCTTTCACACAGTAAGCTTAAGAGAACCTTATATGCGATGGAAATAAGGCTGATACCTCGATAGCTGGCGCAGATTGTTGGGTCTCCTTTCTTAAGTATAGGGCACAGTACGCTTAGGTTCCAATCGTCGGGCATGCTTTCCGCTATATTTTGCTAATGAGCAGATGCATGCGCCTTATCAATTCATCGCAGCCGGTTTTGAACAATTATCATCTGACAGGCCTTCAGCACCCGCTGCTTAATTGTTTTCGAGTCGTTGGATAGCAACTCGAACCTCTTCATGACTAGGTGGTGGTACTTCCACTCCTTCATCGTCAATTGGTGGCACTGAACTGCGCTCTCCATGGGCGGCATTGGTGTAATCGTCGCCAGTAAGACATACTCATTTTTGAGTAAGTGCCTCATGATTCAAAAATTTGATTCACTTTGTTTTAAATCATACTCATTCATATTCAGTTTTGAGTAAGTGGCGCATTGATGCAAAACTGTGATTCGTTGCAGATCTCTGATATATATCCTTTTAATAGTGTATGTAATATATCCTTTTAATTTGGTAATACAATTTTCTTAAAATCTTTGTTTTTGTGAATTTTGCTTAGTTTGTTTCTATAAAACTAAAATTATTTCATCAAAAACGTATGTTTCGATAAAATATAAACGTTGCGGATCGTCTCCATAAAATTTTATTTATTAAAATTCTATTTAATATGCTATTTATTTCACATTAACAAATTCCATCAACTTCGTTGCATCAGTTAAAACCAAAAATTAAAAAAAAAATCAAATTTTTAACTTTGGCGGAGTGCAATGAATTAAAGAACTAAATTTTTGCAAAGACTGATAATGGCATTCAATTAAGAAATTTATTTTATCTTGGAATTGGTATGTTTAGTTAGTTTTTACGGAAATTTAATACCTTAAAAAATAAATTTAGCTCTATGAAAAGATACAGTACAAATGGTTTTTTGTTTTGAGCGCACTAGGTTTAAGAGATATTGAACTCAAAATTGCGCATTTCTGATCCTATTAATATCCTTCTTCGTATTTACCCCCTGGTGCACGAATCAGAAACAAAATTGCAAAAAAACTCATCTAATGTATATATTTACTAGCTGGATACCCGGCTTTACTCGGCAGTTGATATAAATTTTTGAATTCATTCGTCGATTTGGAAAACCTTCACAAACTATTGAAGGAATTTTGTCTGCATCTTTCAAACCGGTAACTTCTGCAAACTTAGCAAAATATAGATTCAACACCTAAAAATTATGAGAAAAAGTAAGGAAAATCGTGATGTGTGTGATCGTGATCGCTTGCAAAAGTATATTTTCAAATTTTACATTTTATTCGATAGATTGGATATTTTTGAAAACATCAGAGCAAAAACGAATTTTTGGCAATCATTTATGTAAATTTTCTCATACAAAAATGCTCTCTTTTGACGTCGTGTCGTAATGTTACTGTCAATGAAAATGAGTCAAAAATGCCATTTTGAATTTTAATTATTTTTGCAACATAAACTTTTGCGCCATTTTTATACCCCAACGCGTACTGCGTAAGGGGTATATTAACTTTGTCATTCCGTTTGTAACGCCAAGAAGGAGGCGTGGCAGGTATAGAAAAATATATATATTTTTGATCAGCATCATCTGAGTCGATTTCCGTGTGTCCGTCTGTCGACAAGATTACAACCGCAATTTTAAAGCTATCGCGATGGAATTCAAAATATAAGTTAGTTTTTAAAAAAGGAAGATCAAGTTCGAGAATGGGTCAAATCGGATGAAAGCCACGCCTACCTCCCATACAAAGTGACTTTATATTAACCTTAAAATGTCTTTAAAATCCACAAAAATTTAAGAAATGGCTTGAAATTTGGCAGGTGAGCTTTGCTCTTATCCTGGCTATGAAATTTGGAAAAATCGTATGAAAACCACGCCTACCTCCGATACAACGTGGCTTTATTTTAAAAGTAAAATCTCTTAATCTGCTCAATAATATGAACCCTCTCTATGATATATGGCAAAATCGGATCAAAACCACGCCTACTTCCCATACAAAGGGACGTCATCAAAATAGGAAAACCTTCGTTAATATATAAAACTGAATGTCATCGTGTATGTCATGGCTTAAGACTTCGAATATACTTCAATATGGCCGCAGGGGGAGGGGGGCTATTTTAGCTTCGGTACCCTGCCTTTTTTTGTTTGTATAATATTGTGGACCTTTCTTGAACAAAAATTGCAAAAAAATATAATTGCCTACGAACTGCTATTAATTTTTTTATAAATAACTTTTATTGACGTTTCAGGCAAAAAAGAATTGAGTTAAATGTATTCAAAAACAGCAGAGTAACTTGCATCAAAGGTCAAAACTTTAAATTTCTGATAATATTTTCTTGCAGCAGGTAACATTGATAAGTTCAAAAATTCATTTTACTGAGAATTTCTATTGTTTTGAAATTAATCCTATGAGTGAATAATAGTATATTTTTTAAACTAATTATCCTTAAGGAATTTTGCAAATAAATATGTACTAAAATAAATATGTACTAAATATTTACATGCATTATATAGGAAAATGCAAGTTGTAGCCTGTTCGTTAGAGATTAGCTTAACCAATGTT
Source organism: Coremacera marginata (assembly GCA_914767935.1). Lineage (NCBI taxonomy): Eukaryota > Metazoa > Arthropoda > Insecta > Diptera > Sciomyzidae > Coremacera > Coremacera marginata. Next base: position 104,663,960 of record OU612046.1, read on the forward strand.
AGCTTAGGTCATATTTGCAGATATTTTTATGGTCAAGAATTCTTTCATACGATATTTTTATGTACATTAAACTTTTACCACGTTTTTGACAATTTTATTAATTTTTTTTTTTTAATTTTTTGCGAATAAGATAACAATTAAATAAGTAGTGGAAATTGAAATTGAAATGTCAAAACAACGCTAACGTACGACGCAACGGACTTGCGCATGTGTTGATATGAACTCAAATACAACAGAATTTGGCATCAGCTGTTCTGATATGATAAAATAAGAATGTTGAATATAAATACACATAAAGAAGAAAATAAGATATACCACCTTGTTCAAAAAGAAAGGTTCATTCACACTGTGAACCGGACTTAACTGTCCGATTCGAAAATTCGAAAAGAAGGTTGCCACATGTGTCTATGACAAGGCTGCCAAATATCAGCGTCTCTCGTTGACATTTGGTAAAGTGAGAGTGTTTTGTTTACAACTTTTTTCGTGTCTTCGATTTTTACGATGGAAGAAAAAAATTGAGCAACGAGTTTGAATCAAATTTTGTGTGAAAAATGGTTTCAACTGCGCCGATACGCATAAAATGTTGGAGAAATGTTACGGTGACTCTGCTCTATCGTATCAGAAGGCAAGCAAGTGGTTTAACCGATTTGTGAGTGGCCAAGACGAAGTAGAAGACGACCCTCATACCGGGCGGCCATCGTGTTCGACTACCGAAGAAAACGTTGAAAAAATCAATGAAATGTTGGTCAAAAAATCGCAAATTGATGATTAAGAGAGATAGCAGAGGCCGTCGGCATTTCAATTGGATCCGTTCAGACCATTTTGATGAATGAATTGGGCTTGAGACGTGTCGCTGCGAAGTTTTTACCGAAAGAACTCAATTTAATGCAAAAAAAAGAGACCGAGTTGCTATCGCGAAAGACATGCTGGAAATGGTCGAAAACGACGAATCATTCATAGAATCCATCATTACTGGTGATGAGACATGGGTATACAAGTATGACACGCAAACCAGGCATCAGGCGAGTGAATCAGGCTCAATTTATTCTTCCATCGTAAAAATCGAAGACACGAAAAAAGTTGTAAACAAAGCACTGTCACTTTACCAAATGTCAACGAGAGACGCTGATATTTGGCAGCCTTGTCATAGACACATGTGGCATCCGGTTCACAGAACCTTTCTTTTTGAACAAGGTGGTATATCACCCTTCGCGCTTTGCTACGCCTTACTGTATTTTGTAGTACAGCGCCCTCTCTGGTGTTCAATATATAGCAAAATACATAGCGCAAAAAACTAACCGCACCCGGAAACCTCTTATAAAAATCATACTTATCGGATGAGTGGCTTGGACCTTTTTTGCAGTATTTGTACAATAGCGCCCTCTGGTTTTCAGAGAAAAAAATAGCGCCAAATCCCTTTCCATACTCGATAATCCCTATATACAAAATTTACATCCTAATCGGATGAGCGGGTTTGGAGTGTATTACCATTCCTTAAGAGATTTGTACAACAGCGCCCTCTGGTGCTCAAGGAAGCAAATAAAAAAAATAAGATTGTGCTTTAGAACACACGACAGAAGTAAAACTTCTTTAGCTCCATCTACAGCCGTGGACACATAAATAGCACAAAAATACATGTAGGGTGTTTCACATAAATTTAAATAAAATACATAGAGGAAAAACAACAATTTATTTCATGGTATTTGAGTTTAAAAATTAAAAATTTAAAATCAGTAGTAACTTTGAAATTACGAATAAAAAATTAGAAAATAAATGAAAAATCTGAAATTGCTCCTTAGCTGAGGTGGACGTATAAATAGCACAATTTGGATTCTGAAAAAAAACAGTGATTTATTTTTATTTTACAATGAGTTTACGAATATGCTTATTTATTATTTTATTTTATTTATTTATTTATTTTTATTTAATAATGAGTTTACGAATATGCTTACTAGTACTTGGTACTGTATCCCGAATTGTCCAAAACAGCCCGACATCTTCGTTCCATACTCTCCACAAGCTTCCTGACCCTATCCTTCGGAATAGAGTACCAAGCCTTCTCAATTCCACTCCATAACCCATCTTAACTTCGAAAATTTTGGTTGCTTATGCTTACCTTCACATCATTCCATAAATTTTCTATGGGATTGAGGTCTGGGCTTTAAACCGGCCAATTGAAAATATTTATTTTTTCCTGTTTTAGCCAATCAATCACAACCTTTGCCGTGTGTTTTGGATCATTATCGTGCATAAAAGTCCACCTAAGAGGCGTATTCTCAAATGCAAATGGTTTCATCTGGTTATTAAGAATATCTAAATACACATTTTTGTCCATTATTCCTGGTATACGAAAAATTGGCCCAACGCCGTGCCAAGAAAAAGCTCCTAAAGCCATTAAATTCCCTCCTCCATGCTTAAATGATTTTTTTGTATAATTCGGATTCAACTCTTAACGTTTAGGGCGCCGAGCTAAAGTTATTCTATCTGGTCGAACCTTATTCAATTTAGTTTCGTCAGTTCAGAGCACTTTCTTCCAAAATTGGTCTCCTTTATTCACATGGGCCCTTGCAAACGCTAAACTATCCTTTACATTTTTTATTGTTAAGAGCGGCTTTCTTCGGCTAATGCGTCCATAAAGATTAGCTTCATGTAGTCTAATAGATACTAGTTTTCGTGAAACATTAAGGTTATTTTCTTCATTTATTTCCCTCAGAATTTACTTTGTTGACTTGACAGGATCAGCCTTACTTTTTCGAAATATAAGTCACGGCTTATTCTCGAAATTATTTTAACTAGTTTGAGTGCATTATAGACCATTTTTCCATAGATCCTTCCATAGATTCCATAGACCATAGTTTTTTGCCTTTTCGACTTAGTTCGTGAATTATAGACCTTTTTTCCGGAGTGTAATGTTTGTCTCGACCCATTTTATTTAGAATCGGCGAAATTAACTTGTTAAATCCCGATCTTGTTAAATTTTATTCACCAACTAACATGTGTGCTATTTATATGACCACAGCAGATCGTACATGCCTATACAGAAAGAGATGGCCAGAGCAAATAAAAGTAAGTGACGGTACATCTCTCTCGGAGTTTTAAACAACGTCACACTGGATTCTCAAAAAATTATAACTACAGTTAATGAATGCATTATTAGGTTCACACGAAATCTTTAAAAAATAAGTTAACGTCTGTGCTATTTATGTGTCCATTGCTGTATATGTATACATATATATGCATAATATTTACATGTATACACATACACATATCAGGGGGGAAACTACCTTTCTCTGCCCTACTGTCGCTACACCCACGTATATGTATATATGTTTATATATATATAATATAACACATACATATATATATAACACATATGTATATATATATATACATATAATATATAATATATACGTATAACACATACATATATGGGAGGATAACTGCCCTCCCCTTCCCTACCTTCAGTACGCACATGTATACGTATATATATAATAAGTCGGGGATTGGCCGAATCAGACCACAGTGGGTCCCTTTTCGTCCCCTATTTGACGAAGGATGCTACTGCTCGGAGCACTCATAAGTGAGCATGCTCCTTATATAAGCACCCTTTGTCACCTCAAGCATGTCCTTGTAGGTCAGTTGACCAATCTCGGCTTCGTCAATAAATGGACGTCCCAGAATGGTCAATCTTATGCTTGCCAACGCCGGACACTGGCACAAAATGTGTGCTGCTGTTTCCGGCTCTTCTAGGTATAACCTACACGCATCGTCCTCCGTCAGAGTCATCTTCTTGAGATGGTACATGTAGGGACCGTGTCCTGTGACCAGTGCAGTAAGTCAGCTTAAAGTCTTCCGATTGTATCGGATGACTTTTGCTGCCTCACTACTTGACCATTTCACGGCCGCCTTTGATTGCCTGCAATTACCAGCTTCTTCCCACCTTGTACGGTGTTCCGAGTCCGTCCATTGCTTAATAAGGCCTGCCACCATGTTGTCGCCTGTGGCGATACGTGGTTCTGGTCCACAGAATTCTTCTGCTGATCCTTCTCTTGCTAAAGAATCAGCCTTTTCATTCTGTTCTATGCCAGAATGTCCTCGCACCCACATAAGTGTGAGCTCATTTGTCTGAGCGCACCTATTGAGTTTGGTAAGACTTTCTATGGCCAACCTAGAAGTAATATCTGTCCGTTGCATGCACCTTATCACCGACTGATTGTCAAGGGCAATGACAATTTTCTTGCCATTTACCCGTCCATCTATCAAGTGGTCCAGCGCATGCACTACACCAAGCATTTCCGCCTGGTATACAGACGAACCTCCCCAGCCTCAGTGCACAGGATAGGTTCAACTCCTCTGAGTAGACGCCAGACCCGGCTCTGCTATTCATCAGAGAGCCGTCTGTGAATATTCTGATGTCACTACCAGCGGTTTCTTCACAAACGGATCCATCTGTTATTAGAGTCTTATAACATTTTTCTGTTATTCTCACTCTCTGCCTTCCGTCCATAGGCATACACGTCTCCCTGACATTTCGCTGTGTCATGTCCAGGATGCGCATATGACCATGGAGGGCTGTTGCTCCATGCCACGTAGCATTTCGCAACATCCTGAGGGCTGTTAGCGCTGCCGTTTTCTTTATTTCTAAATCCAACGGTAGCATACCTAACAAAACCTCCATTGCGCTTGTTGGAGTGGTGCGTATTGCCCCTGTTATTCCAACACACGCCAGCCGTTGGACTCTGTCTAGTCGCTTCTTAATGGTTTTCTGACTGACTTTTGTCCACCAGATCACCGAAGCATACGTGATGACAGGTCTAACCATCATAGTGTAAATCCATTTCATAGCCTCTAGGTTTAGCCCCCATTTTAGACCACAAACGCGTCTTCACTGAAACAGAACCCTCTTGGCCTTTTGAATCCTGTCTTCTACATGTTCGTTCCAGTTCAGTTTACTATCTAGAGTTACCCCTAGATATTTAACTTTCGTGGACATGTTGATTTCAGCTCCAAAAAGTCTAAGTGGTTCTCTCCTTAGGCGTACCCTCTTTCTAGTAAAGAGAATATTGTCTGATTTTCCTGCGTTCACGGTGAGGCCTTGTTCTCGACACCACTCCTCCACCATTAGGAGTGCTCCCTTCATGATGTCAGAAATGGTGTCAATGAACTTACCACAGACCACCAACGCAATGTCATCTGCATACCCTATCGTGTGTATGCCCGATTCGTCTAGTCTAGCCAAAAGTGAGTCTACAGTGATGTTCCACAGGGTTGGCGATAACACCCCTCCTTGAGGACATCCTCTACTTACTCTACCTCTAGTCTTGACTCTACCGTTCTGCATGTTGACAGCCCTGTGCTTGAGCATATTGTCTACCCAATTTGTTATCATTGGGCTTACATTGCGTTCTGTCAGAGCCTGTCGCAGTCTTCCAAAGCATATTTTGTCGAAAGCACCCTCGATGTCCATAAATGTGGCCATCGCGATGCCTCCTAAAAATAACTCTTTTTCAGCCACTCTAACTAATTTGTGAAGAGCACTCTCCGTAGACATGCCTGCTCTAAAAGCATATTGGCATCTACTCAGAGGATTATGCATCAGTGAAGTGCTCTCAAGACAGTCAACCATCACTCTTTCCATCGTTTTCAAGAGGAAAGACGTAAGGCTGATCGGTCTGAACGACTTCGCCTCCACATAATCTTTTTTTCCGGGTTTCGTGAGAAAGACAACTTTCGCCTCTCTCCAGACTCTCAGAACATACCCAGTCGCTAAGCAAGTAACGAATATACCCCACAGCCTAGGTGCGATGAGATCTTCCCCCCATTGCATCATAGCCGGAAATATACCGTCCATCCCTGATGTTTTGTACGGAGCAAATGAGCGTATAGCACTCCTCACCCCGTCCATAGTGATCATTCTTTCGGCTTCCAGTCTGTCAACCCTGTGCATCCCTTTCTTCAGGTTTGTCCATGGGTCATCAGACTTAAAACTTCCAGGAAAATGCACCTCCATCAGAACTTGCATCGACTCTTCCAGGTTCTCTGCCATGGTTCCATCCGTTTTTCGGATCAGTCCCACTTTGGAGAATGGATCTTTTGAAACCATTTTCTGAAGCCTGCATGCTTCTGAAATAGTTTCCATCCCAGAGCAGAAGTCTCTCCACGACTGCCTTTTACGGTGTCGTATGAGGTTCTTCAGTTGCCTTTTCCGTGCCTTGTATTCTGCCCATGCTTCTGGGGTTCTCCCTCTCATGTGCGAAGGCCTTCCTAACCTTCATCTTCAGAGATTCGAGTTCCGTACACCACCATGGAGTCGGATCACCCTCGTCTATTGAAGTTGTAGAACATGCCACCTCGTAAGCTTCGACCATGGCCGAACTAAGATGTTTGACATGGCTTTCCACTTCCGCTGTATTCCCTGGTACTTTTAAAGCTTTTTGGGTCAGTGTTTCCCTCAACTTCGCCTTATATTTCACAGGATCCGTGTTCTTGGGAATCCTGACCTTTCTGCTACTCTGCTGGCGTCGGATTCCGAACTTGACTTCAAACTGAATGGATCTGTGGTCCGACATGGTTAGCCTATCCACGACCCTCCAGTTTTCTATTCTGCTCAGAATCTTTCTACAAATAAGAGTGACGTCAATGACTTCCGCTCGCCTTGCATCAACGAAAGTCGGCTGTACTCCTCTATTTGCTACCAACAGATTATACCTCTCCACAAATTCAAGCAGTTGCCCTCCTCTGTCATTGTTGTTGGTGCTTCCCCACGCAGTATTATGCGCGTTGGCATCACATCCTATGATCACTCCAATGCCTCTTTCCTCACAGTACTTTACCAGGTTCTCCACCTCTTTTGAAGGTGGCTGGTCCGGAGAGTCGTAAGGAAGATACGCCGAAGCCATCATACAAGTACCTGTACCATCCCCGATTCTCACAACGGTAAGATCCGGGGAACATAGGTGTGGCATATGTACCGCTAGTATACCATGTCTCACCAGGATACAGGTTAGGCCGGGTCGATTTGTGGGGAGGCAAAAAAATCGCCCATTGCTCTGTGAAAATCGTATTCTAGGGATCAAAATAAGAAACTTTGCCGAAGGAACCATACCTCTAAAACTAATTCTGATGCCCCCCAATTTGTGTCGAACTTTTGGATAGGGGCAAATTTTGAAAAACCCCACTTTGACCCATTTAGAGTGCTCCAATCGAGTCCAAATGAATGACCGAGGTATCACTGGAATGCACCGCAACCCTTTTAAAAAATTAAGGTATCACTGTGACACAATTGCAGATCCTAAAATTGCTTCTGTGCGTTTTTAAGCCACCACAAGACACAGCAGGTGGAATTGAAATTACCATTTCATTCTTATTACCTCGTCTCGTAGACCATATATAACGCAACAGTTTTTGTGAATGCATTAGGTCGTTGTGAAGAACTCTAAAGTGTGAATTGCTAATTTCAGATAAAAAAATATTTAAAAAAAAAAATAATAAGTGAAGTTGACCATTCCAAATCAAAAAGTTTACAATGAATCCACCATCCTCTACACCGCAAGATGAAGCAACAACAACATCAACAACTATCGAAAACCCAATGAGTCATATACCCAAGCACGATGTTACTGTTTTTGGTGTGTCTACTGATTTGACTGATGTTAATTTACCAACCCATCTGGATATCTTGAGATATTATTTTTACTTAAGCGAACGTGCTAAAACAGAACAAAAAAGTTTTCCCATAAATCATTCACTATTCAAGTATAAGTTGAATGGAATTTGGGAAAAACTTGGTATGGAAATAATGCTGAAAAAAAGTGTATTAAATAAATTGAATAAATTGCTTGACAAGTATCAAGAGCAAATCAAGAGAACAAAAAAAACCGAATAATTTACAGAGTATGTAAAATCTCTGGAAACAATTTTTTTACATTGGAACATGTAAATGCGATTTGAAGGCAGCTCCATGTGCATGCGGCTGGGTTCCCGAACGCCTCAAAGAGTTCATGCACGATCAACATAATCAGAGAAGACTAACAATGGATGCAGTTGTGATGGAAACTGAAGAGCAAGGAGCAACGTCTATGTCATCAATGCCAACATACCAAGATCCCGATAATTCAACATACGCACCGCCACCGGTTCAAGAAGATATGGATAGAAGCACAAGTTCACAATACACAGGGAGATACGATTGTTTTAACTTTGCCTTGGTATGTGACAGATTTGGTGTGCCTGATAGAGTAGCATCGGCATTGGGAACCGCTCTTTTCCAAGATTTTAAAATGAAAGATAAGATAATATTTTTAGTTTCTTTTCTATAACTAACTTAAATTAATTTTTTCATTTACATATCGCTCCTTTACTAAAAGACTGTCATAACTCAAAAAACGCGATTTTGTAGAAAACGCATTTAAAGTTTTCAACTGACTCCCATATTCCAGAAAGAAAAAGGAAAAATATAATATTTTGAATATTTAACATTTTCATAACAGAAAATCAACAGAAGCTAGACATGTTTTGTTTTTCTTGAGCGAAAACTTTTTCTACTTTGAATTATGACGTTATTGTTGCAAAAATATATAATTTAGAGTGTCATAAGTTATACTGTGTCGTTATTTATGAAAAAAAAAAACAGCATATATGTATTTAGGCATTTTATTTTCGCAGTCTTTCGAACTTTAAATGTAATTAAAAAAAAAAAGTTTTATTAATTCATAATTTGTATATCATTTCAAAGTGCATATATAAAGATACTCGATAGACTTAACTAACAATAAATTAAAAAAAATAAAATCAAATAAATACAAAATAAAGATACTTAGTTTTCACAGTCTTTCGAACTTAAAATATAATTTATAAAAAAATGCATAGTCCTTTATTCGTAAAGCAGTTAATTCAAATACTTTTTTAATAAAAAAAAATATCATAAAGGTAGCTCTTATAAAACAGTTCTTACAAACTTTCATAAAATGGTTTGTAAAAACGTGGAATAAGATTTTTTAATTAAGTCATTGATATCGTCTCTTTTTTTTGTTGGTATTCCTGGTTTGGTATGGAAAGCTTTGCTTGAAGTAATCGATGAAAGCTTCTTTTTTTTAATAACAGTAACCTCCTTGAATTGTTCCTCAGTGTATGTGAACTTATAAAAAACTGAATTTGGTGAGTCTCGTTGAACTTTAAGTATTTTTACTTGTGACAATTTCAGCTGTGCCATATTCAAAGGACCGATGTCATTTGCCAGCATTTTTAAATCCAAAAAATCCTCAAAACAAAGCTCATGTACAATAAATGGATCTCCTTTTTTTCGCCGATCGGATTATTGAAACAAATGATTCAGTGGTATAAATGGGGCCACTTTTAAGCATTCGCTTTGTTTCCCTCTCGATTAAGGAATGTGCTGAATCACCTTCGTTTTGGGTATGACCTTTAATAAGATACTTGTGGGTGATAGATTTTATACCTAAGTATCGAACGGCATATAAGTACATTGCAACCATAAATTTATTTTTTTGCTGTCCGGCGCAATTATCCGAATAAAATATTAGTTCAGCATCTTCAGTGCTCGAGAAACTTTTTATGTATTGAAGTACGCACGTACCTAATTCGTTAACTCCACGGTGACCATTTGCCTCGTCCCAAACAAAGCATTGACATTTGTTCGTTTTAATGTCATATATGGTAAAGTTAAAAACATTTATTTTCGACTTATAGTAAAATGCAGAGACTTCGCCCTTAGGTAGTTGCATGACTGCCTGTAAATCATAGACTGCTACAAATGCGGTTATATTTTCTTTGTCTTTTTTCTTATTATCTCTTGACAAGCTTTTTTCAAGCAAATGGTTTTCATATAAGTCTTTCTTAATTTTTTCAACTTCATCCATGTTAGTGTAGGCTGTGCATTCTTCACACAAATCTTTTTTTGGAACAAGTTCTGTAAAAAGAAATGTAGGTGCAGAATGGCTCATTTTTTTCTTTGCACAGGGCTACGTAGTCCCTGTAAATGCTTACTACAGTTTTGCTTCCTTCAACAAATACTTTCGATGTTTTTGCTCGCGTGTAATGGCTTTCATTTTTTGGTATTTTATCAATGAAGTCTCTAATTCCAGTTTTTAATTTTAAATCAAGTTTTATTTGTTTGCCGTGTTTTCCTCGTTGGTCAGGTTCTAATATTTGGTTTGCAAGCTTTTCACGTTTCTCCAACACGGTTCTAATTGGACGATCGTTAATATCCAGGGTGTTTTAAAAAAAATTTTACAGACGCGCACAACATTTTCACCTTGTTTAAAAAAATATGCATTATTATTTTGGCGGGGGCCTCTGGTTCCCCCAATACGGACGTATCGATATGTAGGCTCGACGATTTGCATGCAACTGGCAATAAATTGTTGTTTTTCTATGTCTCCAAGTTCCCAGTATGAGTCAAATAAATGTTTTCTTTCGTCCTCGCTAAAATTTTTGAAGCATTCAAATCTACAAGTCTCGGCACATGAAGTTTTAATTTGCCTTTCAGGTCTAATTTTTTTGCTTAGTGTGTTTAATACATAATGTTTTCCACTATTTCTTTTTTTCTTAATAACATTTTGCTTCCACTTTTCTGGCTGTTTTGCCCTTTTTCTGCCTTTATGTAATGGACTTGTTAAAATTAAGGAAGAAATTCCTGTTTGAGAAGTAGATGGGCCAGTTTGTGTATTAAAAAATATATCAGTTCCTTCCTCTGAATTTAAAACATTAGTTTCGCTTTCAGATTGCTCAATTCCATTAGCAGTGTCGCATAAACAATTCTCAAAAAGGGGACGGAATACTGTCCTTGCAGTGGCTGAATGCTTAAGTGTTTCTTCCTTGCTGTCATCGCTACCACTATCATCTTTCGGAGAACTTGGGTTGTATGTTACATCTTTGACGGAATCGTCACAGTCTTCCGAAAACGATGATGAACTAGATGAACAAGAAGAAGATGATGATGTTGACGATGAGGAGTTACTACGGTTGCAATGTTCCATTTTGAGACCACCTAAAAAAATTGCAAGTTTAATTCAAGTGCTGGGAGCTAACATCGATACAACTATCTTCAATAACGACACATTGCCTTATAATATAAACAAAGTTGTTTTAAACTCTCAGTCATTTAATTACAATAATGTCATAAGAGGAAATACTTCAGTTGACGATAATATTTTTTTTTACCAAGAACGGCACATATTGCAGTATAGCAAGTTCGAATCAAGTAAAATATTTCAACAACACTGTCACATTACGAAATAACACACTTTATATGAAATTATCTACATTAAAAGTATCATTACCTTTTCAGGAATAACGTCACAACACAAAATACGCCACTTTTTGCGAAAGCTTAACGATCTTCTCACGATGCCGGCTGTGTTACAACTGAGATATGTCGCTCTTATGAGTAAAAACGGTTGGTTCAAATGAAATAATATAACGGCATATTCTCTGCCCATGTGAAGAGTATTGATGATATTAATATGAAATTTTTACACAATATGAAGCATGATATAACGAATAATTCTGCATCATTAACTCAAAAATCACGTTTTTTGAGTTATGACAGTCTTTTAGTAAAGGAGCGATATCTGACTAAATAAATTTCAAAAATAGATATTATTATAAATAAATAATAAATATTATTATAAATAAATAATAAATATTATTATAAATAAATAAATAAAAATAAAGAAAAAACATAGCCATTTCGCTGATTTTTTCATGTAAAGTGCCAAAACTGGTGATTTATTGAAATGTTTGTATGGGGAACCCCACAGGGGGTTCCAGGGGGTGTGCCACTGGCATGGGTGGGTCAAGCCTCCAAAGTTAGTGGGGGTCGGTCATACATTTGGACTCGATTGGAGCACTCTAAATGGGTCAAAGTGGGATTTTTCAAAATTTGCCCCTACCCAAAAGTTCGACACAAATTGGGGGACATCAGAATTCGTTTTAGAGGTATGGTTCCTTCGGCAAAGTTTCTTATTTTGATCCCTAGAATACGATTTTCACAGAGCATTGAGCGATTTTTAAATCGACCCGCCCTAATACAGGTCCTCCGTCTGCCATCTGCCACCGGTTGGTACAGCGTGGCTTTCCGCTCCGAGAGACCTTTGATTCTATTGTGAAGAATCCAAGGTTCTTGGAGCATTGCTATGTCAAAACCATCCTCCTCCATGCAACGCATCATCATTGCTGATGCTGCCCTACTATGGTGTAGATTGAGCTGACACACCACGAGGTTTTTCTGGTGCGGGTACGGGCCCATTACCCGCCCTGGTGGTTCCTCCCTTGCAGAATTCCCCACCAGCCCCGTACCAGGGGTTTCGTCGAGCTCACCTTGCATCCTTTTGGAATTTGATCAAGGCCGCAGTTGAGTTTCCCCCCTGCCAGCCTGATCGCTTCAATCTCATCCGGCCGGCACCATGCAGTGAACTTGACGCCTCCTTCCTTTGCATCTCCGAACTTCGTTGCATTGCTAACTCTCCATTTAGAAGTGTCCGCAACGCACCGGTTCTTGGTCTGCAACCTCCTAAGGATGACCTCCTTACTTTCGGAAGTACCGTAAACAATGATGAACATCCTTCTAACGTCCTTTAATGCGTATAGTCGGTCGACCCGCAACTCAGCTCCTTCCCATAAGTTCATGAGCTTTGGCACGGCTCGGCACTGCCATACCTTAGATGATGGGTTCTTGCACTTGAGTGCAATAATTCCATCCTCTAAGTTTGCATTGCCAACAAATCCTACATCGCCATCGCTTTCATTGATGGTGTCGAGAGCCTCCAAGAGGGCGGATTTAAAGGCCGCCAACTGAGACTCTCCCAACTGACCATCGATGGAGCAATCAACGATGCCCATTAAGAGGTCCTTTTCCGCTACCGTAGCATAGGATGCACGGCCGCTTCCAATAACCCCTTCCGGGTTGAATTTCCCTCCCGCTTAAGCCTTCGACTTCGCGGACGCAACTCTTTGTGTAGGCAAAGGTTTGCTACCGCTCGGTTTCTGACTATCAGCCCTCCACGATTTCCACTGGCTATCGACTTTTGAGGGTCGTCCACCAACTTCCATCGTCCTTCCTTTATGTGGAAGGCTATCGACCTTTACAGGATGTCCACCTTCATTCCCTGGTGTTGCAGCTTCGACAGGTCTGGCTGACAATTCCCCTCCTTTCAGAGTTTTATCGTCCACCAGGCCCGGCGGGTTACCTTGCGGCTTCCCGCACCCTTCCACGGTTAAATCCTTTTGGGATTCCACCGCTTCGGGACTCGTCCCTACAGCGCACCCTTCCTTTTTGTTTTTTGTTTTTAGGTTCATAAAATATCCCACGAATTGGGGAGAAAAACGGACCGAACGGACAGAGATCCCCATTATCCGCCCTACCCTACTAAAATACAACAGGGAGTGGGCTGCCCTGAGGAGACACCATTCGCGATCTAAAACCCCTAGACCCTGCACCACTGGTGCAATCTCCCTCGGCATGGCGTCTACAACCTTAGAAATGGGAGGGTGACTTTTGGTTCGTTGCTCCACAAAGCCTAACCCAATAGCCATTGTGTCTTTGCAACTTAAGCCCCTACATCGCGTCAAGATTGTCACCCGTGCGTAGAGGCATGTATATGTATATATGTTTATATATGCAGTTATGTATAATATATATTGCCCTACCCACACTACTCCATTGTATATGTATATATGTATAATATAAACATGTATATACATATACATATCAGGGGGAAAACTGCCCTACCCTCACTACGCCCATGTATATGTATATATGTTTATGTATGTATGTATGTATAATATAAACGTGTATATACATATACTTATCAGGGGAGGAAACTGTCCTACCCTCGCTATCCCCATAAATATTTATGTTTCTATATGTATATATGTATGATTTATACATGTATTCGGATGAACGGCTTAAGTGTTTTTCGATGTTTTTTAAAATATTTGTACTACAGCGCCCTCTGGTGTTCAAGATAGAGCCGAGTAGATAAGTCACAAAAACTAACCGTATCCGAAAACCTCTATATACCAATTTTCATGTAAATTAGATAAACGGCTTAGGAGTTTTTCGACGTTTTTAAAATATTTGTACTGCAGCGACCTCTGGTGTTCAAGATATCACAAACAAGATAAGTCCAAAACACTCATCGTATCAGAAAACCCCTCTATTCCAATTTTCATGCAAAACGGATGCGCGATTTAGGAGTTTTTCGAGGTTTTCAAAAATATTTATGCTACAGCGTCTTCTGGTGTTCGAGATAGAACAGAGTAGATAAGTCAAAAAAAAAACTCAGGGTATCCGAGAACCCCTACATACAAATTTTCATGCAAATCAAAGGTTTCGGAGATAAGCTGAAAAAACGAATGCCTCGAACCCTCGTCATTCAAAATATCCAACAGAAAAAAAGAATTTTTTTAAAAAAAAAAAAATGTTTCATGTACAGTTTTTTTTTTTACAATTTTATATATATACTAGCTGAATACCCGGCTTTACCCGGGGGTTGATGTAAATAATTTTTGAATTCATTCGTCGATTTGAAAAAACTTTTCACAAACTATTGAAGGGATTTTGTGTACATCTTTCAAACCGGTAACTTCGGCGAAATAAGCTAAATGTATACACCTAACACCTAAAAATTATGAGAAAAAGTTAGGAAAATCGTAATGTTTGTGATCTTGATTGCTTGCCCATATGTTTATATATGCATAATATATACATGTATAAATATATACATATAAGGGGGACAACTACCGACCTACCCTACCTTCGCTACGCCCATGTATATGTATATATGTTTACGTATATAGATATGTAAATATATACATGTATACACATATACATATCAGGGGGGCAACTTGCCCCTCTGCCCTACGCTCACTACGCTCATGTATATTCATATATGTTTATATGTATAATATATACATATCAGGGGGAAAACTGCCCTACCCTCGCTACGCCCATGTATATATATATATGTGAATTGTATATAATTATTAAAACAAGGTTGAACTTCGTTGTTCGGAGTTATATTTTATTCTAATTGCTTTTGGTTTCTTAAGATTCTAATAGAGTACAATATGAAAGCTTTTGGTGTACCAACAAAAGCTTTACTTAAACTACAGTTATGTTATTGTTTTAGTGTTAGTGCAATGCTAAAGACTGCTGAAAGCTTTACTTAAAACTACAATTATGTTATTGTTGTTTTAGTGCTGCATTGCTAATGCAGCGCTAGAAACTGCTGACTTCGGATTTTTACTTGTGTGAATTTCTTATCTCAGAAATTCACACAGAGTAACATGATGTCACTCCTCCGCGCATAAAAGAATTCGCGACCTCGCGGATTCATTGAACAACTTGAAAAGAATATTTATGTAGCTAAAACAACAACATTGAAACTATGATAGAAATTTTGTTATATATTATTTTTTTTTTTTTTGTTAAATATTTAATGTACTAATTTCATTGCTTTCATATTTAACATTTTTCTCATTTAAATTATTATTATAATTTTTTGACTTAACATAAACATAATATATCGTCAATACTATTACAAGTGAAATAAAAATCAAAGATAAGTAAAAAATTACCGAGTGTACTTTATTTTTGGATTTTATGTTGTCGACATGTAACTTAAGTTCGGTTAATGTAACATTTTCAAATTTAATATTTTTAACTTCCTTTACATATGGTATTATGGATAATGGATTTTCAATATTCTTTATATTAATGTTAATGTTGCCTATCTCAATTTGACAATTATCAAATGTTATAATATTGTTTCCTTTAACATGGAATTTAATATTTTTACAATTTTGTTTTAAATTTGTTTCAATTATATTTTTTGTAATAATAATATTTGGTGGAAAATATTGAATGTTTGATTGGTTATTCTTCTGGTATTCACATTTGGTTTTTAAGTTGTTAAGTAAATTTTTAATACATTCATTTTCTTCGACAATTAGTTTTTTATTTCGAATATTATATAATATTAATATTTCATTAGTTAAAACGAATTCTTGATATGGATCAAATTTCAATTCAAAACCTTGGTTGTTTGGAACTGGGAAAATCTTAATTATTGGAAATGTTTTGATTTCTTGGGGTATGGACATTACAAAATATAAAATTTCTTCCTGCTTCCAAATAGAAGTTTTAATTTCTTCGAATTGATCGGAACTGATTTTACTTATTGTTTCTAAATCAATCAATTTAGAGTTGATTATACCTACTCTAGCTAATTGTAATCCTAATTGTAAATCCTGTACATGTTCTAAAAAGCTTTTAATGTTATTTAAAAAAGAATCTGTAATTAGTTTCATTGTTAGTTTGTTCTGAAGTACGTTTGTTGCATTTTTAAGTTCGTTGAGAATTTTGTTTTCTTCGTTTACATGTTGTATAATTGAGTTTATATCCTCTGTGCTTATTTAATTTTTTTTAATCTCCTCCAACGTGGTTTGTATGCTTTCTTTGTCGCTTTCGTGCCAAACAAAAATTTTAAACCACTTCCTATTGCATTAAAAAGAGCTCTTCTATGTCTAATATGAAACATTTCTTTTTCCTTATTCGCTAAATTCATATATCTTTTAATTAAATTAGTTTGCAGATATTTATTTGCATTATATTCTCGATAAAGTTTTTGGAAGGCTTCTTCTAATTCTGTTTTGTTAATAACTAATATTTTATTAGTAAAATTAGTTGCTTGATTAAATCTGCCTTGTTCAGTTATAAGATATCCGTGGTCACTTTCAATTTTGCTCACTTGAATAGATTGGTTGATCGACTGTGGTATTTGGATTAGTAATAGAAATATTGCTATTATGTGAATTGGAATCTTGATGGTTTTCCTCGGTTTCTCCTTCGTTCCTAGAATGATGAGCAGTATTAATTTTCTTTTTACGCTTAAAATGGGTTTTATATTTTTTGGAAAGCCTGTTCTTAAACTTAACTACATAGTGATCTTCATCTGCATCTGTCGGCATTACATGAACTGGCCTAAATGGATTTGCTTTTTTATCTAATCTCTTCCTTGAGTTTTCTGCGTGAACGAAATTAGTGTCAATATCGTATTCTTTTCGGTTTTTGTTAATGTTTCCTATCCTACGTTCCTTGTCTGCTTGGGTATCTTTTGTTGGCTGATTTTTATTAAAAAATATATTATATGGAGTTTGACCTGTTACTGAATGGGTTATTACGTGGTTGTAAGTGAAAATAGTTTGTTCGATTGCATGGTGTTGAAGTTCTTTATCTTGCGCGGTATTAATGACACGCAATTTTTCATTTAATGTTTTGTGCAATCTTTCGATATCAGCTATACCAGTTTTTCCTGTTGTGATTTCAATTTCTATGTTAATAACATGCAATAACAATAGAGTTCAGCTACTACAGCTATATCGCACTTCCTCAGCATTAACCCATCTAAAGCCACTACCCAGTAATCATTGAAAATATCAATGTTATGGATACCCGTGACCACAAACAAGTTAATGTGGGAAAAATTTACCCACCAATGAATGGGTTGGGCTCAGGGACAACACAAGACGTAACAACTAACCATGCGTATACATAGATCTATTTACACAACTAATTTTAATCTACTTTTGAGTTGACCTTTTGACAAATTAACATCAAAAACGCTACAATTGTTAACAAAGGAACTCATGCGACTTAAAGGAGCAGTAGCCATATAATTTGTTCTACTAAATGGCAAATAAATTAAGTTGTTAGCGTTTCTACTGCTTCTACGGTTAGTGTTAAAATTTATGTGAGAAAGGAGTTCTGGAGAATCGAATACACCTGTTATGAGCTGGTGTAAATATACGATATCTGCCGATTTCCTTCGATCACCTAAAGACTGCATTTTTAATAGTTTTAAACGATCCGCATATGGAGGAAGGTCTAATATGTCAGTTCCACTTAAGCCCCTTAGAGCAAACTGAACAAAACGTTTTTGGATTCTTTCTATTCGATCAACATGCACATTGTAACTTGGGGACCACACTTGACTTGCATACTCTAAGTGAGGACGCACGATTGCATAATACAACGTTGTAGTTGTAATCATGCTATTAAATTCTTTGGCCCAGCGTTTTACAAAACCAAGCATTGAAGATGCTTTTTTACAAATATTATCAATATGAATGTTAAACGATAGCTTAGAATCCATGCATATACCTAGGTCTTTGACGGTGTCTACACGACTCAAGGCAGTATCTTTAATCTTATAATCAAAAATAAAATTATTCCTTTTTCCCGAAAAGGTCATAGTTTGGCATTTATCTGGATTTAAAAACATATTATTTTTAGAACACCAAACTTCAAAGGATTTTAGATCAGACTGGAGTAGATCTGAATTATCTCTAGAATTAATCGTTCTGTATATTTTCATATCATCGGCATAAATAAGCAGATGAGAGTGTTCAATGACGTGAGTTACATCATTGATAGCTAAAATAAACAGAAGAGGACCAAGGTGACTACCCTGAGGAACACCTGATCCAGCAATAAATTCAGAAGACAATGCGCCTCGGAAACGTATTTGATAAGATCGCTCCACCAAATACGATTTAATCCAGTTCACAAAATATTGTGGAAATCCCATTAAGGCTCTTTAACCATTCCTGTAAACTAATATTTATTAGTCCACTATCCTGATCTGTTTTGATTTTTTTGGGAGGACCCATTGAATTAAATATTCTTAACAATGCTCTCTTAGCTTCTAACCAATTTGAATGATCTATTTTTTCCACCATAGCAAACTTTGAAAATATGTCGATGCACGTGAGATATGAACTCTTGTCCCATTTCCATATATCTATAACAAATTTTTCCCTTGTTTCGTAACACGGTGGGGTTATTTTAAAAGGCATTTTTGCTTTGACGTGATCGTTTTTGCATTCATTGCAAATATTACAATTGTTAATTATACCCGATATTTCAGAAACATAATTTGGGTAATAGTATTTTTTTCTGAATTCATATTGTATTTTATCAATGCCTTGATGAAGGCCTTGTAAATGAATATTCAAAATAGTTTCTTTAAAATTGTCATAAGAAACTACATCTTCTAAAATTTTTGTTGCTCTATAGATTCTATTTGCGCGAGTTTGTCTGACTAATCTTGAATAAACGTCTTGGAATTTAATAAAATCTTCATCGCATTCAAAGTAAACACAAGCAGTTCTCCCTGCTAACTTTTCTAAAATAATATTTTTTGCAAATTCTACGGTCATTGCAGAATAATTTATTGTTATTCGCGTGTTTTTAAATATTTTTTGAATATCCTCAATATTGTTCTCAGATTTTTTGAAAACAAATTGCCTTCTAAATGTATTTAAAGGTCTTTCAGAAATTTCAATAAAATCTGCATTATCTTCATCCGCAGAATGAATTGTTGCTTGGTCAGATGCTATTTCATTATTATGACAACATTCTATTTTTACTCTTGACAGTGCATCTGCCACATGATTCTCTTTTCCCGGAATGTATTTAATATCAAAATCATACTCATTTAATTTAATTTTCCAACGTTGAAGTTTTGCGTTGGGCTCTTTTAAATTATGAAGCCACTGTAAAGGCCTATGATCGCTATTGATCAGAAACTTTCTTCCGTATAAGTAAGGCCGAAAATATTTCGTTGCCCACACAATGGCTAATAGTTCCTTTTCTGTGGTCGAATAATTAATTTCATGCTCATTACATGTACGACTGGCAAAACAAATAGGGTGTCCGTCCTGGCTTAAAACTGCTCCCATTGCGAAATTTGATGCGTCAGTTGTGAGCACAAATTTCTTATTATAATCGGGATACTTCAAGATCGGATCATTTATTATCAAAGTTTTAATCGTTTCTACTGCTTTAACATATTCGCTGTCAAAGTAGTTAACTTTTCCACCCTTTTTTAGACATTTGGTCAAAGGTTTAGTTATAAAAGCAAAATTTTTAATAAATTTTCTATAAAAACCTGCCAGTCCTAAAAACTGTTTGATTTCCTTTTCTGTCTTTGGAGTGGGAAACTTTTGAATTGCTTCAATATTTTTCAGGATTGGGCTTAATGCCACTCGGTGTAACAATGTGTCCTAAAAATGAAGTCTCTCTTTTCAAAAACTCACACTCACACTTGGAAAACTTTGTTAAGAGATATCATATGTTCCTGAAGTGATGTGCTAAATATGATAACATCGTCAAGATATACCATGCAGTCATTTCCTACTAAGTCACCTAAAACCGAATTCATTAACCTTTGAAAGGTTGCTGGGGCATTTTTAAGCCCAAACGGCATTCTTGTGAATTCGTAGTGCCCATCTTGTGTGGAGAAAGCTGTTTTTGCGCGACTTTTTTCATCAACTTCAACCTGGTGGAATCCTTTTGCAAGGTCCAAGGTTGTGAAATATTGCGAACGCCCAAGTTTCTCTAGAATATCGTCGATATTCGGGATAGGGAATCTATCATCGATTGTGATGTCATTTAGCTTTCGATAGTCGATCACGATTCGCCACTTCTGTTTATGGGAAGCATCCATTTTCTTGGGTACAACCCATAACGGAGCAGAGTATGGAGATTGGCTGTGGCGTATAATTCCCCGATCTAGCATTTCTCTTATCTGTCGTTTTACTTCAGTTTTATGAACCTGAGGATAACGATAAGATTTTGAAAAAATTGGGTCTTCATGTTTAGTTACTATTTTATGCTTTATAGCGCTTGTTAATGTCAATTTGTTTTCATCCATGTGAAAAAGATTTTCATAGTTTTTTAAAATTTTGTCTAGTTCTAGTTTTTCTTCTTTGTTTAAGTGGTCAGTCCGAAATATTTTACTGTTATCCTCAATTAATAGGTTAGCTTGATTCAATTTTAATTTATAGTCTTCCTCTTCGTTTGTCAGCTTGAAATTAAAAAATTTATGGTTTAATTCGATAAAATTGTCTTCATAATCAATTCTTGCTCTTAAAACCTTGAGTATATCATGTCCGATCAATCCTTCAAAATTTGTCGAAAATTTATAAACGTAAAATTTTAAATATCCTTTTATGAGGGTGGGTTCGTTAAGGTACTGAGCGTTGTTCAGAATTACATTTCCTTTAATCGTTTTAACTTGAATTGGTTCTACTATTTGGATAGACGATTCTAAAATATTGGGATTTATTAAACTGATTGACGATCCTGTGTCTACAAGGAAGGTAATTTTTTTGTTTTTAATTATTAATTCAATGGCTGGTAATTTGGATCCGAAGCATTTAAACGAAAATTTTCATCAACTTGCATTGGTTGGGGTGCTCCATATCGCCTAATGCGAGACTGGTTGGAGTCATTTTCTATTTGTCTTTTAAAGGGCGGGAAGTTATTTGAGTTTTGTTGATATTGAGCCTGATTTTGGTTAAAATAAGGATTGTAATAACTTGGCCGAAATTGAGGTTGATAATATTGATTTGCTTGAGGTTCATATTTTAAAAATGAATTACTTCTTGAATTTAAATGATTTTTCGGATAGGCATCAGAACTAACTTTTTCGTATTCATTATTTTCCCGTAATATTTTTATTGCTGATTGAAAACTTGACACTAAATTTGCATTTAGGAGCGCTGTTAAATGGTTAGGTAATTCTTTTTTTAAGACACTAAGGCTTGTTGTATCTGCTTCACTATTTCAAAAATTTTTCTTTGTCGGAAGTTCTGAACTTAATTTAATACTATCTTTGATTCTACACAACAAATAATTTATATCATCACAAAGCTTTTTCACATTATTCTTAAATTGAATAGTGTTGAGCTCTCAAATAAGCGTCGAAACCGGTGTGCACTCACCAAAGTTATCGATGAGTACCTTCTTTAACGAGGTCCAGTCTTCCGGTTGCTCCCTTCTTATAGTGTCTAGGGCTGGGCCGCTAAGTGCTCTTTGTATCATGTTGAAGTATAACAATTTCTCCTCTTCGGTTTGTAGTTTTATTGTTTTGATGACTGCTTCTACATCACTGATGAAGCATGCTAGCATCGCCTTGTTGCCATCGAATTTTCGAATTAATTTAAAATTTTCCATTGTAAAATTTTTGTCCATGTTGTTGTTTGTCAGTTGCAATGATGAAAACTGCTTAATTAGATAAGTATCTTCACTGTTGTTTTGAACTGACATTAATTTATTTATCTTTAATTGATGTTTCTTTTATTTTTATTGAAAATAAAACTTTAAATATATTTTAAGATTCGTTTACGGATATCTTTTCGCGATATCCTACCGACTGCGCCAATTGTATATAATTATTAAAACAAGGTTGAACTTCGTTGTTCGGAGTTATATTTTATTCTAATTGCTTTTGGTTTCTTAAGATTCTAATAGAGTACAATATGAAAGCTTTTGGTGTACCAACAAAAGCTTTACTTAAACTACAGTTATGTTATTGTTTTAGTGTTAGTGCAATGCTAAAGACTGCTGAAAGCTTTACTTAAAACTACAATTATGTTATTGTTGTTTTAGTGCTGCATTGCTAATGCAGCGCTAGAAACTGCTGACTTCGGATTTTTACTTGTGTGAATTTCTTATCTCAGAAATTCACACAGAGTAACATGATATGTCACTTGTGTATATATGTATGACATATATGTTACATGTATTCGGATAAACGGCTTAGGAGTTTTTCGACGTTTTTGAAAATATTTGTAGTACAACGCCCTCTGGTGTTCAAAATAGCACAAAAAGGATAAATCCAAAACACTCACCGTATTAGAAAAACCCCTATATTATAATTTTCATGCAAATCGGATGCACGGTTTAGGGGTTTTTCGAGGTTTTTCAAAGTATTTGTACTACGACGCCCTCTGGTGTTAGAGATAGAACAGAGCAGATACATCATCAAATCTTACCGTATCCGAAAATATCTATATACAAATTGCAATCATGCAAATCGGATGAATGGTTTCAGAGATAAGCTAAAAAAAAGAATGCCTGGAACGATAGCAGCGCCCCCTGTCGGGTCCAACCTTTTGTACTGGATAAAAAGTAGCCTATATGTTGACCGGGGATATAAGGAATCTGAATGTCAAGTTTCATTTAAATCCATACAGTGGTTTCGCGTGATGATTTAACAGACAGACAAATTAAAACTTCAAAAATGCGATTTTCGGACTCAGCGTCATTCAAAATGTCCATCGCAAAAGGAATTTAAAAAAATATTTCATGCAAGATTTATTTTTTTTTTAATTTTATATATATATATACGTATATATATATATATATGCAAGCCATATGCCATATGCAAGCAATAGAATATGTTCAGCTTTTAAGTAGCGTTTCACGACGTGTTACCGACAAAAATCGCGAAAGGGTTATGGCATCGATAAGAAGAAAGTAAGAAAGATTTACAGAACTTATGAATTTCTTTCAAAAAAATATTAAAAAAAAAAAATTTAAATTAGTGGTATTTATGTTATGATAAATTTCAATTCCCGTTTTAATTGTATTTTAATTGCATAAAAGTACATTTTTATAAATAAAAAAAAACGATTTTTTCCTTAAAATAGAAAAGATAACCAAAAAATTATATTGTAGCGCCCGCTGGCGATTGCCATAGAAAAAATAAATAAATAAAATAGATTCCTCATCTAAAACACCCCCATGACAAGTTTTTAAAAAAAAAATGAATAAAATTTTTAATCTTATTTGTATAAGAATGTATGTTTTTTCGACTTGCAAGCTTAAACAAATTTTCGGGCAGCTCGATATTGACTTTAGACCAATGGTTTTTTGGGCAAAGTTTCTTAGATTTACCCGTAGATTTCTATTTTGCTATACTATTTGTTGCCAAAAAATTTGGCTCGGCCTAATATATATTCATGTGTATATGAATTGGTTTTTTTTATGTGGTACCCGGTAAATTTTTTCGTATGATGTAAAACTAAATCAAAAAAAGAAATTGGTGTACCTAGGACCACGGGAACCCGTGCCGACTTGCATCGGTACATGTCAGTACTTGGTTATATGGGCAAAATATGCTAATTTTTTCAAAAAGCCAAGATAAATTTTGTATAAGTGTAAATTTTAAAAAAGCTGGTTCGCGGCTCGTTTTCTATTTAATTTTTCTTTAAAATAAGCTATCAAACATTAAAATTGGACGAAAACCTCCAGAGTTGTGATTTTTTACTGTTCGAAAAGATCTCCTTTTTGTTCTTGTTGTATTTAAAAAAATCCAACTTTGAAAAAATTGCAATGAAATCTTAAGGAAATATTTTCTTAAACTATACCAAATGAAGATAAAAAAAATTGTGTAATTATGTTGAATAACCTGGTCGTTATGAATTGTACCGTTACCTTGTAAATTTGAGTTTTTTAGATTTTTTAATACAACAGGAACAAAAAGGAGTTTTTTTTTCGAAAAGTAAAAAATCAGTTCTAGTAGTTTTCGTCCAATTTTCATGTTTGGTAGCTTATTTTAAAGAAAAGTTAAATAGAAAACGAGTTGCAAACCAGCTTTTTAAAAATTTGCACTTATACAAAAGTTATTTGGGTTTTTGGAAAAAAATAGCACATGTACCGCTGCAAGTCGGCACGGGTTCCCGTGGCCCTAGGTTCACCAAATTTTTTTAACATTTGTTTCAACATCATACAAAAAAAAATTAAGGGGTATCACATAGAAAATAACAACTTCGACTTTTTTGGGACACCCTAATGTATATATTAGATGGCTTCAAGGTTCCATACATATTATTACTATATATATATATGGATGTCATAATTATGTGTAAGAAAACAAAAAATCGAAACGTTCTAAAAACTCGAAGGGCGCCGCTATACAACGTGATTTTAATGAACTAATAATTTAATGTTTCTGTAGTCCTGTACTTCATTGCATGAAGGGTTGCACTGCATTCACTAACTGCAACTTCGCTTATAATCTTCAACTAATAAAACTACATGTAAAAATATATCAAATATAAAAAAATTTTACTTTTTGAGCTAAATATAAGTTTTAAATTGATCTAATGAAAATTTAATGCTTTATAATTAAATTTTTTAAAAAATTAAAGCGATACAAAAACTGTTTTTTAGCATACTTTTATGTAAAATTGTTCGCAGAACTGAAATTGCCATTGGATTTTTTTTATGCAGAAGTTGTACGTTCTTGTCAAAGGTACGGTTCAAAATCAATACAAAAATTTCTAAACTCTTGAAACGATATGGGTTTTAAGGTCAAAGGTTTATTGTATAAAAATCCATTGGCATATTTTAGCTCAGCGAACAATTTTACATAAAAGTTTATCATAAAAAAACTTTTTGTATCGCTTTAATATTTATAAAAATTTAAATATTGGACATTTTTTTTAACTCACATTATGACACCAGGGACTGAATCGCGGCTTCCGTGAACGTGCAACTCGTCACGTAAAATTGTGTTAATAGAATAGAATTCAATGACGAGTTGATGCAATTTTGTGACGAGTTTTACGTTTCCGGAAGCGGCGATTCAGCTACAGGATTCATATTCTGCCCGTGCAGGCAGGAAGGTTCTGAAATATATTAGTAAAATTAACCCATCTTATATACAGGGTGTCCCACAATTGAAATTACGGAGCTGAAAGGTTATGCCGAGCTGAGCAAAAAATCGTATCGGAGGGGAGGTCTATTTTCACATTTTTAGGAGCTACAGGGTTAATTAATATTTCACGACTTTGATTCACGTTATTGTTTCTGGCAGAAAAGCTAACCTACACAAAACTTATTTTGATGGCTCATTTCAAAGGCAATGCAATCACCTTTCCAACGGTATATCAACAAACCCCACCAACTTAACCGTTACCGAGCTGTGATCGTGTGAAGATGAAATCAATCGGTTTAAACTACCAAATGTCAACATTGAGTGCAAATTTCTCAAAACCTGCTGCCGATGCATTTACATCTACAACAGTATCAGAATAACCAAAGAGATCTGAATTTGCATTTAAATCTCCTACAACTGCTACTGCATCAACAACAAGCAGTAGTAACTTCAAATATTGGCAATCCTACCGGCGACACCACGAACGCAATATAAACTGCCCGACAAACAGCAGCCGCAAATAATGTACTACTACCATCAGTAACAACAAACTCGTCACCACAATTAACAACGACAATAGTTACAACAAGAACAACGGCGTGACTAGCGACGGTTCCTTCCACTTAAATAAACCAAACCGAATCAGGTTACGCTAAATCAGCAGCAGCGACAACAACAACAACATAAGCAGCACCAACAGGAAAAAAACAAATTTTTGAAATTATAAAAAATTTGTAAAATTTTCGACATTTTATAAAAATTTTTTTTCAGGTTGCTTTTGTTAATTTAGCTTTCACACGAGGTACACATCGTAGTTTTATGTAACGAACTTAGTACAATTGGGTAGGAA
The DNA here is from genome assembly GCA_914767935.1 of Coremacera marginata. NCBI lineage: Eukaryota > Metazoa > Arthropoda > Insecta > Diptera > Sciomyzidae > Coremacera > Coremacera marginata. Next base: position 104,690,342 of record OU612046.1, read on the forward strand.
GAATCCAATTGTACTATTTTCGTAGGCATTACACTGCTCTAGGGAATTAATAGGTACACAAAATTGATTAGGTAAACAAAAAATAGGACAGAGTAATATATTAAAAAAAATGAGTACTGTACACAGCCCCACCCAACCCTCCCACACCCCCACCCCCTTTTACACTTCCAACCCAATTACACATCCCCCTCATTGCGGCGAAGGTGACCATCACCCGTCTCTAATCAACCTACAATCCGAATTTGTCAACCCGTTCGATGCTCCAATGCATCACGAGATGCTTGCGACAGCAGTGAAATTACCCCAATTTTAAAATTCATGTTCCGACGCATGGTTCGCCCATGCAGATATACAATTTCAAGCGAAGGGAATTTCTGCTGACAATACAATGTATGAATATCTCGTAACCGCTCTACCTCAAGACGTCATAATAAAAATGCTTGATTTCATTCAAAAACCCCTTTCAAACCTATATGATGGGTTAAAAAGAATTTTGATTGACCTACACTCTTTGAGCGAGACCAAGAGGTTCGATAACATTTTTTCTTGAACCAAGTTGGGAGACCAAAAACACTCAATTCTACATGTCACTTACTTACTTAGGTGGCCGTAACAACCCGTGTCTGGGTTTCGGCCGACCTCATCAGCTCTCGCCAGGTGCCTCTGCTTTGCGCGCGCCTTCTGCGGTTAGGGTTTCCTCAGGCTGGTCCATCCATCGGAGGCATGGTCTCCCTCGTCGTCGTTGACCAGCGACCCTCACCTCGAGCACCTTTTTCGCTGGAGCTTCGTTGTCCATACGATGGACATGACCCAGCCAGCGTAGTCGCTGCACAGTTATACGCCGAACTACGTCAATGTCTTCGTAGAGCTCATACAGCTCGTGGTTCATTCGGATGCGATAGTCATCGCCGACTCGAATAGGACCGAAGATTTTGCGAAGAACTTTTCTCTCGAACACCCCCATAGCGGCTGCGTCAGTTTGCGAAACAGCCCATGCCTCAGCGCCATAAAGCAGCACAGGTAGAACGAGCGTCTTGTAGAGTGTTAGTTTTGTCGATCGAGAGAGGGCTCTGGAACATAGTTGCTTACTGAGCCCGTAGTAGCACCTATTAGCAATTATTGTTCTTCGCTTTATCTCCAGGCTGACTTCGTTGTTGTTATTAATTCTACAGGTCACTACTGTTATCAGCCGGATCATCAGTCGATAGCGACTTAATATATAAAATTTGGCTTCGTAAACTTCCCAAAAGTCTAAATATAGCTTTGACCAGCTCGAGTCAGAGAGCACTAGACGAGCAACTAAAACTCGCTGACAACCTATGGGAAGTCATATCAGAATCTGAAGTCGCTTCTGCCCTTTGCGTGACAAAACCATTCAAAAATTCAAAATAAGCGATGGTTGCACAATCTTTCGCAGAGGTAACTTCCAAGATTTAGGACAATTTTAATAAATTGGCAATTGAGGTCCAAGAGTTAAAGAACGAACGATATCGTAACCGTTCAAACTCGAGAGAGACAAATTACAGAGGTTTTTCAAGACGTAGATCCCCGTCAAGAAGTGTACCTCGACAAAGTTCTGCCAACTGGGTATGTAGATACCATTTTAGATTTGGTACGGCAGCTAAACGATGTGAACAATCATGTTCATACCATCAAAACGATACACAACACAACACAATACGACAAACTAAGTGATTCCATCATTGCGACGGCTAATGAGGGAAGTCAGACAACACTTGTCGTAAATAAATAGGCGGCGTTATTTATTTACGACAATGACAATCACATAAAATTTTTGAACAACAGTGGCGCAGAAGTTTCAGTACTTCCAATAAGTAAATTCAAAGCCAACAAGCAAAATTCAGATTTAATCCTCAAAGCTGCGGACGGTAGCACCATTTCAACTTACGGCAAGAAATTATTAAACATTAACTTAAAACTGAGACGCGATTTTCCTTTTACATTTATACTAGCAGACATTATTATTCACACCAAACAACGTATATACTTAAAAACTTTCCATCTCTTACATCGGAACCCGACTACAACAAAACAGTTAAACACAAAACTAAACATCACATAACTACAGAAGCACAGTTACATTTTTCGAAACTAAGACTTTTAGATTGGACCTTATCAGTGTGGCTTTCGACCTGGTAAGTCCACCATAGACCAGATTTTCACGCTACGACAAATCCTGGAGAAAACCCACGAAAATCAAATTGACACACACCATCTCTTTGTCGATTTTAAAGCTGCGTTCGATAGCCCGAGAAGGGATTGCCTATAAGCAACAATGTCTGAGTTCAGTATACCTGCAAAGTTGATTAGACTTTGCAGAATGACGTTGAGCAGCACACGTAGCTCCGTCAAGGTAGGAAATGACCTCTCCGAAACCTTCAATACCGAAAGAGGTTTCAGGCAAGGCGATCCACTGTCTTGCGATCTCTTTAACATCATCATGGAGGGGATCGTACGAAAGGCCGGTGTGCATCGTAATGGCATCATTTTCTATAAAGGTCCTTGAAATCCATCCAGCTCCTTGCGTACGCTGATGATATTGATATTGTCGGCAAAACCAAGAAAATGTTACCGCTGCTTTCGCCGCTATCGAAAAGAAATCAGCCAAAGTGGGTTTATCGATAAAGGAGTGTAAAACAAAGTATATGCTGTCTACAAACAAGGGAGCGCGGCGCTTAGACTCCCACGTTTCATCCGGCAGCTATAACTTTGAAGTAGTCAAGGAGTTCGTTTACCTTGGCACCGCCATTTTTACCAACAACGAAATCAGCCTGGAGATAAAGCGAAGAACAATAATTGCTAATAGGTGCTACTACGGGCTCAGTAAGCAACTAATTTCCAGAGCCCTCTCTCGATCGACAAAACTAACACTCTACAAGACGCTCGTTCTACCTGTGCTGCTTTATGGCGCTGAGGCATGGGTAGTTTCGCAAACTGACGCAGCCACTCTGGGGGTGTTCGAGAGAAAAGTTCTTCGCAAAATCTTCGGTCCTGTTCGAGTCGGCGCTGACTATCGCATCCGAATGAACCACGAGCTGTATGAGCTCTACGGAGACATTGACGTAGTTCGGCGTATAACTGTGCAGCGACTACGCTGGCTGGGTCATGTCCATCGTATGGACGACGAAGCTCCAGCGAAAAAGGTACTCGAGGCGAGGGTCGCTGGTCAACGACGACGAGGGAGACCATGCCTCCGATGGATGGACCAGCCTGAGGAAGCCCTAACCGCACTTGGTGTATCCGATTGGAAAAGGCGCGCGCAAAGCAGAGGCGCCTGGCGAGAGCTGATGACGTCGGCTGAAACCCGGACACGGGTTGTTACGACCACCTAAGTAAGTAAGTAAGACTTTTAGACACAAACAAGTACAAAATTGTCAAACAAGAATTCGACTTTCTAGTCAAAGCAGGCAGGCATCTGTTCCATCCGACTCCATGTCAGCTTCTCCTCTACATCTAGTACCTAAAAAAGATGCAAATGACCGGAAACCCTGTGTCGACTACAGAGACTTAAGGCTATTACAGTTACAGACCGCTACCCTTTGCCACACATACACGACTTAGCTATTAACTTAAACAACAAGAATATTTTTTCTAAATTAGACTTACAAGGAAAGGTCCCCAGGTGTCACTCACCGATTTCAATAATTTTTGGATATGTGATAGAGGACGAAAATCTAAGGTCGACGTATTTTTTTATACGTGCTCAATCGATAGTTTACGGTTTCAAAATGACGTTTTAAAATCAGCGAAAATTTCGTTTTCTTGCCACAATTTCACTATTTTCCATAGAAATATATACAAATTTGGTATCAAACGAAAGGTATTTTAAAGCCACACATGATGGCATCAATTTTGAAGAAATACATTTCATTGTAATTTTGTTGTTGTAATTTTTAACAGTATTTAGTCGATATCATAAGGAGCGCATTTTCGAAATTGTTTCATTTTCATTTATATTTGATTTAAGAGAATTCTAAAAGTTACCTTTTTGTTTTTTTAAATTTTTAAGTGTTATGTTATGTATTTAATCGGCCTTTTTTTTTTATTGTGTAATTAATTGAAAATTGGGCTTTGGCCGTGCATTGAAAGATTTTTATCTTTTTAAAAATTTATTTCGCTATATTTCGACTCTCGCTGAGCGTCATCATCAGGCTAGAAAAGATAAATACTTAATGTATATTACACAGTTTAACAAATAAAATTCACATAAATATACCATTAATATTAACACCGAACTTCACATAAAAACATCAAGAAATTTCAAACATTAAATATTAAAATAATTTAATTTGTAAAATTAATATCGATTTGAAGCTTGCGCGTCTGTCATCTTTCACTGTTTTTATGTTTTATTAAATATTTGTAAATATGAGCGCAGTTGTCCGTGTCAGTTTTGTAGTTCAGGCGTATATTTGTTGGTGTATTAATAATGTGGAGCATCTCTATCGTGTACCGTCTCGCGTAATTTTTCTCCTGCTGCAGTATTTGTGTATTTTCAAAATCGGGAGAGTGACCGCTCTGAAGACAGTGGGCCGCAAGTGCTGTTTTGTGTTCATGAGAAGATTTAAGGTCCGATTTGTGTCCTGAATGTCTTGTTTTAAGTTTTGATTTTCTTGTACCAACATATACTTTTTTGCATATGTTGGACTCGTCACCCTTGCATTGTATTTCGTAGATTAAATCGCATTTGTCCATATCATCTGTTTTGCTTTTAATTCTGCTGTGGAGAATTTTTAATGGGTTATTTGTTTTTGGTGCAAGTACGTAATTGTTATTGTTGTAAATATCTGGTTTTTTAAATTTCTCAGTGAAACCAGGTACGTATGTTATTCCTTTGTTTATTTTGGGTTGTGAAATTTGTTCGCTGTCAGTATACGTATAATTGGTGTTATTGTTATTATATATTTTTAATAGTCGGTTGATAGTGTGTTGTGGGAAATCGTTGTAGAGCAGTATTCGCTTTATCCGTTTTATATTGTCATTGTGGAAGATTTCATCGCTAATATTAAAAACCCTGCGAATGAAGTTGTTAGCAGTGTGTTGAAAATAATTTTTCTGGGGTGTTTGGAATGGAAATTTATTAATCTTCTAGAAGCCGTAGGTTTCTGGTACCAGTTCGTTTTCATAATGTTGTTGTTTCTGATAATTATAGCGTCAAGGTATGGTAATTGTCCATCTTGTTCCTCCTCTTCGAGAATTTTATGTGGCCATTGCACTTGTTTAATGCCGTTTAATGTGTTGTCTATTTCATTTGTTTTGACTATGGCAAATATGTCGTCTACATATTTAGTAAGCAGTCTAGGTTTTTGATTCGTGTTGTCCATGAATTTATCCAAAATATCCTCCATTACAATGTTTGCAATTATTGGTGAAATCGGCGACCCCATTGGCATCCCTTTTAATTGGCAGTAAACTTTGCTATCGTATGCAAAGTAATTATTTTCTTTAATACAAAATCTAAGTATTTCTATAAAAAGCTTTTTTGGAATATTTGTTTGTTGTTCGATTTTGTCCCACTGTCGCTCAATTGTTTTGATAGCAAGCTCTACCGGTATGCTCGGAAAGAGGTGAAGTTCGGTGTTAATATTAATGGTATATTTATGTGAATTTTATTTGTTAAAATTTCCCACAACACACTATCAACCGACTATTAAAAATATATAATAACAATAACACCAATTATACTGACAGCGAACAAGTTTCACAACCCAAAATATACAAAGGAATAACATACGTACCTGGTTTCACTGAGAAATTGAAAAAATCAGATATTTACAACAATAACAACTACGTACTTGCACCAAAAACAAATAACACATTAAAAATTCTCCACAGCAGAATTAAAAGCAAAACAGATGATATGGAGAAATGCGATTTAATCTACGAAATACAATGCAAGGGTGACGAGTCCAACATATGCAAAACATATATAAAAAAGTATAAAACTTAAAACAACACTTTCAGGACACAAATCGGACCTTAAATCTTTTAATGAACACAAAACAGCACTTGCGGCCCACTGTCTTCAGAGCGGTCACTCTCCCGATTTAGAAAATACAAAAATACTGCAGCAGGAGAAAAATTACGCGAGACGGTACACGATAGAGATGCTTCACATTATCAATACACCAACAAATATACGCCTGAACTACAAAACTGACACGGACAACTGCGCTCATATTTACAAATATTTAATAAAACATAAAAACAGTGAAAGATGACAGACGCGCAAGCTTCAAATCGATATTAATTTCACAAATTAAATTATTTTAATATTTAATGTTTGAAATTTCTTGATGTTTTTATGTGAAGTTCGGTGTTAATATTAATGGTATATTTATGTGAATTTTAGTTGTTAAAACTGTGTAATATACATTAAGTATTTATTTTTTCTAGCCTGATGATGACTCTCAGCGAGAGTCGAAGTATAGCGAAATAAATTTGTTAAAAAGATAAAAATCTTTCAATGCACGGCCAAAGCCCAATTTTCAATTAATTACATTTTTAAGTTTTTATATTAAAATTTTCTTTATTAAAATATGCATTTATTTTTTTAAAAAAAAATTTTTTTTTAAAGTTGAAGACCACAATATGGGTATCAAAAATTTTGTTTTTTTTCCAAATTTCCGTATTGGAAAAGAGTATTGGGATTTTTTTTTTCAAATACATTATTTTGGAATCTATACTCTTTTATAAAAATTATATAAATAACATTTTTAAAAAAATTAATTTCATCAAAAAAATCGAAAGGGTACACCCTTGTTTTTTTATGATAGAAATAGTAAATAAATTTTTATTTAAAACTGAATCTATTATTGCTAATAAATGTCTTGCCATGTGAAAGACAGTTTAAAATGCAATTTGTAGTTTAAATTATTTTTACAACAAAAACAAATTTTACGTAATTTTTTGAGGACACATTGAATATTTGGGCTTTTTTTTTGAAAAAAATTAAAAATACAAATATACAGTAATTGGTATTGTTAAAATATTTTTTGGCAAGTACTTTTATTAAACTTTATAACAAAAAAAAAAAAAAAATTTTGTGAAATGTGTTGAAAACTAACGGAGATATTTACATAGAAAGTCATATTTTTAAATTTCCGATGGTTTTTTCTCATTCCTTCGAGCAAACAAGTTAAAAGCACAAAGTTGTATAGAAGCCCTGTTAAATATAAACTTTTCCGATCAAATATTTACACATAAGGAAATTTGGAGAAAAAACAAAATTTTTTAAACCCATATTGTGGTCTTCATCTCTTTCAAAATAAAAATTTTTTTAAGAAAGAAATGCAGATTTTGGTAAAGAAAATTTTAACATAAAAATTTAAAAATTTAAAAAAACAAAAAAAAGGTAACTTTTAGAATTCTCTTAAATCAAATATAAATGAAAATGAATGATATCGAGTAAATACTGTTAAAAATTACAACAACAAAATTACAATGAAATGTATTTCTCCAAAATGGATGCCATCATGGGTGGCTTTAAAATACCTTTCGTTTGATACCAAATTTGTATATATTTCTATGGAAAATAGTGAAATTGTGACAAAAAACGAAATTTTCGCTGATTTTAAAACGCCATTTTGAAACCGCAAACTATCGATTGAGCACGTATAAAAAAATACGTCGACCTTAGATTTTTGTCCTCTATAACATATCCAAAAATTATTCAAATCCGTGAGTGACACCTGGGGACCTTTCCTTGTTAGTTAGAGCATACCATCAAATTCCTATGGCCACTACAGACATACACAAGACCGCAATCACTACACCATTCGGAATGTTTGAGTTCTTGAGAATGCTGTTTGAAAAATAAAAAAAAAGGAAATGGCCATTTTAGCCCTTGAAAGGACTTTGATCGAGCTTCTTATGATCAATTTGTTGTGTGTGTTCTGAAATGTTTGAACACAAATGATCAAGAACTGGACCTATATGTTCTATGCCGACTCCGAACGGCTTATGTTCTCAAGAATCTTTTCATGGCAGTTTTTACTCTGAGGTTTGCCATTGCCTGCAGAGAGGTGACGCACACTGGTTCAGCTTCATACGATTGGTGGCATTAAATATAAGGAAACATCGTAAAGCCTTGAATTTTGGTATGGGCTAATATTTGGTTATTATAAAAAAGTGCTGCAAATATGAAAAAATCGGAGCACAACCACGCCTACTTCCCATATAACACAAAAGTTAAAAATCATTGTAGAGTCACAATTTTTGGCTCATTGCAAAAACGTGTTTTGCGTGTTTTTTATTTGATTTAAATATAAATAAAATGCAGCCCATATTCAATGAAAATATCTGTAAATAAATTAAAGAATATATTAAAAAAATTTAAAACAAAGTAATTCGTGTACCTTTATTAACATAACAAATTTTTTACTTCATCAGAAAATTCCAATATATCCTTCTTGGGGTGGTTACGGTTTGAATTTATATATGGATCTGAAGACGCTAATAACACATGCATTACATCTTCATTTGTTGATATGCGATCCGTTTTTCTGAAGTGGCTTAGGCGATAACTTCTGTAATCTTTATTACGAGCTTCCTGAGCTTCCTCCGACAACATGCCAAGTGGCAATATTGCTGCTGACACAATTTTACTCCCATGAATTAGTACTTTGTGTACAGTAATAGGCATATAGTACCAGCTGTAGAGTTCTATATATCGTTCTGCAGTGTCCAAACAATAAACTTTAAATTTTTCAGCATCTATTTCAAAATCACTATTTATAACAGTTAAAATTAATTGTACTAAAGCGATGAATTAAATTTTCATCAACACCAAGAACATCTGCCGTTATGGAAGGATTTGCAAAAAACGTTGAGAAGTATTGCCATCGTTCGTTGAGCCCATTCCTTGTTTAACCATATTCACATTTATGCCTAGAACCGATTTCAAATTTCTTTGTATTTCCGCTTTTGCTTTTTCTCTTTCATGTTTTGTGTCTTTACTAACTCTCCACTTTTAAAAACTTTTGTTGTATGCTATATGCAATATGCACTCCATAAATTTTTATCCTCGCATGTAAAGGGGAAATTGTTCTTAATACTTCCAAATTGTTAATTTCGCTAGGCTTACATTGACATATAAAGCATTCAGACATTCCTGATGTTTGTGTGATTACATGCGCAACCTTTCCATCAATCATGGTTAAAATAGGTGTATGCAAAATTTCAAAGCTTTTGTCATAAATATTAACAACAGTTTTTTTCAATTCTTTATTTTCATTTTGTACCTTTTCAACTTCTTCAGAAATAACATTTGCTGTTACTTTTACAAATTGAAATTTTATTGGCCTACAAAAAGTTGTTGATGATGGCCTTGTATTTCGCCAGTAATCATTTGTGCCATCAATACATTTCAAATTGAGAGGAATAATACTTGCCAAAAATATATTTTTGTCATTTAAATTGGGATCATTGAATTTTTGATGGTATTCGCTATGTCCCGAAGATCCATCACAACCCAATTTAGAAATTAGTTGTAGTTGGTTTGGAAGTACCTCTGTCTCAGCTTTCGTTTTCGCCTTCAATATTCTGGATACAGTATGATCGAGTAAATCTCGAATACTGACTTTACTACAGTTCTCCTGTACTTCCAAATTTTTAGGATAACATTCCTTTTTAACACTAAGAACTTGATGGTATGAGGGGAAAATATCACATCCAATTTCTTTGGCACTCCTTCTTAATATTTGATACTGATGTTTTGATAAACAAGCATCAATAATGAGGCTTAGTGCTTTTTCTGCACTAAACATTTTTGAAAATTGTTCATCCTTATTAATTTTTTTTGCAGCTGATGCAATAAGTTCTGCCGAATTACTATCACATAACTGCTGTACTTTACTCCTTTTAGCACGAGATTGGCAAAGTTCAAAAGCTTTAGAAGGGCGACCACTTTTGACTTCATGGGAACACATCGGTTTATTATACTCTGACAAATCTTCACCAAAACAATACATATTTTCCAACCAAACTTCAAACAAAATCTGTCTTTCATACGTTTTGCACTAGCCCACTTAGTTTTTAGTTTTGGTAAAAATTGTTTATTTAAAAATGTTTTAAATTTATCTACGTTAATAATTTGTATTATTTGTTAATATAATATCGCAAACTACATCAATGTTCTTATCACAATCTAATAAAACATCAAAAATTTCATAAGATAACTGAAGATTATCCATATTCAATTATTTCTTTTTCTATTTGTCACTTCAAAAACAATAAACTGATTAGCTTTAATCATTTAAACACAACTAATAATCACATGTGATAAAAAATTGAAAACAATAAACTAATAACTTATAATCACAAAAACAATGCAACAAATAATCGCAGATGATTCAAAAGAAAATGGGAAGAATTTATGTTAGTAGCAAGTGTTACTAAGTGCAATAATTTCTTTTATTTTATTAGAAACTACACATTTTTAAACTTGTGTCTTGCTGTTGCTTTTTGTGTGTTTTTTTTTTACAACAAAAAAGCGAAACAACAAAGCAAGCAAGAAAAAAAAACCAAAAAAAAAACAAACAAAATAATTATGACAAGCTTTAATTTAATATAAGTCTCGAGCTAAAGCTTTTAAAGTAGTAAATAAAATTTTTTTTTTTAATTGCGAAAATTTTTTCTATTTAAATATATATTTTTTAAAACATCCAATTGCATAAAATAAATCGTTATAGTGTCATTACAAGAGTATTTTAAAAGCATGAAGTGATAGAAGGTAGCACATATAATACGGCCATTTCAAATGCATTCACTTTGGTCAACTTTGAATGTCTCTGAACAAGAAAGTAATAAAGATATAAACCTAATATTTTTGGTTCATGCTAGTAAGATTGTTTATAACAAACTATGAAAAAATTAGGTAGATCAGAAGACATGAACAAAATTAATTAATGCCGCTCTTAAACCAGTGTGACGGCAAAACAGAAAAAGTAATTCAATTGAAAAAACTTTTTGTGTCAAATTGGGGATTCGAACCTGGGTTCTCTGTTGTATGCGCCACACACTCTACCCACTACGCCACGGCCGCTATAAACGAAGTGTTGAAAAAACTCAATTTCGTTTTCATATACCTTGACGACATACTAATAGCAAGAGAGACAGAGGAAGAACATCTCAGACACCTAAATTTAGTTTTTAAAAGTTTAGACAAATATAGACTCAACATCAAACCTAATAAATGCATTTTCGGCGTAAACACAATAAATTTTCTTAGTTACAACATTTCAAACAAAGGCATACAACCATCTGCCGATAGAATTCAATGCATTATTAACTACCCAAAACCATAAACAGTTAAACAAATGCAGAACTCATCGGGAAGATAAATGTCTATCACCGATGCATACCAAAATTAGCACATACACTCACACATTTACTACATGTTTACATCGGCATCTAAAACAAAGGACAAGCATCTTACATGGACAGACAACACAATAGAATCATTCTTACTTACTTACTTAGGTGGCCGTAACAACCCGTGTCCGGATTTCGAACGACCTCATCAGCTCTCGCCAGGCGCCTCTGTTTTGTGCGCGCCTTCTCCTATCGGATACACCAAGTGCGGTTAGGGCTTCCTCAGCCTGGTCCATCCATCGGAGGCATGGTCTCCCTCGTCGTCGTTGACCAGCGACCCTCGCCTCGAGCACCTTTTTCGCTGAAGTTTCGTCGTCCATACGATGGACATGACCCAGCCAGCGTAGTCGCTGCACAGTTATACGCCGAACTACGTCAATGTCTTCGTAGATCTCATACAGCTCGTGGTTCATTCGGATGCGATAGTCATCGCCGACTCGAACAGGACCGAAGATTTTGCGAAGAACTTTTCTCTCGAACACCCACAGAGCGGCTGCGTCAGTTTGCGAAACTAACCATGCCTCAGCGCCATAAAGCAGCACAAGTAGAACGAGCGTCTTGTAGAGTGTTAGTTTTGTCGATCGAGAGAGGGCTCTGGAAATTAGTTGCTTACTGAGCCCGTAGTAGCACCTATTAGCAATTATTGTTCTTCGCTTTATCTCCAGGCTGATTTCGTTGTTGGTAAAAATGGCGGTGCCAAGGTAAACGAACTCCTTGACTACTTCAAAGTTATAGCTGCCGGATGAAACGTGGGAGTCTAAGCGCCGCGCTCCCTTGTTTGTAGACAGCATATACTTTGTTTTACACTCCTTTATCGATAAACCCACTTTGGCTGATTTCTTTTCGATAGCGGCGAAAGCAGCTAACATTTTCTTGGTTTTGCCGACAATATCAATATCATCAGCGTACGCAAGGAGCTGGATGGATTTCAAGGACCTTTATAGAAAATGATGCCATTACGATGCACACCGGCCTTTCGTACGATCCCCTCCATGATGATGTTAAAGAGATCGCAAGACAGTGGATCGCCTTGCCTGAAACCTCTTTCGGTATTGAAGGTTTCGGAGAGGTCATTTCCTACCTTGACGGATCTGCGTGTGTTGCTCAACGTCATTCTGCAAAGTCTAATCAACTTTGCAGGTATACCGAGCTCAGACATTGTTGCGTATAGGCAATTCCTTCTCGGGCTATCGAACGCAGCTTTAAACTCGACAAAGAGATGGTGTGTGTCAATTTGATTTTCGTGGGTTTTCTCCAGGATTTATCGTAGCGTGAAAATCTGGTCTATGGTGGACTTACCAGGTCGAAAGCCACACTGATAAGGTCCAATGAGTGTTTTTGCTATATGCGATGGAAATAAGACTGAGCTCAGCTGAGTATGAAGATGAAAGCACCGAAAAAGAAGATGACACTGAAATTGGTGGACCCATGAGAAAAAACGAGCCCTTGAATATTATGAATTCCTCGGATGACGACGCAAACTCAGACCACGAATATCAACAACCTACGAAAAAAAGAAGATCATCAGAACCACAAGCGTCAACTTCAACGAGAATGAATATTGACAATAATTATAATTGAAAATGTTCTAAATTTTGTTTTTATGCATAGATTCCATAATTTCCATATATTCTGTGTAAGAAAAGCTGCAATACAAATCGGAATTTTTATTTTAAGTTTTGTGTATATTAAAAAATTAAATTTTTTTTTTTTTAAATTCATAAAAAATCCAAAATGGAAAAAAGTGTCAAATCTAATTACTTTCACGTAAAGTCACATAACCTATGAGCAAAATAAGGCATAGATCATGAAAATCGATGCACGCGTTTCTCATTTATTCACAATTGAGTAAATGTATAAATAAAGCCACGTAACCTGTGAGTAAAGTGAGACATTTTTTGAGAGAATCGATGAATAAATTTATTTCAATTCCTATGATGTTCTTCCTGATGTTCGTCGATCAGGATAAATCTGCCCTGCTGCGCTGAAAAGTTGTTCACTGGCAATACTAGAAGGAGAAGCAGATAGGTATCTGACTGCCACAGTATTTAATAAGCAAAATGGGATGTGATGCCAGTAATCGTAAATATTTGAATCCCTTGAAATTAAGGGCTCATTTAAGAAGGTCTTAAGTTGTTCTTTGCCACTCCATAGATCAATTGCATATGTACTTGGAAGCATGTATGACATTTCTAAATCGTGTGACTCCCAAGGAAAATTAGTGCTGCTTCTTACGAAAGACAAATTCGAAGGCCGTTACACTCACTTTCAACAAATTCCACATCATCATTCGAATCAGAAAATGTTTTAATGTGTTCATCAAATAAGTTCTCACATATTTTTCAATAATTTTTAGAAAAATATTTCCGCTTAAAGCGTGGATCGAGTAACGTAAAAGCGAACTCACATTTTTGATTAAAGTAAATTAGCCGAATATTCGGTTTCAGCCATTTTAGCCAGTTTCGGCTATTCGGCATAAACATGGCCGAAACCGAATATTCAGTCGGACACTAGTAATAGTATATGTTAGGTACCCAGAGTTACTCAAGCGGGTTCGTTTAAGTACCCAGCTCGAAGTACTTAAGAGGGTTTTTTTAAGTACCCAGCTCGAGGTACTTAAGCAGGATTTTTTATGTACCCAACCTGCTTAAAATGTTGACATTTTTGCGTGAGGTACTTAAGGGAGTATTCCTGGTTGGCAAAAATTTTTGTTCTATTTTTTTTGCATATTTTATAGCTTGGATGTTTGAGAATATCGTCCTAAAAGAGTTTTTTGAAATTCGAAATACTTTAGGAGATATGGCCTTTTTTATCTAGCAATGTTTTCGCCAAAATGCGATTTGCTTAATTTGGCTACTTTTTGAATGCAACGGTTTGAAGCAACCCCCGAATTTCGTTACACGCGTTCTTAAGTAGCTAATAACTTGTTTGTATACGCATTTTAAAAATAAATTAATACACATTTTAGAGCTTAGATATTCGAATGATGGCAGCGTTTAGTTCACTTTGAATTGAGTTATAAACCGGTTTAATTCTCTATTCACTCAAATTCAATCACTATTGAGATTGCCAATTGTTGTATATTGCAACTGCCATATTTAATGAAGATTTTTTGCCAATACATCAATAATGAACCTTATGGGCAGCCCGATTGGCAACGCCACATATGATTTCGCCATGTCTCGGAACGAAGAACGTTTGAAAAGGTCCGAAGCCAGAGCTCTGGCCGCATCAAAAGAAGGTAGAACTGCCCGAAGAGCACAAAGAGCCGCTGAATCCTCATTTTTTGAAGAAGAGGAAGGAACTCTTTATGGAGCTGGCATTGCAGGTTGATAGATGTAAGTATTTCACAAAAAAAAAATGTTGTATTGCCTAAAAATTTTCTTTGAGTTTTTTTCAAAATCTCGTTTTTTAACTTCGAAGTCACTTTTCTCCGGTTCTACTGAACCGATTTTGATGAAACCAAGTGCAATCGACGCAGAGTTGTCGAATTAAAAACTGCAACTGCATGAACTAAAATTGCATGCTTTTTCATTTAAATTTTTTTTGATTCAAAAAAATAACTTTAAACTTAAACGCGTTTATCTCGAAACCACGTTTTTCGAGTTTGCGTCCCAGATTGCGCACGTAGTTCTGATCCGATTTTGATGAAACAAAGTGCAATCGACGCAGAATTGGCACCATTCTGGTCCCTACTTCAATCACAATTTTAAACAATTTTTTTTTAAAAACAAAGATCCAAAATCGGTTTTTCATCTTTCAATGACCGCCATTTTGTAAAAAATAATCGCAAAATTATGATTGAGGTAGGGACCAGAATAACATCAGTACTGAATCTAACGCCGTTTACTTTTCCATTTCAGAGGATCCGAAGTCGAGTTATCCGGGCCGCAAGCAGCATACCTTTTTTTTCGACGCCCAACTTTGAAGGCCGACAACTTTTTGAACAGCCCTCGTGCAAAGGGGAAAAAAATTTTTATTTAATTTAATATGTTCTTAATACAATAAAAAACAGAATTTTAATAACTCTTTGCGTTTTCAAATGAGAAGTTTTTCAAAAAGGGTCCAAAAACCGCCTTCCAACCAGGAATACTCACTTAAGCGGGTTTTACTACTTATTGGTCTGTAGTCATTAGGATCTGATGCAGACGCAGTTTTAGCAACTGGGATAACAGTGAGTGAGTGGCTTATAATATGGGTTAACGGTCCTAATATATAAGAAAGGACAAGTTTAATGAACCTAAAGCCTGTATGATACTTCATTAAATTGCTCATTTTTCGGCATTGGAAATGAAAACTAGAGCAGTTCAAATAGTACGAATGCATAGATTCAATTGGTGTGAGTTAGTACGCATATATAACGAATTGGAGAAAAAAATGTGGGAGGGAATCTATTTCATTGCATTGTTTTTGACGTTTCTTTCAATTCGTTAGTCGTTAAGTTTCGATCAAATATTTACTGTGAAATATTTTGCAGTTAATAATTAATTTGACATTTTTAGAGTACACAAAACTATTTAAGAAAATTGGATGCTGACTTGGAAGTAGTGATGTGTGTAGCTAAAATTAATTTATTAAATGTAGCTGCTCTTAAAAACACCAGAAATAAAAAAAAGTAACAACGTTTATCCCTTTCTTGCAAAATATGTCTGTCCTGCCTACGCGCCACTTGTTTTCAGATTGTAAAATTGGACAAAAAAATGAATTATCATACGGGCTTAAAAGGCATTCTATCGATTCCTATTGCGTTAGAACTTAACTGCATTAAACATTTTGTCACACGATCTTCATTAACACACACGAATTCAAATGAGGGAAAGTCAGAGTTATCTGGTATTGTGGATACTTCAAAAATGTTAGTAAATGTATTAAAACTTGAACTTCCACTGGTAAAAAAAGTCATTAAGTACATAAGGGTCTAAATTGCAGTCTTGCTGTTCGTTTGTTAAATACTCTTAGTTTTTTAATATTTTGCCATCAGTTTAGAATTTAGATAAGGATTAAGCTTAGCACTGAATAAATTTTTGTTCTCCAAATTAACCATTTTAGTAGCATCACTACGCCTTTTGTAATATTCCCATTTTGCATTCGAGCGGTTAATTTTTTTCTTAGAATAATATTTATTTCCTAATTTAATGGCACACATCACACGACTAGTGAACCAGGCACAACAGGAATTACTAACTTCTATTGAACGTAAGGGAACATTAAGGTAGAAGATAACATTTAATTTCTTCATGAAAAATCTTAATTTTTCGTCGACAGAGTTAAACATAATGATACCAACCGTACTAGTTTTTCCAGTACTGGATTCGAGGTCTAAGTATTGGATTAAGCCATGTACTGGGATTTAATGTCTTTCAATTATTTATAATATATACCAGATCTTTTTTCCAGACCAGAGAATTTCAAAATTGTATTTTGAAGTGTTTGTCCCGCAGTTAAGCAAAACAAAATCTGTGTTTTCTTGGCCCGCCGTCGGCGGCCGGGAGAGTTTTTGCAAAAGATAAAAAAAATCTGGAAGCGGAAATCGTTAGAGCTTCAAGTCTGCAGTCTAAGCTCCATGTTGCAAGTCGAATGCAACATGGAATGGACTTGTATTGATTTCTCCAAGTTTTTAAAAACTCGGCTAGACTTATGGCGTAAAATTTTCTCTCAGGATAAATTTAATTTCAAACAACCAAAAAATCAGATGATATTCTGATTTCAGTGCAGCTCGTTAACTGGGTCTGGGATTAAATATCGATTTAGTTTTTGTATCAATAAGATTTAATTTGAATTTCATTGAACAATATATTTTTATTCTTTGTTTTAAATCGTTACATTAACTTCAGAGAATCACGCATGGCTAGATTCAAAACTTTTTCGGTATTTACGATAGTTTAAGTTTAGTTGTTATGCCTTGTGTTCACAGATATACTGAAAACGGTGCAATTTAAAAATTAAAATAGACATAAATGTACTAGATTTTACTCGGTGAGAGTTGGTGTCATTAGTCATACACGTAGCAGTCATTCAATCTCATACTAGATTGTTACGACAAAAAGCTTAAAAATTAACAGATTTGTAGTCCAGATAGGAAAAACTTGCCTTGTGAGTTCTACCAAAATTAATATTAACACTACAGAAAATGAAATCATAGTACGACAGGAAAGTTGTATCGGATTCGATGCTAATTTAGTATCAAACCCGATGTTACTACGAAATACCTAAAAAATGCAACCGTGGCTTCACTGTTGATTTCAAGGTTGATTTATAAGGTTGTCGCAAGGGAGAGAGCGAGTGCCCATAATTGTCAAATCGAAGTTGACATCTCATAGAAAATCTGCAAGTGCTCTCTATTATCATCCGTTTTTCTTTCGTAGTCATTCGCAAAATTGGCTGGTTTTGACAATTATGGGTACTGAGAAGAGAGTGCGATCAGCCCTGCGACAACCTTATAAATCAACCTTGGTATAAAATATATATTTTCTGTTCAGTTGATGTTCGGTTGTTGTTGAGTTGTTGTTTGACTAATGTCGTGCTCTGTGCGAGGTTTTTTATTAATTGTGCTATGATGTGAGCTAAATAAAAGTGGGTTTTTGTAAATTATTCCCACTATAAAAAGTGTGTTTTATTTTCTTATTAAAAGTAAGAAAAAAATAAGTAATTTGGTCCTTTGAGGGGATCGAGACTGGGCTTCGAAACAAAAGTCATTTGATGAATTTTTAAAACCAGGGAAAGGCCGGAAACAAACTTAACATATATCAAGTAGACTAGACTCACAATTGTGTCCATATCTTGTTGGAATATTGGAATTAACAGTTTTTAAACCACATGTCGTTGAGTGAAAAAAAAGTTCTCAGTGGCAGTATCAGCACGGAGCAAACAAACGTTAAAGTCACCACAAAGAAACAAAAAATCATAACTTAGTACCCTACTTGCAAGATCAGTAAAAAAAAGATTCAATAATAACTATTACAACGATGGGGGTTATAAACACACGACACTAAAAAAAAACAAAAACGAAATACTCACGACACGAGGATATTAGTATTAGGTGTGAGAGAGAGCAATATGAGAGAGTAAAATGAAATTTGAGAATAGTGTCAAAAGTACGGAAATGACTTCTAGCTAGTTTCAAGCACGAAAACAGCTGATTGCTTATCAAATGTAAACAGCGCCAATTTTAACTTTTTACAAACGCAAACGACGCCAATTTTAACTTGATATATTATATTTATTTATATGTATTGATATATATGTATATTTAACAATTTGTAAATTTTTTTTTTATCGCACAACATAACCAAACAACGAACGACAATTTGACATTTGCTTGTTCTTATATAGCTGGAACAAATTTCTTCTAGCACACTTCGAGCAACTTTCGAGCTCGAGAGAGCGGTTTTATGCTTGTTCTTCTAGCTAAAAAAGTACGAAAACACGTTCTAGCACATTACAAGTTACTACAATCGAGTACGGAAACAGACCTATTTTTATCAAAGATTTCTACATTAACGAACTCACAAGAACCACTACTTTTATTTACAAACCTAACATTAAAATATTACACATTAGATAGCCACACCTCCACCTAGTTTTCCACACCTCTCACTGCGAAATATTTTGAAGTCATTTAAATTATAGAATGAATCAGGTATATCTAAAGACATTTCTTACAAGGAAAGGTCCCCAGGTGTCACTCGCCGATTTGAATGATTTTCGGATATGTGATAGAGGGCAAAAATCTAAGGTTGACGTATTTTTTAATACGTGCTCAATCGATTTTTTAAAATCAGCTTAAATTTCGTTTTTCACCATAATTTAACTATTTTCCATAGAAACATAAACATACAGATATTTGGTATCAAACGAAAGGTATTGAAAAGGCGCACATGATAACATCTAATTTTTAGAAAGAAGTTTTATTGTTATTTTGTTGAAATTTTTAACAGTATTTAGTCGATATCATGAAGAGCCTGTCTGTACTCGGAATTGTTTCATTTTCACTTATGTTTAATTTCAGCTAATTTTAAAAATTACCTTTTTAAAAATTATTTTTTGTGTAAAACTGAAATAATTTTTGCTTATAAATATTATGCCACGTGAAAGAGTATTTAAAATGCAATTTTTGATTTGAATTTCTTTTACAACAAAAACAACTTTCATGTAACTTTTTGAGAAACATTAATTATTTTGGATCATTTTTGAAAAAAAGATTAAAAATATAAACGCACAGCAAATGGTATTCTTGTAATAGTTTTTAAAAAGTAATTTTATTAAACTTTTTGACAAAAAAGAGTTTAGTGAAATATATTTAAAACCAGCGGAGATATTTGCATCGAAAGTCATATCTTTAAATTTCGGATGATTTTTTCTCATTCTTCGGGCAAACACGTAAGAAGCACACAGTTTGTATGTAAGCACTGTAAAATATCAACATTTCGGATCAAATATCTACACATACGGAAAGTTCGAGAAAAAACTAAATTTTTGATACCCATAATGTTGTCGTTATCTATAACAAAATATTTTATGTTTAAGAAAATTAGTGCATTTTCTAATAAAGAAAATTTTAATATAAACAAGTAAAAGTTAAAAAAAGAAACAAAAAAAGGTAATTTTTAAAATTAGCTGAAATTAAACATAAGTGAAAATGAAACAATTTCGAGTACGGGCTCTTCAAGATATCGACTAATTACTGATAAAAATGTCAACAACAAAATAACAATACAACTTCTTTCTAAAAATTATATGTCACCATGTGCACCTTTTCAATACTTTCCGTTTGATACCAAATATCTGTATGTTTCTATGGAAAATAGTTAAATTATGGCGAAAAAACGAAATTTAAGCTGATTTTAAAACGCCATTTTGAAACCCTAAACTATCGATTGAGCACGTATAAAAAATACGTCAACCTTAGATTTTTGTCCTCTATCACATATCCGAAAATCATTCAAATCGGCGAGTGACACCTGGGGACCTTTCCTTGTTAAATATACATTAACGTCAGCAGGCGAATTTTCAAAAATATATCTTGCGCAATCAAGTTTAAATTCATTCAAACTTTTTGCTTTAAAATGAATAATGTTCATTAATGAATAACCTTGTGTCATAAACCAATTTGGCCTCACCATCACTCGATGCTCTTAAATATACATGGCCACGTAGTGAAAACGCAACAACAAGTCGGTTCTCTCGCTTCAGTTTGCTAGCATACATAATCAGCATAATTCTGAATGAAATCTCGCCGGGAATTGAAAAAGGAAATTTGCGTATTTTTATCAATGTTTACAGAATTTTTTTAAAAATTTGAATGCAAATATTTGCATTCATAGTCAATTTTGATTACTAGAATAAAATCAATAAAAACATTATGCCCTGTCTAAAAAAAGGAATTAAGAAACAGTAATTAAGTCAAATATAGAAAATACTGCCCAACTGACGATAAATCACCTAATCTGGCGAGAGGGGAAATCGCATACGTTTGGATGATGCATACAAATTGAGTTGAAAGTATGCCATTTGTCTGAAAGCTGTGTGATCTCTAGTCAAAATCGAAGTTTAATGTCTTTATCTCAACCTCTCTCAGTATCTCATATTTTCTTTCAATAAACCTACCGGAAAACTATTTTGTGAGCTGATTTGTATTTCAGCTATTGTAAAGACAAATATAATTCAATTTTACAATATAAATTATTTAGGTTCGTCAAGTATAACTTGCAAGTTGTTCCATGCTTGAAATTCTTTGAATTGCTGGAATCAAGCCGCAAACTATTTGAGAAATTTTTAAGAAAGATAAATACAGCTTCAAAATTAAAAATAAGACCGATACCAATCCCGTTGTTAGTACTTCTTCCTAAAATGTGGATTTGTCAAACGTTGGAAATGGTTTTTAATGTGATATTTAATCGCACATTGCTTTGTTATTTTAAACTATATTGAGGCAGTATTGAGGCAGTATAATTTTGGATTTTTTTTTTTAAATTCAATACAAAAAAAAACTAAAAATTTTTTACCATCCATTTTTTTCAGGGACATAACTGTTATGTAACTTTTTTGGAATTGGTTAAAAGTAATGATTAAAATTGGTTAAATTGCATTTTAGTAATAAATAACTGCCGCATAACTCTTATTTTTGTGGAATAAGTTTTTAGGTTGACTAATAACAGTTATTGTCTGAAATTAATTTTTTTTTGTTATTATTCTAAAAAAGTTGATATTTTGTTTTGGGATACGTGCGCTGGCAGAATTAGAGGATCGTTGATTTAGAATTTGGAAATTTTTTTGACACTGGGTGTACACTGAAAATGTTTTTGTTTACGACATTTTGCACATGGCAGTATTAGACGTAGCTGATTTCGAATTTGTTAGAATTTTATAAATATTTTGGGACGCTAGGGTGGACCCTGAAAATATTTTTTGTTTTACACAGTTTGTACATGCGGTGACATAATTAGAGAGTCGCTGATTTTGAATTTGATGTTCAAATTCAAAAAATTTTTGACACTAGGGTGGACCCCGAAAATGTTTTTTTTTTAAACATTTTGTACATGCGCTGGCAGAATTAGAGGGTCGCTGATTTAGAATCCAATATTGGAATTTTAAAAATTTTATGTGCCACTAGGGTAGACCCTGAAAATGTTTTTTTTTGTTTTCCACACTTTGTACATGCGGTGGCAGTATTAGAGAGTCAGTCACTGATTTTGAATTTGATGTAAGAATTTCATAAATTTTATAGTGACACTAGGGTGGACCCTGAAAAAGTTTTTATGTTTTACATATTTTTACCTGCGGTGGCAGAATTAGAAAGTCAGTTATTTTGAATTTGATGTAAAGCAAAACCACATTTCCAAGTCCACCCTGGTGTCACATACAATTTTTAAAATTCTAACATCGGGTCTTAACTCAGCGACCCTCTAGTTCTGCCAGCGCATGTACAAAATGTTTAAAAAACAAAACATTTTCGAGGTCCACCTAGAATCAAAAGTTTCTGAAATGTTAACACCAAATTCTTGTCTACTGTCTACTTGACTGTCTACTTCTGCCACCGCATATCGTTACCTTAATATAGAAAGGCCCTAACTCAATTTTTTTTACATTACAGGAGAAGAAAAAAACTTCATAAAAAAAAAGTTCTGCAATTTCTACAGTAAAAAGAATTGTAACATCGCTACATCACTTATAGTTTTTAATAAAAAAATTTGTTTACAAAAAATTCGAAACTACAGAACTTCATTTTTTATTAAGTTTTCTCCTTCTCCTATTGACTTAGGGCCTTTTGAGATAGGGCCTTTCTATATTAAGGTAGCGATATACAAAATGTGTAAAACAAAATACCATTTTCAGGATCAACCCTAGTGTCACTATAAAATTTATGAAATTTTACCATCAAATTCAAAAACAGTGACTCTCTAATTCTGCCACCGCAAGTAGAAAATGTGTAAAACAAAAAAACATTTTCAGGGTCTACCCTAGTGTCACATAAAATTTTTAAAATTCCAACACCAGATTCTAAGTCAACGCCCCTCTAATTCTGTCATGTACAACATGTAGTAAGTCAAAACATTTTCAGGGTCCACCCTCGTATCGCATAAAATTTTTAAAATTCTTACTTTAGGTCTAAATTAGCGACCCTCTAATTCTGCCAGCGCATGTTCAAAATGTTTAAAAAACAAAACATTTTCGCGGTCCAGCCTAGTGTCAAAAAGTTTTTGAAATTTTAACATCAAATTCAAAATCAGCGACTCTCTAATTCTGCCACCCAATGTACAAAATGAGTAAAACAAAAAACATTTTCAGAGTCCACCCTAGAGTCACATAAAACTTATGGAATTCTAACATCAAATTCGAAATCAGCGACTGTCTAATACTACCATGTGCAAAACTACATGTACTACCTAGTGTCAAAAATTTTTCAAATTCTAAATCAGCGATCCTCTAATTCTGCCAGCGCAAGCACCCCCATATCGTGTAAGTTTATCCCAAAACAAAATGTCAACTTTTTTATGATTTTCGACACTAATAACCGAAAAAATTTAATTTCAGAAAATAATTGACAACCTAAAAATTTTTTCCTCAAACATAAAAGATATGTGGCAACCAAAAAAGTTTTTCATAACGTATATTTTTATGGCTTAAAATTGCCCAACTTTTTCTGCTGTAAAATATAAAAGAACAATTATTTTCGGTCCCTGATTTTTTTATTATAAAAAAAAACAACCGAAATGGCCATTTCAGCCCTTGAACGGACTTTCACCGAGTTTCTTATGATCAATTCTGTTGTGAGTGTGTTGTGAAATATTTGAACACAAATGATTGAGAACTGGACCCACATGTTTTATGCCGAGTCCAAATGAATTATGTTCTCAAGAAGCTTTTCATGGCAGTTTTTCCTCTCTGAGGTTTGCCATTGTCTGCCGTGAGTAGTTTTTTATTATATGTTTATTCATTTTTCAATAATACACAAAAAATTTGAAAAAAAAATTAAGAATTGAAAAAAATAATTGGCTGGTAGAGTTGGGGAGGGGGAAAGCTGGTGCTAAAAAAGAGGTGTCTCCATCTCGACACGATTTCAACACTTCTAATCATCTTAAAAAAAAAATGATTCTTAATTCTCTTGGTTAATTCTTAATTCAGGGGGGAACAGGGGGCGAACCTTCACATGGCAACGTGTCTGACCGCCTCAACCTGGCGAGGCCAGCATTATCCATGTCGAAATCGTCTCAAGTCGACTCAAACCTCCAAGTGGTGTTCCCTGGGCAACGGCAAACTGGCATCCGTCAGTTTGACGGCTAATTTGAGCGGCGGGTCGATCCATAGACCTTAAACATGGAATGTGCGCAGGGTTTGGGTCCCGCCACATTACTACTGCCCAATGAAAACTAAACCAGCCTCGGATAAGAACCCCAATTACGTTGACGACCACCGCAAACGAAAAACGGACAATGATTTACGGATATGCACCTGGAATGTCCGGACCCTTTATAGGGAAGGTGCCATTATCCAACTGGCGGAAGCCCTCAAAACAATACAATCTGACATCACCGCCATCCAGGAAATGCGATGGAAAGGGCAAGGCTGCTCTAAACAAGCACACTGCGATATCTACTACAGCTGCCATGCGGAGAAGCGCGAATTCGGATGTGGATTCGTCGTTAGCCGGAAACTACGCCACCTTGTTTCCCGGTTCACACCTGTGAACGAAAGATTGGCCACGATCCGCATCAAGGCAAAATTTTTCTATATAAGCCTTATTTGCGCGCACGCCCCGACGGAGGAAAAGGACGAAGCCGTCAAGGACGCTTTCTACGCTAGTCTTGAGGACGTATATGACCACCTTCCGGTCCATGACGTGAAAATAGTCCTCGGCGATTTTAATGCGAAAGTCGGAAGGGAAGGCATCTTTGGCCCCACTGTCGGTCAGTTCAGTCTTCACGAGACCTCCACAAACAACGGTCTAAGACTGATCGACTTCGCCGCGGCACGAAACATGGTAGTTAGTAGCACCGGATTTAAGCACCTCGACATCCACAAGGCCACCTGGCTGTCCCCGGATCAAAAAACGCGAAACCAAATTGATCATGTTGTAATCGACGGAAGGCATGCCTCTAGTGTTCTAGATGTGCGTACATTTCGGGGGGTCAACATTGACTCCGACCATTATCTTGTTGCAGCCAAGATCCGCATGCGATTAAGCAATGCCAAGAACATACGCACAGGAATGCAACGAAAGCTAGATGTCGCTAAGCTGCAATTACAACGGACTGCCGAAGCCTACTCCGCTCAACTCTCGGTTAAGCTCAACCGACCAACCTCTGGACTCGACGACGCCGGCGGACTTTGGGCGCATATATCCCACTCCATGCGCGCTGCCGCTGAAGAAGTCATTGGTTTCCGGCGCCCGCAACCTCGGAACCAATGGTACGATCAGGAGTGTCGCTTCGCGACTGCAGTAAAAAACGCCGCATACAGAAAAACGCTGCAGTCAGCTGCAACGCGAGCCGTGCGAGAAAATTACAGCGAAAAGAGGAAGGAAGAGAGGCGCCTTTTCAGACGCAAGAAAAGAGAGCAGGAAAAGCGTGAGCGTGAGGAACTAGAGGTATACCAGGGCAAGAAGGATGCACGAAAATTCTATCAACAGGTTAAGCGTCTAACCCAAGGTTTCAAGCCCGGAGCATCCACTTGCAGAGACGAAAATGGAGATCTGAATACGGATACACAGTGTGTGCTTAGATTGTGGAGACAGCACTTCTCCAATTTACTTACTGGCGACGATTCCACCAATGCCGCCCATCGAGAGCGCAGTGCAGTGCCACCAATCGACGATGACGGAGTGGAAGTATCACCACCTAGCCATGAAGAGGTTCGAGTTGCTATCCAACGACTCAAAAACAATAAAGCAGCGGGTGCTGACGTCCTGTCAGCTGAATTGTTTAAAACCGGCGGCGATGAATTGATAAGGCGCATGCATCAGCTCATCAGCAAAATATGGCTAGCAGAAAGCATGCCCGACGATTGGAACCTCAGTGTACTGTGCCCTATACTTAAGAAAGGAGACCCTACAATCTGCGCAAGTTATAGAGGTATCAGTCTTATTTCCATCGCATATAAGGTTCTCTCAAGCGTACTGTGTGAAAGATTAAAGCCAATTACAAAAACACTGATTGGACCTTATCAGTGTGGCTTTCGACCTGGTAAGTCTACCATAGACCAGATTTTCACGCTACGACAAATCCTGGAGAAAACCCACGAAAATCAAATTGACACACACCATCTCTTTGTCGACTTTAAAGCTGCGTTCGATAGCCCGAGAAGGGATTGCCTATACGCAACAATGTCTGAGTTCGGTATACCTGCAAAGTTGATTAGACTTTGCAGAATGACGTTGAGCAACACACGCAGCTCCGTCAAGGTAGGAAATGACCTCTCCGAAACCTTCAATACCGAAAGAGGTTTCAGGCAAGGCGATCCACTGTCTTGCGATCTCTTCAACATCATCATGGAGGGGATCGTACGAAAGGCCGGTGTGCATCGTAATGGCACCATTTTCTATAAAGGTGTCCAGCTCCTTGCTTACGCTGATGATATTGATATTGTTGGCAGAACCAAGAGAGATGTTACCGCTGCTTTCGCCGCTATCGAAAAGGAATCAGCCAAAGTGGGCTTGACGATAAATGAGGGTAAAACAAAGTATATGCTGTCTACAAACAAGGGAGCTCGGCGTTTAGACTCCCACGTTTCATCCGGCAGCTATAACTTTGAAGTAGTCAAGGAGTTTGTATACCTTGGCACCGCCATTAATACTAACAACGAAATCAGCCTGGAGATAAAGCGAAGAACAATAATTGCTAATAGGTGCTACTACGGGCTCAGTAAGCAACTAAGTTCCAGAGCCCTCTCTCGATCGACAAAACTAACACTCTACAAGACGCTCGTTCTACCTGTGCTGCTTTATGGCGCTGAGGCATGGGTAGTTTCGCAAACTGACGCAGCCGCTCTGGGGGTGTTCGAGAGAAAAGTCCTTCGCAAAATCTTCGGTCCTGTTCGAGTCGGCGATGACTATCGCATCCGAATGAACCACGAGCTGTATGAGCTCTACGGAGACATTGACGTAGTTCGGCGTATAACTGTGCAGCGACTACGCTGGCTGGGTCATGTCCATCGTATGGACGACGAAGCTCCAGCGAAAAAGGTGCTCGAAGCGAGGGTCGCTGGTCAACGACGACGAGGGAGACCATGCCTCCGATGGATGGACCAGGCTGAGGAAGCCCTAACCGCACTTGGTGTATCCGATTGGAGAAGGCGCGCGCAAAGCAGAGGCGCCTGGCGAGAGCTGATGAGGTCGGTCGAAATCCGGACACGGGTTGTCACGGCCACCTAAGTAAGTAAGTAAGTAATTCTTAATTCGGGAAAGACGAGTTTAAAGATTTGAGCAAAGTTACAGGTATACAAAGCCCTGTAAACGGGCGTTTTATTTATAACTTTAACTTCGTAAATAATCGCAATTTTAAAAATTCCTTTGAGGGATATATTCTTAAACGTCTAATCTTCTAAAATATGCAAAAAAAAATAGATTTTTTCAAAATTCTACACTGGAATACTGCCTTAAGATCACAAAAGTTGTCAAATTGACGAATGAAAATACTTGTATATCATTCCGAAATTTCTATCCAGATTCCGGAATCTATTCCGAAATTTCACCAAAAGTAGTTGGTCAAATTAAGCATACAGTATAATCGCCTGGTTTGTTTTGGTTAGGCTTTCATGAAGATAAGATTTCTCTCCTCCTCCACACCCAATATCATTGAGTGTGAGCTGTCGCTTTTTGGTTTTGCGGAATGCAGCAGTTGCTTTGAGCAAACAATTGCGATCATAAGCAGACGGAAGCTTAACTATAATCGCCGAATCTTTTGGAACTAATATAGGTAAATTTAAAGAAATATGGATGAGATTTTTTCAATTTTAAACATGACCGCTGTCGTAAATATTTATTCAAATATTTATTTATTTATTCAAAATAAATGTTCCGTCCTTTTAAAAATTCTGCTAAATTTATTTTTTGAGTTTTTGCAGAAGTAAATACGATTTTTGTCTTGAGTGTTATACCCCTAAAAACTGTTTAAATCTACTAAAAATTTGTAGATTTTAGCATTTGATAATTTAGCTGTCGAATTATTAAAAGGTTTAGTAATTCGACGGCATAGATGTTGGTGTTGAAACACCCAGATCTTTCAATGATTTTTTAATACTTATGTTGAAAAGAAATCTGCACTGAAAACTCTAAATAATGAAAACAGTTAAAAACTAAGCAATCAATTACAAACACGTTTTTTTATTTTCAATTAAAAACTTAAATCGATAAAACGTGTGCTTTCTTGCAGTTATACACTTGACGGCATATTAGTAACTCAAATTAAGTTTAGAGCAAATAAAGTAAAACATAACACTCCTGACACGAAGCAGTGACAAAACAAATTCTGTAAACAAAAATATTGTTATGTAAACTTGGAATTTATAGTCGCATTGCATATTTTGTTTTTATTTTTCTTTATTTTCGTTTTCTTTTCCTATATTGAATAACTGCAAGTAAGAGGGACGACAAACCCTTTTCCATGAAACAGGTAAAAGAGGGGAGAAAATAATCGCTTGTTAATATTAAACTATGAAATTGCCTTAACTCCACGTGCCTTTTTCCCGTATGTATTGTTTTTATTTTACAACTGTAATTTTTTTAGTTACTTTTGTGCTAATTTTTTGAGAAAGAATACTGCAAAAAGAAGGGAGAGAGGAAAGTCGTTTATTTTGAAAATTACCCATATACATTTTGTTACGATTTCGTAACAGTATTCCGGTACGATTTTGCAACTTCATTTCGTTACGGCTTCGAAATGACATTTCGTTCTGATTTCGTGACTATATTTTGTTATTGTTACCAAAGGTAGTTACGAAATTATCAGTTTTACTCCAAAAATACGAATTTTTTAATTATTTTTGTCTGGAGAATGCAAATATGCAATAAAAAAAGGGATTTCCATTTAGAAAGTCAAAGTTTGACTTGATTTGACCTTGAAAGTTAAGCTCCAGGTCAGTGGCAATATCACCATTACTTGACACCCTCGAAACTTTGAAACATTTGTCTGAAACATTTTTCACAATGTTGTTTTCTTACTATCTCAAGATAAAAAACTCACCCTATATACAGGGTGTCCCACAATTGAGTGCAACTATTTACGGAGGTGAAAGGTTATGTCGAGCTGAGTAAAAAATCGCATGGGAGGGGAGTCTATTTTCACATTCTTAGGAGTTACAGGGATAATTAATATATCACGACTTTGGTTTCCGTTATTGTTTCTAGCAGAAAAACTAACTTAGATAAAACTTCTTTTGATAGCTCATTTTAAAGGCAATAAAATCACATTTCTAACGGCATATCAACAAACCCCACGAACTTAACCATTACCGAGCTGTGCTCGTGTGAAGATGAAATCAATCGATTGAAACTACCAAATTTCGATTGTGAGTGCAAATTTCTCAGAATTTCGCGTGATAAATGAAATTTTTTTTAGGATCAATTTTGTAATTTATTCAATTTTCTTTTCAATGGCACCAAAAACATAAACATATGTTAAAAAATAAAAAAGTTGGCAGTACTAAAAAAATTATACTTATTAGAAGACAATGATATTATCTACTGCATAAGTAATTGTAATGTCATTATTTATCATTATTTTCTAATAAGTATAATTGGAAATTGAATAATAAGTATAAATTGCATAATAATTGTATAATATAAATTGAATTGAAATATATATTTTCATATATAAAATGATATGAAAATTGAATTGAATAATAAGTATAATTTTTTTAGCGCAGCCAACTTTTTTGTTTTTAAAGATATGTATGTTTATGTTTTTGGTGTTATTGAAAAAAAAAATTGAATGAATTACAAAATTGATTTAAAAAAAATGTTCATGTATTACGCAAAATTCTGAGAAATTTGCACTCAAAACTGAAATTTGGTAGTTACAATCGATTGATTTCATCTTCACACGATCACAGCTCGGTAAAGGCTACCTTTGAAATGGGCTATCAAAGTCAGTTTTATGTAAGTTAGTTTTTCTGCTAGAAACAATAACGTGAATCAAAGTCGTGAAATATTAATTTCCTAAGAATGTGAAAATAGACCCCCCTCCCATACGATTTTTTGCTCAGCTCGACATAACCTTTCAGCTCCGTAAATAGTTGCACTCAATTGCGGGACACCCTGTATATACCCTATATATAGATATTGGTATTGGATAAATAGATATTGGTAGTTAAAAATAGTTAAATAGATATAGATAGATAAATGATAAGGGAATGTATAGGAAGATAACGTATTAGGTATATATAAAGTCAATATCAAGTTACTTATGATAATTCTATACAATTTGCTTTTAGATTGATAAAGACGAAATCTACCTTCGAAGAGTTATTGGGGCCAAAAAAGATCAATATTTCTTAAACAAAAAAGTCGTTCCGAGAACAGAGGTTGTAAATTTACTAGAATCTGCAGGATTTTCAAATTCTAATCCCTACTATATTGTGAAGCAAGGAAAAATAAATCAAATGGCAACATCTGCGGATTCATATAGGCTAAAACTATTAAGAGAAGTGGCAGGAACTCGTGTTTATGACGAAAGAAAAGAGGAATCGTTAAATATTCTACGTGAAACTGAAGGAAAATTGGAAAAAATTACAGAGTATTTAAAAACAATAGAAGACAGACTTCAAACCTTGGAGGAAGAAAAAGAAGAATTAAAGGAATATCAAAAATGGGATAAAACTCGTCGATCATTGGAATATATAATTTATGAGACTGAGTTAAAGGAAACAAAAAAAACTTTAGAAGATCTTCAAAAACAGAGAAAGTTTTCAGGAGATAAAAAAAAAATCTACAAACTAGAAATTCAAACAGCTCAAGAAAATATTAAAAACATTCAAAAAAGCTTAAAAGATGCTAAAAAAGATGTTTCAATTACTAAAGAAGATCGTTCCGTTTTGTTTACCGAGCAACAGCAACTTTTAAGGGAAAAAACAAAATTAGATCTTACCATTTTAGATCTAAACGATGAAGTACAAGGTGATAATAAGTCAAAAGAACGGGCAGATCAAGAACTGAAAAAACTGAAAATAACTATTGCCGAAAAGGAAAAAGAACTTGACGAAGTTAAGCCCAAATATGAAGCAATGAAAAGGAAGGAAGACGAATGCTCACGAGAACTTACGTTGAAAGAGCAAAAAAGAAAGGAACTCTATGCTAAGCAAGGACGTGGTTCTCAGTTTTCATCTCGTGAAGAAAGAGATAAGTGGATAGTAAATGAATTGAAATCCCTTAGCAAGCAGATCAAAGATAAAATAAACCATAACAGTAAACTCGTTGAGGACTTGAAGAAGGACGCAAATGCCGAACGAGAGTTAGGTCACAAAATTGAAGAACATTCGTCCGAGTTAGAACACTTACGACTTCAAATCGATGAACACAATAAAAAGTATTATGAGTTGAAAAAAACGAAAGACCATTTTCAAGCAACTCGCAATGAGTTGTGGCGAAAAGAAACACAAATGACACAACAGGTTCAAACACATAAGGAAGAACTCTCTAGAGCTGATCAAGCACTACGCAGTATGGCTGGCAAGCCAATTTTAAATGGTCGTGATTCTGTTCGCAAAGTTCTTGACTCTTTTTTAGAAAGAGGATCTAGCTTTGCAGAAATTGCTAAATCTTATTATGGCCCAGTTATCGAAAATTTTAGTTGTGATAAAACTATTTATACTGCTGTTGAAGTCACTGCAGGAAACAGATTATTCCATCACATTGTAGAGTCTGATCGTGTTGGCACTCAGATTCTGAAGGAAATGAATAAACTTAAACTTCCTGGAGAAGTGACATTTATGCCCCTTAATCGTTTACAAGTTAAAGTTCATGATTATCCTGAAGACCCAGATTCAATACCTATGATCTCAAAACTAAAATACGACGAAGAGCATGACAAGGCCCTGAGATACATTTTCGGTAAAACACTTATTTGTCGTAATCTTGAAAGAGCAACAGAACTGGCAAAAAGTACAGGACTCGACTGCGTAACTTTAGATGGTGATCAAGTCTCTTCTAAAGGTTCTCTTACTGGTGGTTATTTTAACACATCTAGATCTCGACTGGAAATGCAAAAAAAACGTACAGAATTCTCACAACAAATTCGAGATTTTGAAAAGGAGCTTAACAAATTGCGCAATGAATTAAAACAAACGGAAAATAATATTAATACAGTTGTGTCTGAAATGCAAAAAACCGAAACTAAACAAGGAAAATCAAAAGACGTTTTTGAAAAAGTTCAAGGTGAAATTCGGCTTATGAAAGAGGAATTAGTCAGAATTGAAAAATATAGATCTCCAAAAGAGAGATCAGCTGCGCAATGTAAAGCTAGCTTAGAAGCTATGAATGGAACCAGGTCTGGCTTAGAAGCTGAACTTAATCAAGAACTTATGTCAACCCTTTCGGCGCAAGATCAGCATGAAATCGACCAACTTAACGATGACATCAGAAGATTGAATCAAGAAAATAAAGAGGCATTCACACAGCGAATGCAGTTAGAAGTTGTGAAAAATAAATTAGATAATCTACTTACGAATAATTTATTTCGGCGAAGAGATGAATTAATTCAAGCTCTTCAAGAAATATCCGTTGAAGATCGAAAGCGTAAACTTCTCAACTGCAGAAATGAGCTTATATCAGCTGAAAAGCGAATAAAAAAAGTCAATATCGACTTGGAAGAAATCGAAAAAAAGTAAGTATAAATTAATTTAACATTTACTTTGACTGTTTTTAGCAAAACAGTTTGCAGTTATGGATGTAAAAGTTAGTAACTGCATTTTTGACAAACTGTTATAGGGATACATTTATAAAATATTTTTGAACATTAAATATATTTTTATAGAAATTTTTTATATAATTCTTTTATTTGCAATCTGTTAAATATTTAACAAGCAAATTTGGTAGCTTTATAATCTCAACCTAAATTGAACCTAATGAGGATCAATACAAAACAATATATACGTTCTTATTACTGTATCATAACATAAGTAGACTTATTTTCTATATAGTATATCTAAAATATGATGCCTTTTTAGTCGAGTAATTTCTTCACTATCATCTAATAAAGTAATGGCTGATAAATTTGGATGGTTACTCAATCTATCCAAGTATTTTTCGTTAAATTTATTTATTTCTTCTTTAGCAGTGGGTATTTTTAAGTCTTTATGGATAATGTTATTTACGAACCACGGAGCATTTAAAATTGATCTTAACGTTTTGGACTGGAACCTTTGAATTAGAGTTGCTAGCTGTTCCCCACAACTGCATGTCATATGTCCAGATGGGTTTTAGTATCGTTTTATAGAATATAATTTTGTTTTCTATTCTTAATGATGAATTTGGACCAAATAGCTACCACATTTTCTGAGTTTTTAATGTCAGTTGTTTCCTTTTTGCTTGAATATGGGTTTTTCAAGTCAAGCTCTTATCTAAATGCATACCAAGGATTTTAAATGTTGTTTAGCTGAAGTTTTGGACATTCACCTTTTCTGAGTGCAAATGCTACATGGACGGACTTTTGTTTTTGATTATATTTTGAAGGGAGCTTTAAACTTCAATAAGTGAATCATTTGAGGTTATGAGTTTTGTATCATCGGCGTAAGTTGCTACTAGGACATCACCATATGGGCATTTCCAAACTGGTGTTACGTACGATTTGTACGAAAAAATATTAAAAAAAAATATGTGTGGCCGCCACGCACGGTAGAAGTGAAACTTTTACCCAAAAATGGAATTTCTGGGAAGAATGCTAATTTATTTTATTAACATTCCCTCCTTCAGTGCAACCAAATGGTTAACAAGCAGTCTTCATACCAGTATTAGAACTGTCTTTTTTTCAAAAATCCAACTAGTATTTTCAACATGACGATATCATGGGATATATCAATTGTACCTTTTGTTTATGGACAGTTTCTGAAAAGTTCAACATTCACGTACAGAATTAGATCGCAGTTTTTTTTTACTTTCGTGACACAGTTGGGTATAAAGAGAATTTATTATTTTAATTTGATGACTTAAGTAGTACCCAGACTCGATCCTCATTGAACATATGACAGATCTTGCTGCTTTATTTTTTTGTTAATTATATTTTTATTTATAAATATTCAAAAGAAAAAATTTGTTGAAAAACCTGTGGCGGGATAAGACAGTTTTCCCTTTCCGCAAGTTGCACGTGCTACCATCGCAATATTACCTCCCATGTATCAAAGAAAACAAAATACGAATAAACCCGAAAGCAAGCATAGCATACATCTTTCAATTTATTTCATAGGATTGATGACAAAAAAATTTTTCGTAAATTTCTCTATCGCTTCTTCTAAATCTAGCTCTGAATTAATTGGCATGCTAATATCCAGGTTTCTGTAAATGCAGTTTTGAAAAGATGCAACGTCTGTTCTACTTGAAAAGATCGGATGTGGATTTTGAATGCGACAGATTTCTGTGTTGAAACTGATGATAAGTGGAGAATGATCTGAACTTAACTCATTGCCATCGGCTATATCCAGTAACTGATGAAATGCCTGAGGTTACCGCAAAATCGATCACATCTGGTATTTTATAAGGGTAGCTTAGCCAGTAAGTTGGGCTTCCGCTGGAGAGGACTTGATAGTTGTATTTTTAATTGCATTTGTAGAGTTCACGGCCTTTGGGATTTACTAAGCGAGAGCCCCACCATGGGTGTTTTGCAATCACCGCCAACAAAAAATCTACTGCTTAAGCTTCCAAAAAAGTTGCGATACTCTTGACAAGTTATATTATGATTGGGAAATGACATAGAAAGATACAAACGTGTTATTGCATTTGCTTTAAAGCATGCAGCTTGAAGATAAGGCTCAGATACTTCCTGTAGAATTTCATATTCTATAGTTAATCTTATCAGTAGAGCTGCACCTGCATCCGCTCTGTTGTCAGGGTGATTTGCATTGATTAGATCGTATCCCTTAATTTTCAAAAATGTTTTGGTTGTGAAATGTGTTTCTGATATTAAAAATATATCAATACTAGCTGTGGCCGACTTGTGCACGATTTGGACGTAACGCTCGGTGTTTTGCGAGTGACAAGGATAATATGTTAAAAACATATAACATGGTAAATGCGATTTGATGTCGTCAATATTATGTCATTTATTT
The DNA here is from genome assembly GCA_914767935.1 of Coremacera marginata. Taxonomy (NCBI): domain Eukaryota; kingdom Metazoa; phylum Arthropoda; class Insecta; order Diptera; family Sciomyzidae; genus Coremacera; species Coremacera marginata. The sequence goes on from OU612046.1 coordinate 104,725,487, forward strand.
CATAAAATTAATCTCTACTATAATTCTCACCTGGGATTTTAATAATGTTATTCGAGTACTGCAGAGCAGTCAACTGCTCTTGAGTAAAAAAACTGAAGACATGGTGGCTCAGTGATCTGAAATTTGGTCCAATCGATTATTTCAGTGTATGTTGTGCTGCTATATTGGATAAAGGGCTGGTGGTTGTTTCCACGAAATTGCCGAATACGACCTGTTAGGTTTGAGCGGACTTTCAAAATTTTGCTATATCCATCTGACCGCACCGATGCATCTGGATCAGTAATCATCGACAGTAGTATATTTCCATTGTGAAAAAATATGGGTTGTTGTCCGATGGTCGGTTTAATGGCTACCTGAACGTAGTTCGGCAAATCGCGAATCCATGAAATGTATTTGAACACATTGCGGCTACCATGAATGGCTAGTGGTTGACTTTTAATTAAAAACGAAAATGGCGCATGCACTCTGACGATGAACGTAGCGAGATCTTTCTATATATTTGATGGCTGCGCTTGCGTTATGTACCAACATAAAATACGAGATGCTGTTGTTAGCCAACGGGCTTTACTTGTAGCACCGGGCTGTTGGCAGGCTAAATCTTCATCGCAGTGACCACTTTTAACGGCAAGAACCATGCGGTACAAGTAACACTGATCGCTTCGTAGTAACCATTCATCAATGTTTGTAGGCATTATGAAGAACCTTTGAAGGCAACGACAAAAAATACTTGCAGGTGCAGCTGAATGCGAAATAAAAATATGATGCGATGACAACAACAACGACCGCTTGGAAAAACAAGTTGTTTTTATTTGAGTGACATTGCCTCAACGAAAACTGTTAATATTTATTATTAAAAATTGCGACAGTTTTCTTAAGGTCTCGAACAGGGGCTCTACACAATAAAAACAGTTGCGATTGAAAAAGCAAACAGCCTTACTAAAGAACTGATATTAAATTTTAGCGTCAGCTTTTTAATTTAGTAGCAGCTGTAGCCACTGTTAAGCTTATGCTAAAAATCTTTTTAGAGCTGGTACTAATTAGAGCTAGTACTAAATTAGTTTTTTGGTTAGGCTGAAAGTTTTTTTTTAATAATGAAAAGTCGAGTTATGAGGTCACAAACATTTTCAGTGTTATTTTTGGGATAAAATGGGTCAACTGAAAAATAAATTTTATCGATATCATTTGTTACCATGGTCTTAATATTTTTATATGAGCTTTAATTATTAGACATTTTAAGAATTTCATTATATAGTAGGAACTGAGATATGGTGGGTGAATATTCGCAAAAAAAAAGATTATAGAAAAAAAATATGAAAAAAAATTTACAAAAAATCAATAAGCACACATAAAAAATGTTTAGAATCGGACAAAAAACACCGAAGATATAACAAAAAAACGAAAAAAGCACCATCGTAGGGACCATTTAAAAAAAAGAAAATTTTGTTTTTGAAAATTTCTTTTAAATGTGTAACGATTGAGGCGGGGTCAAATATAGGTTTACTTTTCTGTCATACAAGGTGATACGGTCTAGTGATCAAGTCCACACTTAACGCATCTGAATTGTCCAAACAATTGGCAGCGATAGCACTGAACAAGTTCCGTTACTTTTTGAGGGGGGGGGGGGGGGGGGGTGACAGTGGATGATTTGTAACACGACTCTTAATATTACTTATATTTTTTTTGATTTCTGACCTAAGTAAAATAGCTCGTTTTTAATATCGTCTATATTGGCTGTCGTGGCTGCCGTGGTGTAGTGGGTAGAGTGTGTGTCTCATACGCCAGAGAACCTAGGTTCAAATCCTCCATCTGACACAGAAAATTTTTCCAATTGAATTAATTTTCCTGTTCGGCCGTCACCTCTCTGCAGACAATGGCAAACCTCAGAGAGTAAAAATTGCCATTAAAAGCTTCTTGAGAACATAGTCCGTTCGGAGTTAGCGTAAAACAATTGATCAAAAGAAGCTCGGTTTCAGGGGCTGAAATGGCGATTTCGGTTTTTTTTTTTCTATATTGGCTGTAGAGTTCAAACCTTTGATTAGAACCCTATATGCTCTTTCTTGCTTTAAGTGGTACGAGTGAACATTTTAGTTTTTTCTATATGCTTAATTACTTTTCGATACGAATCAACAGTCTTGATCATTAGCCGAATTTGGTCATCTTTTATAGATTTACAATAAACTCTTCATTAGGAATAACAGTTGCTAACTCAGCTTTCATTTGAGAGATGTTACTTATGTTTGGTATGTAAATTGGTGGAGGTTTTGGGGTGGTAATTTTTTCTTCTGACTCTTCGTTTTCTTCGTTGGCCAAGATTGCAAATCTATTTTTAGGTAAAGCTGCGCTTCGTTGGGTTTGTTTCGCTCTTTCGTTCATACATATTGGGAGAAGCTTGCAAGTGACGTTTAGCTTCAGAGATTAGTACTTGTTGCCAGGTTGCATGGCCGTCCGTTATGTCTTCACTATCAGCGAATGAATAATTTTTATTTGTCTGCTGCGTCATATATAAATGCACGCGCTACGCAGCAGCGTGTAAAGAGTTTTTGTTAATTTTGGTATTTTGATTTGATATTATTTTTGATTATTTTAAATTTAACAGTGCAAGAGTAGGCTTTTGTCGACAATAGAGATTTATGTTAATTACACTTTAATTAATCACACGGTGGCGGCCGTTGAGTAGTGAGAAGAGTGTGTGGCTCATACTCCAGAGAACCCCGGTTCGAATACCCCATCTGACACAGAAAGTGTTTTCAATTGAATTAATTTTTCTGTTCGGCCGTCACCTCTCTGCAGGAAATGGCAAATCTATGGCAATTAAAAAACTGCCATGAAAAGCTCTTGAGAACATAAGCCGTTCGGAGTCTGCATAAAACTGGTAGGTCCAGTTCTCGATCATTTGTGTTCAAACATTTCACAACACAATTGATCATAAGAAGCTTTGTCAACGACCTCATAAATGAGTCACTTAAAATGTTCGTACCTTGCCTTACTTGGCTTATCATAACTTTGCTTCTGCTCAACTGATTTTAAAAACCTTTATATTTTAACAAAGGCAAGACTTGCAGTTTTGTACTCTAATTTAAAAAAAGAGAATATGTCAATCCTAATGGTAAGAAAACAAGAAAAGAATGTACTGACATATTTTTTTTTTTTGTTTTCGGACTCATTAGAAGAAAACTAAATCGTTTAACGAATAATAAAGTTTTTAACAAAAGAACGATTTAACATATTTTCAGATTTTGTTCATTTAAAAACATCGAGATAGAAGTAAATATTAGAGTTAATACTGATATGATTGAATATTGTTTTTTTTTTTATAATGTTATGAAAATAGTCTTACAATTTATTTTAATTTATAAGTTTCTGGTTTAAAAATTCTTCGACGACTTTTTCGTCTTACATCTATAATCGCTGGTTCCGCGTTGAAGAGACTAACAATACTTCAAAATCATGTGAATTTTGCTATTTCCTACGTAACTTGTTTCTTTTTTTGAAATTTTCTCGACAATGAATATACCTAAGTCTTGTGGGAAAAAATCCAAATATGAATGTAAGTAATGTGCTTTTGTGGGCATATTGCATCCCATTATTATACAATATTCCAAATTTAATATTGCTACCGCTTACAGTTTAAAATTAGAAGCGTTTTCATTTCAGCCACTTGACGTAGCGGCATATATTGTATTTCTCTGAAAATTGGCTATACAAAAAACCTTTACACAAATATGTTCATTGTGGTTATCGTCCATAACTAAATTATTTAATTAATTTCAATTTTTTTGCAAGCATTAAAAATCGAATACCCTGGCCTCTATACACAAATAGTTAAAAAATCATGTCAGAAGAATTTTTGAATATTTTTAAAAGCAAAACGCTAATTATAAAAAAAGTTTTTTATGTTCATTTAAGCGCCTATAACTTTGTAAAAATTTAAACGATTTAAGGGGATGGTACTGTCTTAAAGCCGAAAAAGGCATGTTTTTATGATTTTTTTTTTGATACATGAATAATGTTGGGTATTTATTTCATATATCGCAGACTTAATACAAAACAGTCACAACTTAAAATTTACAAATTTTTACTTTTTAATGTAAAACTATTCGTAGTGATCATATACTTTGGCTGTAACAGATCAAATACATTTTATACACATCCTCATTTGTCTATTGTTAAAAAAAAAGTTCTGTCTCATTGCTTTGTATGGAGTTCCTTCAAAAATAAAATTGTTTTGTTGCTTCACCAAGAAATTTTAAAATTTTGAGTTGAGACTGTTTTGTATTTAGTGTGCTATATATGTTATAGTTTGACTTCTTAAGTATGTTTGGAAAAAAAAAAAATTAAAAATTATCGATAAATAAATCCTTGGCAGCGATTCTCCGGAGGCGCCTCGAAAAAAAGTTGTTTTGCGCTGAACACGATTAGAGGTAAGCGGATCATCTGAAAAAAAATTCAAAATTAGTTTAAAAGGTAATATGTTTAACGAGGTAATACTGAGGTTTTTTTTTAATGTTTTTTTTTTTGTAGCGTTTTGAAATCGCGTTTTTGATTTTCGTTGAAAAATTGAGGTTATTTTATTATTTTAAAATTGAAAAAAAAAACGCTTCGGCATTACCTGCTGATTTATGTGTAGAAATAGTTTCAAAAATTTCAAAACGATCGGTCAAGTAGATTGTTCGGCGTCGTGTTCACCGTCTTCAAAAATCTTGTTTTCCAGAAAATCGATTTAAAGTATTTTTTTTTATCGAAAGTCAAAAATAAAAAAATAATAGGGTATAATTTTTTTTCTTACAGAATCATCAATGCCAGCTCCGTACAGTAAATTGCGGTCATTCAGGATGTCCAATGCAGTTTTTTGCTCACTTTGAACGCTGTATTTAACTTTAAACGCTGTCGTTAGTTTTAGCACGACTTACATGAAATTTTTACAAAATACTCTTAAAATGTTTTACATTCAGATAAAAGTGCTGCGGATTCAGCAGCACAGGTAGAACGAGCGTCTTGTAGAGTGTTAGTTTTGTCGATCGAGAGAGGGCTCTGGAACTTAGTTGCTTACTGAGCCCGTAGTAGCACCTATTAGCAATTATAGTTCTTCGCTTTATCTCCAGGCTGATTTCGTTCTTAGTATTAATGGCGGTGCCAAGGTATACGAACTCCTTGACTACTTCAAAGTTGTAACTGCCGGATGAAACGTGGGAGTCTAAACGCCGCGCTCACTTGTTTGTAGACAGCATATACTTTGTTTTACCCTCATTTATCTTCAAACCCACTATGGCTGATTCCTTTTCGATAGCGGCGAAAGCAGCGGTAACATTTCTCTTGGGTAATATCAATATCATCAGGGTACGCAAGGAGCTGAACACCTTTATAGAAAATGGTGCCATTACGATGCACACCGGCCTTTCGTACGATCCCCTCCATGATGATGTTGAAGAGATCTCAAGACAGTGGATCGCCTTGCCTGAAACCTCTTTCGGTATTGAAGGTTTCGGAGAGGTCATTTCCTACCTTGACGGAGCTGCGTGTGTTGCTCAACGTCATTCTGCAAAGTCTAATCAACTTTGCAGGTATACCGAACTCAGACATTGTTGCGTATAGGCAATCTCTTCTCGGGCTATCGAACGCAGCTTTAAAATCGACAAAGAGATGATGTGTGTCAATTTGATTTTCGTGGGTTTTCTCCAGGATTTGTCACTGAAAGACTCTATAGAAGACTAAAACTTCAGAAGACAATTCCAAGAGAAAGATGGATTCAACGAAAATGAAGACTAAGAATCAATTTTAGACAAAATTATAAGGAATATTTTTGCTGAACACTGCGAACTAGTATCCCGAGCTTTCAAAGAACTTTGAAAGAAATTTCACTATATATATAAAAATAATATAGATGCCCAAATAATTCTAAACCATCAAAGATTCCGTTCTCAAATTATGACTCAGTAAAGTAAGGTATAACAGTATCAAACTTTTTATATCTTAAATTTTGCATAGAACATGCTTGGCTTTGATATTAATTTCTATTCGATTCGGTTGTTGTGCAATTAATACTTTACATAGTGATACGAGTAATAAGAGCATTAAGAAAGGTTCAAATATATGATTGCACCGATGGAAAAAAGTTACACAGGCAAAAAGCTTGATTCGTTGCTTGCAAAAATGTGTTGCAATTTATGCGACGAAGAAAACAGCTCAGAATCTGATTAGAGAATTTATTTTCGATTTGTCTAAAAAGCTTGAATAGTATTTTTTGATTCATTAAAAGTGGGTGGGTTCCCAATTTTGTTTTTCCACTATAAAGTATTGTTTGTTTTTTTTTTAGATCAAAAGAACAAATGTGCAAGGTCCATCGAGTGAATTAACTGGAAAGAACAATAGCCAAAGCAATGCTTGCGGTAGCAGATATGCACTTTGCGAAAGTTTTGGTAATTTTTAATTTAAATGTATGCCCAGTTCCTATTATTTTTTCCACCGCCACCTGCCACCCTTCTGGATATCCCTCCTGAATCGACGCCTAGAGGGGTCAAATAAATGAGTTCGTCCTACTATTTACCCCCTCTCAACATTTCTTTTGTACACTCCCAACTATCTGCCACCCTTCTATGGGTCCCACTACAAAAACTGATGAAAAATGTCGATTATAGTTCATATTTCTACCGAATTGAACCCTAGAGGGGTCAAATGTATCGGCTGGTCCTATTATTTTCTCCCGTCATCATTTCTTCTGAACACACCCACTCCTATCTGTCACCCTTCTGGGGGTTCCCCTTAAAAACACTAATTCCTTGTACATTGTATTCACAAGGAAAGGTCCCCAGGTGTCACTTGCCGATTTGAATGATTTTCGGATATGTGATAGAGGATAAAAATCTAAGGTTGACGTAATTTCTTATACGTGCTCAATCGATGGCTTACGGTTTAAAATCGCATTTCAAAATCAGCGAAAATTTTGCTAGAGCTAATTTGAACAAAATGGGGTTGATCAACTCATTTCTTAGTAGTTAAGGAACCTTTATTGTGTTAGTAGATATCATTGCATAACTTGAGTGATATCTACATAAATGTTCCTTAACGATTCATTTACTTGATATATACTCGATCCCACATACTACTTTACAACAGGATATGTGATACAGGACAAAAATCTAAGGTCGACGTAGTTCATTATACTTGCTCAATCGATGGTTTAGGGTTTCAAATGGCGTTTCAAAATCAGTGAAAATTTTGTTTTCGCCATGACTTCACTATTACATGAGTACTAAGCTAACCTAACCAATTTTGAACAAAATGGGGTTGATAAAGTCATTCATTAGCAGTTAAGAAACCTTTATTGTGCTAGTAGGTATCGTTGCATAACTTGAGTGATACCTACAAAAATGTTCCTTAACGATTCATTTACTTGATAAAGATTCGATCTAGTATACTACTATACAACAGCATAGAACTTTCCGAATCTATGCCATATACTATACATCATATTGTCACAGACTCCAACCGCCCCCACAGCCTTTTCGATAGACAGGCTGCAAGGCTTTTTATCCGTATTAAGGATTTTGGTTATTTAGTTGCTTTCCTTGACGATGTAGCCAAAACGGAACTTGCATAATCAACCACAAAAGCTGACTTCTTTTTCTTCGGTTCAAAAGTTAGTAATTGCGAAGGGATGAACCAGGAAAGAACCTAGCAGACATATATTTCGTTAGAGTTCTTTTGTTAATAATGATCAAGCTTTCGTATAAAAAATACAAATTGCAAGGCTTTTTATCCGTTTTAAGGATTTTGATTATTTAGTTGCTTTCCTTGACGATGTAGCCAAAACGGAACTAGCATAATCAACCACAAAAGCTGACTTCTTTTTCTTCGATTCAAAAGTTAATAATTGCGAAGGGATGAACCAGGAAATAACCTAGCAGACATATATTTCGTTAGAGTTCTAAGAAGGCGTGAAAAATTTTTGTTAAAAATTGTTTTTTTTAATTTACAAACAATAGCGTTTCGGATAAAATTTTCTTCAAATTTTATGAGCGAGTCTTTGATATCATCTGTAAATATAACACGACAATGAGAAAAAAAGTGACTTACATTATGGTGATGTGGAACACTCACAGTGGGGTGATGTGTAACAAATCTTAGGAGCTGTTCATAAATTACGTAACACGTTTAGGTCGAAGGTCGGTCGTGCGTTACGTCTAGGGATGGCAAAATCTGGGCTTTTTCCGGGATTTTCGGGATTTAAAAATGGAATTCCGGGATCCCGGAACAAGTCCTAATCCCGGTTTAGTTTTGTTTTCCTAAATTAGCAGAATTACAATGTAAAAATTTGGCATAACATAGTATTAGATGCCCCAAATGTACTCCAATTATGAACAAGTCGAACAAAGTTCAAGAAATTAACATTTTTTTTGGCTTTATTTATATTCAAAAAAGTAATACAATTACTATTTTAAGCCTTAAAAAACTAGCAACAAGCGTCTGAGGCCTTCGGCTAATTTATTTACATAACATATTGTATTTAGGAAAATTTCAAATATCATAAAGAATGTTATGTTTAGTTAATAAATATATAAAAGTGTTTATATTGCTAGAAGAAACGGTTGATAGAAGTTGGTCAATTGGAGGAATATTTCAACAATCACAATAAGTCTAGAGTCAATCTCAATCTCAATAAATCTATGTCTGGACATTCGTAAACTAGATGCTGCACGGTCGCTGTGACTGTGCGGCAGAAGATGAAGAGTGTAGTAGTGTCACGTGTGAAATAATGTTGATGTGTAAATCTGGTGTGTCCTAGTCGGAAACAGGTATATGCTACTGTTTTTCTTCTGCTTATGGATGTGTCGTAGATAGAAGACATTTGATTTGGATTAATGTTTTTGTAGTAGTGAGTGTAGTTTACCGATTGAGGGTTCATTTGTTCGAAAAGTATGCTGTTAACAGCATGGTATAAATCGTTTTTATTCATAGAAGCAATTGTGATCAAAGGTGATTTTGTTACAAGCTTTGCTGCTTCATCGACTGCAGTGTTACCTTAAATGCCTATATGTCCCGGTACCCATAGGAGCTTTATTGATGATTTTCTTATAAGAATATCTCGAATTTATGCTATGGTGGGGTTGTTGTTGTTGACGTTGCTGACAGCTTGAATCGTGGACAACGAGTCCGATCATATTATGAATGTATTTCTGAATTTTTGTGCATATTGCTGCATTTTTGCTGCATACAAAATAGCATTGGCTTCTGCAGCAAATATTGAAGCATACCAGGGCATAGATCCGAGAAATAATATTACGTTATCTTCGTTTACGATACTGAAAGCGGTCGTTGAGGACGTTTTTGATCAATCAGTCTAAACCATCTTCCAATCACTGTACTAGTTCCGCAAATCGAGGTAAAGTTTTTGAAATGTTTCTGGGTTTGTTTATTTTTTTGATCATTCGTGGAGGTTTAATAGAATACTTGTGGAATACAAGTGCCAAGGTGGTGTACGGAGGTGCGTGTTTTTAGTCATTTCAATAATAATGTTATTGTGTTTTGCGAATTGAATCGCTCTGTATAATACTGACTGTCTTAGGAATGCGTTTACGTTTAATTTGTTTGTTGCCCAGGTCGTGTGCCCAGTTTGAGAGGTTTTTGAATTTATTATTTTAAAAACAAGTCTTCCAGTTAGTTGATTTTTTCGATTTTCTATTGTTGGAATTCCGGATTCAGTGAGAATGTTGACGATGGGCGAAGATCGAAAAGCTCCCAATGCAAAACGAATTGCTGAATGGTAGATACTACTGATTTTTTGTAGGTTTCGCTTGGATGTTAAGCCAAATATAGGTAAACCATAATCAATTTTTGAAGTATAATAGATTTTGTTCTGTCTATCAAGGAATTAGTATTACATCGTTATTCAATGTTACTTAAGCATTTTATAATATGAAGTCTATTTATTAGTGATTTGCATAAATAATCTATGTGATAATTCCAGAGATGCTTGTGCTTGTTGTTAAATACAAAACCTAATATCTTCTGAGATTGGACTTTTTTAATATTGATATTGTTAATGTTAATTATTGAGTTGTTGCATTTAATTTTTTGCATATATGCAAGTGTTTTATATTTTCAATTGATATTTTGTAACCACTATATATCCCCAATCGGAGAATGAAGAAAACAGTTCGTTTGTCTTATCGATGAGCGTTGGGAAATCATTTACTTTGCAATATATGTAGAGATCATCTGCTAGTGCTATGGTATGCTTTAAGAATTTTTATTCATCTATTATTTTACTTAGATTATCAAATGAGATTAAAAAAAAGTATTACAGACAAGGGAGATCCTTAAGGGAATCCGTTTTCTAATAGCCAGGTATTTGAAAAATTTTGATTGACTTTCACGCGAAAGTTTTTAATATAGTTAACATTATTACTTCCAAGTTTCCATTGCAAAAGCCTGTCGATAATATAATGAAACCCAATTCTGTCAAACGCTTTTTCTGCATCTATTGAAAAGACTGAAAGGTGGTTTTTTGTTGATTAAGCATCACAAATGTTTTGGTCTAGTGTAAGAAACGAATCCATTCTGCTTTTCCTGCTTTTATATACTGATTGTGTGCGATATAGTAGGTTTTGTTCCATAAGAAATCAAACGAGTCTTTTTTCTACTATTTTTTCTAAAACTTTGCTTACGCATGAAAGTAAAGATATGGGTCTGTAACCAGATGCAACGTTCTTTGCTTTATTTGGTTTTGGAATGGGTACAACTTGGAATGGGTACTACTTTTCACTGTTGTGGTAGGAAACCTGCACAAAAACTCTATTGTAAATATTTTTGCATTGTAAGGCAGATTATTAATCATGGGATATGATATTTTATCGTATCCTGAGGTAGATTCTTTCAAGGAGTTAATGCAAGATTGTAGCTCAATGAGAGTAATTGGACTTTCAATTTGCTTAGCACGATGTATAGTTTGATAGGTGATATTTATTCTATTTTAAAAACTCTGATTTTTTTGAACAAAGATGTTGCTAAAATTGTGGTCACGAGAGTTATTTGACCAAGTTTTTGCGAAGAAGTTTGAGATTTCTTTTGGTTCGCTTATTATGGAGTCATTGGATGTTTTAATGTATTTGATAGTTGTGTTTGTGTTAATGTTGGGGAGAGCACAAACTTTATTCCATAGTAACTTAGACGATGTAGAGGGATTAATATCTTTTGTGTTGTTTACAAATTAAGTTCTTTTTGCAACTTTCACTTCTAGTTTGAATTTGGTATTAGCTTTTTTAAAGATTAATAAATTAGTTGTTGTTGGTTAACGTTTTTTTTTTCTTTTGAAGAAAAATCTCTGCGGTGAATTACATGTTCGCGATGTAGTGTTATTAGCGCAACTAACAATGCTCTTTTGAAAGAGGGAAACATGTTGATTGATATTTGGCTTTTGTAAGTTATTAATATTGACTTTTTCAAAGGTTTGTTTCTGAAACTTCGCCCAGTTGGCTAATTCTATTTTGCATTTAATTACTTACTTACTTAGATGGCCGTGACAACCCGTGTCCGGATTTCGACCGACCTCATCAGCTCTCGCCAGGCGCCTCTGCTTTGCGCGCGCCTTCTCCAATCGGATACACCAAGTGCGGTTAGGGCTTCCTCAGCCTGGTCCATCCATCGGAGGCATGGTCTCCCTCGTCGTCGTTGACCAGCGACCCTCGCCTCGAGCACCTTTTTCGCTGAAGCTTCGTCGTCCATACGATGGACGTGACCCAGCCAGCGTAGTCGCTGCACAGTTATACGCCGAACTACGTCAATGTCTCCGTAGAGCTCATACAGCTCGTGGTTCATTCGGATGCGATAGTCATCGCCGACTCGATTTAATTAGTTGCATTTAATTAGTTTAGGGTTATTATTATTTTTGTTTGAGGATTGGGAAGTGATCATTGCCGTGAAGGTCTTCGTAGACCGACCAGGAAAAAGATAAATTGAGGGGTGTTAAAAAGTTATTTATTTTGAAAAATAATTGGTCCAAAACAAAAAAATAAATATTTTAAAGTGAACACTTTATTACTAGATAAATATACGACTTAAGACGCTATGATCATATCTCTGTAAGTAGCAAGAAGATTTTGGGATGAAGCATAATAGGCTACTTAAAGGCAATAAACTGCATATTTTTTGCATATTTTTTTTGCAGTTGATAAATAATAGGACGCCATTATACCTTTTTAAAGAACCGAAAATATCCATGTCAACATTCTATTCCTTGCATAACATTTGCACGAACAAATTAAAGCTCTCAGTTATGTCCTCTTTTCTCTAACCAATAATTTTATTTTTTTTTCTTTTGTACGTCTTTTTGCGATTTAATTTTTTTTTTATTTCTACACTTCTCCCTTAATTCTCTATTACTTCTTCAATTAAGACAATTGCTTTAAATTAAGTTAAATACTAAATTTATTTTATAAACTAGTTCGAATTGCCTCTATAATTATTAGTTCAAAGTTTAATAATGTTTGTTGTAAACAAATTCCTTATAGCTATTGAACGTTATGAGTGCATAAAGTATCTAACTGTATTAATTTTTTAATTTAAATAAATACAAAGTGTAACGAACCCTATTTCGTTACGTTTAAATCGCTGAGGTATCCTTAGCGGCTGTCGAAGGTCCTTACAAGACTCAGCCTAGGGTATTGGGCTGAGGTTCCTCTATAAGATTAGTTGTGGATTTGTCTACTTTTGATGTTTGCTGCTGTGGCGACGGGAATTTTTCCAGCGGTTCCCAGTCGGGCCCTTCACTGGAGGACTTGTTCCGTTGGTACAAGATTATCCTGGTGATCTTGGTGGATGCTCAGTGGTTGACTTTCAACAGGATGTCTGACTACTTTGCCTTGGTAAAGTAGGAACGGTGCTTATGCCGTTATCTCGGTGGCATGTGTCTATACTTTGGCGCTTGGGTGCTCCCATTACTTTCAGTCAAGGTTGAGCGTCATTGACTGTGAGCGTGGCGTGTTGAGGGTGAGAGCTTGCGCTAAGACTGAGAAAGCTATCGCTCAGCGTTTCACTCTAATATGGTGATGCAATCACGGAGAGTGGCACTTGTTAAGAACAGCGGTGAGAATGCACACACACCAGGAAGACTGAGAAAGCTACCGCCCAGTGGTGTGATTCAAATAAGATAGGTTACTCGTAAGAGTAGTGGTGAGGGAACACTAGGAGGACTGAGAAAGCTACCGCCCAGTGTACAGCTCAGCGGAGGGGAAAAGATGGTACTCGTTGAGAGCAATGGTGAGAATGTGCACACACTAGGAAGAAGGGGAAGCGACTGCTTAGTAGTGCGACTCGAGCGAGGTAGACTACTCGTGAGAGTATTGGTGAGAGCACACTGGGAAGACTGAGAAATCTACCGCCCAGTGTACAGCTCAGTGGAGGGGAAAGTGTTACTCGTTTAGAGCAGGGATGAGAATACACACACACCGAGAAGACTGAGAAAGCTACCGCTCAGTGGTGTGATTCAGATAAGGTGAGATGGCTGTGAGAATATTTGTGAGAGCACACTGGAAAGACTGAGAAAGCTACTGCCCAGTGTACAGCTCAGAGGAGGGGAGAGACACTCAGGTGAGTATCGCCGCGAAGAGCGGATCTGAGTGTGTACCAGTTGTACAACTCAAATGGGAGAAGGTGAGGTATGAGGAAAGGAGAGGAGGAATCGTACTATAGCACGAACGTGCTGCTCGCTGACTATAGCGAGACTGCCTGTTGCTTGATGACGAACCTTCTTATGTAATGCAGCGATTAAATAAAACAATCTGATTAGGTTGGTGGCTCCGACACTCATCACTCTCCGACACTCATCACTTTATTTTCATCTAACTTAAAACTAAGCCTTCGCTGATAGCGTTGCTTGAATAATACTACATTATTAATCTATTTCGTACTTAAGTAATAACTAGAGTTATCGATAATTATAATACTGTTTAGTATTAAATATAAATTACATGTGTTTGAGGGGTACTCGTATATATAAGTAAAAGTAGTAAACATAATAAAAGATTTGATTATATATAAATGAGTTGATTATTTAAATTATGTCGCCTCTTATACAATAACCATAAATTCAGGTGGCTTGTATGTTAAATAATAAATTAATAAGTATAATTAAATGAATAGTGAATAAATAAATGAATACAGCATAATGTATTAACATACGTTTATATGTTGTTGTTGTCACTGTGGGCGTTGACGAGGGTGAGGTGGACATGGCTTGAGGGCGCTATTGTGCGGATCTATTTCGACAGGAAATAGGTTCGTCACAAAAGTACAAATACTTTTGGTTGTCAAAGTACAATGTATCACATTAAATACAATTCAAATATTTGTTATATTTTTTTAAAAACATTTTTTAACCTTAAGATAAATTTTAATTTTTATATGAAAAAGTTTGTTAAATCAAAGCAAAATTAAATGAACTGTTTTTGATAAGTAAACCCTCAAACTACTTGTTGAGTTGCATATTCAGACAATGGTGCCGTTGAATTAAAATACCTTTTGTAGAATTAAAAAGGTTGATAATCAGGCATGTTCTGAAAATCGTTTTCGTTAGAAATTTGTGCCGAAACCGATTTGCCATGTTCTGCATTTCGTTCCGAATTAAATTTTTCGAACATTAAATCGGCAATTAAATCGTCACGAAATACCCTGTTCTAAAAATCGATTTCGGTTGTTTTCTTCCGGTTTGAAATCTGTCAGCAGTTGGCTTGCGAAATTTAAATCGGAAGCTAATTTGAATTTGAAAAATGTAAGTATTTGTTTAAATTAACGCTTAAAATGTTTTAAAACATGTTGTTTTAGGGGAAAACATAAGAATTCAGTCCAAGAAAAAGTTTTTTTGGAATTTATGGAAGCCCACCACGATCTTGCCAAAAATTTCGTCAAAGGAGATCGAATCAATGCCGATTCTTTATGGGCAGAACTCACCAACAAACTAAACAGTGAAGGACCACCGCAAAAAGACATTAATGGTTGGAAGAAGGTAAAATTCACCGCACAGTTAATTTCAGTTTAATTTGATTGGTTTTCATAGATTTGGTCAGATTGGAAGGGAACAATCCGCAAAAAAATTTCCCACAATAAATGCGAGCCGTGGAACTGTTGGTGGTCCTTTCAACCAATTTGTTATATCACCAACAGAAGATGCGATTGCCAAATTTTGCGGAATTTATACTTCAGTCGATGGCATTTCTAATTCCACTTCGTTTGGAACACCTAAACCCACATCGTCTGAAGCAACCGAAGAGCTCGAAGAAACAATGAATATCATCTTAAGTAGCTCCGATGTGGATGGCATGGCAGGACCGAGCAATGTGGATGAGACGGCAGGACCAAGCAATGTGGATGCCACCGCAGGGCCAAGCAATGTGGGGTCTCAACCACCCCAAAAAAGAATTCGTTATGAAACTATGCAGGACTGCATGAAAAAGCATATGTCAACAGAGGCGACCGCAGTTAAAAATATTTCGGAATCAATGAAGTTGGTTCTTGAAAGCTCAAAAGAAAGTGTAAAAATATTGGGAGAAAACCGCAGCAGCATTAAAAGGGTGTATAGGTCCTTGGAGAAACTTGTTGACGTGGTTACCCAGCAAAATGCTCTAAGTGCCGAGCAGAATGAACTTCGCAGATCTCACTACGCAAAAATGGAAAAACTTGTCCAAGCAAAGAACCAAATAAAAATAGAAATGTTAGAAGTGGAAAAAGAAAAACTCAAAATGGAAATGAAAAAGTTTAATTAAATATATGTACAATCTGAGATATGGCTACACGGCAGCAAGAAGTTCCTATCCTAAAAACTGAATTCATGTTTATACCGCTAATATTTTTTTGTACACGAAGAACCTACCTGAATTGAATGATACCGGTACATATAATTAAAGATTTTTTTAATTTTGTGTTATTATAAAAAATTAAATAATTTAACTTTAAAAAATTTATGAATTGTTGATTTTGTTTTTTATTATTATATTTTAATAATGAAAAAAAAACATTTTTATATTAATCCTATTAAACTGTTAGCTATTTCATTCCTTATATTTTGACCAGCCTCTTGAAGTGCACTAGTTTCTTCAGCGAATTCGTCCTCCCATGTCTCACTTTCTTCTACTTCGACATCTTCCAAACGATAGTGCCTACAAATGTTATGTAGTGCACTGCAAATATTAATAATTTTAACCACTTTTTGTGGTGTGTACGGTAGTGTTGTTTGTAAACACCTGAACCGGCTCTTAAGACCTCCGATGACCCTTTCTACGATATTACGAGCTTTGGAATGCTGCTGGTTGAATCTATGCTGTAACGTTTGAGCATTTGGATCCCTGTATGGTGTTAATAAAAAGGGTTCAATACCATAACCCGAGTCACCTAACATCCAAGAACCACGTTCACCACTTTCATATATTGAGAAAGGAAAAATTGACGTGCGCTGCTTAATTTAAAAATGAATGCGTCGTGACTTGCTCCAGGGTGACACGCATCCACAGCTCTTATGCACATATTGTAGTCGCATATCTGTAAAATATTAAAGTTATTTTCTTTCAAAAGTACCTTTATGAAATACGAACAATCATAGCGTTTAAACTAAAACATCCTTTTCTGTTAAAAAACAAATGCTCATCCTGATGCGGCTTCACAATTTTAATGTGGGTGCCATCGATACATCCAATTACACCGGGAATCCGAAATTTTTCAGTAAAGTGAAGTTTTGACTTTCGCACTTCCTCTGGGCCCATAGCTAATTTTATCCACTTTCGACACAAAGTCCTTTCAAGAACATTTAAGACTGTCGTCAAAGTTTTGGATACAGTACTTCTTGCTAGTGCAATATCAGAGTCTTTGCCAATTGAGCGTTGGAACATTCCTTCCCCCAAAAACCTAAGTGTGGCAGCCAGTTGCAGTGCCACGGGAATGGATGTTTCCTTCACCAAGTGCTCGATATCCTCCAGAATATCTTGAAAAGCCTCCTTATTTAGTCGGTAATAGGATATAAAACTGTAAAGAACATTTTATAGGATATTTAATTTACTACGCACATAATACTTACACTGAATCAGGAATGCCCTGAGGGTTTGAGTGGTCCCTTAATACACGTCTCTTGATTTTTTCTTCCTTGTGTCGCACTTGCTCACTTAATAAAAATGCAGATACAGAAAAAACACTCATTTTACCAAATTTAATTAGTTTAATTTAAAGAAACTGTCAAAATTTTAAGCAGCTATTCACAATAATGCAAAACAGCTGTTTCGAAAATAATTTCGAATTAAAACAAATCGTACGGTTTTCAGAACACCCAAATACAAATCGAACGATTTACTTTTCCAGTTTCGATTTGAAATCGTGCGAATTTCAGAACATGCCTGAATAGGGTTTATTTTATTATGAACCTTCTATTCATATGTTTTCAATAAGAAAAAAATGTTAATTAATTCAGGAATTCTCGTCGATTAATGCCGGGATTTTTGGGACTTAAAAAAGTCTGGGATCCCGAAATCCCGGGACCCATCCCTAATTACGTAACAACAAAATTTTTGAATTCAGTTTTCAAAATTTTATATTTTGTTAAAATAGAATTTTATTGTAAATACTAGTATAAAAGGCTGTCCAACGACGAATTGTAAGCATTTGGAGTAATAAATATGACAAAAAATTTATTGGATTTATAGCTCCGTACCCAATATCGCTCTATTACTATTTTTTGCCATTATTACAGTGCTTTTGCAACTTATACTGTCCTCGAAAATGTTCAGTCTGAAAGTATGTACATTAATGTGCCTCGACTTGTATGAGGAAACAAAGTTCCATTTGTACCCCTCTTAAAATGAAAAGCCTCCAGTGAGCTAAACCATTTTGCAAAAACCTCCAAAAATCATGTTTTTCGTAATCATGTTGGGTAGTGTTATAATTGTAAAATAAAATTGTCACATATAGGCCTGAAAACGTTCTTCCGATCTGCATAAAAAATTTGTAAAAGTTTGCTATCGGATTAAAGAAAATGCTGTTTTTCAGGCATATTCCACCTTTTTTTATATTATATTGACTATAATTCAAACAAAAAGCTAAGGAAACAACCAAATTTCTCGATTGAAAAAATAAAATTTATATTAAATCCTTTTTAGAATGTATTTTGGTGTAATGATTTCTTGATGTAATTTTGCTTTTTTGATGTAACGAAATGAGCTGCAGTAATGCGACCTTAAAACTTCACTCCTCAATTCTCGTCCAAATTTCTTCGAAGCGCCACCTAAGAAGATTCACTTTAAAAAAAGGTGAAAAATGCATGAAAAACTGTATTATCTCTAATCCGATTGCATATTTTTAAAAATTTTTGATGCAGATTGGAAGAAGTTTTTCAGGCCAATAATTTGTGATATTTTTTTTTACAATTATTAACTAGCCAACATATTTACGAAAAACATAATTTTTGGAGGTTTTTGCAAAATGGTTTTGTTCACTGGAGGTAAACCTTGATGTTCATTTTTAGATGAGTAAAAATTAAACTCTTTTTTTTCAAGGCATCTTAATGTATGTATATTAAGGTGGGTCACCAAAAAAAGTTTGGTTTGTTACCGACTTTTTTGAAAGCTCCTATTGAGAGGATTTCAGACCAGAAAAAAATTTTTTTTTAAGTGGTCTACATTAACAACCAAAATGGTCTTTTTGTTATAACTCGGTTATTTGATGTCCGATTTTAAGAAAAAGTATATTTTTAGAAAGATCTTAAAAATGCTAACATTCCGTAGTCAGAGGTCTTTGACCCTTGAGGTCATCTTCAATAAAATAATTCAGTTTTTAAATTTTTTTGCACTACGACCCCCAAAACTTTGCACATTTTATATTTTGTAATTAAAGTTCATAAGAAATCAATAGGTGCGTGTGAAGAAATTTTTAAAATCCACTCATAGGAAAAAAAGTTACACGCGCTTAAAACTTAATTTTTGAGCTCAAATAGTTAAGCTGGTAATGCAACCCTGTTTTGAACCAAAGAGATAACAATTAAAATAATTGTACGCATGTTAATATCCACCCCTAAAAATATTTTAAGACTTCTAGCATAATTTATATGTTACCTTGTTTTAATAAAGGCTTGAGTCATATAAAAAGTAATTATAACTGCATGAGACTTAAATATATGTAAACAATTAAACTAGATCTTGCCGTGATTCAAGCTGGCTGTAACGCTGACGACTATCAAGTTTAGCAAAAATGTGACCCATCCGTTGTTCATCGGCAACCGCAACTGCAGATTGGCTTACAACTCGAACAAAGCGCTCGGTATTTTGCGAGTGACATAGAAAATCTAAAAAAAATATATTAAGCATTTTTGCAATGTTTTACAATTTAAAGTTTTTACTTGGAATATCTAAAATTTCATCAGAAAACATATGCTCTTTAAATTTTTCTTGCAAAACAAATTGTAAAATTGGCGGTTCAGTTAATGGAAATTTATCCCAGAGTATCATTTTTGTATACGACATGGAATCAAAATTAATAAATCCATGCCGGGGTATGTTGAAATCACGTATCGTTGATGTTGGTTCAAGACGAGCTTCTAAATTTTGGTAATTGCATTTGATCTTATTTCTGAATTAGAGTCAGTTATCATTGAAATCATTATATTTTCTGGGTGAAAAAAATATGCGTTGTTTTCAATGGTTGGCCTTATTGCCAATTGCATGTCCATCGGCAATTGACGGATCCATACAATATATTTAAAAACATGCCGACTTCCATGAATGGCTAGTGGCTGGCTCTTAATAAGGAACCAAAATGGCGCATAGACTTTTACAATAAATTCTGCCAAGTTTTGCAAAGATAAAGTGGGCTTCCTTTTAGATACGTACAAACGTAGAATTCTAGAAGCAGTTGTCAACCAACGTGCTGTGCTAACCGGACCAGGCTTTTCGCTTGCTAAGTTTATGTCGCAAATTCCATTGCTTACGGCAGCAACCATACGAAATAAATATCGTTGGTCGTCACGTAGGTCCCAGTTATCAATGTTGTCAGGCATGAAACCCATGGTAATTGGCAAAAAGACTACGACCTAGGATTATAATAAAATAGCATTAAGTTTATGTATAGTAAAATTTCATAATTAAGATGTCTAACCAAAAAATTATACTTACAGGGTATTTTTCACAATTTATGATTTCTGTTCCAAACTCTCCTGGCCAGATTCCTGGCCCTTTTGGAAATCCAAAAAATTTCTTTATTAAGCAATTTAAAGGAAGTTCATTGAAATGGAAGAGACAAACAAGCCATTGCAAAGGACGTTGAAGATATCGTTCCATTAATGTTATCACACCATTTTTGTGTCCAGTGTTAACAACGGTTCCATCGCAACTTATTGCAACCAAATGTTCCAAATTATAATTTTCTTTAATCAAAAAATTTATAATTGATTTTTGAATTTCTTCGCCAGAGCCCTTTGCTGGTGCTGTAAAGCCCATAAATTTGGATTCTGGCTCTTTAATTATAGTAATATGCTCTTCTAACACTTTTACCAGCCGTGTTTTGTTTAAAACAACAGTTTTTTTTAACGTCAAATCTTTTTTGCCATCAAATGAAATGCATTTTAACAAACTTTGCTTCTGGGATGCTGCTATGGCCTCCGCTCTATGCTTTAATCGTTCTCTTTGAATTTTGTTCTTATCAATTATTAGGTCATCAAGGAATTTGATCATTGTTGTTGATTTCGCGTGCAGCGAGTTTCGAATATCCTTTATTAGCATTGTCGCAAGCAAAGATCCGAAGCGATTTGAAGTATCGCTGCGGTCTAAAGCAGCTGAGTAATTCGGCAGTCGAATGTCCATGATGTTTAGTTTTGATTCGATTTCTGGTAGTTTTTCTCGCTGACTATCTTCAAATTCTTCTTCTTCTTGTAAACTGGGATAGTACTGTGCTGTAGTATGAGATGGCTGAGTAATACTTGCAACAGTATTTTCCTGTAATTCGCAATCGTTTTGAATTGCAGGAGTTATGGTAACAATGCCAGCTTGCTGTGTTTGGCTTTTAATAGTCAACAACCTTGGTCCACATTGGTCAATAAGAATTTCTCTGGCACCGGGAGGAATTTTCTTATCGGATGGGCAGACGCATTGATTATTTAAGTGTATTCCACACTTGCATTGAGCAAGTAGAAATATCCTATTCCATTCTTCTTTTTTAAATTTAGTCGGATGGCGTATTATATCGTAATGTTTATTTATAAGTTTTTTTATCTTTTTTCGTATTGCTGCAACTCCAATAATTGGAATCTTTAATTTTTGCCACAATTCACAAAGTTCTACAATCGCAACACTTATATAGTCACTAAGTTTAAGATATTTAGACAAACGCGAGGTACCTTCACTCTTTAGAAACAAAAAAAAACTCTATTACATTACGATATGTTGGTAGCTTATTTTTATTTAAAACGCATTTTTTAAAAACATTTTTTATAAGTTTAGAATTTTGTAAAAATTAAACAATTGGAAAAATTTAAAACAATCTCAAATACTTTTGACGTTTAATATTATTTTTTCTAGCGGTGGGCAAAACTTACAAAATTTTGCAGAGAGTAAAGAATGAAGAAAAGAGTTCTCATCCCGATCCTCGCTCGAAATTCGATGACTTCTGCATCAGATTCGGTGAATGGGAAAATTTAATTCAATGAGCTAGGATAATAAATTTTGATTGGTAAAATTCTCCTGATATAATTGATCCCCTGTAATGTATTTGCCTGTTTGTTTTCGCTTCTTTCTGTATCTTATCGCCGATTCAAATTGCCAAACCCAAAGCAAAAGTCCCCAAATTTTTGAGCGAGAATCGGAATAAGAACTCTTGGCTTCAGTCTATACTCTCTGTTTATACTCTCTTTTATTGCTTTGTTTACTGGAAATAATCGATGCAGAACCGTGCGAAGGGAAAAATCGCCCGGAGAAAACAAAAATTCTTCGACCCAACATTTCTTTTGTTGTCTGTCAAAAAACAAAAATCATTGAAATCGGCGCCTGACATCTAGAGATCTAACTTAATAAGTATTGAAAAATAATTACATGTGTTGAAAAATTCAACCTGATTCAAATATTTTTTTTAATCTTCAAGAATATAAACATTTTCGCGTCCATTAAATCTACCTTCGCCCCCCTCTTTGTACGGCCCTGAATCGATGAATGTGTTAGTGAAAAGCTAAGAGCTAATAAAAAAGCTGAAAACAGGGTTGCATTACCAACTTGATTATATGAGCTCAAAAATTAAATTTTAAGCGCGTGTAACTTTTTTTCCTATGAGTGGAATTAAAAAATTTCTTCACACGGACCTATTAATTTTTTATGAACTTTAATTACAAAATATAAAATGGGCAAAGTTTTGGGGGTCGTAGTGCAAAAAAAGTTAAAAACTGAATTATTTTATTGAAGATGACCTCAAAGGTCAATAACTTTTGACTACGAATTGTTAGAATGCGCTTTTTTTTTTTAGATCTTTCTAAAAATATCCTTTTTTTCAAAATCGGACATCAAATAACCGAGTTATAACAAAAAGACCATTTTGGTTGTTAATGTAGACCACTTAAAAAAAAATTTTTTGTGTTCTGAAATCCTCTCAATAGGATCTTTCAAAAAAGTCGGTAACAAATCAAATTTTTTTTTCTTCCATAGGGGTCGACCCACCTTAATGTATATATTTCGTTTCGATTTAGCCATGTGCTTCTGTCTGTAGACAACATTACAGCCGTATTTTCAAAACTATCGCGATGAAATTAAAATTATAAGCTTCTTTCTAAAATGTAATGGTCAAGAACATACATAAAGGCAGGCATACTGCTATGTAACTGATAAGTATCAATTTAATTTTCTCTGCATACTTCAGGCTGAATATTTTTCAGCACAGTATGGGTGTCATGCATAAAAGTGAGAAATTGCTTTCAACTCGATTTTTGAGCAGTTACTCGTTGTCATAAACATACAAAATATTTTACTCGTTAGTAAGATCTCGTTTGAGATAGATCTCAAAGCCTTAGAAGCTTCTTAAAACGGAAGCTTCTAGTGAGTAAATTCTCAAAATGAAATGCATAATCCTGAGATGCAACTCGTTGGTCTGAGAATTTTCTCATTAAATGTTGAGTCACTTATTCAGTGAACTCACATTTTTTTAAGTAGCAAAGATCGCTGAATACTATTGAGAAAATAGTCCCATACAACTTGATAGTCCCGGAAAATATTTTTTTCTTATATTTCCTCTTATTGTTTTTCTTATATAAACTATACATGCGACTTTCTATGCGGTCCTTAAACCCTTTTAAATAGTATATTTTTTATTTTTATTTGTTTTGTCAATTAATTCAAATTTTACCATGTTGCTTTCAAACAGTTTTAATACTTTATATCATTATTCTATCTCTACTACTCGTCTTAATCTTACACTCTCTTTCTTTCAGCTCCTTAACTTTTTATTTAAGTACCTTTTGCCTTCATTTGTGTTACAAGTTTTGTCAAGAAATACATATGTATAAATGTTGCATGTAGCAACGCTTTGGGGTGGCCACATTGATTTATCATATATCCTACTGATCATGAATTTAAAAAGAAATAAAGGCTTTAATATTTGTCATTTAAAAGCGCAGTCTTAAAAATAAAATAGATAGTTTGCCTCTACTTAGAAATAATGCCATAATTGATGTCATATGCCTATCTGAAACGTGGCTTAAGTCGGAGATGTGCGACGGTCTGTTTAGTGTAAATACTGTCTTACTTACTTAGGTGGTCGTAACAACCCATGTCCGGGTTTCGGCCGACCTCATCAGCTCTTGCAGGCGCCTCTGCTTTGCGCGCGCCTTCTCCAATCGGATACACCAAGTGCGGTTAGGGCTTCCTCAGCCTGGTCCATCCATCGGAGGCATGGTCTCCCTCGTCGTCGTTGACCAGCAACCCTCGCCTCGAGCACCTTTTTCGCTGGAGCTTCGTCGTCCATACGATGGACATGACCCAGCCAGCATAGTCGCTGCACAGTTATACGCCGAACTACGTCAATGTCTTCGTAGAGCTCATACAGCTCGTGGTTCATTCGGATGCGATAGTCATCGCCGACTCGAACAGGACCGAAGATTTTGCGAAGAACTTTTCTCTCGAACATCCCCAGAGCGGCTGCGTCAGTTTGCGAAACTATCCATGCCTCAGCGCCATAAAACAGCACAGGTAGAACGAGCGTCTTGTAGAGTGTTAGTTTTGTCGATCGAGAGAGGGCTCTGGAACTTAGTTGCTTAATGAGCCCGTAGTAGCACCTATTAGCAATTATTGTTCTTCGCTTTATCTCCAGGCTGATTTCGTTGTTAGTATTAATGGCGGTGCCAAGGTATACAAACTCCTTGACTACTTCAAAGTTATAACTGCCGGATGAAACGTGGGAGTCCAAACGCCGCGCTCCCTTGTTTGTAGACAGCATATACTTTGTTTTGCCCTCATTTATCTTCAAACTCACTTTGGCTGATTCTTTTTCGATAGCGGGGAAAGCAGCGGTAACACCTCTCTTGGTTCTGCCGACAATATCAATATCATCAGCGTACGTAAGGAGCTGGACACCTTTGTAGAAAATGGTGCCAATACGATGCACACCGGTCTTTCGTACGATCCCCTCCATGATGATGTTAAAGAGATCGCAAGATAGTGGATCGCCTTGCCTGAAACCTCTTTCGGTATTGAAGGTTTCGGAGAAGTCATTTCCTACCTTGACGGAACTGCGTGTGTTGCTCAACGTCATTCTGCAAAGTCTAATCAACTTTGCAGGTATACCGAACTCAGACATTGTTGCGTATAGGCAATCCCTTCTCGGGCTATCGAACGCAACTTTAAAATCGACAAAGAGATGATGTGTGTCAATTTGATTTTCGTGGCTTTCTCCAGGATTTGTCGTAGCGTGAAAATCTGGTCTATGGTGAACTTACGAGGTCGAAAGCCACACTGATAAGGTCCAATCAGTGTTTTTGTAATCGGCTTTAATCTTTCACACAGTACGCTTGAGAGAACCTTATATGCGATGGAAATAAGACTGATACCTCTATAACTAGCGCAGATTGTAGGGTCTCCTTTCTTAAGTATAGGGCACAACCCCGGGCATGCTTTCTGCTAGCCATATTTTGCTGATGAGCTGATGCATGCGCCTTATCAATTTGTCGCCGCCGGTTTTTAACAATTCAGCTGACAGGCCGTCAGCACCCGCTGCTTTATTGTTTTTGAGTCGTTGGATAGCAACTCGAACCTCTTCATGGCTAGGTGGTGATATTTTAACTCCGTCATCGTTGATTGGTGGCACTGAACTGCGCTCTCTATGGGCGGCATTGGTGGAATCGTCGCCAGTAAGTAGATTTGAGAAGTGCTGTCTCCACAATCTAAGCACACACTGTGTATCCGTATTCAGATCTCTATTTTCGTCTCTACAAGTGGATGCTCCGGGCTTGAAACCTTGGGTTAGACGCTTAACCTGTTGATAGAATTTTCGTGCATCCTTCTTGCCCTGGTATAGCTCTAGTTCCTTACGCTCACGCTTTTCCTGCTCTCTTTTCTTGCGTCTAAAAAGGCGCCTCTCTTCCTTCCTCTTTTCGCGGTAGTTTTCTCGTACGGCTCGCGTTGCAGCTGACTGCAGCGTTTTTCTATATGCTGCGTTTTTTACTGCAGTCGCGATGCGACACTCCTGATCGTACCATTGGTTCCGAGGTTGCGGGCGCTGAAAACCAATGACTTCTTCAGCGGCAGCGCGCATGGAGTGGGATATATGCGCCCAAAGCCCGCCGGCGTCGTCGAGTCCAGAGGTTGGTTGGTTGAGCTTAACCGAGAGTTGAGCGGAGTAGGCTTCGGGAGTCCGTTGTAATTGCAGCTTAGCGACATCTAGCTTTCGTTGCATTCCTGTGCGTATGTTCTTCGCATTGCATAATCGCATGCGGATCTTGGCTGCAACAAGATAATGGTCGGAGTCAATGTTGACCCCCCGAAATGTACGCACATCTAGAACACTATTCTAATAGACTGCGATAATGTAACACCTACGCCGATTATTGCTCCGAGTAGCGCAGTTTTATGTTCGTCATCTGACTAAGTTCCTGTAGCACAAAATACTGTTACTAATATGCCTCAAAACATTCCTAACCGTAGCGAAGAATTGCGGCAGAAATTCGACAGCAAGAGCATACAAATGAACTACAGGGTTTAAAGTGTGAACTTCTTCGCCTTCAGATAAGACAGCAGGAAAATATGAAGGCGATAAGTAAAATTTAAGCTGTTAGCGTGTTTGTTTGAAGGTTTTTCAGTGCGAGCTTAAATTCTCGTAAAGTTAAACCGAGGTTAGCTCCTCAAAATTGGATGTTTAAACTCAGTTTGACTAGACATTTGAACTTTCGTTGAAGTTAAATTCACTTAAATTATTACGTTTAATTTGGTGAGTGACGTTAAAGTTCGGATTAGGCAAAAAATAAACATATTATATGATAATTTAAGTCAATTTAAATTTAACAAATGCTAAAATAGGTAGGTAAACCGAGTTTAAACGTCCAATTTTGGTGAGTTAAGCTCGGTTTTTTTAACTGAAGTTTAAAATTGTGTACATATGTTTTTTAGTTTTGAGGTGTCTTCAGAAAATACCTTTTTGTTTTTTAATATACTCGTATAGTCCTTAATGCAATTTGTAGTTAAAAGACTAGATTTTAAATTAACTGCTTCGTTTTTTTGCTTGTTATAGTTTCGTTTTTAAATATACAATGAAATGAGTATATATACTCGAAAGAATTCCTTGGTGTATGCTGTTTCCAGTTATTAGACTGAATTAAATATTAACTGGACTTACATTTAGTTAAGTGTTTAAAAAAAAAACTTGTTTGTGTTTTTAATTAATGCATGTTTTAAATAAATACTTTTTATTTTATGAGCAACAAATTTAGTTTTCAATATAATTAGATAAGTCCCAATTTAATTCATAATTTAAATATTGATAAATGCACTCCTGTACGCTCTTTCAGAATTTGATGAGGGTACTTCTATGACCTCACTGCTGTTCGATGTTAGGCTAGTAGTGGAATCATAGTCCAAAACTAAAACAAAAATATCATGTATAAAATTGCATACAATTTGATGAAAAAAACCACTACAACAAAAATTTCGTTCCTTGGCAATATTATGGATTACGGCAACAGCTACAACTATATTTTTAGCTGTGTTCAGATCAACTCTTAGCCTTTGAAGTATTGATCGGAACTTGGATTTAAGGTGCCCATTTAAGCATTCAATCTTGCTACGAGTCGCAATATGGCTTCTGTTATATCTGAAACGGCAAAAATTTAAAGTGTTATGTTCTTTATTTAAAACATACAAAAGTTAAATATATTAAAAGTATCAATAATAAAAAGTCAATTAATAAAAAACACTGAAATATTATATTTCATCTACCCAAAGTACTCCGCACAACACCACACAGCACGTTCCAAATTCGAGTGTTCCACGTGTTTCAAATTCGAGCATCATGCCTTGAACCACGGTATCTCGCAACGATGTCGAGAATTCTGTAATTTTTTTGTCAGTCACAACCGAGCCGCCGTTCTAATAAGATGTATTCTTATAAGATGAAACAGCTTAGATCGCGCTGTTGTTTCTGCACTAAGTCGACTGCTGGTGCTTACATCATCGTGCGCAATTATTGCAAGGCAACCTGCCATGGGTCATGTGCTAATTTGAATGCTAGTGATATTTCTTTAATTAAAACTCATCCTTATACGTATTAATTATCTCTGTGACAATTGTGCTGGACTTTCATATGATTTAATTGCTACTATTTCTAACTTAGTAAGTGAAGTGCGTGAGTTGAAAGTTGCTATTTTGCCTAAAAACAATAAAAATAATAACGACAAAAGCAATAAATCTCATGAAACTCATAAAAGCAACAACGAAACTGAAACTGTTGCTGTTGTTTTACAAAATTCTTCACCTTCAGCTTTACTATTTATTGATGTTTTCTCTCCACCCACAACTGGTTTTGAGAAAACGAATGCTTACATACACGGCGCTGCTGTTTCGGACGAAAATTTTTCATCTTCTGCTTTGTCTTCTATCTCACCAGCTGCGCAGCCCGGAGTCTCTTTTGCTGCTACACTCAACATGTCACCTAATGTTTCTGCTGGTGCAATTGCTGTTGGGTCTGTGAATGCAACCGATATTGTTGAGCCAATCACCACTTGTTCTGATGCCTCGTCAAACATATCATGGAACTCAGTTCATAATAGAAAAAAACGAAACAATAAACAGAAAAACAAAAATAAACTTCGAGCTACTCAAAGCAAAGTAAGCGTTGTTGGTAACGCTACTGATGATAATGATCTTCAGGTAGTACACAGCATGAAATACATACATCTGTCAAAGTTCAATGTGCATACTTTTCCAGAGTCGGTAAGAAATTTTATTGCTAAAAAGCTTAATGTTTCCAGCGACATTCTTTCATGCAAAAGGCTTGTCAAACAAAATGTAGACATTACCAAACTGCATTTCATAAATTTCAAACTTGGTGTGCCAGCACTTCTATATAGTCAAGTTTTCAACAAAGAACTATGGCCACTTTCGGTGCGAATGAGCGAATTCATATTCAAGCCAAAAAACTTCAACGGCGATGTTGCAACTATTCCGCCGGATCAATCAATTCCAACGTCACTTCCTCGTGGACTGGAGATTCCGTGCCTACCACAGCCAGCGAATCAACAGATTCCATAAGCAAGCTGACCTCAAACTCATATGTCATTAATATGACCTCTGCCATTGCCAGATCAGTCAATTCCGAAATAAATTCCTCAAAGATTTAAGATTCCGTGCCCAACACAGCCAGCGAATCAACAAATTCCTTAAGCAAGCTGACCTCAAACATAGCAGCCCTTAATACGAGCACCGCCACTGCCTCGTCATCTGCATCAAACTCTCATGCTAGACATACAGAGTTTCCTATTTATTTTCACAACACCGGCGGACTGCGCACTAAAACTAACAGATTATTCTCTGCCGCTGCTTCTCATGACTTTGATGTTATTGCTCTTGTGGAGACCTGGTTGACGTCACACTTTCTTTCAACAGAACTGTTCGATTCTTATTACAACGTATACAGAAGAGATCGCATTCTCTGCGCTAGAACTTCTCGCGGTGGTGGTGTTTTAATTGCTGTTTCATCTCAACTAGCAAGCAGAGAAATCCCGCTCCCAAAGAGTTCACCGAATATAGAACAAATCTGTGTGTCAGTTACTATCAACAAAGGACCTTTGCAAGACAAGAACGAAATATTTTTTATTCTAAGTTATATACCACCAAATAGCGACTTTGTTTTGTATAATGATCACTTGTTTAATATTAATTCTATTGTATCTTCCTTACATCATCTTCAAACGCCTTGCATATTAGGAGATTTTAATTTAGGAAATATTAAATGGAAGTTCAGTTTAGACGACAAAATATTAATGCCATTCAATGTAAAAAATTAAGCTGAATCGTATTTTTGCGATTCATTATATTCGCTTAATTTATTTTAAATCAACCATTTTCAAAACGATCTTGATAGAATTCATGATCTTATTTTCATTAATAACGATCTGAAATTTTATATTTTCAAGAGCGCTGTACCACTCACAAGTGAGTCCATACACCATAAAGCTTTTACCCTTCACTTTTCATTTTATGAATTTAACATTGCTCCTCAGCCAGTGTCAGAACTACAATATAACTTTAATAGGGCAAATTATGTTGCGTTGAATAGCTTCTTTAATTCTATAAACTGGGATATGGTTCTAGGTTCTTCTGATGTTAGCATCATGTATCAAAAATTGAAAACTATCGTTGATGAAGGTCTCTCCTTATATGTGCCAGTAAAACACAAAAAAGAACTCTCATTTGTCGTGGTATAATCGAGGCTTATTGAAATTAAAAAATTTAAGAAATAAGTCACATAAAAAATTCAAATCAACTAATCTACCCGAAGATAAAGCATTATTTATTCAGCGAAGAAAAGAATTCGATTTTTTGTCCAATTTTCTATATAAGAAATATTTAAATACTATTGAAAGCAATATCAAAACTAATCCGAAATCATTTTGGGTATTTTATAACTCTAAGCGAATAAGTTGCGGTTTTCCTAAATCAATGGAATTCGAGGGGGTGTGTGCGAACAACACGCAGGAGATTTGTGAGTTATTTGCCAAATTTTTCGGATCAGTTTTTAGTAATTTTAATCCAGTGGTTAGCCGGTCTGATACTTTCAAAGTAAGTCAAGCTGTCAACCTAGGAGAGATACACCTTTCTGGGAAAGAAGTCCTGGAATCACTGTTAGATTTGGATTCTAATAAAGGCGCAGGATTTGACTTACTTCCACCGCTATTTTTAAAAAATTGTGAACATTCGATTCACATGGCTTTAACTCATATTTTTAATAGGTCCCTCTTAACTGGTACTTTCTGAGATGAATGGAAAATAGCTTATATTACTCCAATTTTTAAAGCAGGTCGAAAGAACTGTGTCGAAAATTATAGACCAATTGTTAAACTGTCGGTTATACCAAAAGTTTTAGATAAAATTGTTAAGCGTTTATTTTTTGAGGTAAAAAATTACATTTTGACCCAACAACACGGCTTTTTCGCTGGAAGGTCGGCTTGCACGAATTTAGCCATTTTCTCAATCTTTTGCATTGAAACTCTAGAAAAAGGTTTACAAGTGGATGTCTTATACACCGATTTCACTAAAGCATTTGATTGTATAATTCACGAGACTTTGTTATTAAAACTCGAAAAGTTGGAAAGTTGGAAAAGTTGTCAAATCGAAAACTTTTTTTAAGAGTAAACGGCTGTTTTTCTAAAGCTATCGATGTGATGTCAGGAGTTCCTCAAGGGAGTCATTTAGGACCTTTGCTTTTTATTATTTTTATAAATGATATATCGCTAAATTTAAAATCTTGTAACTTCTTATTGTATGCGGATGACTTAAAGTTGTTCATGTCAGTTAAAACTGTATCTGACTGTGCTATGCTACAATGAGATATTGATGCCTTAATTCATTGGTGCAGCATAAATGGTCTAAGGCTGAATTTTAATAAATGCAACGTGTTAACGTATTCTCGAAACTCTTTAAAAATTTCTTATGATTACTGCTTTAGTAATAATGTATTTTCTCGAGTTGAAGTTATTAAAGATTTAGGCATTTACTTTGATGTTAAACTTTCTTTTAATATACACAGAAAATACATTATATCAAAAGCAAACTCATTATTCGGGTTCTTAAAACGCAACTCGATAGACTTTTTAGATGCTTTTATGCTAAAAACGTTATTTGTTAGTCTGGTAAGGTCTCTTTTGGAGTACTTCAGTATCATACGGGATTCCATTTATGACTGTGATAGTATTCGCATTGAAAGAATCCAAGAGATTTGCTAGATTTGCTCTAAGACGTTTATTTGATACAGAAAATATGCCAACGTACACTGTGCGATGTCAATTGTTAAACATGCAAAGCTTATCTCAGAGGAGGAAAGCACAGAGCGTTATTTTTATAAAAAATATAGTGGACAACAAGATAGACTCGCCTGAGCTTCTTGAACTTATTCCATTCTATGCTCCATCAAGGACTCTTAGGGAAAGGAACTTATTCTTCATAAGATTTCACAGAACTAACTATGGCAATAATGACCCTATCTCTAAATGCTTATCTAATTGTAACATAGCAGCAGACCATGTGGACTTTTGCACGACAAGAGATAGTTTTATGAGAGTTATTTATATTTTATTTGTAAATTAATTACGACCTTCTTTCATAAGTTTTAAGTTATGTGTTTATATAACTCCAATAATTTTTCAATTATTAAAGGTTATATTTTATCGAGCTCAAGGTCAATGTTGCTTTCCGAAGAAAACAACTGAAGGAAAAACAACTAACAACAACAATACCCTATATAGAGTATCAATCACAAGCTCTTAATTTTCTACTTGTTTCACGAATGCAATAAGTAAATTACCCTAAATTGCGGTACGAGAATACAATTGATATGAAAGCAGCTTAAAGTTCTTCTAATTTGTGAAGCATACTTTCAGGGAAAGTAAGTTCTATTATTCGAAGATAGATCAAAGCTTTTCTAAATACTCAAAGATTTTGTTGTGCTAGTTGTTGTTGCTCTTCTATTTCACAGTCCTTCACAGGCTTTCACAGACCTTGAGCTCGATAAAATATAACCTTTAATAATTGAAAAATTATTGGAGTTATATAAACACATAGATTTATTTATAGTTTTATGTTAAGTCAATAGTCATAGAATGATGTGTTATCTGTAAGGGCTAAGCCCAGTAGATGTAACAAATAAACAAAAATAAACAAACAATTTGCATCACACACGGATAGATAAAGATATGGGTAGATATATGGTAGATGCATATACAAAGGTGTCTAAAAAAATAAATATTTACATTTTTAAAAATATTTTATTATAACTATTTTATAAATATAAAAGTGTAAATATTTAAGGTTTTGCAACTTAGACTTATTAGATGATAAATACCCGAGCTTATACCAAACATCGTTTAGGAATATAATTCATTACAAATTTAATGAACTTACCAATATCGCTCTGATGCACATTTCCTCCAAGGAATCGTAAAGTGCACAGAACTTGTGTGCTTACCGGGACTGGAAGACCTCTTTTGTTCCTCGCTTCTTCAATGCCTAATGCATCAATTAAAAACTGAGCTGTGACTTTATCAAATCGGTATCGGGTGTAAAAGTCGTCATCTTCTAGCTCAAAGGGGTCGAATCTTTGTTTATATATAGTTTTGCACGTCTAAACAAACTATCGTAGTTTAATATGTCGAAATCTCTTTCAATTCTATCGAAACGAAACATTTTCACTTTCTTCACAACAAAAATTAATTTCTAAGCGATTGCTAACACTCATAACAAAGTGTAAAAATGTGATCAAATCTGCAGCAGGACGTAAACCTCTACCATTTGCTGATAAATCAGATCGATCAAAGAGAAAAGCTGCTGCAGAGTTATGTAAAGTTTACAATAATGAAACTGATTTAATGGTGATGGCAGCAAGTCAGTCAGCTCAAAAGAAAGGATATAATGATTTGGGCAACGGCAAACTGGCATCCGTCAGTTTGACGGCTAATTTGAGCGGCGGGTCGCTCCATAGACTTTAAACATGGAATGTGCGCAGGGTTTGGGTCCCACCACATTACTACTGCCCAATGAAAACTAAACCAGCCTCGGATAGGAACCCCAATTACGTTGACGACCACCGCAAACAAAAAACGGACAATGATTTACGGATATGCACATGGAATGTCCGGATCCTATATAGGGAAGGTGCCAATATCCAACTGGCGGAAGACCTCAAAACAATAAAAGCTCACTCATCACCATCCAGGAAATGCGATGGAAAGGGCAAGGTTGCTCTTAACAAGCACACTGCGATATCTACTACAGCTGCCACGCGGAGAAGTGCGAATTCGGATGTGGTTCGTCATTAGCCGGAAACTACGCCACCCGATTCACACCTGTGAAAGATTGGCCACGATCCTCATCAAGGCAAAATTTTTCTTCATCAGCCTTATTTGTATGCACGCCCCGACGGAGGAAAAGGACGAAGCCGTCAAGGACGCTTTCTACGCTAGTCTTGAGGACGTATACGACCACCTTCCGGTCCATGACGTGAAAATAGTCCTCGGCGATTTTAATGCGAAAGTCGGAAGGGAAGGCAGACCTCCACCAACAACGGTCTAAGACTGATCGACTTCGCCGCGGCGCGAAACATGGTAGTAAGTAGCACCAGATTTAAGCACCTCGACATCTACAAGGCCACCTGGCTGTCCCCGGATCAAAAAATGCGAAACCAAATTGATCATGTTGTAATCGACGGACGGCATGCTTCTAGTGTTCTAGATGTGCGTACATTTCGGGGGTCAACATTGACTCCGACCATTATCTTGTTACATCCAAGATCCGCATGCGATTATGCAATGCGAAGAATATACGCACAAGAATGCAACGAAAGCTAGATGTCGTTAAGCTGCAATTACAACGGACTGCCGAAGCCTACTCCGCTCAACTCTCGGTTAAGCTCAACCAACCTCTGGACCTAACGACGCCGGCGGACTTTGGGCGCATATATCCCACTCCATGCGCGCTGCCGCTGAAGAAGTCATTGGTTTCCAGCGCCCGCAACCTCGGAACCAATGGTACAATCAGGAGTCTCGCATTGTGACAGCAGTAAAAAACGCCGCATATAGAACAACGCTGCGGTCAGCTGCAACGCGAGCCGTGTGAGAAAACTACCGCGAAAAGAGGAAAGAAGAGGGGTGCCTTTTCAGACGCAAGAAAAGAGAGCAGGAAAAGCGTGAGCGTGAGAAACTAGAGGTATACCAGGGCAAGAAGAAAGCACGAAAATTCTATCAGCAGGTTAAGCGTCTAACCCAAGGTTTCAAGTCCTGAGATCCACTTGTAGAGACGAAAATAGAGATCTGAATACGGATACACAGTGTGTGCTGAGATTGTGGAGACGGCACTCCTCCAATTTACTTACTGACGACGATTCCACCAATGCCGCCCATGGAGAGCGCAGTTCAGAGCCACCAATAAACGATGACGGAGTGGAAGTATCACCACCTAGCAATGAAGAGGTTCAAGTTGCTACCCATTGACTCAAAAAAAAAATAAAGCAGCGGGTGCTGACGGCCTGTCAGCTGAATTGTTTAAAACCGGCGGCGATGAATTGATAAGGCGCATGCATCAGCTCATCAGCAAAATATGCATGCCCGACGGTTGGAACCTCGGCGTACTGTGCCCTATACTTAAGAAAGGCGACCCAACAATCTGCGCTAGTTATAGAGGTATCAGTCTTATTTCCATCGCATATAAGGTTCTCTCAAGCGTACTGTGTGAAAGATTAAAGCCGATTACAAAAACACTGATTGGACCTTATCAGTGTGGCTTTCGACCTCGTAAGTTCACCATAGACCAGATTTTCACGCTACGACTAATCCTGGAGAAAACCCACAAAAATCAAATTGACACACACCATCTCTTTGTCGATTATAAAGCTGCGTTCGATAGCCCGAGAAGGGATTGCCTATACGCAACAATGTCTGAGTTCGGTATACCTGCAAAGTTGATTAGACTTTGCAGAATGACGTTGAGCAACACACGCAGCTCCGTCAAGGTAGGAAATGACCTCTCCAAAACCTTAAATACCGAAAGAGGTTTCAGGCAAGGCGATCCACTATCTTGCGATCTGTGCAACATCATCATGGAGGGGATCGTACAAAAGGCCGGTGTGCACCGTAATGGCACCATTTTCTATAAAGGTATCCAGCTCCTTGCGTACGCTGATGATATTGATATTGTCGGCAGAACCAAGAGAGATGTTACCGCTGCTTTCGCCACTATCGAAAAGGAAGGGAGGGTAAAACAAAGTATATGCTGTCTTCAAGCAAGGGAGCGCGGCGTCTAGACTCCTACGTTTCATCCGGGAGCTATAACATTGAAGTAGTCAAGGAGTTCGTATACCTTGGCACCGCCATTAATACCAACAATGAAATCAGCCTGGAGATAAAGCGAAGAACAATAATTGCTAATGGGTGCTACTACGGGCTCATTAAGCACCTAAGTTTCAGAGCCCTCTCTCGATCGACAAGTCGATCGAACGAGGCTTATCGTTCTACCTGTGCTGCTTTATGGCGCTGAGGCATGGGTAGTTTCGCAAAATGACGCAGCCGCTCAGGCGGTGTTCGAGAGAAAAGTTCTTCGCAAAATCTTCGGCCTTGTTCGAGTCGGCGATGACTATCGCATCCGAATGAACCACGAGCTGTATGAGTTCTACGAAGACATTGACGTTGTTCGACGTATAACTGTGCAGCGACTACGCTGGCTGGGTATGGACGACGAAGCTCCAGCGAAAAGGTGCTCGAGGGAGACCATGCCTCCGATGGATGGACCAGGTTGAGGAAGCCCTAACCGCACTTGGTGTATCCGATTGGAGAAGGCGCGCGCAAAGCAGAGGCGCCTGGCGAGAGCTGATGAGCTCGGCCGGAACCCGGACACATGTTGTTACTGCCACCTAAGTAACTAAGTACATAGAAAATAAAAGAATTGATTTATTATCTAAACATGTTTAGGTAATGTGAAATTTTCTATTTCACCTAATCTTTTCGGCAACTTTTCTACTTACACAGTGAATAAAACAATCATACATTAGGTTGTTCACCTAATTAAAAATTGTAAATTCTACTAAAATTTTGTTTATTAAATCAAATAATTTTTTTTTTCCTTTTACCTAATGCAAGTTGTTGAATTGTTTTTAAAAGCTTAAGGTTTAACCCTTCGTGGGACCCTAAGGTCCGTAGGGACTTTTTCGATTTTGAATCGCAAATTACTCCTATTTTGGCCACTACGACCCCCTGCCAAAGTTACCATGTATTCCTGGAACATTTAGTTCTGCGTCTTTTACGGGTTCGATCATTAAAATCGGACCAGTGGTTACCGAGATCTAAGGATTTACTTTTACTGCCTACGAGAAAGGACCTTAAAGTCCCCAGGGACATAGTATGAAAATTAAGCAAATTAACGGTATTACTTCGTGGAATTCATTGTTTTATGGCTCAAAATTGCAGCTGCGTTTAGTTTCAAGGTAAAATAAATATTTTTGCTAATTGGGTTTTCCAAGAAATGAGCAGGGGGAGGTATAAGTTTGCTTATTTTATTGCTTTGTTCATCCCTGATGCATTTGTCTTATACCTGCGTGCCTACCTGAATGTTGGGGGAAAAAAAGGTATATAAACCAGTTGCTTCAAGAATATTCAACAGTTGTGTACTAACTTTTGAATTGAATTGAGCTAAAGAAAAATGTGCGAAGCAAATATCAATATAAATGAAATACTAAATGAACAAAGTTGTGATTTCGATGATGAAATAAGTGATCCATCGTTCCAAATAAATGAAGAAGCCTCTGATTGCGAAAGTGTAGCCACTATTGAATACTGGGACGAAGATACAAGTGACGATGATGATGAAACGCCGCCAAATCAAGAAACAACTTCAGATGACTATTATGTTGGCAAAAATGGTATGAAATGGAAGAAAGCGCCGCCACCAACTTCACGTGTAAGATCGCACAATATCTTCACCATGAGAAGTAGAGGAATAGGACCAATAATGACTTCGGATGATCCATTGAGCATATTCAAAACAATTTTTACCGAGGAAATGTCACACATAATCGTAAGAGAAACTAACCGAAAAGCCAAACAAACTATTGAAGCGTGGAATGAAGCTAATCCAACACGACCCAAAGAATGGCAACCATTGACACCCAAGGAGTTTGATGCGTTCCTGGCAATGCTTATAGCTTCTGGCCTATATAAGTCAAACAACGAACCAGCTTACTGCCTGTTTGATACAAATCATCCACCAATCTTCAGAGCTGTAATGTCGTTCAAAAGATTCAAACTGCTATTGAGGTATATACGTTTTGACAACGTAAACACACGCATGGAAAGGGCACAGAGCAGCAAAACGGCAGCAATTGATGATATTTGGCTCATGCTGCAAGCTAATTTGGCAAGTCGGTACGAACCACATGATGCTCTAACAGTAGATGAACAACTGTTTCCATATAGAGGATGGACATCATTTACACAGTACATTCCATCAAAGCCTGCAAAATATGGAATAAAGGTGTGGTGGATATGTGATGGAAAAACCAAATATCCGCTCAAAGGTATCATATACTCTGGAAAAGCACCAGGACAGGAGCGTGAAACCCAGCTGGGCTACAAAGTGACAATGAAGCTCGCGCAGAAATACTTATTTACTGGCCGCATTGTGTATGCAGACAACTTCTTTTCGTCTCTTGAATTGGCTGAAAACTTGATTACCCAAAGAACAGCATATGTTGATACCTTACGCACAAATAAAGCTTGTATTCCCAGTGAGTTTAGGAAGAATCGCAATCGCCCAATTAATAGTACATTGTTCGGCTACCATGACAACAACGTTGCGCTATGCTCATATGTGCCGAAGAAAAATAAAGCAGTGGTACTCATTTCAACAGCACATTATACAAACGCCGTCGAAGGAGCACATAAAAAACCAATGGCCATTGTGGATTACAACAAAAATAAAGCTGGAGTGGACACGATGGACCAAATGCTAGGTACATACACGTGTAAAAGAGGTACTAAACGGTGGCCACTGGCCATGTTTTATAATATTGTGGACGTTGCTGCATTGGCGTCACTTTTCGCCTATAATGACCTCAATCCGAGCCAGAAAAGCGACAGGAGGCGGTCGTTCTTATACAAATTAGTTCAGCAGTTGGCTACTCCCGAAATCGAAGAAAGGGCGCTCAATAATCGTATAACCCGCTACCCCCATATCAAGAGAGCTATGATGGACTACAACGTCATACCACTAGAAGAGAGCATTACAAGCGAAGCACCACCAATCCAACACAGGGATCAACGGAAAACTTGCTATTTATGTCAACAACACAACAACAGGCAACGTAAAACAAGATTTGCATGCTGCGATTGCAGGAAGTTTGTTTGTATGGAGCATTCAGAGCAGATGCACCGTTGCATGCCGTGCAAAACGTTCAGGATTCAGCGAGCAGAACAATAAAATAATATTAGATAAAGACTATATCTCAATAAAAATAATTAATATTTAATTTAAAACCAAAATTTGCCCGTGTTCAATCGTTTTTAGTGCATTTTAAAGGCAATTTTCATATTATGTCCCAGCGGACCTTTGACGTATAATTTACTTAGGGTCCCACAAAGGGTTAATGCCAAATATCAGTCTGATTTGAACACTCGTTAGATTCGGCCGTCTTTAAATCGTCTTTTAATCATGTCGCTTAGATCGCGCTTAATTTGCAACAAATCTGTAGCTAAAGATAGTGTTTTAACTTGTAATATCTGCAAATGTTTATTTCAAAAATCTTGTGGAAATGTAAATGAAAATAATATTATTAACATTTTAAGTGCTAATCAAAACATTGTGTTTGAACATGTCTGAATTCTCTTAATTTCTCTTAATTTGCGTGTTACGGTGGCTCAATAAGTGACCGAAGTGAAAGAACTGATAAAAATAATAAGTTAATTAAATTTTGGTTGTGCAAAAATTGACAATAAAACTGTTGTAGCGTCTAATAAGAAACGCAATCGTGCAGCTTTATATATTCTTTTAGATTAAAATTCGAAGAGTTCTTCAAACTCAGCTCCATCTAATGCTGCTCTTAGTTTAGAGCAATATGAAACTCTGTTGTGTTGATGTTCAATGAAAATCATTTGTTGACGAAGTTTTTTCCAATGGTTCTATTATGTTTGCGTAACGCGTAACGTTACGCGTAATTTCATTTTAAACTCTACGTCACTCTGCGTTTTTGTGACAACTGCATTTTAATTGTTTATGTGCGTTGAATTTCTAATAAATTGCGACTTAGCGCTTTCTTTTGTTTTGAGTGAATACGAATCAAGGTTAATTCGAGTGCTATGAAAATATTGGAATTAGAATATAAAAATAATGATGGCACAATCACGTGGATATCGCGGAGCCGCTGATACATGCAAATTGGAAAGGCTACTGCAATGGTGCACGGCTACAGCATACGTCTGCTCCACTGTCAAATGCAATGTCGTCAGCAGGTATACATACATTCCGCCGGTCCGTAATTTCCACGTGATTGTTGAAAACTGTCTTTGAATCCGGAACAATTTTTGTTCCATTTTCTTAATTTTGCCACCATTAACAAATTTTTTACTTTCTGTCAACAAAAGTTTCTGATTTAGAATTTTATTAAGTAGATGTACGCCTGCATAATCAACATGTGATTTGCTACATGCAATCTGCCATTTGCTGCGGCCACGTTGCGAAGCGTTATGCGAATATAATTGGACTAGAACTACTGTTCTAGTTCTAACGCAGTCGTTGCGCTGCCTGTTTTAGACGCTAATTTGATTTCTATGTTTGATGCTGATGCTGTTGTTGTTGTTGCTAAAAACGGGTTTGACGGCGCATTTTTCGGTACATAATAGTCATTAAAATGCATAACTCAAAAAATATACATTTTTTTTTCTGAAAATATGAATTGTTATTGCATACATAAATATATTATACTCACAAAAACAGTTTATAGTAGTTGTTTATCATTTAATAATTTTTTGATTTTTTTTTTTTTTTTGGAAAAGGTAAATTTTCTCCGTAAGTGGTAAATTTTTTTTCGAAAAGTGGTAAATTTCGGTTCGTCTCTCTGGCAATACTGATTTTCACTTTGCTTTTTGTTTTTGATATCATTAATGGTTTTGTTGATTGCGCTATTGTAAATGGTTGACTTCAATGCTCCTGCAAGAACAGTCAGAAATTATAATACTTGGAAATGTTTCGGTCTAATTATGCAGTGAACGAACCTACACATCGAGCTTTGCTATTATTTAATTCCATAAATTTTTTAAATTAATTTAGATTTTTCTGTTCCTAAAACCAAATTAAATCTGTCTAAAATTCTATTTTTTGAAAAAAATTATTATCATGCAAATTAAATAAATAATAAAAAGAATTTTTTTAGTTTTTACTTAGTTTACAAATAAACTTTAAAATACTTTGTTGTATATAGCTAATATTTCTTTTTATTCTGTTAATTTGTAATTAATTATTGTCCAACGATTAAAATAAATAAATGAAATATAGATAAAACTTAAGATGAACGTAAGATGAAGATCTAATTCAATTTAATTTTGAATTCACTTTTTTGTTAAGCGTCGTTTGCCTCGGTTAAGCCAAAGAACAGTTATTCTTTATTAGAAGATTTTGGGCGTTAATTTATAGACAAAAATAGCTGGTATATTTCAACATGTCCAAAGTTAATCTACGTTGTGCATAATCAACACTCGATCTGTTACTCGCTATTTGCTACGTGCTAAGGTTAGTTACGTTACGCGAACATAATTTCGACACTGGAAGGGTAGTATTTTTTTTATTATTTACAATGATTTAAATTTACAAATATTATGGATGGACTACACAGAGAAGATGCCTATTTTGGCTTCGGCAAAGCCAATGATAATCCTTTTTTAAGAAGGGAGTAAGGGTTTCAGCGTAAAAATGAATCACTTGTTTTGCGAATTTTTGTTTTTATTTTATTTGTAACTTTGCGAATAATAAAATTATATTAATAAAATTATAAAATAACATAAAAATTTTGATTGGTTTATGTATCTAGATAATTCGATAATTTGACAAAAATATAGTTTCCTTACCTACTTTAAAGTAGAAAATTATCTAAGGAATTGGACGAATTTTCTAAAATAAGTAGTTGGTTTACCTACTATGAAGTTGGTTAAATATCCAAATAAATAGATTATTTTTCTAAAATATGAAGGTGCCGTTTTTATTCTTAAGTGAGAAAGAAATCTAAATAATTAGACAAATTTTCTAAAATAAGTAGTTGTTTTTCCTACTCCGAAGTTGGTAAACTATAGGTGCCGTTTCCACTCTTAAGTGGGAATGCAATCTAAATAATTTGATAGTTTTTCTACACTTAGGAGGTGGCTTACCTACTCTAAAGTAGACAGATTTTAAAAAAAATTAGATAATTCTTCAAATTAATTAATTGTCTTATCTATTTCATGGTTGAAAGTACATCTAAATATTTAGATGCTTTATTTACTCTCGCAGTTAGACTATCTAATAAAATTATAATACATTAACATTTAGAAATTTATAGCGCACCTTACTTTAAGATTACTTTAGCTGAATTTTATACATTTCTAGGTAAAAGTTCTACTCTTTTTTTCTGTGTAAAGATAGCTAAACAACAATTTTGGTATATTTAGTTCTTTTGTGCAGTGATTTTTTCATAATGATTTTTTTCCCTTAAAATTTTAAAAATATCTGATATTTTCGGTCCCTGATTCTAACTTAAAAAAGAGCAGTTGTATTTTGTCCAAAATACGCAACGAAAATATATTTTAACGTATCGAGTGATGTCAAATATTGTCACCGCCTATTAAAGGTTTTAAATACATAAAAAATTGTTTTGTAATCAAACAGTGTGAAAAATTTTAAATTTCTTTTTTTCGTACATGTCAAAATTCGCAACAATTAGGGACATCGTACGCAACCGAAATTTAAATTTTTATAATTTCTGTATATAATTTTGAATTTATTTAAAATAAAATATTGAGTTCTATGAAACAAATAAAAGGTTTTTTGAAATTTCAACACATTTCGTCGATTTATTGAGTTTTTTTAAATGATCTAAAACTGCGGTTTTTTCTTTTTTTATATTTTATATTTAAATTTATATTTTGATTAATGCTTTAATAAATCGATTAAACCAAATTTTAATTTAAAGATACACATATACTGAACAAAGCTGAATTTAAGAAAGAAAAATTTGAATTCGTTTTATCATTAAAATGCACCAAAATATACGTTAAAGTATTGAAAAATGTCCCCGTACGCAACACAGAATGCGTGATACATAAAACATTTTTTATATTACTGACTTTTTAAGTCATTTAAATTAAAACAGAAAACTTTAAAAACTGCACTTAAGTTTAAAGTTACTAGATTACGCCAGTGGTCGAAATGCGACCTTTTCGCCATAAGACCCCCGAGCGACGAAGGGTATTCCAGCTAGCATTTTTCTTTAATAAATATTTGGTGCACTCCTCCCTACTCTGATTCATTTAAAAAAATCATCAAAATCGATTGAGAAATACCTTGAATGCCATATTACCCCCGAGTAATGCCGGGTATTCCAGCATTGGCTAACATTTTTCTTTAAAAACTATTCGGTGCACTCCTCCCTACTCTTATTCATTAAAAAAAACACACAGGTGTGTCGAACACACTAGAGAAGTGAAGTTTTTTTGCAGTCTCATAGATTTAATAATTTAGAGTTTTTTTTTAAATAAAATAGCTTTTAAATTTAAAAATTTCAAATAACATAAAGTTAATTAAAAAACACACGTTAATTTCACACCAGCACATTTTAATACATTTCATTACTATTTTATTACGTGCTACATTCATTTTTTTATTTGTATTGGGTCGAAGTGTCAAACGATGAAATAAAAAAAGAAATTGACACTATGTTGAAAAAGCAATTTTATCCGATCAAATTGTGGGATAAAACTAGGCTCTCATCACGTATGATGAGAATTATTTGAAGATATCGT
Organism: Coremacera marginata; assembly: GCA_914767935.1. NCBI lineage: Eukaryota > Metazoa > Arthropoda > Insecta > Diptera > Sciomyzidae > Coremacera > Coremacera marginata. The sequence goes on from OU612046.1 coordinate 104,768,715, forward strand.
TTTGACGATACACTATCATCACATAACCTAAAAATTTTACTATCGTCATAACGATATCGTTTTACTTGTTTCATGTATGTCAAATGCTATCGTTTTGACGATTGAATTGACACGACAGATAATTTGGTAGCGTTTGTGCTTTTTATTTGTTATTAATTCATTAAATTTATTAAATTGAAATGCTTCAGCGCCGGAATTTAATTATATATTTGTTTGACGATGAGGAAAAGGAAAAAAAAGAGTTGAAATTGACGAAATTGATTAAAATTTTAATTTGCTTAGGAGCAAATAAGATGGCCTAAAATATAATTTTGAACACATTAATACGGAAATATTTGGTTAAATAGTCAACAATACTTAAATTTTTGCTGCAAATATCACGCCAAAGCACAAGAACCAATCAAAAATTGACGAAGATGCCACTTTTAGTACAGGCCATATGTTTTCTAGTGACTTTTAAACCTAAGCAAATTTTCAAACCTTAGAACGATAGACGAGACGACAGAGATGCATTTATATGAAGCAAACACTTGACGATATCGTCGTAGAGTATCGTTTGAACGATGACCGTTTTGAAAGTTACGTGATGAGAGCCCTGCTGTGTCGAAAACGACATGCTGGCCAATTAGGTACACCCAACTCTCTTTTTAAAAGGACTTTTTCTACATGATTTTCAAATAGCACGGTTCACGAAACAAATATAATTTGTAATACACGAATTGCAACGGAATTCATATCATTATAAATTCATTGTGAAAAATAAATTTTTTTTTTCTTACTTTTTTCGAATGTATAACATTTAAAAAATATTCTCAGAAAGTTTTGAGTCGATTTAATAAAAATTGTTGTAGTCATAAGCACAATCGTCCAAAGAGAAGACAATGTACTAGCCTCAATGTGGTCATACACTCAAGTGTATTTTTTAAGCTAAGAGACATTTGGTGCCACCGAAATTAAAAAAAAAAATTGTACAAAAAATGCTCCAGAGGCACCAAACCTCATTTCTTTTGCTCCGAAATTTTTAAATTTAAACACAAGTGGAACAAATTCATGTATACCTAAATAAACTACTTCTTAAACTTTAAACTCGTTTTTCTCGAAAAGGCTGTTTGAAACCGGTGGACAGCATTACTCGAAAACTATGCCAAGGATCGTTACCAAATTTATTTAACTTGTTAACCAAATATGATCGGTACTTTTGATCGTTCGATTTTTATTTTAGAGAAATACTTTTTATTTTACAACCTAAAAACAATGACTTTTTTAGTCAAAAATCATTTCTTTAGTTGTCATTTTGGTAAAAATCACAATTTTTTTTAAATCTTCGATCAAAAGCTCAAAAAGCCTTAGCAGGATCTTGATCATTCGTTTTTTTCTTTTTTAGATGGTCAAGAAAAATCGTGTCCACCGCATATTTAAGGTACCTTACTAAACTACGAATTCCTGCTATATTGTTGAATATTTGTTATCCAAAAATTCAAAAACTTTTCTTCAAAATATACATAATTATAATGTAAAAATAAAATTTATCTAAATAAACAACCATAGATTAAATATACAACTTTTAATACAGGGTTTTTTTTGCTTAAAAAACTTAAGTAGGCCTTTAAGGGCCAGTTTTTCATTACGAGTTTAACTTTAATTAAATTAAACCCAGTTTAACTCACCAAAATTGGACGTTCATACTCGGTTTAACTAGATATTTTAGCATTCGTTGAATTTTAATTGACTTAAATTATCATATAATGTGTTTATTTTTTCCCTAATCCGAGCTTAAACTTAAACGTCAAATTTTAGTGAGTTAAACTCGGTTAAATTTAACTAAAGTTTAAACTCGTACTGAAAAACTGGCCATAATAATATTAGTTGTACTTAGATCTTCCTAGGCATAGCAAGCGTAATAATTCAATTTTCAAAGAGAGTAGGCGACGAAGTTCACCATCTAGGATCGTTGTAGACGTTACAACCACGTGGCCGATTAGCATTCCGAAACTCCAGACATTCTAAACACCTCCCATTTTCCATATTCTTATTTGCTTCCGACAGAGCTTTTGGCTATTAGTCACTACAATTGAGTTCTTTGAAAGAAAGCTAGCGAGAGGTTGAATAATCGTTTATTTGTGTTTTGGATCATTTCTGAATAAGAAAACTCTGCAGAAGTGAATTAAGGTAATGTTATTGTAAACATCTAAACCTTAGAACACATCTTCGATTTCACAATCTGAAAGTTTATTTTTGTTACTTGCATGGCAATAATGAAGTCACACTAATTTCAAACTTTGTCGGTGCTGAACCGGAAGTTTCAGCATCACGCTTTTCAAAAGAAGAAAGTATTCATTCGACAGCCAAACATTGTTAGTGAATAAAACAAACACATGTGAGGCTTTGACTCGTGAAAATGGTGTTGCCAACTATCGTGTTGCTATTCGTGAAAAAAGTGGTGGTGGCCGCCGTGGACTAATTGCATCAATTCAACTACTGTAAAAGCCTGGAAGATTCATTCATTCCCTCAGCTTTTGCTGAATCAATCGCTTTTGCAATCGCGTGTTGTCTCAAATTCAATTTTAAAGCGAAATTGCACGTAGTTTATTATTATACGAAGATCGCTCAATTCAAGAAATGGAATCGGATTCTGATATGGAAAAAGCAGGACAACCCAACACACTGCCACGTCTAGCTGTTCGAGAGCAAGTGATTTGGAGACCACCAAATCATCGGAAAAGATGTGGTAAATGCCGTTTGGCAACAGTATACCAATGCAAAAAATGCAAATTGCACTTCATTCAAAATGATTTGATGAATATCATCAAAAATGATTTAATTACAATTTAATTAACTCCTTTCTTTAAAACTGCTTCTTGCACAATCATAATGTATTCAATAAATTAATTTTTTCTATGTATTCTTTAAAAAACACCATAGTTGAATTCTTTTTCTTAAAGCGCGTATGAGACTTCATTTTTTTGTCCACTTTTAAAATCTGAAAACAAGTGCCGCGTGGGCAGGGCAGACATATTTTGTAAGAAAAGGAGAAACGTTGTTACTTTTTTATTTCTGGTGTTTTGAAGAGCAGCTGCAATAAATAAATTAATATTAACTACACACATCACTTCCAATTCAGCATACATTTATATTAAATAGTTTTTTTTACTCTAAAAATGTCAAATTAACTTTTAACAGCATAGTAAATATTTGAACGGAACTTAACGGAAAACGAATTGAAAGAAACGACAAAAAATGCAAAGAAAATACAGTCCGTCCTACAAATTGTTCTCCAATTCGTACTATATGCGTACTCACACCAATTGAATCCATGCATTCGTACTATTTGAACTGCTCTAGTTTTCATTTACATTGACAAAAATTGAGCAAAAAAAAAATGAACTATCATACAGGCTTAACACAAATCTTTAACCCCCTTTTTCTCAATTTATAGGCAACAGATTTGAATGAAACTTATGAGTCAAATTTTCTGAAGTGGGAACACTAAAAATCAACTTACCGAACTTTAACTTTTTATTGTGGAACTTTGAAGAAATAGTGATTAAAATGAGTACCTTACATTTTTTTTTTTTTTGAAAATTTAAATTTTTTAAAAAGTTATAAGCATAATAATTTGCATGCAAGGTTTTTTTAAATTGCGATATTTCATTAAATATTGAGTGAAAATTAATGTAATTTTGGTAGTAGGATTAAAAATAAATCACAATTAAGATAAAGTAAAGGTTTCATTAAAATTTTAAAAATTAGTTACAAATAATACACGTTTTAATAAACAATTAAAAATTTAATAAACTTCTCCATTCGATTGAAAGAAATTTTTTTCTCAGTATTGTTCTCCAAAATCTGCATAACATTTTTTCCAAAACAATTTCACTGCATTTCATAAACAAAAAAGTTACGACTGTTTTAGTGTCGTCAAATAGGCGCGAGCTGCACTGCAGCGCGAGGCACATAAGCACGATCAAGCATGTTTCATAGATGGGTAATTATTAGTGCATTAAAAATATCATTACCACTATCAACCTAGTGGTAATGCATATGAAGTTTGTTTTAATTTTGGTTTTAATTGCGTGTACACAAAGTTTAACTCCCTTTTTCCCTATTTTAAAGACAACATATTCTAATGAAACTTATATCATTTGAAAGCTCTGGTTCATACCAAGTGGACAGTACAATTTTTATTCGAATGTTTTATCATTAACATAGGTAAAAATTAAAAATTAACACCTTTTTCCCCATATAAAAGAAACAACAACAAAATACAAAGCCACACAGCTCTGCTAAACAGCGTACCTGTGGGAGAGTAGAAACCGAGAGTAAAAAAGAAGTCAAAAGCTTCAACAGAGCTATGGGTTGTTTTTGCTTTTTCTTTCCTATCTTCTCGGAAACATGGTTGAACTATAAGGTTGTCGCAGAGCTGATCGCATTCTCTTCGCAGTACCCATAATTGTCAAAATCAGCCAATTTTGCGAACGAATACGAAAGAAGAATGTGTGAAAAAAGTGAGCGTTTACAGATTTTCTATGAGCTGTCAACTTCGATTTGACAATTATGGGCACTCGCTCTCTTCCTTTCGACAACCTTATAATTCAACCATGCTCGGAAACACTCGATCAGCGTTGGTGAGACAAAACAAAATAAAGGGTGTATCAATAAACGTGAATTTTTTTTTTTGGATTGCCAAGTAGATATGTTCTGATTCAGAATATTTTTCAAAAATGCCACAAAATTTAAATCGTGCACTCTTATTGGGACACTATATTTTTGTTGTTACAAGCAGGTGCCAACGGTTGTGCTTGCCTGCATATTTTGTTGAAGTTTTTCTCTCACTTTCTTCGAAGTTATTTTTCGTTTTTGCTTTTTTCATAATAGATATTCTATTGGGCTCTGTGGCATTGTTGTTATTGTTGCTTATTGAATTGAAAATTTTTTTAGGTGCGTTGAGCACTTTTTGGTAAGTGTAAAAGTTGTGAATTCGCGTCAGCACTGTTAACGTCAGCAATGCTAGTCACCACTGTTAATTTCATTACTGTTAACGTTAGCATTGTTAAGGCTTGCACTGTTAATGCCTGCATTTCTGATTTAACTACCAGACAAGAAGAAAACAGCAACGCTTTTGTATTTTTTGTATTGTGACCTCCACATGGGTGGCAGATGGCGGTAGGTGTGTTCAGAATAAATGTTGAAAGCCAAAAACTATAGGACCAGCTCATATATTTGACCTGTTAAGGGGACTGTATGGTGAACCCCAGAAGTGTGGCTGATAGGGGCATGTATGTTAATAAGAAATATTGAAAGGCAAAAAATAATAGGACCATCTTATATATTTGACAGCTCTAGGGCTAAAATCGGGAAATATAAACTTTAATCGACAGTTTTTGTGTTTCTTGTATTGGTTGGTCCCAGAGGTTGGCAGTAGGGGGTAAGTGTGTTCAGAAAAACTGTTGAAGGGAGAAAAATAATAGGACTAACTCATATAATTGACATTCATATAGAGATTAGGTGTGTTTAGAAGAAATGTTGAAGGATCATCTCTATGGGTCATTTCTGAAGAAAGTTTTTTTATTCGGAAATTTAATGAATTATTCAAAAAAAGGTTCTAAAAGACTCGAAAGAATATTTACCGAAAAACTTTACAATGTGACTATGATACTAAGTGAAGACTTAAATATTAATTTTGATATGGCCGAATTTCGGCCACAGGCTATACTAGTTCAATATAATTAAAAAATTTTTTGCATCTCCATCTGGTGTAGTTTAAGAAAATATTACGACAAGATTTAATTCAAATTTTTTCACATTTGGATTTTTCTAGATTTGTTTTAATGAAACAAGAACAAAAAGGAGTTTTTTTTTAAGAAAAGTAAAAAATTACAACTTGGAGGCTTTCTTCCAATTTTCATGTTTTTCTAGCTTATTTCAAAGAAAATAAAATTTTTTTTATTTTTTTATATAAAAAAACGAATTTTTTTATTGAGATGTGCAGCGAATAGACGCTTTTTTTCGGTGTCTGCAATTTAACGTGTTTTCGGTGGTATTTTTAATCGTTTGAGCTTAAGACTTTTAACCATCGCGTAAAACTCTAAATTTTGATTCGAGTGACATTTTTACATCGGAACATAAACCAGATTGTGCGGGTTTATTCTTTAAATCATAGAAAAAATTATGTCTTCAAATAAAAACATTCGCAGTACAGCATTGCTTCATAAAGTGAACGCCCCTGTGACCCCCCTCGGTACCTGCAGCACTAGATCTGATGACTCATCAACTACACCTTTTCTCTCTGATGCAAGTTTAAACGCTAAATTAAACTGTATTAGGGAGAGCATCGTTGAGCAGCTGACTGAAGCGATAAATGCGTCGGAGGGAAGAGTAATGCAGAGAATAGGTGAAGTATCTGCCGAACTAGCTAATTTGAAGTTCACCATTAGCAATGTAGTGAAGAGAGTTACAGCGGTTGAAGCTGCATGCGCTGAATTTAGTTTGTTAAAAGAGGACGTCTTAGAACTAAAGCAGAAAATAGAAAATCAACGGTTAGACAACACAATTGATACTGGTCTCTCGTCTGTGCTTAATGAAGAAATAAGAGCGACTAAAACTCAAATGGAAGCGCACGAAAATGTTGCCGTCTCAACTGATGTTATCTTGAACGGTGTTCCTTTTTCTGCTAATGAGAACCTTGCGGAGATCTTCAACAAGATTTGCTCTTTAGTAAAGTACAACACGATCAGGCTGCGAAATATATTCAGAGTACGTGCCAAAAACAACAACATAAACTCTGCGATTATTGTAAAACTCTCCTCGACATATGAGCGATCTTCTTTGTTTAAAGCCATTTCTAACTTTCGCAAAACAAATTAGCGACAACTACTGCTTAACGACATCGATTATGGGGGTGATGGGTCGCTGTATATACACGAAAGTTTGACAAAAACAAACCGCGCTACCATGCTCTATGCTAACCAAATGAAGCGTGAAAATCGTCTAGTTGCTGTGTTTTCGTTACGTGGCAATGTTTATGTGAGAGTAACCCGTGATGGTGAGGCGAAGCAGGTAAATAGCAAGCAGAACGTTGATTGCATCGCTGGAATATGAGGCTAATCATCTTAAATTATTTTTGTTTTAAATGTTATTGTAATTGTATAAGCTAGAATGAATAATTTTATTGCGCCAATGTGGTACTCATCTGCTTATTTCTAAGCAATCTGTTTATTTTCTTTTTATTCTCTCGTACTTCTTCTATATTCATGCTTTTTAATTCTTTCCTAATTCTTACTCTTTCTCTACAAGACTGTTTCTCTTTATCTTATCTAATCGTGGTCTGTGTCTCAAAGTGCTTAAAGCCGACTCTAATTATGCTTGTTTAGTTACTTATGTGTTCTGATGGATTGTCTCTTGGTGCTACTGGCAATTACAAAGCCTTAATGAATGTTTTATGTAGTCAGTGTGATGGTTTTAATGTAGTGCATTTTAATGCGCGAAGTTTGAACGGCTTCAAACTTGATCAAGCAAGGTATGTTTTTGAAAACTCGCCTGTTGATGTAGTTTGCGTCACGGAAACATGGTTTAATTCTTGATAGTTTTTACGATTTTAAGGATTATAAATTGTTCCGAAATGATAGACGTGGAAGAAGGGGTGGAGGTGTGGCAATTTATTGTAAGTCCAGTCTGAATGTAAAGTTTGTGAATAAGGGTGATGATGGCTGTGAGTATTGTTGAATTTATTGAAAATAATAAAAAAAATTTAGTCTCGTGTGTTTACAACCCTCATCGTAGTTACAACCCAGAACAATTTTTCAATTACCTCAATACTAAAATTACTGAATATGATTTCATCTTTGCATGTGGCGACTTTAATATAAATTTACTGCGGGAAGACTCGGCTTCGAGTAACTTTTGCTATTTGTCATCAATGTGCGGCTTAAATGTAGCAAACTCTGGTATTCCAACCCGTTATATGCATGGTTGTGAGCCTAGCCTTCTTGATGTTTGCTTAGTATCTGATTTTTCTTATGTTTTAAAATACGATCAAATGAATTTTCTGTCCGACCAAGACCTAATATTTTGTTGTCTTAATATTAGTCTTGAAAGAACTTCTCAGGTTAATTTTTCATACCGTGACTACAAATCAGTGGATCTTTCTGCCTTGTACTATGACTTATCTTCAATGTATTGGACGGATTGCTGGTATTATAGCTCGGTTGATGATAAGCTAAGAGTTTTCAATAGTGTTAGGGCAACACTGGTTAACTAACTTTCGAAAGCAACACTGAACGATAACGCTATCTCTCTCTTCTTTATATTGTCTCTACCTTCTTCTCAGCAGTTGAAACACGTGTAAAATCATTCATTTATGTAAATTCATTTATTTCTTGATTATTTAAATAAAAATAAAGTTTAATTGTTTCCAAACACAACAATTGTGGCGACGAGGATGGTCGTATAAAAAATTATACGATATTACAATTTTACAATAAATAGGCACATTGCAAGAACCTAACCTCAAAAACATGAGCGCCGACAAAGTTGTTCAACTGTTGGAGGAGCACCAAGCATCAATCGCTGCACACACTCAGATGTTAGAGCATCTTACACAACTTGTGCAAGCTCAGATCACACAATCACCTCGAAGCAGCTCAGATGGGTCACAACTGGAGCCAAACACATCCAAAGCAGCGCTTATGGATTCCCTCGCAAATTCGATGTCTAAATTCATTTACGAACCAGAAAGTGGATTAGTTTTTGAATCTTGGTTCAACCGCTACACAGACGTTTTCGAAAGGGAGGCGCAAACCCTACAAGATGCCGATAAAGTCGCATTATTGTGGAGGAAAATGCCTAGCTTAGTTCATGAGAGATTCAAGAACTACGTTCTTCCTAAGAAACCAGCTCAAATGACCTTACAGGAAACGGCAGAGAAGCTAAACAAACTTTTCGGAAAAGTGGAGACTGAAGTAAGTCAGCGATACAAGTGTTTGCAACTCGCCAAGTCGAGCAGCGAAGATTTTAAAGCTTACGCCAGTCGCGTTAACTTACAATGCGAGCTGTTTAAGCTAAGAGAATTGCAAATAGACCAATTCAAAGGACTAATCTTCGTATTAGGGTTGAAGTCCGCCAAGGATAACGAAATTCGCATGCGCTTGCTCAACATACTCAACGAGAACAAAACAGGAACATCTCTCGATACACTTGTAGATGAGACGCAGAAAATACTTAACCTCAAAAGCGATACACTCATGATTGAGCAACAAAAATCTCAAGTGTGTGCTATTGAACGGTCTAAAGGAAACGCAAACAAAAAAATTCCAAAGACACCCTGCTGGCTTTGTGGAGATATGCATTTCGTCAAGTTCTGTCCATATGCAGCACACAAGTGCGCCAAATGTCAGCAAGTTGGTCACAAGGACAACTATTGCCAAAGCGCAAAGAAAAAACCGAATAATAATTTAAAAACAGACAGTCAACATAAAAAGTTTCAAAATCCAAATGCCAAATTTCGCACCAACGTCGTTTTTGCCAATAAACAAATGACATTCCAAGGAAATAGGAAATATACAACAGCAAACATCAACGAGCATAAAGTCCAGCTGCAAATTGATACAGCATCGGATATTACCATAATATCACTTGAAACGTGGGAACGCATCGGAGAGCCAGATGCATACGAAACTGACGACGCTGCCAGCGACGCCAACGCAGTCGCACTCCTCGCCGTGATGGAGTGCAACGTTACCATCGGTGATGTAACAAAATGTTTAAAATGTTTTATTACAGATATTAAAGATCTCAATGTTCTAGGTATTGACTGGATCGAAGCATTCGATCTCTGGAAAGTCCCTATCGCATCATGGTGCCGTACAATAAAATTCGACACGGATTCATTAAAAAAGCAGTACGCCGCTGTTTTTAACAATGCAACTCTTGGCCTCTGCACAAAAACCAAAGTTCGCATCCAATTACTTCCAAATGCAAAAGAAGTTTTCATACCAAAACGCCCAGTACCATATGCAGCTCGTGCAGAAATCGAAGAGGAACTTAACCGACTAGAAAGAGCAGGAATCATCGCTCCGGTAAATTCTTCAAAGTGGGCAGCTCCAATAGTTGTTAGTAAGCGTAACGGAAAAATTCGAATATGCGGCGACTATTCCACAGGGTTAAACAAAGCAATTGAACCGAATCAATATCCGCTTCCTACACCTGATGATATACTAGCAGAGTGCAGCGGCTGTACTATTTTTACGCACGCAGATTTATCGGACGCATATCTGCAAGTAGAAGTCGACGATGAGAGCAAATCACTTCTAACAGTAAACACGCACAAGGGCCTTTACAGGTACAATCGCCTTACGCCTGGAGTAAAATCCGCTCCTGGCGCATTTCAACGCATCATGGATGAACTTTGCGCAGGTATTGAAGGCGCAAACGCTTATATAGATGACATCATCTTAGCAAGTAAGTCCATCGATGAACATACAAAAAATTTGCATGTTATACTACAGCGTTTAACAGAATTCGGATTTCATCTAAAGTTTGAGAAATGCCAATTTTTTCAAAAACAAATTAAATATCTTGGCCAAATAATTGATAAAGACGGAGTAAGGCCAGATCCGGAAAAAACCAAGGCAATTGATCATCTGAAAATACCAGAAAACATATCTGAGGTAAGGTCACTCCTGGGATCCATAAATCATTATGGTAAATATGTTTACCAGATGCGTAACCTCAGAGAACCTCTAGACAATTTGTTGAAAAAGGACACGCCATTTGAATGGTCCAAAAAGTGCCAAGGCGCACTCGACGAATTTAAGCGTATTATAAAATCAGATTTACTTTTAACGCACTACAATCCTGCATTACCGATTCATGTCGCAGCAGATGCTTCAAGCCATGGAATTGGTGGAATAATTTATCACATTTTCCCCGACAATTCTATGAAAGCCATCTACCACATTTCAAGATCACTAACTCAAACAGAACGCAACTATAGTCAAATCGAAAAGGAAGGACTTGCACTAGTTTTTGCAGTACAGCGATTTCATCGAATGTTGTTAGGACGCAAATTCACACTTCATACAGATCATAAACCGCTTTTAACCATATTTGGTTCAAAGAAAGGCATACCAGTCTATACTGCAAATCGCTTGCAACGATGGGCGCTAATTTTACTTGCCTATGACTTCGACATCGAATATACAAGCACTCAAGATTTTGGACACGCTGACATCTTATCACGCCTGATTAGCAGTCACGAAAAACCGTCAAACGACTACGTGGTAGCATCAATTTCTTTTGAGCAGGAAATTCAAAATACACTCAACGAGTCTCTGTTAGCCCTTCCAGTGTCACACAATATGATCGTCCAAGCAACCAAATCTGATGACAACCTTCAACAAGTTATCAGCTATTTGAAAAATGGATGGCCTGCAAAATCGAGGGGACTCAATGACGAAATTGCACCTTATTACGCAAGAAAAGATTCGCTGACATATGTTGATGGTTGTTTACTTTACGACTCACGAGTGGTCATTCCAAAACCTTTTCGTCAGCGGATACTTAAACAAATTCACCGGGGACATTTCGCTATTGACCGTAGCAAGGCAGTTGCACGTAGTTACGTGTATTGGCCAAATGTAAACAAAGATATCGAGGAATATGTTCGACAGTGTCACGGATGTCAAATCGCATCTAAATCACCCGTCAAAACGACACTTCAATCGTGGCCTCTGACGTCACGCCCATTAGAACGAGTTCACGCAGACTATGCAGGACCTACAGCGGGAAAATACTACCTCGTTGTCATCGACGCCTACTCCAAGTACCCGGAAATATTCGAAACCTCTACAATCACAACACACGCAACTACGAAACATCTGAACAAATATTGCGCTCATTTTGGTAACCCGGAACAACTCGTTACTGACAACGGCACGCAATTCTGTTCTGAAATATTCGAGTCATGGTGCACAAATCGTGGGATTCAACACACAAGAACAGTACGATTTCATCCTAGTTCAAACGGACAAGCCGAGAGATTCGTGGGCACTCTTAAAAGAGTTTTTAAAAAATCTGGGGAGGAAGAAACACATGCAGAAGCACTGCAAACCTTTCTCGAAGTATATCGCTCATCACCAAATCCAAACACACCGAACGGAAAATCACCAGCTGAACACTTTCTCGGTAGGAAAATGAGAACAATCTTTGATATTATTCTAAGGCCTGCCACTGCACCGATTCAAAGAAATAAAAAAATGTAAGAGCAATATAATCGTAAGCATAGCACCAAAGAGAGGTCTTTCAACGTGGGAGATCTAGTCTTCGCAAAGGAATTCAGAAATAATAAAAACTTTTGGGTTCCTGGAGAAATCATCGAAAGAATTGGAAGTGTAATATACAACACCCTCATCACAGTTGGAGAGCGACAAAAACTGATCAGAGCTCACACTGACCAACTTCGTTTGAGATCATCAAAGGATCCAGAAGTCTACTCCCATGAACTGGAAGTTCCACTTCAAATTCTATTGCAAGAATTTAACTTAAACAATAGTAGTAATACAGGCGCTGAGATTACTTCCACACCACTAAGTACTCTCTCAAAAATGCCCAGGCGCATACAAGGGCGGCGTATTCCCGTGGATGTTATCTCAAGGACACCGTAGCAGTCTTAAAGAAGGGAGGTGTTAGGGCAACACTGGTTAACTAACTTTCGAAAGCAACACTGAACGATAACGCTATCTCTCTCTTCTTTATATTGTCTCTACCTTCTTCTCAGCAGTTGAAACACGTGTAAAATCATTCATTTATGTAAATTCATTTATTTCTTGATTATTTAAATAAAAATAAAGTTTAATTGTTTCCAAACACAACAATTGTGGCGACGAGGATGGTCGTATAAAAAATTATACGATATTACAATTTTACAATAAATAGGCACATTGCAAGAACCTAACCTCAAAAACATGAGCGCCGACAAAGTTGTTCAACTGTTGGAGGAGCACCAAGCATCAATCGCTGCACACACTCAGATGTTAGAGCATCTTACACAACTTGTGCAAGCTCAGATCACACAATCACCTCGAAGCAGCTCAGATGGGTCACAACTGGAGCCAAACACATCCAAAGCAGCGCTTATGGATTCCCTCGCAAATTCGATGTCTAAATTCATTTACGAACCAGAAAGTGGATTAGTTTTTGAATCTTAGTTCAACCGCTACACAGACGTTTTCGAAAGGGAGGCGCAAACCCTACAAGATGCCGATAAAGTCGCATTATTGTGGAGGAAAATGCCTAGCTTAGTTCATGAGAGATTCAAGAACTACGTTCTTCCTAAGAAACCAGCTCAAATGACCTTACAGGAAACGGCAGAGAAGCTAAACAAACTTTTCGGAAAAGTGGAGACTGAAGTAAGTCAGCGATACAAGTGTTTGCAACTCGCCAAGTCGAGCAGCGAAGATTTTAAAGCTTACGCCAGTCGCGTTAACTTACAATGCGAGCTGTTTAAGCTAAGAGAATTGCAAATAGACCAATTCAAAGGACTAATCTTCGTATTAGGGTTGAAGTCCGCCAAGGATAACGAAATTCGCATGCGCTTGCTCAACATACTCAACGAGAACAAAACAGGAACATCTCTCGATACACTTGTAGATGAGACGCAGAAAATACTTAACCTCAAAAGCGATACACTCATGATTGAGCAACAAAAATCTCAAGTGTGTGCTATTGAACGGTCTAAAGGAAACGCAAACAAAAAAATTCCAAAGACACCCTGCTGGCTTTGTGGAGATATGCATTTCGTCAAGTTCTGTCCATATGCAGCACACAAGTGCGCCAAATGTCAGCAAGTTGGTCACAAGGACAACTATTGCCAAAGCGCAAAGAAAAAACCGAATAATAATTTAAAAACAGACAGTCAACATAAAAAGTTTCAAAATCCAAATGCCAAATTTCGCACCAACGTCGTTTTTGCCAATAAACAAATGACATTCCAAGGAAATAGGAAATATACAACAGCAAACATCAACGAGCATAAAGTCCAGCTGCAAATTGATACAGCATCGGATATTGCCATAATATCACTTGAAACGTGGGAACGCATCGGAGAGCCAGATGCATACGAAACTGACGACGCTGCCAGCGACGCCAACGCAGTCGCACTCCTCGCCGTGATGGAGTGCAACGTTACCATCGGTGATGTAACAAAATGTTTAAAATGTTTTATTACAGATATTAAAGATCTCAATGTTCTAGGTATTGACTGGATCGAAGCATTCGATCTCTGGAAAGTCCCTATCGCATCATGGTGCCGTACAATAAAATTCGACACGGATTCATTAAAAAAGCAGTACGCCGCTGTTTTTAACAATGCAACTCTTGGCCTCTGCACAAAAACCAAAGTTCGCATCCAATTACTTCCAAATGCAAAAGAAGTTTTCATACCAAAACGCCCAGTACCATATGCAGCTCGTGCAGAAATCGAAGAGGAACTTAACCGACTAGAAAGAGCAGGAATCATCGCTCCGGTAAATTCTTCAAAGTGGGCAGCTCCAATAGTTGTTAGTAAGCGTAACGGAAAAATTCGAATATGCGGCGACTATTCCACAGGGTTAAACAAAGCAATTGAACCGAATCAATATCCGCTTCCTACACCTGATGATATACTAGCAGACTGCAGCGGCTGTACTATTTTTACGCACGCAGATTTATCGGACGCATATCTGCAAGTAGAAGTCGACGATGAGAGCAAATCACTTCTAACAGTAAACACGCACAAGGGCCTTTACAGGTACAATCGCCTTACGCCTGGAGTAAAATCCGCTCCTGGCGCATTTCAACGCATCATGGATGAACTTTGCGCAGGTATTGAAGGCGCAAACGCTTATATAGATGACATCATCTTAGCAAGTAAGTCCATCGATGAACATACAAAAAATTTGCATGTTATACTACAGCGTTTAACAGAATTCGGATTTCATCTAAAGTTTGAGAAATGCCAATTTTTTCAAAAACAAATTAAATATCTTGGCCAAATAATTGATAAAGACGGAGTAAGGCCAGATCCGGAAAAAACCAAGGCAATTGATCATCTGAAAATACCAGAAAACATATCTGAGGTAAGGTCACTCCTGGGATCCATAAATCATTATGGTAAATATGTTTACCAGATGCGTAACCTCAGAGAACCTCTAGACAATTTGTTGAAAAAGGACACGCCATTTGAATGGTCCAAAAAGTGCCAAGGCGCACTCGACGAATTTAAGCGTATTATAAAATCAGATTTACTTTTAACGCACTACAATCCTGCATTACCGATTCATGTCGCAGCAGATGCTTCAAGCCATGGAATTGGTGGAATAATTTATCACATTTTCCCCGACAATTCTATGAAAGCCATCTACCACATTTCAAGATCACTAACTCAAACAGAACGCAACTATAGTCAAATCGAAAAGGAAGGACTTGCACTAGTTTTTGCAGTACAGCGATTTCATCGAATGTTGTTAGGACGCAAATTCACACTTCATACAGATCATAAACCGCTTTTAACCATATTTGGTTCAAAGAAAGGCATACCAGTCTATACTGCAAATCGCTTGCAACGATGGGCGCTAATTTTACTTGCCTATGACTTCGACATCGAATATACAAGCACTCAAGATTTTGGACACGCTGACATCTTATCACGCCTGATTAGCAGTCACGAAAAACCGTCAAACGACTACGTGGTAGAATCAATTTCTTTTGAGCAGGAAATTCAAAATACACTCAACGAGTCTCTGTTAGCCCTTCCAGTGTCACACAATATGATCGTCCAAGCAACCAAATCTGATGACAACCTTCAACAAGTTATCAGCTATTTGAAAAATGGATGGCCTGCAAAATCGAGGGGACTCAATGACGAAATTGCACCTTATTACGCAAGAAAAGATTCGCTGACATATGTTGATGGTTGTTTACTTTACGACTCACGAGTGGTCATTCCAAAACCTTTTCGTCAGCGGATACTTAAACAAATTCACCGGGGACATTTCGCTATTGACCGTAGCAAGGCAGTTGCACGTAGTTACGTGTATTGGCCAAATGTAAACAAAGATATCGAGGAATATGTTCGACAGTGTCACGGATGTCAAATCGCATCTAAATCACCCGTCAAAACGACACTTCAATCGTGGCCTCTGACGTCACGCCCATTAGAACGAGTTCACGCAGACTATGCAGGACCTACAGCGGGAAAATACTACCTCGTTGTCATCGACGCCTACTCCAAGTACCCGGAAATATTCGAAACCTCTACAATCACAACACACGCAACTACGAAACATCTGAACAAATATTGCGCTCATTTTGGTAACCCGGAACAACTCGTTACTGACAACGGCACGCAATTCTGTTCTGAAATATTCGAGTCATGGTGCACAAATCGTGGGATTCAACACACAAGAACAGTACGATTTCATCCTAGTTCAAACGGACAAGCCGAGAGATTCGTGGGCACTCTTAAAAGAGTTTTTAAAAAATCTGGGGAGGAAGAAACACATGCAGAAGCACTGCAAACCTTTCTCGAAGTATATCGCTCATCACCAAATCCAAACACACCGAACGGAAAATCACCAGCTGAACACTTTCTCGGTAGGAAAATGAGAACAATCTTTGATATTATTCTAAGGCCTGCCACTGCACCGATTCAAAGAAATAAAAAAATGTAAGAGCAATATAATCGTAAGCATAGCACCAAAGAGAGGTCTTTCAACGTGGGAGATCTAGTCTTCGCAAAGGAATTCAGAAATAATAAAAACTTTTGGGTTCCTGGAGAAATCATCGAAAGAATTGGAAGTGTAATATACAACACCCTCATCACAGTTGGAGAGCGACAAAAACTGATCAGAGCTCACACTGACCAACTTCGTTTGAGATCATCAAAGGATCCAGAAGTCTACTCCCATGAACTGGAAGTTCCACTTCAAATTCTATTGCAAGAATTTAACTTAAACAATAGTAGTAATACAGGCGCTGAGATTACTTCCACACCACTAAGTACTCTCTCAAAAATGCCCAGGCGCATACAAGGGCGGCGTATTCCCGTGGATGTTATCTCAAGGACACCGTAGCAGTCTTAAAGAAGGGAGGTGTTAGGGCAACACTGGTTAACTAACTTTCGAAAGCAACACTGAACGATAACGCTATCTCTCTCTTCTTTATATTGTCTCTACCTTCTTCTCAGCAGTTGAAACACGTGTAAAATCATTCATTTATGTAAATTCATTTATTTCTTGATTATTTAAATAAAAATAAAGTTTAATTGTTTCTAAACACAACAAATAGTAATTTAAATGTGTTGTTTAATCGTCATGTTCCACTACGCTCAATTCAAATTCCTAATAATTCTTGTACTTGGTTTAATTTTTGTGTGATGTCAGCTATAAAGGCACGAAATAAACTCTACGCCAAATGGAAAAACAATAAAACTTATGGAAATTGGGACAACTACAGAAGAACGCGTAACGCAGCTACAGTTATTGTTCGGCAGGAAAAGATTAGATTTTTTAATTCTAAACTGAATTCTAGCTTGAGCTCCAAACAATTATGGCAACATTTAAAGAAGTATCGAGTTTTCAGCAAAGAGCCAAGTCGGTGTAACTTGTATCTTAACTTACTCAATAACTATTTTTTGGCAATTGGATACCCTAATCTTATTAATATTTGTAGCAGTGATGAGTTGTCTTTACGAACAAACTCTTTTCCCTTTCCCGGGTTTGAGTTTTCATCTGTTAGTGAAGACTATGTTGCAAAATGTATTATGAAAATTACTTCAAATGCAGTAGGAATTGATGAATTGCCCATTAAATTTATTAAATTAGTTATATACTTTATTTTAGCGCCTCTCACTCATATCATTAATCATTGCATAACTAGTTCTCTGTCCCTGATCTATGGAAAATAACCACCGTCATGCCAATTCCTAAATCTAAATCTGCTTCTGATCCTAAGGATTTCAGACCTATAAGTATACTCCCTGCACTTGGTAAGGTCTTTGAACGAATAATGTCTGATCAAATTTCTGAATACTTAAATGGTAACAATCTTTTATCGCCACTTCAGTCTGGGTTTAGGGACGGTCATAGTTGTGCGACGGCAGCAGTGAAAATTATTGATGACATTAGAAAAAATATTGATAAGAATTTTACTACCCTTCTCCGCCTCATTGACTTCTCCAAAGCTTTTGATTCGGTCAACCACAATCTGCTTTGTTACAAGCTTAAACATTTGTTTAAGTTTAGTGACTGCGCAGTAAAACTTTTAGCTAACTACCTAAGGGGCAGAAT
Source organism: Coremacera marginata (assembly GCA_914767935.1). Lineage (NCBI taxonomy): Eukaryota > Metazoa > Arthropoda > Insecta > Diptera > Sciomyzidae > Coremacera > Coremacera marginata. Next base: position 104,787,035 of record OU612046.1, read on the forward strand.
GCAGCGGGTAAGAGTTGGAAATAACTTTTCGTCTCTAAAAACAGTTTCTACGGGTGTTCCACAAGGGTAAATTTTGGGTCCCCTTCTTTTTTCTATCTTTTTAAATGACATTTTTCCGTTTGCAAATATGCAACAGTTCATGCTTATGCTGACGATATTCAGCTCTACCTCTCTCGACCTCCCGGACTTTTAGAAGATTTAAGCTATAGGTTAAACTATGATTTAGCATTGCTCAATAAATGGGCTGCCACTAATTTCCTACTTATTAATCCGCTCAAATCAAAAGTCCTGCCAATTGCTAGGAATGATTCTTGCTTTGTCGATATTCCACCTTTGTTTATAGGAACTGATAAACTGCAATTTGTTAGTAAAGCGAAAAACCTTGGTTATATTATTAACTCAAAACTTGATTGTAGTGACCATATTAATAATACCATTAGTAAAATCTGTGTTACCTTACGTTACTTGTGTGCCTCTTCTGATTTCACCCCCCTGGAGACTCGGCGAAGGCTTGTTATTCAATTAATTGTGCCACACATAACTTTTGCAGATGTCGTATACAGTAAGCTGGATTCTTAGTCTCAACATAAGCTCCTTGTGGCATTTAATAACGATGCTAGATATGTTTTTAACATTCAACGATTTGACCATATTTCTTCTAGAAGCAAAGATATACTCGGTTGTAGTTTAGTTGAATATCTGAATATGCGAAATATTATGTTTTTGCGCAGCCTTATTAACACTCAGTACCCAGGGTAGCTTTATGAAAAAGTACGGTTTTTACAATCCGTTCGGTCGACCAATCTCATTGTTCTTAGACACAACTACCTTAACAGCAGTAGATATTTCTTCATTAGCACCATCAGACTTTGGAATTCTTTACCCATCTTTTTAAAACAAATAACTAATAGAGCCAGCTTTAAACGAGAAATTTTGAAATACTTTTCATCTCTCTAGTCTTTATACCTTTATACTCTATCTCTCTCTCTCTTTATACCATTTTTTGTTTTTTTATTTGATTTCACTTTCATTTTTTACTTTCTTTTTACTTTTTTCCGATTAGTACCTATGCAATTTCTAATATAATTTTTAATAAGCGTTCACTTTTGATTTTTGTTTAATTTAATATAGTTCTAAGTTTAATGGTAATTATTTCAAAAAATTGTTTGTTATTTCCTCTTTGATGTACTACAAAAGATTTATCTTAATGTACAATAGCGGTAAATTATAAATAAATAAATAAAATAAAAAAATAAATAAATAGAAAACGTGCTGCGTACCAGCTTTTTCAAAATTTACACTTATACAAAAGTTATTTCGGTTTTTTAAAAAACTAGCACTTTTTCCCATATAACCAAGTACTGACGTACCTATGCAAGTCGGCACGGGTTCCCGTGGTCCTAGGTCATCATACGAATTGAGGGGGTACCACATAAACAAAAACAACTTCGACTTTTTTGGGACACCCGAGTGGGGGTATACAAATTCACTATAATCGTAATCTAAGAAAAGTTAAAAATAATTATTACTGTTACCGAAATCTACGAGCATTCGATGCGCGATTACTCTAATTATGATCGAATTTTTTTGAGGATAACTGCAAGCGTAATCCTTGTCATCCAGATCTTATATTAATGCGGGAATAACAATGCTATATCGCACTTAACTGCAACGCAGCTAAATACAAATGATGACGTAATTGTTCGGTTGCAATCTTTATAACCGCAATTTTTTTTATGAACTTTTTTGCATTAAGGTTTCATGTGAGGGGTGGGTGGGACTGCAATTTTGGCCGAATCCAAAACCGAAATCTCGGCCAACACCGAGTATTTATGTGAAAATAGAAACCTAAAGTAAGCCCTTAATATAAAAATAGTTATTTATTCAATTTTTTCCACAATTTTTTTGGTATGTCATATTGAGGCCGAACCGCCATAATTGAGAGAAAGGGCGGTTCCCAAACTTTTCCTTAGAAAAGTTAAGAATTACAAATTTTTGTTTATTGACACCAAACTTCCATAATATAAAATTTGGTCAAAATAAATAAACTTAAACAAAAACCAAAAGTAAAATCGTAAAAATTTTGAATAATGCATGCACTCAGATATGTGCACAGATCGATTGCGTTGACAAACAATTTAATGAAATAAGTGGTTTTAACGCTTATATAAAAATTACTATTTTTATTCTACTTTAGTTAGAATCATGAGACGAAATTAATTTGAACGTATTTTCTTTAACAGAGTTCAAGAAGCAGTCGCTCTTCAGAAATCATTGCAAATCGAATTGGAAACTTGGACTCAAAAAGAAAAAGAAGCTGAAGAAAAAATTAATGAAGATTCAAAAAAGATTGAAAAATGTGCAACTAAAGAAAATTTGCTAAATCAGAAGATTGATGAATGTACAGAAAAAATATCTAATCTTGGAGCTTTACCACAAGTTGATTCATTTTACAGTAAAATGTCTCTCAAAAACTTATTCAAGGAACTGGAAAAATCTAATCAACATATTAGAAAATATAACCATGTCAATAAAAAAGCCTTGGATCAATTTCTAAGCTTCTCAGAGCAAAAAGAAAAACTGTACAGGAGGAAGGAAGAATTGGACATTGGTGACGAAAAAATTCGAGAACTAATGCAATCATTAGAAATGCAGAAGGTAGAAGCTATTCAGTTTACCTTCAAACAAGTTGCCCAAAATTTTACTAAAGTTTTTAAAAAACTTGTCCCGCAAGGAGCCGGCTATCTCATTTTAAAAACCAAGGATAGCAATGAAGACGATTGTGGGAGAGAAGTTGCTAATTCCGATGCTTTTACTGGAATCGGAATTAGAGTTTCATTTACTGGTATTGACGCCGAAATGAGAGAAATGAACCAATTATCGGGAGGACAGAAATCCTTAGTTGCGCTCACACTAATATTTTCAATTCAAAAGTGTGATCCAGCTCCATTTTACTTATTTGACGAAATAGATCAGGTAAAGTAATGCCATAAATACTAGTTACAATTTGTTTAAAAAAAGAATTTAAAAGAGAGTATCTTACATTGTTTTAAAAATGAAAATGAATTAAGCATGGTATAAGACCATACACCTTACTTGATATTAGGTATGTAATAATTAATTTTTATGTTAATTTCAGAAAAACAAAGAAATTATTCTTAGGCAAACAAAAACGTATAAGAAGTGGTCCAAATTATTAAAGGACTTAATAAGATTTTATATATTAATATGCAAACTAAAATCAGTAACTCCCTTTTTACCCACTTTAATGACAACAGAGTCGGATGAAACTTATATCATTTGAAAGATCTCGTTCATACCAAGTGCACATAGTTTTTATTCAAATGTTTTGTTATTAAGATAATTCAAAATTAAAAACACTTTTTCCCCCCATATAAAACAACAAACAATGCCACACAATTTTGCTGTTGCTGCACAACTGTGTTTGAGCAGAAGGCGAGAGAGGAAGAAAAAGCTTCAATACAGCTGTGTGGTTGTTGTTTCAAAGCAAGAATTGAACAAAGCTGTGTGGTTGTTCTTGCTTTTTCTTTCCTATCTTCTCGGAAACACTCGATCAGCGTTGTCGAGACAAAACAAAATAAGGGGTGTCTCAATAAACGTGCATTTTGTTTTTATTGTCAAATAGATATGTTTTGATTCAGAACATTTTTCAAAAATGCCACAAAATTTAAATCGTGCACTCTTATTGGGACACAGGTGCCAACGGTTGTGCTTGCCTGCATATTTTGTTGAAGTTTTTCTCTCACTTTTTTCGAAGTTATTTTTCGTTTTTGCTTTTTTCATAATAGATATTCTGTTAGGCTCTGTGGCATTGTTGTTATTGTTGCTTATTGAATTGAAAATTTTTTTAGGTGCGTTGAGCACTTTTTGGTAAGTGTAAAAGTTATGAATTCGCGTCAGCACTGTTAACGTCAGCTATGCTATTTCGTCACCACTGTTAATATTATCACTCTTAACGTTAGCATTGTTAAGTCTTGCACTGTTAATGCCTGAATTTCTGATTTACCTACCTGGCAAGAGGGAAGACATAGCAACGCTTTTGTATTTTTTGTATTTTGACCCCCACATGAGTGGCAGATGGCGGTAGGTGTGTTCAGAATAAATGTTGAAAGCCAAAAACTATAGGACCCGCTCATATATTTGACCTGTTTAGGGGTCAATTAGGAAGAGATATATCTTACAATCGACAGTTTTTGTATGGTGAACCTCAGAAGTGTGGCTGATTGGGGCATGTGTGTTAACCCATTAGAAGTCACTGTACTCAACTGAATACAGCTGATCTCTTACCAGTTGCCAAGCAAAAACAAAGAATTTGCAATCATTTTGCCGTTATTTATTTTCACAACAACAATACCAAAAGCTTCTGGAACAAAATTTGAGTGCGGTTGTTATTTTGCGTGCAAAATTATCAGTTTGATTTGAGACGCGAAAGAAGTGTTTAGGAAGTTAACTATTTTGCTTATTTTAAAAACAAAATTTCACTTTGTTTGGTAATTTTATATAATTATTTTAAAAAACTTAGGAGCATAACTCACAGATAATAACAAAACAGAAAATATTAAAAACTAATAAAAGTAGAAAAGTATAAAATTAATACTTTAAAATAAAAATATGAATACAAAATAAAACTTTAAAAAATATATTTTTTAAAAGTAAATTTTTTTAATATTTTTCTATATTATGTTTTTTATACCTCTTTGAATAAATAAATAAAAATGAATTTAAAAAATTAAAGCCAGTTTTCATTTGACCTCTAATGGGTTAATAAGAAATGTTGAAAGGCAAAAAATAATACGACCATCTTATATTTTGACAGCTCTAGGGCTAAAATCGGGAAATATAAACTTTAATCGACAATTTTTGTGTTTCTTGTATTGGGACTCCCATAGGTTGGCAGTAGGCGATAAGTGTGTTCAGAAAAACTGTTGAAGGGGAAAAAAATTATAGGACCAACTCATATAATTGACATTCATACAGAGGTTAGGTGTGCTTGGAAGAAATGTTGAAGGATCATCTCTATGGGTCAATTCAGAAGAAAGTTTTTTTTTATTCGGAAATTTTATGAATTATTCAAAAAAAGGTTCTAAAAGACTCGAAAAAATATTTACTATGATACTAAGTGAAGACTTTAATATTAATTTTGATATGGCCGCATAGTATTAATACTAGTATAGCCTGTGGCCGAAATTCGGCCATATCAAAATTAATATTAAAGTCTTCAGTTAGTATCATAGTCACATAGTAAAATTTATTTAAAGATTTTTGTTTGCGTATTAATATATAAGATATGAATGGACTTCATTTTTTAAATTCTTTAAAGAAGTAACTGACTCACTTGTAGGGAAACTGTTTTTCACTGTTTAATCGAAGTTGATACACCCAGTTTATTATATACTAGCAGGACCCAGTAGTCCGCGACTTCGCCACGGTTGTTTTCTTTTATCAATAAATATGAAACCAGTGCTGGTGAAAGTAGTACAATAAAAGTACATTTATTACTTTTATGTCGTCCGTACTATCCAATTTTTAATTGTACTACTATTAATGATCAGACTTACTACCCAAATTTAAAGTGTTGTACTATTTGCTCAAGTTGAAAAACTCGTATTTAGGTTTGTGCTTAATTTTTATGTACATACCCTTACTCTTGCAAACGGAACAACTTTCTTGAGCATGTTCAGAATCACTCTCAGATTCACCCGTTTTAAGTTTTACTGTCCACAATAAAAAAATAAAACATTTCAACAAGTCTTTTTTGTTTTTTCAAAACGTATCTACGTTAATACGTAGATATATTTGACCGTCTATTTAACCCAATTCGTTCACTCGATTTTAAATGGCAAAAAATCTGAAAAGAATTATGTCATTTATGATATTTAAATCTTTTTGTAATGACAATAATTATTATTATTTTTATTTGAATGCTAAGCACATATGGCTTTAAAGCATTTAATATTAGACAAAATAAATATGATACAATTAATTTATGTACAGTTGAATTTTATAAAAATGTAAAATTGTCAGGATTTCAGGTATATACAGTTGCAATCCAATTAGCTTCTTAGTAGTAAATAGAATGAATTGATTAGAGCGGTGCTCCCATATGCCAGGCTAGACGGACGAGGTCGAGCTCATACATGTGCTAGGCAAGACAGACGAGGTCTTGCTCTGGATAATCAAAATATATCTATAGCGTGTATATCTATATAAATATGGATTAGAGCACAGCTCACACATGCAAAGCTAGTCGTACGGCGTCAAAACGGCATATGCCAGGCGAGACGGATGTGGTCTCGCTCTGGATAATCATATCGTATTAAACTACACAGCTAGATTGTATAAGTTGTATAAGTGGTTCTACAAAAGTTCATGTAAAGTAACTCAAAAGATCTTCTAGGTCGGAGAGGAATATTAAAGTAAATTTTGCTCAGTAATATTCAGTAAATATTGACTGTTTGAAAATCCAAATAGCATTTAGCATAATTATCCGATTATTTAAAGTAGGAAGATTTAAAAGATGCAGACGATATTCATAAGGTGGTAGGTGATAGTTAAAATTGCAGTAAATATGGCTTAAGCAGAACAAAACAAACTTTTTCTGAACTGATTCTATGTTGTCAATGTAACAACTATATCGAGGGCACCAAACAATTGAAGCATATTCTAAAATAGGTCGCACTAGAGAGGTGAATATGGTTTTTGTTATATAGGGATCATTAAACTCTTTTGCCCATCGTTTAATAAAACCTAAAGTACTATTTGCTCGATTTATAATTTTATTAATATGAATATGAAAGCGAAGTTTAATGAATGACAATTGTTTTCATCTTCCCTTATTTTCTTTTTTTTAATAATATAATTGGACCGAAAATTAATTTTTGGTAGCAATTTTTCAATTTTAATGCAGAAATTTGGATTTTAAAATAGTCGTCACTGTTTTATTATGTCGTGCTTCAAGTGTTTTTTTTTTGTTTGCTAGTTTCTTAAAAGCACTTTACTATGGTACTACAATTAGGTAAAAAAATCTTAAAGTTAAGGTTTTTTGTTATAAAAGCAAAAAAAAAACAATTTTCAAAAAGCTATTCGCATGAAATTTAAATTTGAAAAAACAAAAATTTAAATGCCAAAATTTTTCCACATTTTTTGTCATCCTAAATTGACTGAACAGATTTTTATTTCGTACCAATTACACTATGCGACAAAATCCTGGGCAATGTCACAGTGGGCCAACCAGGGGGTCAATTCCTGTTCCGTGTAAAGATGAAATGAAAAAAAAATTTACATTTTGCTTTTCGAAGGCTTTTTATATACGATTCCTGTTCACCCTGCGATAACTTAACTGTGTAGTGATAAGCCGCTGTAATGAAATGTCCCAATTTCAATCGTTTCAAGAGTGTGCAAACAAGGTTATCTTAAAAATTTGGCAAAATATTTTACAAAGCGAAGTTATGTCGTTGACAATTCTTTTGTTTGCTATAAATACCATTAATCGCAATGAACAGAGGTTGGTTAATACGTTTATTGACTTTTTGATAACAATAATTTTCATTTTTTAAAGCCTGCAAATGAGAGTGCAAAGGCGGTATCTTCGAGATACCCAAAATCCCTTCGAAGTCACAACAAATAAATACTTCATTGATTTGTACCGGTTCCCCAAACCGTTGTGCATTCAATTAATTAACGAGCTAATGCCATTTTTAAATAGTTCAAAAAGAATTCACGCCATTCCAAGTCACATCAGGGTCTTAAGTGCCTTACGATTCTTCGCCACTAGAAGCTTTCAACGGTGTATAGGACAGGACAATTTATCATCTTTGTCCCACACATCCGTCAGCCGTTGTGTGCAGGAAGTTGCTTCTGCAATAAAGAAAATTGCACACAGACACATTAAGTTCCCTAAGCGTGAAGAGTTTGCTGCGCTTAAAATAAATTTTTTCGGAAAACACAAATTTCCTGGAATAATTGGACTAATTGATGGGACACATGTCAAAATATCTGCTCCTAAAAATGAAGTGGAACATGTGCACTATTGCCGTAAAGGTGGTCATTCAAAAAATTTGATGATTATTTGTGATGCGAACTACATAATTCTCAGTGCGAATGGGCAATTTGGAGGCACTGCTCACGACTCTTACGTATGGCGCCGATCTAGTGCTAGTCAAGTTCTGGAAGAACTATACTATATTGTTTGATATCCGCTTCAGGTAATATTTTGGTTTTACTACTTTAAAATCAAATAGTAAATTGAAAATTTGTTTCCAATAGCCTTGGCTTATGACTCCCATCAGTTCGACCACTTCTGTTGCCGAGGAGCGCTACAACATAGCACACAAGTCCACAAGAGCTCTTGTGGAAAGATGCATTGGAGTATTGAAGAGTAGATTCCGTTGTCTTTCTAAAGAAAGAGCTCTTTTTTACAGCCCGCCTAAGGCTGGGCTTATTATAAATGCGTGTTTGGTTCTACATAACTACTTGATTCGTGCTAGAGTGCCTTTTGAAGAAATGGAGATAGAATATGAAAACCAAAGCAGTGTCGTGGCTTATTCAGTCCATGACACACTATCTATTGGAAAAAGGCAAAGGCAACAAATTGTACAACAAACCTTTAGCTAAAAAATTAAAGAAAAATTATTAAAATGTTAATTTTCAAATTTTGATTTTTTAATAAACCATTAATTCGTTTTTTAAAAATAACAAAATGTCACTATTATTCAATAAATATTTGTAATATTAAAATTCTTTGAATTTAAGAGTTATAGAAAAAAAACAATTCATATATAAACTGAAACAAAGGTACTTCAGAGTCAGAAGGTACGGGTACTTGCGCGTAATAAAAGTAAATAAAATAAAAGTAAAACTACTAACTATAGCCTTTAAAAACCTCAATCACCTCTTCCAGCTTATAGCAAAGGCATCTTTTTATTTCTGCATCCTCTTTTATAGCTGCAGTCTGCTCTTTCATAACCTGAATTGTCTCTCTCTTCAGCTCATTTGCAACTTCCATTGCTTTTAATTTTTTTTCCTCAATTTTGAAGAGATTCCCAACATGCTCGCTACTTGAATCTTCGATTCGTCTTCTTTTTCGCGTGCGCTTCGCCTTAGTTGTTGCTGCCGCTGTAGTCGCACTTGTTGTTGTTTGTGCATGAGCACTAAAAGATGTTGTTGCTACTGACTGCTCCAAAGTTGTGCTTGCATGAACAGTCATATCGACAAAATCTGCTTTATCATATACGCTTGCAGCAGGAGCAGGCGAAGTGGTTTCGTCAAACCCAACTTCCACAGTGTTGTCACCATCAACCGCTTCAACGGTCGTTATTTGTATGACCCTTTCCTCCAGCGATGACAACTCCTTGGCCCGCCGCAGGCCATTCACTCCACTCCGCTGCTCTTCCTGCCTGATTGTGCCGTGTTTGGCTTTAGTATTAATCCTAGTAGATGTAAGCGAAATACAGTAATTAATGTTACGCCACCCGTAATATAAAGCAAAAAACTACCTTAGGTCACTCCAATATTTCTTCCATCTTATGCCGTCTTTTTGGGTGCCACCCAGCGCATTTAAGGACAACGCCAACTCCCTCCACTTGCTGTCTCTAAATTTGGCGCTTGATAGAACTTCAATACGAAAATATATAGCGTTTAAATTGTTTGTGTTGTATAGGCGTGGTTATTGAGCAATTCCGCTCATTTTCGTTCTCTAGAAGGTTTATTATACCGGGTGTCCCGCAATTGAGTGCAACTATTTACGGAGCTGAAAGGTTATGTCGAGCTGATTAAAAAATCGCATGGGAAGGCGGCGAGGTCTATTTTCACATTCTTAGGAGATACAGGGCTAATTAATATTTCACGACTTTGATTGGTAGTTACAATCGATTGATTTCATCTTCACACGAGCACATCTCGGTAACGGTTAAATTGGTGGGGCTTGTTGATATGCCGTTAGAAAGGTAATTGTATTGCCTTTATAATAAGCTATCAAAATAATTTTAATGTAAGTTAGTTTTTTTGCTAGAAACAATAACGTAAACCAAAGTCGTGAAATATTAATTAACACTGTAGCTCCTAAGAATGTGAAAATAGACCCCGCCGCCTTCCCATGCGATTTTTTAATCAGCTCGACATAACCTTTCAGCTCCGTAAATAGTTGCACTCAATTGCGGGACACCCGGTATAATAAACCTTCTAGAGAACGAAAATGAGCGGAATTGCTCAATAACCACGCCTATTCCTTATACAACACAAACAATTTAAACGCTATATATTTTCGTATTGAAGTTCTATCAAAACAATACACTCTAAAATCTGTAATGTATGTATAATATGCGTGTGGATTAATAAAAATTATTTTGCCACGCTCACCTCCCATGCTTTTTATAGGAAATTACACTAAGAAGGAGTCGTCGTATACCAATAAAATTTAGTATATAAGTTGAAATCGGCAACATAAGATCATACACAAAAATATTTGTAAATCCGCCCACAACCACTCCTACCTCCCATATAAAACAACAATTTAAAACACTATAATTTTTTCGTATTGAAGTTAAATTAAAATAACTCACTCAAAATTTGAAATGTATGTGTGGATTAAAAAAAAAAAATTCCTACGCTCACCTCCTATACTTTTTATACAAAATTTGCATAGCAATAAGAAGAAGTCGTCTCATACTTCGAAATGTAGAAAAATGCTCTAATTTTTAACACCTATGCCCTAATTCCATTCATGTATTCCTAAAATGTACGAAAATTAACTTTATACCCATTTTGGAACGTGGCTTGTACGTAACTTGTATGAACATGTTTCGATGAATGTCGGCACGGGTTGTCGTGCTCCAAATGATTACAAATTTAGTTTTCGTGTGTTTTAAAGGTAAATTAATGAAAGTAGGGCGTATGTGTTAAAAAATGGGAGCATTTTTCGACTTTTGAGGACTTTTAGGTTAAAATTCAACCTAAAACAAAAAACGGAATAGAAAAACGGTGTGTTGGCAATCCTGCAAATCGAAAACTTTTTCGACTAAACATTAGAAATATGTATTTGCTTAGAATTATAGAAGGTGCTCCAAGTGAGAAGTATATGTTTTTAGATTTTTTATGATTTTTTTTGTGATCGAAATGCTAGAAATGGGCACTTCAAGTATTTTTGATAACAAAGTTAAGTTTCAACAGGTACAACTTCCCGAATTTCGGTTTTTTTCAATTTCTTGTAGAAAATAGCTCAAGACGACTATGTTTAAAATATACGTGATTTTTTTGTACAAATACTCAAACTCGGAATTTTCAAAAAGGTACACTTATAGCAAAAAAAACTCAACGACCAGGTTACTCAACATAATTACACAATTTTTTGCACCTGCATTAGGTATAGTATAAGAAAAGATTTTCACAAGATTTCATTTAAATTTTTTTAAATTTGAATTTTTTAGATTTTTTTTTTAATGCAACAAGAACAAAAAAGTTTTTTTTCGAAAATTAAAAAATCGCAACTCGAGAGGGTTTCGTTCCATTTTCATGTTTGATAGCTTATTTGAAAGAAAAATTAAATAGAAAACAAACTGCGAACCAGCTTTTTGAAAATTTACAATTATACAAAAGTTATTTGAATTTTTTTTTTTTTTAAATTAGCACTTTTTCCCCATATAACCAAGAACTGACATGTACCTATGCTTGTCGGCAAGGGTTCCCGTGGTTCTACGTACACCAAATTTTTTTACATTTCTTTAAACATCATACAAAGAAATTAAAAGGGAAAGCCATAAAAAACAACTTAAATTTTTAAGGGACACTCTAATATAATATTGTAATATTTTTGCGTAGACACTGAAACTTCATTGTATTGTCTACGAAATTAGAAGATTTTAAAAAAATTTTCTTAATTCGAGGTTTTTTGAGGAAATTTTTACTAAAATAGATATTGCAAAAAATATTTTGGCAATTTTACATTTTCGATAGATTGGGGACCTTCGGGAAACTTTTGAATCAAAATAGTAATTTATCTAAAAAACTAAGAATTTTTTTATGCATTAATTTGTTTCATCACAAAAACAAAATATTTTCGAAGCTTAAATAAGCTTTGGGCTTGCATATATCTAAGGATATATTAAAAAAACTAAAATGGATTGAAAATGTTCTTTCATATTTACAATAAAATTAATTTATTTTCAAGGTATGTGGCATTTTTTTATTTTTTCGATTATTTTATTGCTGCCAACCAAGCTGGACTTGGTCAATTTACTTCAAATTTTCAGTAGAGATAGCTTGAATATTTGCAATCCTAATGCCATAACTAATTTCTCCAATTTCTAAAGTTTTTCATTCTGACTTATGGCCACCAAATGGCGTTGCTGGCCCTCTGTGGGATGGAATGATTTAAGCAGCCATCTAAAGTTGACGTATGTTGGTACTCAAATCGATGAAAGGTGTGATGAAGTAAGCTAAACATTATTTTTTTTTGGAGATTCAAGTAAAATTTTTAAAATTTTTTTTGAGGCTCATTATTTTTGTACTGGTTGTTACTAGTTCATTCTTCATTCGGCAAAGTAATTCTAATTGACTTGCTCTACAATTTTGCTAACCATACTATACAAATACAAATTTTGCACACTTCAAAAACTCTTGTAGCGTTAACATTGGAACATGTAATATATTTTCCCTGTTTAAGACTGCTGTTATTATTTACTTGACGCAAGTGGAAATTTATTGAGGTGTTTGATTACGTTGAATAGTTTTGAAACTAAAATGTTCGTCACATTTTTGATGAGCGATGATTTTTCATACGAACCACCAACACAAAAACAGTTCGTACAATGTAAATTTTTATAAATTAAACAGTTCATACGCACAACATCCTATCTTTGGAACTAAAAAAAAAAGTAAAATCTTTGGTACTACATTTACGAAAATAACGAAAAATACAAAAAAGTCGTCAATGTGATTCTAGGAATAGTTTGTTTTAAAAAGCTTTAGATAAAGATGAGAACAACTTTACCGTAGAAAGTATGAACAAATTTTCAACCTCTACGTATATCAAGTTATAATCAGTACAAAAACAAAAAAAAAAAACTTTAAAAAAATTCACTTGAGCCTGCTAAAATGTTTAGCTAACTTCACCAAACCTTTTGTGATTTTAAGTACCTTGATACAGTTTTTCACTAAATTGAGCATCATTAAATGTTATGAAAAGCTTTAATTTTGACCGTATTAAAACCAGTTTTTGAAATTTTGTTTTTACTTTTATTTGAGTTAACGTATTTTAGTTGGTATATTTGATTTGATCCATTAAAAAACAAAGAAAAATAACTAATTTTTTAAACAAAAACTAAAAACAGCTTCTTTTTAATGACAAAATTGAGTGTACATAATATTTATGAATCGATAAGAAATTAACAAACGAAAAATAAATGGATGGTATTAGTATTTTATATTCACCTTTTGCATTTATAACTGCCTGTAAACATCTTGGCACCGAGTTTAACGAGGTCACGGAAAATGGAATATTTCGCCAGATTTTCTCAATTTTTCTCTTAAGTTCGGGTTTGCTGGTTGGATTAGCATTTTTTAACCTGGTCTTCAATGGGGTTCAATGGGGTTGAGATCAGATGACTGCGGTGTTATTTTTAAGTGCTTGGGATCATTGCCTTCTTGGAAATAAAATGATGGAAGTATATGAAGTTTTTCGGTAGATTGCCGCATATTTTGTCGCAGAATGACCAAATATTTAAATATGTCGATGGTATTTATAATAAATGCGAAGGTTCCTACTCCATTTGCAGATATAGAAACCCACAACAACACATTATCTCCTCCGTGTTTGATCGTAGCACATAAGTTTTGTTTTTGATCTCTGTATTTGGCTTCCTCCAAAAAATTTGCCTTCCATCGGAGCCAAATATATTTATTTTAGTTTCGTCAGTGAACATTACGGACTTCCAAAAAGTCAGCGGCTTATGAACAAGCGCCAGAGCCTGTTTCTGTTTAAATCGAGTTGTTTATCTTTGTTGCTTCTTCTGACGACAATTTCGGGATACTTGTTTTGGGATTAGAGGTAGCTTTACAGGTAATAAAGCGCTCAGCTAGTATACGTAGTATTTTTTTCTGCTTCTACTATGACTATTTTAGAGTGTTTCTTCGTTACTTATTTATTATCTTCTGTATTGTAGAATGTATTCTTCCAATAATTTTCCGATATGATTTTCCATCGCTGCACAGTTTAATAATAAGTTTTTGAGTGGAAATATCCATTTGTTTTTGTCTGCAATTGATTTTTCTAACAACTATTGTAATTTAAAAAATTTTCTAAATAGTGATAACGATCAACAAAGTAGATGAAAGTATATAGGGATATATGCTGAATTTTGTGCCACTGCCAAAGGAATTTTTTTAGTTTTTGGTTAAAAAAAGCTTGTATTATTATTTTTTTTCCAAATTTTTTTTGGTGCATATCAAATTACTAACTTAAATATGTTAACTAAAATACAACTCAAAAAAATTTTTTGCGTCTTAATTATGGCATCACTGGAAAATGAATTGGATTCACGCATACCCCGGAAGAACCCGCCGAAAGGCATTAGGACCAAGACCAGTACGGTCCTAATTATTGCATTCCTGGACTAAAAACAGGAACTGATGCACTCTGGGCTATGTATGTAAGACCCCATTAGGATCCTATGTCATCCTCGCATGGCCTCCCTGCACACATAGATACGCATGGGATCTTAACATAACTACACATCAAACGGCGATATCGGCTTCGAGTTGGGACCCACTCGAATTTAAAATAACAAAAAACAAACCATAAAAAGGAAAAGAAAGAACGAAAACTGATAGTGATGTACAATGATGAAGGAGACAAAAATCCTTTTGTGAGAAGCTCGGGGTTAGTAAGATTCCCACTAGGAAATGGGCCAGAAAAACCGCAAATTAAAAACGTGGGTACAGTAAGAGAGTACATGAGCACACCTGTGAATACTTGCAAGGCAGATGGCTCTGAAGAATATAAGAAAAATCTTATTCAGCGCAGACAATCGGAAGAAAGAGCGTTTATTGAAATAGGGATCAAACTAAGCGCAGCACATATCATTGTTTCTGGAGCAAAGAACATACACAGGACGTTACGCGATATTCTTAACTGTTTTCGCACTATATCAGCAGCTAAGAGAGTACAGGAAAGCGATAGATATTAACCCTGTTGTTCTAAGCGGTGCACGTAAGCAATTGCAATCTAAATCTATTAAAGTCTAACCAATTTCCCCGGCGCAGGAGAGAAAATGGAAGGTAGCTAAAACACCCGCAACAATTAGAGCACTGCAAACTCAGGAGAAAATAAATACTGCGCCAAACGAGTGGAAAATGTGAGCCACCGAAAAGCATAGAGGAACAAAAACGAAGAAAAGAAACGACGTGAAATGCTACCAAGGAGAAGCCAAGGAGAAGCAATAACGATTAAAGCTAGCACCTCTGAGTCATGCGCAGATGTTATAAAAGAAATGAAGAAGAAAATTAACCCCACTGAAATCGGGGTGGAGATACAGTATATAAGAAGAACAAGAGCTATAGAGCTACTTGTTAAACTAAGAAAAGGCGAAGGTCAAGCCGAAAGGCTCAAGAGTGATATAGGTAACACGTTTGATGAAGAAGTAAGTCATAATAAGAACGGTTACGAAAAATATAATCATATTTATCAAAGACATGGATGAGTCAACAGACGAAGCCGATCTTGTCAACGCCCTTATGGAAGAAACAAAAGTAGAACAACCCGCAACGTTCAAAATACTAAATTTTAGAATATCGTTTGGAGGGACCAAACTGGCGCTCTTTCAGCTACCTGAGCATTTAGCAACTTCACTACTTCGCGCAGGAAAACTCAGAGTAGGATGGGCCATGTGTAAACTGAGAAGTAAGATAAGAGTAACGTAATGTTTCAGATGCCTAGAACTGGGACACATTGCAAGTCAGGTTAAAGGTACCGATAGAGCCAACCTATGCAGAAAATGCTGTTATCCGGGACACTAGTCTAAAGAATGCAAAGCGGAAACGAGATGTATACTATGTCACGTAAGTGGCTCAAAAAATGTTCGTCATTATATTGGCAGTACAGCATGTGCTAACAACAGGAGAAACAAAGCAACAAAATGAGCATGAAGTTCCGGCAGATCAACCTCTGACTGGGAAGAGAAGCACAAGACCTGATATGCAGAAGACGGCAGAGGATAATGCAGACATACTGTTGATAAGCTAACCGTACAGAAACCCATCATCTCAAGTTTGGTACCAGGACACAAACCATCGCCCAGCCATCATAGTAAGAAACAAGAGATTTGTAATAAGCGAGGTTGACGAAAGCAACGCTGGCTTGGATATGCAATAGTGGAAAAAACTAGAGTATATAGTTGCTACTACCCACCAAATATGGATAAAAAAATGTTTGTAGAAGCTCTCAACGTACTTGATGATTCTATCAGATCATCAAAATATAAAGTGATCACCGGAGGTGATTTCAATAGTAAATCTCCGGAATGGAACTAAAAAATCATAGACAATGATTGTATGTATGTGTCATGATTGTTAGTCTTGGTCTTACAGTATTCAATACCGGAGATAAACTTACCTTTCGGAGAGTAACAGGTGGAAGTATTATCGACATAAGATTTGGAACAACAAACCTCTACACTGAGAAAACGAATTGGAAAGTGCTGAAAGATCTTACCTTAAGAGACATTTCGTTTAATATAAATGACCACCTTAACACAATTACCGAACAGGTAGACCTCTAAAGATGGAATGTCAGAAAACTTGATGATTCAAAATTGTCTGGATATATCACACGCGAGAGAAACATGATCAACCGAACCGAAATAATTAACGTTACAAAAGCTTGTAATGTCGCAATGTCAAGAGTTCAAAAATATAACAACAAACGTCCAGTCTACTGGTGGAATAATGAAATACATGAGCTGAGAGCGAAATGTTTCGCAGCACGTCGGGCGTCAACACGTTATCATGATAACCAAGACCTAACGTACGAGTAAAAAGAGCACGTAAAACCTTAAAAAGGTCATAAAAGACAGTAAGGAAAGATGCTGGACTGAACTATAAAATGAAATAGCTATTGATCCATGGCGGAAACCATACAAGATTGCGATGAAAATACTGGGCGGGATTAAACCTTTACCCGTCATAAAACAATCAGGATGGGCTAAAACCATAGTGAAAACACTATTTCCTTTTAATGAAGATGGGCTAACAAATTTACCAAAGCTTCAAGTCCACGAAATAATCCCTTTGAACGTAGATAATATTAAACATGCATGTAATAAACTAAGCATGGAAAAGAGCCCAGGACCAGACGGCATATCAAAAAGGTATGCGATATATGGCCGGAGTACTTACTTGAAGTTTTCAACTCATGTCTAGTGAATGGAATCTTCCCTGCTAACTGGAATATACAGAAGTTAGTTTTATTAAGAAAGGGAAATAAACCACTAAATGAGAATAGCACTTACAGACCATTCTGCATGCTGGACTCTCTAGGAAAACTCTTAGAGTGCGTAATTCTAAAACGTTTAGAAGAATAAATAGAGAACCTTGGAGGCCCTATGCAACATGGGTTTCGCAAACGGAAGAGTACTGTACATTCCATAAGCGAAGTCTACAAAAAAGCAATGCAAGCCAAAGCAACAGGAGAATACTGCGCAATAATAACACTGGACGTAAAAAATGCTTTCAACACAGTGAAGTGGGAAGTGGTACTACAAGCATTTAGGAACATGGGTGTAGACAGCTCTCTCCACAACCTAGTAGCAGACTACCTCGGAAATAGAATCCTTCTGTATGAGAAGGATAATGGTATGAAAGCATACCGAATAACAGCCGGAGTGCCTCAGGTCTCCATTTTAGGACCATTCCTTTGGAATATAATAAACGATGGCCTATTGAATCGGATCCTACAAGAAAGCGTAAAACTAGAAGGCTATGCGGATAATATTGCTCTTGTTGTAAACAAGCAAACTGCCGAATTGATCTAGATAGTTGTTAATGATGGCTGCTGAGAAATGGTCTACAACTTCCTGTGCCACAAACGCAAGCAATTTTAGCGACAGATCGCAGGGTCAATAAAACAACTACATAGAAAATCAAATAGTACTACTATTAATCAAATAGTGATTAAAAATCAATAAGTGAAATTTTAAAAAAATGTGCCTAAAAACCACTCTTTTAAGTGGCGCCCACTCAGTTTTTACAAATTTGAAATTTTTTTCGTCCTTCGTGACCTTCAAATATGCTGTATTCAGAATCTGCCTGCGGGGGGAGGATCTGAGACACTTTTGCAAATGCGACAGTCTATTGGATAATAATCCTATCTTTAAATATCATGTACTGAACATTCATGAAAAGCTTTGGTCAAAACTCTAGAGGTCCAAAGCCGCAGACAAGGAAACCAATAAACAGCGTAGTACACTCTCAACATCTTTATGCTGTCTTAACCTATGTCAGGGCACTGAATCTGAATTACAACATTAGGGAATTACAGAAACCACAGAGAGTCAGTGCTCTTCGTATCACATCGGCGTACCGTACAGTATCCACAAGTGCGGCATTAGTGCTTGCAAGTATACCATCAATAGACTTACTCATGATATAATAATTTTAAGGTAGGAGTGACAGTTATTTTGTTGACTAACATCTGTCAGAAACAGCAACGAAGAGAGAATAAAGAAACAGAAAAAAAAGCTATAATGCAATAATTACACAGTGCGACAGCCAAAATGTGAGTAAGAAACCGACAACTGTTCTCAATTATACCCGAGCTCCTTATCACGAATCTGGCACCCAAATTTCTCCATCACATCAGGATTTTCAGGAAGGAATCAGGAAACCGTGATTTAAGGTCAACAAATTCTCCTTAGAGAAATCAACTTGAAGCGTCGAAACTAAAAGTGTTACGTGGTTTTTGTCTGAGGGAAGGATGTTTGTTATGTATTGATAAAAAATGTTCTTCCATACTTTCTTCCCCCCACCCCCCTTTTTCCCCATTGTTTTTACGTTTTTCTAAAACACTATTTAAGCATAGCTATATTCTGCAAACCATAGAGAAATGTAATATAATATTTTAGCAAAAAATCAATCTTATAAAAAACATATTGGGTCTTATCCTCATATTCAAGCAATAGACCCTTATTACGAAATTAATTTTTTTCACTTATATGATGTCAACTGTTGAAATATAGACGAATAATACTTCAATACATGCAATATAAATTAACAATCGATATGTCTGCAAAGTTGTTTCGCTACTGGTATTCTGGGGTCTTTATAGATTTCCTGGATCTCTTATGTTTTATGTATAAAAAGTAATAAATAGTACTTCAATCTACTATAAACAGGTAATTAACTAATAAAGAACTAACAAACAAAAGTATTTTTGTTAAGTTCTGTTTTTTTTTTGCTTTAAATGTTTATTGATAAAATAACTTAATTATCGTAGACTTCTTTTATTGAGTTCCAATATAGATCTACGAGTAAAGAATCCGATTTTTTTCGAGCATAACATGACTCTAATGGAGCTGTTATTTGGTGAAACTGCTCGCCTTGGTCCACATTGGGCGAAATGGCTAATTTAGCGGTATTATATTAATAACTAGAAAAAAATAAAGATAACAAAATGAAATTTGGCGTGGGGTTAACGGAAATGTGATACACAAATTTGTAAAGTTAAGCATTTCTAGAATTTTTAGTGTTGTGGGACTTAATTTTAATATGGGTTTAAAATTGACACTTTTTATACCCTACACCTGAACAAATCATGGTACATTAGCAGGACAAGGAGTTTAGATAATTAGTTGAAACTGGGTACTGATGTTTGCGTACACCCAAGGATGTGCAATACTGAATATTTTAGGAATCCCCTTGAGGACACGCCCACCTCCCAACCAACCAACTATAGAAAAAAACATAAAACGGCTATAAAATGGCTTATATATGAGCTACACAAAAAAATGTTGTATATGTGTGTATGTTTTGTTTTTATTTAGTGTTTTTTACATTTCATTTTTAAGTTTTTTGTAATATAAATATTTAGACTTATTCGGCAAAATCAGTTATGAAAAAATTCTGTTATTCTATTATGATTTCCCATACAAATTTTTGAGCTGTCAAAAAATCTATCTGTTAACAGAATAACAGATTTTTTCATAACAGGTTGTGCCGTATAGGTCGGATTATTCTGAATCCGAATCTGAATCAATATGTAATATATGCCTGTAGATTTGAGTCTGAAAGAAGAGTTCCTTAAATCTTATTTCTTGTCTAACTGCATCTTGCTGTATAACGAAGCGAACAATTTGCTCGTGCGATATACGGTAAACACTACATTTTTTCATAACAAATTGTATTGTCGTTCGTTATAGGTATTCGTTTTGTTTTGCAGCAAGATGGAGTAAGCTTACTTAATGTATTTCTATACAGTATTTAAAAATAGAAAAATAAAATCCCAGACAAAATGCAGTCGGCATTTGTACGGATTGCATATACTATACATGGAGAGTACCCCAACATTGTTATATTTTTTTTATTGAATATTCCGTAGTCACTGTTACATCGAAAAGTACTTTTGAACTAATAAGAGCACGTTTTTATTTTGAGAGTACGAAATATATATATTTGATGTTTGGAAACACGCTTTATGGTAGAGTTTAGTACCATATATATCTTTTTAACCATAACGCATTAGGGATTCAGTGAAACCATAAAGCCCAGAGGTTAAAGTAGCGAAAAAATTTTGCAGCCATATCGGTTGTTATTTCGTATTGAAGTATTTTTTTTTTTTTTTTATAAACATGCAATAACAATAGAGTTCAGCTACTACAGCTATATCGCACTTCCTCAGCATTAACCCATCTAAGGCCACGTGACCACAAACAAGTTAATGTGGGAAAAATTTACCCACCAATAAATGGGTTGGGCTCAGGGACAACACAAGACGTAACAACTAACCATGCGTATACATAGATCTAATTACACAACTAATTTTAATCTACTTTTGAGTTGACCTTTTGACATATTAACATCAAAAACGCTACAATTGTTAACAAAGGAACTCATGCGACTTAAAGGAGCAGTAGCCATATAATTTGTTCTACTAAATGGCAAATAAATTAAGTTAATAGCGTTTCTACTGCTTCTACGGTTAGTGTTAAAATTTATGTGAGAAAGAAGTTCTGGAGAATCGAATACACCTGTTATGAGCTGGTGTAAATATACGATATCTGCCGATTTCCTTCGATCACCTAAAGACTGCATTTTTAATAGTTTTAAACGATCCTCATAAGGAGGAAGGTCTAATATGTCAGTTCCACTTAAGCCCCTTAGAGCAAACTGAACAAAACGTTTTTGGATTCTTTCTATTCGATCAACATGCACATTGTAACTTGGGGACCAAACTTGACTTGCATACTCTAAGTGAGGACGCACGATTGCATAATACAACGTTGTAGTTGTAATCATGCTATTAAATTCTTTGGCCCAGCGTTTTACAAAACCAAGCATTGAAGATGCTTTTTTACAAATATTATCAATATAAATGTTAAACGACAGCTTAGAATCCATGCATATACCTAGGTCTTGGACGGTGTCTACACGACTCAAGGCAGTATCTTTAATCTTATAATCAAATATAAAATTATTCCTTTTTCGCGAAAAGGTCATAGTTTGGCATTTATCTGAATTTAAAAACATATTATTTTTAGAACACCAAACTTCAAAGGATTTTAGATCAGACTGGAGTAGATCTGAATTATCTCTAGAATTAATCGTTCTGTATATTTTCATATCATCGGCATAAATAAGCAGATGAGAGTGTTCAATGACGTGAGTTACATCATTGATAGCTAAAATAAACAGAAGAGGACCAAGGTTACTACCCTGAGGAACACCTGATCCAGCAATAAATTCAGAAGACAATGCACCTCGGAAACGTATTTGATAAGATCGCTCTGCCAAATACGATTTAATCCAGTTCACAAAATATTATGGAAATCCCATTAACTCAAGTTTAAATAAGATTAGATTGTGTGGTAGCTTATCAAATGCCTTACTAAAGTCAGTGTAAACACAATCGACCTGGTTACCAGAATCAATAGAATTTAAGCAGAATGTTGTAAAATCGAGAAGATTAGGCACAGTGGATCTGCCATTCACAAAACCATGCTGACGAGTTGTTATGACTTCCCCACAGTGAATTTTCACCCGATCATACACCATCCGCTCAAAAAGTTTTGAAATCGATGAGAGCTTAGCGATAGGCCTATAGTTACTGACATCGTTCCTGCAACCCTTTTTAAAAATAGGACTTATAAATGATTTTTTCCAAAAAAGTGGAAAATAACTTTCGTTAATAGATTTATTGAATAATAAAGAAAGTGGTTGACTCAAAACGGAACCGCATTGTGTTAACACTGCGGCAGGAACACCGTCAGGTCCAGCACCAAACCCCTCATCGATCGATCTAATATACATTAAAATATCCTCTGGAGTGAAGGATATATGTTCCAAAGATACTCTGGGTTCGGAATTCATATAGTCAAAGTACTCTCCATCAGGAGTAAAAGAATCTGAGCAGAATGATTCTTTAAAAAGATTGGCGAATAGGCCACAAATTTTGACGGGATTGTCAGTAAATCCCTCAGTAGTTCTAAATGAAGAAGGAAATCCATCAGATTCCTTCTTTGTGTTTACGAATCCCCAAAATTTCTTTGGATCTGTCAATATTCTCAGCTTAACATTATCTAAATATTCGTGATATAATGGAGCTGAGCGATTTTCAAATTCCAGAAACAAACATTTGTAAGTTTCTAGGTCGTTTGAGCCTAAGCTACAGATGTATTTCTTCCATGACCTATTCCTGTTGTTGCGAAGAGTCTTTAAATCCTTTGTGTACCACGGGTACGCAGAATTCCTCGCAAATTTGAGACTATAAGGTACTTGTAAGCAACAAATTGGTTGCGGAGGAATTTAGCCTCTTATTATTCCAGCTTCTATGGGGATTTTGAACAGGTTAAAGTTGAAGAGAAACACCTCAGTTTCTTAAAGACGTTTTTATCTTTATTAATTAATTCAACTTAACACAGTTAAAATTCTTTATGGTATAGAAATTGCCAGAATAAGACTCTGTTAGAATAAAAAAGTGAACGTCCAGCATCGAGATCTCGTGTCAGCAAAAAGGGCGGATATCAGGTCGCGCAAATTCTTCCTATTATATTTTAAAGTTATTTGGTTTCCGATTTCTAGTTTTCTTGATGCTTGACGTTCGGAAAAGATACAAAATAAAATTGAAAATTGTAAAAGATTAAGTTAAAAATATTAAATTGGATTTTTGGACAGTGGCGGTAACATTCCGCCCCCGAGTATGGCAAGTGTTTACTCGCAGCCCTACTCCTTTTGTGGTGCCACGTCCAAAACAGCCAGCTTCGATGCAGGTCGCTCTAGTACACCAGAAGAAGTCAATACCTTTGCGCTACGCACTTGCCTGTCGCTCGCCAGCTTAGTCGAAATCACCTTTCCTCTAGGCCACACATTACGAGGGCTACCAGGGTCCACCACAATTACCAAGTCCCCTTCACTCAGCGGTTTTACCTTTTCAAACCATTTTGACCTACATGTCAATGTCGGCAGATACTCTGCCACCCACCTGCGCCAAAAGTTTTGAGCGAATTGCTGTGAACTCAACCAGCTTTGTTTAAGGACGACAGCACTATCATTGCATGTAGATAACGGCTTCATACCGTTTGAGCTTCCTAGCAACAAATGATTTGGTGTCAACGCCTCATGAGATTCATTATCTAGCGGGACGTAAGTGAGTGGACGAGAGTTAACGATATTTTCCACTTCTGCCATCATGCTCCGAAGAAGTTCATCGCTGGGAAAACGAGTTGGCATTATAGAATATAAAACAACTTTTATGGAGCGCACTAGACGTTCCCAAGCCCCTCCCATATGGGGCGCCGCTGGGGGATTAAAAGTCCACTTAGTTGTAGCTGTCGTAAAGTTACGAACAAACTCGTTGGTGTCGACCTCAGCAATGGCTTCTCGCAACTCTCTTTCGGCTCCGACGAAGTTCGTACCGTTGTCGCTGAGAAATTGTATCGGGGTCCCACGACGTGCCATAAAATTTCTTATAGCCATGATGCAGGAGCTAGTGTTCAGCGAATTCACAACCTCTACATGTACAGCTCTAATCGTCAGACATGTAAATAAAGCACCGTACCGCTTCTCTTTATGACGGTTGATAGTAACTATCATTGGGCCGAAGAAGTCAACTCCTGTGAATGAGAATGGTGAAACGTAAGTTGATAATCGTCCCCGTGGTAATTTGGCCATTTCCGGAGCCTGTGGCATAACTTTGTTAATTTTGCACATTTGACAGTGTTTAACATTTGCTTTAAAAATGGACCGCAAGCGCGGAATATGAAATTTCTGACGCAGCTCGTTGATCACTGTCTCATGATTTATATGGTGATATTTCCGGTGGTAATGATTGAGAATGAGCTGTGTAATATAGTTTTCTTTAGGAAGAATAATTGGTCTCTTTTGATCCCATGATACGGTTGCTCTGTCGATTCTCCCATCGACGCGCATAATATCGTTTGAATCTAAATAAGCTGAAAGCTTGTACAAAGCGCTTGATTTTTTAATAAAAATTTTGGATTTCAAATTAGATATTTCTTCGTAAAAGGCTTTTTTTTGAGCTAGGCCATACAAAAGTTGCTCAGCAGTGTGTATTTCATTTTGTTCGAGCTCAGATAAACGTAATGGTCTATTTTGAATTTTACTTTTTAAATTTGCGATAAGCCGCAAAATGTAAGCAACAGCCCTTAGGAGCCGATTCCAATTTGAAAATCGTCGTATGTCAATTATTGGATCGTTTTTTATTTGAGCACAAACAAAATGTTTGAGCTCCTCAGAAGATTGCTGCAAGCTATTCATCTCTTGAGGCCACTCACTGTGATGACGATACAGGAAGTCAGGTCCATTTAGCCAACGACTGTCTGCATCTAAATTGGGACGGTTTGCCCATTTCGTCGCTTCATCTGCAACATTCAGCTTACCAGGAACCCAGTTCCATTCAGAAAGGCCGGATATATCAAGAATTTCGCTTACTCTAAATGCCACGAATTGGTGATATTTTCTATGGTCAGAACGCAACCAGCATAGGACTGTTTTAGAGTCCGACCAGAAGAATTTTTTGGTTATATTAAGTGTATGATTTTTTATAATATCATTAGCGAACCGCGCACCAATTAATGCTGCCATCAGCTCGAGCCGTGGAACAGACAAAATTTTAAGAGGTGCTACTCTGACCTTCGACCCAATAAGCGAGCATACGATTTTTGTACCACTTGAAATCCTGAAATAGCATACAGCGGCATAACCGCAGTCGCTTGCATCTACAAATGTGTGCAATTCCACATCTATCTTCTCATAGCTTTCAAAAGACTGCAAATAACAGCGTGGAATTTTCATGTTGATCAAAGTTTTTAAAATTCTTACCCATTGGTTCCACTTATCGATTAAAGTAGGTGTTATTGTTTCATCTCAGCCAACATTAATGCGCCAAACTTCTTGCAACAAAATTTTTAAATTCATTAAAAAGTTTCCGATGAGCCCAAGGGGATCGTAGACCGACATTAAAATTCTTAACATTTCTCTTTTGGTGGGAGCCTTTTTCCCATGGAAAATTTGGTTTTCAGCTACTGCTGGTGACATTTGAAATGTAATGAAGTCATCAAATGGTCTCCAAAAAACGCCAAGAACTTTTTCCAATTCTAACTCGCCGCTGATATTTAAGCTTTTAAATTCGTTGCCCGTGCTTGCCTGAAGGTGTCTAAGCACTTCTGGACTATTTGAACACCAATTTCTAATATTGAAACCGCCTTCTTGATGAATGAATTTTACTTCTGATGCCAAATTAACAGCTTCATCAACGGTGTCAACGGAGTCCAAATAATCATCGACGTAGTGGTTTTTTAATATCGCGGATGCAGCTCGTGGGAACTGGGCTTCAAACTTTGAAGCGTTTAAGTTCTTTACAAACTGCGATATGCATGGTGCGCACGACAATCCGAAGGGCAGCACATTCATGACGTATACATCTGGCTCAGCATGTCTGTCGCTACGCCACAAAAACCGTTGTACTCCTTTGTTTTCTTTTCGTATATAGACCTGGTGGAACATATCTTGGATGTCTCCACAAACAGCTACGGCTTTTTGGCGAAACCGAAATAAAATGGCAGGCAATGACGCCAAAAAATCTGGATCTTTCAATAAAAAAGAGTTAAGTGAAACACCAGACGCTTTTGCTGCTGCGTCCCATACGACACGAACTTTACCTGGTTTATTTTTGTTGAAAACTGCGAAAATTGGTAGGTACCAAATGCGATGGCCAGGCGATTGCTCCAGCTCTGCAGCAGTGAGTTTTCTTATGTAGCTTTTATCCAGGTATTTGTTGATTGTAGCTGTAAAAACTGCCATTAGCTGTGGGTCAGCATATAGTTTTCTTTCTAGGCAAAGCAGCCGATTTTTTGATATCTGATAGCTATCAGGTAAATTTAAATTATCGAATCGCCACAAGAGACTAGTCTCATAGTGTTGATCCGACCGCTGTTTTGTATAGCGATTTAATATTGTTAATGCTCGTTCAGTCTCTGCTCCAACAAGGTTAGTTTTCGCAGGTACGACACCTATATTTTCAATGGAGTTATGTATTTTAATAATTTCTTGCACCTTACTGCAAGCTTCTTTGCTGCACTCACTTATGTGGTAGTTTCCAAAAGCTCCAGTACTTGAAACGGCTGAAGTGACGCCATATACAATCCACCCAAGACGCGTGCGTACAGCTACGGGCTCGTTGGAACCTCCTTCCTTGAATGCAACAGGTATACCCAGCTGCCAATTGTTTACACCCAAAAGAACTTGTGACACCGCGTTTTTATAGGATTCAATTGGAAGATTTTTCAAATGTTTATATTTTCTACACAACTGGTCATAATCTAAAGATTGGATTGGTAATGATAATTGACGCACGGTGTGTACAGAAACGTTTACTCTTTGATCCTTACTAGAAATGCGAATGTCGATATGTCTTGAATTATTTTCAAAGCGTTCAATTTTGCTTGTCCACTTAAGGCACAGCGGGCTTGCTTGGCCCTCAAGAGCAAGTTCCTCAGCCAAGACTTCGTCCATCAAACTGACGGATGATCCCTCGTCGATGAACGCAAATGTTTTTATACTTTTACCGAAATTACCGTGTACAACAATTGGGATTATTTTAAATAGAATATTTTCACTAGCCACGTTGTGCGCGTTGCAATTTTGTATATTAGTTTGCTCATCAGCTGTTTTTAATTGCAAAGTACTATGAGCGGAACGATGTAGAAGTGGGTGATGTTTAAATTGACAGTTATCAACACCACATGGTTTGCTCGCCTTGCAAAGGCCGCTATGCTGCCGTAAACATTGTTTACATAAATTGTATTTTCCTATTATGGTCCATTTCTCATCTCGTGGTGAAACTTGAAATTGTTTACAATTAGCAACATTGTTGCAAACACCTTTGCATGCGTAACATTTGTTTTTATTGTTGTTTGTTGTATCATTATGCGTGTTGAAAAAAGCTTTCTTATGTCTGTTGTTTTTAACTTCTCTCTCAGTTACAGTAGCAACATTATCTGAAACGGTGACACTACTTGCAGAGAGACCCACCTCAAAAAACCAGTTAGCAAATTCTAGAAGGTTAGGTTTCAGATTCATTTTTGTTAAGTTGAGCTTATGTGTGCCCCATATAATTTGATAATACGGTGGCAGTTTAGTTACAAGATCTTGCAACAACGAGGAATTATTTAATTCGTCATGTAAGCCGCATGCTTCTATAGTTGCTTGTAGACCTTTGATATTAACGGCAAAGGCAGTAAAGGTTTCCAATTTATTTTGATTTATTGGACTTGTATTTTTAATTCTGTTTTTTATAGAATGTAAAATTTTCTCGGGTTGGCCGAAGAGCATTTTAAGAGTGGCCATGGCAGCCGGTACACAAGAGGGATGGATTAAATATGCTGCACTGCGCGAAGTGCTTCCCCACGTAGAGCTCGTTGTATACGAATAAGATTTTCTGCTTCGGTGAGTCCACAAACGTTGGTGGACCAGTCAAAGGTAGATTTAAATAACGGCCATTCCTCTGGCATTCCAGAAAATATCGGGAGCTCTTTTGGCACTGATTGGCGTGCATGGACTTGATCGGTTGACAAATTAGAGCGCGAAACTATTTGAGCTGATGTATTAAATAAAGAAGAATTTGTTTGTTCAGTATTTTGTTGATCATGATTAGCATGTGCCTGAGGCTGGTTGAGGTTATGTGCAACTCCATCTGGTATTTGCAAGTAGGAGCTAGTGGGCACTCTTTGTGCCAGAATTGGTGCATTTAAAGAGTAAGTTGGTTGCACGGACGATGCATGGAGATGTGTATTTATTGTGGAGTTTATTGGCTGCGCATACATCAAGGAAGAAACAAGTGGCATCTTAGCAGCAGAAGTATTCATTAAAGCTGACTTATCAACCAGCGCATGTATCGTTGAATTTATTGGCTGCATGTTTAGCAGCGTTGGCACTACGCTAGTAGTGTTAGGCACTGGTTGAAAGGTAAGTGCGGAATTTTCTTTACCGGGATTCGGAATGGGATCACATTGCATTTGAGTGAGCTGATGTATTTCGTCTGGAAAGCTAAGTTGGATCGAGTTCGGGTTTTGATTCGGTTCTATATGACGTGGCTGTGAATCCAACCATTCGCGAACAGATTCATTTTTATCACTGCTAGCGCTGCTCCTACAAGTTTCTTTTTCGAGGATTTGATATTTCTTCTTGACAAATTCCATTTGTATAGCGCGTTCTTCTTCCAATCGTTTAATTTCGAGAGTTATTTTATCTAATCGCGATGCGCTAGATGCCACAGAATGTGCTACAGAAACAGCATCATGTTGACTATCTGGACAGGCTGCTGGTTTTGCATTAAGTATTTCATTGCAAATTTTGCAACGAATTATGGCACCAGGCGATGCTGAGGTTGCACTTACGCAGCGCAAATGGAAATAGGCTTGACATTTATCGCAATTTAAATTTTGATGTTCAATTTAATTTGAGCAGACTTGGCAGACGGTCAGACTTTGAGGGTGGTTATTGGTCAAGGTTTGACTGAGTGAGGGTTCGGTAGGTGAGCCCAGTGTTGTAGCTAAACTCATTTTTACTTACTGTGTGACCTTGGTGCAAGATTGCTGTTGATGCTTGGTGTACTTGGTGATGAATCGGAAATTTTATCGTAGGCAGAAAATTTTAATATCGGCCTAAGAAATCGTAGATCATCATAAAGAATTTTAATAGATGTAAGCAACAAATTGGTTGCGGAGGAATTTAGCCTCTTATTATTCCAGCTTCTATGGGGATTTTGAACAGGTTAAAGTTGAAGAGAAACACCTCAGTTTCTTAAAGACGTTTTTATCTTTATTAATTAATTCAACTTAACACAGTTAAAATTCCTAATAATTGAGAATTCATTGAAAATATTTTACGTATTTTAACATTAAACTAGTACATACTTTATGGTATAGAAATTGCCAGAATAAGACTCTGTTAGAATAAAAAAGTGAACGTCCAGCATCAAGATCTCGTGTCAGCAAAAAGGGCGGATATCAGGTCGCGCATATTCTTCCTATTATATTTTAAAGTTATTTGGTTTCCGATTTCTAGTTTTCTTGATGCTTGACGTTCGGAAAAGATACAAAATAAAATTGAAAATTGTAAAAGATTAAGTTAAAAATATTAAATTGGATTTTTGGACAGTGGCGGTAACAGTACTGATTGAGAAAACACAGCAAAGAGTTCCATATAAAAAAAATATATGGAGTCATCAAGGCAATTTCCTTTTATATATTCTAAAATTGCATTAAGTTTACCATGAAGCAACTGATTCAACTTCAAAAAGTCAGCTTTTTTAAAATTGAATTCATAAAGCTTATCTGCTGAATTAGAATTTACTATATTTGCTCTGTCGGATTTGTACCAAATACTCAATGGTGGATGATATTCATCAACAGTAGTTAGAGCATGAAAGGCCCTCTTAACAACAACATTGTTACTGTCTGTAGTTAAGACCAGGTCAAGAAGTCTTTCAAGACTATTATAAATACAACTCACTTGTTGTAAGTCTGAACATATATTATCAACAAATATATGTTCTTGGCGGGTCTTCGAATTAGATGCACAATAGTACGTATCATCGTCAGAAGAATGCCATTTTAAATCAGGTAGATTAAAATCGCCCAATAATAAAATGTCGTCATTAATGTCAAGTAAATCAATTATGTAATCTATGCACTCCACAAGGCTTGCATAGACCTCTACACTACTCTTAGGAGGAACATATGCATTAATAACATATACATTAGAGTTACAATGTATAACTTTAACGCAAATTAGTTCAATATTAGAAGAGCAGGGAATGTCAACAATAAAACTGACAAAGCAGTTCCTCACAGCCAAAAGGACACCACCACCGACAGAAGAAATATTATCAGTGTATCTGTCTTTTCTAAAAACTTGAAAACTATTGTCAAACAATTCCAAATCAGTAATGCTTCCGTTCAGCCACGTTTCTGTTAACGCGATAATATCCTCAGAGCAATTTTGAGTTGATAGAAATAAGCTCTGCGTCTTAGAACGTAGTCCCCTTACATTTTGATAGTAAAGGGACAGCCTATTTAGTTTTTTTGAGTCTGGCGGGCGGCTTGAGTTACCCTTTTAGACTTATTTTTTGGCTTGAACTCAGTAACAAGAATATTATCGGCCCATAAATTAGATTTAAGAACAGTTGTAAAATCTTCGGCTGCAACTGTTAGAATAAAAGAAGCATGGGAAGGCTTATTACCAATTTTTTTGCATGAACAGAATGCATTTGAGTTCACAAACTTGGATTGCCTGACAAACGTCAATATATTTTCTATTGATGTGTCGGGCTGAAGACGTGAAATGAAAACATTTCTGATCCTCGAAACTCGAAACAATGGAGGAATAGAAGATGGTGTATGAGAAATCACCGTATTATTATTTTCTGATGGCATTGCTGGGGGCTGCTCTGCCTTGGAAGGTCTGGAGGACGCCTTCCGACGCTTATTTTTGCTTTTGTTTTTCCTCTGTCTTTTAGAGCTTTTAAGGTCTTTTTCTGATAAAACTAACAAAATTCCGGAAGATACAGTCATGGACGAAGGAACCGAAATGTTATCCTGAACAGTAATTTCATCAGAAACGCTGGTAGTGGGTGCGGCACTAACTTCGCTAAAAAATGAAACAATTTCTCTGAAGTTATTATTTAATAAGTTAAGGCTTTCCCCAAAAAGCTTTATTTTAGAATAGAGTTCATCCGGGGAAAGGGCCCTGCACGAAGCACAATACCAGCGAAGACCAGATCGGACTGACATTAAATCGTTAAGGCACGATTTAGAAATACCAGCACAAGAAGCATGGAACATTCGCTCACATGGGCCAGAACAGCTGAACATAGGGTACAGAATATTCTGGCTTTTGCATTGCTCGTTCAGAGAACAAGCAGCAATATTATCAATGGAAAAATAATCCATTGGAAAAAAATTTAAATTATTTTGTGAGCGTTTTTAAATGTAAAATGTGCTTTCAGGGTTGGCACAGTTAAATGCAGCGTACACAAAGTGTTAAGCACAATAACAACACTAGAGACTCTCACTGCACAACAGATAAACAAACACCGCACAAAGAGGAATAGAAAAAATTAGGCATACAAACACTAGATTGTGTGAAGTCCAACAAAAACTGTTCTATATTAATAACATAAATTATGTAATCACTAAAAGAACACTAAGCAAAATTAATTTTTTTTCTTTTAAAAACACATACATACAATTCTTAATAGTTTTTAATACAAACGATTTAACAAAATTTTAAATTTTCCACTATATAATTACTATTACAACACACACTAAAAAAATCAACACCGATACCGACAAGTAGACGAGATCAACTGAACGACAATATTTATTATTCGACAATATCTCTACAGTTGACATCATATAAGTGAAAAAAATCAATTTCGTATTAAGGGGCCTATTGTTTGGATATGGTGAATCTACGGTAATTTTGTTGTGGGAAGTCGCAAAATATTTTTTTATGTGGATGATTTTTTGCCAGCCCATTATATACATTTCTCAATGGTTTGCAGAATAAAGGTAAAATAAAGGGTTTTTGAAAAACGGGTGTGAGGGGGGGGCGGGGGGTTAAAGTATGGAAGAACATTTTTTATCAATTCATAACAAACATCCTTCCCTCGGACAAAAATTACGTACCACCTTTAGTTTCGACGCTTCAAGTTGATTTCTCCAAGGTGAATTTTTTGAACTTGAATCAAGATTTTCTCAAAATCCTGATTTGATAGAGAAATTTGGGTACCAGATTCGTAATTAGGAGGTCGGGGAAGCTGAAAATATTTGTCGGTTTTTTACTCACAAAAAAGTAAGGTCTTTTTGGTGCACAGTGTTATCAGCAAGCCAGCAAGGTCTTGAAAGTGGTGCGAAACAAATAAAGTCATATAGAAAAATGTAATTGCATAATTTTTTTTGCTGCTATATTGAGACATTTGATCATATTTTTTTTATTGTTGTGATTATAGCAATGAGGAAGCTTCCAAGGACACAACAAAGCATGTAAGCGGCGGTCGTGGCAAATGGGAACGTGGTTGCGGTGCAAATGCTGGACGTGGCAACGAATGTGCTACTACCAACACACCGTTCATACAGACTAGAGGCGTATTTTCGGAGGAAGCTGACGCCATCTTTATACGCAGGGCCAGTAGCGGCAGCATGCTTAACAGCCACAATGCTTATTATGTTTTTTTTCAATACATACATTTTATTTTCTTTTTCTTCTTTCTTCGCATACACAGTTCATTTTGACATTCGTTGGTCGACGCTCGTGAGAAATGAGTGGTTGTCCCTCCTACCTTATAATCATTGTATCATGAGACCTACTTTTGTTGGAAAGAGAGGAAATATTTACCCAAACTAATCGTATAAGTTGCGCCAAAACTAATCCTCTAGAGCGATCGAGAAAAATCGCAGAGATAAAAAATAACGCCAGGGCCAATATAATAGCCAAATGGCAAGAACGTTGGAACCAAGACGAGAATGGGAGATGGACCTACAGCCTTATACCAAATATAAGAGTCTGGTTGGATAGGATACATGGAAACCTGGGCTATTTCTTAACTCAGGCGATGACAAATCATAGTAGTTTTAATAAATATTTGCACAGATTCAAAATTAAAGAAACCACTAGCTGTGACTCATGCGGAGCACTACGAGAAGATGCGAAACATATAGTTTTCGAATGTGGAAAGTGGTTAGAAGAGAGGCAAGCTCTGAATGATATGGTTTAACCCTAAGTCACGAGAATATGGTAAACGTAATGCTAAAATCTGATCCCCCTTACTTAGAAAAAGTAAGATGGATGTAGGAACTTTACAGAAAATAAATCCCCGTCCTGATGAAATGCCGACGTGGTTCCGGAGTGGAGTTATCGTGGGCCAACAGATGAAAACGCGCTATCACTACGTCCTATAAAAAAAATATAGCCTTTTGAACCCATAGTTTTCGTAAAATGGGCGTATATGTAGTTCGACCACTCCCATTTTTTAGAACAGTTACCGACAATAAGCGTACGAACTAAATTACGAAATTTTAGTCTTATACGACCGAAACCGTCTGAAATATATAATTTGGATTAATTTATAAGCTGTTAAAGTAGGCGTGGAAAATCTAACTTTCGCTGAAATTATTACAAATCGGTTGGTATCTATATTGTCTAAATCAAATCAATGGTTCTCGCGTGATTGTGGATAATCCTTTTAGTGTCACAACGCTTTTATATTGTAGTATAGATATAATACATATATCTGCGGCAATATGTTTAAAAAAAGTTATGTCGAAATAAACTAGTTTTGAGTTGTTGGTTTTTTTTTAAATAATTTAGAGATTTTTATATAATAATGAGTGCAAGGCCATAAGAGAAGTTGCCATAACGTATTTTCAACTAGAGGAATAATTCCCTTTAAACATTTGGAAGACGATTGGAAGAGAAGCCAGTTTTGAGATCGCTTTTTGATCGTCCAAGCAATGAATGTGCGATTCAAGAAAAACTTTAAAAATCTTCCTTCGTGCATTCCGGCGAAAGTTGGAAGATGGCTCGCTTTTCGATCGTCCAAGCAATAATGCGCGATCCAAAAAAAATTTACAAAATCTTCCTTCGCTCATTAATATATTTATTTATTTTTTTCATAAAGCTTAATACAAGCTGATTAAATTATTCCAGCAAAGTTTTTTTTTCTTCTTCTCTCTCCCTTTTCCTTATTTTGGTATTCGAAAGATATTCAATCGTGGTGGGCGTAATTCGTAAAAAAGTAAAGAGACGAAAAAAAGTAAGATAAAGGAACTTACTATTAACATGGATTATAATTATAATGCTTTAAAAATATGTACTATATCTTAATTGTAAGAAAACATTAGAGAGGGGGAAGAAATGTAGTTGGAGTTAAGAAGAAGTAGCGTGGTAGTTAAGAAGCGTATTTCGGAGTCGAGATCTGCTTACATGAAAATCGAATTGACGGATCAAATTGTTGGTTTCACGAAGCATCCTGGTTACAGGTTCACTGCATCCATAGTCGGTGCGGTGGAAGCTAAGGTGGAAGAAAGGTATAGACTTAAATTTACGTGGGCTTGTAGTAAAGGATATTAATTGGAGCAGTGCTCGACAGTTAATGCTTCCGCATACAAGTTAATGAATGAACAATTTCCCTTCGTTTTGCAAGAGTTTGCATGTTGATCAACTTCAGGCGGTCTGCATAACGAGGTAAGTTGAAGCTGTCAGAAACGGGAAGACCGCGAAGTGCGAACCGAATGAATCTTCGTTGAACGGCTTCGATTCGTACAGAATTGGTGTTATAAATAGGAGACCAAACCTGGCTGGCATATTCGAGGATGGGTCTAACAAAGGTAACTTACTTACTTAGGTAGGCGTAAAAACCTGTGTTTGGGTTTCGGCCGACCTCATCAGCTCTCGCCAGGCGTCTCTGCTTTGCTCGCGCCTTCTCCAATCGAATACACCAAGTGCGGTTAGGGCTTCCTCGGCCTGGTCCATCCATCGGAGGCATGGTCTCCCTTGTCGTCGTTGACCAGCGACCCTCGCCTCAAGCACCTTTTTCGCTGAAGCTTCGTCGTCCATACGATGGACATGACCCAGCCAGCGTAGTCGCTGCACAGTTATACGCCGAACTACGTCAATGTCTTCGTAGAGCTCATGCAGCTCGTGGTTCATTCGGATGCGATAGTCATCGCCGACTCGAACAGGACCGAAGATTTTGCGAAGAACTTTTCTCTCGAACATCCCCAGAGCAGCTGCTTCCGTTTGCGAAACTATCCATGCCTCAGCGCCATAAAGCAGCACAGGTAGAACGAGCGTCTTGTAGAGTGTTAGTTTTGTCGATCGAGAGAGGGCTCTGGAACTTAGTTGCTTACTGAGCCCGTAGTAGCACCTATTAGCAATTATTGTTCTTCGCTTTATCTCCAGGCTGACTTCGTTGTTGTTATTAATGGCGGTGCCAAGGTATACAAACTCTTTGACTATTTCAAAGTAATAGCTGCCGGATAAAACGTGGCAGTCCAGACGCCGCGCTCTCTTGTTTGTAGACAACATATACTTTGTTTTTCCCTCATTTATCATCTAACCCACTTTGGCTGATTCCTTTTCGATAGCGGTAAAAGCAGCGGTAACATCTCTCTTGGTTCTTTCAATATCAATATCGATATCAATATCATATCTTGCGTACGCTGGCAAGAAGCAGGACACCTTTGTAGAAAATGGTGCCATTACGATGCACACCGGCCTTTCGTACGATCCCCTCCATGATGATGTTAAAGAGATCGCAAGATAGTGGATCGCCTTGCCTGAAACCTCTTTCGGTATTGAAGGTTTCGGAGAGGTAATATCCTACCTTGACGGAATTGCTTGTGTTGCTCAACGTCATTCTGCAAAGTCTAATCAACTTTGCAGGTACACCGAACTCAGACATTGTTGCGTATAGGCAATTCCTTCTTGGGCTATCGAACGCAGCTTTAAAATTGACAAAGAGATGATGTGTGTCAATTTGATTTTCGTGGGTTTTCTCCAGGATTTGTCGTAGCGTGAAAATCTGGTCTATGGTGGACTTTCCAGGTCGAAAACCACACTGATAAGGTGTCCAATCAGTATTTTTGTAATCGGCTTTAATCTTTCACACAGTACGCTTGAGTGAACCGTATATGCGATGGAAATAAGACTGATACCTCTATAACTTGCGCAGATTGTTGGGTCTCC
The DNA here is from genome assembly GCA_914767935.1 of Coremacera marginata. NCBI lineage: Eukaryota > Metazoa > Arthropoda > Insecta > Diptera > Sciomyzidae > Coremacera > Coremacera marginata. Next base: position 104,823,524 of record OU612046.1, read on the forward strand.
TTTCTTATGTATAGGGCAAAGTACGCTGAGATTCCAATCGTCGGGCATACTTTCCGCTGGCCATATTTTGCTGATGAGCTGATGCATGCGCCTTATCAATTCATCGCCTCCGGTTTTGAACAATTCACCTGACAGGCCGTCAGCACCCGCTGCTTTATTGTTTTTGAGTCGTTGGATATCAACTCGAACCTCTTCATGGCTAGGTGGTGGTAGTTCCACTCCGTCATCGTTGATTGGTGGCACTGAACTGCGCTTTCCATGGGCGGCATTGGTAGAATCGTCGCCAGTAAGTAAATTGGAGAAGTGCTGTCTCCACAATCTCAGCACACACTGTGTATCCGTATTCATATCTCCATTTTCGTCTCTACAAGTGGATGCTCCGGTCTTCAAGCCTTCGGTTAGATGCTTAACCTGTTGATAGAATTTTCGTTCATCCTTCTTGCCTTGATATACCTCTAGTTCCTCACACTCACGCTTTTCGTGCTCTCTTTTCTTTCGTCTGAAAAGCCGCCTCTCTTACTTCCTCTTTTCGCGGTAGTTTTCTCGCACGGCTCACGTTGCACCTGACTGCAGCGTTTTTCTATCAGCGACGTTTTTTAGTGCTGTCGCGATGCGACACTCCTGATCATACCATTGGTTCCGAGGTTTCGGGCGCCGGAAACCAATGACTTCTTCAGCGGCAGCGCGCATGGAGTCTGCCGGGGTCGTCGGGTCCAGAGGTTGGTTTGTTGAGCTTAACCGAGAATTGCGCGGAGTAGGCCTCGGCAGTCCGTTATAATTGCATCTTAGACATCTAGCTTTCGTTGCATTCCTGTGCGTATGTGCTTCGCATCGCATAATCGCATGCGGATATTGGCTGCAACAAGAGAGTGGTCGGAGTCAATGTTCACCCCCCGAAATGTACGCACATCTAAAACACAAGAGTATGCCTTCCGTCGATTACAACATGATCAATTTGGTTTCGCGGTTTTTGATCCGGGGACAGCCAGGTGGCCTTGTGGATGTCGATGTGCTTAAATCTGGTGCTACTAACTACCATGTATCGTGCCGCGGCGAAGTAGATCAGTCTTAGACCGTTGTTGGTGGTGGTCTCATGAAGACTGAACTGACCTTCAGTGGAGCCGAAGATGCCTTCCCTTCCGACTTTCGTATTAAAATCGATGAGAACTATTTTCACGTCATGGGTCGGAAGGTGGTCGTATACGTCCTCAAGACTAGTGTAGAAGCGTCCTTGACGGCTTCGTCCTTTTCTTCCGTTGGGGCGTGCGCGCAAATAAGGCTGATGAAGAAAAATTTTGTCTTGATGCGGTTCATGGCCAATCTTTCGTTCACAGGTGTGAACCGGGAAACAAAGTGGCGTAGTTTCCGGTTAATGACGAATCCACATCCGAAATCGCGCCTCTCCGCGTAGCAGCTGTAGTAGATATCGCAGTGTGCTTGTTTAGAGCAACCTTGCACTTTCCATCGCATTTCTTGGATGGTGATGAGTGAGCTTTTATTGTTTTGAGGGCTTCCGCCAGTTGGATAATGGCACCTTCCCTATAAAGGGTCCGGACGTTCCACGTGCATGTCCGTAAATCATTGTCCGTTTTTCGTTTGCGGTGGTCGTCAACGTAATTGGGGATCTTATCCGAGGCTTGTTTAGTTTTCATTGGGCAGTAGTAATGTGGCGGGACCCAAACCCTGCGCACATTCCATGTTTAAGGTCCATGGAGCGATTCGCCGCTCAAATTTGCCGTCAAACTAATAGATGCCAGTTTACCGTTGCCCAGGGAACACCGCGAGGTGGTTTGGGTCGACTTGAGACGATTTCGACAATGATAATGCTGGCCTTGCCAGGTTGAGGCAGTCAGACACGTTGCCATGTGAAGGTTCGCCCCCTGATCCCCATAACAAAGTTAAGGTAGAGATTTAGTCACGTAAGGATTAGAAAACGCTCTGGACCAGTGTTTCACGAATTCTAGTGCAGAGTACTACTGGCTTTATTAATCATATGATCAATATGAGACCTAAAATTAATTTCCTTGTCACATATTACACCTAAGTCCCGTGAATAGCTCACAGGAGGAACTGGCTTACCGAGTAAGTAATAAGTTCTCGGAGTCGCTTACGTGAGTATGTGATAGCTTGACATTTACTTACGTTGAGCTCAAGACTTTTTTGGCACCAAGTGGAAAAACTAACCAGATCGTCTTGAAGATTGCAAGAGTCAGCGCTGGTTTGAATGCTTCGATAGATTTTCATATCATCAGCATACATAGAAAGATTGGACTCTTTGATGATTCCATCTACATTAGAGATTGTTAAGACGAATAACAAAGAACCAAGGTGACTACCTTGTGGGACACCAGAGGTAGCTGTAAAAGACTCTGTATTGGAAAATCTAAAGGTGACGTTATAACGGCGGTCTTCGAGATTTGATTGAATCCATGATATAAACAGTTATGGAAAACCAAAGGCTTTAATCTTAAGTAGGATGATAGTTTACTAAAGTCGGTAGAAACTGCATCAACTTCGTACCCACTTTCCAACGAGCATAAAGTGTTTGAAACAAATTCTGTAAGGTTGATAGCCGATCTTCTCTTGAGAAAGCCGTGTTGACTAGGAGGAAAAATGGATTTGCAATGAAAAAAGAGAATGTCATAGATAACACTTCAAAATTTTCTGGAAGTACATGACAGTTTCGCAATTTTAATTATTGCAATTGTAATTAGAAATATTTCTAGGTCCTTTTTTATGGAGAGGTATTACATACGAATTCTTCCAAAACTTAGGAAAAACTGAATCAGAAATAAAAAGTTGAAAAAGAGCCAATAGAGCATAAGCTAATAAGTTAGCGAACTTTTTAATGACGATAGCAGGCAACCCATCAGGTCCAGGAGAATAATCATCCTTTAGATTATATATCTTTCCTAATACATCAGCTAGTGTAATATCAACAGAAGTCAGTGACGTTTGAGCACAGTTCCTTAACAATGAGAATATTCGTAGTCTAGCTCATCGTTATGGTGTGTGAATAACTGACTGAAGAAATTTGCGAATAGGTTTGCAATTATTTCCGGGTTGTCTGAGGAAATGTCCGAAAAAGTAAGGGTAGATGGGTAGTTGTCAGATTTTCTTTTGGTATTGATGAACTTATAGAAGCTTTTAGGATCCGACAACAATTTTGTTTGAATATGAGCAAGATAATACTCATATAACTTTTCACAGAGTGCGGAAAAAAGGTTATAGGCATGAAGACAATTTCTATTTGCTTGTTTGTTTCTTTTATTACGGAGTGAACGTAGTTCTTTATTGTACCAGGGAGGTGGTGACAAAAAGAAGTTCAAAATCGATTCTACCGAATAAAGTTTCTAATTTTACAAAATCAGTTTTCCAAAAGTTGAAACTGTACGAGTGCTCGAAGTGTGTATTTTTGATATTATTGTTGTAAGATAAGGTAATGGGTAGTGGTGGATGGTACTGATCGAGTGTTGAAAGAAGATAGCAATTCGCAGAGACTACACAGTTATCTGAATCCGAAGAAAAAATTAGGTCTAGTTGTCTACCTTTATTGCTAGTTACTCCGCTCAGCTGGTAAAGGCCGGAGTCAGAAAGACAGATAGTAAAGAGAATTTATTTTTCAGAACTAGGATTTGAGGGAAAATAGTGGGATTCGTCATCAGAGAGGACCCATTGAAGGTTGGGAAGATTAAAATCCCCCAAAATAATAACGGTGTCAAATGCATCCATAAGATCCAAAAGTGGATCGATTGCGTCTATTGCAAGCTGATTACCATTTACTGGTTGAGAAGGGTGTATATCACAGCAGATAATGAATATATTTCGTTTTGCGAAACAAACTTTGGCACATATAAATCAGGGATGATATTTGGGGGCTTTTTGGAGGCCCTTTTCATTTCATAATCCCCGACGCCCTTTTGATTCATTTTAGGCTCTTTTGAAAAATTCTTCTGAAAAAATATCATCTAAGTAGTATATCACATCGATGTACAAAATTTAACTTTTTAATAAAATGATTATGAATCGAACTCAATGAAATAAGTTCTGTTGAATTTTTTGAAATTATAGCTATAGAAAAAGAAAAAACTTGAACAATTCTATATTTGCTATATTTAACCTTTATTTAAGCTATATAAGCCTACGCAGATATGTTTTTGATAGATTACAGAAAAAGAAATCTATTAAAACTGAAGAAAATGTTTGAAAAACTGATGTTCTTATATTTTATATAAAGTCACCATGTTAGTATTATGCAGAAGAATCACTATTTTGACACCTACAGGAAAATTCCTTACAAACATTTGGTATCTACTATAATGGAGGAAGTATGAAGATTTCTGCTCAACCTCCAAAAAAATGTCTAAATTTTCGAATCGATTTTACTTATAATAGTATCCCAAAGTAATTCTATAGGTTTAAGAATGGAGTTTTGAGGTGGACAGCTTCAAGCACGATAAATTCCTTACAGCATTTTATCATGCATATAGATGAAAAGGCGAACCCGTAAAAAAGGCTTCGTAGTCTTAAGTAGCCTGAACCGATTAAGTATTTAATGTCGTTTTTTTTTTTATTTTATCTGCACCAAAAATATTTTTCCAACGTATGATATCCTATATGGGCATTTCCACAAAAATGTCCACTGTGACCCAAAAATTAAAACTTATTAAAAACTTATTATTTTATGATATTGTCTTAGAGAAACCTTTAAATTTTATTCTTTTAAGCGATTTATATATAAATTTAATTACCATAATGATCAAATCGTCTGTTTCACAAAGGTAGTTTTTCTTTTTAGTAAATGTTTCGAAAAGTTTTTGTTTTAGTAAAAATGGAAGATATTGGCTAAATATAATGACAAATGGTTGAGGTAAGGAGCGTAAAATATATTTAATTTGTTTTTTAATTACTAAATTATAATTACTTAATTACTCAATTTAAAAAGTATCGCCTCATATTATGATTAAAAAATAAAAAAGTACTGAAGATATTTGAATCAAACCAAATACATTATAATGTAACATTATTTCTAATACTAGTTGCATCAAAAAACTGTGACAGATTTCACTGAATTCCGATTTTCTATATGTAGACCCGAAAACTACTTCCATTTTTGTTTATTTTTTTGAACCAGGACTATGCCTACTATGCCTACTATAAGCTTTTGCACTATGTATCTATATTCGTACTATGTACTATATCAATGTAAACTAAAAAGAAAATGCAAATATGTTTTGCATATGCGACGGTCACGTTTGACATTATGGAAATGCCCATATAAAACTTCACGTTCTTTCAGAGTATGGCGTCGGAATTTATCTAAATAAATTCTTAAGAAGTAATAAACAATTATTTACATAAAAATTCGTTTTTTTTTCCACCTTTAATTAGTTTTGATTTAACTAATTTTGTTGCTCAAGGCTCTATATTCCAAAATTGTATAACATTCTTGAATTATTCTTTATTAAATTCTGCCATTCCTTAATATGTTTCCTTGGTGGAACTGATTTTATTTTGGTATTATGAACAGTTCGTCCCGCATCTTTGATTTGTCTTCTTACAAGTCTTAACGCAGACTCTTTGTTAAATTTATCAATAATATCTTTCTGAAATTCTTATTTATATGACCAAGGACTCGAAAGAATACTCCTAAGACTCTTTATCGAAAATCGATATCAATCCGATATGCGGTTTTCTGTGGAAATGCTTTTTTATTTGTATTATTAACTTATTAAATAAATGGCTTTGTTACAAAATCTTTTTGAGAATTTTTGATTATTTTTTGACATATTTTTGACATTTTTTGACTTTTCCAATGAGAAATTAACTATATATATAGATTATTTTTTGACATATTTTGTGACGTTTGCAATCAATGCACAAACCTTTTTTCTAAAATGCAGTGGGACCTGTATATATGAAATCAAATCTATTTAAAAGAAAGACTTAAGTATTGTAAGTCTGACCCACAATTTCTGATTCTGAAAGATCATGTTTAAACTAAAATGTGCTAGTTTTGTGACAAATAATTAAACTTCCCTGCTTAGGTCAAAATGGTGAAATAAAAAAAAAATGATAAAAAGCTGAAAAACTTTTGAAAACAGTTAATTCGAAATCTATTTGGATATATGTGGTCATGGCAGAATATTCAAATAGAAAGTCTCTAATATTGAATTACCACTAAGGGCTGCATTCTTGTCAAAAATGCCCTATTTTTGTATAAATTTCAGCCCTTTTACAACTAAGTCAATATCATCCCTGATATAAATTCAAAGTTAGCTGTGTGGGATTTTTTTGTAATGGTTAGATCGAAGCGATTGTGAATTGCAAGAAGGACACCACGACCTGAGGAGAGATCATCTTTGTCGAGACCATCGTCTCTGAATACCACGAAGTCGGACGCAAAGACCTCACTATCCTTGAAGTCCAGCGTAAGATTTGTCTCAGTAAGGGCAAATATGTCGTTGGGAAGCTTAAGGGAGGTCAGGAACACTGTAGGGATTTTGGAACGTATCCTCTTACATTTTAATAGTAGAGAGACAAATAATACTACTCAACAAGATTTTTCACAACGAATGGCGATAACATTTTCTATAGTGAAATTTTTCATAGAATCCGAATATCGAATGATTTTTTTCGATTGTTTCGATTGTTTAATTTCGATTTTTATTTTTAAATGGCAAAATTAAAAAAATTCTCTTTAAAATCACATGCTTCACATAAATGCTTGTTAAAAATTTTTAGCGAATAAATTTGAATTTAAATGCATAAAGTAGAGAAAAGTCAGATGAAAATATTAAGGTATAATGCGTGTCAATGGCATCAGTAATATGGTTATTATGATCGGAAATAGGTAAAAAAAAATCATTTTTTTCGTTTTTTATAAACATATTTTAAGTTTGAAGCCCTATATCTCAAAATAATTATAGCGGTGATAAAAAGTTAGCCCTTTTATCTGATTACAAAAATTTTAAGTATATATATATCTAAATAAAAGTCATAATCTACTAAATGATAACATTTTTTTAACATGCAAAAACCATTTTTTGTTATAAAACTATTTTATTGCAATTAAATAAAAGAATGAATCTGTGTATGCACAATGCACAATATGTGTGTATGCGCAATGATTTTTAACTTTAATTTAACTTTAATTTTTTATTTAACTTAAATTCTGATTGTTGTTGATAACATTTTGTTCATATTTTTAAAATAACCCTCAAAAATTAAAGTTATATGTTTTTATATAACTTACCCACTTCATTTCTTTGTATGATGTTAAAAGAAATGTAAATAAAATTTGGTGTACCCAGGACCAAGGGAACCCGTGCCGACAAGCATCGGTACATGCCAGTAATTGGTTATATGCAGTGTGGCCGGAAGTTTTTTGTAGAAATATGGATTTTGTTAAAAAAATATATGCTAAATATTCCACTTACAATTCCTATATTCCACAAAAATATTCCACTTTCAATTTTAAAGATACATACAAACAAAATTGATTATAGATATAACAGAAACACAAAAACAACTTTATAAACATTTATATCTTGATTATTTATGAAAACTTATAAAACATACGCTAATACTAATAAAATTACATTCATAAGATGTAAACACAAATACTATATCAGGTCATTTGTACTTTACAAGTCTCTTCCAGAATTATATTCTTTTAAAAATAGTTTCATATCTTTTTCTCACAGAGAAAACTTAATTTCTTAAATAATGAACTTAAAAAAATCATTTAGTAATAAAAAAGTAATTTTTTATCGCAATCTTTGTAAATTCTGGAAAATATAGGAATATGAAAAATATTCCACTTTTTATGCTGCATATTTTTGAAAAAAATATGCTTTCCGAAAGTAGAATATGCCAAAGAGGAATATAATTTTCCACTCTCGTCACACTGGTTATATGGAAAAAAGTGCTCATTTAAAAAAAAAAAACCCCAAATAATTTTTGTATGTTGTTTTGTAAAAAATGTATAATTGTAAATTTTGAGAAAGCTGGTTTGCAGTTCGTTTTCTAATTGCCTATCTTTAAGTAAATTCTATTCTTAAAATAAGCTATCAAACCTCAAAATTGGTAGAAAACCTCTAGCGTTGTTAATTTTTTCTTTAAAAAAACTCTTGTTTTGTTCTTGTTGCATTAAAAAAAAATCTAAAAAATCCGAATTTAAAAAAATTTAAATGAAATATAGTAGAAATCTTTTTCTAAAGTATACCTAATGCAGATGCAAAGATTGGTCGTTATAAAGTTTTTTGCTAGAAGTGTACCTTTTTGAAAATTTCGAATTTAAGAACAAAACAAAATGAAAAATATGGAAATAAAACAAAACATATGACTTAAACATAGTCTTTAGCTATTTTCTGCAAGAAATTGAAAAAACTAAATTCGGGAAAAAAGTTATACCTGCTGAAACTTGACTTTTTTTTTAACATACTTAAAGTGTCCATTTCTAGCATTTCGATCACAAAAAAAAAATCATAAAAAATCGATATATATATACTTCTCACTTGGAGGAGCACCTTCAATAATTCTAAGAAAATATTTCTAATTTTTAGTCAAAAAAAATATTCGAATTGCAGGATTGCCAATTTACACTTGTACAAAAGTTATTTGGGTTTTTTTTTAAAATGAGCACTTTTTTCCCATATAACCAATTACTGACATGTACCGATGATTGTCGGCATGGGTTCCCGTGGTCCTAGGTACACCAAATTTTATTTACATTACTTTTAACATCATACAAAGAAATTAGGTGGGTAAGTCATAAAAAAACAACTTCAATTTTTAAGGGACACTCTAATGTGTATCTATTATTTACAATGTCATTCTTAAAACTAAGAAAAAAGATATGATCAAAATGTTATCAACAACAATCAAATTAAAGTAAAATAAAGAATTACGTTTTTTAGAAACAGCACCACTGAACAGCTCCTCTGCTATTTTACATGACTCCTCTAATTTGCCTAAATGATCAGATATTTTTTTGTGGTAATGTTTTGAGTCAGCACTCAGAGTATTAATTGAGTCGCTTAGGTTCTTTACTCCTAGGAGAACATGTGAGAGCGAGATGTTTTTGCACTAGTCGCAGTAGAAAGCGAAGTTGACCATATAGTCATTAATGTAAACAAGGCTCCTTTACGGTAAACCAATATATGTAGTATAAATATTTTTTAACACATGCCGTTACAAACTACTACTTTAGGTGTATTGCGGTCTGCGAAGCTGCAAGATGTGCTGCATACATTTTCGATTTTTATTAGTTGGAGTTTTTTCTTTTATTATAATTATTATTGCATGTGGTTGAGTTGAGTTTTATATGGGAAGGTTTTTATTTTTTTTTTGTTGTTTTTTTTTGTTTATTTAATTTTTTATATTTTTTATGAGAGAAACAAACAGTGCACTTTTTAATTTTGTTTAAACTGCGACGATTAAATACACTAAGTAGCAACTTAAGCAGTAATAAAAAATATTTCAAAGTTATTTTAGCAGAAAGGGCACTTTTTGAGTTTTTTTTTTTTTTGAGTTACTTAACCTGAATTACACTGTGAAACAAATTTAGGTTAGCAAAAGTTAGGTCGATTCTGAGAGTGGGGTGAAAATAGAGGCTAAATTAGAAGGCCCGTATCACGGCGTTTGTTTATGTTAGTTCGAACTTTTTTTTTAATCGACCTTCGAACTTCGCAGTCAAATGCCGATTTTCAGCATATTGTTTATATAGTTTTTTGGCTATAACTCGTCGACTAATGGATACTTTTTCAATCTGTAAAAGCCAAATTATTGCTAGAGACCTGTGCAACAATTAAAATTTTTTTAAAAATTGATTTAGAAAATTTTTGTGGTGCTTATGAAGCAAAATGTGGGAAAAATTATTTTTTTTCATGCTTTTTGAAAATATTTTCCTCAAAACTAAGTCTTTTTTGCTTTCTGTTTGATCTATTTGCTTCTCAGTTTCTTCAATAAATTTCATTTGAAAAGAAAACAATCATAATACAAAACTTGCGTTTTCCAGCTTAATATTAATTTACTTCTCACATTTTATGTACCAATTTTGTTCAGTGTTGGTTTTGAAGAAACATTGAAAAAAAAAATTATAAAAATATGGAAAAAAATATAATTTTGAAATGTTAGTTATGAAAAGTTTTAAGTAAAAAAATTAAATTAATGATTTGGCCAGTTGCCGTTAAGCAGGCGGCTGTGGATCAACATCACTGCTCTCTCTAATATCTTGGTCATCGTCATCATCATCAGAAAGATGAATAATTTCGTCCAACAGATATTCAGGAATTTCATCTTCGTCTTCCCCTTCTTCCTCTTTCTCCTCGTCTTCCTCTTCTTCAAAGGTGATTTATACCACCAACAAACTTCAGAGAGTATTGCATCTGGAGATTTCTTTCCTCTGTACCTGAAACGAAAATAGTTTTCAATCGTTAACATGTTTAAATTGTGCACTCTGACAAAAATATTAGAAAAATCTAGGAACTCAAAATATGCACACTCTATAGTTACCTTATTTCAAATGGAAGCGCAGTTTGGTGATAACGTTCGCCTTGCTCATCAGATTCAGTTGGCAACTGTTGAGCGAGTTGATCAAGATGCTGATGCAAGAGATGAATTTTGTACGACATATTAACCCCAATTTCATTAAAAGCTGCCAACATGTTTGCAGCAGATTGCCTGTAGTTGTCTTTGCGTTCTTTACCCAAAAGTCGTTTAGACTGCTTTCAATGCGAGCCATGCATTAATTTCTCGGTCTGTCAGAACTTGGTCAAAATCTTGACTACTCATTAATTTCCGTATGTCGCGACCATTAACAACCCCTTCCTGAATTTTGGCGTTACTTAGTCTTGGGAAAATGTCTTTTAAGCGATTGAATACTGCTGGTCTTTTTGCGATACATTTAAAAAAACATTTAGCAATGCCGATTTTAATGTGGAGCAACGGCAACAAAATGTTCATTTCAGGAACAAGACTTTCATGTAGCCTATTGTCTTTAGGCCTTTTCCGTCCAATGCGACTATTCTAGTTACGCTGTTTGTACTGGTTTCTTCCTTTAATACCTTCTCCGTATCGTGAATCCCAATCGCACAAAAAACACGGATATTTTGGACGGCCAGATGCTGTTAAGCCTGTAATCAATAAAACTATTTTGAGGTCGCAGCAAATGCGCCACTGGTGTTCGTTATATTTGACTACTTCCAGAATGTGTTTCAAATTATCGAAATTTTCATTTCGAAAAATTAAATTTATTGAAGAAACTGAGAAGCATATTATAGATCAAACAGAAAGCAAAAATGACTTCGTTTTGTGGAAAATATTTTCAAAAAGCATGAAAAAAAAAATTTTCCAATATTTTGCTTTATAAGCACCACAAAATTTTTCTAAATCAATTTTTTAAAAAATTTGAATTGTTGCACATGTCTCTAGCAATAATTTGGCTTTTTCAGATTGAAAAAATATCAATTAGTCGACGAGTTATAGCCAAAAAACCATATAAACAATATGCTGAAAATCGGCATTTGACTGCAAATTACGAAGGTAGATTAAAAAAAAAATTCGAACTAACATAAAGAAACACCGCGATACGGGTCTTCTAATTTAGCCTCTATTTTCACCCCTCACTATCAGAATCGACCTAACTTTTGCTAACCTGAATTTGTTCCACAGTGTTATTTAATAAACAGCAGGCAGCAGTTTTTTATTGATTGTTAATATGGGCCAGTTTTTTCTTTTTGTTGTGTTTTATTTAAATTTTTTATGTATATTTTATTTTTTTATGGCTGAAGCAAACAGTGCACTTTTTAATTTTGTTTAAATTGCGTCGATTAGACACAGAAGCAGCTTAAGCACAACAAAAATTATTTCCAAGTTATTTTAGCAGAAAGGGCACTATTTGGTTTTGCTTTAATTGTGCCGATTAAAGTGGTTCTGCGTATATTAAACGAAGAATAGCGGAGTTAAATCGTACACACGTCTGAACGGTTTAACGGAAAAAACTTAACTCCATACAGAAACATTCGGGCGATAGTTGAAAGATGAATCGCTTTTCGATCGTCCAAGCGATGAATGCGCGATTCAAGAAAAATTTTCAGAATCTTCCTTCGCTCATTCTGGATGGATTCATTCGCGATGAATGTGCGTTTCTTGAAAATTTGGAAGATGGTTGGACTATGAGGCAGGCTTTGAAAACCCGTTAAAGTGAAGCAAAACTTTTTAAACTTGTGCTTTATTTTTTTAATTTTTTGAAATAAAACAATTTTTTAGGTTCAACAGCGATGCTTCGCAACATATCGCTGAGGAATCGTTGAGAACTCTTCTTGTCGATTCATTTGCTACTCTTCCCAGCGAATCACTTAAGGCCGCTCTCGGCGTTTTGATTGTGATTCTTGATTGATTGATTTTATTATGAAGCATTAAATATAAACATATAATGAAATTACAGATCTTGCACAGTTAATAAAGTATTATATTGTTTCATAAACCTGCCTTCTGCAGCTGAAGAAGCTAGTGGCGAATGCAAGGAGCATACACAAAACTAACATAACATAATGTCGTTTTGTGGGCATTAAAATAAAGCACGTATGTGGTAAGTGTACAGGGTTGTCAATATTCGAAGCGCCCATCTGGCAATACTGTAACTTTCCGCAGTGATGCTAAATCGACTAATGACATACCGCGTTTGAAGCGTCATTCCAAGCAAATGTTTACAATGGAACAGTACACGCCACGCAAACGCTCTAAAATTGTTGAAATTTACATTCAACAAAACAAGTCAATAGTGAAAACTCAACGTGCATGAGCGATGAAGCTCATTTTCAGTTGAACGGAACGGTAAACAAACAAAATTGCCGTATTTATGCCACTGAAAATCCACAAGAGATTCAAGAGGTACCTCTTCACGATGCAAAAGTCACTGTTTGGTGCGGCGTTTGTGCTAAAATGCTCATTGGGTCGTTCTTTTCCGAAGATGATAATGGCCACAGAGTTACTGTCAATCAGGAGCGCTATCGCGATATGATAAACAATTTGTTCATGCCAATCGTTCGTCGAAAGCGTATCAGGCACTACTGGTTTCAACAAGACGGCGCGCCACCACACACAAGCCGCACTACAATCGATTTTTTGAAGCAATTGTAAAATGGGCGCTTCGAATATGGGCAACCCTGTACATGCTACACAAAGACAATTATATTTGTAGAAGAAGAATCAACTCTAGTTCATCATAGTTAAATTTGAAAAGCCACAATTGAACTTCTTTAAGGAATATAGTTTTAACACGTAAGCAACGAATACTACGGTTTTGTTTAGATCATTAATTCTCAAGTTGTCGCTTGGGCTATTCTTGTTTATTAGGCGACCATTGTGATGAAAAAATACCTTTAGGGTTTTTTTAAAAATATATATATTTTAGTGGAACGATTCCGAGACTTTTGAACAGTGCAAAACTCTGTTGAAGTCGGTTTTTGCGGCAAATGATTTGTTTTTGAGTAGTAAGCAGTGGACTGGTTTTGTTACGATGTGTACCACCCCAACAGGCCAGTCCATTTTCAAGTTTTGAGTGGAAAATACCATAATAGATACAGGTCAGAAGTTGTTTTGAACAAAAGTTTTTAAAAAGTACAGTTGTCGTACAGCCAACATTGCATATCATTTTAGTGCACTTCTGTGATCCGACCATGTCATGTTCGAGTCTAACAAAATACCTAAATACTTAAAAGTTGTAACGCATTCAATTTTGAAACATACCAAACAACACGTTACTTGATCGATATAGGTTAGCAAATTATTCGATGTGCTACGAGTGCACTTATCAAACATGAATTTATCGCAGTTTGTGGATGGTGATATATAAAATTATCGCTCTGCTGTTCTCTACCCGCAGTATTGAAAAACATTATTTTAGTTTTGTCACTTAGACCAGATAATGCATTGCAAACCAATGCCTCAAAAGGCATAGGTCATGATTTATGCTTGCTGTCAAATCAAGAATGGAATTGCTCGAGTATTTGCAAGCCATATCATCTGCAATCATCAGTCAACTTTTATCAAGTACCGCACGCGTCGACTGTACAACGTAGAAAGCTGTGCTTCCTACATATACAAAGTTGAGTACAATATTCACATATACAGGCTTACCATATAAAGAGAATACTATAACAGCTTATGTATGCATGTAATCTACCCTGTTAGCACTTTCCCCTGATCTTACAATCGGTTTTTTTTACAACATAAATAATAAGCATAATTTTTTTTTTACAATTTAATATACCTAAAGATTAACATATGCTATACATACATGTTTAAGTTAATCCTAAGTCTTTGTCTTTTTTTGTTAATCTAAATCTTATTTCGTTTTCTTTTCCATATCCAATGTTTAATATTTTGGCCACTCTAAATACCTTGATACGAGTTACGTGACAATTGAAAACCTTCTACATCTTTTAACAGAAATCTTTAATTCTGAACACTTTTTCAATGACGTTTGGTCCCTTATCGGGGACCCAGAAGTCCCAGAAATCTATAATTTCTGAACACTTTTCCAATGACGTTTGGTCCCTACCCCGGCCGGGCTATTGAAATTTTTGACCATTACGTAATCATTACGTAATAATGTTTTTTCATTGCAAGCTTGTGCCTGCTGCTGCTCTGCTTCCTTATTTCGTTCAAGTCTCCGATTTCTGCTCCATTTTCTAACTCTGCTAATTTGTCTTTAAGTACATATATAATGTTTTTTTTTCTGTTTTATCCCAAACAGCATCTTACTCGGCATTTGCGTAATGCTTCTTTGCATCGTATTATTTAAAGAATTTATTTAAAGCCCTCTCTCGATCGACAAAACTAACACTCTACAAGACGCTCGTTCTACCTGTGCTGCTTTATGGCGCTGAGGCATGGGTAGTTTCGCAAACTGACGCAGCCGCTCTGGGGGTGTTCGAGAGAAAAGTTCTTCGCAAAATCTTCGGTCTTGTTCGAGTCGGCGATGACTATCGCATCCGAATGAACCACGAGCTGTATGAGCTCTACGATGACATTGACGTAGTTCGGCGTATATCTGTGCAGCGACTACGCTGGCTGGGTCATGTCCATCGTATGAACGACGAAGCTCCAGCGAAAAAGGTGCTCGAGGCGAGGGTCGCTGGTCAACGACGACGAGGGAGACCATGCCTCCGATGGATGGACCAGGCTGAGGAAGCCCTAACCGCACTTGGTGTATCCGATTGGAGATGGCGCGCGCAAAGCAGAGGCGCCTGGCGAGAGCTGATGAGGTCGGTTGAAACCCGGACACGGGTTGTTACGACCACCTAAGTAAGTAAGTAAGTAAGTAAGTATTTAAAGAATACTCAACCATTTCGATCATCTATGAAGGATAGCCACCTTGATGCGGTGATGGGTTGCTTAGGTTGCAATGACACAATGGGCTATGACGACGGGAGCGTAAGCTTCTGGTAGGGCCACCCTTGTCGTACAGGCCTTTGTGGAGCAATGAACTAGGAGCTATCCCCCCTTAACTCCGGGGTCTAGGAATGGTGCCTACCGAGTTAGTTTGCTGCCAAGGGGTATACTGTGCTGTATTTTAGCGTATACCCTCTCTGACTTGCCCGACTCGGAGAGAAACACCGGCCTTATCATGGTATTGGGGCTCGCCTCATAACTTCCCTCGCTGCTCAGGCGGCAAAGGAAGCGTACGAAACAGATGATGAACGACCAAAACAAAAATAACGTAAAAACCCAAAAAAATACAAAAAAGAATACCTGTAGTGCTAAGTGAAAGCACAGAAGATGAACTGCTCGCCTCCAGTCAGAAGACAGGCGTGGGTAGCACAGTGAGTACCTGCCATAGTACCCCTGTGCTCCCCAGTCAACCACCAACATCAATCGCCTCTGAGATCACCAGACATAGTGAATTAAAGAAGTCCAAGCCCCACGGTGCGCAAATGAAAGCAAAGTACCAGAAGGCTTTATTTATTCTTGGCAAGATAGCTAAGAATGCGTGACGCGGCAGACAAAATCCATTTCGAAGCTGTGGTTGAAGAGTATCTGAAGTTTCAGGCTACTCAGCCCGCTACCGGAGTCACTTCAAAGCGGAATCGCTCACATGAAGAGGGCGATAACGGTGCGAAGAGGGCAAAGGTTAGCGGGAAGTCAGCCACAGTAAAAGAAACCCAACAACCAGTCAGCGCGCCTACAATGAGGTGGTAAGGGATGATTTGTACGAATCTCAGAGCAGTGGGGCAAAATCGAAGCCATGTTGTCCGAAAGGGAGATAGAGCACCTCCTCGGCAACAGGGGTGGATCGCTTTCCTCCTTTGAGTCCTAGGAATCAGTGCGAGGATTCCGTGTGATCAAATGCGAGGATCAGTTCTCTAAGTAATTCCTAAGCAAGTGTGTCTCTAAGATTAGAGACGCATGCGAAGGCTTAAGCCTTAAGCTCATCCCAGCAAAGGATATCCCAAGGAGATCTCGTGCTCGCATTTGGTTGCCGAAGATGAAGCTGGAGAGCGCCAAGCTCATCGAAATCCTCCAACTACTCAACCCTGATATCCCCTTGCATGACTGGTCGGTCATTAAGCGCGAAGACCCTCAGAAAGCGAGCATGACCTTCCTTCTGCTCATTTCCGACGAGTGCCTGGGCGCTCTGGAGAAGATGGTCAACTGTCTAAAGTTTGGCATAGGACGTGCCAAGCCTTAAATATTCAGAGAGCCGTCAGCGGATGAGGGCGTCGATGAAATCCTCGAGTCGCTGTCAATCGAGGACACTGAGGTGCCACCCATACAACAACCATCAACGTAGTGGGATGCAGAAAGTCGTCCAGATTAACCTGCAACACTCCAGGTGTGCAACAGGTAATCTGGCCATCCTCATGATGGAGGATGGTATCGACGTGGGCATCATACAGGAACCTTGGGTCAGGAACTCAACGATAAAAGGGTTCCAAAACAACCTACACCACATATTCTACAAGAAAACTGCGGGAAGGCCTAGAACTTGCATTGTAGCAAAAAACACATAAACTTATTTCTACTCCCTAACATTAGCTCTTCCGATCTGACAGTCGTCAAACTGGATGCTGCTGGAGATACAAGCGGCAGTCTATATGGGCCATGATAGAAACGTTCCACCAGACGAAGTGAAGCGGTTCGTGGCCACGCAGCTTCAAGCAACACCACTACGCTCATTGGATGCGATGCAAAGGCGATACACACTTTGTGGGGCAGCACCGAAATCAACACAAGAGGTGAGATTTTATTTGACTTTATTATTAACTCAAATCTAAATGTGTGCAATCGGTGCAATACACCAACATTCACCTTTCCAAGCTCTGCTAACTTTATCCAAAGTTTTATAAGCAAGAAGTTTAAGACATTACACTTTTATTCGAAAATGAGTACACGTAGTTAATTGGAGAGTGTCCAGCAAAAATTCCTTCTCGGATCCCAGCTTGATTCTTTTCAATTTGAACCTGGTAATAGAGCCTCCTATACCTTTTTGTAATCCAAAACCCACAGACTGGGCTAAATT
This sequence comes from Coremacera marginata, assembly GCA_914767935.1. NCBI lineage: Eukaryota > Metazoa > Arthropoda > Insecta > Diptera > Sciomyzidae > Coremacera > Coremacera marginata. The sequence continues at coordinate 104,841,054 of OU612046.1, forward strand.
CGCCAGAGTGGCGCGCCCGAAACTCCTGAAATTGACACACAGCCACATCTTAACAGCGGAGGAACTTAATTCTTCCGTTGAGTCTCTCGAGAAAACCATGCAGGTTGCCTTTAGGGTCTCGTGTCCTCCCAGTAGGGGTAGGAAGAAATCTTTTCCTCCGTGGTGGAGTAAGGATCTCTCTAACCTTATGAAAAACGTTAGAAGAACCCTCAATAAATGCCAAAGGTTGAGCAACTGGCAACCATATAAAGTTGTCCTTAATACTTACAAGAAAGCCATTCGCGACTCGAAAAAGCAATCTTGGAAAGAGTATACCCGATCTATCGACAGCCTTAAGGAATCCGCGAGACTAGGTAGAATTCTATCCAAGGAACACTCCAATCCCTCCTTCATTAGGAAAGGGAATGGAGATTGGACGGAATCTACTGATGAATCATTGGAGCATCTACTTAATACGACATCCCTGGCTGCAGGGAGGTGGTCATATCCGCAAAAATCTTGTTAATAAATCTTTGGAACACTGCTGGTGCATTCTTAAGACTCATTGGCATTCTCAAAAATTCATACTGGCCTAATGGTGTCATGAACGATGTATATTTTATTGACTCAGTATTTACGAACACATGAAAATACCCATGTTTTAAATCCAACTTCGAAAATATCGTTTCGCTTACCATTTTATCTAAATCATCAATTAATGGTAATGGGTAATTGTGTTTTGGCATAACTTTATTCAATTTTCGATAATTTATACATAATCTTAAGTCTCCTGTCTTTTTCTTTACCTGTACTATTGGCGATGCATACTCCGACTCACTTGGCCTAAAAATTTCCATCTTTAGATATTCATCTAACAATACTTGCAACTTCTCCTTCTCCGAGTAAGACAACCGTCTGGGTGAACAGCTAAGGGGTTTCGATTTTTCAGGATTCAATTTAATCTCACATTTTACTTTTGGTTCATCTGGTCTTTTTCTAACAATATACCTTTCATTCATCATTTGCATAGATTAACAACGATCAACCTGTTTGACTCTTTCTTCTATTTTAAACTTAATATTGTCATTCAAAACATCGATATCAAACAACTCTTTTTCTATTTCAGTCATTAATAATTCATTGTTCGTTATTTTGCTATCGACTCTAAAACCATCACTATTTTCGCATTTAATTATTTTAACATTTGCTTTATCACTAACATTTTCTCTTTCTACTGCTCTAGTTAGTTTTTTTTTTTTTTCATAACATTTCATTTGTTTGTTAATGTTTTCTACCGTGACCATTTTCAAAGTTTCCAAATCTAAATTAAGATCACATGCATGTATAAAATATCTACTCAATACGACATTATGACTCATCGATTCGTTTGCTACAATAGTTAAATGAAAGTAAATTTTATTCGAATTTTTCACAACATAAAATTTTTCCATTTGTTTCAAGATGACTCTTATTTAAACCATAATATGACTTCAAAACTGGAAACTTGCTAATTTTCTTAGGTACTCCTGATGCTTTAATGAATGAAATCGGACTTCTCGAATCTTTGAGGTATTCTGTAATTAATGGGCTTTTTTTATCTGAATACATAAAATAAATATCAAAATATCTTACATAATAATTGCTGATCACTTTTTCAACGTTCACGATAGTACGACCCCGGTTCTCTCTTTGGCTTCTGACAGTCTTTTGCGAAGTGGCCTCGAGAATTTCAATTGTGACACCTCAAAAAAAAAACGAAATGACTTTGACCAAGCTTCTAATGATCAATTGTGTTGTGTGTGTTGTGAAATGTTTGAACACAAATGATCGAGAACTGGACCTACATGTTTTATGCCAACTCCTAACGGCTTATGTTCTCAAGAAGCTTTTCATGGCAGTTTTTATTCTCTGGGGTTTGCCATTGTCTGCAGAGAGGTGACGGCCGAACAGAAAAATTAATTCAAGTGAAAAAACTTTCTGTGTCAGATGGGGGATTCGAACCTGGGTTCTCTGGCGTGTGAGCCACACACTCTACCCACCACGCCACGGCCGCCACTGTGACACCTCAACTCTTTATGAATTATATCTCTCATCTCTGATTCTTTCATTTTACCACTGTTAGATCGACTTGTAGGAAGACTTATCTCCGCAAACGCCCGCTTCATGTTTGTGACATCCTCAAAACATTGTATGCACGCTTGAGTGCGCAACCTTTGTTTGGTATGCCTTCCATGACTCAATCTAAAAATGCATCTTTGTCAATGTTTATGCTGTGTGCAAGTATCCATTTTTCCTCAATATAGGCTGCAAATTTTACTCCAACTTGCCACACTCGAGCCTCGAATTTGCGTCTAAATGAACTCGAAACGTCAAAATGAACTGTTCACATAATTCCTCAATTGGTTGCAGCGCACGAGTAGGATCCACATGTAGCCAGTGATTCGCATTACCTTTTAATTTGCTTACAAATAACATGCGCAAATACACTCCCTCAATGCCATATATGTTTGCAAAGTTTTTTAATTGTATAACCCATTTGCTTGCACATGTCTGTCTATTGTAGTCATTTAAAACATTTGCTGCTCGCCTTAACACAACGTCAGTGTTGTGATGTGAAACTTCACCTCCACCTTTTAAGATTACCTGACTTTCATCACCGCCACCACATGCCAGATCTCCGCTGACATTTCTTCTTGCTCTACGGTTTGTGCATTGAGTTCGTTCTGTGGCGACATTTCGTTCATTTCTTCTGCTTCTTCGCTCCTCTTTGTCTCTGTTTGACATTGCAGTCAAAGGATTTTTTCTGCTGACACTGTTGTTGAGTCTGTTTGGCTTCTTCGACGCTATTTGTGTCTGTATTTGGGCTTGTAGCAACCAATATGTTTTGTTGTTGTTGACAGTGTTGTTGCTGAGCCAGCGCTTCCATAAAAGCAAAATTTTCTTTAAAATGCTGCATTAACTGTTTCATCTTATCTGCATAGTTGCTGTCTTCCTCCAACTTCTACTTCACCGTGTCACTCGCTTTTGGCTGCCGTTGCTGCTCCCCGCTATTAGGTCCACGTTTTTCATCCACTTTTCCACTTTTCTGTCCCAGCTGGAGCTTCTCCAATAAACTTGGCTCTTCACGCTGCTCCATTGGCACGGTATTCAAATGGGCTATCAGCTCCGTTTTAGACCCCGCCGTTGACAATTCCAATGCAATAAGCCACCTCTTCAGCGTCGACCCAGCCACCCCCTTTAACTCTACGCTCATCTTATTTTTGTTTTTGCTTTATTGTATATAGGCCCACTTCTGATATGTAGACGACCAAAATGAAAAAAAGTTTTATTATTATTTAGTATTTTATTGAAGACAACTTTTATGAAGTACAACGTTAATTGATTGCAGCTGAGCTTGCTGTAGCTGTGCTTTGCTACATATACAAAGTTGAGTACAATATTCACATATACAGGCTTACCATATAAAGAGAATATTATAACAGTTTGGGTTATGTTAGGTTGAAGTGGCTGTCTCCTTTGAGACACACTTAGACCAATGAGGCCCATTGTGATACCATTGGGTTAATTTCCCTCTCTATTTAAACCAGTTTGAGCTGTTGACAAAGCTAAGGATTCGGTAGACCGAAGACTCTGAGAGATCATATAGATCTGTATAGAACCATTTACCTAAGTGAAGGTGGCGATTTTTAGCTAGCGCTGGGCAAGTGCAGAGAAGAGGTTTGTAGATTCCTCCTCCTCTTCGTCTCTGCAGCTTCTGCAGAAGTCGTTGTGTAGGATGTTTAATCTTCGTACATGATTACCTATTAGGCAGTGTCCTGTTAGGATACCTATCATTGTACTGATTTGATCCCTTCTCAGTGATATCAGTTCTTTTGAGCGTTTTATGGTGAGTTTTGGCCAAACCTGATGCGCTGTATGGCGTGTGCTTCCCGTTGACCATCTAATGTTGGCTTTATTTAGGGATAGCTCATTTGTGAGTAGGGTAGAGCGAGGATGATTTGACGAAAAAATAGATTTTTATAAAATTCACTAAAAATTGATCGCATCGCTAAAAATTTGATAGCGGATACTGTTTATTAATTATTTGACTTGAAAATCATTTATATTCCAAATGTGAACACCAAATCGTTTTCTTGTGATAGAGTGAAACATAGGAAATGGAAAAACTGTCAAATCTTCCTACTTATGAGGAGGATTTGACAGAGCCTTAGGAGGATTAAACAACATGAAGTAGGATTTGACATCGATATGATTTCAAAAAAATACAAATATATAAAATACATAAAGCACATAAAAAATATAAAAGAAAAAGTAAATATTCAAATACAAAAAAAAAAAAAAATAGAAACAAAAAGTATCAACTAAGGATTTAGCGAACGTCAAGACCAGCAAAATTTGCATTAAATTGTATCTTTCCTTTGCGTGTAGATGTCCCTGGCAATTGAAATGGATCTGGAAGTTTGGCTACCAAATCTGTTGGCAGGGCCAGTTTAATGTCTTCCACTACAGGCTCGTAAAAAATGCATGTATCATTTTGCCTTCTAAAGTATTTGATTGTGTGTGATAGATAACTTTCTTTTGCAACAGCTGTTACCAATCCAACGTAAAAAAAAAATTCTTTTGATTTCCAAACTTTATGAGGACATAGTCCTCGCAAACGGCAACAATGTTATCGCTTAATTTTATTTTTTCCAAACCTTCGCTTTCTAAATCATCACTTTCGTTAAATAATACCGAGTCTCTGACGCTGTAATTGTCGCTTTCATCACTGGACGTATCCTGAAACAAACGCTTCACGACCTTCGGTCCTTTAATATTAAATTTGTTTTCTTTTTTAGCTTTTTGCAAGGCGAGATCTATTAATCGGTCTTTTTCTGGAGTATCAGTATAGATTCTTGACTTTCCGGCTGGACGACCCTTGTTAACTTTTTTGGTTTTTAATTTTGGAAGCGCACGAATGGACTCTGGTGTGCTATGAGGCATTTTATCTACTGAAGTGATTAATGAATTACAACTTAAAGAGATGTTAGTAGAAGCATTTTCTGTTATAGAATTCAAAGGACAAGCAGTAGATTCATCGATGGGCTCTCTGTGCTCTTCAAATCCTTCTGCGTCACAAAACTCGCTATCATCAAAAATGTTGCAGTTAAAAGGAAAAATCCCTGTAGACAAAAATCCTTTTGTAATATTCTCAGGGGAGAATAATCTCAGAAATGGGTTAACTGAAAGCGCCGGTATATCATATATTGTAATTCTTTTCCATATTATTAACTAAATAATTATTAAAAGACGTCTTGACTTGTTTCTTAAATGGTCCAAATACTGCAACATCTAAGGGCTGCAAACGATGAGATGTGTGTGGAGGAAATGAAAGCATAACAATTCCATTATCACGACAATACAAAATAGCATCAAGTGAGCAGTGTGATACATGGTTGTCCAGTAAAAGGAGAATAGGATTTTGTTTGAAGCATTTCGTAAAACGTCTCAAATGTTTCAACACATCAACATAAATTTCTGCATTCATCCAACCACTATCGGCGAGTCAAATGGCTCCAGGCATTGCTCCTTTCATGAATAGAGGATTTGACCGCTTTCGAGGATATACATATACTGGAGGCACATGATTGCCAGCTGCATTGACAATTGCAACCATTGTCACTAAAGTCCCTCTTTCTCCTGAAGCAGTTTGTGAAACAGTTTTCTTACCTTTTTTCGCTATAATCTGAAAAGTTAAGTGATTTCTTAGAAATATCAAATTAATTTAATACAAAAAACAATAAAACTTACTTTAACAGAGTCCATTACTGTTGTAAGGCTAGTTTCGTCATGGTTGTATATGTTTTCTGGCCTAAAAGAATGCTTTAACAAAACGTCCTCAAGTTTACAGAAAAAGTCTGAGACAACAGCTTTTGTGAAAGCTCGAAGGCGAGCCAAGCTTATATTTTCAGTTTTCCGCAAACTAATAAATGGATTTCTTGTCATAAAACCCGTTAACCAAACTTTTCCCGCAGCTCTATCTTTATCCCAAGAAGAAGGGCATTTAATTTTGTTCTTTTTTGCGTAGTCGTAGACAAACCGCTTTGCCATATCAAAAGTTAGACCGTGGTGCAAATTTGAGCATGTCTTAAAATATTCCGCCAACTCTGCCTCTTGCCAAGTGGATAGGACTTGTCTAACAGAATATATAGTGCTAGCCTTGCCTTGTAACTCGTTTGCCACACGGTTTTCAGAAAGAAGCTTCAGCCGATAAATTATTGTTGTTCTGTTCATGTTATATTTGCGAGCAGCACTTGTAGGTGTTTCAATTTTATTTTTAATGCCGAGTAGTCCTTGTTGAAGACCCTCTTCATCAATAACACTTTCAGGATGCTTTCTTTTGTATATATTAGGTATATTAAACTACAAATGATAATAATACAAAGCATAATAAGGAGAAAAATATTAAAAACAACACTAAAGAAATAGTAGGAGGATTTGACTATTTGATAAATCCTCCTACTTGGTAAATGACAAATCATCCTTTAACCAATCTTAACCTAATATTTTTCAACTTACCGACACTGTCAAATACTATTGCAAAACTGGTGATAAAATAAGAATTACTGGGCAACTAATAGTAAAAATCACTAAGAGTAAAAAGACTAATGTATCACCATTTCATTTCACGCAAAAACATAAGTAGGCAAAATTAAGAAGAAAGCAACATAAAAAATAAAAACACGTGCAGCAACAAACGTCAGAGATGCGACTGGCATTTCCATATATAATGCTCAACGGATGACAGGCAATAATTGACAGTTGCGTGCGCTCTGTATGAAGCATTGTTACCGTTATATTTAAAAATGACAAAACCTCCTTTTCTCAAATCATCCTCGCTCTACCCTAGTTTACATGTGGTGAGGGATATACCAATACATTCTTTCTCTATCGACAGTTGTTTGGTCGTTCCAGTGCGAGCGAGTTCATCTGCTTTACAATTTCCTAGAAAGTCTCTACGTTAACGGACATGTTCCCAGCATAGGTGTATTTTGAGATGCTCTGCCATCTAATTTAGAGATCTGCGGCAGCGAATTACTGTTTTGGATGTTGTTTCCACAGATTCAATAGCTTTCAAGGCGGCTTGACTATCAGGTAGTATATAGATATCCATGGAGGATATTGCATTCATCTGAAGCCAAGTTACTGCTTCATGTATTGCGACTACTTCCGCTTGGAAGACACTGCAATAGTCGGGGAGCCTGAAGGCCAGATAATTGTTCAATATATCAGAGTAGACTCCTCGTACAACCTTGCCATCTACTTTTGATCCATCTGTATAGATTCTGATGACATTGTTTGGAATGGATACCCACTCTTCGCGGGAGGGAATGGATACATCAAATTTCCTGTCAAAGAAAAGTTTTTGTGTGATGTAGTCTACGGATTTGGGTATCGGAGGAAGGAACTTCGTTATGCTAGAGTGTCCTAATGTGCCCTCTCTCTATTGAGAGGTGGCCTCTAGAAGGATGGCTATATTGGTAGCTATCTGTTTTACTAGGATATCAAGTGATATAAGGTGGAGCATAGTATCTAATGCGTCTGTAGGAGTGGTTCTTAATGCTCCACTAAGACATAGCTCTGCTGATCTCTGAACTTTGCGAAGTATGTTTTTTTGTCCAGTGCTTGCCACCAGACAATGGAACCATATAGCAATATTGGTCTTACTACTGCCGTGTAAAGCCAGTGAGTAACACTTGTCTGTAAACCCCATCTATTATTCACAGCCTTTTTGCACGAGTAGAGGGCTATATTGGCTTTTTTGGCTCTCTCGAGCAGATTGGGTTTCCAGTTTAGTTTCCTATCCAGGATAAGGCCCAGGTATTTCGCTTGATCTGAGAAGATAAGTCTTATACTTCCCAGTTTTGGAGGACTGATTGTTGTTAGGTTGTGTTTTCTTGTGAAAATCACTAAATCCGTTTTTTCAGGGTTGACCACAGAGAGTACACAGCTATTAACCCATTGTATGAGAGTATTAAGGCCGTTTTGCATAATGTCTCGAAGTGTAGATATATATTTTCCAGAAGTGACAATAGCAATGTGATCTGCATAAGCTATCACCTTGCACCCCTCCCGTTCCAGTTTATCTAGCAGTTCATTAACCGCTAGGTTCCAAAGTAGAGGCGAGAGAACCCCTCCTTGAGAAGTTCCCCTTGGTACAGATCTTAGCGTAGATGCCATACCGAGATTTGCACTTATAATCCTGCCCACTAGCATTTGATTTATAAGTGCTCCCAGTGTAGCATCCACCCCAAGCTCCGTTAGTTGCATTTGTGATAGCCTCTGCTTTGACGTTATCAACCCTCCATTACTAACGCAGGGTGGATTACACCCATAAGTTTAAAACATAGAAAAAATTAATTTACGTAATTTTGATATATTTTTATTAAAACTATATATTAATTAAATTGGACAAATTTTATGTTTAATAGAAAAATAAAATACATCTTTTTCCCAACGTTTCGTTGATTGTTTGTCAACATCTTCAGGGATCTATTTATTAAAACGATGAAACAACAATGTCAAATCTTAATCAGAACACGAATTAAACAATAATAATGAATTTACAATAATAATTTTAACAATTCGATAAACAAAAATAAATCGGTAGTAAAACAAGACTAAAGCAATAACTTACATGGTGAATTTAAAATTAAACTTAAAACATTGAGCTTAAAAACACAAAATATTCAAACTAATTAATTAATTTTAGAAAATTTAAGTTAATTTAAAAATCTGTTGTACCACTTGTCAACACTGTTTTATTAGTGTAAAATAATGGCGTAGCTCGCGCTTATATTATCTTTGTCTTCTCATGAGTTCATCGTCGTCATTATCTTTTGTTGTATTCGTAGGCTCTCTAGAGTGAAACGTTTTCTTGTGTTCTGTTCGATGTCCAGTATTTTCACTCCGTTCAAGTCAGCTGTGTGTCCGCTCTCGATCATGTGTTCTGTTAGTGCTGTCGACATATGTACGTTTGTGTCTGATGTCTGCTTGATGCTCAAGAACTCTCGTTCTGAGTGGTCTCTTGGTCGTTCCTATGTACACTTCTTTGCATTGCTCAGCTGCATTTCCATTGCATTTAATCTCATAGACGACGTTTTTCTGTTCTTGCTTCTCTATAGGTGATTTTGTGTTGGTGAATAATTTAGTGAGGGTGGTGTTAGATTTGTGAGCGAATGTAATATTCTCATCATGTGTGATTGTCTTTAGATGTTTGTTGTCCGTTAGTGTTGGTATATATGTGTCGCTGTGAAACTCTTTGGTATTGCCAGATTGTGGATTTAAGGTTGGTGTGGGATTTCGCCGGGATTTTTTGTAGTAGTCGTTGATCATGTTCCGAATGATTTTTTTTGGAAAACTATTTCTCGTAAGTATCGTTTGTATTTTTCGTATGTTGTTGTCATGGTATTCCTTGTCGCTGATGGAGAGTACTTTTTTGATAAGGTTGGTAGCTGTGTTTATTTTCTGTCCCATGGGTTGTATGGAGTGGAAGTTGATTATTCGTCCTGATGCTGCCGGTTTAGTGTGCCAATCTGTACTGATTTTGTTGGGTTTTCTGTAGTTGTTCACGTCTAAGTATGTTAGGCTATTGTTCTGTTCTCTTTCTACGGTAAATTGTAAGTTGTTGTGGTAGCTGTTGAGTGTGCTCGGTATTTTTTCCGTGTGGTGTGGTGTGGCTTGATTATTGCGAAAATGCCATCGACGTACTTACACAGTCCCTTTATATGAATTTTTTCTTTTTTTAAATTTTCGATTGTCGTGTCAAGCAAGCAGTCCAGTTCAATGTCAGCTATTGTAGGGGAAAGGGGGTTTCCTATGGGCATTCCAAATGTTTGGCTGTAGGTTCGGTCCTCGTATTTAAAATAGTTATTGTCTCTTAAGCAGAACTGGAGGATATCGAGAAATCGTCTTTTTGGTATATTGGTGTGTTTTGCTATGATGTCCCATTTTGTCATAATATTTTTTATACCAAGATGGATTAGTATGTTGGTGAAAAGCGATACAACACCAAAAGATACCATGATGTCGTTATCGTCTAGGTAGTACGTCATTGAGTTTGTCTTTGAATTCGTACGAGTTTTTTATGATGTGGTCTCCGGATATAATATTTGTAAGTATTTTTCCAATGTGTTTTGCCAACTTGTAGCATGGGACATTGATTGACGATGATATCGGTCTTAATGGTAGATTATCTTTATGTATTTTTGATCCATATAATCGTGGAGCTGTGGCCCCATCGCATGTTAGGTGTAGTTTCTCTGTTCTGTCAATGTAGTTGTCTTTGAAGAGTTCGTTGATGATGTTGTTGTTTTCCTTTTGAAGTTTTTGTGTTGGATCTTCTCGTATTATTTTGTATGTGTGTTTGTCTTCGAGCATTCTGTTCATTTTGTTATTGTAGTCTTTTCTGTACATAGCAACTGTCACGTTTCCTTTAACCGCTTGCGTGATGTAATGTCGTTTTTGTGTTCGTTAATGAATTTTAATGTTGTTTTGTATGTCATAAGTATGTATGTATTTATCTTTAGGTGTGTTTTTAATGTGATTTTTGTAGTTATAAATCCTGTTCGAGATTTTCGATCTGGCCACTTCTTTGTTTCTGTCGTCTCTTATGTTTAGTATCCATTGCTTCATATCCGCTATGAGATGAATCGGTGAGAAGTTTTTCCTTGTAATGGGGAGTGTGAATTTTTTCCCAAGGGAGAGTAGCCATTCGCTCTATTTGGGAAAAACGACTTCTGTTAAATTAACGAACCAAGCTTCGTTATATGTTATGTTGAGCGATTTTGTCACTCTTAATTTTAATATTTCTAACTTATTGTTGTGAACTTCTCTTGTTTGTTGTAGAACGTGATTGTGCATATGTGTTTGTTTCAGTACGAATGTTTTGTACTCCGTCTTGTTCAGAATCCTCCGCATCCTCTTTTCTGAGTAAAAAATGTAGTTGAGAAGTTGAAAAATAAGAACATAATATAAGTTCAACGTTCTCCAAAAAAATATATATAGTGCGTGGGTGTCACAATAGTAAAATAACATAAGTTCAATGTTCTTTTAAAATATATATATAAACAAGTGTTAACGTAGCTTAAGTGCGTGTTACAGAAATAATTAGTTTGTGTGATAAATATAATAACAATTCCTTTATAAGTTAATTAGTTCAGTTGTGCGTTGCATAAATTATTATTTTTGGAGTGCACTACATTTTACAATCATTTTAAAAACCCTACTTACGGAAATAACAACACTAGTCGAAATTTTAACAATTTTCCAAATTTTAACCAAAATTACAATAGGCAGAATCATTTTAATCAGAATTTCAGAAACAGCAACGAACAGGGAAACGGCAACGGCCGGGTAGCAAGAACTGTTACCCGCAGAGGCCAAAACTAATATACAAAATCACGCAAAAATTAACAAAATACGTCACATTAAAATGTAAAAATATAAATTAAGTTTTAAAATTATTTATAGATACAGGAGCTGATATCTCCATCTGCAAAGTTGGTAAAGTACGTGAAATAGATACAAAGAATATTTCAACCCTAACGGGTATATCAAACGAAGAAAAAGAATGCATTGGCACAGCAAATTTAAATTTAAAATTAGAGAATGAGACTATTATTAAACATCATTTTCATACAGTCGAAAATTAATTCCTATAGCGACTGATGGAATAATAGGGTTCGATATGCTAGAAAAATACATGGCAAGAATAGATTCGAAACCTTTACAATTACTTTTATCATTAACGGGCAAGAATTTACATTACCACTAATAAAGAAAGATTTTTTCAATACCACCATAATTATACCAGCGAGATCAGAATCGATAGTCCCTATCGATATCAAAGTGAAAGAAGACAGCATAGTTTGCAATAAAGAAATTTTAAAGGGCGTATTCTTAGGAAATATTTTAATACCCGCAACAGGCATCGCACACATAAAATTATTAAACACAACCTATGAAGACGTTATTATAAACAATTTTGAGGTAGAGACTAAACCTCTAAAAAATTACAAAATTTTTACATGCACAAAAAAGAACAGCAACAATTAGATAAGATTAAACAAACTGCTTAAAACATTTAATATTGGTTGTAACGAACCGCAAGCAGAAAAGTCAGTAATAAATTTAATACAAAATTACCAAGATATATTTCATATAACAGGAGAACGCCTAAGCGTAAACAATTTTTACACTTAGGAAATACAAACGACAGACGTAAACCCTGTTTATATCAAAAACTACAGACTTCCACAGACCCAGATGACAGAGATAAACAAACAAGTTGACCAACTTTTAGAAGACGACATTATAGAACATTCAATCAGCCCATATAATTCACCATTACTTGTGGTGCCAAACAAATCGATAGATGACGACAAAAAATGGCGACTCGTTGTAGACTTTAGAAAGCTAAACGAGAAAATTGTGAACGATGAGTTTTCACTGACCAGGATAGAAGACGTTTTGGGCAGATTGGGAAGAGCTTAGTTCTTTACAACTTTAGACATGACTAGTTCTTTTCACTAGATTAACTTACACGAAGACTCTCGACCGCTAACTGCTTTTTTGACATTAAATGGACAATTTCAATTTAAAAGTTTACCTTTTGGACTGAAGATATCTTCCAATAGTTTCCAGCGAATGCTGCCAATCGCGCTAAGTGGTCTCGACGCAGAAGCGTTTCTTTATGTCGACGACATTATTGTGTTTGGGTGTGTTTGTGTTTGAAGCACCATAATGAGACTTTAGAAAAGGTTTTTAATAGAATTAGGAAGTTTAATTTAAAGCTAAACCCAGATAAATGTTGTTTCCTGAAACCAGAGGTAATATATCTTGGCCATCTCATAACGTCAAATGGGATAAAAACAGACCTACCCAAAAATACAGTTATCGAAAATTATACAGTCCCAACTAATGCAGATGAAGTGAGAAGGTTCGTCGCCTTCTGCAATTATTATAGGCGCTTCATTCCAAATTTTGCGGACATAGCTAAAGACTTAAATGCACTTTTGAAGAAAACAAACAATTCGCCCTGGAACGAAAATTTCCAGCAAGCTTTTGATACTCTAAAAATGAAACTTTTATATCCCCCGGTGCTCCAATACCCAGATTTCGGCAAACCCTTTATACTTACCACAGATGCCTCGAATTATGCCCTCGGAGTTGTATTGTCTCAAGGTTAAGTCGGTTCAGATTTACCGATTTCCTACGCGAGCAAGTCTCTCGCAAAACACGATATAAACAAACCAATAATTGAGAAAGATCTCTTCGCTGTACACTGGGCAATCAATTGTTTTAGACCATATCTTTATGGTAGAACATTTTCGGTTCTAACAGACCACCGCCCGCTAGTGTCTCTTTTCTCACACAAGAACCCGTCATCAAAAATGACACGCATAAGATTAGATTTATGCGATTACGACTTCGAAATCATTTACAAGAAAGGTAAAATGAATACTAATGCTGATGCATTATCAAGAATTGTATTAAACAGTGAATCCCTAAAAACAATGATCCCAACTTGAACAGAAAATGATAAACAAAATATACTTGCAATAACACGTGGTATGAATACAGGAAAGAACAAACAAAACATAGATTTTACAAATTCAGAATGTAGTCCTAGCAGTAAGTCTGATCAACTTTTTGCATGGGAATGTACATCACTCTCGGAATACGCAAAATTAATAAACTTAGGTTTTTAACACAAAATAATTATAAGGGTACCCAGATTTATATTGAAGAAGATGAGGTAATTGTTCGATGCAGTGACAATCCTTTGTTCACACCGCTGAAGTTGGAAAAGCTGTCTTCAAGAATGTACAATTTGAAAGTAGAAGAACTTGCATTAAGTAAAAACGATAACATATTTAAAATAATTGCAATTGAAGATTTTAAAAACATATATAATAAATTGAAAAGAGATAGAGAAATTTATAAATATTAATTTATAAAAATCCGAAAAAAATATTAGATAAAGATATACATAGATATATATATGATAGATTGTACAGGAGAAAATTATAAAAGAATACCATAGTTCGACACATGGAGGTCATATAGGAATTCGGAAAACAATTTTGAAAGTAAAACAAAGGTACATATGGAAAAATATGACCAAAATGATTAAACAATATACGTATCCTCTGCGCTATTCAAATAATTACAGATATGTACTTATGATTCAATGCGAATTGACAAAATACGTCATTGCATATCCAATAGAGACGAAAGACGCAATAACAGTAGCTAAAGCTCTAGTTGAAAACGTAATTTTAGTATACGGTTATGAAAAAAACTTATGATTCAATGTGAATTGACAAAATACGTCATTGCATGTCCAATAGAGACGAAAGACGCAAGAACAGTAGCTAAAGCTCTAGTTGAAAACGTAATTTTAGTATACGGTCACTTAAATAAACTAAAATCTGATAAAGGTACAGAGTTCACTAATGAATTATTGTCTGAAGTATGTAGCCTCTTGAGCATCAAACAAATTTTTAGTACTCTATCATCATGGAACTCTAGGTTCGATTGAAAGAAACCATCGCGTATTAAATTAATTCTTACTAAATTTTTGCAAAAGTGACGAATGGGACCAACACCTCATGTTGACACAGACTATACTCCTTTCGAGCTTATTTTTGGCAAATTGGCTAATCTACCAAATGATTGTTGTCCACAGTCAAATTTTAACAATACTGAAAATTATGCTCAAGAATTAAAGCGAAGATTAAGATATTCCGTACAAAAACCGAAAGAATTAATAGAGATAGCGAAAACAAAGAGAGTACAAAATGACAATTTTATAAAACCATTAAATTTAAATATTGGAGATTCAGTTTTGATTAAGAAAATGAATAGAAAAAAAAATCAGCCACCATTTCACGGTCCATATGTCGTGAGAATAGTTGTCGTGCATTGACGGGGTACTGACGTGCCGTTCGTCCGTCCCCATGTTCTTGTTTTCTGTTCCGTCGGATTTTATTAAATAAAATAAAAAAAAATTAAAAAAGACGTGCTGCTCGTCCGTCTCCATGTTCTTGTCTTGTCTTGTTTATTAAATAAAATAAAAAAAATAAAACCATTCGTGTCCTTAATTGTATAATCTAATGTCCGTCGGTTGTCTTGTGTCGCAACAATTACAAACAGTTTTAACAACAACAGCATCAACACAATAATAACAATAAAAACAGCATCATCAACAACATCATCATCTGAAATTTGCTTTGCTGAGTGCGGCCAGCAGCAACAACAACACTAAGCTGCAGCCTATGTTTTTTTTTTAGCTGACCACGCGCAGGGCTTTTCTATGCTCTTCGCTGCGTAAGTAATTGTTGTTTTTTTTGTGTCCGTCAACTCCTCCATCCTCTCCAATTAGTTGCAGCTGTGAGTGAGGTTGCACTGTGGGCAGAGTTGTGCTAAGGTGAAGGCATAACACTGGCCTTTGCACATATTTATGTCCACAGATTTTAATCTCAATTATCAGTTGTAACTAATTACCTTTTTGCCCTATTTATTTAATATTTGCAGGGTGAGAGAATGTCGAGTCATTTTCTCATAGATTTTTGCTATACACGTGCACTGAGGGCGAATTTCTTCTAGGTCTATGCATATTGTACTCTTAATTGGCCTCAAATAATGGCATTAAGTGAGACCCCGGTGAGCGAGGATACAGATCCACTAGATTTTCATATTCCTGAGTATCACTTACTGCCATTGTTTTCTTCGCATAGGGGCATCGCTCATTTTATATGTTCGGATGCACATAAAGGTTAAATATATTTATTCAAGAAACATGTTCCTTTGTGTTTGGTTAATATATAAAATGAGTCTTGTTCCTGGATAACGGAGCATGCTAAATCGCTACCTTAATATAGAAAGGCCATAACTCATTTTTTTTTACATTATAGGAGAAGAAAAAACTTAATAAAAAACCAAGTTCTACAATTTCTGCAGTAAAAAAAAATTGTTGCATCATTACATCACTTATAGTTTTAAATAAAAAAAAAAAAAATAATTTGCAGAACATTCGGAGCTAAAGAACTTTATTTATTACAAAGTTTTCCTTATCCTATTGAATTAGGGCCTTTTGATATAGGGCCTATATGAAGATAGAGAAATGCTATAAAAAATGGAACAAACTTCGGAAATTATGTAGGAAAAACCCAGCTAAATCCACTAGGAAGCCTATAGAATTGCAAGGAATTAGTCCGTTTTTATAATCAGACAGGCTAAATCATTCTATTTTGAGGCTAAACTAAAACTCTCCCTTCCAACCAAAAAGCTATGGAACAACATTAAAAAACTTGGGGCTTGCAATAAAAATATTACTGAATGCTTATTAAATCCAGAAGACCTTAATAATTTTTTATTGACTATTGCTACTTCCGGTAACAATACTTTCCTCCCTTGCAGTCTAGCTATGCAACAATCTTTTTAGCTTGCAGCAGTAAATGAAATCGATGTTTATTAAATTAAATTAAAATTAAAAAATTTCCATAAAGTTTTTGAAACTTATACTGCCACATATAATCAGCCCTCTAACACATATTATCAATGCATGTTTCTTATCATCATCATTTTCTAACTTGTGGAAAGTTGGTATTGTCCTACCGGTAGCGAAAAAGTCAAATCCATCTGATCCCAACAATTTTAGACCTATAAGTATCTTACCGCTGCACAGTGGCTCAGAATAGGTTTTCATTGGCCAAAATTGTATAACTTTTGAACCGATTGAGATATTTGAGTAATTTGAGTAAACTGACAGATAATTCCTTGAATTTGTTGTGTTTAAAATCGTGTTAAAATCGATTGAGTACTTATTGAGAAATACAAGGTCAAAGTTTAACTTTTGAACTCTTAGTATGAATTATGCTTTTCCAATTTTTTTAATTTTTGTTTATTAAAAAATGCATATGTTGATAAATAAAATATTTTATTATTAATATGATTTTTTACATTGGGACATTTTTTGTTTTTATTTTTTTTTTTATTATTACGTATATACAGGGTGTCCCAGACTTAGAGTACTATAATGTGGGGTCTGATTCCTCGTGATGAGACGAGCAAAAAATCGTATAGGTGGGGGTAGTCGCAAATGCCCCCCTAGGGGGCTAGGAGGGAAAAACAAAAAATAGGTGTCGTAACGTTTTAATCCATAGCTAACATATCTCTGCAACGATTAAAAAAAAACATAACTTTTTGAAAAGAAAATTAAATTTGCTTTAAATTATTTTTGCAAAATTTTTCCATAAAGTCATAAACAAAAAATGTATAAGCACCTGAAGTCAAAAATAGGGTTTTTTCTTTAAAAATTCAACTTTTAAGGCAATTTTCTCAGAAAAAAACCAAATGTTTTATTATTTTTTATGACGCAGTTTTTTTCCTTGATCAATTCTCTAAAAATTTTCTAAAACCGTAACAAAAAATAATGTCTGCGTACTCTGAGTTGGAAAACATTATAACTCTACGATCGGTGAAAGAATGTGTCGATTCAGGCATGTGATGCACTTAATAATGAGAAATTGCTTTTTTTTCTTAATTCCGTTAAATCTAACTGTTTTACTAGTTATTGTAAGCAACAAAAAAACAAAGTCGCCTTGCTTGCATTAAGTACCCCAGTGGGAGGAAAAAGTGGTAGAATCGGAAAATCGATATTATACGAAAAATATTATCTCTGAGGTATAAACAATGTATGATGGATTTTTAGAGAATTGACCAAGGAAAAAAACTGCGTCATAAAAAATAATAAAACATTTGGTTTTTTTCTGAGAAAATCGCCTTGAAAGTTGAATTTTTAAAGAAAAAAACCTATTTTTTGACTTCAGGTGCTTATACATTTTTTGTTTATGACTTTATGGAAAAATTTTGCAAAAGTAACTTAAAGCAAATTTCATTTTCTTTTCAAAAAAGTATGGTTTTTTTTAATCGTTGCAGAGATATGTTAGCTATGGATTAAAACGTAACGACACCTAATTTTTTGTTTTTCCCTCCTAGCCCCCTAGGGGGGCATTTGCGACCACCCCACCCACACAATTTTTTGCTCGTCTCATCACGAGGAATCAGCCCCCACATTATAGTACTCTAAGTCTGGGACACCCTGTATATATCTTACTAAAACAAGAAAAACCATATTTTAATTATTATTTATTTGGTTGGAATATTGCTTGCAAATATTCCGTACTCAGTTCTAAATTATTTTAGTCCGTTGGTAGCTCTTTCGCTTCTTTATCTAAGTTCAGGTGTTCCACTTTCCATTGATGTCGCATGCTAGAGATGAGCGGATCTGACGTTGCCAATAATAAGGTGTGTTTCATATATATAACGCCACTTCGAAATTTTAAATATTTTTGTAATGGCTAGCTTAAACAAAACAGAATGTTTTGCGAATGTGGTCATCCATGTACAACAACAATAGTGATCAAGACCAAAGTCTATTCTAATAACGGTACATTGTTTATTGCTAAATATTACTTTTAATGCTGTTTCATATTTATAACGCCACTTGCAACTATTCCTTCTGCTGCGTTTGAAGTGTAGAGATTAATAAAATAGTGTAGTTAGTTTTCAAGACCTAAGCAATAGAAAAAAATTTAGACCGGAATACCTCGTGCAACCCAACATACTTGCGAAAAAATGGGAAAAATAAAAATTCTTAAAGAGAAGGCTATGTAATTCAGGAAATCGGGCGTAGAATTAATCGCAGCCATAGAGTGATTCAATATTTTTTTAACAAGCCTCAAAATTACGGCAAAACAAAATGTTCGGGCAAAAAAAAATCCTCTTACCGCTATCAGCGGAAAATAATCCGAGCTGCGAGCAACACTACACACAGTTTAAAAGAGTTGCGGAGTTTTGTTGCTGAAAAAGTTTCCCGAACACCGGTATGGAGAGTTCTACATCAGTGTAAACATATCCGTCGTGAACTTATGAAGTGTGTTTCTGCTCTAGCTAGCAAACATAAGAGAACCGGCTTGGAATTTGCAAGAAGGAACATAGGAACAAATTAACTACCAGTCAGCTTTTCAATAATGTTTTAAAATAGGGTCCCACGTTGAAGTTTAATTTGGACATGTCATTTTTTCCGATGAGAAAAAATGGAATCTTGATGGCCAGGATGGATTTTGACATTATTAATACGACATACGCCGCGAACCACTTTCGTTTTCAAAAAGAAGTTTTGGTGGAGAGAAAGTGATGGTGTGGAGTGGTTTTCTGAAATTGAAAGAAGAGCGCTGACTACACTCGTGTGCTGGAGAGCAGTTTGGCTCCACTTTTGAAAAAAAGCGGACAGACACAACTAGTTTTCCAGCAAGATAATACGGCAATCTACGTAAATCGAGATGGTTTCAGGCCAATAACATTGATTTATTGGAGTAGCCGGCGTACTCTTCAGATTGTAATCCCATAGAGAATTTATGGGCAGTACTTGTACGCCAGGTGTATAAAAATAACAGACAATTTGGCAACGTCAAAGAACGGAAATCAGTAATTTTTGAAGAATGGATTAAAATTGATTCAAATACATTAAACAAAATTATTGCAAGTATGCCAAATCGCATTTGCAATATTATTGGAGTCAATGGAACAGTAATTTAATATTTTATTTTTTTTTTATAAATTCAATAAAAATCGTTTTTATTAAAAACTAGCCGAATACCCGGCTTTACTCGGGAGTTGATATAATTAAATTTTGAATTCATTCGTCGATTTAAAAAAACTGACAAACTATTGAATGAAGGTTGTGTGCATTTTTCAAACCGGTAACTTCGGCGAAATAAGCAAAATGTAGATTCAACATCTTAAATTTATGAGAAAAATTTAGGAAAATCGTGATGTGTGTGACGTGATCGCTTGCAAATGTATATTTTCAACTTTTACCTTTTATTCGATAGATTGGGCATTTTTGAAAACATGAGAGCAAAACGAATATATGGCAATCATTTATGTAAATTTTCTCATACATAAATGCTCTCTTTTGACGTCGTGTCGTAATGTTACTGTAGCGTTTAATGTGGCAATGAAAATGAGTCAAAAAGCAAATTTTGAATTTAAATTATTTTTGCAACATAAATTTTTGCGCCATTTTTTAAGAAAACGTTAAATATTATGGACCTTTCTTGAACAAAAATTGAAAAAATATAAATGCCTAACTGCTATTATTTTTTTTATAAAGTACTTTTATTGACCTTTCAGACTAAATAGAATTGAGTTAAATGTATTCAAAAACAGCAGAGCAACTTGCATCGACAGTCAAAACTTTAAATTTCTGACCATTTTTTCTTGCAGCAGGTAACATTGATAAGTCCAAAAATTCATCTTACTAAGAATTTCTATTGTTTTGAAATGAATGATATGAGTGTTTAACGGTAAGAAATATGTACTAAATATTTACATACATTAAATAGAAAAATGCAAGTTGTAGCCTGTTCGTTAGAAATAAGCTTAACCAATGTTAGCTTAGGTCATGTTTGTAGATATTTTTATGATCAAGCATTCTGTCGTACGTTATTTTTATGTACCTTTAATTTTTACCACGTTTTTGGCAATTAGTTTTCTTAATTTTTTGCGAATAAGCCATTATTTTGTAAGTCTTTTTTTACTGGAAAACAATTAAATAAGCACTGGAAATCGAAATGTCAAAACAACGCCAACGTACGACCCAACGAACTTGCCCATGTGTTGATGCGAACTCAAATACAACAGAATTTGGCATCAGCTGTCATGATATGCGAAAATAAGAATGTTGAATATAAATACACATAAAGAAGAAAAGAAGATATATTACCCTTAGCGTTTTGCTACGCTTTACTGTATTTTGTAGTACAGCGCCCTCTGGTGTACTACACTCGAAACCTCTTATGAAAATCATACTTGTCGGATGAGTGGTTTGGAACTTTTTTGCAGTATTTGAGCAGTAGCGCCCTCCGGCTTGCGAACAAAAAAAAAAAAAAAAAAAATAGCACCAAAGCCCTTTCAATACTCGAAAATCCAATAAACAAAATTTTCATCCTAATCAGATGAGCAGGTTTGAAGTGTTTTACCGTTTCTTAAGAGATTTGTACTACAGCGCCTTCTGGTGTTCAAGGAAGCACATTAAAAAAATAAGAGTGTGCTTTAGACCACACGACTAAGGTAAAACTCTATATGTTTTATGCATAACTCCATATGCATATGTATGCATATGCATATGTATGCATATAGATGGAGTTAAAGGAGTTTTATAGAATGTATACATATATATATGTATAGAATGAACTTGTAAAGACATATACATATAAGGGGGCCACTGCCCTCTCCTGCCCTACCGTCACTACGCCCATGTATATATATATATGTTTATATGTGCATATATGTATAATATATACTTGTATATACATACACATATCAGGGGGGAAACTTCCCTCCTCTGCCCCACCCTCACTACTCCCATGTTTATGTATGAATATTTATATATGTATAATATATACATGTATATACATGTCAGGGGGGCGACTGCCCTTACATCGCTACGACCATGTATATATACATATAATGTATGCATATTATGTATGTATATATGCATGATACATGTATTCGGATAAACGGCTTAGGAGTTTTTCGACGTTTATCAAAATATTTGTACTACAGCGCCCTCTGGTGTTCAAGATGGAACCGAGTAGATAAGTCATAAAAACTCACCGTATCCGAAAACCTCTACACACAAATTTTCATGCAAATCGGATGAACGGCTTAGGAGTTTTTCGACTTTTTTTAAATATTTGTACTACAGCGTCCTCTGGTGTTCAAAATAGAACCGAGTAGATAAGTCATTAAAGCTTAACGTATCCGAAAACTTCTACATACAAATTTTCATGTAAATCGGATGAACGGTTTTTGACTTTTTCGACGTTTTTTTAAATATTTATACTACAGCGACCTCTGGTGTTCAAGATAGAACAGAGCTCATAAAAACTCATCATATCCAAAAACCTCTGTGTACCAACTTTCATGCAAATCGGATGAACGGTTTTGGACTTTTTCGACGTTTTTTAAAATATTTGTACTACAGCGCCCTCTGGTGTTCAAGATAGCACAAAAAAGTTAAGTCCAAAACACTCACCGTATCCGAAAACCTCTACATACCAATTTTCATGTAAATCGTATAAACGGCTTAGGAGTTTTTCGAGGTTTTTCAAAATATTTTTACTACAGCGCCCTCTGGTGTTCGAGATAGAACAGTATAGATAAGTCAAAAAAACTCACCGTATCCGAAAACTTCTACGTACAAATTTTCATGCAAATCGGATGAACGGTTTCGGAGATAAGCTGAAAAAACGAATGCCTCGAACCCGATCGCAGCGCCCCCTACCGGGTCCAACATTTTTTACTGGATAAAATGTAGCCTTTATGTTGACCGGGGATATAAGGAACCTGGATGTCAAATTTCATTCAAATCCATCCAGTGGTTTTCGCGTGATGCTTTAACAGACAGACAGACAGACAGACAAAAATTTTAAAAATGAAATTTTTGGACTGCGTCATTCAAAACGTCCATCGCAAAAAGAATTTCAAAAAAACTTTTAATGTACAGATTTTTTTTTTTACAATTTTATATATATATAGATATAGATTTTGAAATGGCGTTATAAATATGAGACAGCATCAAAAGTGATATTAGCAATAAACGATGTACCGTTATTAGAAAAGAGTTCACTTTTGCTCACTATTGTTGTTGTGCATAGATGACCAAATTCGCAAAACATTATCTATTGTTTAAACTGGCCGTTACAAAAATATTTCAAACTTCGCAGTGGCGTTATATTTATGAAACATACCTTATATTAAAAAGATCTTCATTAGTGAAATTGCGTAACATTTTTCTTGCGTTGTGTTCTCTGCAATATCTTTCATCTGTAGGCTAGCGCGAAAAAAACTTCGTTTCGGTTATGTTAGCTTGACAGTTTATTGAAGAAAAAGCCCCCAAACAGCCATCGAAAGCTGTATTTAAAGATTAAAATAATACGGTACTTATATATCATAACTAAAATTGCGGGAAGATCATACGATGAGAGAAAACATGTTGTTTCGGTTTCTATTTACTTTATGCTGTCAACGAGGAAGAGAGTAAGCAATGACCTGTTGTGCAAGAGCACTTACAGTCATGGAAAAAATTTAACGCCTACAGCTCGGCCATCCTGACCGCATAATCGACCCGATTACAGTCAGTGTCTTTTATATACATTTTAATTCTTAGAACATTCGAATCTTCAAGTTTAAAGCAATTAATTTTTTAGAACATGGATCATCAATATTTGAAAAATAAAAAGTTTCGTTCGCATAGAAAATATTACAAAATTAAATAATATATTGTTAAATAATTAATATCTTAAATTTCTCCTCAAGGTTTATATTCGAAAATATAAAATGAGATTTTTGTTTCCAAAAGTACATAAAATATCAGTTAACTTTTTTATAACTTATATTGAATCAACAGTTACAAATTTTCTTTTAAAATTTATATTCCAAAAATATAAAATAAGAATTTTGAATTAAAAAAAAACTAACACGTAAAATAAATCTTTCATTTGAAAATTAATTAATTAACATCCATCGACATTATTGGTATAGATGTAAACAAAATCATGTTTTGATTAATCAGTTTAATCAGCTTTAACTCTTTGTTTTAAATGATCGCTATTCAAAAGTAAAATTATCGTATTTGTGTAATTAGCTTAAGTTCTTTATTTAACATTATCGTCTTCATTTTCACCATGCCTTAAATCAATCTCTGGGACCACGTATAACTTCATATTATTAGGAGATGCAACACCTTTATATGGCAATCTTGTTAATTGTAAGCCGTCTATGTCTTCTATAGTATACCTATCATTCGACAGAACCTTTTTAACCTCATAGGGCCCACGAAACTTAGCTAATAGTTTTTTATTTGTACCTGGCGTGGTGTCAACATTCTTTATCATGACAAAGTCTCCTGGCTTATACTCTGTCGGACTTTTATGACGACTATCGTAATACTTTTTGTTTTTCATTTGTTCTTTTCCAATGTTCCCCTCAGCTTCTTCCCTAATCTCTTCAAGATTCATTCCTTCAGATCCTACGTTATTAACTAAATACTCTTTAACCCTGTCGCAAAATCTTCCTTTTTGATCCCTACCAAAAAGCAGAGTGCTAGGTGTAAAACCTGTACTTCGATTCACGCTGTTGTTAATAGCAAACTCAATCTTATCTAGATTCTTGTCCCAATTGCTAGTGGTTAACGCTTCACATTCTTTTGCTAACATAGGTGTTATTATGCGATTTAACCGTTCCACCTGACCATTAGATTGCGGTGAGTGGGTGGCCACCTTGACATGCTGAATATTGTTGTCGTGCAAGAAATCGGCAAACTCTTTCGAAGTGAAACAAGTCCCACGGTCAGAAACTATTCGGTTAGGTCTAGAAAAATTAGCAAAATATGTCTTTAAACATTCTATAGCTTCTTTACTTGAAGTGCTTTTGGTCGAATAAAGCTTGGCAAACTTGGTGAAACCATCCACCATCACCAGGACGTGTTTCTTGTTGGAACGAGAGATAGAAAATGGACCTAAATGGTCGATATGAAGGGTGTCGAACGGTAATTTTCCTTTTGGAATTGGATGGAGAATTCCCTCTGTTTTTCCTGATTCAGGGGAAAAAAATGCATTTAATACATCCTTTTATGACTGTTCTTATCTTTCCCTTCATATTTGGAAACCAATAGATTCCAGATAAGTGCTCAAAACATTTGTCAACGCCTAAATGACAAAGTGACTCATGATGAGTTCTGATTACCTGTTCCTCCATGTGAGATGCGACGTAAAAATTAATCTTATCTTTTGTTTTTCGATATATCAACCATATCATAGTGCGGACTTTCAAATTTACGAAGCTCGGAAGCAATGGAAATTATCTTAGGGTCATGTCTTTGGGCGGCTGCGAGTACGAATTCAAAGGATTCATCGTCAACCTGCAAAATATTAAAGAATCTACTTAACGAATCGACGTGCGACATTCGATCACTTTTCCTATGCTCAACTGAATAATCATATGATTGCAACTCCAACGCCCATCTCGATATACGTGGATTCAACGTTTTTTTGTTTAAGGTTAGGACAAGAGCTTGACAATCCGTCACTATCTTGAACGGAATACCTAGTAAGTATATTCGGAATCGCCTTAAAGCATAGACTACGGACAGCGTCTCAAGTTCATAGCTATGAAACTTGCTTTCGGCATCAGTAGCACGCTTCGAGAAATAAAATACCGGGTGGAATTTGGCATCGCTTTGTTTTTGAAGTAAGACCGCTCCAAATCCATGCGTGCTGGCATCACAATGTAATTGTGTAGAATTTTGTGGACTATAGATCGATATAACTGGTGCTGAAATCAGTTTGCTTTTTAACAAGTTAAAGACCGCTATTTCTCTAGAACCAAACATGAACGTAATGTCTTTCTTCAACAAATCATAAAGAGGTTTTGCTATATTCGCAAATTGATGTATAAATTTCCTAAAATAGGAACAAAGTCCCAAAAAACTATGTATGTCCTTTGTTGAAGTAGGTAAAGGAAAGTTTTAAATAGCTTTGAGATTCACATCATTCGGACTTACACCTGCTTCGGTTATTCTATAACCTAAATATGTAATCTCGCTTTGTAAAAAACGCATTTATCCAATCTGAGTTTTAAACCTTTAGCAACGACTATATCCACGACTTCTTTAAGAATATTTACATGTTCTTCAATAGTTTCTGTCGCGATGAGGATATCATCCAAATAAGTCAAAATTTTTGACTGCAATATCAATTTACCAAACAAATGCTTCATGTAACGCTCGAAAACAGAGGGGGCGTTTTTAAGCCCAAACGGCATTTTGGTAAATTCATACTGACCAATCGGGGTGGTAAATGACGTATACTTGATTGATTCCTCCTCAAGCGGAACATGGTAAAAACCATTTTTTTAAATCTAATGTTGTGTAGAATTTCTTATTCTTAAGTCGATCAATATTGTCCTCAATCAAAGGCAGGGGATAGTTATCACGAAGTGTGATTTTGTTGAGTTCTCTAAAATCTATTCAAAGTCTAAACTCCTTATTTTTCTTTTCAACAAGAACGATTGGTGACGCATATTGTGAGCTAGACTCTCGTATTGTACCATTACTTAGTAAATCGTTAATAATTTTCTCTAATTCGATTTTATGGGAATAAGGTAACCTTCGCGGCGGACAATGAAACAACGGCGCATCTTTGGACAAAACTATTTTCATTTTAAATTGGTTCTCCTCAGGCAGAACTCTATGTATATCTGCACAAAATGCTGGCCTGACTACTTCTTTCACCCTTTTTTGAATATTATACGGTATATCTGGATTAACTTTTATATCTAACACTACTTTTCCATCACTCACATCAATATTTAAAATTTGTTCAACAAAATTAACTTCATCTCTAAACGTACTTACATGCGGACGATAACACTGATTTGAAGACGATAATGACAAATCATTTATGCAAACATGGGTTTCTAGACAACTATTTGACGACAATGATACAATTAAAGAACGATTACACTTGACGTTGCTTGACGACTCTGGCAATGACTCATTTTGTTGATGTTCAGCTTTCTTATCTGCTCTCTGCAACACCATACCAATTTTGTCGATGAAATTTCTCCCAAGAACAATAGGATAACTCATTGAATGATTTTTAACTACAAGCAAACATAAATTAGTTTCTAAATTATCAAAAAATATAAACGAATTAACACATCCCAACACTTGAAGGGGGCTGTTGTTTACTCCACAATATGAACGACTGTTTTTATCCAATGGTGAAATCATCAACTGCGGCAAGAACTTCTCCTGAATGAAGCTTATCGGAGTCCCAGAGTCCAAAAGTGTCATAAGCGTGCACGAACATTCAAAATCACTACCGGTGAATCGATAAAAAATCTCCTTCTCAAAGTCATTAGAATCCAAGCTACAGTGTTGTTTGAGGTGATTGCTTTGATTAGTGGAAAAGTTGTTGCTAATCTCTGTACAAACGTTTTGTACATCTTCAGTGTTGCTGTTGTTGATGTTGTTGGCCTTGAGAGTCAAAACTGGTTTGTGGCTTGGACAATTTCTTGCAATGTGTCCACGATAACCACACTTAAAACATGTGAACTCTTTCTTCGCACACAAAACATTAGCAGGTGCATAATTGGCGTGTTCTTTTCCCTTGAATGGAACATTCTTATGCCTGTTTTGACTACTGTGCGGCTGAGATATGCTGGGCTTAGCTGACCAATTGTCTCGGCTGTTGTTTTTGAACTTTTCGTACTTTCTAAGCGCGTTCTTAAGCTGTTCCATATTGTTAGCGTTGTACAATATGCTTTTGTTGACTTCGGTATCAGATATGCCCCTGATGATAAATTGCATCAAATCTTCTTCTTCAATAGGGTTATGTGATGCTATTTCTTGCATGGACAATACATATTGCTGTATGGTTTCGTCACGTCGTCTCTTTCTTGCATTAAGCTCACTGAAAATATCTGCTTTAGTAACAACACGCTTAAACTCACCAACAAGTGCATCTCTCAGCTCAATCCAGTTTTGCGTTTTCAAAGACCTCACGAACAACCTTGCAGTGCCACCAAGGAGCCTCTTTCCAAAAATGAACATGGTTCGATCATCCAAATGAAGAGTTTCAGCATACTCCTCAAACTGTTCTACCCAACGATCTATGGGAAAGTTGTCATCTCCACTGAATGGACATAATAAGTCTTCCATGTCTTTGAAGTTATGCGAAACATGTAGCCTTGGGCTGGTATTTTCTTGAGCGTCTTCCATCTGCAGCTCCTTCATTTTCCGCTTTAACAAAATAATCTCCTCCCTCTTTTTGCATGCTTCTCGAAGGTTGTTAAGCTCCTCATCGATGTCGTTGCTCTGAACAATAGCTGGTTGTTCCTCCTGCTCTTTCTCAGAGTCGTGGTCATCGGTTGATTCTGAGCCATCTTGCTTAACTTCGAGCATGCAATTTCGCACAAGTCTTTGAAGATCCTCCACCGGAAAGCTTCTAACTGCTTCCACCACTCGTAGTTTTAACACCGCTTTAGTGCCATCAGTTTTCAAGTTAAGAGAACGTAAAACGTTTTTGAGAATAGCAACAGTTGCTTGGCTTAGAAACTGGCTAAAATCTTCCGACATTTTTTCGAACGATTTTTAACACTCTACAAACTACAATAAAATTTTTTGTTAAAAATGCACGCGGAAATTCAGACTAGATCCAACTTCTGAATTTTGTAGGCTAGCGCGAAAAAAACTTCGTTTCGGTTATGTTAGCTTGACAGTTTATTGAAGAAAAAGCCCCCAAACAGCCATCGAAAGCTGTATTTAAAGATTAAAATAATACGGTACTTATATATCATAACTAAAATTGCGGGAAGATCATACGATGAGAGAAAACAAGTTGTTTCGGTTTCTTTTTACTTTATGCTGTCAACGAGGAAGAGAGTAAGCAATGACCATGTAATTTCATGCAATTTCATGTAAATCGTATAAACGGCTTAGGAGTTTTTCGAGGTTTTTCAAAATATTTTTACTACAGCGCCCTCTGGTGTTCGAGATAGAACAGTATAGATAAGTCAAAAAAATTCACCGTATCCGAAAACTTCTACGTACAAATTTTCATGCAAATCGGATGAACGGTTTCGGAGATAAGCTGAAAAAACGAATGCCTCGAACCCGATCGCAGCGCCCCCTACCGGGTCCAACATTTTTTACTGGATAAAATGTAGCCTATATGTTGACCGGGGATATAAGGAACCTGGATGTCAAATTTCATTCAAATCCATCCAGTGGTTTTCGCGTGATGCTTTAACAGACAGACAGACAAAAATTTTAAAAATGAAATTTTTGGACTGCGTCATTCAAAACGTCCATCGCAAAAAGAATTTCAAAAAAACTTTTAATGTACAGATTTTTTTTTTTTACAATTTTATATATATATAGATATAGATTTTGAAATGGCGTTATAAATATGAGACAGCATCAAAAGTGATATTAAGCAATAAACGATGTACCGTTATTAGAAAAGAGTTCACTTTTGCTCACTATTGTTGTTGTGCATAGATGACCAAATTCGCAAAACATTATCTATTGTTTAAACTGGCCGTTACAAAAATATTTCAAACTTCGCAGTGGCGTTATATTTATGAAACATACCTTATATTAAAAAGATCTTCATTAGTGAAATTGCGTAACATTTTTCTTGCGTTGTGTTCTCTGCAATATCTTTCATCTGTAGGCTAGCGCGAAAAAAACTTCGTTTCGGTTATGTTAGCTTGACAGTTTATTGAAGAAAAAGCCCCCAAACAGCCATCGAAAGCTGTATTTAAAGATTAAAATAATACGGTACTTATATATCATAACTAAAATTGCGGGAAGATCATACGATGAGAGAAAACATGTTGTTTCGGTTTCTATTTACTTTATGCTGTCAACGAGGAAGAGAGTAAGCAATGACCTGTTGTGCAAGAGCACTTACAGTCATGGAAAAAATTTAACGCCTACAGCTCGACCATCCTGACCGCATAATCGACCCGATTACAGTCAGTGTCTTTTATATACATTTTAATTCTTAGAACATTCGAATCTTCAAGTTTAAAGCAATTAATTTTTTAGAACATGGATCATCAATATTTGAAAAATAAAAAGTTTCGTTCGCATAGAAAATATTACAAAATTAAATAATATATTGTTAAATAATTAATATCTTAAATTTCTCTTCAAGGTTTATATTCGAAAATATAAAATGAGATTTTTGTTTCCAAAAGTACATAAAATATCAGTTAACTTTTTTATAACTTATATTGAATCAACAGTTACAAATTTTCTTTTAAAATTTATATTCCAAAAATATAAAATAAGAATTTTGAATTAAAAAAAAACTAACACGTAAAATAAATCTTTCATTTGAAAATTAATTAATTAACATCCATCGACATTATTGGTATAGATGTAAACAAAATCATGTTTTGATTAATCAGTTTAATCAGCTTTAACTCTTTGTTTTAAATGATCGCTATTCAAAAGTAAAATTATCGTATTTGTGTAATTAGCTTAAGTTCTTTATTTAACATTATCGTCTTCATTTTCACCATGCCTTAAATCAATCTCTGGGACCACGTATAACTTCATATTATTAGGAGATGCAACACCTTTATATGGCAATCTTGTTAATTGTAAGCCGTCTATGTCTTCTATAGTATACCTATCATTCGACAGAACCTTTTTAACCTCATAGGGCCCACGAAACTTAGCTAATAGTTTTTTATTTGTACCTGGCGTGGTGTCAACATTCTTTATCATGACAAAGTCTCCTGGCTTATACTCTGTCGGACTTTTATGACGACTATCGTAATACTTTTTGTTTTTCATTTGTTCTTTTCCAATGTTCCCCTCAGCTTCTTCCCTAATCTCTTCAAGATTCATTCCTTCAGATCCTACGTTATTAACTAAATACTCTTTAACCCTGTCGCAAAATCTTCCTTTTTGATCCCTACCAAAAAGCAGAGTGCTAGGTGTAAAACCTGTACTTCGATTCACGCTGTTGTTAATAGCAAACTCAATCTTATCTAGATTCTTGTCCCAATTGCTAGTGGTTAACGCTTCACATTCTTTTGCTAACATAGGTGTTATTATGCGATTTAACCGTTCCACCTGACCATTAGATTGCGGTGAGTGGGTGGCCACCTTGACATGCTGAATATTGTTGTCGTGCAAGAAATCGGCAAACTCTTTCGAAGTGAAACAAGTCCCACGGTCAGAAACTATTCGGTTAGGTCTAGAAAAATTAGCAAAATATGTCTTTAAACATTCTATAGCTTCTTTACTTGAAGGGCTTTTGGTCGAATAAAGCTTGGCAAACTTGGTGAAACCATCCACCATCACCAGGACGTGTTTCTTGTTGGAACGAGAGATAGAAAATGGACCTAAATGGTCGATATGAAGGGTGTCGAACGGTAATTTTCCTTTTGGAATTGGATGGAGAATTCCCTCTGTTTTTCCTGATTCAGGGGAAAAAAATGCATTTAATACATCCTTTTATGACTGTTCTTATCTTTCCCTTCATATTTGGAAACCAATAGATTCCAGATAAGTGCTCAAAACATTTGTCAACGCCTAAATGACAAAGTGACTCATGATGAGTTCTGATTACCTGTTCCTCCATGTGAGATGCGACGTAAAAATTAATCTTATCTTTTGTTTTTCGATATATCAACCATATCATAGTGCGGACTTTCAAATTTACGAAGCTCGGAAGCAATGGAAATTATCTTAGGGTCATGTCTTTGGGCGGCTGCGAGTACGAATTCAAAGGATTCATCGTCAACCTGCAAAATATTAAAGAATCTACTTAACGAATCGACGTGCGACATTCGATCACTTTTCCTATGCTCAACTGAATAATCATATGATTGCAACTCCAACGCCCATCTCGATATACGTGGATTCAACGTTTTTTTGTTTAAGGTTAGGACAAGAGCTTGACAATCCGTCACTATCTTGAACGGAATACCTAGTAAGTATATTCGGAATCGCCTTAAAGCATAGACTACGGACAGCGTCTCAAGTTCATAGCTATGAAACTTGCTTTCGGCATCAGTAGCACGCTTCGAGAAATAAAATACCGGGTGGAATTTGGCATCGCTTTGTTTTTGAAGTAAGACCGCTCCAAATCCATGCGTGCTGGCATCACAATGTAATTGTGTAGAATTTTGTGGACTATAGATCGATATAACTGGTGCTGAAATCAGTTTGCTTTTTAACAAGTTAAAGACCGCTATTTCTCTAGAACCAAACATGAACGTAATGTCTTTCTTCAACAAATCATAAAGAGGTTTTGCTATATTCGCAAATTGATGTATAAATTTCCTAAAATAGGAACAAAGTCCCAAAAAACTATGTATGTCCTTTGTTGAAGTAGGTAAAGGAAAGTTTTAAATAGCTTTGAGATTCACATCATTCGGACTTACACCTGCTTCGGTTATTCTATAACCTAAATATGTAATCTCGCTTTGTAAAAAACGCATTTATCCAATCTGAGTTTTAAACCTTTAGCAACGACTATATCCACGACTTCTTTAAGAATATTTACATGTTCTTCAATAGTTTCTGTCGCGATGAGGATATCATCCAAATAAGTCAAAATTTTTGACTGCAATATCAATTTACCAAACAAATGCTTCATGTAACGCTCGAAAACAGAGGGGGCGTTTTTAAGCCCAAACGGCATTTTGGTAAATTCATACTGACCAATCGGGGTGGTAAATGACGTATACTTGATTGATTCCTCCTCAAGCGGAACATGGTAAAAACCATTTTTTTAAATCTAATGTTGTGTAGAATTTCTTATTCTTAAGTCGATCAATATTGTCCTCAATCAAAGGCAGGGGATAGTTATCACGAAGTGTAATTTTGTTGAGTTCTCTAAAATCTATTCAAAGTCTAAACTCCTTATTTTTCTTTTCAACAAGAACGATTGGTGACGCATATTGTGAGCTAGACTCTCGTATTGTACCATTACTTAGTAAATCGTTAATAATTTTCTCTAATTCGATTTTATGGGAATAAGGTAACCTTCGCGGCGGACAATGAAACAACGGCGCATCTTTGGACAAAACTATTTTCATTTTAAATTGGTTCTCCTCAGGCAGAACTCTATGTATATCTGCACAAAATGCTGGCCTGACTACTTCTTTCACCCTTTTTTGAATATTATACGGTATATCTGGATTAACTTTTATATCTAACACTACTTTTCCATCACTCACATCAATATTTAAAATTTGTTCAACAAAATTAACTTCATCTCTAAACGTACTTACATGCGGACGATAACACTGATTTGAAGACGATAATGACAAATCATTTATGCAAACATGGGTTTCTAGACAACTATTTGACGACAATGATACAATTAAAGAACGATTACACTTGACGTTGCTTGACGACTCTGGCAATGACTCATTTTGTTGATGTTCAGCTTTCTTATCTGCTCTCTGCAACACCATACCAATTTTGTCGATGAAATTTCTCCCAAGAACAATAGGATAACTCATTGAATGATTTTTAACTACAAGCAAACATAAATTAGTTTCTAAATTATCAAAAAATATAAACGAATTAACACATCCCAACACTTGAAGGGGGCTGTTGTTTACTCCACAATATGAACGACTGTTTTTATCCAATGGTGAAATCATCAACTGCGGCAAGAACTTCTCCTGAATGAAGCTTATCGGACTCCCAGAGTCCAAAAGTGTCATAAGCGTGCACGAACATTCAAAATCACTACCGGTGAATCGATAAAAAATCTCCTTCTCAAAGTCATTAGAATCCAAGCTACAGTGTTGTTTGAGGTGATTGCTTTGATTAGTGGAAAAGTTGTTGCTAATCTCTGTACAAACGTTTTGTACATCTTCAGTGTTGCTGTTGTTGATGTTGTTGGCCTTGAGAGTCAAAACTGGTTTGTGGCTTGGACAATTTCTTGCAATGTGTCCACGATAACCACACTTAAAACATGTGAACTCTTTCTTCGCACACAAAACATTAGCAGGTGCATAATTGGCGTGTTCTTTTCCCTTGAATGGAACATTCTTATGCCTGTTTTGACTACTGTGCGGCTGAGATATGCTGGGCTTAGCTGACCAATTGTCTCGGCTGTTGTTTTTGAACTTTTCGTACTTTCTAAGCGCGTTCTTAAGCTGTTCCATATTGTTAGCGTTGTACAATATGCTTTTGTTGACTTCGGTATCAGATATGCCCCTGATGATAAATTGCATCAAATCTTCTTCTTCAATAGGGTTATGTGATGCTATTTCTTGCATGGACAATACATATTGCTGTATGGTTTCGTCACGTCGTCTCTTTCTTGCATTAAGCTCACTGAAAATATCTGCTTTAGTAACAACACGCTTAAACTCACCAACAAGTGCATCTCTCAGCTCAATCCAGTTTTGCGTTTTCAAAGACCTCACGAACAACCTTGCAGTGCCACCAAGGAGCCTCTTTCCAAAAATGAACATGGTTCGATCATCCAAATGAAGAGTTTCAGCATACTCCTCAAACTGTTCTACCCAACGATCTATGGGAAAGTTGTCATCTCCACTGAATGGACATAATAAGTCTTCCATGTCTTTGAAGTTATGCGAAACATGTAGCCTTGGGCTGGTATTTTCTTGAGCGTCTTCCATCTGCAGCTCCTTCATTTTCCGCTTTAACAAAATAATCTCCTCCCTCTTTTTGCATGCTTCTCGAAGGTTGTTAAGCTCCTCATCGATGTCGTTGCTCTGAACAATAGCTGGTTGTTCCTCCTGCTCTTTCTCAGAGTCGTGGTCATCGGTTGATTCTGAGCCATCTTGCTTAACTTCGAGCATGCAATTTCGCACAAGTCTTTGAAGATCCTCCACCGGAAAGCTTCTAACTGCTTCCACCACTCGTAGTTTTAACACCGCTTTAGTGCCATCAGTTTTCAAGTTAAGAGAACGTAAAACGTTTTTGAGAATAGCAACAGTTGCTTGGCTTAGAAACTGGCTAAAATCTTCCGACATTTTTTCGAACGATTTTTAACACTCTACAAACTACAATAAAATTTTTTGTTAAAAATGCACGCGGAAATTCAGACTAGATCCAACTTCTGAATTTTGTAGGCTAGCGCGAAAAAAACTTCGTTTCGGTTATGTTAGCTTGACAGTTTATTGAAGAAAAAGCCCCCAAACAGCCATCGAAAGCTGTATTTAAAGATTAAAATAATACGGTACTTATATATCATAACTAAAATTGCGGGAAGATCATACGATGAGAGAAAACAAGTTGTTTCGGTTTCTTTTTACTTTATGCTGTCAACGAGGAAGAGAGTAAGCAATGACCATGTAATTTCATGCAATTTCATGTAAATCGTATAAACGGCTTAGGAGTTTTTCGAGGTTTTTCAAAATATTTTTACTACAGCGCCCTCTGGTGTTCGAGATAGAACAGTATAGATAAGTCAAAAAAATTCACCGTATCCGAAAACTTCTACGTACAAATTTTCATGCAAATCGGATGAACGGTTTCGGAGATAAGCTGAAAAAACGAATGCCTCGAACCCGATCGCAGCGCCCCCTACCGGGTCCAACATTTTTTACTGGATAAAATGTAGCCTATATGTTGACCGGGGATATAAGGAACCTGGATGTCAAATTTCATTCAAATCCATCCAGTGGTTTTCGCGTGATGCTTTAACAGACAGACAGACAGACAGACAAAAATTTTAAAAATGAAATTTTTGGACTGCGTCATTCAAAACGTCCATCGCAAAAAGAATTTCAAAAAAACTTTTAATGTACAGATTTTTTTTTTTTACAATTTTATATATATATAGATATAGATTTTGAAATGGCGTTATAAATATGAGACAGCATCAAAAGTGATATTAAGCAATAAACGATGTACCGTTATTAGAAAAGAGTTCACTTTTGCTCACTATTGTTGTTGTGCATAGATGACCAAATTCGCAAAACATTATCTATTGTTTAAACTGGCCGTTACAAAAATATTTCAAACTTCGCAGTGGCGTTATATTTATGAAACATACCTTATATTAAAAAGATCTTCATTAGTGAAATTGCGTAACATTTTTCTTGCGTTGTGTTCTCTGCAATATCTTTCATCTGTAGGCTAGCGCGAAAAAAACTTCGTTTCGGTTATGTTAGCTTGACAGTTTATTGAAGAAAAAGCCCCCAAACAGCCATCGAAAGCTGTATTTAAAGATTAAAATAATACGGTACTTATATATCATAACTAAAATTGCGGGAAGATCATACGATGAGAGAAAACATGTTGTTTCGGTTTCTATTTACTTTATGCTGTCAACGAGGAAGAGAGTAAGCAATGACCTGTTGTGCAAGAGCACTTACAGTCATGGAAAAAATTTAACGCCTACAGCTCGGCCATCCTGACCGCATAATCGACCCGATTACAGTCAGTGTCTTTTATATACATTTTAATTCTTAGAACATTCGAATCTTTAAGTTTAAAGCAATTAATTTTTTAGAACATGGATCATCAATATTTGAAAAATAAAAAGTTTCGTTCGCATAGAAAATATTACAAAATTAAATAATATATTGTTAAATAATTAATATCTTAAATTTCTCTTCAAGGTTTATATTCGAAAATATAAAATGAGATTTTTGTTTCCAAAAGTACATAAAATATCAGTTAACTTTTTTATAACTTATATTGAATCAACAGTTACAAATTTTCTTTTAAAATTTATATTCCAAAAATATAAAATAAGAATTTTGAATTAAAAAAAAACTAACACGTAAAATAAATCTTTCATTTGAAAATTAATTAATTAACATCCATCGACATTATTGGTATAGATGTAAACAAAATCATGTTTTGATTAATCAGTTTAATCAGCTTTAACTCTTTGTTTTAAATGATCGCTATTCAAAAGTAAAATTATCGTATTTGTGTAATTAGCTTAAGTTCTTTATTTAACATTATCGTCTTCATTTTCACCATGCCTTAAATCAATCTCTGGGACCACGTATAACTTCATATTATTAGGAGATGCAACACCTTTATATGGCAATCTTGTTAATTGTAAGCCGTCTATGTCTTCTATAGTATACCTATCATTCGACAGAACCTTTTTAACCTCATAGGGCCCACGAAACTTAGCTAATAGTTTTTTATTTGTACCTGGCGTGGTGTCAACATTCTTTATCATGACAAAGTCTCCTGGCTTATACTCTGTCGGACTTTTATGACGACTATCGTAATACTTTTTGTTTTTCATTTGTTCTTTTCCAATGTTCCCCTCAGCTTCTTCCCTAATCTCTTCAAGATTCATTCCTTCAGATCCTACGTTATTAACTAAATACTCTTTAACCCTGTCGCAAAATCTTCCTTTTTGATCCCTACCAAAAAGCAGAGTGCTAGGTGTAAAACCTGTACTTCGATTCACTCTGTTGTTAATAGCAAACTCAATCTTATCTAGATTCTTGTCCCAATTGCTAGTGGTTAACGCTTCACATTCTTTTGCTAACATAGGTGTTATTATGCGATTTAACCGTTCCACCTGACCATTAGATTGCGGTGAGTGGGTGGCCACCTTGACATGCTGAATATTGTTGTCGTGCAAGAAATCGGCAAACTCTTTCGAAGTGAAACAAGTCCCACGGTCAGAAACTATTCGGTTAGGTCTAGAAAAATTAGCAAAATATGTCTTTAAACATTCTATAGCTTCTTTACTTGAAGGGCTTTTGGTCGAATAAAGCTTGGCAAACTTGGTGAAACCATCCACCATCACTAGGACGTGTTTCTTGTTGGAACGAGAGATAGAAAATGGACCTAAATGGTCGATATGAAGGGTGTCGAACGGTAATTTTCCTTTTGGAATTGGATGGAGAATTCCCTCTGTTTTTCCTGATTCAGGGGAAAAATAAATGCATTTAAGACATCCTTTTATGACTGTTCTTATCTTTCCCTTCATATTTGGAAACCAATAGATTCCAGATAAGTGCTCAAAACATTTGTCAACGCCTAAATCACAAAGTGACTCATGATGAGTTCTGATTACCTGTTCCTCCATGTGAGATGCGACGTAAAAATTAATCTTATCTTTTGTTTTTCGATATATCAACCCGTCAACCATATCATAGTGCGGACTTTCAGATTTACGAAGCTCGGAAGCAATGGAAATTATCTTAGGGTCATGTCTTTGGGCGGCTGCGAGTACGAATTCAAAGGATTCATCGTCAACCTGCAAAATATTAAAGAATCTACTTAACGAATCGACGTGCGACATTCGATCACTTTTCCTATGCTCAACTGAATAATCATATGATTGCAACTCCAACGCCCATCTCGATATACGTGGATTCAACGTTTTTTTGTTTAAGGTTAGGACAAGAGCTTGACAATCCGTCACTATCTTGAACGGAATACCTAGTAAGTATATTCGGAATCGCCTTAAAGCATAGACTACGGACAGCGTCTCAAGTTCATAGCTATGAAACTTGCTTTCGGCATCAGTAGCACGCTTCGAGAAATAAAATACCGGGTGGAATTTGGCATCGCTTTGTTTTTGAAGTAAGACCGCTCCAAATCCATGCGTGCTGGCATCACAATGTAATTGTGTAGAATTTTGTGGACTATAGATCGATATAACTGGTGCTGAAATCAGTTTGCTTTTTAACAAGTTAAAGACCGCTATTTCTCTAGAACCAAACATGAACGTAATGTCTTTCTTCAACAAATCATAAAGAGGTTTTGCTATATTCGCAAATTGATGTATAAATTTCCTAAAATAGGAACAAAGTCCCAAAAAACTATGTATGTCCTTTGTTGAAGTAGGTAAAGGAAAGTTTTGAATAGCTTTGAGATTCACATCATTCGGACTTACACCTGCTTCGGTTATTCTATAACCTAAATATGTAATCTCGCTTTGTAAAAAAACGCATTTATCCAATCTGAGTTTTAAACCTTTAGCAACGACTATATCCACGACTTCTTTAAGAATATTTACATGTTCTTCAATAGTTTCTGTCGCGATGAGGATATCATCCAAATAAGTCAAAATTTTTGACTGCAATATCAATTTACCAAACAAATGCTTCATGTAACGCTCGAAAACAGAGGGGGCGTTTTTAAGCCCAAACGGCATTTTGGTAAATTCATACTGACCAATCGGGGTGGTAAATGACGTATACTTGATTGATTCCTCCTCAAGCGGAACATGGTAAAAACCATTTTTTTAAATCTAATGTTGTGTAGAATTTCTTATTCTTAAGTCGATCAATATTGTCCTCAATCAAAGGCAGGGGATAGTTATCACGAAGTGTAATTTTGTTGAGTTCTCTAAAATCTATTCAAAGTCTAAACTCCTTATTTTTCTTTTCAACAAGAACGATTGGTGACGCATATTGTGAGCTAGACTCTCGTATTGTACCATTACTTAGTAAATCGTTAATAATTTTCTCTAATTCGATTTTATGGGAATAAGGTAACCTTCGCGGCGGACAATGAAACAACGGCGCATCTTTGGACAAAACTATTTTCATTTTAAATTGGTTCTCCTCAGGCAGAACTCTATGTATATCTGCACAAAATGCTGGCCTGACTACTTCTTTCACCCTTTTTTGAATATTATACGGTATATCTGGATTAACTTTTATATCTAACACTACTTTTCCATCACTCACATCAATATTTAAAATTTGTTCAACAAAATTAACTTCATCTCTAAACGTACTTACATGCGGACGATAACACTGATTTGAAGACGATAATGACAAATCATTTATGCAAACATGGGTTTCTAGACAACTATTTGACGACAATGATACAATTAAAGAACGATTACACTTGACGTTGCTTGACGACTCTGGCAATGACTCATTTTGTTGATGTTCAGCTTTCTTATCTGCTCTCTGCAACACCATACCAATTTTGTCGATGAAATTTCTCCCAAGAACAATAGGATAACTCATTGAATGATTTTTAACTACAAGCAAACATAAATTAGTTTCTAAATTATCAAAAAATATAAACGAATTAACACATCCCAACACTTGAAGGGGGCTGTTGTTTACTCCACAATATGAACGACTGTTTTTATCCAATGGTGAAATCATCAACTGCGGCAAGAACTTCTCCTGAATGAAGCTTATCGGACTCCCAGAGTCCAAAAGTGTCATAAGCGTGCACGAACATTCAAAATCACTACCGGTGAATCGATAAAAAATCTCCTTCTCAAAGTCATTAGAATCCAAGCTACAGTGTTGTTTGAGGTGATTGCTTTGATTAGTGGAAAAGTTGTTGCTAATCTCTGTACAAACGTTTTGTACATCTTCAGTGTTGCTGTTGTTGATGTTGTTGGCCTTGAGAGTCAAAACTGGTTTGTGGCTTGGACAATTTCTTGCAATGTGTCCACGATAACCACACTTAAAACATGTGAACTCTTTCTTCGCACACAAAACATTAGCAGGTGCATAATTGGCGTGTTCTTTTCCCTTGAATGGAACATTCTTATGCCTGTTTTGACTACTGTGCGGCTGAGATATGCTGGGCTTAGCTGACCAATTGTCTCGGCTGTTGTTTTTGAACTTTTCGTACTTTCTAAGCGCGTTCTTAAGCTGTTCCATATTGTTAGCGTTGTACAATATGCTTTTGTTGACTTCGGTATCAGATATGCCCCTGATGATAAATTGCATCAAATCTTCTTCTTCAATAGGGTTATGTGATGCTATTTCTTGCATGGACAATACATATTGCTGTATGGTTTCGTCACGTCGTCTCTTTCTTGCATTAAGCTCACTGAAAATATCTGCTTTAGTAACAACACGCTTAAACTCACCAACAAGTGCATCTCTCAGCTCAATCCAGTTTTGCGTTTTCAAAGACCTCACGAACAACCTTGCAGTGCCACCAAGGAGCCTCTTTCCAAAAATGAACATGGTTCGATCATCCAAATGAAGAGTTTCAGCATACTCCTCAAACTGTTCTACCCAACGATCTATGGGAAAGTTGTCATCTCCACTGAATGGACATAATAAGTCTTCCATGTCTTTGAAGTTATGCGAAACATGTAGCCTTGGGCTGGTATTTTCTTGAGCGTCTTCCATCTGCAGCTCCTTCATTTTCCGCTTTAACAAAATAATCTCCTCCCTCTTTTTGCATGCTTCTCGAAGGTTGTTAAGCTCCTCATCGATGTCGTTGCTCTGAACAATAGCTGGTTGTTCCTCCTGCTCTTTCTCAGAGTCGTGGTCATCGGTTGATTCTGAGCCATCTTGCTTAACTTCGAGCATGCAATTTCGCACAAGTCTTTGAAGATCCTCCACCGGAAAGCTTCTAACTGCTTCCACCACTCGTAGTTTTAACACCGCTTTAGTGCCATCAGTTTTCAAGTTAAGAGAACGTAAAACGTTTTTGAGAATAGCAACAGTTGCTTGGCTTAGAAACTGGCTAAAATCTTCCGACATTTTTTCGAACGATTTTTAACACTCTACAAACTACAATAAAATTTTTTGTTAAAAACGCACGCGGGAATTCAGACTAGATCCCACT
The DNA here is from genome assembly GCA_914767935.1 of Coremacera marginata. NCBI lineage: Eukaryota > Metazoa > Arthropoda > Insecta > Diptera > Sciomyzidae > Coremacera > Coremacera marginata. The sequence continues at coordinate 104,882,206 of OU612046.1, forward strand.
TCTGAATTTTGTAGGCTAGCGCGAAAAAAACTTCGTTTCGGTTATGTTAGCTTGACAGTTTATTGAAGAAAAAGCCCCCAAACAGCCATCGAAAGCTGTATTTAAAGATTAAAATAATACGGTACTTATATATCATAACTAAAATTGCGGGAAGATCATACGATGAGAGAAAACAAGTTGTTTCGGTTTCTTTTTACTTTATGCTGTCAACGAGGAAGAGAGTAAGCAATGACCATGTAATTTCATGCAATTTCATGTAAATCGTATAAACGGCTTAGGAGTTTTTCGAGGTTTTTCAAAATATTTTTACTACAGCGCCCTCTGGTGTTCGAGATAGAACAGTATAGATAAGTCAAAAAAACTCACCGTATCCGAAAACTTCTACGTACAAATTTTCATGCAAATCGGATGAACGGTTTCGGAGATAAGCTGAAAAAACGAATGCCTCGAACCCGATCGCAGCGCCCCCTACCGGGTCCAACATTTTTTACTGGATAAAATGTAGCCTATATGTTGACCGGGGATATAAGGAACCTGGATGTCAAATTTCATTCAAATCCATCCAGTGGTTTTCGCGTGATGCTTTAACAGACAGACAGACAAAAATTTTAAAAATGAAATTTTTGGACTGCGTCATTCAAAACGTCCATCGCAAAAAGAATTTCAAAAAAACTTTTAATGTACAGATTTTTTTTTTTTACAATTTTATATATATATAGATATAGATTTTGAAATGGCGTTATAAATATGAGACAGCATCAAAAGTGATATTAAGCAATAAACGATGTACCGTTATTAGAAAAGAGTTCACTTTTGCTCACTATTGTTGTTGTGCATAGATGACCAAATTCGCAAAACATTATCTATTGTTTAAACTGGCCGTTACAAAAATATTTCAAACTTCGCAGTGGCGTTATATTTATGAAACATACCTTATATTAAAAAGATCTTCATTAGTGAAATTGCGTAACATTTTTCTTGCGTTGTGTTCTCTGCAATATCTTTCATCTGTAGGCTAAAAAAAAGCCCCCAAACAGCCATCGAAAGCTGTATTTAAAGATTAAAATAATACGGTACTTATATATCATAACTAAAATTGCGGGAAGATCATACGATGAGAGAAAACATGTTGTTTCGGTTTCTATTTACTTTATGCTGTCAACGAGGAAGAGAGTAAGCAATGACCTGTTGTGCAAGAGCACTTACAGTAATGGAAAAAATTTAACGCCTACAGCTCGGCCATCCTGACCGCATAATCGACCCGATTACAGTCAGTGTCTTTTATATACATTTTAATTCTTAGAACATTCGAATCTTCAAGTTTAAAGCAATTAATTTTTTAGAACATGGATTATCAATATTTGAAAAATAAAAAGTTTCGTTCGCATAGAAAATATTACAAAATTAAATAATATATTGTTAAATAATTAATATCTTAAATTTCTCTTCAAGGTTTATATTCGAAAATATAAAATGAGATTTTTGTTTCCAAAAGTACATAAAATATCAGTTAACTTTTTTATAACTTATATTGAATCAACAGTTACAAATTTTCTTTTAAAATTTATATTCCAAAAATATAAAATAAGAATTTTGAATTAAAAAAAAACTAACACGTAAAATAAATCTTTCATTTGAAAATTAATTAATTAACATCCATCGACATTATTGGTATAGATGTAAACAAAATCATGTTTTGATTAATCAGTTTAATCAGCTTTAACTCTTTGTTTTAAATGATCGCTATTCAAAAGTAAAATTATCGTATTTGTGTAATTAGCTTAAGTTCTTTATTTAACATTGTCGTCTTCATTTTCACCATGCCTTAAATCAATCTCTGGGACCACGTATAACTTCATATTATTAGGAGATGCAACACCTTTATATGGCAATCTTGTTAATTGTAAGCCGTCTATGTCTTCTATAGTATACCTATCATTCGACAGAACCTTTTTAACCTCATAGGGCCCACGAAACTTAGCTAATAGTTTTTTATTTGTACCTGGCGTGGTGTCAACATTCTTTATCATGACAAATAAAGACAAATATAAAGGCTTATACTCTGTCGGACTTTTATGACGACTATCGTAATACTTTTTGTTTTTCATTTGTTCTTTTCCAATGTTCCCCTCAGCTTCTTCCCTAATCTCTTCAAGATTCATTCCTTCAGATCCTACGTTATTAACTAAATACTCTTTAACCCTGTCGCAAAATCTTCCTTTTTGATCCCTACCAAAAAGCAGAGTGCTAGGTGTAAAACCTGTACTTCGATTCACGCTGTTGTTAATAGCAAACTCAATCTTATCTAGATTCTTGTCCCAATTGCTAGTGGTTAACGCTTCACATTCTTTTGCTAACATAGGTGTTATTATGCGATTTAACCGTTCCACCTGACCATTAGATTGCGGTGAGTGGGTGGCCACCTTGACATGCTGAATATTGTTGTCGTGCAAGAAATCGGCAAACTCTTTCGAAGTGAAACAAGTCCCACGGTCAGAAACTATTCGGTTAGGTCTAGAAAAATTAGCAAAATATGCATATGCTTTAAAGCATAGACTACGGACAGCGTCTCAAGTTCATAGCTATGAAACTTGCTTTCGGCATCAGTAGCACGCTTCGAGAAATAAAATACCGGGTGGAATTTGGCATCGCTTTGTTTTTGAAGTAAGACCGCTCCAAATCCATGCGTGCTGGCATCACAATGTAATTGTGTAGAATTTTGTGGACTATAGATCGATATAACTGGTGCTGAAATCAGTTTGCTTTTTAACAAGTTAAAGACCGCTATTTCTCTAGAACCAAACATGAACGTAATGTCTTTCTTCAACAAATCATAAAGAGGTTTTGCTATATTCGCAAATTGATGTATAAATTTCCTAAAATAGGAACAAAGTCCCAAAAAACTATGTATGTCCTTTGTTGAAGTAGGTAAAGGAAAGTTTTGAATAGCTTTGAGATTCACATCATTCGGACTTACACCTGCTTCGGTTATTCTATAACCTAAATATGTAATCTCGCTTTGTAAAAAAACGCATTTATCCAATCTGAGTTTTAAACCTTTAGCAACGACTATATCCACGACTTCTTTAAGAATATTTACATGTTCTTCAATAGTTTCTGTCGCGATGAGGATATCATCCAAATAAGTCAAAATTTTTGACTGCAATATCAATTTACCAAACAAATGCTTCATGTAACGCTCGAAAACAGAGGGGGCGTTTTTAAGCCCAAACGGCATTTTGGTAAATTCATACTGACCAATCGGGGTGGTAAATGACGTATACTTGATTGATTCCTCCTCAAGCGGAACATGGTAAAAACCATTTTTTTAAATCTAATGTTGTGTAGAATTTCTTATTCTTAAGTCGATCAATATTGTCCTCAATCAAAGGCAGGGGATAGTTATCACGAAGTGTAATTTTGTTGAGTTCTCTAAAATCTATTCAAAGTCTAAACTCCTTATTTTTCTTTTCAACAAGAACGATTGGTGACGCATATTGTGAGCTAGACTCTCGTATTGTACCATTACTTAGTAAATCGTTAATAATTTTCTCTAATTCGATTTTATGGGAATAAGGTAACCTTCGCGGCGGACAATGAAACAACGGCGCATCTTTGGACAAAACTATTTTCATTTTAAATTGGTTCTCCTCAGGCAGAACTCTATGTATATCTGCACAAAATGCTGGCCTGACTACTTCTTTCACCCTTTTTTGAATATTATACGGTATATCTGGATTAACTTTTATATCTAACACTACTTTTCCATCACTCACATCAATATTTAAAATTTGTTCAACAAAATTAACTTCATCTCTAAACGTACTTACATGCGGACGATAACACTGATTTGAAGACGATAATGACAAATCATTTATGCAAACATGGGTTTCTAGACAACTATTTGACGACAATGATACAATTAAAGAACGATTACACTTGACGTTGCTTGACGACTCTGGCAATGACTCATTTTGTTGATGTTCAGCTTTCTTATCTGCTCTCTGCAACACCATACCAATTTTGTCGATGAAATTTCTCCCAAGAACAATAGGATAACTCATTGAATGATTTTTAACTACAAGCAAACATAAATTAGTTTCTAAATTATCAAAAAATATAAACGAATTAACACATCCCAACACTTGAAGGGGGCTGTTGCTTACTCCACAATATGAACGACTGTTTTTATCCAATGGTGAAATCATCAACTGCGGCAAGAACTTCTCCTGAATGAAGCTTATCGGAGTCCCAGAGTCCAAAAGTGTCATAAGCGTGCACGAACATTCAAAATCACTACCGGTGAATCGATAAAAAATCTCCTTCTCAAAGTCATTAGAATCCAAGCTACAGTGTTGTTTGAGGTGATTGCTTTGATTAGTGGAAAAGTTGTTGCTAATCTCTGTACAAACGTTTTGTACATCTTCACTGTTGCTGTTGTTGATGTTGTTGGCCTTGAGAGTCAAAACTGGTTTGTGGCTTGGACAATTTCTTGCAATGTGTCCACGATAACCACACTTAAAACATGTGAACTCTTTCTTCGCACACAAAACATTAGCAGGTGCATAATTGGCGTGTTTTTGAACTTTTCGTACTTTCTAAGCGCGTTCTTAAGCTGTTCCATATTGTTAGCGTTGTACAATATGCTTTTGTTGACTTCGGTATCAGATATGCTCCTGATGATAAATTGCATCAAATCTTCTTCTTCAATAGGGTTATGTGATGCTATTTCTTGCATGGACAATACATATTGCTGTATGGTTTCGTCACGTCGTCTCTTTCTTGCATTAAGCTCACTGAAAATATCTGCTTTAGTAACAACACGCTTAAACTCACCAACAAGTGCATCTCTCAGCTCAATCCAGTTTTGCGTTTTCGAAGACCTCACGAACAACCTTGCAGTGCCACCAAGGAGCCTCTTTCCAAAAATGAACATGGTTCGATCATCCAAATGAAGAGTTTCAGCATACTCCTCAAACTGTTCTACCCAACGATCTATGGGAAAGTTGTCATCTCCACTGAATGGACATAATAAGTCTTCCATGTCTTTGAAGTTATGCGAAACATGTAGCCTTGGGCTGGTATTTTCTTGAGCGTCTTCCATCTGCAGCTCCTTCATTTTCCGCTTTAACAAAATAATCTCCTCCCTCTTTTTGCATGCTTCTCGAAGGTTGTTAAGCTCCTCATCGATGTCGTTGCTCTGAACAATAGCTGGTTGTTCCTCCTGCTCTTTCTCAGAGTCGTGGTCATCGGTTGATTCTGAGCCATCTTGCTTAACTTCGAGCATGCAATTTCGCACAAGTCTTTGAAGATCCTCCACCGGAAAGCTTCTAACTGCTTCCACCACTCGTAGTTTTAACACCGCTTTAGTGCCATCAGTTTTCAAGTTAAGAGAACGTAAAACGTTTTTGAGAATAGCAACAGTTGCTTGGCTTAGAAACTGGCTAAAATCTTCCGACATTTTTTCGAACGATTTTTAACACTCTACAAACTACAATAAAATTTTTTGTTAAAAATGCACGCGGGAATTCAGACTAGATCCCACTTCTGAATTTTGTAGGCTAGCGCGAAAAAAACTTCGTTTCGGTTATGTTAGCTTGACAGTTTATTGAAGAAAAAGCCCCCAAACAGCCATCGAAAGCTGTATTTAAAGATTAAAATAATACGGTACTTATATATCATAACTAAAATTGCGGAAAGATCATACGATGAGAGAAAACAAGTTGTTTCGGTTTCTTTTTACTTTATGCTGTCAACGAGGAAGAGAGTAAGCAATGACCATGTAATTTCATGCAATTTCATGTAAATCGTATAAACGGGTTAGGAGTTTTTCGAGGTTTTTCAAAATATTTTTACTACAGCGCCCTCTGGTGTTCGAGATAGAACAGTATAGATAAGTCAAAAAAACTCACCGTATCCGAAAACTTCTACGTACAAATTTTCATGCAAATCGGATGAACGGTTTCGGAGATAAGCTGAAAAAACGAATGCCTCGAACCCGATCGCAGCGCCCCCTACCGGGTCCAACATTTTTTACTGGATAAAATGTAGCCTATATGTTGACCGGGGATATAAGGAACCTGGATGTCAAATTTCATTCAAATCCATCCAGTGGTTTTCGCGTGATGCTTTAACAGACAGACAGACAGACAGACAAAAATTTTAAAAATGAAATTTTTGGACTGCGTCATTCAAAACGTCCATCGCAAAAAGAATTCCAAAAAAACTTTTAATGTACAAATTTTTTTTTTTTACAATTTTATATATATATAGATATAGATTTTGAAATGGCGTTATAAATATGAGACAGCATCAAAAGTGATATTAAGCAATAAACGATGTACCGTTATTAGAAAAGAGTTCACTTTTGCTCACTATTGTTGTTGTGCATAGATGACCAAATTCGCAAAACATTATCTATTGTTTAAACTGGCCGTTACAAAAATATTTCAAACTTCGCAGTGGCGTTATATTTATGAAAAATACCTTATATTAAAAAGATCTTCATTAGTGAAATTGCGTAACATTTTTCTTGTGTTGTGTTCTCTGCAATATCTTTAATCTGTAGGCTAGCGCGAAAAAAAACTTCGTTTCGGTTATGTTAGCTTGACAGTTTATTGAAGAAAAAGCCCCCAAACAGCCATCGAAAGCTGTATTTAAAGATTAAAATAATACGGTACTTATATATCATAACTAAAATTGCGGGAAGATCATACGATGAGAGAAAACATGTTGTTTCGGTTTCTATTTACTTTATGCTGTCAACGAGGAAGAGAGTAAGCAATGACCTGTTGTGCAAGAGCACTTACAGTCATGGAAAAAATTTAACGCCTACAGCTCGGCCATCCTGACCGCATAATCTACCCGATTACAGTCAGTGTCTTTTATATACATTTTAATTCTTAGAACATTCGAATCTTCAAGTTTAAAGCAATTAATTTTTTAGAACATGGATCATCAATATTTGAAAAATAAAAAGTTTCGTTCGCATAGAAAATATTACAAAATTAAATAATATATTGTTAAATAATTAATATCTTAAATTTCTCTTCAAGGTTTATATTCGAAAATATAAAATGAGATTTTTGTTTCCAAAAGTACATAAAATATCAGTTAACTTTTTTATAACTTATATTGAATCAACAGTTACAAATTTTCTTTTAAAATTTATATTCCAAAAATATAAAATAAGAATTTTGAATTAAAAAAAAACTAACACGTAAAATAAATCTTTCATTTGAAAATTAATTAATTAACATCCATCGACATTATTGGTATAGATATAAACAAAATCATGTTTTGATTAATCAGTTTAATCAGCTTTAACTCTTTGTTTTAAATGATCGCTATTCAAAAGTAAAATTATCGTATTTGTGTAATTAGCTTAAGTTCTTTATTTAACATTATCGTCTTCATTTTCACCATGCCTTAAATCAATCTCTGGGACCACGTATAACTTCATATTATTAGGAGATGCAACACCTTTATATGGCAATCTTGTTAATTGTAAGCCGTCTATGTCTTCTATAGTATACCTATCATTCGACAGAACCTTTTTAACCTCATAGGGCCCACGAAACTTAGCTAATAGTTTTTTATTTGTACCTGGCGTGGTGTCAACATTCTTTATCATGACAAATAAAGACAAATATAAAGGCTTATACTCTGTCGGACTTTTATGACGACTATCGTAATACTTTTTGTTTTTCATTTGTTCTTTTCCAATGTTCCCCTCAGCTTCTTCCCTAATCTCTTCAAGATTCATTCCTTCAGATCCTACGTTATTAACTAAATACTCTTTAACCCTGTCGCAAAATCTTCCTTTTTGATCCCTACCAAAAAGCAGAGTGCTAGGTGTAAAACCTGTACTTCGATTCACGCTGTTGTTAATAGCAAACTCAATCTTATCTAGATTCTTGTCCCAATTGCTAGTGGTTAACGCTTCACATTCTTTTGCTAACATAGGTGTTATTATGCGATTTAACCGTTCCACCTGACCATTAGATTGCGGTGAGTGGGTGGCCACCTTGACATGCTGAATATTGTTGTCGTGCAAGAAATCGGCAAACTCTTTCGAAGTGAAACAAGTCCCACGGTCAGAAACTATTCGGTTAGGTCTAGAAAAATTAGCAAAATATGCATATGCATTAAAGCATAGACTACGGACAGCGTCTCAAGTTCATAGCTATGAAACTTGCTTTCGGCATCAGTAGCACGCTTCGAGAAATAAAATACCGGGTGGAATTTGGCATCGCTTTGTTTTTGAAGTAAGACCGCTCCAAATCCATGCGTGCTGGCATCACAATGTAATTGTGTAGAATTTTGTGGACTATAGATCGATATAACTGGTGCTGAAATCAGTTTGCTTTTTAACAAGTTAAAGACCGCTATTTCTCTAGAACCAAACATGAACGTAATGTCTTTCTTCAACAAATCATAAAGAGGTTTTGCTATATTCGCAAATTGATGTATAAATTTCCTAAAATAGGAACAAAGTCCCAAAAAACTATGTATGTCCTTTGTTGAAGTAGGTAAAGGAAAGTTTTGAATAGCTTTGAGATTCACATCATTCGGACTTACACCTGCTTCGGTTATTCTATAACCTAAATATGTAATCTCGCTTTGTAAAAAAACGCATTTATCCAATCTGAGTTTTAAACCTTTAGCAACGACTATATCCACGACTTCTTTAAGAATATTTACATGTTCTTCAATAGTTTCTGTCGCGATGAGGATATCATCCAAATAAGTCAAAATTTTTGACTGCAATATCAATTTACCAAACAAATGCTTCATGTAACGCTCGAAAACAGAGGGGGCGTTTTTAAGCCCAAACGGCATTTTGGTAAATTCATACTGACCAATCGGGGTGGTAAATGACGTATACTTGATTGATTCCTCCTCAAGCGGAACATGGTAAAAACCATTTTTTTAAATCTAATGTTGTGTAGAATTTCTTATTCTTAAGTCGATCAATATTGTCCTCAATCAAAGGCAGGGGATAGTTATCACGAAGTGTAATTTTGTTGAGTTCTCTAAAATCTATTCAAAGTCTAAACTCCTTATTTTTCTTTTCAACAAGAACGATTGGTGACGCATATTGTGAGCTAAACTCTCGTATTGTACCATTACTTAGACAATGAAACAACGGCGCATCTTTGGACAAAACTATTTTCATTTTAAATTGGTTCTCCTCAGGCAGAACTCTATGTATATCTGCACAAAATGCTGGCCTGACTACTTCTTTCACCCTTTTTTGAATATTATACGGTATATCTGGATTAACTTTTATATCTAACACTACTTTTCCATCACTCACATCAATATTTAAAATTTGTTCAACAAAATTAACTTCATCTCTAAACGTACTTACATGCGGACGATAACACTGATTTGAAGACGATAATGACAAATCATTTATGCAAACATGGGTTTCTAGACAACTATTTGACGACAATGATACAATTAAAGAACGATTACACTTGACGTTGCTTGACGACTCTGGCAATGACTCATTTTGTTGATGTTCAGCTTTCTTATCTGCTCTCTGCAACACCATACCAATTTTGTCGATGAAATTTCTCCCAAGAACAATAGGATAACTCATTGAATGAGTTTTAACTACAAGCAAACATAAATTAGTTTCTAAATTATCAAAAAATATAAACGAATTAACACATCCCAACACTTGAAGGGGGCTGTTGTTTACTCCACAATATGAACGACTGTTTTTATCCAATGGTGAAATCATCAACTGCGGCAAGAACTTCTCCTGAATGAAGCTTATCGGAGTCCCAGAGTCCAAAAGTGTCATAAGCGTGCACGAACATTCAAAATCACTACCGGTGAATCGATAAAAAATCTCCTTCTCAAAGTCATTAGAATCCAAGCTACAGTGTTGTTTGAGGTGATTGCTTTGATTAGTGGAAAAGTTGTTGCTAATCTCTGTACAAACGTTTTGTACATCTTCACTGTTGCTGTTGTTGATGTTGTTGGCCTTGAGAGTCAAAACTGGTTTGTGGCTTGGACAATTTCTTGCAATGTGTCCACGATAACCACACTTAAAACATGTGAACTCTTTCTTCGCACACAAAACATTAGCATGTGCATAATTGGCGTGTTCTTTTCCCTTGAATGGAACATTCTTATGCCTGTTTTGACTACTGTGCGACTGAGATATGCTGGGCTTAGCTGACCAATTGTCTCGGCTGTTGTTTTTGAACTTTTCGTACTTTCTAAGCGCGTTCTTAAGCTGTTCCATATTGTTAGCGTTGTACAATATGCTTTTGTTGACTTCGGTATCAGATATGCTCCTGATGATAAATTGCATCAAATCTTCTTCTTCAATAGGGTTATGTGATGCTATTTCTTGCATGGACAATACATATTGCTGTATGGTTTCGTCACGTCGTCTCTTTCTTGCATTAAGCTCACTGAAAATATCTGCTTTAGTAACAACACGCTTAAACTCACCAACAAGTGCATCTCTCAGCTCAATCCAGTTTTGCGTTTTCGAAGACCTCACGAACAACCTTGCAGTGCCACCAAGGAGCCTCTTTCCAAAAATGAACATGGTTCGATCATCCAAATGAAGAGTTTCAGCATACTCCTCAAACTGTTCTACCCAACGATCTATGGGAAAGTTGTCATCTCCACTGAATGGACATAATAAGTCTTCCATGTCTTTGAAGTTATGCGAAACATGTAGCCTTGGGCTGGTATTTTCTTGAGCGTCTTCCATCTGCAGCTCCTTCATTTTCCGCTTTAACAAAATAATCTCCTCCCTCTTTTTGCATGCTTCTCGAAGGTTGTTAAGCTCCTCATCGATGTCGTTGCTCTGAACAATAGCTGGTTGTTCCTCCTGCTCTTTCTCAGAGTCGTGGTCATCGGTTGATTCTGAGCCATCTTGCTTAACTTCGAGCATGCAATTTCGCACAAGTCTTTGAAGATCCTCCACCGGAAAGCTTCTAACTGCTTCCACCACTCGTAGTTTTAACACCGCTTTAGTGCCATCAGTTTTCAAGTTAAGAGAACGTAAAACGTTTTTGAGAATAGCAACAGTTGCTTGGCTTAGAAACTGGCTAAAATCTTCCGACATTTTTTCGAACGATTTTTAACACTCTACAAACTACAATAAAATTTTTTGTTAAAAATGCACGCGGGAATTCAGACTAGATCCCACTTCTGAATTTTGTAGGCTAGCGCGAAAAAAACTTCGTTTCGGTTATGTTAGCTTGACAGTTTATTGAAGAAAAAGCCCCCAAACAGCCATCGAAAGCTGTATTTAAAGATTAAAATAATACGGTACTTATATATCATAACTAAAATTGCGGAAAGATCATACGATGAGAGAAAACAAGTTGTTTCGGTTTCTTTTTACTTTATGCTGTCAACGAGGAAGAGAGTAAGCAATGACCATGTAATTTCATGCAATTTCATGTAAATCGTATAAACGGCTTAGGAGTTTTTCGAGGTTTTTCAAAATATTTTTACTACAGCGCCCTCTGGTGTTCGAGATAGAACAGTATAGATAAGTCAAAAAAACTCACCGTATCCGAAAACTTCTACGTACAAATTTTCATGCAAATCGGATGAACGGTTTCGGAGATAAGCTGAAAAAACGAATGCCTCGAACCCGATCGCAGCGCCCCCTACCGGGTCCAACATTTTTTACTGGATAAAATGTAGCCTATATGTTGACCGGGGATATAAGGAACCTGGATGTCAAATTTCATTCAAATCCATCCAGTGGTTTTCGCGTGATGCTTTAACAGACAGACAGACAGACAGACAAAAATTTTAAAAATGAAATTTTTGGACTGCGTCATTCAAAACGTCCATCGCAAAAAGAATTCCAAAAAAACTTTTAATGTACAAATTTTTTTTTTTTACAATTTTATATATATATAGATATAGATTTTGAAATGGCGTTATAAATATGAGACAGCATCAAAAGTGATATTAAGCAATAAACGATGTACCGTTATTAGAAAAGAGTTCACTTTTGCTCACTATTGTTGTTGTGCATAGATGACCAAATTCGCAAAACATTATCTATTGTTTAAACTGGCCGTTACAAAAATATTTCAAACTTCGCAGTGGCGTTATATTTATGAAAAATACCTTATATTAAAAAGATCTTCATTAGTGAAATTGCGTAACATTTTTCTTGTGTTGTGTTCTCTGCAATATCTTTAATCTGTAGGCTAGCGCGAAAAAAAACTTCGTTTCGGTTATGTTAGCTTGACAGTTTATTGAAGAAAAAGCCCCCAAACAGCCATCGAAAGCTGTATTTAAAGATTAAAATAATACGGTACTTATATATCATAACTAAAATTGCGGGAAGATCATACGATGAGAGAAAACATGTTGTTTCGGTTTCTATTTACTTTATGCTGTCAACGAGGAAGAGAGTAAGCAATGACCTGTTGTGCAAGAGCACTTACAGTCATGGAAAAAATTTAACGCCTACAGCTCGGCCATCCTGACCGCATAATCTACCCGATTACAGTCAGTGTCTTTTATATACATTTTAATTCTTAGAACATTCGAATCTTCAAGTTTAAAGCAATTAATTTTTTAGAACATGGATCATCAATATTTGAAAAATAAAAAGTTTCGTTCGCATAGAAAATATTACAAAATTAAATAATATATTGTTAAATAATTAATATCTTAAATTTCTCTTCAAGGTTTATATTCGAAAATATAAAATGAGATTTTTGTTTCCAAAAGTACATAAAATATCAGTTAACTTTTTTATAACTTATATTGAATCAACAGTTACAAATTTTCTTTTAAAATTTATATTCCAAAAATATAAAATAAGAATTTTGAATTAAAAAAAAACTAACACGTAAAATAAATCTTTCATTTGAAAATTAATTAATTAACATCCATCGACATTATTGGTATAGATATAAACAAAATCATGTTTTGATTAATCAGTTTAATCAGCTTTAACTCTTTGTTTTAAATGATCGCTATTCAAAAGTAAAATTATCGTATTTGTGTAATTAGCTTAAGTTCTTTATTTAACATTATCGTCTTCATTTTCACCATGCCTTAAATCAATCTCTGGGACCACGTATAACTTCATATTATTAGGAGATGCAACACCTTTATATGGCAATCTTGTTAATTGTAAGCCGTCTATGTCTTCTATAGTATACCTATCATTCGACAGAACCTTTTTAACCTCATAGGGCCCACGAAACTTAGCTAATAGTTTTTTATTTGTACCTGGCGTGGTGTCAACATTCTTTATCATGACAAATAAAGACAAATATAAAGGCTTATACTCTGTCGGACTTTTATGACGACTATCGTAATACTTTTTGTTTTTCATTTGTTCTTTTCCAATGTTCCCCTCAGCTTCTTCCCTAATCTCTTCAAGATTCATTCCTTCAGATCCTACGTTATTAACTAAATACTCTTTAACCCTGTCGCAAAATCTTCCTTTTTGATCCCTACCAAAAAGCAGAGTGCTAGGTGTAAAACCTGTACTTCGATTCACGCTGTTGTTAATAGCAAACTCAATCTTATCTAGATTCTTGTCCCAATTGCTAGTGGTTAACGCTTCACATTCTTTTGCTAACATAGGTGTTATTATGCGATTTAACCGTTCCACCTGACCATTAGATTGCGGTGAGTGGGTGGCCACCTTGACATGCTGAATATTGTTGTCGTGCAAGAAATCTGCAAACTCTTTCGAAGTGAAACAAGTCCCACGGTCAGAAACTATTCGGTTAGGTCTAGAAAAATTAGCAAAATATGCATATGCATTAAAGCATAGACTACGGACAGCGTCTCAAGTTCATAGCTATGAAACTTGCTTTCGGCATCAGTAGCACGCTTCGAGAAATAAAATACCGGGTGGAATTTGGCATCGCTTTGTTTTTGAAGTAAGACCGCTCCAAATCCATGCGTGCTGGCATCACAATGTAATTGTGTAGAATTTTGTGGACTATAGATCGATATAACTGGTGCTGAAATCAGTTTGCTTTTTAACAAGTTAAAGACCGCTATTTCTCTAGAACCAAACATGAACGTAATGTCTTTCTTCAACAAATCATAAAGAGGTTTTGCTATATTCGCAAATTGATGTATAAATTTCCTAAAATAGGAACAAAGTCCCAAAAAACTATGTATGTCCTTTGTTGAAGTAGGTAAAGGAAAGTTTTGAATAGCTTTGAGATTCACATCATTCGGACTTACACCTGCTTCGGTTATTCTATAACCTAAATATGTAATCTCGCTTTGTAAAAAAACGCATTTATCCAATCTGAGTTTTAAACCTTTAGCAACGACTATATCCACGACTTCTTTAAGAATATTTACATGTTCTTCAATAGTTTCTGTCGCGATGAGGATATCATCCAAATAAGTCAAAATTTTTGACTGCAATATCAATTTACCAAACAAATGCTTCATGTAACGCTCGAAAACAGAGGGGGCGTTTTTAAGCCCAAACGGCATTTTTGTAAATTCATACTGACCAATCGGGGTGGTAAATGACGTATACTTGATTGATTCCTCCTCAAGCGGAACATGGTAAAAACCATTTTTTTAAATCTAATGTTGTGTAGAATTTCTTATTCTTAAGTCGATCAATATTGTCCTCAATCAAAGGCAGGGGATAGTTATCACGAAGTGTAATTTTGTTGAGTTCTCTAAAATCTATTCAAAGTCTAAACTCCTTATTTTTCTTTTCAACAAGAACGATTGGTGACGCATATTGTGAGCTAGACTCTCGTATTGTACCATTACTTAGTAAATCGTTAATAATTTTCTCTAATTCGATTTTATGGGAATAAGGTAACCTTCGCGGCGGACAATGAAACAACGGCGCATCTTTGGACAAAACTATTTTCATTTTAAATTGGTTCTCCTCAGGCAGAACTCTATGTATATCTGCACAAAATGCTGGCCTGACTACTTCTTTCACCCTTTTTTGAATATTATACGGTATATCTGGATTAACTTTTATATCTAACACTACTTTTCCATCACTCACATCAATATTTAAAATTTGTTCAACAAAATTAACTTCATCTCTAAACGTACTTACATGCGGACGATAACACTGATTTGAAGACGATAATGACAAATCATTTATGCAAACATGGGTTTCTAGACAACTATTTGACGACAATGATACAATTAAAGAACGATTACACTTGACGTTGCTTGACGACTCTGGCAATGACTCATTTTGTTGATGTTCAGCTTTCTTATCTGCTCTCTGCAACACCATACCAATTTTGTCGATGAAATTTCTCCCAAGAACAATAGGATAACTCATTGAATGAGTTTTAACTACAAGCAAACATAAATTAGTTTCTAAATTATCAAAAAATATAAACGAATTAACACATCCCAACACTTGAAGGGGGCTGTTGTTTACTCCACAATATGAACGACTGTTTTTATCCAATGGTGAAATCATCAACTGCGGCAAGAACTTCTCCTGAATGAAGCTTATCGGAGTCCCAGAGTCCAAAAGTGTCATAAGCGTGCACGAACATTCAAAATCACTACCGGTGAATCGATAAAAAATCTCCTTCTCAAAGTCATTAGAATCCAAGCTACAGTGTTGTTTGAGGTGATTGCTTTGATTAGTGGAAAAGTTGTTGCTAATCTCTGTACAAACGTTTTGTACATCTTCACTGTTGCTGTTGTTGATGTTGTTGGCCTTGAGAGTCAAAACTGGTTTGTGGCTTGGACAATTTCTTGCAATGTGTCCACGATAACCACACTTAAAACATGTGAACTCTTTCTTCGCACACAAAACATTAGCAGGTGCATAATTGGCGTGTTCTTTTCCCTTGAATGGAACATTCTTATGCCTGTTTTGACTACTGTGCGACTGAGATATGCTGGGCTTAGCTGACCAATTGTCTCGGCTGTTGTTTTTGAACTTTTCGTACTTTCTAAGCGCGTTCTTAAGCTGTTCCATATTGTTAGCGTTGTACAATATGCTTTTGTTGACTTCGGTATCAGATATGCTCCTGATGATAAATTGCATCAAATCTTCTTCTTCAATAGGGTTATGTGATGCTATTTCTTGCATGGACAATACATATTGCTGTATGGTTTCGTCACGTCGTCTCTTTCTTGCATTAAGCTCACTGAAAATATCTGCTTTAGTAACAACACGCTTAAACTCACCAACAAGTGCATCTCTCAGCTCAATCCAGTTTTGCGTTTTCGAAGACCTCACGAACAACCTTGCAGTGCCACCAAGGAGCCTCTTTCCAAAAATGAACATGGTTCGATCATCCAAATGAAGAGTTTCAGCATACTCCTCAAACTGTTCTACCCAACGATCTATGGGAAAGTTGTCATCTCCACTGAATGGACATAATAAGTCTTCCATGTCTTTGAAGTTATGCGAAACATGTAGCCTTGGGCTGGTATTTTCTTGAGCGTCTTCCATCTGCAGCTCCTTCATTTTCCGCTTTAACAAAATAATCTCCTCCCTCTTTTTGCATGCTTCTCGAAGGTTGTTAAGCTCCTCATCGATGTCGTTGCTCTGAACAATAGCTGGTTGTTCCTCCTGCTCTTTCTCAGAGTCGTGGTCATCGGTTGATTCTGAGCCATCTTGCTTAACTTCGAGCATGCAATTTCGCACAAGTCTTTGAAGATCCTCCACCGGAAAGCTTCTAACTGCTTCCACCACTCGTAGTTTTAACACCGCTTTAGTGCCATCAGTTTTCAAGTTAAGAGAACGTAAAACGTTTTTGAGAATAGCAACAGTTGCTTGGCTTAGAAACTGGCTAAAATCTTCCGACATTTTTTCGAACGATTTTTAACACTCTACAAACTACAATAAAATTTTTTGTTAAAAACGCACGCGGGAATTCAGACTAGATCCCACTTCTGAATTTTGTAGGCTAGCGCGAAAAAAACTTCGTTTCGGTTATGTTAGCTTGACAGTTTATTGAAGAAAAAGCCCCCAAACAGCCATCGAAAGCTGTATTTAAAGATTAAAATAATACGGTACTTATATATCATAACTAAAATTGCGGGAAGATCATACGATGAGAGAAAACAAGTTGTTTCGGTTTCTTTTTACTTTATGCTGTCAACGAGGAAGAGAGTAAGCAATGACCTGTTGTGCAAGAGCACTTACAGTCATGGAAAAAATTTAACGCCTACAAATCCATATTCTTTTTTTCTGAGCTTCCTCCGATAGATCTGCAAGTGGTACTAAATGATATTTAATGACATCTTCTCCATGATAAAGTATTTTGTGAACTGTTGCAGACATATTTCTCCATGGGTATTCCTTTGTATATATTTTTGCAGTGTCCTTAGCGTAATCACCAAATTTTTTCGCGTCAATTTGTTCATTGCATGCAAGTACTTCGATGATTATTTTAAACCTGGAAGTAAGGTTTAAATCAACTCTGTTATTTCAGATACTCTTTCCAGATCTAAGAAGAATCTGCTTGCTGTGTTCCCATCATTTGTATTTCCTAAACTTTGTTTTGGCTGATCTATCATCGTAAATCGTATTCTTGCATGTAGTGGTAATAACTCGAATTCACATGCATCAGTATTATCTATTGACTTGTCTGGGACTTGGTTTAATTGGCTTGCTGTTGTTTGGCATATGATGCAGCTGGATGAACCCCTTTGTTTCAGTCAAAGCCTGGCTTACTTTTCCATCAATCATTGTAAGCACTAAATGATAGCTTACTGCGATTTCCTGCCCGTTAATTTCTATTTCTAATACATGAAGCTGGGCAATTTGGGCTCTGACATCGCTTACTTCTTTCTTAATGGTATCCTGGATTTCCTTTTTGAATTAAAGTTTGATGGGCTTGCAGTATTTCGTGGAAGATGGTGTGCGATTTTTCCAAATATCCCTGGTGTGCGTTGTGCTGGTCGATGGCTCTGAGTCTTCCAAAATCTTTTTTAATTGCAATGGTGCAAATGACACCTTGAACATATCTGTGCCCAAGGTATTTTCGCATAACAATTACTTGTATTGTTTTTGTCCGGAAGCACCAACACATCGCCATTTGCAAAAAGGAATGAACTTGCAGTTTCCATATTGCTTCAACTCATTTTCTTTAAATTGTTGTAACAAGCGTTGTGCTATGTGATCAAGTAATAATTTTCGTTGTACCTCTGCCGAAATTGATGTAATTGCAGTAGTGTCGTTAGATGGTAAACAGTCCTTTTTAGCAGCAGTTATATGATGATATGATGGATAAAGATTTGAAACTTTTTCAATCGCACGCAATCTGAGCTCAGTATAATACTGGTGCTTTGTTAATTTCAAATCCAAAAATAATGCTAATGCCTCCTCATTTGTGTACTGTTTTTCCTCGCTCGGTGTTGGTACACTTTTAAGAATCCGTTTTGTTCTCACTGGACTAGCTTAACTTTTTCAATAATTTCCAGTCTTGCATATTTTTTATCTGCTCGCAATTCATAAAGGAAAGTAGCGCTTTTTTAAATTTTTGACGAAAACAGATAATTTCTCTTCTAAGTCCAATGCTATTTTGAAGTTTATTTCTTTGAACGTAGCTTAAAACATCTTCCTGTTTTTTGTTTCTTAAATACTCCTCAGTCAATTCTTTATAATTGAATCACTCCATGATTATTGAATCATTTTATTTATTTCCAATTGCAATGGCTGAGATATTATAGCAACTGAGATTGTATCCGAATACCACTTCCTTATAAGCGTTTTCATACCGTAGTGCTTTCCTAAGCCCTATATCAATTATCTGTATCTATTTATTTATTTTCTGCACCAGTTCTATAAAGGTCAAATTTAAAACTTCAAAGCTCCACATGTTTCGTACAGGTAGTATGAAATGGGTTAATTAAAAGAAACTAGGAACTATTTTAATTACCAGAGCCTCTCTATATATTTTGTATATGCACCTGTGTTATAGAGTTGGAACAAAAAGGGTAAATAAAACTGAAAAATCCTTTGAACTGCATGCAGTAAAATACCTAGTTTAAATAGAATACATCATTGCATACATAAGTATGCCTATAAAGGTATGCATTTAAATTAGTTTAAATATTTGTGAGTAGTTTCAGTAATATGAAAACAGCTACGGGTGATCGTGGGGGTATAAAAGTATATATGGGGTGAAAGAAGAGACTTTCACCTTTAACTGGATGCTTTCATTTTTTTGATCCGTTTTGATCCTTAGAAGTTTTATTCCGCTAAAGTTAAAATTTATACAAATAACAGTCATTTGGAGAACATTTCGTAACACCCAAAATATAAATAGTATAGCTACTACCTCATACTATAATTTAACAATAGTCAAACCAACCTAACAAAAAAAATTCAACCCTCTATTTGATTATAGTTAGCGAGCAATGGCCATTAATTTTCGATGAAAAAATAAAAAACCCACCTTTTTCTGATATTAGCAAAAACAGTTGTGTTTAACCGCATGCCACGCCCACAATTTTAGGTATTTTGACCTAAATTTTTGGCTTTTAACTTTAGATATATTAACTACAAAATGGCGCAAAAATTTTATAAATCGGTTACCACAAAAAATGGGTATTTTGGCCAATGGAATTAATTCATGAGCCACAGTGCGCCGTTATCAAAAGTGTGTTGAAAAACTTATGGCTGGAGAAATTAATAAACATCTATTTGAAAAAAACTATTGTCACCTTTTCAATCGTGGGCTGGACATGGGTGTTCTTCAGCAGTTAAGGTTATCGACGACATACGATCAGAATATGATGCTGGTTCTATGACTTTACTGTGCTTGCTTGATTTTTTCAAGGTTTTTTATAAAGTGAATCATCAATTCTTGTGTCATAAGGTGGGCCAGTAGCAATGGTCTTCAATTAATTGCTTCCGATTTGTAGAAATAAATCTATTTATTTATTGGAACAAGCAAGTTAACTGTTGTGTCAAAAAATGTGAATCTTGGCTTCCACATTAGTTCTTCATTTCATGTTTTGATCATATAAATAGTGTAGTCAAAAAAGTTTATTATGACCTACGTAATTTAAGAATGCCTGCTAGTGTCACTCCTTTTAGCACAAAGAGTAAGTTGGTGATATAACTGATTTTTCTCGTGTAACGTACTTAGAAATAGTATACTGTAAATATGACCCATCCTCCCGGTTAAAACTTCAAATTGCTTATAATTATGCCACACGTAATGCATATGGCCTACGAAAGTTTGACCATCTCTCTACTTTCAGAAATGCAATTCTTGGGTGCGATCTGACTGCATATGTGAAAGTAGATACTATATGGTGGTTCTGTCACAGTGGCACAGTGGCTCAAAAAAGCGTGAAGAGAAAAAACCGCAAAAAACGTTGTTGTAAATTGAAGATAAGCGTGGGTGGATTGCTGCTGAGAGCGGGTGCAGGGGGTTGATGCCTTGTGCTATTAAAAAACATAGAAGAAGCATAAACTGCTTCGCCTAGCTGTTTTTTGTTTAGATAAGAGCTTAAACAAATGGTGTTTGCGTTTCTACCAAAAAATGTTGCCTTTTCATTGCCCTCTTCTATTTCCGTGTTCGATTGTAAAATAACTGCAAACGGGCGAAAAAATTCGAAACTTTATCAGGGAAGAGTGTTGCCCTGAAAATAAGCTGATTGCTTTAAATGAAAATAGAATGCAATATTTTAAAAATGTTGTACTGTGGTTGGAAACATTTTTTTGTAGAAACGAAAACACCATAAAATATTTATTTTATTTATTTATTTATTTCAATTCAGTCAATGAACAATGTTTCTACAGACTATGCAATTAATATAATAGGTAAAAAGAGAGAAAAACACAATATGATATATAAAAAATAAATGAAAGCTAACAATTTTATATATAGTAATTCATTAAAAATTACAATTCAATAATTGCTTCATTACACACTTTGATACGGAGAAATCAACATTACATTTAGATGATAAAAAATTTAAAATTTAATAATGCTCTGTATACAGGAGAGTTCATATGAATGAAAGTTCAAAATGAATGAAAGTGACGCAATTGTTCGTCTATTTTGGAGCGATTTTAAATTAATCAATAAAAAGGACTCCAAATGAAAGAAACGTACTCCAACTTTGACCGCGCTATAGAAGTATAAATTGCTTTTAAAGTATAAGCATCTAAAAAGTGTGTGCTGTTTCGACGAAGAAAAGCTAATAAAGTATAGGCTTTGGGAATAATGTAGTCCAGGTGGCCTACAAATGAAAATTTAGCATCGAATATTACACCAAGATCCTTTACTTCCTTAACACAAATTAACAAGGTTAGACAGTGCGTAAGAAGAAGGTCGAGGGAAAATTGACTTCGAGAAAATCGCGTAAAGACATTTATCTATATTAAGACAAAGTCGGTTTTTTACACTCCAATTATGAACAGCATTTATGTCAGACTGCAGTAATAAGGAATCCGACACATTGCTAATTTTAAGAAAAATTTTTAGATCGTCTGCAAAAAGTAGGCATTTAGAATGTAAAACAACATTTGTTATATCATTTATAAATAATATAAATAACAGTGGACCCAGAATACTTCCTTGCGGGACTCCTGAAGTCGCTATAAATGCAGGAGAGCTGAAGTTTTCAATTTTCACAAAACAGTTTCTATTAACCAGATAGGAGCTTAACCATTTGAGGAATTTGGAATGGAGACCGAGTTTAGCTAATTTATTAATCAATAAAGAATGGGAAACTTTGTCAAACGCATTAGAAAAATCGGTGTAAGCTGTATGGACTTGACCACCCCAAACAAACGCTGAAATACAATATTCCGAAAAGATAGCAAGGTTAGTTACCGTCGAGCGACCTGGAACAAAGCCATGTTGGAACGGTGAAATTAAACATTTCACTGTAAAAAACAACTTTTGTTTGACAATATATTCAAAGAGCTTGGAAAATGTAGATAGTTTTGAAATTGGCCTATAGTTAGCAATGTTATTTTTGTTGCCAGATTTGAAAATAGGTGTAATTGATTAAATCGTCCAATCAGATAAAAATATACTCGCATCAAGGGAGTTATAGAAAATTAATTTAAGCGGTTTAGCAAGGGAAAGACAACATATTTTTAAAAGCATTGAGGAAAAGCCATCAATATCGGCCTTCACGGAGTATTTAAGATAACAAATACCATCTATAACGTCGGAATCAGTTAAATATAAAGATCCCAAATCAATAGAATGAAAAATTTCACAATCATATTCCCCAGCGTAGTCAGTGATTGGTTCAAAGTTATTTTGAAAAAACTCGGCAAATAGATTTGCTGTTTCTTGGCCGGAATTTGACTTCTTATTCATATAAAACATAGAATTGGGAATATTAGGTGTCTTCCTTTTAGAATTAATGTAGCTCCAAAATGCTTTGGGACTGGAAATAATATTTGACCCAACTCTTAGAATATATTGCTTGTAAAGATTATTATAAAAAAAATAAATTCTCTCATAAGATGACGATATTTATTAAAAAAACAATGTTTTTAGTGGCAAGATACTTCTTATAAAATTTATTTCTGCGATTTTTTAGCTTTATAAGCCCAGGCGTATACTAGGGAAGTTTGAATGATTTCCTTACAGTGCGTGGAATACAGTCAAGGTAAATATTTTGCAATTTATATTTAAATAAAGTAAAAGCATCAACAATATTAATGGCATAAAGTTCGCGGTCCCAATTTATGTCACAAATTATGCTATTTACATGATTACAATCACAACTTTTAAAGTTAATTTCAAATTTATTAGATTTCTGGCTTTAAAAGAGTAAAAACTTAACTCAATAGAAAGTGGAGTATGATGCATATTAGATACAGATATGGGAAAAACTGATTCGCATATATTAAAATTAATATTATTACTAATGAAAACTAAATGAAGAATTGTATTTAATTTATTAAAACATCTATTAATTTGTATTAGACCTAAATCGAAAAAGCTATCAATGACAAAAACCTCCAGGTCAGAATTAACATTTGATGGAGTTAGACCTTTATCAATATTAAAATAAGACCAAGTAACTTTACTTAAATTGAAATCCCCTAAAACACAAAGCTGATTATCACCTAGATGCTTGGTTTCCATATAGCGAATATTATCAATGTGGGATTTGTATAATCAAATGAGCTAGTAGGAGGAATATATGAAACACATACAAATAGAGCATCCAAAGTACCATTAATTCTGTCGCAAAGCTGGTCCAAAAGTGAGTCGGCGATATCCAAAGGAATTACAGAGATTTGCAACGTACGTTTAGCAGCAATCAGGACTCCACCACCACGCTGGCTTCCAGTTTTAATTGTATCGCGATCTTTCCTAAAGACCTGACATCGATTAGGATTATAAAATTCGATGTCGTAGAAGTCTTTATTAAGCCAAGTTTCAGTTAAAACGATCACACTGATCAAATTCGCACTGAGACGATGCAGCAAAGATAGTTGACGATTTAGTTCGCAATCCAGAAGCGTTTTGATAAAATACTTTTAAACGTAGATTATCGTCGTTACCATTTTCATTTAAATTTAAACTATTGTTTGTGGATCTCCCTACTTTTGAAAAAACTCTTTTAGAAAAGGTCGCTCTTTGATATTTAAAGGCCAAAGCGATGCATTGAATACTTTACTATATTCAGATAATGAGATTCCTAATTTAAAGTTGATTCTTTTTAAAGACTGAACTTTAGCATCTCTTTTCACTAGCTAATAGCACGCAATTTGGGGTCTTACAAGATGAGCATTAGTCATAACGTAATCAATTATATTTTCTTCAGTCACCGATGGTTTAAATGAAGATAAATGCATCCAACGTTTATTATCAGCAACTTCTAGACTTGAACTAGTGTCCAAACCAACAACAACATTGCGCTTAATATTTGTTGTTTTTTTCTTTACTTTAATCATATTAGCATTTTCATCCGCGAGTGATTGAGATAAAACAATCCATGACACAGGCTAAGCAGCAGCGGGCAGCAACAACGCAGACGATGGGGTTGAAACAGCAGCCACAGTAGTTTTAGCAGTAGGCAACTCAACATCACTCAAAACCGGTTTAGAGAGCATATTTGCATAACTTACGGGAGCAGGCAATGGAGACAAAGCTGGAGATGCAGATGACCTCGAAGATGGTTGCGTAGCAGACAATGGAGACGAAACAGCAGGAACAACAACATTATCATCAACAGCAGTAGGAACAACAACATTTCCTTCAGTGTTTACATTTAGGCAAGCAATAGAGCTAGAGGTTAACGACTCATAGTTCGGCACAATAATATTGTTTTTGTTCAGCACGTATTGAGACTTTTCAACGCATAAAAAGTCTTTAATAACACTCACGTCATCAACTAACTTCTTTAAAATATCCATAAAATCTGTCGAGTTATTAATGCAGTTCGAACAATAAAAAATAACATTAGGATGATTATTGATGCAGTCATACTGATTGTCATCAATATTAGCACACGATTTGTGGTTAATGCTTTTGCAAACATTACAGCAAAGAGCTGCAACTTTAGCCGTCGATTTATTACAAATCGCACAACGCGATCTTAGTTGAGGCATTCTGAGACAAGAACGGCCGATTAACTCAGAAGCAAACAGTAGAAATATCACCCTGATTGTTGAAAACGACGGATCAGTCGCGGCGCACAGTGACGACATTTCTAAAAATTGGTTGCGAAAATCAATTTTAATGTGGTGGAAATTGCGAATTTCTAATGATGCAGTTTGATAAACAATTGCTTTAAACTCGCTTATGTAAAATTTTAACTTATTTGGAGAAATGCTTCGCTTTTTAGAGCTGGTGAAAGATGATGGGGTTTCAAGATTTTTTTTTTTTTTTTCTTAGTTCAAGATGGTGTTAAAATTTTTATGCAATTTTGAAAGAAAAATTATTTTTTCGCATATATGACATAATCAGTGCTTGTACTTTCAACTAACACTAAAAAAATTGTTAATGTAGAAGGTGACTGTACTTTTTCGAAACTCTATTTTTACCCATTTTTTTCAAAAAAAAAGTTCGCAAAAGTTTAAGTTACGACTGAAAAAACAATTTTTTAAACAATTCTAAGCACAATGCAAAAAATTTTATTGTCGGGAAAATGAGTTATAACGATTTTTATCGGGGATCTGTGAATTTTTTCATGCTCTTGCAGTTGAACATACACTGCGCGTGTTCTGAGAGTTTTGATGATATAGTTCATAATATTTGAACGGATTGGGAAATTTGGATTATTATTTTTATCGTAAGCACACAAATAATAAAGCAATCAACATTGTAAACTTGTGTTTCTTGTTAAGCCAATGTTAATTTATAGGGTGCCACGAATATATTACTGAAGCTCACATTGTTTATTAGGAAATAAGTGAAGATATTCTGATCATGACTTACACAGCAGGTAAAAAATAAAGGTAAAGTAAATTTCTTTTTTATGATTGTTTTCATACAGGCTATCATTTTTATACAGGTAAAAAAATTGCAAAACTCGATACCTTATGAGTGCGTACGTAGTTCGTATCCGGGGCAATAAGATCATTATTCTTTCTTTAACAGGTAGAAAAACTTAAAGAATTCGAATACATAAGAAAGGTAGTTTAAAAAGTTATGTTTGGGGTAGTTAATTTTATGCTTTCTTCAACTTATTTCAAGGAAAATGAAAAGAAATATATTCGTTTGGATGGTATAAATTGCAATATTCTATAAGTTTCTCTATCTCAAAAAGCTGAAAGCAGTTTCACTTTGTTCTATAAAGAAGCACCTGTAAAAATGTCTATTTCAAATAATACCATGTATGACATATTAAAAAATTCATAACCTGAATTAGATTTCGGAGCAGCATTACATAAACTTCTTAGCATTACTTACTTACTTAGGTGGTCGTAACAACTCGTATCCGGGTTTCGGCAGACCTCATCAGCTCCCGCCAGGTGCCTCTGCTTTGCGCGCGCCTTCTCCAATCGGATACACCAAGTGCTGTTAGGGCTTCCTCAGCCTGGTCCATCCATCGGAGGCATGGTCTCCCTCGTCGTCGTTGACCAGCGACCCTCGCCTCGCTTGAGCACCTTTTTCGCTGGAGCTTCATCGTCCATTCGATGGACGTGACCCAGCCAGCGTAGTCGCTGCATAGTTATACGACGAACTACGTCAATGTCTTCTTAGAGCTCATACAGCTCGTGGTTCATTCGGATGCGATAGTCATCGCCGACTCGAACAGGACCGAAGATTTTGCGAAGAACTTTTCTCTCGAACACCCCCAGAGCGGCTGCGTCAGTTTGCGAAACTACCCATGCCTCAGCGCCATAAAGCAGCACAGGTAGAACGACCGTCTTGTAGAGTGTTAATTTTGTCGATCGAGAGAGGGCTCTGGAACTTAGTTGCCTACTGAGCCCGTAGTAGCACCTATTAGCACCAAATATTGTTCTTCGCTTTATCTCCAGGCTGATTTCGTTGTTGTTATTAATGGCGGTGCCAAGGTATACGAACTCCTTGACTACTTCAAAGTTATAGCTGCAGGATGAAACGTGGAAGTCTAAACGCCGCGCTCCCTTGTTTGTAGACAGCATATACTTTGTTTTACCCTCATTTATCGTCAAACCCACTTTGGCTGATTCCTTTTCGATAGCGGCGAAAGCAGCGGTAACATCTCTCTTCGTTCTGCCGACAATATCAATATCATCAGCGTAGGCAAGGAGCTGGACACCTTTATAGAAAATGGTGCCATTACGATACACACCGGCCTTTCGGACGATTCCCTCCATGATGATGTTGAAGAGATCGCAAGATAGTCGATCGCCTTGCCTGAAACCTCTTTCGGTATTGAAGGTTTCGGAGAGGTCATTTCCTACCTTGACGGACCTTCGTGTGTTGCTCAACGTCATTCTTGATTAGGCAAAGTCTAATCAACTTTGCAGGTATACCGAACTCAGACATTGTTGCATATAGGCAATCCCTTCTCGGGCTAGGGAACGCAGCTTTAAAATCGACGAAGAGATGATGTGTGTCAATTTGATTTTCGTGGGTTTTCTCCAGGATTTGTCGTTGCGTGAAAATCTGGTCTATGGCGGACTTTCCAGGTCGAAAGCCACTCTGATAAGGTGTCCAATCAGTGTTTTTGTAATCGGCTTTAATCTTTCACACAGTACGCTTGAGAGAACCTTATATGCGATGAAAATAAGACTGATACCTCTATAATTTGCGCAGACTGATACCTCTATAACTTCTTAGCATTACTGATGGAAAATTCGGAAAACCTAAGTAAATGTTAAATGGAATAGTGTACGTAGTTCAGATAAAACATTCAATTGCAAATATAAAAATTGGCTAAAGGAAACTACCGATATCCACTATGAGGAATTAGAAGACATATCCGACAAATTGCCAAGTACTTCAAAATCTGCAAGAGGCATGCCAAGAAAAATCATTAGACGAAAGTTAAACATTCACAAAACAAAATGAAAATTATGGATGCTACAGAAGTGATTTCTACCGGACAACTGGCAACAGCATTAACAGTTAAATACAACAGAGATAAAGAAAAACCAAGAGACGATATAACAAAGGCAGTTTCTGTTGCTAGTTTTATCCGATTGAAGAGGATTAATGAAAGTATTCCTACTCCACCGAATGCATATTCCGTAAAATATGCCGCTGAGGAAGCTTTGGCTTTATTCATGGACTTGGGAATTTCAAAGGAAAAGTACAATCTTCTCCGAAAGTCTTTGATGTGACACAACTTGGATATACTTCCAGTACATAAGAACATTACAGCAGCGATGAAAGCAACTATTCCAGAAAATTGTGAAATGACGGGAGTTTTAGCTAAGGTGAAAGTTGAAGATATGATGGATCGTACTCATCGCCAATTAAACACATAGCGGGGCCTGGGGCTAAAATCGCCACGGGCCTACTAAAGGACAGATCATTTAGCTCGGATCTTTTAATAATCAAAATATTAATTTTTATGCATTAATGACGCATTATGTCATTAATGTTAATATTCTTTTCAGTTATGCAAAAGCAAAAAAAAAAAACGAAGCTTTCACATCAACAAAACATCTACTTAACCATGCTTATGACAACGTGTAGTAACTAGAAGAAACATTGTTTTCTGCTATTTTTTATTTTTTTTTTTTTTTTTTTTTTTTTGGTTGGATAGATACTAATTTAACCAACTTTGCTTATCGAAGGATATTCGTTAGTGTATAAAACTATCACGCGATGGGGCATGATTTTCATACCCATAAAGGGCAAAAAAATTTGTATAGTATTGCATCCTTTTTCTATAACAACACAAATAATAAGGAACAAAATTCTCGTTTTCTTTAAATTAGCATTTTTTTTTATTTATTTTCTATTACATTCTATAGCTTTATTTATATTCTATTATTCTATTTTCTTTAAATTTTGTTCCTTGATCTAAAAATACACAAAAAAAATTATATAATACATTTTAAAAGAAGCGCCTGCGGAGGCCCCTGCCTGCTCGGGGACGGGGGCTGCAGCCCTTCTATCCCCACCTAAATCCGCCCCTGATCGTACTGCTCAACGCCTAATTGAAAGTATGGATCAAGAGCAAAGCACAATTCCAAAAAATCTGACTTTGTTGAGTAAGTGGGGCTGCGATGGATCATCTGGACAGAGTGCTTATAAGCAAACAATCACCTCACAAAATGAAAACAAAATATCCGATGCAAATATGTTCATGACTTCTGTTGTTCCACTGAGATTGAAGAGCAAAACTGGCGAACACTGGAACAATCCCCGACCTTCATGGATTTAATCTGAGCAACTATAAATTAATCATAATTCATGTTTTTAATGATTTTTTTCTAAAAAAACACTCATATGGAGAATTTCATGTTCACAATTTGTACATCTATTAGAAAGACTAACTTTGATCATGAATACCATAGCATCCCTATGGGCAATTCAAACAAAATTTTGTGCAGTAACAGCTGTAATATTTTTCTGTCCATAAATTCATAGAGTAATTAATTCGTTCAAATGTTATGATTTTTGCAACGAAAAATGCTAAATGTCGCCACAGTGCGGAAGGAGTTGATCTGATCCGAACTCACTTCACTTTTCAAAAAAATTAAATTGTTGAAGCCGTGCGCGTGATCTGCAATACCGATCCGCAAAACTCGCTCCGAAAATCAGCTGTTCAGCTGCTAAAACAAAAACAACGAGTAAACATGCAAAACAGTGGCAACTAAAGTAAAATAAAGAAAACGAAGGTTTTAATGTAAGTATTTAAAAATATTCATTAAATAAACATGTTTAAACTCCTTTCCAAACAGGGCATGGGCCGATTGCGTTGTCTTTTAGACGACATTATTATTTCAAAACCCCATCTAAGTGTGAAATTGATTTTTTCGCTGAAAATTTTAATTCAAATTCGATTTGGATGTTGGAAAAAAACGTAACTAAATTTCGTTAAAATGTAGAAAATTTAATTTTTTTAAGTAAAACTGAAAATTTGGCTCAAACAAATTTGAAAGTATAATCTTTTTTCTATATATATTAAATCAGGGATTAGCCGAAGCGGACCATAGTGGGTCCCTTTTAGTTACCTATTACACAAAGGATGCTACTGCTCGGAGCACTCATAAGTGAGCATGCTCCTTATATAAGCATCCTTTGTCACCTCAAGCATATCCTTGTAGGTCAGTTGGCCAATCTCGGCTTCGCCAATAAATGGACGTCCCAGATTGGTCAATCTTAACATATGCTTGCCACCGCCGGGCACTGGCACAGAATGTGTGCTGGTGTTTCCGGCTCCTCTAGGCTAACCTACACGTATCGTCCTCGGTCAGAGTTATCTACCTGAGATGGTACATGTAAGGACCGTGTCCTGTAACCAGTGCAGTAAGCCAGCTTAAAGCCTTTTGATTGTATTGGATAAATTTTGCTGCCTCACTACGAGACCACTTCACGGACGCCTTTGATTGCCTGGAATTGGCGATACGTGGTTCTGGTCCATAGAATTCTTCTGCTGATTCTTCTCTTGCTAAAGAATGAGCATTTTCATTCTGTTCTGTTCATTTTCTGAAGTGATGTCTGTCCGTTGCATGCACCTAATCACCCAGTGATTGTCACGGGCAATGGCAATTTTCTTGCCATTGACCGGTTCATCTTTCAGGTGGTCCAGCGCATGCACCACACCAAGAATTTCCGCCTGGAATACAGACACAAACCTGTGAATATACTAATATCGTTACCAGCGATTTCTTCACAAACGACTTCATCTATTATAAGAGTTTTGTAATATTTTTCTGTTTTTCTTACTCTCTGCCTTCCGTCCATAGGCAAACACGTCTCCCTGACATCTCTATGTACAAAATCAAGGATGTGCATATGACTAAGTAGGGCCGTTGATCTATGCCATGTAGCATTTCGCAACATCCTAAGGACTTTTAGCGCCGCCGTTTTCTTTATTTATAAATTCAGCGGCAGCATATGTAACAAAACTTCCATTGCGCTTGTTGAAGTGGTACGTATTGCAACTGTTATTCGAACACACGCCAGCCGTTGGACTCTGTCCAGTCTCTTCTGAATAGTTTTCTGGCTGACTTTTGTCCACCAAATCACCGAAGCATACGTGATGACAGGTCTAACCATCATAGTGTAGATCGATTTCATAGACTCTGGGCTTAGCCCCCATTTGAGACCACAAACGCGTCTACATTGAAACTGAACCCTCTAGGCCTTTTGAATCCTATCTTCTACATGCTCATTCCAGTTCAGTTTGCCATCAAGGGTTACCCCTAGATATTTAACTTTAGTGGACATATTGATTTCAGCAAAAGTCTGAGTGGTTCTCTCCTCAGGCCTACCCTCTTTCTAGTAAAGAGAATATTGTCTGATTTTCCTGCGTTTACGGTAAGGCCTTGTTCTCGACACCACTCCTCAACCATTCAGATTGCTCCCTTCATGATGTCAGAAATAGTGTCAATGAACTCACCACTTACCACCAACGCGATGTCATCTGCATACCCTATCGTGTGTATGCCCGATTCATCCAGTCTAACCAGTAGTGAGTTCACAGTTATGCTCCACAGGGTTGGCGATAACACCCCGCCCTGGGAACATCCTCCACTTACTCTCTGCCATTCTGCATGCTGACCGCCCTGTTACTAAGCATATTATCTACCCAGTTTACTATCATTGGGCTCACATTGCGCTCTGTCAGGGCTTGCCGCAGCCTTCTAAAGCATTCTAAACATCCCGTTTTCGGGTTTCGGCTGACTTCATGAGCTCTCACCAGGTGCCTTTGCTTTGCGCGCGTCTTCTCCAATCGGATACAACAAGTGCGGTTAGGGCTTTCTCGGCCTGGCCCATCCTTCGGAGGCATGGTCTCACTTGCCGTCGTTGACCAGCGACCCTCGTCTAGAGCACCTTTTTCGCGGGAGCTTCACCGTCCATACGATGGGCATGACCCAGCCATCGTAGTCGCTGCACAGTTATACGCCGAACTACGTCAATGTCTTCGTAGAGCTCATACAGCTCGTGGTTCATTCGGATGCGATAGTCATCGCCGACTCGAACAGGACCAAAGATTTTGCGAAGAACTTTTCTCTCGAACACCCCCAGAGCGGCTGCGTTAGTTTGCGAAACTACCCATGCCTCAGCGCCATAAAGCAGCACAGGTAGAACGAGCGTCTTGTAGAGTGTTAATTTTGTCGATGGAGAGAGGGTTCTGGAACTTAGTTGCTTACTGAGCCCGTAGAAGCACCTATTAGCAATTATTGTTCTTCGCATGTTGGCATCTACTCAGAGGATTATGCATCAGTGAAGTGCTCTCCAGACAGTCAACCATTACACTTTTCATCGTTTTCAAGAAGAAAAACGTACGGCTGATCGGTCTGAACGACTTCGCCTCCTCATAATCCTTTTTTCTAGGCCTTGGAAGAAGACAACTTTCGCCTCTCTCCAGACTCTCAGAACGTACCCAGTCGCTAGGCAAGTAACGAATATACCCCACAGCCTAGGTACAATGAGATCTTCCCCCCATTGCAACATAGCTGGAAATATACCGTCCATCCCTGATGTTTTGTACGGAGCAAATGAGCGTATAGCAGTCCTTACCCCGTTCATAGGGACCATTCTTTCGGCTTCCAATCTGTCAACCCTGTGCATCCCTTTCTTCAAGTGTGCCCATGGGTCATTGGACCTAAAACTTTCAGGAAAATGCACCTCCATCAGAACTTGCATCGGCTCCTCTAGGTTCTATGCCATGGCTCCATCCGTTTTTCGGATCAGTCGCACTTTGGAGAATAGATCTTTTGAAACCATTTTCTGAAATAGTTTCCATCCCAGAGCAGAAGTCTCTCCACGACTGCCTTTTACCGTGTCGTATGAGGTTCTTCAGTTCCCTTTTGACTTTAAGTCTGCCCATGTTTCTGGGGTTCCCTCTCTCATGTGCAGATTCGAGTACCGTGCACCACCATGACGTCGGATCAGTAGTAGTAGTATTTATTTTTTCTTTTTCATTAACTACATTAAAAATTTAGCAATTAAACATATAAGTAAACCTTTAAATTAGCAAAAATTAATGAAAATAACTACTATCTGTAGTTCACGAGGAACTAGTGGCGATAGCAGTATCGGAAAATTATTAAAGTAATAATAATTTTTAAAACAAATTTAAGGATGAAATGACAATTTGAATTAAAAATTGAAAAGAATAAAAAACATTAATAAGCCTAATAGAATAAAAATATTCAGCCTTACCAAAAAAATAATTTAGTGCTGGCTCTAATTAGTGCTGGCTCTATAAAGATTTTTAGCATAAGCATAGGAGAGGCTACAGTTGCTACTAAATTAAAAAGCTGATGCTAAAATTGAATATCAGTTTTTAAGTAAGGCTGATAAATAATATACTATACAAAAAATGAACATCAAAATAAATTAAAATACTAAATTTTTGTTTAATTAAATGAGAATAACATAAATACATGACTATTTTATTTGACACACAAAATGTTACAAAAAATAAAACTACCCTAGCTTAAAACATAAACATATTGTTAAATAGTAACACAGATTAGGACATTGACATCATCATAACTTAAATCATAAAAGCCAATTTTTACTTTATTAAGGATCTTTGTTTTATTCCGAATGCATCTTGTGTTTTCAGGTATTCTATTAAATAATCTAGGAGCGACTGTCGTGTAAAATTTGAAAAACAACTGAAGTGAGTGTTGACGGACTGGAACAAGACATTGATCATTTATTCTAAGATTATAATTTACTGAACTTCTACTTATTCTATAGCCGTATCTTAAGAAAAACGTTTTTAAAACTTAGAAAAAATAAGTGTTTGTAACGGCACACAAAGTGGTGAATTCTTGCTTCCATGTTTGAAGGTGGCTTTGACTGGGAAGTTGAATTCACATTCGAACATGGAGGCCAGAATTCGCTATAGCAGTGTTGTGTGCAAACATTAGTGACATACTGCTCATACCACGGCTGACGCGTTCGAGGTGTAACAACTGACAGGTGACTTTGACAGATGACTCTGACAGATGACTTTGACAGCTGACACTTTGACGTTGACAGCTGACCTACTTGCTTAATTTGACATCTGACATTTTCTTCTCGTTCAAATTCGTCATTTTTCTTTCTTATCTAAATCTGACATTTTATTTCATTAAAATTCTGACATTCATTTTCATTTAAATTTGACGTTCTCTTACATTTAAATTTGACTTTTTTCGTGTATTCAAATCTGACAGTTTACTATCATTTATATCTGACATATCTGTCATTTATTTAAATTCGGACATTTCTTTTGAATTTATTTCACACATTTCCTTTCATTCAAATCTGAATGACCATTTTTTCATTTATAAACATTTGACATTTCCTATTCAAATTTTTCATTTTCCTGTCATTTATATTGGAGTTTTCTTTAACTTAAATATGACACTTTTAAGTTTGTTTTTTTTAATCTGACCATTTTCACTTCATTTATTTCAGTTTAGACAGTTTTAGACAGTTTATTAATTTTATTTCTGACATTTTTGTTATTACTTTTGAATTTATTTCACACATTTCCCATCATTCAAACCTGACAACTTTTGTTGATTTAAATTAGGTTTACTGGTTTTATTTCTGACATTTTTTTTATTTAAATTTGCTGTCACAAGTCCTTTCTAGCTGTCGCACTTCGAGTGCGTCAGTGGTGAATAGTTCTATTTGAACATTTCAAGGGCTGAAAGGCTTGCAGTGTGTGTGAACAATATGCATTAAGTTCGCTACCCAAGTGTGTCACTCACTGTAAACTTGTAAGCGTACCGTAAGTACATGTTGGAAGGTTTCGAAACGCATCCCTTTGTAATTTTGGTATATGACAAATAAAAATGGCATGGCGACGAATAGCGAAACTTACGCACGAAAAATTATTTCTTTTGTAACAGCGGACGAGAGCAGCAACGCCGACTATAGCAGCCGCCATTCACTTCGCCCATCACAGCAGCAGCAGCAGCTTATGAACACCAGGTAAGTGCTCGGTTGAGTCTATTGACGGTTGCCATAAAATTTTTTTACGCACAACACCTACATCAACAGTAGCGACCCACCTAACAGACTCATCTGCAGCCTACTACGTCGCAGCTAGCGACCCACATAGCAGCTAAACCTCCAGCCATGCACGTCGCCACTTAGCAGACACACCGCAGACACATACGTCGCATCGTTAGCGAATAACCTAGCGGCCCAGGAAAGCCCAGTAAATCCAGCGGTGCGAATCAGAGCGTCAGCAACAATCCTCCTGGCATTTGGCAACCCAGCGGCAAACAAAAGGGGACGCCAACAACAACAACGGCGACAATTACAACAGTAAGCAACAACGACAGTAGCAAGGAAACCAGGTTTTTACTATTTGTTATTTTTATCAGACCTAAACATTATACGTTTATTAAGATTATTAAGGTTCGACTTTATGATCCAAACTTAAGATTAGAATTCAAAAGTGAAAATTTTACCTACACTAACATTAGAACTCAAAATAAAATTTTATTTAAATAAAATTAAATAAAAAAATAAACCAATCAATTAAATTAAAAAAAAAAATTTAAATAAAACTAAAATTTAAAATTTTCCCCACAACAAAACTAAAAGTTAAAATTTTCTCCAAAACAAAACGAAAAGTTTTTATTTAAATCTTAATTAACCTAAAATAAAACTAACCAAGATTCAAACATCGAACTTAATTTAAAACGTAATTAACAACAAAATAATATTAAAATAAAATGAAGGTGAACTAGACTTAGATTGTATAAAGTTATATACAGTTAAACTAGAACTAATATTAAAAATTAAAAAGAAATCTAAAATTAGATAAAGTTCGAACTTAAACATACCTTAAGTAAAACCAACTTAACAAAATCCATGATAAAAATAATACTAAATAAAATAAAAACAATAAATACTAAAACGAATATGAAAAATAGATTTAAATTAAAATGTTTTGTTTTAAGAACAAAACAAAAAATATAATAAAATTTATTTAAATCAATTTTAAATAATTTAAAGAGGTTTTTGGCCAATGCTTTAATATTGCAATTTTTATTTAAGGGGGTCTTCTCATTGAGCAACTTTTTTTTCAACTTTTTTTTTGCATTTATTTATAGCTTGGGTAGTTGTGAATATGCCCCTAAAAGGATTTTTAGAAATTCGAAATACTTTAGAAGATACAGCCTTTTTTGTGAAGCAAGGTCTGATGGACAAGAAGGTGATGGAGGTAATAAAACCAGCTTACGAAGCGCTGTCGGCAGATAATTTGCTTGAAAGATGCCTTGGATCTGAAACTCAGAATTCCAATGAGTCCTACAATTCTGTTCTTTGGTCACTTTCGCCCAAACACATCAACTCAGGCGCACGCACCATCGAAGTGGCCAATTTCATTGCAACGTGCCTCTTCAACGATACCCAACTTAAAATTATGGGTTTGATGGGTATTGCGATTGGCAAAAACGCATACGAATACGCACTATCTCGCAATGAAGACAGATTGAACCGATCAGAGACTCGAGCTGCGGCATCATCAAAAGCTGGCAGAACGGCTCGCAGAGCAGAGAGGGAAGCAGAAAGCAGTTTCTACGAAAAAGAGGAAGGGGGCCTGTATGGAGCTGGCATCGCCGACTAATATTTGTAAGTAAAAATTGTCAGCTCTTTAAAACTGCATTTAAACATTATTGATTTCTTTTTTTTTTTCCCCCAAAAAAATTACTTCAAACTTTAAACGCGTTTATCTCGAACCCACGTTGTTCGAACTGGCGGCCATGATATCTCCAGTTCAACTGAACCGATTTTCATGAAACAAAATGGAATCGACGCAGAATTGTCACCATTCTCGGGTGAACCTCGACCATAATTTTAAAAAATTTTTTACTATTTTTTTTTTACACTAAACTACAAAAAAAAACCCGAAATTGAAATTTTTTTTTTGAATGGCCGCCATTTTGTCAAAAAAAATCACAAAATTAAGCTTGAGGTTCACCCGAGAATTACATCTATACTGATTATAACCACGTTTTTTTTTTCATTTCAGACGCTCCGGAGACCCGGAATCGTGGCCGCCGTGACGACACCTTTTTTTTTCACCACCAACTTTGAAGTCTCATTACTTTTTGAACAGCCCACGTATCGAGGCAAAAAAAATTTTTTTATTTACTTTGAACCTTTTGAAATACAATAAATAAAAAGAGTTTTCAATTATTCTTTGCGTTTTCAAATAAGAATTTTTTTAAAAAGGGTCAAAAAAACGGGTTTTGAATGAGAAGACCGCCTTAAAACAATTTATCTCCCTCCCAACGTTTCGTCAATTTTTTGTTGACATCTTCAGGGGAATTTTTTTAATTAATTCTAGAAAACACAATAATTTTTGATTTTATCAAACATTTAAACAATTGGAAATTAAAATTAATTTACTTTATAACATTATATAAAAACAAAAATATATTTAAAAATAAACATTAAACGTTAAAAATTAACACAAAAAATTATAACTCTTATGCATCTACTTGTCCAGTGCAACTGCATAGTTATTGTTTATATTGTCAGTATCTCCTTTAAAGTTAACAGCTCTGTCCCCTTTTTTCTGTATTCGTAACCTTTCCAGTGTCAATCTTTTGTTTGTTTTGTTTTCTGCGTCTAATATTTTAACAGCATCAATATCAGCTTTGTGGCCTGTCGTCAATATATGTTGTGCTAACGCTGTTAATGTTTTTTTGTTTCGTATTCCAGCTTGTGTTCTGTCATTCTTGTTTTTAGCGCTCTTTTTGTTGTTCCTATGTATATTTTTTTACAATTTTCGTGCTCTATTTGTTTGCATTGTATTTCATATACGACATTGCTCTTTTCTTCGTTCTCTGTTCTTGTTTTTGTTTTCGTGAATATTCGGTTTAAAGTCGCGTTCGATCTGTATGCAAATATTGTGTTGTCCGTTCTCAGTATTGTTCGTATGTGTGTGTTACTTGTAAGTTTTGGTATGTATGTGATGGCGTGGTACTTTTTGTTAACTTGTTGAGTATTGCCAGATTGAGTTTTGTGTTCCTGTTGTTTGCGGGTTTTGTTTGTTTTTTAAAATTCTTGAATTAATAAGAGAATTGATTAAATGCTTAGGGTAGCCATTGTTTTTTTAATATTGTTTTTATTTTTTTAACATTTTTATCCAAAAATTGTGTCAGTTAGAGTAAATACCTTATTTATTATGTTCGTTACAGTGTTGATTTTTGTTGCATAGATTGCGTTGAGTGGAAATTTATGAGTCTACCTGAAGAAGTCGGTTTTGTGAACCATTCAAAAATTATTTCGTTATTTTTTCTATGTAATTTAACGTGCAATTTAATAAAAGTATTTAATAAAGGTAATGTAAAGTAATAAGGTATTTACTCTAACTGACACACAATTTTTGGATACAAATGTTAAAAAATAAAAACAACATTAAAAAACAATGACTACTCTAACCATTTAATCAGTTCTCTTATTAATTCAAGAATTTTAAAAAACAAACAAACCCCGCAAACAACAGAACACAAAACTCAATCTGGCAATACTCACCAAGTTAACAAAAAGTACCACGCCATCACATACATACCAAAACTTACAAGTAACACACACATACGAACAATAATGAGAACGGACAACACAATATTTGCATACAGATCGAACGCGTCTTTAAACCGAATATTCACGAAAACAAAAACAAAAATAGAGAACGAAGAAAAGAGCAATGTCGTATATGAAATACAATGCAAAGGCATAGAGCAAGAAAATTGTACAGAACACAAGCTGGAATACGAAACAAAAAACAACAACAGCGTTAGCACAACATATATTAACGACAGGCCACAAAGCTGATATTGATGCTGTTCAAATATTAGACGTAGAAAACAAAACAAACAAAAAAAAAAGATTAACACTGGAAAGTTTACGAATACAGCAAAAAGGGGACAGAGCTGTTAACTTTAAAGAAGATACTGACAATATAAACAATAACTATGCAGTTGCACTGGACAATTAGATGTATAAGAGTTATAATATTTTGTCTTAATTTTTAAAGTTTAATGTTTATTTTTAAAAATATTTTTATGTTTATAAAATGTTATAAAGTAAGTTAATTTTAATTTTCAATTGTTTAAATGTTTGTTAAAATCAAAAATTATTGTGTTTTCTAGAATTAATTAAAAAAATTCCCCTCAAGATGTCAACAAAAAATTGACGAAACGTTGGGAGGGAGAATTGTTTTAAATAAAAATTGCAATATTAAAGCATTGGCCAAAAACCTCTTTAAATTATCTAAAATAAATATTGAAATTGGCCTAAAAAATCAAAAAATTAAAAAATCTATTTAAATTAATTTTTTTTGAAATATATAACAAAGTAACTCTAAACCTAACAAAAATTAAATAAAAAATTTACAATTGAACATAACAAGATTAAAATTTAAACAAAAAAAATGAGAACAAAAAATTTTAATTTAAAAAAAAAGAAATAAAAATCTAAAAATAAAATTTTGTAATTAAAAAAAAATTTAAGGATAACATTTTTTAAATTAATAATATTATAAATTTGAAATAAAATTTTTTAAATTAATAAATTAAAAAAACAACCTATATTAAAAGTAAAATTAAAAGAAAAATAAAATTAAATAATATAAAAGTTATATTTTTTTATGAAGCAAATATAAGGTTGAATAAAAGTTTTCTTTAAATAATAAAAATAATAAAAAAATCTTTAAAACTTAAACTTTTAACTTTAACTTTTTAAACTTTAAGTTCAATTTATTTTTTTTTTTCTTTTTCCTTTCGAATAAACATAGAAGTACCAATTTTGGTTTGAAAACAAATAAAAATAATATCATTTTAGAATATGAATCAATATTAAAAGCTAAAACCCTCCTGCAGAGCCACCAATGTATTTTTTTTATATCTAAATAATAATATTGTATTTTATAATGACCCTTTAATTTCGTTTTATTTAGTTGGGGAGAATGGTTGTCATAGGGGAGGAACAATTTGTTTGGCCCCAAATCCTCCACGACGGGTGGGAAGAGTGAGGGCAGAGTCCGACCACATGGACTCTCGAGTTGGGTGTTGGATGGATGAGCCAGGGGCTCACAACCTCCTCTTTCTTTCTTAATTTAAATTTTTTATTATCTCGTTTCAGCTCCGGTAAAAAAATTGTTTTTTTTTTGTGTTTGGGTTTGAATTTCGACGCGTTAATTTTTTTAAAGCACGTGAAACATTTGTGCGAGGAAGGCACGCGTTCTTGGTCACCACAAACTCCCCCACATCTCACCGACCTGCTAGCACACAGGCAAAC
Organism: Coremacera marginata; assembly: GCA_914767935.1. Taxonomy (NCBI): domain Eukaryota; kingdom Metazoa; phylum Arthropoda; class Insecta; order Diptera; family Sciomyzidae; genus Coremacera; species Coremacera marginata. Next base: position 104,922,009 of record OU612046.1, read on the forward strand.
CAGCACGTGTAGTTGTGGCCAATCACGTGTCCGCGGGTCACCTGACCAGGGGCGGTGGCGTCGGCTGAGGGAAGCAGGCGCCCTGACTACTTTTCTGTGAGAGGTACACGGGGGCGCATTCACGGTGCACCCTCAAAATATAAAAGTCAGGGCTGCTGCTTCACTAGCCGGCCTCATCGCTCAGCATTGCCAGACGCAAACAAATTTAATTTTTGTTTGATTTTTTTTAAATTTTGCCGTGGCTCATTTCTGCTCCGCTACAAATTGGCGAGCAACGTGGGGCCTTTTTGTTTCATGGACGTAAACTTTTGGATGGCGAATTTGAATTTGAAAAGCAACATTTTTTTTTATATATCCGCTTACGGTCGTGACTCTTTTTCTGCTCCGCTACATGTTTTAGGGGTAGAATCTGTTAACTTCTAAACAAATCAAGACTTCTTTCGTGCCGAGATTTTTTGCAGATTAGCCAAATCGCAATTTTGTTATCATGAGTACCACCCCAGTACGATAAACCATATTGTAATTTCGAGTGGAAAATACCATAATAGACACATTTTAATAAATTCAAACATAATGATTTTAAGAGGTAGAGCTTTATTATCGCAGCCAAAAGATATTTCTTGAGTGCTTGTGTATGGTCATACCAACTCATCCTAAAATCAAGCAAAACCCCAAGATATTTAAAAGACTTGACACATTCAATGGAGAAACATTTCGACGAACAATCACGGTTTTCAAAATAAGTTTGAACACGAGTAGTGGGCAAACAGACATCAACACTGTGCAAGAATTTTCTGTGTAATGAAAAAACACAGGACCAACGTTAGGCTCCTTACCCAAGATATTAAAATACATTATTCTTGTTTTATCACTAAGAACCAGTTTATGAATTTTGAAACAGTGACTAAGTATTTCCAAGTCATGGCTTATGTCAGCATATAGATTAACCCGACTACCTCACTTAAATGCTATTATTGGGACCGGGCTTCATTGTCCGTCAAATCTAAGTGCGGAATCAGATTTTTTTTTCGTAAATTTGAAATGTATTACATAAATTTAAATACATTTCATCTAAAATTACTCTCTGAAAACCGGATTTTCGAACAGAAACAGGCGATTTTTGACAATTCTTGAACTTTCAAGGGTTCTAATTACTTTATTTTTTACCATAGAGAATTGCAAGGGGAGGCACGGATGATCCAAGGGATCGGGGAGCACGGGAAATCTTATATTACTTTGTGATCAACCAAATCATCAGTTGATTCCCACCATGAAGTGAGGTTTCATGGATGAACCGTACTAAAAGGCGAGAACAATTACAATTATATGTTAATATAATTGGATGTCTTTCATCAAACGATAAGTTCGGTGAGGAGTTAAGTCGCCCGCCAACACGCAACAAATTATCGATATGTAAAAATGGATTCAAAGCGAGTAATTAGCTCTTCGAGCTGATTTGTTGCTTCGTGTCCAAATGATGGTAATCAGCTGAAAAACTGATCTTTTTTTGACACAACAGCATTAGACGAGTCTTAACTGCTTTTATTTCGGCATTATCAAAACATGTTGATTTTCTGCCAAAAGACGCATGAAACAGTGGATGGGAGCGGTGGATGAAACGAAAAACGTAACTAAGTACTCTTAATGCACGCGTAAAAGAGGAGAATCGCTCTAATACATCATAATATTCGGAGAAGTAGGCGAAATTAACTCTGACGGATTAACGCTTGAGCGGAGTATCTACCTCAGCGGGCAAAGCAGATGTTTGCCAGGAGGAAAGCCAAGATGGCCCATGTCACCCTTGTCACATTTTCCGCAAGATCTTGGGGCATGAACCCGCGTGTAGCTAAGTCAGCTGGATTTTCATGTGACTCTACATGAGACCAGTTTCTGACACCGACCTTTTCAGCTATTTTTGTGACCCGATTGGCCACAAAGGTAGTCAACGGTGGCTTGCAAAGCCAGGTGAGGACTATTGTTGAGGCTATCCACCAAAACAATTTATGTCTGTCTATCTCGATATGTGATAAGAGAGTATCGGCCATATCAACGAGTAAAACTGCACCACATAACTCAAGACGAGGCAGAGAAACTGTCTTGACTGTGCAACTTTCGTTTTTGCATAAAGAAAGTGAGTAACAATACAATCATTTTGCATCACGCGGATGTAGATCGACGCTGCATAGGCCTTTTCTGGGGCGTCAGAATATTATCTAACCAGATACGCTGCATAAGGATTTTTGCTGTCACCATAATAGGAGCCAGCCATCCTGCACGATCAAAGAATTGCGCTATTATTGAGAGGACTTCACGTTTTGTGTGTAAGAAGACTTGATTGCTAGGCGCTGTGCAGAAAAAAAAAACGAATCTGAAGTGGCCTTCGATCGCACTCCCAAAGCCTTAGCGCAGCTGTCGTCTTATAAGTTGAAGAAGGTTTCTCTCAAAAGATGCTCAATAGGTTAACCTATCAAAATGCTTGGATGGTTTGCAGTCCACTTTTGCATGGTGAAGCCAGCTGTAGACATCGCAGATATTAGCTGACTTTTAGCTTCAATTCCACTAGCTACATCATGGGCTCTAGCAAGAGCATCATTGACATACCACATTGTTCAAAAAGAAAGGTTCATTCACACTGTGATCCGGACTTAACTGTCCGATTCAAAAATTTTTGTTTTAGTAGATTGCCACATATGTCTATGACAAGGCTGCCAAATATCAGCGTCTCTCGTTGACATTTGGTAAAGTGACAGTGTTTTGTTTACAACAACTTTTTTCGTGTCTTCGATTTTTACGATGGAAGAAAAAATTGAGCAACGAGTTTATATCAAATTTTATGTGAAAAATGGTTTCAACTGCGCCGATACCGAAAAATGTTGATGAAATATTACGGTGACTTTGTTCTATCGTATCAGAAGGTAAACAAGTGGTTTAACCGATATGTGAGTGGCCAAGACGAAGTAGAAGCGGACCCTCGTACCGGGCGGCCATCGTGTTCGACTACCGAAGAAAACGTTGAAAAAATCATAGAAATGTTGGTCAAAAATCGCAAATTGACGATTAGAGAGATAGCAGAGGACGTCGGCATTTCAAATGGATCCGTTCAGAACATTTTGAAGAATGAATTGGGCTTGCGACGAGTCGCTGCGAAGTTGGTAAGTATTATTCGTGACTTTTTGGCCAAAATCAACACGATAACAATCCAGCAGCAGACGAATTCACCTGACCTGGCACCATGTGGTTTTTTCCTGTTTTGAAAAAGCATTAATTTGAGTGGGTTTTTTTTTCATTTTTAAAAGTGTAAAACGAAACACATACATTATGGGGTATTCCACGTAAAGCGAATGACTAAAAATTTTGACATCTAAAATTTCCAACTTGGCACAAAAATTTAGCCCTGTGCGAAGCCTTTTCCAAATAACAGGTTTCGGAAAATCACCTTAAATCTAAATATGAAAAAATTTTTGTAAAACATTTTATACAGTCCAATTTTATAGTGATTTGATGATTTTTTAATCGTGTTACCAAATTTTCATAAAAAAATTAACAATTAGTTTTTTAAGCTTCAGCATTTTAAAAATGTTTATTTTATTATGTTAAAAAATTAAAAAACAATTTAGAAGTTCAAAAAATTTTGTTTTTAGTGTTTTTAATATGCAAATAATTTAAATATAAATCCACAACCGATTAAATTCTTAAATATTCAAAAAAGTTACTTTTTCTTTTTATAAAAATGTATCTAGCAGAGTAATTACTTTAAATTTAACATGACCTTATTTTCATGTGATATCTTATATAATAAATTGGGTATAAGACACTGGTGCTGTGCCAAAACCAGTATTCGAATTACCGTTTTTGAAAAATAGTCTGAAGTTTAAATGTGAATATCGGAGTCGATTCCTCTAATCAAAAAATTTTAATAAAAAAACATATATAGTAATTGTTATTGGAATTGAATCATGATAAAATGAAACTGTTAAATTTTTAAAGATCTTCAAATATTTTCTTTTGAATTTATTTAAATTGTCGAAATCATTTTCGAGAACAGTAATATTTTAGCCCTTAACGATAACTCGAACTAGGTTTCACACAGGTTCAAATAGTTGTACACAAGCTGAGGATCAACAAAAGCGTAAGATAGCCAAAAAGAAACCAAATCTAAAGACTAACATTTTTTTTCTCCCGTTTTTATGGAATGTCCATAAAAGTTGTGAATACAGCTTCACCGCTGAACTATTAAAAAATGTTTGCATTTTTCATAGCTTATTTTAATTTTGATTTTAATAAACTGCATGGAATCTAACCTATTTTTACCGTTCACATTTATATTGTTGAATTAGTAAAATTTTGTCACAGACATTTTAACTGTTTGTGCTAATTTTCGGAATAATACTTTTTAAAAGAAATTAAAAATTCTCAATTTGGACCATTTTTCAACAAACTATAGGCAAAAATCAAAACACTTAGTACTCAAATTGATTTGTAAAAAAAAAAATTAAATAAACTCTTCTCTATGAAAATAAACTTGAAATGATCCAGCTTTAAATACTCTTGAAGCACTCCATCATATTGTAACTTGATGTCAGAATTTTTTGTCAATCGAAGTTCATCTCTAATGAATTGCTTAAAGGGGATGCTTCGAGAGAATCCTAATCTAGTTTTATCTGGAAAGGTATTCTTCAAAGGTAAGGTAACTATAAACCTTCCTTGAGCATCACGTTTAGTAGTTTTTTGGTAATTTTCCTCACAAAACTGATCAGATTCCGTTATAAATTGCTTCTTTGGAAGTTCCTCCCACTCCCAAAAACGTGCGATCTGCTGATCGATAGCAATTTCGTTGTAAAACAAGAGGCATGTCGTAAAACTGAATATGCCCCTATCTAGAATAGGGTCTGTAAATATCTAGCCAAATACCGTTTCTTGGGCTAAGAGTGACCCAAGAACATTTCGTTAAATTCCATCAAGAATAATGGCAGGGTACACATCACCACTGATGAGTACATCTATTTGATCGCTTCTAAAGAAATGCGGATCAGCCAATTGCAAATCCGGTAAAGCTGTACCTTCTATTTAGAATTGACTCTATTTAGCTGAGAATAATATCATAAGATCTTGACACTTGTGCTGACACTGCATTGTTAAGCTCCGAAACCTGTGCATTCGCAACTCTAGTGGCTCACTTTAAAAGTTTCTGCAATCTTTCTTAGACAAACGTACCTTCTGAGCCAGAGTCAATTAGAGCTCTGTCAATTAGTGTGCACTGTTCCTAGGTGACACATCGTCAAAATTGCAGTTCCAAGTAAAGCATTTTTTTGTACTTGAGGAGAAGCCTGATTGTATGGCATTGGGAGTGAACTGTATTTGGGCTGAATGTAATGGGTATTTGAGCCCGTAAGATTTGAACGCAAATTCGACCTGCTTGAGTCACCACTCGAGGCAGGAGCTGAAGCTAAATTTGAATCGCGATGCAAGAGAGTATTGTGACGTTGTTGCACATCACGCATGTGTACTGACTCTTGCAATCTTTGACCTAATGAGCGCTGGATAAACATTAATGCAAAAATTGTGTTTGCGGACAACTGTTATTCTTTCCTTGACATCCATTCTCAGTAAAGTTGGGCACGAACGTAGTCCATGCTATTTTTAAGTACAGAGCTTACAATTTGTCTTTGAAATTTTTAATTGGTAATTATTTACCCTTTTACCAGGTAAGCTGCTCTGATGTGATCGTGAAGTGGAGGGATATGAGGTTGATAGCAAAGATATTTGCCGGGATATCGCACTGCTGCCGCTGCCGCTGCGAATATCTTATACGGTTTCAAGTGTTTGAAACCTGTGTGTGAAGAAGGAATCGAGATCTGCCTACCTGGGAACTTCGTTTTTGTTTGTTTGTTTCACGCTTAATTTTTGTGCGTGATCTCAGGCAATCGCGTACAGCACAAATACACAAAGATTGCATCCCAATTATCAACTGCAATTTTATACAAGTGTAATGCATAAATGTAACTATTCATGTCCCGATGAAGTTTTTGATGTTCGGTGCCTTATTCTTTTGGCACATTGGGAAAATTAAATAAAATTTTGAGCTGGCTATTAACAAGAATACGTTTGTTTTCATATCTGTTAGATAAATCTTGCCAGGCTTAAGCAATGCCGTCATTTGTCAATGGAGATTTTTTTCACAATCTCCATTGCTTCGCCACTTGTTTTTTTATTGAGGTGGAAAAGTTTTTCCACCGCAGTAAGGCGTACATTGGTGATGTAAATGACCTAAAACATGTCCCTTAATGACGGCCATGGTAATCACCACTGAAGTCCTCTGTATCGCAGGGTGGCACAGGCATGCTGTGACCAACCGCTATTCCTATAACTGAAGCAGTGATTTGCTCAGATGGCTTTGTTTGAGAAAGCTCAGAGCTTTTTGCTGCCGCCCTTATGTAGACTTGATAGCAGCTGCGATACTTCTTTTTTATTGACTCAATTTCCTCAAGCTCAGTTTTATCATTGAACTGATCCAGGCAAACTTGGTAATGCGCTTTGACCTTTTTGCATAGCACTTTAAGCTCTTCGCTTTGATAGGCTAATGAAAACACATCATGAGCTTGAACAGCATTGACGCCTGCTTCAAACTCAAAAATGGCGTCAGGCGCCTGAATAAACTTTTTAAAACGCGCCATTGTTTGCTTGGTTTTTATTCTAGTACTAATATTGTTGTTTTGAAAAAACAATTAAATTATTTTATGTTACTTTTTTTTAAAAATAAATTAATAGAATTCAAATTCAACCCATTTTTGTCCAGCGTTGCGTATACGCAACGGTTTTCTTTTCTTAACCTGGAGGGCAAACAGTGATAGATTTTCATGATCTTAAAATATAAAATTAGAAGAATTTATCTAATCGACCTGTTTTCGCTCAAGGCTAAACTTACATTTCGAAACTTGAGAAATTTGGGAGTTTTCCATTTTTTTTTTATCTATAACTTTAAACTTCTAAAAAATCTAAAAAAAAAAATAATTTACTTTACTTTATATCGTATAATTCTTATACGATCGCCTTCTTATGCTTTATATTTAAATTTTGTGAATTTTTATGAATTTTGACTGACATACGTGGCTCCCGCGGATTGACACAACGCGGTCTTTAACGAAATACGTTTTTGTATATTTTTTGTTGTTTTGTGGAAATTCGTGAGATCAATATTGGTGCAAAATACTCGACTTTGCTTGTAGAATATCGATCAATTTGAAAATCAAAAATCTCGAGGTGGCAACTCGATTTTTAAATTTTTGACTATTGTTTTCTAAGTTAGACCAAACTAAACAATTTTGGAAAGTTTCATCTTTCTAGCTCAACGGGAACATGGGTCATTTAGTAATTTAGTATAAGTATTATACTTAATTTAATCCTATTAAATATTTTGAATATATATATTTTTTCTCTATAAATTATTGAAATATTATTTATTTATTATTTAAATTTTATTATATTTTATTATTAAATATTATATTAAATAAATATTATATTATTTAACCAAAAAACTTTTTTGTTTTTATTATAAATATGTTTTGATATATAAACCAACTCAAATTTGAATATGAAAAAATTGACTAAAAAGTTTAATTTGACCTTTGACCTTTGACCTTTTTGCATAGCACTTTGACTAAAAATTGACCAAAAATTAATTTTTTTTTGTAACTTTGTTCCACTGTGCACAATTTTTCCGACTGTTAATTGTGCGTTGCTGACCCACTGTGCAATATTCTTGTCCTCTCAGTGATGCGCTAGCGCGAGAGTTCAGCTGAGACACACAGGTGATGAACATTGATGATTTTTAAGCAGTAGTTACTGCCCAGCGGCAAATGTGCCATACACTACATCAATGAAATTCAATACACTCGTAGGTAGTAATGTACACATGTTCGTATTCACTTTCAACTTACTTTTAGAATTTAGAATCGATTACAAAATATGCCAACGAGTAGTCAAGCTTTTTCGATTACAAAGTATGCACAGAAGTAGTCGAGCTTCCGTTTCTCATATACAATCTCACGTTCAAATTCATATATGAATAACATCACACAAGTGTACTGCCTTTCATGTATGAAATATTGGAGTACTCCGTAAATTTGCCGCTGGGTGTCGACTTCGGTCACTACGTATGCGACACAAAGAGGAATGCAAAAAAATCAATTTACTCAACTTAAAGTTGAGTTCACCAAATAAATTGCTGTAATAGTTTTAAAATAAAATAATAATTTTTTTTCTTATAATTAAATAAAATTCCACAACAGAAGAAATTTATTTCAATAAAAGAAAAATTTCAATAATTTTGTTGAATTAAATGCGAAAATTTATAATAATATATTATAATAGTATAATATATTATTAATAGTCACTATTTTTCAACAATATTTTTTAACTGTTGATTGGGAACTGCTGACCCACTGTGCTGTTTTCCTAATGCTCTCAGTACTGCGTGAGCGCAAGAGTTAAACTTGGAAGAACAGTCCCATTGGTCCAACGTTGAATTTTAAGCAGTAGCTTCTATCTAGGGCCAAACACATTGCAGGCATCGCGCATCAAGCATCGCCGCAAGGCTTTGACATTTCAGTTGAATACACGAATGCTTACGGGGCAACACACATTATACTTCCAGGCATGTAGGCATCGCATGCTTGATGCCTGAAATAGGCAACTTTTTCCAAGCTTTGAGGCATTGACAGCTAGAAAACAGCTGATTGTGAAAATGTTTTTTAGAAAACATTTCAATTAAAATTTAAAAAATGTCCGAATTCTAAGAGCTGCTCATAAATGAGATAAATAAATTCCCATGCATATTCGACAAGAAGAACTGGGAATTTAAAAACAAACTGTAGTAGGAAAAAGCTTGGGCTGTCGTTGCAGGAGCTACCAAGTATCCAGGTAAGTTTCTAGTTTGCTGTCCGCGAATATGAGCTAATTTGCTTAAAGTATTTCAGGTTTTAGTATTTTATTTCTAATTTTGAAGCACAAAATATTAAATCACAAAACATTTTTTGCTTTCAAAAGTTTGACAGAAAACATTTATTTTCTTTTATGACTCACCATGGTTGCTTTAGGCACGATGCATGCTTTTAATGTATTTTAAAAGTGTGCGACGTAGAACCGTGAAAGGCTTGCGGCGATGCTTGATGCGCGATGCCTGCAATGTGTTTTGCCCTTCTCTGCTTTGATCGCTACGACTGCGACACAAAGTGGATTGCAAAAATTCGCTGCAGTTACCCAGCGGGGCAAAGATGCGCTAAAACACTCATGTTGATGCGCTGCTTTTGAAGCTACATGCGCATCTTTTTTGCTGGAGCTCCATTGTCTTTTTTGTACTACGTGTCCGCAAAAATAAGCGCATGCTTACTGCATCATTGGCAAGCGTGGGTGATGCAGTACGCAGTGAAAATTTGTTCGCACCACAGAGTGTTGTTTCGAACTTCGAAAACTAAAATCGCTCTCTCTCTGCCTTTTTTTCTCTCTTTCTTTTCCTCTCTCCGTATTTATGAGTGCTGCTTTTTGAGGCAATAAAATTTTTTGTTTGTTATTGTTGTTATTGTTATTTATGGATTCTAAGGCCGCGTTTATAGTGCATGCTTATTGATAAGTCGAGCCGAAAAACATTTTGGGGGCAAAAGAGATGCATAACTTGCTTCTCTATTGCTCCAATGTGTTTTCGGCTCTGCTCAGCAATAAGTGTTCACTATAAGCGCCCTCTAAGAAATCGCTAGATATGCACACGAAACAAATTAAATTTATGTAGTTTCGTGCTGCTATAAGAACTGTAGGTCAAAATTATAGTTTAATAAATATCTACTGAATTCAAATACGTTCCTTTTTACATTTTACTTCGCTTAATATTTGAATAATTAATTTAATGGCATTTGAAACTGACATTTTTGAATTTATTTGTACAAATTATTTTTAGAATTTCGAAATCCTCTGCGCATTGCAATTTCAAAATCAATGTATCCCAGGTTTTCTGTTTTGACAGCTTCTGAATAAAAGAAATTATTTTTGAATATTAAAAAATAATTTTTGGCTGAATAACACTTAATAAAAATGACAAGAGCAATTAAGCCTGAAAATAATGAAAAGAGAATAAGCTTACCGAAAACAAATTTGGAGAAAAGTTTCGACGATTTCATTGGAAAGTTCTTCTGGTAACCATCCCAGTTAACCTCAAGCAAGAAGTCTTTAGAAAAAGCAACGGCACACTCTTTGCAACGTAAGGCGAATTTCCGAAAAAAGTTTTAATGCAGTTGACCTGAAAATAGACAAATATGTAAAAACTTAAATTATTAAAATCCCACATGTGAAACTTACCAACTTTAATTATCCAAAGAGTCAATATTTGCTTCATTTTCTTCCAACTCTGCTTTCGATTTTATAGGGAAAATTTCCAAATACTCTTTTGCTGGAAAAGCTACTTCAACTAGTTTTTGTAGCATAATGGTTTGTTTTGCTAAAACTGGGTTTTGAACCTCAACAGTCTTCTTAATTTGGGAAATATCATCAAATAAGTCCTTCTGCATCTTCCCCTTTTCATTTTTAAACAGTTTATTTTCTATTTCTGAAAATTTTTTGTAAATTTTTTGTTTTGTAAACATTCTCGTTATTTATTCAAGTATCTTGAAATTACCTAGATCGTTGAATTTTTTTTTTTCAAATAACACATTTTGTTTTCCTTTTCATTTTGGTTCAAGACGTTATGTGAAAACGCTGGTGTAAACATTTTTGTGAAACAACTTGTACAACGAAAAAAAATGTATGTTAAATTAACAAAAAAAGGAGGTTAGCATAACAAAAAATTTCGTTATTTTTGATCCAACCTAGTTTTTTGTTATGACAACAAAGCTGATTTTGTTATTTTAACATCATGAAATGATTACAAAATATCATGTATTTCTAACCACATATTTTGTTGTTTTAACAAAATCTTAACAAATTTAATATTTACAAAAAAAACTTCAATTCAACGTAATTTTTTGTTAATTTATGAATGTTAATTACATAAGTTTTAACAAAAAAGCTATGTTAGGTAAACAATAAATTTGTTAGGGCAACGAAAGACTTTTGTTATTAAAACGCAAAATATTGTTGCAAAAAAGTTTTGTAACCTAAATAAAGCATTTTTGTTATATTAAAAAATAATGTTGGTACCGTAACTAAGTATTTTTGTTATTTTATCAAGAAAATGTTGGAACCCTTTCAAAGCATTTTTGTTATATTGACAAAAAAATTTAGAAATTTTACGAAGCATTTTTGAAAAATTTTTATTTTTGTTCTCTTCAATTTAAGAAAACTTTTTGCAAAATTTACTATGTGGCATAGAGTTTCCAGTATTTTTACCATATTAAGCTTGTGTTTTTTACTTTTTCGAGTTAATATAACAAAAAATCTGGCAAAATACTGGCAAAACACGGGCAAAATACTGGCAACTCTGAATATGCCTAATTACTTACCTAGGAACCTATGCATAACCATTAAACTGTTTAATCAAATGAATTTAAAGCTTTTTATATCACATATAAAATTTTATTGTTTTTTTTCAAGATCGAAAAGTTCTTACAATTAAAAATTTATGTAATTTTGTTAATTTCATTTTCAATTTGAGCTATTTTTGGAAAAGCGATATCATATTTTGTTTTTATTTTTTAAAAATAATTTTGAATAAATTGCCACACGGCGCACTGTTAGACACTGTATTGACTGTTAGTAGTTAAATTATGAATAGATTTAAAATGAAGAACAAGTAAAGCTAAAATCTCAAATATTTTGAAGCACTTAAAGCATTTTATACCTGCAGCAATGTCAGCAAAATTGTATGTATGTTGTAACTGTGTTGATAGAAAAGCTGAGCAGTGTTCGCAGTAAGCCAGAGTACCCTGTTTTAACAAACAAACCATTAATATGAATTATAATTTAGTTTTGCTAACAAAATCAATAAAAACTTACCAAATTTCTTTGCCAGTTAAACAACTTCTTCTCAAACAAAATTCTTTGACCTACGGGTATGTTAGGTATTGCTCGAAAGATTTCTTCTAAATGGATCAACTTTATAAATTTAAGAGCTTCCACGTCTACTTCACATGCTAGCGAAAAAAGTTAAGCATCTCGCACAAGAATTCTTTAAAACAAGTTTTAATAATAAATAAACTTACCATGCAAAACAGTGGGCAATTGATTTTGCTCCTTTATCTCACTAAAAGCTCCTTTAACTCCTCACAACTTAAACAATTTTCTAGAAATGTTTCCATTACTTGAAGAAACACAGTTTCTGCGCGCGAATGATGGTAACGATATAACAAGCGGAATTTTTTCAACGACGCTAACTATGAAGTTCCGTTATATTACATTCTTTTTGTGTTAATTTGAGAAAAATTTTTGTTGTGGTCACAAAAATTTTATTGCGATAGAAACTGTTTTTGTTAAATTAACGAACGTTTTTGTTAGGATTTCAAACAAATGTTGTAAACACTTTTTTGTGTTAGATCAACGAAAATTTTTGTTAAATTAACTCAAAGTACACTTTGTTAGCGGAACAAAAATTTTTGTTCCACATTTCCAATGGTGTTAAAAAGCGTCACATTTATTTAACATAGCCTTTTGTTAATTTTTGAGCTAACTTGGGGTTGCTTTAACAAAACTCTTGTTATCTCTTCAAAATTTTTTGTAAATTTTTAAAAATATTTTAACATAATCAATTTTGTTGAGATAAAAAAATCTATTGTATTTTTGTATTTTTTTGTAAAAATATTTTTGTTCTAGCAACAAAACATTCGTTAAATGTACGAAATTTTTGTTATTCTGACGAAAAATTTGCCTGCCTTGCTAACAAAAAATTTTTGTTAAAAATTCGTGATTATTTTTTTCGGTGTAGATAAACGATAAATGTGAGGATAAAAAAGTAAGATTCTTAAAGGCATAAAACTTAAACAAATTAAAAAAAAATTAAAAAACCGCTTCAAAAATTCTGAAATTTTTTTTTCTTTAAATGTTAATAAATATGTGTGCAAAATTTGAAAACAATATCTTCTTTTCCTTCTATTAAAAAAAAATTCCCGAAAATAAATTTTTTTTTTTAAATTTGTAACCTACAGCCCCTTAAGAGTAAAATATTGATAAAGAACTCCATTTTTTATTACAGTGTTTAATTTTAATATTTGTTTTTCCGGTGATGGAGAATTGGAATTAATGCCAGCCCATCTTGATAAGGTAATGATATAACCTTGTATGAAATATCTGTCATTCTAAATTTTTCTTTGGTGCCATGTAGTTTTTTTACAAAAGTAATACCTAAAGCTGCTGAAGATTGCAAAGGCTCTTGGAAAAAATCATTAACTTCTAAAAACTTCAAACCCAAAATGAAATCGTTTCCATCTTCTATGCTAAATCCTAAAATTTTAATAGGCAACAATGGTTTAATATAGCAGCAATTGTCTGGAGGACTACCGCTAAGAAAATAAAAATCATGACTATAGTTTCTATATATTTCTGAGCACTCAATTTTAGATGTTAGGTTCTTAGGTTCATATTTTTGATTTATAGATTTCTGAAATCTATATTTTTCTGTCTCCCGATTATTTATCTGTTCTAAGATTTTTGTTGGTTGTCGAACGTCTGCTTTTAAAGTTTGCATAAAATTTTCAAACTTGTGCGCTGAGAAGTTGTCAACAACGCCGAAATTCTTGACGCATTCTGCTATATGCAGTATACCGTGACCATTATATGATATTTTATTTTCCACGTAGTGGGTTTTGAAATGTTCTACGAACAATTCTGCAATTTCTTGTGACAAGGTAAATTTATTTGGCAGCTTCGAGGACAGGAAATGAGACGGTAAATTGAATGAAGTAATAATAAATTAAAATATAAATCCTTATCTTAAATATCTCTAAATAAAACTATTCCAGTATATACAATAATTTGGCGGAATTCTACAGCCTTCCAGCTGCAGAGCTCATCAAATGATCGGGTTTCCTACTAAATTCTTTAGGAATATAACTTCCAAACGATAAAAGTTTGGCATTCAAATTTTCTTTTTGAACAGTTACAAAAATGCTTAACAAAATTTTTTTTGTAATACCTAGATCAATGAGGTGCATGACATCCAGTGGAAACTGCGATACCATGCCTATATTTATTTCCTCTAAAATATTTTTCTCCCAAAAGTTGATTGAATCGTGGTATTTTTCACTTCTTAATTTAAAGTCTTCATCAGTTATAAGTGAACAAATAGAGGTACTGTATGTCAATCTTCTGTTTTTAACTTTGGCAATCTGATTGCATTTAGAACATCCGTTACTATGACTATCCCTGCAACAAAAGCTCTGGCAGGAGCGTTACAAATAAAAGAATTTATTTTTATGTGAACCATTTTTCCATGCAGCACTATGCCTTCTGAATTGAAATGCTTAATTTCATTAACAAATGGTGACAAGAAATTATTTATATTTTCAGGTTTTCTATCGCCAACGTAAGCACCTATCAAAAATGGCTTGATATAAGAATTTTTTGAAATGGAACCCAAAATTGGCCAAAGCTGTGTACCAGAACTTTTAAATAAAGGCATCCCATCAATACCAATATCTAGACTTAACATTTCAAGTGGCTTTTGTAATCCAAAATGAAAAAAGTTTTCTGGAGAAACTGATATTATATCAATTTGCTTGAATTGAGTTCTTAGCAAAGTTTTACTAGATGAAGGCACATCGACACCGGCATTTTTAAATATTTTTAATATATCATCGCAGGCCTTTCTTCTAATTTTGTGTTCAACACACCATTCTCTAATTTTAGCAGATACTGGTTTGCTAACTGTTTGAATTGCATTTTTTATGCCTAAAGAAGTAGATGCGACCTCTAATTGCTGTGATGTATCGTTGGAGTGGTTTTTAAAAATACTTAAATCAAAACTTTCACGGTCTATCAAATTTAATTCTCTGTTAAGAGTGGTTGCCTCCGTCCTGTCCATTTCAATTAATCTCTCCCTAGCAACCCACCGTCTCATTTGCCTTTCACTTACTCCACAAATCTTTCTTTTCATTTTAATATAAATAAAGTTATGCTTATCTCTTTCAATTTTCACTTATTCACTTTTTAACATCCAACGCGTTCTGAAGTTTGCTGTAAACTAAAACAAAGGAATTCGAAATTGATTGTATTTGCTCAAGTTCAAGTTCAAGAATTATTTAACACGTAAAAATAACAACATACAAACACGAGATAACGGCAATCGATGCTGTGTAAACAACAACAATAAAACTTTACTATTGAAGTTGTTGTATAAAGTAAAGAGAGCGAAAGGGGTTAGCCACTTAGCATCTACGAAATGGAGAGCGCATCCTCAAAGCATCACAAGACTGCGCATAAAATGAGCTGTTTCTAGGAGCGCTTTTTATTTTCCCGCTGGGTAGCTTAAACGCACACACACATACCAAAAAAATTACGCTTCACGGAAAATTGTTGGGCAAAAAACGCGGTGTGTTTATATATACACTTTTTTAACTGAACACTTTATGTAGCTTTTTTTTTACAATTTACCGCGAAATTATGACGCAAATTTTTTCAATTTCAGGCGCCGGAATATGAAAAAAACACTTTCCGAGAATTACAAAGAAAAAAGCGAATCGCTTATTTTCCCGAACCGAGGTAGCACCAATTTTGTCTTGTTAACAATAAATAGAATATAAATTAAAATAAAAAAGTTACCTTATTTTTTCAGCGCAAAAATAGGGGTTGTTTTTCCTTGCTTGTGGAGCAGTTAATGTTGCTAAAAAATGTCTGTTTAATGTTTACTTATTTTTTTTTTTTACTTGCGACTGAGCGAAAAAAATTTAAATAAAGAACACGCCTTGGTTTAAAAAAACGCGAATGGGCCAGGAATATTTCCCACGAAATTACAAATTATTTATATAAAAAATTAAAACACTACTGTTTTTAGAAAAAATGTAAACGGCTGAAATAAAACTTCCGATGAAATTCAAAGGCTTCGAGGTGTGAGCTTCCCTTGTAAGAAAACGATTATTACCAAACTTTTTATTTGGCTGACGAAAAACTTAAGTATTAACACAAATAAAGACTACATACATTTCTTTTAAAAGAGAAGGAATGAGAGGCACTCCAACATAAAAAACTGATGCAACTTAGCCGCTGTACAGAAGGTCAGGGCTGTTCTTAAACGGACCAAAACATTACGTTTACATTTGTTAACACACAGTGTTGCGTCTAGAACAAACTAGCTGGACAAAGATATTTTTTTTTATGTTTTTGTACTTATAGGATCAAAACAATAAAAAATTGTTCTGGGGGGAAAAGAGGGGGAGCGGGGGGTAGCATATGCACTGTTTATCAGCTAGCAGACCTTCTACAGCCCCTCTTTTACCCACAAATTTAAATTTTAACAAAGCAATTAAAATGCTATATTTATTTATTTATTTATTTATTTAATCGGTCTACTGATTATTTAAATCTTACAGACCATATAATTCATTATAATTACTACAGCTAAAATACTAGTTAAATAACAAATAAATTTAGTTTAAAGTTATTTTCAGGTAAATTTAAATCTAGAACATTAGAATAGCTGTTACATAAATTAATACACCTGTTAACAGGTTCGTTCAATGCATAATTTATTCTATGAAGCCACTCTTCTAATAATCTAGTTTTAGCTTCATACGAAATAAAGCAATTTGATAATTTGGCAGACGTAATTTTACCGACTAAAATATGGTAAAGAAATAAATGTGAGGAGGATAGTCTACTATCTTTTTAAGATTGTAAACCAAGAAGTTTACGTCGAAAATCATAAGATGGAAGACCATCAGGCCATTGCAACTTTTTGAGAGCATATCTTGTAATAATTCTTTTTTAAACACATTCTATACTATTTGAATGTTGGATATAAAAAGGATTCCAAATAATTAAAACAGTACTTAATCGTACTACGTAGAAGTGACACATAAAGTGCTTTTATTGTATGCGGATCCCTAAAATTTTGGGTATTCCGCTTAGATTTTGCAACATTATAGTCGTAATGAGAATTAAAACTGAAGCTCGAATCGAATATAACACCCAAATCTTTTATCTCTTGTTTACGTGTTAAAATTATACTATTTATTGAATAATTATATGAAATTGTGTTCAAAGCTTTGGTATAAGTAACCACACAACACTTATTTACATTTAAATTGTTTGTAGCACACCAATTGTGGAATCGTGTTAAATCACTTTGAAGCTTTTGACTATCAGAATGTTGCGAAATCTTTAGAAAAAGTTAAACATCATCTGCAAACATTAGCATTTAGAAAAACAATAAAGGACCACAGTTGGTTCAACAGTATTTCAGACGGTGTTGGTCGTAATTGACTTAAGTTTGGTAATTTAGTTCGTAAAGTTACTGTCGACAAATGGGCCAAAATTGGGTGTTGTCGAAATATATGAACGTCCACTTTTTCAGAAATTACTAAAATTGACTATTGGGCCGATTGCAGACTATTTTCGAGCACGAGATGGTTTATAAGAAATATGTTGCACAACCTTGTATATTTACAATATCTCCATTAAGAACCTCTGAGCTTTTAGCCAAAAATCGTTCTTTTGATTTTCCTCAAGTGTTCCATTTTTTGCAATTTTGCGCAAAACGTTGAAATTTTCATTTTAATTTTTTTTAATGAGTCTCCCTGAGCGTCCGTAAAGGATATATTTTAAGCTCAATAACTTAAACAGACTGAATTTCTTACAATTTTTGGGGGATTTTTCCTATCCTTAGAACAGTTACCATTTATTTGTCAAAAAGATGTACTCTAAAACATGCAAAAAAAAAAATAAGTGCGAAAGTGTGCGAAAAGGGATTGGTATCGAAAGAAAGAGTAAAAATGTATACTAAAAAAAAAGGTGATAACCGGTGGGCAACAGTAAGTTTTACTCTCCAAAACTTACTTAGGTGTGGCGCCTACAACCGTAGTCGGTTTTCGCCTGGTGTAAGAAATTGCGCCAGCCGGTTCTGTTTTGCTTTTGCTGGCACCAGTTGAAAGCTCCAAGTTTCATCAGGTTGTCCTCTACTTGGTCGTTTCAACGGAGATGCGGTCGTCCTCTTCTGCGCTGACCGTCATTGGGTACCGAATCTTATATTTCTTCGCTGGAGCGTCCATCCGCTCCAACATGACCTAGCCAGCGAAGCCGCTCGATTTTTATGCGCTTTACTATGTCGATGTCTATCGATACATCTATGTCGATGTATAGCTCATCCAGCTCATCGTTCCATCGTATTCGGTACTCGCCATTGACGCAGATTGGTCCGTAGATCTTACGAAGGGTATTTCTCTCGAAGCTGCCAAAGTCTTTTCATCAGAGAGGCTTAACGTCCAGGTTTGTGCTGCATATAACAAGGGACGGGCTTGATTAGTAACTTATAGAGCTTGACTTTTGTTTATCGAGAGAGGCCTCTGCTTCTCAACTGCCTACTGAGCCCAAAGTAACACCTGTTGGCAATAGTTATTCTTCCAAACTTAGCGATTTAAATGGAATATTGAACTTTATTAATACTCAAGTTTGTTAAATTGTTTAAAAAAAAAAAACTATAAATTATTTCCAATTTTAAGAATCTTAATATGTTAATTTCATTACGATTTACCCTCAACTTTGAAATCCATTAAAAGAAATTTGTTATAATTATGCACAAATAAAAAAATTCGCTTATTTTCACCAGTATC
This sequence comes from Coremacera marginata, assembly GCA_914767935.1. Lineage (NCBI taxonomy): Eukaryota > Metazoa > Arthropoda > Insecta > Diptera > Sciomyzidae > Coremacera > Coremacera marginata. Next base: position 104,940,749 of record OU612046.1, read on the forward strand.
CATATAGGAAAAAAATCTATATCCATATCGACATCCGTATAGTTCCTTCATTGTTAAAAGAAGGTACTCGGATTCTTGACTAATCACTTCTTACGTGCTCGAAGATAGGACGAAGGGATTAATACCCCTTACGTAGCAGCTCCATACAAAAAAAGATATTGCATTTGGAAGTGAAGGGGTTTGATCGCCGATTCTTAAAGGATGTGCCAAGGCGCCATCTTAGGGTGATCGCTTTTCCTACTGGGTAGTCAATTCCAACTGCGCAGCAATTATAATTTCAACAAAACCACTTCTCTCACTTCCAATGCCTATAACTGTTAACTTACTTGCATAAAACAAAAACAATTGGTGATTTCCCGACATTGAGAATATTTGTTGTTAACATATTCCGTTATTTTCATTAAACGCGAAATTCAATTTTGTCCAACTAGCTTGATGTAGACGCAACATTGTGCTGTGGCCTAAAAATTCTTGCACTAAATTGTATTTAAGCTTTTTTATTTCAATACATTTTTACGTATTTAATAAAAGATACTCGTGTTTTTATATTTACAACTATAATAATAGGAATAAAAATTTTGTTTTTCTTTCAGGCTCTTGACGCTCAACATAGAAAAGCTGTGGCTGATATGATTCATGAATTAAGCGATAAAGCCCAGTTCATTACAACCACTTTTCGTCCCGAGCTTTTGGAAAATGCACATAAGTTTTACGGAGTTCGTTTTAGAAATAAAGTTAGTCATATTGATTGCGTTACAAAAGACCAAGCTAAAGATTTTGTTGAAGATGATACCACGCATTCTTAATAATTTTTATTTATCAAAATTAAATTAAAGTTTAGTTCTTGATGATGAATGCAAAGAAAATAACTGTGTTCAACTTTTACAACTTGTACTTTATACGTATTCTTAACTAATTAATTAATGGTTATTCTTAAACAGTTTCATCACGTGTGATTGATTTGCATAAATTTGCACAACTAAATTCATTAATACTTACAAGCATATAAATATTGAAGTAAGTATCTTTGTATGTATATCTATTAATAATAATATAATAGTGGTATTCAATTAACGCCGTATTTATGGTGTAAATAGTGTATGTGCCGCAAGTTCATACAACTTACTATGTACAACGAAGGGTGGTCTTAACTTGCATGCAAACAAAAACAATAACAAACTTTATCAATGAACTTTTGTTTTTCTTTTTTTGTTTGCATCATCGTAGAAAAAAACATTTTTGTAGTTGTAAATAAAGCAAATTTTATATATGAATGTACCTAAATAGAAATATTAAAAGAAACAACATTGCATATTTTCATACAAACCTGCAAGTGTATTGAAAACAAGTTAATTCAAAACCTTTGAAATTTGCAAGTATCTAATTGAGAAGTTGAATAAATGCATGTAAGCAAAAAGCTGCTAAAAAATCTTAACATTGTGCTGTAAAATTTAATTTAATCCAATTTATTTGAAGGTATTACGTATAAATTGAATTAAATGAAAAATTTTCTATTCGACTTAAAAAAATTTAATATAATTATCAGGTTAGCAACTAAGTAATTGCGAATTTTTTTAGAAAATAAAAGACAAATTTTTTCATGGAACGAAATAACTTTATTCTGTAATGTATATGCCATTTTGAGCAATGACCTTTTGCCATCTTTCAGGCAGCATCATAATTCCACGTTCATAAAACTTCTGGTTTCTATCAGCAAAAAACTGAACCAGGAACGATTTGACATCATCATTATTATTGAAATTTTTACCATTCAAGGAGTTTTGCAAAGATCGAATTAAAAGCAAGGTCAGGACTATATGGTGGATGTGGCAAAACATCTCAACCAAGCTCCAATAATTTTTGCTGAGTGACCAAAGATGTGTGTGGCCTTGCATTGTCATGGTGGAATATAACACCTTTTCGATTTGTCAATTCGGGCCGCTTTTCTTCAACTGCATTGTTCAATTTTGTTAGTTGTTCAATGTAGACATCTGAATTGATCGTTCGGTTGGGTGGTAAAAGTTCAAAGTAGACAATTCCTTTGTAATCCCACCAAACTGATAACATAACTTTCTTTTGATGAATATCAGCTTTTGATGTTGTTTCAGCTGGTTCACCTGGCTTGCTCCACGATCTTTTCCGATTGACATTGTTGTAAACAACCCATTTTTTATCACCAGTTATCAATCGTTTTAAATATGGATCATTTTCATTACGTTTCTTTAACAAATCGCAGATGTTAATGCTTTGTGTTAAATGATTTTCTTTCAGTTCATGAGGAACCCATATATCTAGTTTTCGTTGATTTGGTTGTCATCAACTTCAACTGGACGACCAGAGCGTTTTTCATCTTTGAGTGAAAAATCACCAGAACGAAATTTGGCAAACCAATTTTGACACTGCCGTTCTTTTAAAGCTTCGTCACCATAAACAGCACATAATTTTTTGTGAGCTTGCGATGCGTTTTTTCCTTTCCAGCAATAAAAAAGCAAAATAAGACGAAAACATTCGTTTTGATTTTCCATTTTTCAACAGACGCCAAACAAAAACTACACAACCGATCAAAAAAATTTTTTTTACTGATTGACAGTTGAAGTACCAACTATCAAATAAAATGTGTTTGACATTTCGATTACGTCAGCAAACCTAAAATTTCAACTAAATCCATCTATGAGTGAAATCCGCAATTACTTTGTTGCCAACCCAATATAAACATTGAAAAAAACAACATATAATATGTTCATACTTCAATTTATCAAATAAATATCTGCAAGTTGATTGAAAACCTTTGAAACTTGCAAATATCTAATTGGGAGCTGAATTAAATGCATGCAATTTTTCCTAATAGTTCAATATTTAGTTTAATAGAATAAAACATGTTAATTAATACATAAAATACTAACACTTAACATATATAGCATTGAGGTGGGTATCAGAGAACAGTTTGAGTGCTTTCAAATGGCGTTTCGACTGTCTCGTCAATATACGAGCTACGAATATGCCTTCTGCATTAAAATTAATGCGTGAATACTTGTACAAATCGCTGTGGTTACGAATGCCATAGAGTTCGAGCGCCTGCGATTACGAATGCCTACGAGACACGAATGGCCAAAAAAGCATGACATGAGCAACATTCGCCAAAAGCAACGAAACTTCATGCTTTTATGTCCATTTGCTCCAAGAAAAAAATGTTAACTGCTGTCTGCAGTGTTAGATTTTTTGTATACTAAAAATTACAATTGTATAGAAGAAGATTTTAATTTGATTGATTATTTATTTTGTTTGTAAAAATTTTGTTTTCAAATTCAGAGAAAAATTCAGTTTTTTTTGGTTGAAGTTTATTAATATAAATTTGTATTATTATGCAATAAATAAATATATATGCTAACTTTAACATTACAACAACTAGTAATACAATTTTTGTAACTACATATTGGGTCAGTAGCTATATATATTTCCATTATTTATTGGGCTCTCGAATTTCGAGTACTTGTGTTGTGTTGCATTTTGTGAAAATTGTGGACTAGGAATAGTGTGAAGGGAAAGGAAACTAATAGCTTGCGGTGATTTTTAATAAAAAAAAAGAGACATTACGTTGTTGGTAGCTTTTAAGGTTGCAAACATAGTGAACGCGAGTTCAGTCAGGCAGATCAGATCAGATTTTTACATTGGAGCAATAAACAAACCAATTCATTCATATCTTTTGCTAACGGGGCTATTAGTATTTGCATCGGCGTGTGAGGTTTTTTGTTATTGCGCAAGCGTTTGTTGTTGTTGAGTTGGCAATGTTAAGGCGTCAAGTGCATTTGTTGTTTGTACATGTGTTTGTTTGTACAAAAAGAAGACAAAATCATAACATTGCATAGTGTGACATTTTTTCAATCGACGAGGACAAATGTAGAAAAAAAACTTCCAAGAAAGGAATTTTTTTCTCTTGCTAATAAAGCTAGTACACACAGAAAGCGACGTCAAAAATTTTAAAATTATTGCTTTATCCGATATATTTAAAACGGCAGTCGTAAAATTGTGTTTTTAGCGTTTTTCAAAATTATTTGTAAGCGTCAAGATAGTAGTTTTTGTATTAAGTGCACTGATTAGAGTTGTAAACTTTTTGACTACTTTTGCAATGGAAAACTGTTGTCAAAATATGTAGATTTTTCAGAACAATAGTAGTCGCTTAACTAATCAAGGTTTCATTTAAATTAGCGATGGAAAACGTAGCAAGAAAAGAAAAAGATAAACTCAGCTATAACTTTGATGAACTGGCAAGAAGTTTGTATGCATATGTATGCAATAAAATTTAATTTTTTCCTTAAATTTCGCTCTCATAGATAGTTCACATAAAAATTAAGCTGCTAGTTTTTGCGAGTATTAAAAAAATTTGAATTTTAGGAAGAGGCCTTAATATATCAAGAATTGAACTTTATAATGTCCTAAAAAAATTACAGTAGCCCAAGACCACCAGCTAAAAAAACTGAATGCATACTAAGAGACTATCTAAAGGCAATGTTTAGTACACAGTCAAAAATGTTGGACTAATTTTTAATCCAGTCATTGGAGTCATGCTTTTATTAATACTTTTTTATTAAATTTGAAACTCTTCAAAAGATTCAAATTTTTCTTAATAAAAAGTAAAATAAAATTTAATGCATATTGCAATACTCTAAGAATTCAGCGTTTGTTTTTTATTTATGTTTATCATTTTTATTTACTAGGGGCTGAACAAATCAGTTGTTAGAGCAATACTTATAACCTGAACGTTGTGGGTTCGAAACTGGCAACATTTGTTATTTTTTATTTTTGTTGAAAATATTCAAATACAAGCATATTCTACAAGTAAGTTTTTTGAAGGAATAAAACTTATTTTTAATATTTGACGTCGAATAAATTGTAATATGGTTTCGGTATCGTCATAGGGGCATTTTCACAGAAAAGTCCACCGTGGTCCAAAACTTGAAATTTATTAAAAACTTATTCGTTATTGATATTATATTAGAGAAACATTTCAATTTTATTAATTCATTTCCATGATGATTAAGTCGTCTGCACTGTTCGGAAACACAGAAGGACAGAAAAATGTCATTTTTCTTTTTAGTACAGGTTAAACAAATGTTTCGTAAACGTTTTTGTTTACTAAATGTAAGCAAAAATAAAAATAATGACTTACTTACATACTAAATTACTTAATTACCCAATTGAATTACAATGGAAATTTAAGTAACGTAACGTCAGCAATGTCACGTGAGATGACTAAGCATAATAACAAAACAAAGAGGGAAAAGATTTTTCAATTTGATTACTTGGAAAATAAACTTATATTTCTTCTTAAAAAAAGTTTTATACAGAAAAACTTTTGCAAAGAGTTTTGCAAATTTTGTGTTCCAAATCGAAAACTACTTCTGTTATTTGGTAACGTCGCACCAGAGCATATTTTTGCCTATACCTTTAAATCCTTAGGGTCAATTGTTGTATTTTTACTTAATATACAGCAGTGGACACATAAATATCACAAAAATACATGTAGAGTGTGTCACATAAATTTAAATAAAATACATAGAGGAAAACAAGAATTTATTTCATGGTGTTTGAGTTTAATCATTAAAAACTTAAAATCAGTAGTAACCTTGTAATTACAAATGAAAAATTAGAAAATTAATGAAAAATCTGAAATTGCTTCTTAGCTAAGGTGGACGTATAAATAGCACAATTTGGCTTCTAAATAAAAAGACATAGTGATTTATTTTTATTTTACAATGAGCTTACGAATATGCTTACAAGTACTTGGTACTGTATCCCGAATTGTCCAAAACAGCTCGACATCTTTGTCCCATATTCTCCACAAGCTTCCTGACCCTTTCCTTCGGAATAGAGTACCAAGTCTTCTCAATTCCACTCCATAACTCATCTTAATTTCGAAAATTTTGGTTGCTATTGAGGTCTGGGCTTTGAGCCGGCCAACTCAAGATATTTATTTTTTCCTTTTTTAGCCAATCAATCACAACCTTTGCCGTGTGTTTTGGATCATTATTGTGCATAAAAGTCCACCTAATAGGCATGTTCTCAAATACAAATGGTTCCATCTGGTTATTAGAACTATCTAAATACATATTTTTGTCCATTATTCCTGGTACACGAAAAATTGGCCCAACGCCGTGCCAGGTAAAAGCTCCCCAAGCCATTAAATGTCCTCATCCATGCTTTAATGATTTTTTTGTATACTTCGGATTCAAATCTTGGCGTTTGGGGCGCCGAACAAAAGTTTTTCCATCTGGTCCAACCCTATTAAATGTAGTATCGTCAGACCAGAGCACGTTCTTCCAAAATTGGTCTTCTTTTTTTTGTTAAGAGCAGCTTTCTTCGGCTAATCGTCCATAAAGATTAGCTTCATGTAGTCTCCTAGATACTATTTTTCTTGAAACATTAAGGTTATTTTCTTCATTTATTTCCCTCATAATTTACTTTGCTGACTTGAAAGGATCAGCCTTACTTTTGCGAACTATAAGTCTTATCAGTAGAAGCGGTGGTCTTACGCGGTCTAGGATTGCGCGGCTTATTCTTGAAATTATTTGAACCAATTGATGTAACCAGCTTGAGTGCATTATAGACTATTTTTCGCAAAATTTTGAGAATATCCGCGATTTCAGATGTTTTTTTGCCTTTCGACTTAGTTCGTGAATTATAGACTTTTTTCCGGGGTGCAATGTTTGCCACGACCCATTTTATTTAGAATCGGCGAAATTAACTGAATAAAACTCTAAAATTTTTACAAACACACGATTTTGTTAACTTTTATTCACCAACTAACATGTGTGCTATTTATATGACCACAGCAGATCGTACATGCCTATACAGAAAGAGATGGCCTGAGCAAATACAAGTAAGTAACGGTACATCTCTATCGGAGTTGTAAACAACGTCACACTGGAGTCTCAAAAAATTATAACTACAGTTAATGAATGCATTATTAAGTTCAAACGAAACGTTTAAAAAATTAGTTGACATTTGTGCTATTTATGTGTCCATGGCTGTAGATCTACTTAATTACTACGCAAATATAAAAACCTAAGCATTTGACTTTTTCATTCTTTTTTTTATTATTTTTTTTCGCACAGATCGTACGTAGCGTCAGTTTGGACGCTACGTACCATATATACAATATAGAACTTTAGTCAATTTAGTCCAAGATTATTGACCGTGTATTGGAAATGAATCAACGCTTTTCTTTAAAAAAGTAAACAGAGCCTTTATTTATTTATTTATTAAAATAAAATTTAGGCTGAACCAATCTAAGACGGAATCGAGAACCAAGAAATATTGCATACAGTTCTGATAACTTCAGACCCTGTGGTTGGCTTATTTATTACAAAAAATTTACTACAAACCATAATGCAACACCACTTGATAATGCGTAACTGCAGGGAACTGCGTATGGAACTAATAAAAATAGGAAGGAAGTGAGAGCAATTCTATAAGTGAAATATCAAATTCTGAATAAGTATTACTTTGTATAATTTTTTATTTTTACAGCTTTTTTAATGAAAAATCAATAGTTTTTCTTTGAAAACAGAAAAGCCTGCAAGTTCTTCTAAACAGGCATTATTTGTAATAACAGAGAAAATTGTTACAAAATTTTTTGTAATATATTTTGTTCTAATACAATTTAGTGTTTCAAAGTCAAAGCATAAAGTGTTAATTTCCCTCTATAGGTAACTCAATAAAACGCCCTGCAATTAAGAGGGTGTTTGAGGTAGACTCCAACTCCAGAACAGTTTTTTTTTATGAATGAACCAAGGAATTATATCAAAAATTTAGAATTTTTTCCGCCCAGATTGGTCAAATCGCACACTGTGCAACTGTTGAAAGTTCATAACTCTTTCTTTTATTAGGTTGCGAACATAATTAACTCCGAATCAGACAGGCAGGCAGATCGGATCAGAAAACACATTAGAGCAAAAGAGATGCATGGCTTGGTTTCTTTATTGCTTCAATGTGAAAATCTAATCTGATCAGAAACAAGCAAACTTAAGAATTAGCGCAAGATCTTTGTTTCCTTTCCTTTAACCTCTGTCCGGCTCTTCATCACATTCTTCCCACTTTAAAAGCTTCACAAAAAACAAAAAAAAAAAAAAACCAACAGAATCCAGCCACAAGCATTAATCGCGCAAAATAACGGCGCATTTACTTCCAAATAAAAACATGAAAAATTGTAAACTACCCGGGTAGGTCGAAAGTTCGAAAATGCACATCGCTTCTAGCACTCATTCTGAAAATATAGAAAGAATGCGTATTTGTTGCATTTTCGCTTTGTGGGTGGCGGAATAATGGAAAGCATCTCAACACATGTTGAAAAGAAATTGTGTCACTCTAACCGTGGTATATGTTGTGCTGTACTTGAAGTTAACGGACTGAAGTTTTTCGCGGATTTTTTAATTATTAAAGATGAATGACTACGCAGAAGTAATACGTAAAATCGCTGACGGTACTTACCAATTAAGTGAAAAAAGAAAAGGAAAAAGTAATATTTGGACAGTTTTTGCTGAAATTAACAATGCAAATGGAATAATTATACGAAATTGTGTTTATTGCCGTATTTGCTGTAACGTATTTAAATATAACTGAAGTCAAACTTCTAACTTGATTCGCCACAAGTGTTATGTTTCTCAAAATACGGAAAACCCTCTGAAAAAGTTAGACCAGGTTTAGAAGCAAATAGTAATTGATGCATGTTGCCAGTGGGTAATAGAAGTCTGCCGACCATTTTCTTCAGTAGACGGGATCGGCTTTCATAAAATGGTGCAGATATTTTTAAAAATTGGTGCACAACATGGAGAAAATATCGACTTAAAAGACTTTCTACCCTGTTCGGCAACAATTTCGCGTCGAGTTTGCACTATGGCTCAGAAAAAAAGGGAAGAAATTAAGCCAGTTATAAAAAAATCATTGAGGACGGAAAAGCGTAAATAACAGTTGATCTATGGACCGACAATTTTATAAGAAGGAACTTCTTGTGTGCAACCATTCAATATTTTATCAACGGTGGCTTCAAGAACATGGTGTTGGGAGTTAAATCAATGGATTTTCAAAAATCTACCGGAGATAATATTTTGACTAAAATCCATAGCGTTTTGTTCGATGTAAGCAGTCTTGAAAAAGCAACATTTGTTACCGATAGAGGAGCTAATATAAAAAATGCATTAAAGGAGCACAAAAGATTAAATTGTTCAAACCATTTATTTAATAACGTCTTAGACTCCAGTTTTGATGAGACAGTTGAATTAGAATCAATGATAAATGCATGTAAAAAAATAGTAAAGTACTTCAAAAAGGCGAATTTACAGCATTTATTGGCAACGTCACTAAAAAAATCAATGTGTTACCCGTTGGAACTCCCATTTGCACTTGCTTAAGTCAATTAACGGGAACTGGTTTGAACTGGTAGAAATATTCAACAGAAAATGGAGAAATTAAAAGAATTTGAGAAATAAATATTTCTATTTTAAAAGCGTTAGTCGAGCTTTGCGAAAAATTTGAAATAATAAGTAAACAGCTGCAAGGGTCAAAATATATAACAATAGCTTTCGTTTATCCGTCAATAAATCGCCTTAAAGTGCTTTGTGAAGCAAATTCATGTGATTTGCTACCTATTTTAGTGTTAAAAAATAACATTTTAAAACATATATAGGCTAAGTGTGGGTACCAATCACAAATGTGCATATTTTTTATATCCTCCAGCAAACAATAGCGTTGACAAAAGCATTGCTGCAGAAGTTCAAGATTTTTGTGTTTCAAAAATAATGGATAATAATGAGTTCTCAACAATGCCAAATAATATCTTCCAAAATATCTTCCAATATCTTGTCAAATTGTATCTTCAGGTTCAAGCTCAGCTTATGAGAATACTATTTTCTCTCCTCAATTTCAAAAGATTGAATTTTTCTTCCCTGAACTAGTCTCGCAAGGCGTTTCAATGCCTCTCACTGCAAGAAACGAGATAGAAAATTATGTAAACAGTAGAGTCCAAAAAGATTCAGACTTAAATGCAATTCAGTGGTGGGATCGACATGGGGCTGAGTATCCTACACTATCGAAATTAGCATTAAAAATTTTGTCCATACCAGTCAGTAGTTCAGCGTCTGAGCGATTGTTTTCAATGGCTGGAAATATAATAATCGAAAAAAGGAATAGAATAATTCCAAAAACAGTAGATATCCCTTTTTTTCTATATTTTTAAAACGAAAACTAAAACTTTTCCAACATTTTATTTAATTTAAGATATTTCAATAAAAAAATTATCTCTTAACATAATTATTTTTTATTTCAATAAATATTTGAATTTAACCTTTAAAATACAATGAACAAACAAATGTACATATTTTTAAAAATTTTCTTTATTGTATTGAAGCCTAGCTTCTTTTATTCACAATATTTTTTCAATTTTTTATACATTTCTTAGAAAAAATTTATCACTTAACTTAATAATTTTTTTATTTCAATATTTCAATTTTAGCTTTAAAATACAATGTTGAAATATATGTACATATTTGTTTAATTTTCCTTTAGGGTATTGAAGTGTTTTTTATTCATAATTTTTTATTAAACATATTTTATAGAAATTTTTTACAAAAAAATTTATCTCTTAAGTTTTTTTTTTATATCAATAAATATTTAAAATTTGGCTTTAAAATACAATGAAGAAACAAATGCACACATTTTTTAAATTTTCCTTTAGTGCATTGAAGCACAGCTTCTTTTATTTATATTTTTTTATTAAACATATTTTTTTTAGAAAAAATGTTATCTCTTAGCTTAATAATTTTTTCATTTCAATAAATATTTCAATTTAAGCTTTAAAATACAATGAAAAAACAAATATTCATATATTTTTTAATTTTCCTTTAGTGTATTGAAGTGTCATTTATTTTTCATTTTTTATTAAGCATATTTTTTTAGAAATTTTTTAGAAAAAATATATCTCTTAACTTAATTATTTTTTGATTTCAATGAATATTTCAATCTTATGTGATTTTTGGGCCAATTTTTTTTTTTTATTGTTGAATAATTATTATGTTAAGGAGGTTTTTGGCCAGCGCTTTTTAAATTGCAATTTTGAATAAAAATTATAAAAAATTTTAATTTTTTCCCGACGTTTCGTCAATTATTTGTTGACATCTTCAGGGGATTTTTATTTTATTAACTAAAAAACACAATTTTTTAATTATTGCACTAAAAATTTTAACATTTTACCTACTTTATATTTTACATTACAATTTGAATAAAATAAAAGCTTCACTAATTTTCAAAATAAACTTTATTCGTCCAGTGCTGCTGCATAATTGTTGTTTATGTTGTCTGTGTCTTCTTTGAAATTTATTGCCCTCTCCCCTTTTTGTTGTATTCGTAAGCTTTCTAAAGTTAGTCTTCTTTTTGTTTTGTTTTCAACGTCTAATATTTTGACCGACTCAAAATCAGCTGTATGGCCTGTGAGTAATATGTGTTGTGCTAGTGCTGTTGTTGTTTTTCCGTTTCTAATGTCCAGTTTGTGTTCTGTCATTCTTATTTTGAGTGTTCTTTTTGTTGTCCCTATATAAGTTTTGTCGCATCTCTCCCGTTCTCCGCCTTTGCATTGTACTTCGTAGACAACGTTGTTCTTGTCTTCTTTTTCTATTTTAGTTTTTGTCTTTGTAAATATTCTGTCCAAGGTAGTGTTCGATCTGTATGCAAAAGTTTTGTTGTCCGCTCTCATTATTTTCCGTATGTGTGTGTTGTTTGTCAGTTTTGGAATGTATGTGATGCTCAGGTAGTTTTTGGTTTCTTCTGTAGGATTGCCAGACTGTGTTGTTTGTTCTGTTATTTTTGCTTGTTGTTGATGTGTTGAATTCCTAGAGTCGATGAGGGATTTTATAAACTGGTTTGGGTAGTCATTATTTTTTAGTATTATTTTTATCTTTTTAATGTTTTTTTCCAAAAATTGAGTGTCAGATATTGTGAAAACTTTGTTGATTAAGTTTTTCACAGTATTAATTTTTTGTTGTAATGGTTGTGTCGAGTGAAAATTTATAATTCTGCCTGATGATGTTGTTTTTGTATACCAGTCAAAAATTATTTGGTCATTTTTTCTGTGAAGTTCAACGTCTAAATATGGAATTCTTCTGTTTGTCTCAATTGCCGTGGTAAATTGTATGTTTTTATGGTGATTGTTGAGTGTTTTTAAAATTATGTCTAAGTCTTTTTTCTTAATTATGGCTAGAATATCGTCAACATATTTGCATATGAATGCAATATTCGTGCCATTATTTTTAAGTGTGTTTATAGCGTCGTCAAGTAGTTTGTCAAGAATTATGTCTGCTATTGTTGGGGAAAGGGGATTGCCCATGGGCATACCATATATTTAATGGTACACTAAGTTGTCAAAAATGAAATAGTTATTGTCTTTTAAGCAGAATTCTAATATGTTTAGAAATTGCTATCTTGGTATTTTTGTCAGGTTTTTGATAACGTCCCATTGTTGCATTATATTTCTAATAGCTAGGTGTGTCGGGATGTTAGTGAATAATGAAACGACGTCAACTGAAACCATTATGTCTTCTTCTGTAAGTTTGAAGTCTTTAAGCTTTTCTTTTAGTTGGTGTGAATTTTTAATATTGTATTCGTCGGATATTAAGTTTTTAAGTATCTGTCCAAGGTATTTTGAAAGTCTGTAACAAGGGACATCAGTAGAAGAATATATAGGTCTTAGGGGGACATCTATTTTGTGGATTTTGGGTACTCCATAAAGACGTGGTGCCGTTGCGGACGGACTCATCAGTTTGAATTTTTCGTATGCATCTATGTATTTTTGTTTGTAAAGGAAATTTATAATAGTATTGTTCTTTTTCTGTAGTTTGTTAGTTGGGTCAATTCTGGTTGTTTTGTATGTTTTCTTGTCTTGTAATAGTCCGGTCATTTTTTCCATGTATTCGTTTTTGTACATGACTACCGTTTTGTTACCTTTATCTGCCTGTGTTATTATTATTTCTCCGTCATGTCGTTTGATAAGTTTTTTAGTTTGCTCATATGTTCTTATGATAAATTTTTCTTTTGTTGTATTCTTAATCCTATTCCTAAATGATGTAATTTTGTTGGCTGTTGTTGATCTGGCAATGCTTTTTTCTCTCTCGTCCTCTATAGTTTGAATGTGTTGTTCAAGATCCGCAATCACATGTATGGGAGAGAAGTTCTTTTTTGTGATGTGAAGGGTGAATTTTCGTCCAAGTGAGAGTAGCCACTTGCTGTCTGCTGGAAATTCCACGGTTGTTTTGTTGATGAACCAGTCCTCGTTGTAGGTGAATCCAATTTTTCTGATTTGTTTGTTTTTGAGTTCTTCTATTTTTTCGTCTAGGGTTTTGTTCGTGATGTTGGAGAATTGGTTGTATATGTGAGTTTGTCTTGTTGTGAATTCTTTATACTCTCCTTCGTTTAATGTTGTTTTCATTTTTAATTCTGTGTGGAAAATATGATTTATAGTGTTCTTGATGTTAATATTTGCTTCCTTGATTTCCAGATTAAGTAATTTTTGGTGAAACTTTTGCACTATTTTTTCGAAAATTATGTTAACTGAGTCCATGGAGAAAATTTGTTTTGCTCCGCTTGTTGTATTGGTTAGATGTTTTGGTGTAATTCCGTATTCTTTGCAGATAATTAAAAATCTAAGTTGTCCTTTTTGTTTCGCTAGTTTTCGTCGTGAATTGCAGTAGTCCTTCATGGTTGCAGAAGTTTCCGTTGAGTATTTTAGTTTGATGTGTTCATAAAAACCTTTCATGTTGTGTTTTTTAGTTGTTAAAATATTTTAGTAAGATCACTTAGTTTACAAATAAAATGAAGAAACAAATGTACATATTTTTTATTTTCCTTTAGGGTATTGAAGCAGAGCTTCTTTTATTCATAATTTTTTATTAAACATATTTTTTAAGAAACATGAAGAAAAAATGTTTTTATTTTTGCTTGTCTATCCATAAAATGAGCTTCTACGAGTACTTTTTAAGTTTGGTTTTTTCTGCTATGAAGAATTTAAAAAAAAAAATAAAATATTCTATTAATTGTTAACTGAAAAGAAATCTTAAGCCGAACCTTAATTGAACTGAATTTTAACTCTAAAATTATAAGTTTTATCAAAAATTAGTTGGTAAATAAATAATTTAATAAAATATTGAACTGGTGCATTCAATAAATAAATATGAATTTAAAATAAACAAATAATAAATTTGTCTTTTCTTTAATAACAATTACGTGGGTTGGCATAAAGAATGTTTATTGAAAGCAGAACAGTAGTATGTTTACCAATACGCTGCTAGAAACGGCAATGAAGTACGAAAATAAAAATTCATGCATCAGCAGATAATCGAGCTACGGCAGACACTCGAGCTTTCAGCGAATTATCCGATTTTCTGGATGGTGCCTTTGTTTCTCTTCGCAATCGTGAAAAGCTGTGCTTAGCAGCAATCGTTGTTTACTGGATGATGCCTTTGTTTCTCTTCGCAATTGTGAAAAGCTGTGCTTAGCAGCAATCGTTGTTTACGAACTAGAGCACCATGCATGCATTAATTTTTATGCGCGATTGTGGCTGACGACGAATGTTATTCGAGTGGCAAGTGATGACGAATGGTCATATGCAAATCTCTGGTGGGTATATTTATAAGAACCCACGATTTCTTGGATGAGAAAATAATTGAATAAAAAATATAAGTTTTAATTTAGTAAAAAAAAAATATTTTTAATGACAAATTAATTCACGTTTAATTCTATAAAATGTTGTCCTTTGAAGCGTATCAATCTAATCAGAAACAGAAAAGTTGCAAAAATAGATAATATAATTTAATAAAATACTTGGATCAAAAATATAGTTTTTAATTTAGTAAAAAAAAATTATTTTTGATGGCATATACATTAACGTTTATTTCTAAAGAATTTCGTCCTTTGAAGCATATCAATTTGATCAAAAACAAAAAAGTTTAAGCGATTTTTGTGAGATCAACAAAATCGCTGGAGTATGAAAACATTTCAATCTATTTCTTTTCAGGTCTATGAAATGCAGCAAAAAAAAAATCAACAACATAGTTCTAGCAGAACAAAAATAAAAAAAAAAGAAAACAATAACTCCAGCAAAAAAAAACAAAAATTGCACACACAAAGAAAACCTATTGAAAAAAAACTGGTTGTACACAAGTCATCATCAAACCACACGTTAAACGCACGAACAAAAGCTTTTTCGACTTATTTCGCGTGGCTCTGCAACCTGTTTGGACAACAGCGGTTGCAAAAATAACAGCCGCTGCTATGTTCGTTACCCTGTGTCTCTGCTTACACCAAAATGTTTGAGTGGATTTATGAAATGGCTCTCAGTGAGACCTCTCCGTATAATATATTCTCCCTGGTTATCGTTCACTGTTCTTGTCAAGAACCGTTCCCTTCTTTCCGAAAAAAAGCCTGTCCGACCGATTGATGGATGGTGATGCAGTCTTTCCTCATTTTCAGCACGATTTGTAATGTTATAAACTGTTTGTCTTGTGCCAGAAAACATTTCAAATAACTCTTTAACAGTTCTCCCAATGGAATGTTTATAATAAATTAACTGAATTATGTCAAAAGATGTCCTTTTACCGGGCGTTTTTATTTCCGTTTGTGTTTAGTTTTATTCGTATTAATAAAGGCAAAACTAATAATAATTTGCTCTATTTGCTTTAAAACATGAGTCCATTTCTGAAAAAAATAAAACCAATAACGGTAAAACCTTTCAATAGCTTCAATATAGAAGGAGAGCGAAATGTAAAAACACTTTCTTGACAGTAAAATTTCGAAGTGCTTTCAGTTTTTGTAGTTGCTTTTGCTGCTGCTGATTTTTCTTTCTCTTTTTTCACCACTACATTTTTGTGATTAAATAAATAGTACTAAATCAATAAACAAAAAGAATCAAAACAAAAATTATGATAGTTTTTTTTAAGTCATAAATAAAAATTACAATTATTTCACTATGTTTTTACACTTTCTTGACAAACTCTAAAAAAACTATTATTAAGCGATTAGTATTATTATTAAGTGACAAGAAACCAGTAGATATAAAATAATTTTTGTTCAATTGTCGTAAAGTTTTTATAAAATTTTGTAAAGCTTGCGTTTTAAAGAAAAATATGTACGATAATTTCAAAATGTTTTAATTTGCAATATGCGAGTGGACAAATTTTAAAATGTTTACAATTGTCCTGAAGATGATTGCCGACGGCAGTCGAAATATTGACAAATAAATTTTATAATTATAACTTGCATCAGCTGTTTTGGTTATTGAATTGTTGATTTTTAGGAAAAATTTATTGTGAGAGTTTGAGACAATTTGTGCAGGACATGGCCATGGTGCAGGAAATATTAATAGAAGGCAATTAATTGCTTTTATAGCTTTAATGAGGCACAAGTAGTAGTAATAGTGATGAAGATACCATACGTATTCAGCGAAAGAAAATATGGGATAAAACAAATGTGCTTATTATCCCTAATGATGAGTGAGTTGTAAAGAATTGCAAAAAAAATGTTGTTTCATAGTTTTAAAAACATTAAAATTGATAAAAGAGATATGAAATCATTGTATATTTTTTAATAAACTTATAAAACAAAATTAATTTGTTCTTAGCAGCAACTTCCATTTTCAGAACGATAATAATTTTGCTCTCGTCAAATTTTTACGTTTCGTTCGGATTTTTTTGCTTACAAAGACCCAACTTCGCACTGTGGTTACGTCTTCGTTCGTTACTGAGTCAGCTGTGTCTGACATTCTTTATACATGGACTCAAAACAGCTGATTTTCGCTTGTTTGACGATGTGTTCGTGAAATAGACGTATCGTTTGTTTTACCTAAAAAGGCTATTATATAAATTTTTGACCTAAAGCCCGCAAAGCTTGTTTCATTAATGTATATTTTACCAAATTTTAAAACTCTAAACAAATTTCTCTAATGAAAACAATCACCTCAATATCGCTCTTTTTTTACTCTCCTCAATGTATTGCCGGTCTTAACAAAGCTTAGTTGGCGAGACTAGCATAAACCAGTTTTTGTATGTATGTAATTTATAATCAGCATAATTTAGTGACTATTTAACCAAAACAATAACATAAGAAGAACAATTCTTTTAAACAAAGTCACCATTGTAAAGAGCGCATAAAGCGAAGGTTGTATGAAAACCATTCACAAACATCCCGAATGATCAACAATCCGTATGTTGTTCGCAGTCTCACAGCTCGAACGAGACCGTCATCGCCAGGATATGTCTCAATGATTTTGGGCCATCAACCACTTTTCTGGTGGGATGTCGTTTTCCTTAACGACTACTTTATTTCCCACGTCTACGTTTGCTTGTCGTGTTTTTCATTTAGGCCGTTGTTGTAACGAGGTAAGTTATTCTTGGTGCCATTTTCGCCAAAATCTCTGATACATATTTTGAACATGCTGCAAGTAGTCAAGCCGGTTGATTTCTATGTCACTCAAATCGCCCTCATGTGTAATAGTATATGGACGTCCAATCAAGAAATGAGAAGGAGAGAGATTATTAATTTCTGAATCAGCTGCAACTCTTGACGGGCGCGAATTAACAACTGCTTCAATTTGGGCAAGAAGAGTATGCATCTGTTCAAAGGCAAGAACCGTATTTCCAATGATCCTACGTAAATGCAATTTTACTGCTAACTCCCATATTCCATTCCAATGTGGCGCATGTGGTGGACTATAAATCCGTCTGATACCGTCTTCCTTTAAAAATTATACCCCCTGAAATAAAATTTCTCCCCTTGTCTAAGTGCAGCTAAGAAACAATCTGTGAGATCCGTCTCAATTTCTAGATTAATTGCAGAAATAACGAGGCAGAAAAACAAGTATATAACCCTATGATGTATGTGCGTTCCGTCCTCGATACAGCTTTAGTGCGAATTGGCCTGCGTAGTCACAACCAGAGTTTTCGAAGGGAAAAGCTTGACGAACACGAATTGCAGTTAAATCGGCCGGCCATTTGTTGATTTATCGAAAGTTGCCATTGGCGAAAACATTTTGCGTACTTATGTGTTAACCGGCGTATCAAACTCCTTGCTCCAAAAACCCAATATCTTTATCAAACGATGAAAAATAGTGCAGATATTCCTAGAAGATGCCTTTCATGCTCATGAAGCAAGATGAACGTTGTAATGCGATATTCCTTTGTTAAGAAAATCATGTACTGGGCATCTGCTTCTAATTGCGAATACGGCCTCCCCCTCGAACAATTCCATCATTGTCTAAGAACGGAGCGAGTTGCGGCTTATATATATGCGGCTTATATTATTCTGTTTTGTTGTAAGATTTGCTCGGTCTTCATCAAAATTGTTTGTGGCACATCGGATAATTTCTAAGTAGGCTAAGACGTCAGTTAGTTGTCTTCTATTTCGAGGATGAAGTATATTCACGAATCGTAGCACACACGCCATAATTCATGATTACTGGTTTCCTTAGCGGTGAGCTTGTTGATTGCAGATTTAAATTCTCTTGTGTATTCTGAATCTGTAATTGGGTTAAAAGTATTTCCCATGCTTACCCCTTGTGTGTTGACCACTTTAATTATCACATTAACAATGCAGGGATCTAGCCAGACCCCATATATATATTTAGATGAGTTTTTATGAAAAATTTCAGGTTATTGTTGATAATTTTATTTAACACATATAAAATTCACATTTTTTGAGGTATACGGATGCAAGCGTAATGAATTATTTTAATGAAAAATATATTAATATAATTTTTTTACTGGCTTTCAATGCTGCTGACAAACAGGGTCCAAACATTTTTCGCAGTAGAAACGAGTTTTACGCCGGGCATTTGTCATTGACATAGCATAACCGTCAATCACATTGGGTCTACTGAAACACATTTGGTCCGTTGTGGTCTGAAAAAAACAAAAACATTTCATTTATTATCAAAAATAGATAAATATTGAGTCATTACTGAAATTGGTCTGTCAAGGAATACTTCTATAGCTATCTGGCTTGCAAATCGTTGTATAGTATGTGGCTCATTTCTGCGAAGTTCTGTTTGTTGGCGAACCAAAACTTCCGATAGGTCAGCTAAAAATATTTTTCGAGCGTTCGTTCCATTCCTTGCAAATTATATAGCTTGCTAATGTCATGACGTCAACCATATTATAAGAAAAAGCTAATGTCCAGCGTTTTGTTCGACGTTTCGTACTTTAATGGCCTAAAATTTGGTCCATTGCGTCAACGCCACCTTTAGCTTTATTGTAATACCTGATCGTTTAAGGTTTTTGGAATTACAAATACTCGTTTTGTCGTGAAGAACAGCTGACAAAAGAATTACGGCTTTATTTCTTTTAGGGACATAAGAGCAAATAGTAATATTGTTTTCATAAAATCCGAACTCGGAAGACAAAACTCGTCTAGAAGGATGTTTTTTCATTCAGGTGGAATATATCTTTTATTACTTCGCAATGTTCCAACAAATTCGATATTCATTAATATTCGATATTCATTAATCGCTTGTATCCTTCCAAGGATGAAAAAATTTCTCTGCAACTATTGACCGACCCGAGTTTGCATATTTAGAAGCCAGACGTATCATTTCATTCTCTCCTTGGTTTGTAACTCGCTCCTCATCGTATTTTTACCTGTGTATATATATCCATGCAAAGGATAGTGCGTTTTTTCATCGCATGCCCACCAAACCTTCATTCCATGCCGTGCTGGCTTCGATGGAATATATTGTGTACATTTTGTTCTGCCATGGAATGGAAACATTTGCTCATCTATTGTGATACCTTTATGAGACTAATAGTTTTTTTCAAATTCTCGTAAAACACAATCCAAATATCACTTATAGGAGCAGTCTTATCGGGTTTTGCACGAAATAGATGGGTGCGGCTGTTGTCAAAACGTATAAAGCGTAATATTGACAAAAATCAATGGATGTATGCCATTGTAGCTCTAAAAACTGGATGTTTTTCAGGTTTCCAGGTTGACACCAAGTTTTCTGCTTTTATTTAGATTCTTTGCGTTTTAAAGTTTTAAAAGTTATAAAAACTATATTTGGTGTACAAAAATTTTTAAACACTTGCGCCTTGACACTTGATTGGGCCTCCTTTGAAACACATTATATTATGGGTTCAAATCTTTCCCATTTACGGTGGTACTGTGCTCCATTCTGTACCGTCTTTTCCACAAAAAAAAAAGACTGCGAGCTGACTTCTGGCAGCAGCTCTTCCTCAATTGAAAAAACTTTCTGTGTCAGGTGGGAATTGAAACAGGATCCTCTCTTGTATTGGCCACGCACTCTACCCACTGCGTCAAGATCGCCATGCATCTACATACATATGAAAAAATGTATGTGAAATCGGATCGAATTTATTTTTTATGAAATCGTAACATTTTGAAATTTATGGGAAAATATCAGATAGTCTGATTCACATCTGAAAATCATAACAAATCCGATATATGGCAACACATTCTGGTAACCAACTGGCATAAGACAACAAAAAAACAAAAAGCCAAAGGGGGAACTCTAAAATATATTCCTACAGAATACATAGGGTCTGGGTGGACCCAGCGTTGCGAATATGACTAGAACTTAAATTTTTACGAAAACAGGGCCCACCCAGTATTTTTGAAAAATATTTTTTTATTAAGTTATATAGAAAATGTTCCTCTAGGAATTCTTGAGATATCAAATCCATACAAAAAGTAGAAGTATTAAAAAAATTTAAATAAAACCTAAGAGTCTGGCCAGCCCCAATATTTATTTAAGGGTTAATGTAGACGTACGATTCACTATTATGGAGCCAAGTTTAACTTTTCCACCAAAAATCAAATTAAGTAATTCTTGCACCAAAAGGCCTCGAGATGCACAATCAGCAGGGTTTTATTTTGACGCAACATAATTCCATTCATTTCTAGGAAGAGTATTAGAGAGATTCATCATTATGGAGCCAAGTTGATCTTTTCCACCAAAAATCAAATTTAGTAATTCTTGCACCAAAAGGCCTCGGGATGCGCAGTCAGCAGGGTTTTATTTTGACGCAACATAATTCTATTCATTTCTAAAAAGATTATCGAGAATTTCTGCAGTTCGATTAGCCACGAATGTTTTAAGTCTGGCTGGATGTTGAGAAAACTACGAAAGCACCACAGTGGAACGCGCCAAGCCTTAATCATCACAGTTTTATTCGAAAGGGTTTCCTTAATACAGCTTATTATGCATTTGAGAATCCATGCAGTTCAATCGTATCGACGGAGCTGTAAATAAAACGTGGCACAATTAAACTTACAATATTGGAAATGTCATTTCGACACTTAAGCTACTAATTGGCCAAATTTAAGGGAAGCGGGTCATCCCAGCAAAAATTGTGCAACCATAATTGCTGAAGAAGTATTTTAACTTGTATTACAACTGCTGCAAGTAATCCTAAAGGGTCTAAGGTTCGAGAGACTTCTGAAGGGTTTTGTCGCTTGCTTACAAGAGGCGATGAGTCTAATCAAACCTTGTAAGCTAGAATGTCTTTATTAGATTTCCAATAGATACTCAAGACCTTTGCCGTTGCACTTACAAATCAGATGACTTACAAACAAATGTTTCTGCTATATCGCTTAAATTTGAAGTTATGGACCCATTATTTGACGCCCACTTTCAACGTACGTACCACTTCAGCGTACACTTTCAAAGTACGTTTTAACAGGTTGACTATATCAATACGCTTCTTAACTAATTCGATCTCGGTAGATGCGTCCGTCAAAACATCATGTACATAAAAATCTTTGAAGCAATTGGACGTTCTTTTTTATGGTCTTGCGCTAACTGTACGAGAATTCTGAACAGGGATGTTAACAACACAGTAATTACTGTTTTCTACCGTAATTTGACTGCTCATACAGAAGGACAGTAATTTTTTGATATATCAAGTAATTTCAATGGTTGGCAAAAAACATTACGTTTTAGTAAAAAATTTTGTTAAAATCAAATAAGCAACATCTCTGATCATCTACCATCCCTGAAATTTAGTGCAAAATGAAACGATGCAATGAATATTTGTAATTGGTTTGACGACCCCTTAACGAGAGTGTACTTAGACTTTTTTCGTCTGGATCTTTGAGAATTCGTTTTAGGCAATTTTTACATACCTTAACTTGGAAATGTTAGGCTAGCAAATTAAAATCCATGTTTTATATCAAAGAAGTTCATCTCGAGAACCTTTTTTGCTGGAGCCTCGTCGTCCATACGATGGACATGACGCAGCCAGCGTAGTCGCTGAACAGTTAAACGCTGCACTACGTCAATGTCTTCGCAGAAGTCATACAGCTCGTGGATCATTCGGATGCGATAGTCATCGCCGACTCGAACAGGACCGAAGATTTGCGAATAACTTTTCTCTCGAACACCCCCATAACAGCTGCGTCAGTTTACGAAACTACCTCAGCGCCATAAAGAAGTACAGGTAGAACGAGCGTCTTCTAGAGTGATAGTTTTGTCGATCGAGAGAGGGCTCTGGAACTAAGTTGCTTACTGAGCCCGTGTTAGTACCTATTAGCAATTATTGTTCGTCATTTTATATCCATGCTGACTTCGTTGTTGTTATTAATGGCGGTGTCAAGGTATACAAACTCCTTGACTACTACAAAGTCAAAGCCGGATGAAAAGTGGGAGTCTAGGCGACGTGCTCCCCTGTTTGTAGATAGTATATACTTTGTTTTGCCTTCGTTTATCGTCAAACCCACTTTGGCTGATTCCTTTTCTATAGCTGTAAAAGCAGCGGTAACATCTTGGTTCTGCCAACAATATCAATATCATCAGTGTACGCAAGGAGCTGGACACCTTTGTAGAAAATGGTGTCATTACGATGAACACTGGCTTTTAGTACAATCCCCTTCATGATGATGTTGAAGAGATCGCAAGATAGTGGATCGCCTTGTCTGGAACCTCTTTCGGTGTTGAAGATTTCGGAGAGGTCATGTATACTGAACTCAGACATTGTTGTATACAGGTAATCCCTTCTCGGAGATGATGTGTGTCAATTTGTTTTCGTGGTTTTTCCAGGATTTGTCGTAGCGTGAAAATTTGGTCTATGGTGGACTTTCTTGGTTGAAAGCCACACTGTTAAGGTCCAATTATTTGTAGTGTTCCTACACTCCAACATAAAATAGCCACACAAACAGACCACCCAAAGACCTACATTAATAGTATATACAATAAAACGATTAATTGTCTAACATATGGTTATAATAAAAGACAAAAATATAAACAGAAAACATTGACAAAATTCTTAACGTAAGCAAAGCCTTGAACTCAAATTAATTTCAATGCACTTAAGCACCCTTTACACTTGTCCCGCTAGATACCGCACAAGCTTAAGTTTGTAAGTTTAACATTTGTAAACATTTTTTGTTGAATTCTGTTTCTGTAGTACGTAATTTGAGTAGTACGGCGCAGTATGGATAAAGTTATTACAATCTTTTTTGTTCATATAAATGTATTTTTTCTTTTATGTATTTATTTTTTTAAGCATCTTTGGAAAGAGATTCGCAAAATATATTTAAATGTAAATATCTTATATTTCTTTGTAAAAAATTACAGTTTGCAGTCTTAAAATTTGTATTATTGCGAAACAATAAAGAAACAAAGTACACAGGATTTAAGAAGAACTCATTTATACACGCTAAAATTTACTTAAACTTAAAATCAATATTTCCTGACAATGTAAGAATTTTTGAAATAAATCGCAAAAACATTTGACAGAGTATGAAATAAATTATGCGTCATCTGGGTAAAGTTATCTTCTTTATTTCTCAAGTAAGAAAATAATTTTTTATAACTTCATCTCAATAAATTTTACAAGAGACCTACATAATTCAAGTTTTTGTTCGATGTTGTCGTGTTAGGATACAACTATTTCAACTTTGAAGGAGGTGGAGCATTTCTTTATGCATGTTTTAATCTCAAAACATTTCTCAGGACGAATCAGTTTTTTTAAGTTATGACATGATATCACGATATTGAAAAAAAAAGACGATATATTTTCTTTAAAAATATTTGCTACTTAAATTATAATTGGTAAGAAATAAAAATGTATGCATATTTTAATATACATGTTGGACTCTGCTTAGGAGAAAAAAACCACCAATTGGTTCAGTCAGTTTTGAATAGAAAAATTAAAAGAAATTAACATTGAAAGTTATTTGGAAAATTTAAATTTCGTCGCGTAGTTTTTGAAAATTTGTTTTTTTTCTTTCCTAACAAAAAACCTCAAATTTAGGGTTTAAGGTGGGACAAGACATTCGCGGCAGAGAAAACAGACCTTTTTTTAAAAATTCATAACTCAGTCAAAAACAAACATTTTTCCAACAATTTTTTTTTATTATTGTAGAGAATTGAACAAATTACAAAAAAAAATCAAAAAATATATTTTTCACTCCAACATGCTTTTATAGAGCTCCAAACTGGCGGCAAAGAAAAAAACGGGGCCTCGTGATTGCAGCGCTGGGAGTTGCAAAAATTGTCCGATCTGGAAAAAAATTACTTTTTTAAATCTTAACAAAATTGTTTATCGTATGACACGATCTTTTTTTTAAATTTTTTTTCAATTTTTGGTGATGTTCCAAATTTGAAAGTGTGTTTTATCGAAAAAAATATTGACTTTAAAAATTCATAAAAAATCGAAAAAAAATTTTTAAAAAAAGCTCGTGTCATACGATAGCGAATCAAGTTTAAAAAAATACAAAAAAAAAAAAAATTTCGTCAAAAATGAACCCGCTAGTGCCGCAACCAGTACGAAAAACATGGTTTCGAGATAAACGCGTTCAAAGTTTGTGAACAAAGAAAAAAAAGGTTACCTTCAATCTGCCAATCCTGCTTCGTACTGTATGCCTTCGTTTTCTTGTGTTGTGCTGTTTTCTATAGTTTTTTGCAATCGTTTAGCAATTCGGGCTTCACCCTTCAAGTCGGTACGAAAAAACAACCACCAAAAGCCAGGTAGCAAGTAAAACAAGTATATACCAGCTGCCATACGTAGGTAGCGCAAAAATTAAAAATGCGCTCTCACTAATCCGGCTGTAACTTTTGAAGCCGTAGGAATTTTTCCATGAAATTTACTAAAATACAAAATTATTAAAAAAAAGTCGATTTAAAAAAACTGTCAATGTCAAGTAACCCCTTAATAACCTTATTATAGTATCATGGTAGAGTGCTTTTAAAAAAGCAGGAAAAACACACTTAACTCACAGCATAGTAAAAAACCTGACGACTATTTTAAAATCAAAATTTCTGCATTAAAATTTTAAAATTGCCGCCAAAAATTAATTTTTCGTCCAATTTTAACAAACAGTATATTGTAAGAAAGAGGAAAAGAAGGCAAGAAGAAAATAATTGTTTTATGTTATGCTATAACAAAAATATTTAAATGTCATATTCTATTTAGATTTTTTGTCTAAAATCGAGTGAACAATTGGGGTA
The DNA here is from genome assembly GCA_914767935.1 of Coremacera marginata. NCBI lineage: Eukaryota > Metazoa > Arthropoda > Insecta > Diptera > Sciomyzidae > Coremacera > Coremacera marginata. The sequence continues at coordinate 104,966,244 of OU612046.1, forward strand.
AAAAGACGGTCTTATATATCTACGTATTAACGTAGATACATTTAGAACTAACAAAAATTACTTTTGTTCAAATGTTTTCTTCAAAAACATAGAGAACCAAGACTTCCCAAATATAATTTTTATAGCTTTTCGTGAGAGAAGGTGACGAGCCAGCGAGGAGTGAAACCCACATGTTCCGCAGTCAGCGAGAAGTGAAGCAACTTTCGTTCCTCAGCACAACTGACCGGAGCTGCTGTAAAGAACACAAGTGAATTGTGGGACTATGTTATTTGTTTTTGTTTTGGCTATTTTTAGATTTTAATAGTATTTGTTTTTGTGCAGAATAGATAAAATTGGCAACAGCGCAGCCGAGCTTGGAATTCCAATTTTTGCAAAATTTAAATTTTTTCAAATGTTTGCCACTTGCATGTGCCGATCGCGTGGTCGTGGGTTTGAATCCCACGGCTGACACACAATTTTTTTCTTATTCTTTATTATTTTTTAGAGCTATTTATTTTTTATAAACCAAAAAAAATTGCATTCAAAAATCGTGTGTAGAAAATTCCATACAAATGTTACTGTAGCGTCTAATGTGTTCAAGCAACTAAACTTGTGGCTGTTCATGTGCAATTATTGTTGACGTAATGCTTGTGTGTTGTTTTTAAGGCTAATTAATTCTTAATTCATTAAAAGATATGAATATACATTTGTATTAAAAGAAAAAACCAAACATTCTAAATTCTTCTTAAGAATAACTTTAACTAAACTAAAGGCAAACCTTTAAATTTTTGATCATTTTTTCTCCTTTGTACACAATTTTTTTTAATGCAATTTTCGATCATAAAAATAAATAGCTCTAAAAATAATAAAGAATAAAATATTTGTAATTAAATAATATAATAAAATATTTTTTTTTTTTCTAATTTTTAGAAAAATTTTTTTTCATGAACCAAAACATGAAAGAAATAAAAACAAAAGTTTATCCATTTTTAATTTCGCATTTAATTCAAATTATAAAATTTATACTTAAAAATAGACAATTAACCTGCAAACAAAAAAAAAAAATTTCGGGGCAAAAATTTTTTTCAAAATGAAAAAAAAAATCGATAAAATCAATCGATTGAAACTACCAAATATCAATTTTGAGTGTAAATTTCTCAGAATTAAGTGTAATAAATGAATTTATTTGGGATAAATTTTGTAATTTATTCAATTTTCTTTTCAATGACACCAAAAATATAAACATATCTTAAAAAATAAAAAAAAGTTGGCTGTACTAAAAAAAATTATACTTATTCGAAAACAATGATATTATCTGCTGCATAACTAATTGTAATGTCATTATTTATCATTATTTTCTAATAAGTATACTTTTTTTAGTAAAAAAAAAACATTTTTTCTTTCCATGTAAGTATCTTCTCTAGTATATCGGTGATTCCATGTAAAATCTGACGCTTTCGTCCAAAAACTGATATTGACAGTCCCGATTTTTTTTAAATTTTGCACGTAGATGGTACTCTAAAAAATAAAAACATTTGCATATTTTTTTTAATTTTTTTTTTCGAGTATACACTGGAAAATTAAACATGTTATATCTAACATGTTATTTGGACATATGGTAAAAAAACCATATCTTCAAAACAGTTATTCCTAAAGCTGTTGAAAGCATATTACTATGTTAAAAATTATAAAATACCATAAAAAGTGCTAAAAATTTAATTTTTAATTAATAATTAAAGAATTTTTTAAAAAATTCGCTTAAGGTATATATACGTGTAACAACAAAAAAAAAAACAGCTTTTTTAAAAAAATTTTTTAGATACAAGAAGTTATTATTTTTTTCAAATATATCATAGCTTATTGTACATTAAAAGTACTTTAAAAATATTTTTTTTTTTTTTTTAAATAATGTTCTTGCTTTTATACAGAGGGCGCTGAAAATGACATAAAAAATATATCCAAAGAGGTTCGATGGATATGGCCTTTCCGCTTTTTATCTCTATAAAAAAAAAAAAAACAAAAAATAGTAGGTACTTGAATTTAGGGAAGGGGCTTAAAGGACAAAATTACAAACAAAATGCAATAAGATTCATTGAAACTTAACCAATAGATTTTGAGTTATCTATCGAACCGTTTCGAAAAAACGAGTTTCGAGGAAATCGCGTGTAAAGCTTTTGTTTTTCGAAATTTTGCATATATTTTTAAAATTATCGCCTGATAACACTTACTATTATTTAATCTGCAATGCCAGGTATCAATGTAAAAATATGGATGTATATTCTAGAAACTCTAAGAACACGTTAAGCAAATAAAAAAATTTTATTTCTAAATAAAATTAATTATTATTATTAATTCTTTAGGCACAATGCTTAAAAAAGTATGCATTGATTCTCCAAGATGAAATTTTGAGAATGCATTTAAATTTAATGTCTCAATATAACAAAGTTTTCAAAACGCAAAAAAATAGTGGTGCTGGATTTGAAAAATGTGAATGAAATTTTTAGTGGCCAAAAAAATTTGAATTTTTCTATAAAGTGTTGTTAAAAAACTACAACACAAAAACGATCAATTGAAGATCTCTAAAATGTCCTCAACATTTTTTTTTTTTTGAAGGGCTGACAGTGTTGAAGAAATAGTTGTTTTACTACATGTCCGAATGGCAATGTATTTCTTTTTTTTTTAAATTAGAAAAATATATATTCAAATACTTTTATTTTTTTAAGTACTATCGATGTGCAAAGTACCAAAAATACGGTATAAAAGTTTAATAAAAAATTTATGTTTCGAAAATTGAATGAAACACAAATTTTTTGTATGGAATTTCGGTTCATAAAAAATAAATAGCACTAAAAAATAATAAAGAATAAGAAAAAAATTGTGTGTCAGCCGTGGGATTCGAACCCACGACCACGCGATCGGCTCATGCAAGTGGCAAACATTTGAAAAAATGTAAATTTTGCAAAAATTGCAATTCGAAGCTCGGCTGCGCTGTTGCCAATTTTATCTATTCTGCACAAAAAAAAAAATACTATTAAAATCTAAAAATAGCCAAAACAAAAACAAATAACATAGTCCCACAATTCACTTGTGTTCTTTACAGCAGCTCCGGTCAGTTGTGCTGAGGAACGAAAGTTGCTTCACTTCTCGCTGACTGCGGAACATGTGGGTTTCACTCCTCGCTGGCTCGTCACCTTCTCTCACGAAAAGCTATAAAAATTATATTTGGGAAGTCTTGGTTCTCTATGTTTTTGGTTTTCTTTATTAATGTGAACAGTTAAACTCAAGAATGGCAAAGTTAAACGACAACAAGTGAAAAGAGTGATTATGGAAATGCTTAAGGAAATTGTTCTGTATGTAAGAGAAAGGGTATCAACACATTAGTTATTTTTTGTAAATTTAAAAAAGTGCGTAAAAATTAAGCACAAAAATAAATCCGAGATTTTCGAATTGAGCAAATAGTAATAGTACGAATGTTCATTAATAGTAGTACAATAAAAATCTGGAAAGTACGGAAGACGTAAGAGTAGTACATGTACTAATATTTCAGTTCATTAGGCAGCACAGGTTAGCGTCTTTAATGTAAACAGAAAACGTCAGTGGCGATGCCGCTTACTACTGGGTCCTGGGAAGTAGATCGATGGCGAATTATTCGTAAGTTTTTAAATTTTCGATACCGAAGTCAGATTGTCTGCCGGGTGTGATGTCAAACGAAATAAAAACATTTCTTTTGTTTGGTTTTGTTTTGCCACACTGCACTACATGATATGTGCTAGCTAAGCACAAAAAGAGAAGAGTTCTAGTAACATGGAGTTTATTAAAACTTTAGCAACAAAAATGCGAGTAAATATAACCACCAAGCAATGCTTTGCATCGGGGATGCGTTGCAACTAAATATACTTATTATTAAAATTTCGAATGGAAAACACTTCTTTACTGTGCTGTAGCTCAAATACGGCATTTTAAAACTTATTGCATAACAATTGGCCCACACGCAAACAAATTTTTTGCTTAACGCAACTGAAAAATTCACCAACTATACTTCGCTTGCGACCTGTAGTTACCACAAACAAATTCAGTTGCTCATAAATTTAATATGATTTTAAAAAGATTCTTTCTAACTTCAATCGTTTGGAATGGAACCCCGACTCCGTTGATGTCTAGTTTACTTCGTGCTCTGCTTAACCTCCACTACAGTCTTATTGTATTTTCAGTCCGCTAATATTGGGCTAGTGCTACTTATTTTTTCCGTTACAATTTTTTTTTTTTTAATTGAAAATGGTTTATGAGAATAGAAGTTCATTTCCTACAAACAAAGTTACAAAAAATAAATTCTTCTTTTGCCGCAGTTGAAAATCGCACGCGCTTATGACAAACAAAAGTAATTTCCAGCAATTAAATAACCCGTTTCCCCCAACTCTTTCCGTTTCTCGTAACTGTTGAAACCATTGCAATAAACGTTCTTAAGCACGATAAACGAAGTTCGTTTGCTATAAACTGGCGATAAACGTTTTTATTCTTTGCGCGCAGGCCTTTTCAAATTAACCTGAAAATAAAAATTTTTAATTCGGTTTTATAAAATAGTATAGATATAGATAATAGTGTAGATATGGTTGGGATGGATTTAAAAGTATTTTCTTACCAATCAATAAATAAAATCAAATAAGTCTTATTTAATAATATTTGCATAGGTCTTATTTCAGTGAACGAAACTATACACTAACGCTATGAAGTGCCAGTGTGACCGTTGCACAGTGGCCGAAAAGGCTCATTTAGCGGCGTTTAATTAATAGCGCTTAGGGAAAAATTTTTTTGCTTGTGTAATGTTTTTTTTTAGTTGAAAACAGATTAAGCTACAATGCTAAACAAAAAAAAATGTTTTTTAAAAATGTATTTATATTTTTTTTTTTTGTGAAAGTTGCAATTTTTTCATATTTTAGACTTTTTTTATTTTATTCAGGAAAACATCGTAAAGTTAAAATATATAATGTTTCACATTCCTTTGGGCTGAAAATATAATAAACTTTAATATTAAAAACATTTTTTTTAAACATTCATCTACTTATTTTGTTTTTATTTTTTTTTTTTTTTTGTTGAAATAACTATTTTTGGCCATATGCAGTCTTCATATATTTAAGTTGTTTTCATAACAAAAAATTAATTATAATTCCAAAATTAATATTTTATGTACAGATTGAGGCATATAAAACCAAGGGTATTCGGAAACAAATATTGTTGCTGTTTCCCAGGCATATATGCGAAAAGCCTCTACGTTAACTGCATACCCACATGCCATTGTGCGCAATATTATACCAAACCTTTTTATAAGTTCCATTTTTACTCCAGTTACTATATGTAGAGGCCATGGTTGGCTGCTCGAAAAACATTCTGGCGGTATTCCTAGTGTTTGTATCCCCCGAACTCGTAGTTGGAATGTCCACCAAAATACCCAATTCTTTTCTTAGTTCAAGTTGAATTTTTCTTTTGGTTTGTTCAGCAATTTCTTTATTTTCTCCACGTATTTGCCAATTTTTTATGGGTATTCTGTAGGCGATATGAATTATACACTCGAAGCACCGTATCCAAGCATGAAGTGTCGACAATCCATATTCGTACAAGTGTTTTTGTGGCTGCCTCAGTTGAACCAAATTTAGATTGTTCATCAATTTTGGTGTCGCACCACAAATTCCGCAAGCCAGCGATGCTGACTCCGCTATGGTATTTAACACTTTTCCATCGATCATGGTCAAATGAAATTCATGTTACTTCAAAAGAACTTAAGTTTGTCGGCAGAATTTGTGCAATTTGTCTTTTTACATTTTCTATATCAGCCCTTACTAAATCCGTTTTTTTTCAAAAATGATTTTAATGGGTCTGCAGAACCGAGTTGAAGAAGGCCGGTTATTTTGCCGTAGTATTGCGGGTCCTTTTTTAATTTGTAAAGGAACAATACATACAGCAAATAAATGCCCATCAATTGTTCCAGTATCAGAAACACTGAAACGTTGACGGTAAGTAGAGGGCCCACTGCTACCGTCACAGCCCCATTTAAATATTGCTTTTATGCAATCGTTATTATTGCCAACGTCATGAGATCCTCAAAAGCTGTTGAAAAGCCTTGCATTATACGTGCAATAGTATGGTCTAAGAGACTTTGCAAGCCAACTTCAGCTGAACGTTCAGTTACATGTATGTCACTGGGGTAATGTTAATGTTAATGTTTTGTTTGGAGATGCGCACTGCGACCTATATAGATCTATTGTACCTCCTTCTTGATGCTCCGCTCTTGACGGATTACAGAATCTCATACAGACCTAGTTCTCTGATGAATTTGAGAATATTTTTCGGTTCGATGGATGAGATTTCCTCTTGACTCAGCTCGTAGTTCCCCAGTGTTGCCTTGCGCTTGCGAGCTACTGCGTCACAGTTGGTAAGTAGGTGTATTGGAGTCTCCTCCGCTTCTTCGCAGAAACGGCAGTTGCTGTCGGTTTCGATGCCCAATTTCTTCAGGTGGTATTTCAGTTTACAGTGTCCTGTAAGAAACCCCATAAGAATTCTTAGATTCGGTTTGCCTAAGCTTATGTACAATTTTGCTCTCCGAGAGTTAAAATCTTTGAGGAGCACTTTGGATTGTTTTAGCTTTGGGAGGCTTTTCCAGAGGTTTGATCTTTTGTGTCTCTCCTCCCTTCTTAGTTCTTCTTTGATAGTGTGTGTGCCCAATCCGCAGAATGGTTCTGGTCCTATAAAGTGTGTGGCTGCGCCTCGTCGCGCTAATTCATCAGCTTCTTCGTTACCATGAATTCCTTTATGTCCTGGGACCCAGAGTATAGTAACGGTGTTATTCTTTCCTAGCTCATTCAGTTTTGTTAGGCATTCCCATGTAATTTCTGATGATATTTCACAGGAAGCTAATGCTTTGATTGCTGCTTGGCTGTCCGACATCACAATTATGTCTTGACCTTTGTAACTCCTGTCCAGGTTAAATTGTGCGCACAGCTGTATTGCTAAGACCTCCGCCTGGAAGATACTGGGTGTTGTCCCCATAGGTACCGAGTGCCTGGTTCTTGGTCCATATACCCCTGCACCTATACCTTCCAGTGTTTTGGAGCCGTCCGTGTACCATGTTGTTCTGTGTGGTTTTGTGACTCGCGATATTATTTCACTATCCCACTCCTTCTTGGTACCAAGCTTAATTTCGAAGCGTTTTTCGAAGTTGTACCTTTTTACTATATCGTCTCTTGGTTGATCGATGGCAGATACCAGCCTTGCGATAACTTCTTTCTCTTTGTTGCTGATAGTTTTTCCTAATCCTGTTCCCTCTTTTGCAATGCCTATCAGGGTTCGCTTTGCTACTCCCTCTATGAAGAGGTGAAGAGGAGTTAGGTCGAGGATTACTTCTAATGCTGCTGTGGGGCAGGTCTTCATAGCTCCTGTAATGCATACGCAGGCAAGTCTTTGTACCTTTGTAAGCATGTTCCTCATTACTGATAACTTGGTTCTTTTGGCCCATGCTACTGCTCCGTAGGTGAGGATTGGTCTCACCATCATGGTGTACATCCAGCGAAGAATTGTAGGGTTACAGCCCCAGCTTTTCCCTGCCAGGTTCTTACATACCATTAGTGCGCGAGTTGCTTTATTTTTAATTTCCTCCGCATGTCTTCTCCAGAGAAGTTTAGAGTCTAGTGTAAGTCCCAGGTACTTTACTTCTGCTTTGAGAGGGAGTTCAGTGCCGTTCATTCTCATCGTTCTGAGGTTTGGCAGGCTTCTCTTGTTAGTGAAAGGTACTATGGTTGTTTTTGCTGGGTTGATGTTAAGCCCCACTGTGGTGCACCATTCCTTTGTTACTTTCAGCCCTCTCTGTATTAGGTCACAGAGTGTATTCTCGAACTTGCCTCTTGCTATTAGGGCTATATCGTCTGCGTAGCCTTGGCATTTTATGCCAGTATCGGTTAGCTTCGATAAGAGTTCGTCCACAACTAGGCTCCACAGCAGTGGGGATAAAACTCCACCTTGGGGGCAGCCTTTGGTTATTTTGATTCATATTGTGGTGGTTCCCACTTTCGTTTATGCAGTTTTAGTGCTAAGCATTTGGCAAATCCATGCGCTAAGCATACTGTGTACCCCTTTCTTGTACAGCGACCTTTTCACGGCCTCGTGGGATGTGTTGTCGAAAGCTCCCTCTATGTCTAGAAAGGCACATAGTACAGTTTCCTTGTTCTCGAGTGCTGACTGGATGTTGCTTGTCAGCTGATATAGGGCGGATTCTGTGGACCTACCCGCCCTGTATGCATGCTGACAAGGGTGCATTGGCGCTTTCTCCAGAATCTCAGTTCTTAGATAGTTGTCTATCACCTTTTCCATTGTTTTAAGAACAAAGGATGTGAGGCTGATTGGTCTGAAGGATTTAGGTAGCGTGTAGTCCTTTTTCCCTACTTTTGGTATGAAGGTGACTGTAGACCTTCTCCATTTTCTTGGGATATAGCCCAGCGCAAGGCTGCTTTTAGTTATTTTAACTAGATGGGGTAGTATTGTCTCTGCACCTTTTTGCAGTAGTGCTGGAAGGATACCGTCTACCCCTGCTGATTTGAATGGTTGAAAGGTTCTTAGGGCCCATTCCAGACGAGCCTTCGTGCAAATGCTTGTGGCAAGTTTCCATTCCTCTTGGTTTGGAGCTGTCAGCCTTCCTGCCGCCTCACATTCACTAATTTGTGTGCTACCTGGGAAGTGAGTTTCTAGCAGGTGGCTGACCCGTTGCTCTTCTTTAAGCGTATAGCTTCCGTCTGGTAAGAGAAGTGACATATTTGTCTCCACTCTGCCTTTGGCCATTGCTTTATGGATCCTGGCTGCAGCTGGCGTGGAGGATATTTCTTCGCAGAAGGTTCTAAAGCTTTGTCTTTTAGCTTTCCTGATTTCTTTGTTATACTCAGTTAGAGCCGCCGTGTAGTTATGCCATTCTCCGGTGCGCTTTGCAGTGTTGAAGCTGCATCGCACATTTTTCCGGAGCCTGGTCAGTTCGGCGCTCCACCACGGAGTATGTTTTGTTCTTGCCTTATTTCCTAGAGGACAACTAGTTTCGTAGGCATTACATACTGCATTGTTGACCTGCTCTACATAACATTCAAGTTCAAGGATGTTGCCGATTTTGCTCCTAGATTTTACATTTTGTAGGTTTTCTTTCAATAAACTGGTATATGTATCCCAATTTGTCTTCTTAGGGTTTCTTCTGGGTACTGTCTCTTGGCACTTTGCCCCAAGTCTAAACTCTATTATTCTATGGTCAGACATTGATGGTTCCGGTGATACCTTCCAATCCCTAATCATACTCCCAACATATGGGCTTCCTATAGTGAGATCTAAGACCTCTTCTCTGGCCCTAGTTACAAAAGTAGGTGTTACCCCCACATTGAAGAATTCTAGGTTGTTACTTAATATATATTCTAGGAGGTACTCACCTCTGGTGTTGTCGTCTGTGCTTCCCCAGATGGTGTGGTGTGCATTGGCGTCGCAGCCGACTAAAAGTGGAAGGTTGTTTTTCCTACAGTGCTCCACTAGTCGTTTTGTCTCCGCTGTGGGGATGCTGGTGTTATCTCCCGGGAAGTATGCGGATGCAATTACAATGGCGCGGTGTATGCCGTTGGTCTCGATTTTTGTTTCGATGACCGCCAGATCCCGCGTCATAAATTCTGAAAGACAAATATAATTAGTATTTTTCTGCATAAGGATACATGCTCTGGGGTCATTTGTTCTATGATCCCAAGTTACCTGACTCTCTTTACAAAAGAGGCCTCTAATCTGGCCCCTGTAGCACCAGGGTTCTTGAATCAGCACGAAGCCCAATTGTTCTGTGGCGAACCTCCGGGCGATTACTGCTGATGCAGCTTTCGCGTGATGGAGGTTAACCTGGGAGAATTTCGTGCTGACTTTTGTGATGTGCATCATAGTGCGGGGCTGTTGCCCCGTTCTTCTTCAGGCAGCATTACTACTTCCTTTATCGGAGGTTCGTGGCAAGTCCCAATCGAGAGAGCGGCGAGGTCGATGCCCTCTGCCTGGTCTACGGTAGAGGTTGCCACAATTACAGAGACGGCGGAGTCGGGGTTCTCCGTGGCAGCTTCCACAGGTTGCTGTGCTGGTGGCGCTGTGTCAGTGGCCTCACTTAAGGCTGCTGCTGTGGTTGAACTGGTCGTTGGGGCGGGTTTTGTGCCCAACACCGGAATTGTTCCAAAGCGGAAGCTAATAGACGAGCCCCTAGACTTTATAGTCTCGAGTGACTCTCTATCTATTGATAGCGCGAGCATCGATCCGCTACCCTCATCCTTACAGCTTAGGATCTTCCAGGCCTCGGTGTTGAGGCCTTCATTTTGGGCGGCAATGAGTCCCATCGATCGGCTGAGTTATTTGCTGGAACTTCTTGGCAAGAACATTCGTATGGTGTGTCCTTTGGGAACCTCTTCCCCTGGACACGCCCGAAGTTCGAGCCCTTTCCACTGCTCAAGCTTTGGTGCGACTGCTTGTAGCCATTCTGCTGTCGAGGTGTTCGCACAATCGACCAGTAGCAAGCCTGGCCGGAAGTGGATTCCCTCAAACTGTAGTTTGGTGGCCCAGCCCTTCACTACTTCGCTAAGAATAGCTTCTTCTAGCTCCGAGAGCTCTTCCGAACTTAACATTTGCCGGGGATATTCCTTTGGTAGGACCGCAATTGTTATGCCTTTGGCTACGCTGGCGTAGCTGGTCCTAGCTTTCTGCATTTCACTCGCGGGTCTCTTTGCCCCAGGCTCTGAACTGCTCTTGCTTTCAGGTGCAATCCTGACTTTTTTAAGTTCTGGCCGAAGAGGAGGGGTTATTTCGCTGCTGCTCCTCTTCTGTGCCTCTGGTTGTCGGGTGTTGCCCCGATGCTCTAGTGCTTTTTCACGAGCTGCTTCGGGTGCCATGCCCTGCTCCAGATACCTCAGGTACCATCTAGTGCCTGCTCCACTTAGGCCGATTCTTAGTGGGTCGTCTAGCCCTCCTGGTTCCCCACGCATAGGAAGGTGTACAGTGCGGCGTTTATTAGCGAAGGGCCTATTTCTACGCCCCTCAGCCGGACTTCCTTCCCTATTATGCCCTGGTCGTCTTCTCGATGTGGACGCGGTTTCGGTGCTGGGGATTCTTCTTTGAGCAGACGCCTTACTTCGGTGCTCGCTTGTTAGCGATGTTCGCGTCTTACTGGGGCTCGTGCTTGATCTCCGGTTGCTGGTACTTGGCCTGTGGTCCTCTTTGTGGATGTTGTGCTCCACTTGACCACCGCCGTACGGCTCGTTCGAGATCTGCGTTCTGCAGTGCCTGTGATCGTCAGTGCGGATTCTTTGCTCCACTTGATCCCTACTGCGTGAGTTGGTTGGCACTCTAGCTGGAGGTAATCTCCACGGGTTGGTGCCCCGCCTGTGACCTTCATCTTGGGCTCTTTGCTCCATGAGGTCTGCTGCTTTGCTTGCGGTGATTCCCCGCAAGTCTTCAATTTTGTTGTTTTTGTTTTTGTTTTTGCTCATTTTTGTGGTTGACCGGTGGCTCGTGTCCGAGGACAAAAGCTTCGCAGTCTCTAATTATGGCTGGGAAAGGGTGGTCGACCATGCCAGAGCCCGCATACCATGGTAAGGCCACAGTTACTTCTTGAGGCGGCCAGGTATCAAAAAGGCACCGTTCGAGTACAGTCGGTATACCCCCTGACTGCAAACCACCCAATGGGCACGGTATCGCGTGACACCCTGGGTTAGGGGGGGTAGCCTTTGGTTCACTGGGTAACACTGTGGCACTGGGGTAACACTCCCTTTTAGTTTTAGCCAAAATATAGTAGCTTGGATAAATATTGGCGTTTCGTTCTTTGGCACCAGATTGCATTTCTCTGTATGACCTTTTTGAGTATCCACCATCAATATAAAGAGCTAAAGCTTCCTCAGGTGTATACGGAATATTGGTTTTTGCTTCAGAGTCTGCAGATTTAAGCATTTTTGGAGCTATTGCAGATTCTGAACGTAACTTTGAAACAACCTGTGAAGCGCTTCTTTTTCCAGCCTTGTAAAGACTCACGCTCGTTGCTACCATTAAATCTTCGTTCGGTGTTTCATTGACAATTGATGCAATTTTTTTTATTTGAGTCTTCCTTGTGCACTCTGAAAAAGGTTTCTCATTACGTTGGGCAACGGCTGAAATAGGGAAAATAATGTCTTCATCCAACCACATCTTATTTTGCTTTTCGAACACTGCCAAAACTCTATGATCGATCAATGATATTAGAAAATACATGATTTTCAATCATTAAAAATTTGTTTGTTGGCACTGGTTCACTATGCCATATTAAAAAAAGGGTGCGTTTAGATTCTGCCATTGTAACTAAATAACGAAAAAAATAAAAAGTTTGCAAAAACTAGCAGCCTATATTTAAACTTGACATAGATAACAACCCATTTAAAAAAACTAAGTAAACAGTGAACCCAATCCAGTCCAATCCACCTTACTTTTATTCCACACAAAATTGGATTTCATATCTAAAAACACTTTCACAAAGGACATTTTCTTTTTCAATTGTTAAGCACTAAAACATACAATCACAGATCACAAACTAATTTTTTTTTATTTAATACATACCTTTTAATTAAAGTAAAATCGCAAATCTTATTAACAAATTAAATATTTAATTTTTCCTCAACAAAATTGCACTTAAAACAAGCTCAAAAACATGTGTTAACTTTGCTGAAACATGTGTCAAGTTTGAATGCTCACAGCTGTGCGAATATTGGGAACAAAACAATAAAGAAAACAGAAAAAAATCCGTTGCGGCTTAAATTTAAAAAAAAAAAAATAATAAAGTTTGCCATATTATGACTTCTAACATTTCGCTGAAGCGCCGCTAGATGGGGTATTCCGGCCACTGTGCGTTGGTAAACTTCAGTGGCATAATTACCATTTCTCGGATGCCCTGCCCCTAAGAGACGACTTTTTCAAAACTGTTTTTATTTGCCACTTTATTTTTGCCTTTATTCAACGATTATACTGTGGAAAAAATTCAGGTTAGCACAAGTTAGGTCGATTCTGAGAGTGAGGGGTGAAAATAGAGGCTAAATTAGAAGACCCCTATCGCGGCGTTTGTTTATGTTAGTTCGAATTTTTTTTTTATCGACCTTCGAACTTTGCAGTCAAATGCCGATTTTCATTGTTTATATGGTTTTTTGGCTATAACTCGTCGACTAATTGATATTTTTGCAATCTGTAAAAGCCAAATTAATGCTAGAGACCTGTGCAAAAACTAAAATTTTTTAAAAAATTGATTTAGAAAATTTTTGTGGTGCTTATGAAGCAAAATGTTGAAAAAATTATTTTTTTTTTTCATGCTTTTTGAAAATATTTTCCACAAAACTAAGTTTTTTTTGCTTTCTGTTTGATCTATAATATGCTTCTCAGTTTCTTCAATAAATTTTATTTGAAAAGAAAACAATCATAATAAAAAACTTGCTCAACAGATTCAGTTGGCAACTGTTGAGCGAGTTCATCAAGAAGCTGATGCAAGAGATGAATTTTGTACGACATATTAACCCCAATTTCATCGAAAGCTGTCAATATGTTTGCAACAGATTGCCTGTAGTTGTCTTTGAGTTCTTTACCCAAAAGTCCTTTAATGACTGCTTTCAATGCGAGCTATGCATTTAATTCTTGGGAAATGCAAATTTAATTATTCTTGGGAAAATGTATTTTAAGCGGTTGAATACTGCTGGTCTTTTTGCGATGCATTTAAAAAAATTTTTAGCAATGCCAAGTTTAATATGGAGCAACGGCAACAAAATTTTCATTTCAGGAACAAGACTTTCGTGTAGCCTATTGTCTTTAGGCCATTTCCATCCAATGCGACTATTCCAGCTTGCTGTTTGTACTGGTTTCTTCCTTTAATACCTTCTCCGTATCGTGAATCCCAATCGCACAAGAAACACGGATATTTTGGACGGCCAGATGCTGTTAAGCCTGTAATCAATGAAACTATTTTGAGGTCGCAGCAAATGCGCCACTGGTGTTCGTTATATTTGACTACTTCCAGAATGTGTTTCAAATTATCAAAATTTTCACTAGTGTCAGTGCTATACGCAATCGGAACAAAAGGCATTCTATTTGTCTTGTGCAAAAGCACAACTTTTAAGCTGATTAGGGAACAATCGATGAATAAACGCCAACCATCTTTTTTATAGGTTAACCCTATCGTCTTCATTAACTTTTCAATATCGTTGCAATAAGCGAAATTTTTTACATCATTCACATTGAAGAGCTTTTCTAACTCTTTTCGGCGTTTTCGATATGCTGTTACTTTGTTACCTTTCGCCAGCAAATTATTTCCTTTCAAAAATGAAGCCATTAGTTCCGATTTTTTCTGAGTCAAACACAAATTTGCAACAATTCCATCCAATTGGTTTTGTGTGACTAAGATTGGGTCCTTTGATGTTTCATAGGATGTACCTTCACCAGGGTCGTATTCTGAGAAGAAATCCATGGATGTAGCAGCGGCGGTAGTAGTACTGATATCTGCTTGAAGATCAATACTTCTGTATGTTGGTACTGGAACGAATTCTGAGTGCGGTAATAGTAATTGGGCACTAGGCACTGCTACATAAGTTTTATTCTTTTCTTTCCTTCTATTCAAAGTTTTATGGTAGTTGATACATCCATAGCAATTTTCTTCTCGATGCGGGCTGTTGTCTAGCCACAACATTGGTATACCAAAAGGCATAGCCTTCTTCTTTTCACTTTTCCATTGCATAAGAGTTGAATAGCAATAAAAGCAAACTTTTTTAGGGGCATAGTTTACGTCAGTGATAAACTCTTGCGAGAAAAATTGTTTATAGGCTTCCAAAAAAAAATCACTCGCATTGCCACATTTTTCATCACTTGCTATGAAACGTCCACAAGCATTACAAAAATGGTCCATTTTACATTTTGGTTCCGACATTTTTAATACAATATATATTATACAATGTTTTCTTTATTTTTATGAAACCGATGCACTTAACTTAAATCACTCACTAAATTAAATAAGTTCCAAAAAAATTAATAGCGAATTTTATGACGACCGAGCGAAAATTAAAAGACTTCAGCTTCGGCTGAGCTTCGAGTCTTAAATGAATCTTTATTTTTGAAATTAGTTCGCTTGTACGAAATAAAAAAAAATCGCTACCTGTGCGGTGGTTGAAAACAAAAAAGTTGTTTTACTAATTCCTAATTCTTGGAACTTCCCTTTTAAGGGTTTTAGGATTTTCAACTCAAATTATCGACTAAGACCATTTTTTTTCAAATGAAATTTATTGAAGAAACTAAGAAGCATATTATAGATCAAAGAGAAAGCAAAAAAGACTTAGTTTTGTGGAAAATATTTTCAAAAAGCATTTCCAACATTTTGCTTCATAAGCACCACAGATAATTGCACAGATAATCTAACAATAATTTGGCTTTTACAGATTGAAAAAATATCAATTAGTCGACGAGTTATAGCCAAAAAACCATATAAACAATATGCTGAAAATCGGCATTTGACTGCAAAGTTCAAAGGTGGATTAAAAAAAAAAATTCGAACTAACATAAAGAAACGCCGCGATACGGGTCTTCTAATTTAGCCTCTATTTTCTCCCCTCACTCTCAGAATCGACCTAACTTTTGCTAACCTGAATTTGTTCCACAGTGTTATCTGAAGGTGTAATTCGACCTTCTAAGAGCCCGTCGTTCCTTAAAAACCCAAACCCAGTGGTGAAAAACAATATAGAATGGTTGTTGACTTTCAAAAGACTTAACAGTGTGACCATATCCGACGCATACCCTATACCTGACATAAATTCAACTTTTGCTAGCTTAGCAAAAGCGAAGTTCTATACCACGCTTGATTTAAAGTCTGGGTTTCACCAAATTCCAATGAAACCATCAGATGTTCCCAAAACTGCGTTCTCGACCATGAACGGTAAATATGAATTTCTACGATTACCCTTCGGTTTGAAAAACGCGCCGGCGATTTTTCAAAGAATGATCGACGACGTACTGAGGGAGTTTATTGGTAAGATTTGCTACGTATATATCGATGACATTATGACAGAATGTTGAAATGATTTTTTCTCGATTACTTGAAGCAAACCTGAGGGTTTATTTGGAAAAGGCTCAATTCCTGGATATGTCGTAACGCCTGATGGTACAAGCCTGACGAAAAAAAGGTTAAGGTGTTTGAACAAATTTTGCCACCGGAAACATAGCAGGAGCTGAAGACCTTCCTTGGTTTAACATCTTACTACAGAAGATTTATAAAGGATTATGCTAAGGTGGCTAAGCCCTTGACCAATTTGACAATGGGAGAACATGCGCAGGTAAAAGCTAATCAATCGAAAAATTCTGGTTGAATTGGATGCACAGGCTCTTGAGGCTTTTAGAGAATTGAAATTGCTATTAACGTCTTATGAGGTTTTAGCGTTCCATGACTTTGACAAACCATTTAATTTAACAACAGACGCCTCTGACTTTGCTATAAGAGCTGCCCTGTCTCAAGGCGGGATGGGTAAAGATAGGCCTATTGCATTTGTGTCGCGTTCCTTGAGCACAATCGAGGAAAACTACGCTACTAACGAGAAGGAGATGCTGGCTGTAGTCTGGGCCTTGGACAAACTTCGAAACTATGTTCATGGTGATAAAAAAATCAAAATCTTTACGAGTCACCAGCCCTTAACCTTCGCGTTAGGAAAAAGGAATTATAACGTGGAACTTAAGAGATGGAAGGCTAGAATAGAAGAGTATATCTACGAGTTGGTTTATAAGCCAGGTAAATCTAACTTTGTGGCCGACGCTCTTTCGGGACTCAGAACGGAACTGAATCACTTGCCAGGTTCCAGTGACTCTGTTACGGATACAGCCAGGATGCCCCCACCGAGACGGCTAGCGAACCATGCACAGTGGATCGCCTTGCCTGAAACCTCTTTCGGTATTGAAGGTTTCGGAGAGGTCATTTCCTACCTTGTCGGAGCTGCGTGTGTTGCTCAACGTCATTCTGCAAAGTTTAATCAACTTTGCAGGTATACCGAACTCAGACATTGTTGCGTATAGGCAATCCCTTCTCGGGCTATCGAACGCAGCTTTAAAATCGACAAAGAGATGGTGTGTGTCAATTTGATTTTCGTGGGTTTTCTCCAGGATTTGTCGTAGCGTGAAAATCTCGTCTATGGTGGACTTACCAGGTCGAAAGCCACACTGATAAGGTCCAATCAGTGTTTTTGTAATCGGCTTTAATCTTTCACACAGTACGCTTGAGAGAACCTTATATGCGATGGAAATAAGACTGATACCTCTATAACTAGCGCAGATTGTAGGGTCTCCTTTCTTAAGTATAGGGCACAGTACACTGAGGTTCCAATCGTCGGGCATGCTTTCTGCTAGCCATATTTTGCTGATGAGCTGATGCATGCGCCTTATCAATTCATCGCCGCCGGTTTTAAACAATTCAGCTGACAGGCCGTCAGCACCCGCTGCTTTATTATTTTTGAGTCGTTGGATAGCAACTCCAACCTCTTCATGGCTAGGTGGTGATACTTTCACTCCGTCATCGTCGATTGGTGGCACTGAACTGCGCTCTCGATGGGCGGCATTGGTGGAATCGTCGCCAGTAAGTAAATTGGAGAAGTGCTGTCTCCACAATCTAAGCACACACTGTGTATCCGTATTCAGATCTCCATTTTCGTCTCTGCAAGTGGATGCTGCTCCAGGCTTGAAACCTTGGGTTAGACGCTTAACCTGTTGATAGAATTTTCGTGCATCCTTCTTGCCCTGGTATACCTCTAGTTCCTCACGCTCACGCTTTTCCTGCTCTCTTTTCTTGCGTCTGAAAAGGCGCCTCTTTTCGCGGTAGTTTTCTCGCACGGCTCGCGTTGCAGCTGACTGCAGCGTTTTTCTGTATGCGGCGTTTTTTACTGCTGTCGCGATGCGACACTCCTGATCGTACCATTGGTTCCGAGGTTGCGGGCGCCGGAAACCAATGACTTCTTCAGCGGCAGCACGCATGGAGTGGGATATATGCGCCCAAAGTCCGCCGGCGTCGTCGAGTCCAGAGGTTGGTTGGTTGAGCTTAACCGAGAGTTGAGCGGAGTAGGCTTCGGCAGTCCGTTGTAATTGCAGCTTAGCGACATCTAGCTTTCGTTGCATTCCTGTGCGTATGTTCTTCGCATGTCGAGGTGCTTAAATCTGGTGCTACTAACTACCATGTTTCGTGCCGCGGCGAAGTCGATCAGTCTTAGACCGTTGTTCGTGGAACTCTCGTGAAGACTGAACTGACCGACAGTGGGGCCAAAGATGCCTTCCCTTCCGACTTTCGCATTAAAATTGCCGAGGACTATTTTCACGTCATGGACCGGAAGGTGGTCATATACGTCCTCAAGACTAGCGTAGAAAGCGTCCTTGACGGCTTCGTCCTTTTCCTCCGTCGGGGCGTGCGCGCAAATAAGGCTAATGTAGAAAAATTTTGCCTTGATGCGGATCGTGGCCAATCTTTCGTTCACAGGTGTGAACCGGGAAACAAGGTGGCGTAGTTTCCGGCTAACGACGAATCCACATCCGAATTCGCGCTTCTCCGCATGGCAGCTGTAGTGGATATCGCAGTGTGCTTGTTAAGAGCAACCTTGCCCTTTCCATCGCATTTCCTGGATGGCGGTGATGTCAGATTTTATTGTTTTGAGGGCTTCCGCCAGTTGGATAATGGCACCTTCCCTATAAAGGGTCCGGACATTCCAGGTGCATATCCGTAAATCATTGTCCGTTTTTCGTTTGCGGTGGTCGTCAACGTAATTGGGGTTCTTATCCGAGGCTGGTTTAGTTTTCATTGGGCAGTAGTAATGTGGCAGGACCCAAACCCTGCGCACATTCCATGTTTAAGGTCTATTGATCGACCCGCCGCTCAAATTAGCCGTCAAACTGACTGATGCCAGTTTGCCGTTGCCCAGGGAACACCACTTGGAGGTTTGAGTCGACTTGAGACGATTTCGACATGGATAATGCTGGCCTCGCCAGGTTGAGGCGGTCAGACACGGTGCCATGTGAAGGTTCGTCCCCTGTTCCCCTGCCTATCATATTCCCATTTACTATTCCAGTCTTGGCCATCTGACAGGCCCGAACGATTTCGCTCACCTCAGCTCTTATGACAAGCAGCTTGTTTAAAAGATTGCCCTCGGTTTGGTCTTCTATACTATCCTTTCCTCTATTTCCAGGAGGAGCCAATCCAATCAATCGACCGAGTTCGCCTTGGGCTTCTTGCTCTTAATGCGTCCAGTCGATTGGTTATCCATCTAAAGTGATATTCATACACGAGTTTTTTATCGTTGTTCTGCATACTGGAGTTAGCCAGGATGAAATGCTTAGAAGTAAACCCCTGTAGGTATCCAAATCCACAATGTGCACGAGCTTGAAAAAACCATTTATAACCCATCCGTCACCGTCTCGAACTGATACGATTGGAGATTGATAATTGAAAACCTGAAAGCCATGCGCAGCAGCTACTGCTAGGATAAGTCCTAAGCTATAAGAAGAAATAGCTGTATAAATTAAACTCTCTTTTCCCTTTTTGTAGCTCTGAAGTCTAAAGATAAGATTTTTATATAAATAAATATAATACATAGATATAACATACAGCAACCACTATAGTCAAATAACTATACTCTATTCTATACATTAAATATTAAATTGATTCAAATATGATTTTGTTGCTTTCAAAAGGAACAAGGGTTACAAATAGAACTGGAATTATAAATTTACTTAACATTTTCTATTCTATAAAGTAGAAATATATTTATTTAAAATTGTGTTTTTTTTTTTTGAAAAAGTAAAATTAATTTTACATTTAACATTTAAATCTTAATGTTGTACTTATCTAGGTTTTTGTGTTCTTTTTTAGTATTAAAGTTGTACATTCTTTAGGATGGTTCTGTATTTTATTTTTTATATCCTGCGTGTTCTTTTGAACTATTTTTCGTTAGTATTTATTAATAAAAAGGTGTAATTATTTTTTCTTTTCTCCTTTTTTTTATTTCTTACAAGTAAAATGTGATGATTCGTGGAACAATGATCTATATTTTTACAAGTATTCCTTTTTTTTGTCACAATAAATATTCTATGTATTGTTGTATTCGTATGCTTTATTATTGCATGTGATATTGCCTGTATCTAATGAGTTGGTAAGTGCCTTTTATTCATTTTATTGTTAGTGCCTATGAATTCTTGCCAATTAATTTCTAACTTATTATTATCTTTTCCCTAATTCCGCACTTGTGTTTTATGGAACTTTTTTCCAGTATCAGTCACAACAGTTACTCTATTATCCCTTGCTACTACCTGCTTCTTACAAAGAGGCTTCTGTTTTGCTTTAATCTGCTTATCTGTGACATAAATTTGGTCACCTATACTAAAATCTTTAGTAATCTGCTTAGTTTTGTTTATCCTGAGATTTCTTATATCCTGATTTTTTTTCTATCTGTGCTCTAATTTCTTCATGGATTTTACTTCTAAAATCTGCTAGGTTTTGATAGTTTATTCTTTGGGGTCTGTCAAAAAATATATCACTAGGTTTTTGCTAGGGGAACAGGGGGCGAACCTTCACATGGCAACGTGTCTGACCGCCTCAACCTGGCGAGGCCAGCATTATCCATGTCGAAATCGTCTCAAGTCGACTCAAACCTCCAAGTGGTGTTCCCTGGGCAACGGCAAACTGGCATCAGTCAGTTTGACGGCTAATTTGAGCGGCGGGTCGATCCATAGACCTTAAACATGGAATGTGCGCAGGGTTTGGGTCCTGCCACATTACTACTGCCCAATGAAAACTAAACCAGCCTCGGATAAGAACCCCAATTACGTTGACGACCACCGCAAACGAGAAACGGACAATGATTTACGGATATGCACCTGGAATGTCCGGACCCTTTATAGGGAAGGTGCCATTATCCAACTGGCGGAAGCCCTCAAAACAATAAAATCTGACATCACCGCCATCCAGGAAATGCGATGGAAAGGGCAAGGTTGCTCTTAACAAGCACACTGCGATATCCACTACAGCTGCCATGCGGAGAAGCGCGAATTCGGATGTGGATTCGTCGTTAGCCGGAAACTACGCCACCTTGTTTCCCGGTTCACACCTGTGAACGAAAGATTGGCCACGATCCGCATCAAGGCAAAATTTTTCTACATTAGCCTTATTTGCGCGCACGCCCCGACGGAGGAAAAGGACGAAGCCGTCAAGGACGCTTTCTACGCTAGTCTTGAGGACGTATATGACCACCTTCCGGTCCATGACGTGAAAATAGTCCTCGGCAATTTTAATGCGAAAGTCGGAAGGGAAGGCATCTTTGGCCCCACTGTCGGTCAGTTCAGTCTTCACGAGAGTTCCACGAACAACGGTCTAAGACTGATCGACTTCGCCGCGGCACGAAACATGGTAGTTAGTAGCACCAGATTTAAGCACCTCGACATGCGAAGAACATACGCACAGGAATGCAACGAAAGCTAGATGTCGCTAAGCTGCAATTACAACGGACTGCCGAAGCCTACTCCGCTCAACTCTCGGTTAAGCTCAACCAACCAACCTCTGGACTCGACGACGCCGGCGGACTTTGGGCGCATATATCCCACTCCATGCGTGCTGCCGCTGAAGAAGTCATTGGTTTCCGGCGCCCGCAACCTCGGAACCAATGGTACGATCAGGAGTGTCGCATCGCGACAGCAGTAAAAAAACGCCGCATACAGAAAAACGCTGCAGTCAGCTGCAACGCGAGCCGTGCGAGAAAACTACCGCGAAAAGAGGCGCCTTTTCAGACGCAAGAAAAGAGAGCAGGAAAAGCGTGAGCGTGAGGAACTAGAGGTATACCAGGGCAAGAAGGATGCACGAAAATTCTATCAACAGGTTAAGCGTCTAACCCAAGGTTTCAAGCCTGGAGCAGCATCCACTTGCAGAGACGAAAATGGAGATCTGAATACGGATACACAGTGTGTGCTTAGATTGTGGAGACAGCACTTCTCCAATTTACTTACTGGCGACGATTCCACCAATGCCGCCCATCGAGAGCGCAGTTCAGTGCCACCAATCGACGATGACGGAGTGAAAGTATCACCACCTAGCCATGAAGAGGTTGGAGTTGCTATCCAACGACTCAAAAATAATAAAGCAGCGGGTGCTGACGGCCTGTCAGCTGAATTGTTTAAAACCGGCGGCGATGAATTGATAAGGCGCATGCATCAGCTCATCAGCAAAATATGGCTAGAAGAAAGCATGCCCGACGATTGGAACCTCAGCGTACTGTGCCCTATACTTAAGAAAGGAGACCCAACAATCTGCGCAAGTTATAGAGGTATCAGTCCATCGCATATAAGGTTCTCTCAAGCGTACTATGTTTAAGATTAAAGCCGATTACAAAAACACTGATTGGACCTTATCAGTGTGGCTTTCACGCTACGACAAATCCTGGAGAAAACCCACGAAAATCAAATTGACACACACCATCTCTTTGTCGATTTTAAAGCTGCGTTCGATAGCCCGAGAAGGGATTGCCTATACGCAACAATGTCTGAGTTCGGTATACCTGCAAAGTTGATTAAACTTTGCAGAATGACGTTGAGCAACACACGCAGCTCCGACAAGGTAGGAAATGACCTCTCCGAAACCTTCAATACCGAAAGAGGTTTCAGGCAAGGCGATCCACTGTCTTGCGATCTCTTCAACATCATCATGGAGGGGATCGTACGAAAGGCCGGTGTGCATCGTAATGGCACCATTTTCTATAAAGGTGTCCAGCTCCTTGCGTACGCTGATGATATTGATATTGTCAGCAGAACCAAAAGAGATTTTACCGCTGCTTTCGCCGCTATCAAAAAGGAATCAGCCAAAGTGGGCTTGACGATAAATGAGGGTAAAACAAAGTATATGCTGTCTACAAACAAGGGAGCTCGGCGTTTAGACTCCCACATTTCATCCGGCAGCTATAACTTTGAAGTAGTCAAGGAGTTCGTTTACGTTGGCACCGCCATTAATACTAACAACGAAATCAGCCTGGAGATAAAGCGAAGAACAATAATTGCTAATAGGTGCTACTACGGGCTCAGTAAGCAACTAAAATCCAGAGCTTTCTCTCGATCGACAAAACTAACACTCTACAAGACGCTCGTTCAACCTGTGCTGCTTTATGGCGCTGAGGCATGGGTAGTTTCTCAAACTGACGCAGCCGCTCTGGGGGTGTTCGAGAGAAAAGTTCTTCGCAAAATCTTCGGTCCTGTTCGAGTCGGCGATGACTATCGCATCCGAATGAACCACGAGCAGTATGAGCTCTACGGAGACATTGACGTAGTTCGGCGTATAACTGTGCAGCGACTACGCTGGCTGGGTCATGTTCATCGTATGGACGACGAAGCTCCAGCGAAAAAGGTGCTCGAGGCGAGGGTCGCTGGTCAACGACGACGAGGGAGACCATGCCTCCGATGGATGGACCATGCTGAGGAAGCCTTAACCGCACTTGGTGTATCCGATTGGAGAAGGCGCGCACAAAGCAGAGGCGCCTGGCGAGAGCTGATGAGGTCGAAATCCGGACACGGGTTGTCACGGCCATCTAAGTAAGTAAGTAAGTAATATGATAGGCAAGGAAGAAATTAACCAAATCTTGGCGGAAATGGAGACGCTTCCGTATCAAAATGCTATTCAGGCGATGGAATTCGGAAGGCCGTCGGCATACACAAATGGTTCCCTCCTGTTGTACGTCCTAGCTATGCCGAAATTAACTACGGCAAGGTACCACCTCCTTATAACCAGAGCTGCGATAACTGATGGTAAACAAATTGACTTAGAGTTCTCACAAATGCTGGTGAGCCAGGCGGAGACATACGGGTTGAAAGAAAAATGTCTTTTAATAAACAACTCAACCATTTGCGAAGAAAGATGTTACCAAAGATTCCAGAGGATAGCTGTTTTCCCAGAATTCTGAAAGGAGGACACGCCAAATGTCAATTCCGGTCCAACTAAGAAGAGGTAATCGAAATGCTTACCGAAAACAAAATTTTTCTTACTAATTTTAGATGCGAAATCTCAAGCGAAAATACAACAAATTTCCTTGAGGGTACTAATGTTATCCAGCTCGCAAATGAAACTGCATTCATCCGAAACCAAACGTTTACAAGTAGAAGCACCTCACATCATCAAGCACTTCCGCCTGTTCTGGCAAACGTCACTAATCAGGGTCTAAAAGTGGACATCGACTACTTACATGAACTCAGCATCGAGAACATCAGACGCCTTGGCCGGTTAAGGGATACACTTGGCCTTTATTTCATTTCGGACATCATCATCATAATTTTGGTGATCTTTTTCTTCACGTTACTATGGCGCACAATGACAAAAAAGCTCAGTATACCACCCATTCAGTCAATAGAGCAGAAACCCAACGTAAAACACCTGAAGAGCATACTGCGTTCACATAAAATACCTGAGGATCATTTTACAATCTCGCAGTACATGCCAATGCAGTGCACGCGCATCCGGCAGCGCAGCAGCGAGTGCAGCAGTGGATTGTCGAGTGTGGAAACCGCCATGTCAGTAGTTTTAGGGTAGTGGCTAAGTTAGGCTTTATCATAATCTTAAGCTATAAATATGTGTTACTTTTAATTAAGCGGGCAGTCCAATTTGGGATGTCTTTTGATACGCAATAAATTTAATTTACGTTTAAATAAAATCCGATTGTGTTTTTCTTTTAATTTTGGCCCGCGGGTCATTGGCTAGCACAAGCTAGCTAATGTCAGGCATAGTATTTTTTTACTTGTACGCGCTGTGATCGCGTTAACTTGTATGTACACTTGTTCAAACAACAAAAAAAAAAATACTGATAATAATAAAAAAAATTGCCACATTTCTTTTGCCGCCCACAAATCAGTATCAGTGTCAGTATCAGTATCAGTATCAGTATCAGTATCAGTATCAGTATCAGTATCAGTATCAGTATCAGTATCAGTATCAGTATCAGTATCATTATCAGTATCAGTATCAGTATCAGTATCAGTATCAGTATCAGTATCAGTATCAGTATCAGTATCAGTATCAGTATCAGTATCAGTATCAGTATCAGTATCAGTATCAGTATCAGTATCAGTATCAGTATCAGTAATCAGTATCAGTATCAGTATCAGTATCAGTATCAGTATCAGTATCAGTATCAGTATCTGTATCTGTATCAGTAACAGTATCAGTGTCAGTGTCAGTGTCAGTATCAGTAACAGTATCAGTATCTATATCTATTTGTGGGCGGCAAATGGGGGTGTGGCAATTTTTTTATTGTTATCAGTTTTTTTTTCATTCTTTGAACAAGTGTACATACATATTATTTGTATATGTTTATTGTTGTTTAGCAAGTGGATATTTACTTAATTGTGAATAAATGAGAAACGCGTGCATCGATATTCATGATCTATGCCTTATTTTGCTCATAGGTTATGTGACTTTACGTGAAAGTAATTAGATTTGACACTTTTTCCATTGATTTAAAAAAACCAAATTGATTTAAAAAAACTTTCATTTATTACGCAAAATTCTAAGAAATTTGCACTCAAAGTTGAAATTTGATAGTTTCATCCGATTGATTTCATCTTCACACGATCACAGCTCGATAACGGTTAAGTTGGTGGGGTTTGTTGATATACCGTTGGAAAGGTGATTTCATTGCCTTTGAAATAAGTTATCAAAATAAGTTTTATGTAGGTTAGTTTTTCTGCTAGAAACATTAACGTGAATCAAAGTCGTGAAATATTAATAAACCCTGTAGCTCTTTAGAATGTGAAAATAGACCCGCCCTCCCATACGATTTTTTGTCTCAGCTCGACACAACCTTTCAGCTCCGTAAATAGTTGCACTCTATTGCGGGACACCCTCTATATAGTAAAATCATAAAATTCATTTGTATGCTTACAACTATTAATAAATGTAATAATATGTTTATAGTATTTTGATTTGTTTATTCTACGACTTCATTATAATATTCTTACTAATACTCGTCTTCTATTATTCACAAGAGCATTCCATGATTGTCTTTTGTAAGTTGACTGCGTAATAGTCTAAAAATAAAACAAAATAATAAAAAATACACTGTTAAAATATGGAATTGTTTTGGTTTTTTCCTTTTCCTGAACATATTTATATATAGATATTATTTTTTTATTTTTTACCTTGAAATATTTTTAATCCATATACAATGGAACTTATCTCCTTCCTGCAGCAAAAGGAGATTTATATGCGTGCTTCTTTCTTCTTTTGTATAGTAGTAGAGTCCGACTATACTTTTCAGGTCTTCGTCGAACATAAATATGTTAACACTTAATTTCTGTTATTTTTTTCGAAAATTTTTACATCCTTAACTTCCAATGGGAAAGTAAGATTTTCAAAGTTTATTGTTGGGTGGTTGCTGTTGCTTATCAAATTTATTGTTGATTCTGATATATCTGAAACAGCATATCTGAAACATCTTTCAGAATTTCCACTAGCGGGATTGATATTACTGCTCATTTAAAACAGTATTCGTTGTTGTTTTCTCCATTGTTTGCTAAAAACTCCTCTGGAATTAACAAAGTCTTATTGCAATTTTTGTAAATAAATGACTCTATGCATTCATCAAATACTGACATAATTCTAGTAAGATTTTTTATTTACTATTTCATCACTACTTCTCTTATGAGTTTTTGTTCTTAAATGATAAGACCAGTCCTTTGTTGATACATTTCTCTTGCAAGTGTTGCAATAGACCGTGGGGATTTCTATTTCCACACTAACAATTTGGCCACTAAACGTACACTCACTATTGTTTGTAGAAACGATATGCATTTTACGTTTATGTTCTATTAAATAATCACTTCGGGATAAATTTTTCTTGCAAATATCACACTGAAAATGTTGTGAATTGTTATTATTATTTTTAACTCGAAGATGACGATCTAAATTAAATATTTTGCCGGAAATTTGGCCACACTCGTTACACACACATTTTTCCATTTTTATATATTGAAAAAGATTATGTTGTTTTCGAAACAAAGGAAGACGATTTCGTAGTCGTATTGATGTTGTTCTATTGACAGATTAATGAATACTGTTGGCGATGAATCAATTTCTGAGCTTTTATACTTTTTCATACACGCACACATATTGTTAGCTAAGCTACAACTTTAAAAACTCATGCAAGAGACATGTACGACAAAATTCGTGGAAAAGCGATGATGAGTTGTCAAAACATTCCTGGAAATGTTGTGAAATTCCTGGAATTATCATCCCCCTCAACACATATAATAAACATGTTTAAACATATACGATAAAATTCCTGGAAAAATTATGAGTCAACAAAATTCATGGAAAAAATATGAGTCATCAACAAATGCATACAAACACGTTTAACATATATTATGTTTATGTACATTCAAACAAATTAGGATGAAAATACAAATAAAATCTTTGTAGAAATACGAACGGGAACTATTTGTATAATGTACAACTGATTGGTTCATAGTAAAATCTCTTGTAGTGTTTTCAAAATAAAATAATATTTTTGAATTCGTACACTTTGTATATTCAACGTATACACGCTTGTAAAATCTGCAATGTATTAATATTTGAAATGTTCGAATGTCGTTTGTAAATTTTCAAAGATTTCGTAGCAGTGTTTGTATATTCGAACAATATACGAACGGCATTCGTATATTTTAAAAAAAACATATTTTTTTTCCTAAAATATACAATTTTTTCTTTCGTGCAATGTACAAACTTTCATATGTAGTATGTATAAAGCCCTTCGGAGGCTTAAAAGAACAAACAATTAAGAAAATGTAATAAATATTTCGTTCATAACACGAATATTTTTTCCTTGAGTGTATGTTAATATACTTGTTTAACAATAATAAACATGCATTGATGTATGCTTCTACGCTTGCTTAACGTTGATAAGCTCTCTGCAGGTGTATAATTATAGCTACAAATTAAGCTTTAAGAATATCTAAACAAAAAAACTGCAACATCATCAACTTATAGATACACACACAGAGTGATGACATAAATAAATATTTGATTTAGAGTAGGAGCGTCAGCTGGGGGATAGTTTGGGTTATTATTCCCCCCTACTAAATCATACTAGCCCAAGTTAATAAGACCACCAAAATCTCCGCCGCTGTATTAAATTTGATAAGTTCTAAATATGTTGAATGTATGTATGTGAACTTATTTATGCAATAAATATAAACATATATTATGTATGTTTACTTGTTTAACAATAACAATACACACATACACAAAATATATCCGTTCACTTCCCTGTAGGAAAATCAACTAATTTAAAAGTAGTCGAAAAAGTAGTTTTTTGTCAACCACAACCAGTTGAAATTCTGAGTTTTTTCCATAGAACGAACTAACATATTTTGTATGGTGATGTCCGCTAAATAAGTCAATTGACTTTCGTCTGCATATATTTTCAACTACTTGTTAAATTAGTTCAATTTTTACTATTTTTTAACAACTTTAAAATAAATCAATTGAAAACTATTCAACTAACTGAAGATGAATATAAAAGAATAACAATTTAAAATTTCTATACATCAAAGAGATCACTTATTTGGCTGTGTATATATTAAAAATATATACATAAATTCATTACGTGAATGTAGTTTACGGCAGAGAATGGAAGAAAACCTTAACGATCGGTTCGTTTTTGATCTGTTCTGCTTTTTTTAAAGAGCGCTACCTTTATTCTTCTTAATTTGTGTATCGCTCTTCGACTCAATCACAAACGCTACTTTTAAGACACAGAGAAAAAAGAGCGGAACAGAATAGAAGAGTTATGCTATAAAAGCACAAAACATTATTTGCTTTGTTGTGCTTTTTGCTCGCCATCGTAAACCAAAACCAAACCGTACCAAATATATTGTTCGTTTGAGCGTTTGTTTCTGCATTGGTTTTGCAGGTTGTTGCGGTTCTTTTGCAAAACAAATTACTTGTTCAGTGATTTGATTGATTACGTTGAAACATGAAACATTTTTTAAATGAAATAATTTGCAAAAATGGAAATTGAGGTGGAAAAATTTTGCAAGGGCATACATCCAATTTGGAACGTCACATCAAAGCTAAGCATTCATAGCAATATGGTAGCTATGTTAATCAGAAAGCAATTAAAAAATCGTGGAACAATTCTATGAAACAAAAAGTTTCTTTTGAAGTTAATAAAAGAAATATTAATTGTGCTTTGGTAGAACTTTTTACTAAAAACGGAAGGCCATTGCGTATGGTAAATGATCGTGCCTTCAAAATGCTGGTTAGCCCTGTTTTAAATGCACTAAATATAACAGTTAACGATCACAACATTAACGATCGAATAATTGCCTTCTTCCATGAAATAAAGAAAGAAACAGTGCAAGATCTTAAGGGAAAATTAATTTCATTAAAAGTAGACGCTGCTACGAGGCAAGATTTAAGTGTGCTGGGAGTTAACGTTCAATACTCTAAAAACAAATCTATTGTTATTAAAACATTGGCCATAAGAGCTAACATCGAGTCATACTAGTGAATATTTAAAAACAATTATTTTAAAAGTTTTAAATGACTACGAGATCGGTATAAACCAAGTTTTAACTGTAACAACAGATAACGGGGCGAATATGCTTAGGGGGGTCTTCTCATTGAGCAACTTTTTTTTCAACTTTTTTTGAAGTGAATATTTAAAAACAATTATTTTAAAAGTTTTAAATGACTACGAGATCGGTATAAACCAAGTTTTAACTGTAACAACAGATAACGGGGCGAATATGCTTAGGGGGGTCTTCTCATTGAGCAACTTTTTTTTCAACTTTTTTTTTTTGCATTTATTTCTAGCTTGGGTAGTTGTGAATATGCCCCTAAAAGGATTTTTAGAAACTCGAAATACTTTAGAAGATACAGCCTTTTTTGTGAAGCAAGGTCTGATGGACAAGAAGGTGATGGAGGTAATAAAACCAGCTTACGAAGCGCTGTCGGCAGATAATTTGCTTGAAAGATGCCTTGGATCTGAAACTCAGAATTCCAATGAGTCCTACAATTCTGTTCTTTGGTCACTTTCGCCCAAACACATCAACTCAGGCGCACGCACCATCGAAGTGGCCAATTTCATTGCAACGTACCTCTTCAACGTCGGTTTTATACCCATACTTAAAATTATGGGTTTGATGGGTATTGCGATTGGCAAAAACGCATACGAATACGCACTATCTCGCAATGAAGACAGATTGAACCGATCAGAGACTCGAGCTGCGGCATCATCAAAAGCTGGCAGAACGGCTCGCAGAGCAGAGAGGGCAGCAGAAAGCAGTTTCTACGAAAAAGAGGAAGGTGGCCTGTATGGAGCTGGCATCGCCGACTAATATTTGTAAGTAAAAATTGTCAGCTCTTTAAAACTGCATTTAAACATTTTTGATTTTTTTTTTTTTTCCACAAAAAAATTACTTCAAACTTTAAACGCGTTTATCTCGAACCCACGTTTTTCGAACTGGCGGCCATGATATCTCCAGTTCAACTGAACCGATTTTCATGAAACAAAATGGAATCGACGCAGAATTGTCACCATTCTCGGGTGAACCTCGACCATAATTTTAAAAAATTTTTTACTATTTTTTTTTACACTAAACTACAAAAAAAACCCGAAATTGAAATTTTTTTTTGAATGGCCGCCATTTTGTCAAAAAAATCACAAAATTAAGCTTGAGGTTCACCCGAGAATTACATCTATACTGATTATAACCACGTTTTTTTTTCATTTCAGACGCTCCGGAGACCCGGAATCGTGGCCGCCGTGACGACACCTTTTTTTTCACCACCAACTTTGAAGTCTCATTACTTTTTGAACAGCCCACGTATCGAGGCAAAAAAAATTTTTTGATTTACTTTGAACCTTTTGTAATACAATAAATAAAAAAAGTTTTCAATTATTCTTTGCGTTTTCAAATAAGAATTTTTTTAAAAAGGGTCCAAAAAACGGGTTTTGAATGAGAAGACCGCCTTAAAGCAGTAAGTGAATTAAATCAAGATTTACAAAACTCACCAGATGAAGAAGATAGTGTTTTTACTGAAGAAAGTTTAATGGCAATAACTTCAAATCTTTCATCATATAACGTAGCGAGCATTCGTTGCAGTGCACACACACTGCAACTTTGTGTAAATGATGTATTAATAACGCCCGAAATCAAACCCAAAATTGATAAATGTAGATACGTGTCAAAAAAACTACGAAGCCAAACTTATATGAACATATTAAAAAACGGGCGATACAAAAAACCCATATTAGACTGTGTAACACGTTGGAACTCCACTTTTCATATGATGGAGAGATTATTTGAGCTTAAGGAAATAATCAACTCATTAAGTTCAGAAAATTCTGACCTGACAATTACCAATGAAATTTGGACTTTTATAAATGATTTTATTAAAACTTTTAACCCAATGTGGACTGCCACTACAATATTGCAATCAGATAACTTGTGTTTTAGTGAGCTTTACATAATTATAATGGATATCATGTTCCAACTTGAAAAACTGCCATCCAACAACATAAGCATGTTATTGAAGGAAGCTTTAAATAAAAGAAAATGCAAGCTTTTTTGACAACGACTTATTCAACGCAGCATTTTTTTTGGATCCGAGAATTCGAGTTGCTTTAAAATCTGATCAAGTATTAAGGGCCAAAGAACTTATTATTTGCTTACACAAACGTATATCTTTGCTTAAATGTAAATCACTATATTTGTAAATAAGGTAAATTTCTATGATGTTTTTTTTTTTTTTGCAATTTACAGAGAACTGCTCTAACTCTAATCAACCCTTGCACCAGCAAGAAGAAAATTCAGATGAGCTTTCAAGCAGCAACAGCATTTCGCAAACACCAAGAACATTATCCGAATTTTTGCAGAGCTTAGATCCTGTTCCCTCGAATTAGCCAGTGGCAGTGTCACTATCTCACATAGAGACTGATATATTGTTGTACGAACGCCAGCCAAGATTACCTCTTAAAACAAATTTTTTAGAGTTCTGGAGTACACAAAATAATGTTCTGTCGACTGTAGCGAACGTTGTCTTAGCAATACCATCGACGCAAGTAAGTGTGGAGCGGTTGTTTTCATCGTTGAAATACATACTAAGTGATCAGCGGAATAGATTAACAACTTACAACTTGGAACATATTTTGTTAGTAAGAGTCAATCTATTTATTTTTTTTTAATTGTATTCTTAAGCAATGCATTTTTTTTGATGTTATGTTACGTTTTGTTATGTCTTGTTTTTTTTAAAAAGAACAATTAAAAGAAAATAAAATTAATCAAGAACATTTCATATTTATATGGAAAATCGTATAAAGTATTTAGTTAATTATCCTTTTCCCATGCAAAATAAATTCCACCATGAATCACTGTGCGCTGCTCTCTCGCCTTCAAAAAAAAATTCTTCAGAACAGCTAAAAAATACTTCATTGACGCATGCCACAGATTTTCTTTCGAAAACTCTGGTGCCAGTAACAATAGCAATAACAAAATCAATAACATTCCTAAACGAACAACGAACAATTATGATTTTAGAAACGAACTGGAACTTGCTACGGTTTTTGTTTACGATGGTGAGCAAAAATTGCAACACAGTAAATTATATTTTATGCTCGTACAACACAACGTTACCATTCTGTTCCGATCACTCATTTTTGCAGGATGGTGGTAGTGCTTGTGTAATGTTTATTAATATAGGTTAAGTCACTTGAGAGAAGCTCGGTCGAACTGTCAGAATGGATGAAAGGAAATCAAGAAAAAAAACCTGAATCTGTGCATTTTTTAGCTAACAGCTACTTTGACAGTTCGAGCAAAGGCGAAAAAGAGTGCTTTTCTCTCAAGTGGCTTAACCTATATTAATAAACCTTGTGCCTGTGTTTGAATCAAAGAGCTTCTAACGGAATGGAGAGAGAATAAGTTTTTGATCGCTTATGTAGCGCTACGCATTAGGTACGGTTTTTTCCACTCTCTGGTTTAGGGAAGCAGTTTCCAAAAACGGGCACGCTACCGCCTGGGTACATGAGCGAAGGTGCCGATACAATTGATCGGAATTGTGAGGATACTGCGCCTGTTATTTAACACGATCCAGCTTTTTGATGCTTCATTTCAAAATATGAGGTAAACAAGCGTGTCATCGGGATTTTCCACGCTTTGCAACCATCAATCATGGTCGATGGACACACCGATATTTTGATTAGTGCTTATTTTAAATGTCAATCGCAATGAAGTGATGGAGCAGACTTGACGCTACGTATGGAAAGGCGTGCGTCTTTACTACTGAAGTGATGAGGTTTTTGCTGAATGGTTAAGCAATGCATTAATTTCCGTACAGAGTCCAAATTGCCCAATGTTTGCTAAACACTACCAGTTTGTAATTTGAATATCTTAAATAATAAAGAATTTTTAATCGTTTCACAGGCTTTTGAGTGTGTTTACCACGTCTGTCTTGCACCTCAATGTCGTAAATAAATAAATATGTCTTTTTGAAACAAAATGTAAGTGAAGCCTAAAATTAATAATATTTGATGAAATAACATGGTTAAATATATACAAACTTGTAGTCCAATAAAAATTTGCAAGTACACTTGCTTAAACAATAACAACAAACACACACATGCACTAAATATGTACGTCCCCTGGCTTAAACACTTATATATACACACAAATTATTTATGTACACCTGCTTAAACAATAACAACATACACACACATACACAGAATTTGTACGTCCACTTGCTTAAACACACATACATACACATCAATTATGTACCTACATTTGCTCAAACACACATCCATACACACACACCACACCAACCGTGCACACACCAACGTGCAGTGAGGGAAAAGGTTCGATAGGATGATTAAGTGCCTTCAAATTAATTTGAACCACTGTGAAGCAGCGAAAGATATCCTCGCGCAAACTGCAATAGAAGAAAACGTAGATTTAGCAATAATAAGCGAACCATATAAAGTCCCCAGTAATAATGGAAAATGGGCTGAAGACAGAACTGGGAAAGCAGCAATTTTGACCTGCGGCAACCTGCCTTTTGAGAAAAAAGCCAATCGACAACAAGATGGCTTCGTGGAGGCAACAGTTAAAGGCTTACACTTTTTCAGCTGCTACGCCCCACCGAGCCTAAG
The DNA here is from genome assembly GCA_914767935.1 of Coremacera marginata. Lineage (NCBI taxonomy): Eukaryota > Metazoa > Arthropoda > Insecta > Diptera > Sciomyzidae > Coremacera > Coremacera marginata. The sequence goes on from OU612046.1 coordinate 105,000,443, forward strand.
CCACCAAGAGTTCGAGCAAATGCTAGATAACCTTGTCACAGCGGCACGAGGAAAGTCACCACTTGTCATTGCGGGCGATTTCAATGCCTGGGCAGTAAAATGGGGTAGCAGCAGGACGAACAGCAGAGGCTCGGCACTTTTAGAAGCACTCGCCTGCCTAGATCTTGTGCTCCTCAACCACGGTGACGCTCACACCTTTCACAATGGAAGATCTGGCTCAATAATCGATCTCACGTTTACAAGCCGATCACTCTCAAGATTAATGGACTGGAAAGTTACAGACCTCTATACCCACAGCGATCACCAAGCCATCATCTTCAACACGAAAGAAACAGTGCCACGACATGAAAGAATAAGAATCCGCAAGGCGCAACAGAAAGGATGGCAACTTTCCAAAATGGACACAGAAGTGTTCCTATACATGACTGAAAGTATTGAAGCTATAGAAGGCAACACCGAGCAGCAAACAAAATACGTAATGACCTCCATAGAGAATGCATGATACGCCGCTATGCCCCGACAGAGGAATGGAAACAGAAAAGCCCCCGTCTACTGGTGGAACGACGATATAGCTACGTTGCGCGCACAATGCCTGCACTACCGTAGGCGACAGATGAGAGCTAGAGGCAGAAATGAATATCCGCAGCTAAGAACAGAGTTCAAGGCAAAACGCAAAGAACTACGCAAGGCTATAGCCCGATGTAAAAGCCAATCTTTCTGCAAACTAAGAGACGAATTCCAAAACAACCCATGGGGCAGTGCGTACCAAATTGTCGTGAGAAAAATAAAAGGAAGTAAAGGAAATGCACCAAAATGCCCAGAAATAATGGCCATGATCGTACTTGGTCTATTCCCTCAACATTAACGTCAGCCACTCAACAGAGAACCACACATTGCAGATACATCCATACCACCAGTAACCTGTCACGAAGCCCTCAATGCTGCTACCACAATCAAATCACAATCAATCAAAAGTAAAACGCCGGGGCTGGACGGCATACCAAATGCAGCGTTGAAAATGCTGATAAGCAAGAAACCAGAAGTCTTCAGTAACCTTTACACATCATGTCTCAGAGAGGGTATTTTCCCGAGAAGATGGAAACGCCAACGGTTAGTCCTAATCCCAAAAGGAAACAAGCCCCCAGAGGAACCCTCCTCCTATCGGCCCCTGTGCATGCTGGACACATCAGGAAAAGTCTTGGAGAAAATTATCTGCACAAGGCTAGAGTGCCACATCGAGGCAACAAGTGCGTTATCAGATGACCAATACGGTTTTAGGAAAAAACGTAGTACAGTCGACGCAATTGAGAAAGTATGCAACATTGCAAGCCGCGCATTAGAAGGAACAAGATGGAGAGGTGGCAACAAGAAATACTGTGCAGTAGTAACGCTTGACGTTAAAAACGCATTCAACTCCGCCAGGTGGGAGCGCATACTGACCGCCCTCACGAGTATCGATACACCAGCCTACCTACTGCGAATTATCGCGAACTACTTTGAGCATAGACTGCTTCTATATGATACGGATGAAGGTCCTAAGCAGTACCATGTAACCGGAGGCGTACCACAGGGATCCGTTCTCGGACCGCTTCTTTGGAACATAATGTACGATGGTATCTTGAGATTGCAAAAGCCCGAAGGTGTGCATATTATTGGATACGCAGACGATATTGCTATTACGGTAGTTGGTAAAACACTATCTGAAGTTGAGCAAAATTGCAACGTGACAATTCAGCATGTCAAAGAATGGCTGCATGTAGCCGGACTAGAGCTCGCAGACCATAAGACAGAAGTAGTTCTAATGAGCAGCAGGAAAAAAGTGGAAAAAATCCATATATAAAGTATCTTGGAGTTCTACTAGACCATAGGCTAAACTTCAGGGATCATATTAAGTATTCCAGTGATAAAGCGGCTAGATTAGGGGCAGCCTTAGCAAGACTGATGCCAAACGTTGGTGGACCACGACAGCCCATAAGGCAGCTGTTAGCGAGCGTTAATACATCCATCATAATGTATGCCGCACCAATATGGGTAACTGCGACGCATACAAATTCATACATGAAAGAAACCTTGGCAGCATACAGATTGACATCGTTAAGAGTGTGCAGTGCATTCAGAACAGTTTCCAACGAAGCATCGAAAGTAATATCAGGACGCTGGCCCATAGACATAGTAGCTAAAGAGGCTGCAGCCAGACGAAGTCTTTTAAATTACGAGTCAGAACGTGGAAGCATTTCTGAAATGGAAAATATAAGAAGCCGTAGCCAACAAGAGTGGCAAGAAAGATGGGAATCTTCTACCAAAGGCAGATGGACGTACACACTAATCCCGCGCATACAAACATGGATCCAAAGAAAGCATGGTGAAGTGAACTACCACCTAACACAGTTCCTAAGCGGACATGGGTGCTTCAGGGAATATCTCTGCAAATACAAACATGTTGAGAATCCTCACTGCCTGTACTGCGCAGATATGGTGGAAAATACAAAACATGTCTTAATGGAGTGTGTCCGCTTTGAAGAAGCTAGAAGACTCCTAAGGTCACACATGCATGAAGCGATAACTCCCTTAGGTGTGGTAAGATACATGCTTACATCAAAGTATGCATGGGATATATGTACAGACATCATCACTGGAATAATGCACCAACTGAGGCGGGATGAGCAAGCAGCGAGGGCTATCCACACTGAAGTATAGATGAGTAAATAATACTCACTCCTGCTCTGCGAAGTAATGCCTTGACTGGTGGTACCGTAGGGTCTAAACAGGAACAGCAAAAAGTAAGGAGAGGTTTAGTCAGTATACCATATTGGGGATTCTGACACTATTTGGAAGTACGGGCTTCCATTTGTCTATAAAAGATTCCCTCCTGTCGTCTTAAAAAAAAAAAAACATACATACACACAAAACGTATATGTACACGTGCTGACGTCATCGCTCCTCGTTCCTCCTGATCCAGAACCCCCATATCATACCTACTCTGACCCGTTGTTATTGGGAAATATTTCAGATATATTTTTTCCCCGACATCTCTCCAACCCTTTTGTGTGGTCTGTATATTGAGACGTTTTTGCTATTAGAATATATAAGTTTATGTTTATATATATGTGTGCATTAATTTTATCCCGAACGACTGACTGCTGGGTGGTTAACTTTGAAAAACTTTGTAAGTATACATGATACAAGAACCCAGGTAGAAGTGACAGTTCCTTAGCATACCACCATCTGTCAAAAAAATGCCAAGAAAGATACCATTCGTTATTAGCTGCGTTTAATACACATTGGCTGCATTCAGCGATCTTAACTTGTAACCAATCTTAACTTGTTACAAATATTTATTTGTTGCTATTTATTTATGTTTATTTAATTTGCTTATATGTATTGATATCATGATATAATAATTTACAAGGTAGGTGTGATAACGTTTTTGTCTACCAGCATTTGTCAAAAACGCATAGAAAAAGAGAAAACGAATAAGCAGCAAAACAGATGAAAAATGAAACTTTGTGTTGATTTTGACAAGTGTAAGTCGATGATCTGAGAAAATAGGTAGCCTTTAAATAATTATATAATAATTGATATTGATATTTTTTTATTTTATTTTAAATAAATTTATTTTTTAAGCAAACAACAAATGACAACTAGTGTCCGACCGAATGTAAAATTTTGGCCGAAGCCGAAGCCGTATGTTCATCCAAGTGGAAGTATTCGGCCGAATACCGAAGCCGAATATTAATAAAATTTTTTTAAGTACAAAAAAATGATGAAATTTAGTACTGGATTTCGTTATTTATTCATTTCAGTAAAAAAAAACAGCAAATATTAAGTTCGAGTTACACGCAAGAGTTTTTCTGCCTGATTTCTGTCAGCATTGCATTTCTATAGCTTTTATGACTAGATATAAAATTGACTAAATTCCTTTTATGTAATTTTGTTGAATTCTAATATATCTGTAATTAATTTAGTAACGTTAGGATGACGTAGAAAGGACTTAAATCTATTTTCGATCTAGTCGAGAAAAGCTACAGAAATTCAATACTGACTGAAATCTGACAGAAAATTTCTAGCGTAGCTCGGCTTTTTTATTTCTTTCGACCACAAAAACAAATTCGTTACAATTGAGACAATGTGACGGTCGGGTGAAAATCAAAAAATGTTGAGTTTTCTTCCGGTTCCTTCCACATGTACGATCTTATCAACCCATGTCGGTCGGACTCACTGCATTTATCATTTATATAAAGTTTTCAACGAGCGAAAACCAACTTATGGAAGAACAGAAAGGAAGAGAAAAAACACAGGTGCGTCGTTGGACACACGAGAGAAGCGAAGCTTTTCCGCAGTTACATAGATTTGATAGCTTAATAATTTTTTCTTTTTAATAGATTATTTTTTTAAAATAAAAATAATATAAAATAAGTTGTATGCATACACAAAACATACTTACTGCTTATTTTTTTATTGTTGAATGTCAAATTTCCACGCCAATTACATATACGGGCATATAATGCCATCAACTCTACATTTTAACTCCACGCATGGTTGTGAACTTGGCTGCACTGAACAAATTTTTTCCTTCAACAGCGTACTACCTAGCGAAAAAAAATCCGCTGCCTGTTCGCCGTCAAAAAACTGTATGTAGTTCTTATAGGAATTTTGTTTTCCTAATCGCGTGAAAACATTGGTGTTTTCCTTTACGCGTTCACATCAAGAAAATACTAAACACACCGATACTGGTGACATCTTATTGACATAAGGGAAATACATAATCCTCTATCTATTGATAGATTGTAACGTTCTACTGCAGCATAGCTTCTGTTATACTTAACATTGAATCAACAACCATTTCTAATACAGCCTGGTGGCCTGGTGGATAGCGTTTAGAACTCGAGATCAATTGAGTCCGTTTTCGCATCCCCAAGGGGGTAAAGAAATATTTTTAATATTTATTATTATTAAATTATTTAATTTCCTTGTTGTAATAAATGCAAGCAATAAGAACCATAAAATTCTAAGAAAAAATCTGTCGAAAATTTTTCAGATTTCACTCCAAGCAAATCACAAAAAACAAAACGAACAAGTCTTCAACAAGTATGAAATTTTGAACGGAATTCATCGAATTATACTTAAATTTTCCTAACGGATTATAGAAAAATTTTTAGTCATTACAAAACAAAAATATTCGGCCGAAATATTGTGCTATTTAGGCCGAAGCCGAAGGTTAAAAAATCGGCCGATGACAACATAAGCAATAAAAAAATGACAAATAGACATTTACTTGTAAATCTTGATGCTTATTCTTCTTGATGCTTGTTCTTATGAAGCTGGAAAACATTTCTTCCAGCATACTTCAAGCAACTTTCGAGCTCGAGAACAGGCTTGCTATTTGTGACGATTTATCGTCATTTCGACATTTTTTGGCTTCAATTATGACCTGATGTTTTTCTTTTAGTGTATACTCGCTTTTCCTTTATTATCTAAAATTTGAGATTGAAGCTCAGATTTAAATTTGATTTGGTTGCATGGAGCAGCTATATTTGATTGTGGAGGTAAAACTGATGTTAGAGGAAATTTAAAATTCTATAAGTCCAAAAGAGATTCTAACATTTAAAAATACTTGCCGATTTGCTCAAACTATTTTCTAATCTGGGAAGTCTTAAATTTAGATTTTGCTTATCTTTTCAGTGATTCAGAAGAAGAATGCATCAATTTCCGTACAGAGTCCAAATTGCCCAATGTTTGCTAAACGCTACCAGTTTGTAATTTGAATATCTTAAATAATAAAGAATTTTTAATCGTTTCACAGGCTTTTCAGTGTGTTTACCACGTCTGTCTTGAGAAATTGGATAATCCTGGAAAACAGTTTAATCTATCAGAAGAGGGGACAAATCTTTGACATTTTCTTTTATGGGAAAATTAATTTTTAATATTTTGACCTAGCCTAATTCGTCAGCAAACTTTTATCAAATTTTTTCCAAATAAACTAAATTAAAACAAAAATCGGAGGCATTTTGAGTACAGAAACGAGTGAAGAATTCGTCTTGTAATTTCGTATTTAAGCACTGCATAAAATTTAACAGTACATACTGAACAAATTTTCGAACAAATCACACTCGATTTTTTCACCACTTTCATGATTTTCAATCTTTTGTTTATTTAAATGCACAATAATTTTTACTAGAGTAAGCCAGTGGTCGAACTTCGACTTTTCCCCAATACCATTCCCGCACGACACCAGGTATTCTAGTTAGCACTCTTTCTCGCTTTTCTGATTCATTTAAGAAAACAAAACATTAAAATCGGTTGAAAACACCATATGAATGCCAGCTAGCATTTTTCTTTAAAAATCGTCGATGCTTCTATACTCTGATTCATAAAAAAGAAATCATAAAAATCGGTTGAGAAACACAGGAGAAAATGGTACTGAACTGTTGGCCTTCGACTATTTTTATATAGATATTAGCTGCATTCTATCCGAAAGAGCGCTAAGGTAGCGAAGTAGCTTAAAATATTTCGGCTTTCTAAAATGGTCACCGCTCAGGAAACATGTTCTGTAAGTACTTTATGCTACATACCATTCAGCCCGAAAGTTGTTCAACAGCTACGTAGCAAATTTTCCGCTGAATGCAGCCATTGTTTGTATGCTAATTTGTTTCACTCTTATCTGTGTTGCGTGGAAAGCTGTTTTTGACAGATAGTGGTATGCCTGTAGAAGAGAAAATCAACCCCTATCAATGCTACCTGGGTTCTTATATCATGGTAAGTATATATGGATGTTTGTATATGATTATTAGTGACATGCATATATCGTCGCCTGAGAAATTAAGTGTCTTATGTGGCATTTTATCGGTTTTGAGTTAGAATAGGTTCCTTTTGTATTGAGGGTGGCTCTTTCGTTTGGCGTGATCAGTTTTTCAATATCTTCAGTAGTTACCAAGATTCTGAGGCACTATTTTGTCGTATGTGGAAACTTATTATCAAATTCGGAAATTAACTGTAGTAGCAAAATGTTACATACGACATGATTTCATACAAAATATTAAAAAAAGGGTTTAATTTTTAAATGTCGTATATATTTTGTTTTTTATTTAATATACTTTATTTGTTTTTAATTTGCAAGCAATAATATTTTCTTCTACGAAATGGCTTTGTTTTTAAAGTAACAAGTCTCATTAAGAAAAATTTTTATTCAAAACTTGATTTAGAGGGGGAAAGACGACTGCAGTAAATCTACAAATAAAAACGTTTTAACTTACTCGGTGATTTTTTTTATCATTTTTAACAATGGATACAGGAATTTCAGATTCTGAAAGCCAAACTGGTAAATCAATTATTAATTTTACTTTAGTTTTAATTAATAAATTGTTGCCTTACGTGTTAAAAGATTTGTCCTCTGATGATGATTATCGTGATCCAAACTTTATTGCCACAATACAAGGTCAAGACTTATCAGAAGATAATTGTAAGGTTACTTCTTTTATGTTTATATTTTATCAATATTTTAATTTATTAGTGAGCAGTTCAAAGGTACTAGAACCGACAAGTAAAAGCCAGAGAAGATCAGAAAATTGGAAACCAAACATACGGAAGACTTTAAGATAACAAGGACTAGTATATTCGGGATTTACGGGCAAGTTTGTTAATGCTAAATCAGTGGGTCATTCTTGTGCAGGCAAATGTTTTTATAAATGCAAGAAAAATTTCTCAGAGGATGATCGTTAAAACATTTTTAGTAATTTCTTTCAAATGAGAAGAACCACAAATCAGAAGCATACAAACAACACAAGGATGAGAAGGAATTTATTAAGGTGGAAAGAGATGTTGATCGTTAAAATGTAAATGAACTAAGTGCAACTATATGTTTCGATTTGCAAAATGTTTTTAATTTACCGAAAGGGCTATCATCAACATTTTTTTTATAAAAGAAAATTGGCAGTATACATTTTGACCGCCACTGTTATATTACCAAATACACGAAATTTAACATATTGCGCAATATGGAACGAAACGATGAACGGGAGAGCAGGAAAGGATATAGCAAGTGCACTCAAAATATTATGTCAAATTATAACTGATAGCCCACAAATTAAGCACATCATATTGTGGAGCGATTCCTGCGTTCCTCAAAATAGAAACCAAAAGCAAAACTTTTATCACATAGTACAAAAATTTTCAGAACCTGGCCATTAAGGTGGGTCACCAAAAAAAAGTTTGGTTTGTTACCGACTTTTTTGAAAGATCCTATTGAGAGGATTTCAGACCAGAAAAAAATTTTTTTTAAGTGGTCTACATTAACAACCAAAATGGTCTTTTTGTTATAACTCGGTTATTTGAAAATATCGGTCCGATTTTGAAAAAAAGTATATTTTTAGAAAGATTTTAAAAATGCTAACAATCCGTAGTCAGAGGTCTTTGACCCTTGAGGTCATCTTCAATAAAATAATTCAGTTTTTAACTTTTTTTGCACTACGACCCCCAAAACTTTGCCCATTTTATATTTTGTAATTAAAGTTCATAAAAAATCAACAGGTCCGTGTGAAGAAATTTTTAAAATCCACTCATAGGAAAAAAAATTACACGCGCTTAAAACTTAATTTTTGAGCTCAAAAATTAAATTTGTTTGTCACCCGCACCAAGGTCACCTTTCACCAGCAATAAGAGTGAAGACCTGGTAGTGAGGAGCCCCAGTTGGAATCGCTAGCCAACCACTCGCCAGCATCGCCGTCCGAACGAGGACGGACTGAGCCAACTTATCACAAGTCATACATAAATAACCGACCTTACCAAGAAGGTCAAGCGGTCTTAAATCCTCCAAGAACGTCTTGTAAGGACCCTAGACAGCCGCTGAGGATACCTCAGCTGAAAAAGATCTGTAACGACCAGGAGGTTCGTTACAAAGTAAATTATGCTATATTTGAAATTATTGATAAAAATTGACTAAAAAGAAAATTTAATAAGCTGCAGCAGAAGAAAAGATCAAAGAGTATTAAACTCTCAATATATAAATATATATATATATAATATATATATATATATATATATAATAAATATATAAATATATATAAATATAATATATATATATATATATATATATATATAATAAACACTGCAGTTTCATATCAAGGATAGCCTTAATCTGTAGCTCAGTTAATCTATACACTCCATCTTTCAAAAAGCTTGAGCTATCTGAAATCAACTCGATAATAGTGTTGATTTCATTCGAAGGTCTACACCGTTAGCATCAATCTTAATTTTGATCTTACATTCCTTCCCCTCCGCATACCACTTTAAAGTCATTTCATATGAACCATCAGTTACGACACAATGTCTTATTTCTTTCCCTTCTTCCTCGGCAACAAAATCATGCATTCCGAAAAATATAAGAAGTAAAAGCATGCTACACACATTGATAAAAGAATTCTACGATTCACCCCAGGGAGGACACTCAGGGAAAAAAAAAACAGCGCTTTACTCGGAAAACATGCGGAAAATGGTAAAAAACTACGTTAACAAATGTGAAAAATGTGCTCGCAATATGAAAACGAGACACAAAAGAAAATATGACCATAACAGACACACCAGATACAAGTTTCCAAACAATATCTATAGACCAGAGTTCGTTAATACTTATCATTGAGGAGTAAAATATCCCTCACTCACCTCAATACAACTCAACTCAGTACATTTCGTTTTGTTTCTTTCATTGCAAATGAAAAATAAACGAGTGATCATTCGTTAATTTTGATGTCATAATTTTTTTTATCATTCGTTTCTATTGGAGTTTGTTTGTTTTCTGTTTTTTTACGGATTCGGTACTGGGGCAAACAATAGGTTATAATGGGTCGCTGAATCCGAATCCGAACACAAATATTGTGGTCTATCTGTCCCCTGAATTGCTCTGAAATTTGCCATATTTTTAAAGGGAGGCCAAAACATGTCTTTGACTTACAATTTGACTTATAGTGGAAGTTAAACGCGTGTTTCGACGTCCTCCGCCCTAAAAATGTGGGATGATAGACCCCCTCTATTTGAGCGTCTCAGAAATGCTTGCCCCCTTAGATCTCCTCAAAAAAGGTTAATTTTTACCTATTTTGCTTCACTTTCGAGATATGACACTTTTTCTATTTTTTCGAAGATTTTACGATATCTTTCGATTGTATGTTGTTCCATATCTCGAAGAGGAAGCAAAATGGGTAAAAACTAAACATTTTTCGGGGATTACTAAGGGAGGAAGCATTTTTGAGACACACAAATAGGGGGTATATCTGCCCCCCATTCACCATATTTTAAGGAGGGGCCGAAACAAGTGTTTGACTTACAGTGGACAGTTAAACACGTGTTTCGACGTCTCCTTTCTAAAAATGTGGCAAATAGGAGATGATAGACCTCTATTTGTGTGTCTCAACAATGCCTCCTTCTTACAAATCCTCAAAAAATGATTAATTTTTACCTATATTGCTCCTTAATAAGCAAATATCAAAATGATAAGTAGCAAAATACTTATCATTGATGAATTCAAATATTTTTCAGCTCAAATAAAGAGCACACCATTTGCAGAACTCAAAAGACGAAAACAGTGACGATCGTTGTGAGAACGATGAGCGCTCTGAGCTCTGAACGATGAGTGTTCGAGAAGTTTATGCGTAGCGTAGCGTTCAACGAATTGCTCTGAAAAGATTATTCATTACTTCTGTTTTTATAAGTGATAACTCGAAAAAGCGAGAGCGAATTTTGAGTGCTCTACGCACTCTGCTATAGACATAGTAGGTCCACTTAAAATATCAAACGGATACCGATACATACTAACGATGCAGTGCGATCTCACAATATTCGTAATCAGTTGCACAAGCGTTAGTCGAACAGTTAATATTGAAATTTGGTTTATTTAAAAAATTAAAATCTGACCATGGAACGGTATTTACGAACGAGTTAATGAGAAACATATGCAAACTACTAAAAATACAATAAATATTTTCGACCCCCTACCATCCCCAGACACTTGGTCCTCTTGAGAAAAATCATAGAATACTTAACGAATATCTTTTGCCGATGATTTCGAATGGGAAAAATGTATACCATATTACAATTTTGCTTGCAAGTCCACACCACATGTAGACAATTCTTACACTTTTTTTTTTTATTTATATTTAACTTCATTTAATAATTCTAAATTCAAATCTTTAAACCATAATCTATTAAATGTTCAACTACTATTTATCATTAATGAAAGAATGCCTCAGCGCCAAAATGGCCTTATAGAGGCTCAGCTGGCAACTATTATTCAAATTCAAAACAATGTTATAATCAGAGAACGAAAATAAACAATAAAAAACCGTTCCATTTCGTTACGTTTCGATCTTTCAAGCGTACGAAACAAAAACGATTGAAATAATAAAAGAATGATTGAGCGTCTGTTTTGTTTTTCGTTTGATGTTACGAGCAAAACTATAAACAAAACAAAAATATTGTGTAACCAAGGACACAAATGAAACCGAAAGAACGATTCGTTAAACGATCGTCGGATAACAACAAAATAAATATTCTACTTCGCATTCTTTTGCACTCTTTGTATTTTTGCTTCTTTTCTTTAGCAAATTCTCAGCAAAAGTCTCTCCTTCCTTTGTTTTTTAATATCATAGTTTGCTGTGGAACAACAAAAACAAAAGCCACGCTCACGCTGTGTGCAAACAAGTCTTGTGTTATCGTTCAATGCCTTATGCATAATAGTAATCATTAATGAAACGTTTGCTTTGGTTTCCTTTTTTATACTGACACATTAGCAAAAATTATAAAAATTTCGTTAGCTCTCTCTTCCACTAAAAGGTTTCGTGTTTCGTTCGCCCTCACTAACAATTTGAATGAATAATATCGACTTTATATCACTCTCTGAGAGATCGGTTCGGATATCGTTTCGTTTATTTTCGTTCTCTGGTTATAATTGATTTTCTAAATAAAAAACAAAAATAAAGAGGAAAAATTTTAAAAAAATCAAAACTAATACTAATTAAATATTACTTTTAGTTTCTTATTTACTAATTTAATAGAAATATGATAGTACAAATAAATTATTGAGTGTGTTCATACAGAAGAAGCGAGTCTATGTTTTCAAGTAAAAACTTCCTTAAGTTTGTTTTAAAGGTTGAGATCCGTTCTCTAGATTTTATTGAATTTGGTAGCTTATTAAACTCATAAGGTCCAGCATACTCGATCCGTTGCTTTGAGATTTCAAGTCGACATCTAGCAGTTCTAAGGTTTGTACTATTACGCGTATAAAAATTGGCTTGATTTGTATTAAACTGTAAAACATGATATCCCAAATTATTCAGTGTTTTATAAACATACATTAAAAGCTGTTTTTTGTACAGTCCAAATATTGAAAGAACTGTTTTGGAAAACTCTTTATATAAATTTAATGTGGAATGCCTAACTGGAAGATTAAATACTATGATATTTTTAAAGCGCGATTTTGTGCAGATTGTAGAAAGTTTAATCCTTGGCTCTGTTTATTAGCGTAAAAAATAGGTAGATATGACAAATGACTATGAATAAGTGATTGGTATATTAAGGGCCAGTTTCACGATCATTACACAGTACAACACATGATTTTGGAACTCAATTCTGATAACTGCACGTAAAAGTAGCACCGAAAAGAAGTAGTTCTGCAGCATTCGTTTTGTCAAGTTACGTGCCATAATAATTTAATATCGATTTCAAGTTAGTAAGTATCGTAAAGGGGAATTTGTCACGTCTTAGGCTCTTTTGTTTGACATAACTCGAGAACCACTAGTCCGATTTAGCTGAAACAAATTAAAAAAAAAATTAAGAATTACAATTCTTTTAGTCTGTTCATATAACGTTTCCCTACATAAGCAACATTTTCGCGGTTATAAATAAATGTATGAAGAAAAAAATATTTTTTGACAGAAAATTACATTTTTTCTTTTTAAATTCGTAAAAAATCCAAAACTGAAAAAAGTGTCAAGTCCTATTACTTTCACGTAAAGTCAGATAACCTATGATCAAAATGAGACATAGACCATGAAAATCAAAGTACGCGTTTCGCTTTTATTCACAATTAAGTAAAGGTATGAATTTCAAAAATTTGCTCAAAATTCTTTGGATAAAACATTGATGACATTTTTTATGATTCTCAGAATTAAAGAAAAAAGGAATAAACAAAAGGTTAATTGATTTTTATGATTGCTGTACCAAAGTAATAAACTCTAATAAATGTGATTCTCAGATATAAAAAAATTCCACCCACATTTATGAGTTTCGAACGTTTCGAAAATTTTATAAAGCACACCTGAATCAGGTATATTTAGTACAGGCTTATTTGGGTGCCTGTCGTATTTATTTGTTTTACATATATTACATTGTTCAATTATTTTATTAATTTTATTATTCATGCTAGAAAAAAAACACTTTTCGCCACGCAAACCTAATACGATACTTTTTAAAGTGAATTGGGAAGATTTCTTGGATTATCCCCATTATTGTTTCGGGGGCACTGATTCCATTAATCACTGAGGGGTTTAAATATTTTTTCAACAAAGAGATGATTTTTTCCTCGGAAAATTCTTTTTCTGTTATAGTATGACGATAACAGAAAAAAATAATCTGAAATTTGTAATTTGATTCTGTGGACACATTAAAAAAAACTTGGTTTTTAAAGACATTAATGGGTACATCTACAGATTGAATTAAATTTTGACCTGAACTGTTATCGCTATGCGTCATCACGGACAATGAATTGATTTGCTGTTGTGCGGGAATTCTCGATAATGCATCAACTACGACATTAGTACGACCGGTTTTGTAAAATATTTCATGATTGTACGCTTCTAACTCCGCTTTCCAGCGCTTCATTTTACTGTTTGTATTTTTGTTGCTCAGCGCAAAAGTCAAAGGCTGATGGTTTGTATAAATCTTCACTCTAGCGTGCCCATACAAGAAATTTCGTAGAGAGGATAGCGCCCATACTATTGCGAGCATTTCTTTCTCATTTTCAGCTTAATGCTCCTCTGCTTTACCCAGAGTTCGAGAAATAAAGGAAATGGTTTTCCCGTTTTGAGAAAGGACGGCACCAAGCGCTAAATTTGAGGCGTCGGTTGTAAGTTCAAAATCAATGTTGTAATTTGGGAAAGATAAAATTACTGTTAATTAATAATAAATTACTGTTAATTATTAATAAAACTGTTAAAGGCTTTGCTAATTTCGCGTAATCGTGAATAAATCTTTTATAGTAACCGGATAGACCTAGGAATGAACGTAGTTCTTTGATAGTTTTAGGTTCAGGAAATTCCACAATTGCGTCCACTTTTTTTGGGTTGGTTCTAAAACCCTCTTGTCATACTATGAATCCCAAGAATTCAACATTTTTCTGAAAGAAGTGACATTTGTCAAGTTGGACTTTCATGCTGGCATCTTCTAACGTTTTGAAAACTTTCCGCAGTTTCTGCACATGCTCTTCATCGGATTTACTGAAAATAATAATATCATCAATGTACACGTAGCAAATTTTGCCAATGTGTTCATGAAGGATATCGTCGAGTGTGCGTTGAAAAATGGCAGGCGAGTTTTTTAGCCCAAATGGAAGTCGAGTAAACTCAAACTTACCATTATTTATCGAAAAAGCCGTTTTCTCGATATCTGATGGCTTTAAAGGGATCTGGTGGAACCCACTTTTGAGGTCTAGCGTTGTGACAAATGAATTATCACCTAAATGTGACAACATACCTTCTATTTCAGGTATGGGATATTTATCTGATATAGTTAGACTATTCAGTTTCCTATAGTCGATAACCAACCTAAACTGTTTGTTGCCATTAGAATCGGGTTTTTTTTTTGTCACGATCTGGATGGTCTAATGATGCCTTCTTCCAATAATTTTTCTACTTGTTTTTCCACTTCGCCTCTGAGCGATGCGGGATATGGGTAAAATTTACTGTACACTGGAGAATCGGTTGAAGTTCTGATTTCTCCTACTACATTAGTAGTGTAAGTCAAACGTTCATCCGGTTCTGAAAATAAATTAGGATGCTCTATGACCAATTGCTGTAAAGCCTGTTTTTGATTTGGAGTAATATTATCATCGTGTATTTTTATAGCGTTAACTTCGTTAGCTTCGGTTTCTAATTGTTTAATTAGTATTTTTAAATTATTTTTAATTGTCAAAAAACCTTCTTTAATGATAATTGCAGCATCAAGCTGTTTCAAGCTATCATAGCCTAGAATGCCATGAAAAGTTTTTAATGGAGGTAATAAAAAGAATTTTAAAGGTTCTGCTTGGTTAAAAAGTTGCAGAAATGTGTGATATTCGATTTCTATGTCACCAGCTACAGTTTTTGCTAAAAATATATCCTCGTTCGTTAGAACTTTTTTTTCTAACCTGGGTTGAATATAATTCTGGCTTGAGCCGGTATCAATAAGAAATTTGAATGCCTCGCCGCTCTTCGTGCGGCATTCGATATAAGGCAGCGAAGAGCGTTTTAACCTAAAAAATTAACATCGCTATATTCATAATATTGGTCTGCTTCCTGTGTATTATCAGCAACTACACTGAGATATTCATTGAGATGCTCGCCTTCTATGGGATTAGAGTTAGTGCTTGGAGAGTCACTTATATGAAAATTGCGTTGCACCTTTTGTGGTTTGACGTTCTGCACAGACGCGGGCTGTGCTATTCTTTTGCCGAAGAATTGGGGTCGGTTCATATAATCAATACGACGTGAGCGCAAAGTCTCATCTACTTCCATAGGCACCGGTGGTTTTGGGACCTGTGGGCGTATAGGAGGTTGGTTAAAATGTGCTTGTAAATTCGGGTTATGGTTTATTCTTTGATTTGAGAAATTTTGTCGTGAACAAATTGTGGTTGTGGCAAATATGCGATTTCTGAATGCAATTGCTGTTGATTTGATTGTCTACGAAAATTCCTTGGAGGTAAAGGTGGAGTTGTATTTCGCTGCATCCCTCTACGATCAGTATTGGTGTTTTAGGCGTACCGTATGCGGTATCCCTGATTTTCTAATTTTAAACACAAGTGCAAAGCCTGTGGAAGATCAATTGGTTCTTTCATACCTAATCCAAGGCATATCGCCGTTAAGGCCTCGCACAAACGTATCCAAAGCCTTGTTCCTATATGTGTGTGTCAGAAGGTTAAGGGCCTCACTAGCTACCTCCATACAGATTAGAATACACTGCTTGATAAAATTTCTCCACTGACTTATTTCCCTGGACCAAGGAGGTCATTTGGTACTCGAGGGTAGAAACGTCACGTTTGTCTGCATAATGCAGAGCCAAACACTTACAAATAGCTCCCCAGTCAAGAGGTGTGTTATATGATTCCAAGGCTGCGTCAGCATTCCCGACAATTTTGTTTCTGATAACATTAAGGATTCCATAATATTTTTGGGTACCTTTACTTGGTGCATAAATTGTTAAGATGCAATCTACACTCTTTTTCCAAGAGTTGTATTCGCCTGGTTTGCCTGAGAATTCACGCAAGCACTTCACTACATCGGGTATTTTGTCGAGATCCGAAAGATTACTTGCGTGTTCTACACTAATTGTTTGATCTGAAATATCTGCTAAATTTGCATTCGGATTGAGTGTTGCTCTGACTATGCTAGGACCTTGTTTGTTTACGATTTCTAATGCTAATCTATTTATTAGGTTTACTAGGTCGTTTTCGTTTATCGTCCTGTTACTCGGTCCACAATTTTTGTTACTTGTCCCTAGCTATCGTACCTGGCATGACCGTGCGCCGACTAGCTCAATATTTTTAGGGCGCAGTTCTCAGCCCGTCATGCCAGGTCGAGGGAGCAACAATAACTTCCATTTTGAAGCGGAAGTAAATTAAATAAATAATAAAAAAAATAACACAATCAAAAATTACGTTAGTTAAACAAAAAAGAAAATATTCTATAAGACATTTAAAATTCGCGAACCATCCAACTGTCACACATGAATAGTGAGAGAGAACATGGTTTTATTAGCCTCCTTATGCACCCACTTGATTTCCCCTGTACCTTCGCCCCAAATTATTTTAGTAAACCATGTTTTTTTTTTTATCTTATGTTCACATTTTTATTTTAAAAACAAAACATTTTTCTTGTCAGAGACTGGATATGATGTGGCACAAACTAAAATTTTTTTTTGTAATTATTATATACAACGAAATCACAATAATATGAAATTTTAATAATTTTATCTTATTATCATCTATCTAACTATCTCTCCTGTAATTTAATAATGTTCAACAATTAAATATATCAATATTAAATATTAATAACATTAAACAACAAAATGTAAGGTATCAAATTTAAGACATATGAAATAAAAAAAATATGTATATGGTATTAAAATGTACTGACACACATTTATAATTGTACTTTGAATGAGACTTATTATTTATCCAAGAATACCACTTTTAAATTAAAAAAGAAATGTAAAAAAATAATTATACTAAAAAATAATATTTTTTTTTTTTTAAATATTTTAAAGAAACTCTTAAATGATAGGTATGTATGTATATCAAAGAATGATTGTATATACAAGTAGGTACAATATTTATGACATTCAAAATGGCGAGTTAAAAAAAAAATCTTTATACATTAACAATTTTCAAAAAAAAATGGTATAAACTTGTACTTTTTTCAAAAACAAAATCGGAATTCGGAACATGATATAAAATTATGGGCCTTTTTCCTCAATAAAGACTGTTTTCAAACATAATCTCTAAACTTTTCTTCTAAATTATATTTTGTTTTTCCTACCTAAAGGAGCTCGCTTAGGTGTTTTATTGTAGATTAAACGACATATAAACATTTATGACAAAATAACCAAAAACGCCAGTGGACCTCATTCGTTTAGTATGCCCCGAATTCAGACATTTTGTTTCGATTTTTTTTTTCCTTATTTGTTTTTTTTTTTGTTTGGTTTTAACTCTAAAAATTTTCTAAACTTATCAATAAAAAAAATTTAATTAAAATCATCAAGACAAATAAAACTACAAGATAATAGCACGGATATTTCTTATACCAGCAACAACTTTAATTTTATTTTTGCATATATATATGTAGGTCGCCATTTTACATCACTTTTTCTGCGGCCATTTTCGACGCCGACTATTTTTTTCTATATATATATAAATGGCCTAGCGCAACCATTTTCTTTTGCGCAGTCATATATTTTAATTTTGGTATATAACTTTACGAATTTGTATATCTGGCACACGCAGATTGCACGTTTGGGAGCCCCTGGCCTATTCAGCACTGCTGAATAACTAATAAATTTCTACTCTCCAAAAGTTGTTGTCTACTTTTAGGGTTCACTTAAGGGTGCTCCTGTCTTTCTGGCTACTGCCTTTTTGTTTCACTTATAGTAGTGAAGGCGTCTTTTATAAAAATCGAACAATATAATTGTGACCACTTATCCGAGTTCCTGGTGGCGGCGAAAACAATTGCTTCCGTGGTTCAGAGTTCACCAGCGCCTGCTTTGCGGTCACACTGTGGATATATATAGAATAATTTTCTAGCTCATTGATTTCTAACTTTGTATATACAAACAAAACACTTACATTACAATTTTTCTTTATCGCTTTTTCTTCTTGCGAACGAAAGTACTTCCGGCTGATGATCTGCCTGACGATTTGCTTGATGATCCAGTTGATGATGATGAACCAAAATTCACTAAGATTTTTTTTTCTTCTTTTATTCTAATTTAAATCTTTCACCTTTCTTATTTTTTTTTTTAGCGTTGCTTTTTTCCGAAATTAAGTTTAAATACTTTTCCAACAATAATTTTTTTTCAAGTTAATTTTTTTTTAAAACTAATTTTCACAGAATTATTTTTGCCTTTTTTTTTCTTTTTAATTTTCACCACTAATTTTTCCTTAACTTTCTTTGTTCACACTTTGCTCACGACTGTTTCTTCGATATTTCTAAAATTCTACCGAAGTTTCAATTGCCTTTTCGGAAACTGGACTTTTCCTTCCAATATCCTATCTTTCCTTCTCTTCTAACCAGTGTAAAATTATAGCCTCTTGTTTCCTCCTACTACCTTTTCCTATTGTGTCCTTTTGGCGCCTTTTTCAGTTTTTCCTAATCGACCTTTGGACTGTCCCCAAAAAATATAGCTTTTCCTTCCACATCCTATGTCTGCCCCTATTTGCTTGAACTTCTCCGTTTTGTCCGCGATCTTTCTAGTCCGTACACCACCCTTATTTCCACCATATGTTCCCACTGGAATTCCTACCACACTCATCTACCAAATTTGACCTGCTTTATCGACACTGCTGAATTGTCATTTTGTGTGCATCAAAAGAAAACAACACGGACGGACAGGTTTGTGCAGGTTAGTGTTATTTTTGTTATTATATGTAATAAAACATCTTTAATTATTGTTTTCTTGCAGGAACTTCAGTTATTAGGTGGACCTAAACTTCAGACGGAGGAATTTTTTGTGCGAGCAGGAGAAAGTACGAAGGTAAGTTAACATAATTTTGTTCATACAAAATACATGCATCATTAACCCTTCTCTCCGCTACAGGTACCAGCTCGCAACATTTTCTACCGTATTGTTTGTAGTATTATTGAGTACAGGTGGACGTAGAAGGTTGTTAGGATTTGCCATTTTTTATAATTTTATTATAATTTATAATTTAAATCACTTTATATGTTTAGCTACTTCACTGACGTTCACAATTTAAAACTTTCAATAAAATATGGTAATTTTTTAATTTAAAATTTTAACACCTTTTATTATGATTTAAACCAGTTTATAATTTTTTCACTTTCAATAGAATATGGTATCTTTTAATTTTAAAAATTTTTAGTGCTTTGAATTTTTTTTTTTTTAACTTACAATAAAATATAGCAACTTATTTGATTTGCAACAATATTTCTTAACTTACTCCGAGTGTTGTTGTGGTTGCTTGCGTTCAACGCGTCCTGTTTGCTTTGCTACTAAGGGGCCTGTTTGCACATACGATGACACTTTTTCCTCCTTTACACGTTGTTTTTGCGGCAGGATTTCTGAACTACTTGAGACCTTTTGAATCCTTGAATTGCAGCTTTGATTTGTTATTCCTCTACACGTTTTCTGCGATAGGATTTCTGGACTACTTGAATTGCAGCTTCGAGCTCAAATTACTTTTTCGCGACGTGAGAGCTAACTTTGCTCCGGCGTCAGTTTTAATATCATTATATATGATATTAAAAAAAAAACAAAATTTTTATTTTTTACACCACAACCGTTTATTTTAGAATCACACAAAAGACTGACTACAATTAAAAATGTTCTACTATAAATAACTTAATTACTGCTTACTATACTTTACAATTAATTTGGTCTTTGTTATTTCTTCATTTAATTTCCTTATTGGTTACTATTATAATTTACAATTAATTGGGTCTTCGTTATTTCTTGATTTTACATTATTGCTTACTATTAAAATTTTCACTTTATTGGTTTTATTTCTTATTTTATTCTTGATAAATATCTTGCGCAACTAATTGTATTTATTTCAGGTAAACGAGTACTCAGCACTGTTTGTAAAGATGCAGTGTCATCACAAAATATCGAATCTGTTGCATTTGGGCAAAAGGTGATTGTCCGGAAGCAATAACAAAACTTTGAGTAGTAGCTTTGTTGTTGTTAACTTGTATAAAGATTATTATACGTAGAGACCTCAATTTTTTTTTAAATTTTTTGAATTTTTTGAAGAGAAAAGCAATAACAAAACTTTGAGTGGTAGCTTTGTTGTTGTTAACTTGTATAAAGATTATTATACGTAGAGACCTCAATTTTTTTTTTTTTAAATTTTTTGAAGCTTCTTAAGCAAAGGTATTAACGGGAGTGAATTTAAAACTTTACAAAAGCGTCAGTTCGCATAAGGCCGGCACTACATTTAAAGGCATCCCAGAATCGATTTTTGTCATTTTAAATGACTAAATACATCTTAAAAATATGTAAAAAAATGTATAAAGATATCTTTAATATTAATAATGTTATAACTTGAATATAGACCCGCGGGTGAGTTCGATATACCACCTTGTTCAAAAAGAAGGTTCATTCACACTGTGAACTGGACTTAACTGTCCGATTCGAAAATTTTTTAGTAGGTTGCCACATGTGTCTATGACAAGGCTGCCAAATATCAGCGTCTCTCGTTGACATTTGGTAAAGTGGCAGTGTTTTGCTTACAACAACTTTTTTCGTGTCTTCGATTTTTACGATGGAAGAAAATATTGATCAACGAGTTTGTATCAAATTTTGTGTGAAAAATGGTTTCAACTGCGCCGATACGCGCAAAATGTTGGTGAAATGTTACGGTGACGCTGCTCTATCGTATCAGAAGGCAAACAAGTGGTTTAATCGATTTGTGGGTGGCCAAGACGAGAAGAAGAGAAAAGTTCTTCGCAAAATCTTCGGTCCTGTTCGAGTCGGCGATGACTATCGCATCCGAATGAACCACGAGCTGTATGAGCTCTACGATGACATTGACGTAGTTCGGCGTATAACTGTGCAGCGACTACGCTGGCTGGGTCATGTCCATCGTATGAACGACGAAGCTCCAGCGAAAAAGGTGCTCGAGGTGAGGGTCGCTGGTCAACGACGACGAGGGAGACCATGCCTCCGATGGATGGACCAGGCTGAGGAAGCCCTAACCGCACTTGGTGTATCCGATTGGAGAAGGCGCGCGCAAAGCAGAGGCGCCTGGCGAGAGCTGATGAGGTCGGTTGAAACCCGGTCACGGGTTGTTACGACCAACTAAGTAAGTAAAAAAGTAGGGTGGCCAAGACGAAGTAGAAGACGACCCTACCGGGCGGCCATCGTGTTCAACTACCGAAGAAAACGTTGAAAAAATCAAAGAAATGTTGGTCAAAAATAGCAAATTGACGATTAGAGAGATAGCACAGGACGTCGGCATTTCAATTAAATCGGTTCAGAACATTTTGAAGAATGAATTGGGCTAGAGACGTGTCGTTGCGAATGCACCATCGCACAATGCTTATCATATTCGTGACTTTTTGGCCAAAAACAACACGATAACCATCCAGCAGCCAGCAAATTTACCTGACCTAGCTCCGTGTGATATTTTCCTGTTCGATCGAGTCAAAAACCGCACGAGGAACGCGTTTCACCAGCAAGAAGAGGTCATAGAAAAATCTGTGAACGCTCTGAAGGCCATACCAAAAACCGTGTTCCAGAAAGGTTTCCGTGACTGGATCAAGCGCTGGCATAAGTGCGTTGCAGCCGCAGGGGACTATTTTGAAGGCGACAATATTGATTTGGATGAATAAACTTGTACTTTAATTTTTTCAATAAATTAACCTTTCTTTTAGGACTTTAGAACAAATAAAAGTTTCAATATTATAAAGGAAATAAAGTGCGTACAAGTGCGTGAGTTGGTTTTTCGGTAAATTTTAAAAGAATATAAATTGATTTTTGCAAGGTGCGCGAATTTTTAACAAGTTTTAAAAAAGAAAAATATGATTTTACAAAATGCACCATTTTTTTGTTTTGTGCCGAAGTGAACATTTTGGTGTTATTTTTTTGCACTTAATCAATGCCAATAAGTTTTAATTATTTTGATAATTTTTAATAATTTTTAATAATTCTTCAACAGTTTTTAAAATTCGTTAAATAAAGAAATGCAAAAAGTGTTTTGCCGTCGGTGTGTCAAAAAGATGCCAAAAAGTGATTTGCAGTCGGCACTTACGCTGCAAAAACCAACAAAAATCAGCTCACGCACAAATAACTAAAGTTTCTGTCCATAAGAAATTATAAACTTTTGTTAAAATTTTTTTTTTTTGAACAAAAAGAAAGTTCGTCATGATGATTCTACTGAATCGCATTATTTGCATTGCCACAGAATATAAAGTGAGTTATTAAAGTTTTACGTAATTAAGAACGATAAACATAAGCAAACATTTTTTTGTATGTTCACACACATACACTCTCATTCGCATAGATAAACTCTTAAACGAAAAAAATATGTCCGTCCGAGTTGCGGTGGGCAATTTGATGAGTTTTTTTTGTTGCTTTTGTACATTCACATTTAAATTACATTATCTTTATGTTTTTCTCGTGTTTTTGCAATGAATCATCAGATTTATTGATTGAAAGTGATTAAAGTGAATTTTAATTTAAAACATTTTAAGAACAACTTAAACAAGACACTCTTAACAAGGAAAAAATTTTGTACACACACACGCGCGCGTATATAAGCATTTCGTTTGCTTTGCTTAAACAAATTTTTCCCGACACGATTATTTGTTTTGTTGTAAATTTTATGTTATTTAAATAATATTATAATCCGTTTTTAATTGTAGTATTATTAGTAAAAATAAGTTAAAACGGTTTCACTCGCGAAAATAAGTGCAAAACAAAACAACGAAACCTGATTGTAAGCAACACAACGGGTATATAAAGAAGAACAACATTCGCAATAGCTGAAAGACAAGTAGAAAAATAGTTGCCAATTCGACGAAAAGTTATCGGACATATTGCGATCTTTACTTTGGCAACTTTCTTGGGAATTTATTAATTTATGGTAAATTCACACTACTTAAGGCGAAAACATCATTAAAAAAATTTTTTGGATGGAATAACGTGATTCTACTGGATTTTTGATTTGCTTCTGGACTTAAAAATTTATTGCGATTTGGAGATAATTGTAAAAGAAATAAAATTTTATTTATTTTATTTATGGCTTTGTAATTGATATTTAAGATCAATTTTGTACAACAAAATATTTAATAAAAAATATTCAAGAAATATTTATAAATTTAATAAAAATTTTTACTTAACGAAAATATATTAAAATAATTGATATTTTATTTTCCACTTATATCTCGTTTTTCTATTGTGAAGTTTTCTACAAACTAGAAACTTAAAAAAAAATATTACTTAAATTTTTTGAATTTTTTTTTGTCGAATTATTTCTTTAATATTTGAGTATTTTCTAAAAAAAAATATTCTCACAGCATTTGTATATTTTTGTGTGAAGTTTCTACAAATTAGAAACATAGGATATAATACTTTTGTAAATTTTCTACAAATAAGAAAAGTTTTACTCGATTTTGTGGATTTTTTATCGTTTTTTATATACAAAAAAAATTTTTTTCATAGCATTTGTATCTTTTTGTGTGAAGTTTCTACAAATTAGAAACAAAGGATACAATACTTTTTGTAAATTTTTTACAAATTTGTAAATTTTTACTCGATTTTGTCGATTTTTTATCGTTTTTATATAAATAATAAAATTCTTCATATTAGAAAAATTTCGCTTGATTTTTCGATTTCTTATATCTTTTTTATAAAAGAAAAAAAATTGTTTTTCTATATCGGAAGTTTCTACGTATTAGAAACAATTTTTGCTTATTATTTGTATTTGAATAAATTTTTTTGCGTATCAGAAAATTTTATCCGATTTTTTTCTTTTATTTTCTTGAAAAAATATATCAGAAGTTTATACGTATTAGAAACCATTTCTGATTGTTCATCGAATTTTAATAAATTTTTCTACTTATTAGAAAATTTTTCCGGTGTCAATTTCATCTTATTTTTATAGTGCTAGTTTTCCTTCAAGAAGCAAATAATGGCGAAACTAATATCTTTCATGAGAAATGCTGACATCATTTTTGATATGGAAAAATACTTCAATGATATTCCTCACGATGAGCATACAATTTTCGCTCTGAGAATTCAAGAGGATGAATTGAAGACTCAATGGACTAACGTAAAGACTTCATGTGACACTTGCTTGCTGAAATTAATGGTAGCGAGTGGCGAAGTTGATGATAACGTCACCCTAGCGAAAGTCAAATATCGCGCATGTTATCAAACATATGTTCGATCTCTAGCAAAGATGAACGATCTTAGAGATAAGTTGTCCACGGCGAAGAGAAAGTTGATGTTTCGCAAGTTGAGCTGGCAATGCCTCGCCATAATATCAACTTGCCACCGTGTGATACTGAGTTGAAAATCCGTACCATCCAACTTTAGAAATTGCTCTTCAGTTTCCTAAACAATCTGTAAAGAATCGTATTGCTCAACCTCCTGCTGAGTTCAATTTTAAATGAACCAATTATGTTTTGTTAAAAAACTATATATCTATATATATATATCTAAATATCGTTAATACAAATACATTGCCAGAAAACCTTGATTCGGCTGTCTCTGCTTTTAATAGAACTCTCAATGATTGTTTTTTATCATCAGTACCCCAGAGAAAAGCCAGTTTATCATCTGGTCCTGTATGGTTTACCGAATAATTGAGAAAATTAAGAAACTTAAAATCCATGCATTATAAAAAATTTCAAAAAACTCGTGGCATTACAGATTTTGGTTCTTAGTTCTTAGTTCTAAGTACAAGTATCGTCAATTATGCAAGCAATCTTACGATATTTATTTAATAAAAGTAAAATTAAACATCCAATCTGATGCTAAATCATTTTGGAACTTTGTCAACACAAAACGCAAGATTGATTCCTATCCTTCTTTTATGAAATATAAAACTGTTGAATCGGATAGGGAGAATAGCATTTGTAATTTTTTCGCTGACTTTTTCAAAGCGACCTATTCATCTTCATCCTATGGTAATCTAAGCTATCCATTTAGCGTTCAATTTGGGGATATTTGTCTCCCAATAATTGATACTAACACGGTTTTATCATACTTAAAAGCTCTTAAAACGTCATATAAAAGTGGTCTCGACAATATACCGTCATGAATATTAAAATATTGCTGTGATGAATTAGTAACTCCAATCACTTTGCTTTTTTCTTCTTCATTAAAATCTTGCTATTTTCCAGTTGCCTGGAAGTCGTCTTTTATTATTCCGTTGCACAAGTCTGGTAACAGGTCTTTAATCGATAACTATCGTGGAATTGCAAAATTAAGCGCTTCACAATCATTACTTCACAATTATCACATAGTGTTAAATCTTTATTGTCTCCACTCCAACATGGATTCGTTTCTGGAAAATCTACGGTTACAAACCTACTTGAATTTACTTCCAAAACCATTGAGAATTTTGGAAAACGTTTACGGACTGATGTTATATACACAGATTCTAGTAATGTTTTTGATGTTGTTTATCATAAACTCTTAGTCTTAAAGCTTTCTCTTACTGGATTTCCCACAACACTTGTAAGATGGATTGAATCTTATTTATGCAATAGAACACAACGTGTTCTTTTTAAACTTGTGAAATCTCATGAGTTTCCTGTCACTTCTGGTGTACCTCAAGGAAGCCACCTCGGGCCTCTTCTTTTTTTACTGTTTATAAATGATTTGCCATCTGTCATAAAGCATTCGAGTATTTTAATGTACGCAGACGACGTGAAACGATTTCTTCCTTTCAAAAATGCTAATGATGCCGTTCTCTTGCAAGCTGACATAGACCATCTTTATAGCTGGTGCAACGTGAATCGTATGAATCTTAGCATGAAGAAATGCATGGCTTTCACTCGAAAATCTCCTGTCACATGTATTTGTAAAATTTGTGACCATACATTAGAGTCTTTAGATGTCTTTCATGATCTTGGAGTAACTATGGATACTAAACTTCGCTTTCATATTCATATTAATAAAATTATAAATCGAGCAAATTGTACTTTAGGTTTTATTAAACGATGGGCAAAAGAGTTTAATGATCCCTATATATCAAAAACCATATTCACCTCTCTAGTGCGACCTATTTTAGAATATGCTTCAATTGTTTGGTGCCCTCGAAATAGTTGTTACATTGACGACATAGAATCGGTTCAGAAAAAGTTTCTTTTGTTCTGCTTAAGCCATCTTTACTGCAATTTTAACTATCACCTACCACCTTATGAATATCGTCTGCAACTTTTAAATCTTCCTGCTTTAAATAATCAGAAATTTAAATTTTGAAACATTTACATTTATATGTAGACAGTCAATATTTACTGAGCAAAATTTACTTTAATATTCCTCTCCGACCTAGAAGATCTTTTGAGTTACTTTACATGAACTTTTGTAGAACTAATTACTTGCAAAATGAACCACTCAGAAGCACTTCTGGAGACTTTAATTTTGTTTCAGATGCAATTTCTTTAAATGAATCCATTTACTCAATTAAATTTAATATTTAAGATTATCTACAGTATCGCCACTAATCTGGATCATGCTTTCCAAGGAAACTTAATTATTTTCCTGTGATGTTTGGTAACAACTTATACAATCTAGCTGTGTAGTTTAATATGATTATCCAGAGCGAGACCACGTTCGTCTCGCCTGGCATATGCCGGTTTCACGCCGTACGACTAGCTTTGCATGTGTGTGCTGTGCTGTAATCCATATTTATATAGATATACACGCTATAGATATATTTCGATTATCCAGAGCAAGACCTCGTCTGTCTTGCCTAGCACATGTATGAGCTCGACCTCGTCCGTCTTGCCTAGCACATGTATGAGCTCGACCTCGTCCGTCTAGACTGGCATATGGGAGCACCGCTCTAATCAATCATTCTATTTACTACTAAGAAGCTAACCGGATTGCAACTGTATGTTCCTGAAAGCCTGGCAATTTTACATTTTTTATAAAAATTTAATTGTACTTAAATAAATTGTACTTATTTTGTTTAATATTAATTGCTATAAAGCCATATGTGCTTAGAATTCAAATAAATAATAATAATAATTATGTGTACTATTCACAATAGTGTGAAATTGAAACCAAAATAGAGCTGCTACAACAATTTGTTTGGTCTTAAAGCCAGTAGATGTTAAATTAATTTATGTATTAATTAACTACTTGTTAAAGAACAAAAAATAATTTTTAGAATACTTAGTAAAAAATTCGTTCAACCAAAGGCGGTATGTATCTAAAATGAAGGGATTGTACCTAATGTACCTTTAAGGTCAAAAACGTTGGAAAAAGGTAGAATTGTTCCTACTTTTTCATCCCTGATGCGTACGATCACAGCTTAACGGTAGAATGATAGCTTGTCGTGTTCTGTGAGGTTGCGAAAAACACATTGGAGCAAAAGAGATACATGACTTGGTTTTTTTATTGCTCCAATGTGCTTTTTGGCTCAGCTCAACAATAAGCGTTCACTATGTTGGGAAGCTTAGGCAACGCAGAATAGAGTGCCAGCAACTTAACAGCATGAAGTTCGTACAACGACTGATCGTATCGTTGTCGTGTTCAATAAGGCAACGCAAAAGCGAGCGGCCGCAACGTCATGAAGTGCGCACAGTGACTGACCGTATTATTCTATTCAGTGCAATAAGTTCTTAACTAGAATGAAAAGCTTTTTTAATTGAAAGCTTTCGTATGCATGTGAAAGCTATCCGCCCATGGGCGGCCTTTTGCCGTTTACTTTTTTTTAAACATAAAGTAAAGTAAAGTAAAGTAAAGTAAAGTAAAGTAAAGTAAAGTAAAGTAAAGTAAAGTAAAGTAAAGTAAAGTAAAGTAAAGTAAAGTAAAGTAAAGTAAAGTAAAGTAAAGTAAAGTAAAGTAAAGTAAAGTAAAGTAAAGTAAAGTAAAGTAAAGTAAAGTAAAGTAAAGTAAAGTAAAGTAAAGTAAAGTAAAGTAAAGTAAAGTAAAGTAAACATGTTTTTACAATGTAATTAAAAAATGCACTTTCATTGCGACACCCTTTATTTTGTTTTGTCTCAGCATCGCGAATCGAGTGTGTCTGAGAAGATAGGAAAGAAAAATTAACTGCAACCAAACAGCTCTGTTAAAGCATATGCCTTTTTTTTCTCTCGCAATCTACTCTCCCACAGCAACGCAGTTCAACAGAGCTGTGTAGATTTGCAACATGGCAAGTGGCACCGTCCTGTTGAAACCACATATCGTCCACATCCATATCTTCCAATTCGGCCCATAAAAAGTTCGTTATCATCTCACGATAACGAACACCATTCACAGTAATTGCCTGACCGGCCTCATTTTGGAAAAAAATACGGCCCGATGATGCCTCCAGCAATATTTTCTGCAGTACGAGCTGTACGAGCATGCACTGGTGTTTTCATCTCCCACACATCTCCCACAGACCCGGTTTGCTCAAATTTTTGCACGATTTTTCCGATTGTACGCACATTTGGACGATTAAATTGACCGAAAAAATCACGAAGTGCACGATATGCATTTTGATTTGAACGCCCATTTTCATAATAAGCCTGAATAACATTAACGCGTTGCTCGATTGTGTATCTTTCCATGGTTCAAATTGAATTAGTCTGAAATTGAGAAATGTCAAACGAAATGCAGAAAAAACTTGACGTTTAGGTGTAGTTCACATTCAACATCGGCCCTTAAAATTTAACCACCCTTTATTTTATGTGTTACTTTATACTATAGAAACAAGTTCCTATAGAGAGTTAAATGTAAATCAAATATCAATGAAACCAGTACAGAAACATTATAATTTTAATGGTTAACTCATTTGTAAGTCTAGTATATTATAAGTATGTCATATTATTTATGTTTTATATTTTTTATATATCGACATTGAAAGCGTTCTTTATTTTATTTCGGAAGTAAATTCCCTCGTTATAATTATAAATAATGTTATTTATAAACTAAATTAAAAACTAATAATAAATATTGAATAAAGTTACTTTAAATTTAAAAAATAATGAGAATCGATTTGATATTTAAATACTAATATGTATGTGCTCAAGCAGATTTTTACTTAAAAATGTATCTCAATTCCAAGCATTTTTAGACTTTTGATATCGCATTTCGATATTGCAGGAAAGATTGGCTTGGTTTGAGGCAATTTTATCTGGAGCTGGAAGTTTCATATCGCAGAAAATATCGGCTGAGATTAAAAAGAATTCGACTCGAATGCTAATTTTGATGACGCATAAAATATTGCCTTGATTTGAGACGATTTTATCTGGAGTGTGAATTTTGATGGCGCAGTAAATATTGATTTGATTTAAGTAGATTTTGACAGGAATATTTGTTTTGATACGTCAGAAAATAATTTTCTTGATTTGAGATTATATTCGCTGTGTGCTATCTGAGGCCGCGATTTTCTTAAGCCCCACTGAATATGAGTATATTGTTCTATCCGTGCATGCTGATGCTGTTTGTTGTGGCAAAATTTAAGACAAATTCACGTCTCATGTCATATGTAAATCCGTGCTGGAGGTAAGAGCATATCTTAAAATATTTCGATATCTCATTTTGTTGTTTTTTTGTAAAAATTTGTTTTTAGTAATTTGATAAATACTAAAAATTTCACCATCCGAAGATTGGTCAGAATTAGTATCAATTTATTAACAATTAATATTAAGTTTCCTATGAAAAAGAAAAACGTATTCATTAATGATCGCTTTACAAGATATACAGCAGCTTTATTTATTAAAGCAAAACATATTGAAAAAGAGAAAAAAATTAAATACTTGGGGTTCAAAAACTCTAAAATTCTTTTAAGTAAAGTTGATAGTGGAGAGGTTGTGGTAATAAAGTCATTTGACGATATTAGTTTAATTTAAATGAACTAACATGTTTAATCAACAGAACAATGTTGATCTTTTAACCGATAGCCCTCCTTCATCAACTATTAAAAGTATTTCAGATGCAATTTTTCAAGTGAAGTCAGATCGCAAATCTTTGTTTGTTACCCACCAAAATATACGTAGTCTGCGAAGAAATTTCGACTTGCTGGTATCTAATCTTGAAGCGTTTGTTAGCCTTTTTGACATAGTTTTTTTATTCGAAATCTGGATCTATACTTTTGAAGTAGAAGATTTTCATTTGCCTCATTACATTTTTTATGCAAAAACAAATGACTCTTATGCTGCAGGTGGTGTAGGTGCTTTTATACACGACTCTTTAGATAATGTTGATTTTGAGGGATTTAACCTTGTTAGTGCAGATATTGTTCAAATTTAAATTAAATTTAATTTAAATTTAAAATTTAAATTTAAAATTTAATTTAAGTTAATTTTGTCTTTATGTGTGTTTATAGATTTCATTCACATTCAATCCAAATATTTGTTGAAGAGCTTACAGAAATTATTTGTAAAGTGCAAGCGGCAAACCTAATAATTTTGGGTGATTTTAATATTGATTTAGAAATCTCTTGCGCTGCTTTGAGCTCATATAATTTCCTTATGTCCGAGCAAGTGTTGTATTCTTACATTAAAGAAATAACCAGGCCAATAGCAGGAACATGTATTGACCATATTTTTTGTAGATTTTCAAATATTATGCGTAGCGATTGTACTGGTGTTCTGTTTGACCTTGAAATATCTGACCATGGTATGACAGGTGTCTTCATCAATAATATAAACATTAAAAAACAAAATATTTCTTCTCGAATTAAAATAGCAAAGATTAATTTTAATAAATTGAATGCAGATCTGCGTGCAAATAATTGGGAAGATGTGTATACTGAAGAGAATGCTAATAATGCTTTCAACATATTTATAGACTTTCTAAAAAATCGTATAAATTCTGCTACGGATTCTCAATTACAAAGGTTTCCGAACAAAGGTTAAAGCCCTGGATAAGTAAGCCCTTGCTAAATAGGATTAGATTAAAAAATAAGCTTAGACAGAAATGCTACAAACACCCACAAAATACTGAACTTAAGGACCGTTATCGTCAATTATGTAAGCGCATAAACATTGAAATTCGTGATAGTCGCGATAATTTTTATTTTAATAAAATAAGAAATTCTCAGGGAGACCTGAGGAAAGAGTGGGCAATTATTAACTGTATTGTCGATAGAAAGTGTAATAACAGTGACGTCTCAATCACTCTTAAAGATGGTTTTGATGAAATATCCGATCCCAAAGAAATTTCTACCATTTTTAATAATTATTTTGTATCAGTTGTAACTTCCAGTATAACTTCTCTTTGTATGGAATGTTGTAATCTAGGTCTTATTGATGAACTTTCTATAGACAGAGCATCTTTTTTGAGCCTGTCTCTGGATTAGAAGTGATTAGAATCATACAGTCCCTTAAGAATTCAAACTCATGTGAAAATGATGGTGTATCAAACCTAACTCTAAAGAAAATTGCTTTTAATGTTGTGGATATATTAACCTACATTTTTAGCCTTAGTATTTTTTCTGGCGACGTCCCAATGGAACTAAAATGTGCAAATGTTATACCTTTATTTAAAAAAGGAAGAAAACAAGATAAGTCTAATTATAGACCTATTTCTCTTCTGTCATCATTCTCAAAAGTCTTAGAAAAAATAATCAAGGGTAGGTTCTTGTCTTATCTAAATAAAATTAAATTTTTTAATCCCTTACAATTTGGTTTCAGAGAGGGTTGTAGGTGTTCGTGGTTTTGTATATGAATGATTTGTATCCTATTTAAAAATGCGAACACAAAAAGTAAAAGTAAGTGGAAGCTTTAGTGATCCCAAAGTTTTAAGCGTAGGCGTTCCTCAGGGGTCAGTAATGGGTCCTTTACTATTTTTAGTTTACATAAATTCACTATTTATTCAACCCTTTAAGGGAAAAGTCAAAGCTTTTGCGGACGATCTTGATATCGCTTATAGTTCAACAGATCCATTGAATTTGATTGCTGATATAAACCATGACGTACATTTACTTCGAACCTGGTTTGCGAAACATAAACTTATCGTAAGCAATAAAACTAAAATAATGTTTTTTAATGCAAAAATGCAGGAATCAGCTGACCTAAATATCACATTTCACAGTGAATATTGCAATCGATATCCTTTAAACAGCGCTAACTGCGTATGTCAATGCGCTACTACTTCTTTCAGATGTGACACCAATTGTGATGCCAATTGCTTTATAATTGAGAAGGTAGATCGATTAAAATACTTAGGTGTAACAATTGATAAACGACTAAGCTGGAATCATGGTGTAAGAAAACCAGGTGGAAGCGAATTTTTCACCACACTTTAACAGACCCGGCGCAATTTAAAGTGTGGTGAAAAATTCGCTTCCACCTGGTTTTCTTACACCATGCAACTGCCAAAGTTGAGTGGATAAAAGATGTCGATAAATACACAAATTATCGGTTGTTTCAATTGGAAAGCTGCCTTCTGGTCCAATTAGCCTCGCATAGCTTGGCAGTGCATGAAACATAGATAAGCGACTAATACATGGCAAAACAAAATGGTGATTATGCAAAACAGAATTAAACATAGCATTTGGTCAAACAAATAACAGAAATAACCTTAATTGTTATAAAACTATTTTATTCTCACAAACTTATCGCTTTTCACAATTTCCGACAGCGAGTTACTGAACATCAAGTATCAAAAACATGAAATGTCAAAACGAAACATAATTTCTGTGTTTATGTATTCAGAGATGATTTACTGTTTTTATCTGAGCATTGCCATGCGTTGTCGTGTTGTGCGTAACCATATACACTAACATCCCAGTGGCGAATCCTCCCCTTTCTACCCTATTATTTCTAATCGAAGGAATAATTTTTCTAACAGACCTAATCTGGCAAATTAACAATAGTAAAACCAGTATTTTTCATATTTCTATGTGTTTGTTGTAATTTTTTGATTTCAAAACAAAATTTAAAGTTCAAAAATAAAAAATTTCGATCAAAATTATCAGCTGCTTTTCATACATTAAGAATTACATTGACAAATTTTGTTTTTTGAACTTAAAATTTTGTTTTGAAATTAAAATATTACAACAAATATATAAAAATATGGAAAATACTAGTTTACTATTGCTAATTTGCCAGAAAAGGTCTGAAAGTGTATTTTAAAAAATTGTTATATTTTAATAATAAGAAAATAGTAAATAAATAATAAATGAAATAAAATAAATAATGACAAAAAAATTAAGCACATTGACCGCCATTTGGACCCATAGCACCTACATACCAAGTTTCACCATAAAAACATGTACAATAAAGGAGTTATAATGATTTCGTGAAATTGGGCGTATATATAGTCCGAACACTTCCATTTGTAGTACAGTTACCGACAATAATCATACGAACTAAATTACCAAATTTTAGTCTAATACGACCAAAACCGTCTGAAATAAATACTTCTAATTGATATATTTGCAGTTAAAGAAGTCGTTGCAAATACGTATAACATAGCCTTTCACGATTAAGCTGAAATAATAAATCGGTTGGTACCTATATCGTCTATATCGGTTCAGTGGTTTTCGCGTGATGGTGGATAGAAGGCGGCCGTGGTGCATTCAGTTTCAAGTTCCCAAGTTTCACTATGAAAACGTGTATAATTAAGGAATTATAATGATTTCATAAAAGTGGGCGTTCATTTTATCCAACCACGCCCATTTTTAGTTACCGACAATAAGCATACGAACTAAATTACCAAATTTTAGTCTACTACGACCGAAACTGTCTGAAATATAAAAGTTTTATTAAATTATGGGCGGTTAAAGTAGGCGTGGAAAATCTAGTGTAGCATATCACGGTTTCGCAGAAATAACAAATCGGTTGGTATCTATATCGTCTAAGTCGTTCAATGGTTCTAGCGTGATTGCGGATCATGCTTTTAGTGTCACAACGCTTTTATATAAAGGGTGATCCAGTAAGGTCCCTTTTTCAACGGGGTTGTTTTGACAGCTGTTATGTGTGAAATGGCTTGTCCATATGACGTTTGTTTTCAATATTCAATACGACTCAATCATGAATAGACTTACTCCTGAACAACGTTTGTTATTTGTGGAAACTTACTACCAAAACCAGTCACAATCGAGAACAATCGCTTTATTGAGGGAAACGTTCTATGAAAACATCACCTTATCATGTGATTTGACGCCATTGCATTATTTTCTTTGGGGATATGTTAAATCAATTGTTTATGTCGATAAACCCGGAACTATTGACGCTTTGGAAACCAACATAAGTCATGTTATTCAAGGAATAAAGGCCGATATGCTCGAAAGAGTTGTCGAAATTGGACCCACAGAATGGACAATTTAAGAGTTGGATGTGGGCAACATTTGAAGGAAATAATTTTTAAACATTGAGTTGTAGGAACCAAACTATCATTCTAAATAAAGATTTGCATCAATACAAATTTAATTTAGAAAACAGAGTAGGAAGCTCTTTATATCACCCTTTAATAGTGTAGACAGAAGATAGATAGATAGATGGGCGGTAATAGAACGCGTGGTAACATTTTATATATATATTAGGGATGTGACGGATGTCATTTTGCGGATGTGGATACCAAAAAATTAAAAATGCGAATGGTGATGCGGCTAAATAAAATAAATATCCGCGGATGCGCATATTTGAAATGAGATTCGTCGTCTCTTAGCCAAAGCATATTTTCCCATTGGTAGTTGACCAGTGTACGCATACAATTTGCTCTGTACGATACTCGCACGAAAATAAGTTTCTGCAAATGTTTTTCTGCGTTCTTGATTTGCATCAGTCTTGAACGAACCAATACTGTGGATAATGTGGAAATTATCGTTGGAAGTTGGCTTTTCAACATACAAAAGGAATTTTGCATGACATTTCAACAAGTCACTCACACAATGCCATGTTGCAAGCCATATCTTGTGGGAAATTGTGTGGAGGGTGTGTTCATGGTTCTTTTGTGTGAAATGGAGGCTGTAAATAAATAAAAAAATATTTTTTTTAAATTATTCAGCCACCAGGCCACGTTGCTATGCAAATCAAGGTAAGAAGATTGCTTTTTTCACGTGCCCAAATTGCGTATCTGATTGATCGTGCATTTTTTTTAACTTGACCAACACTCAGGGGATGCCCCCTATACATTTGAAAGCATTGTGTTGATTCGAAAGACGGGTGATAGTTAGTTGGAGGGAGGAAAGATGGAATAGTGTCGGTGGAGATTTGATTTAAATTTACACGGATTGAAACTGCCGGGAAACAGGCTCACAGGGAGATTGTTCCACAATTTTACGCAGCGACCGAAGAACGAGTTATCTCGGTAATGAGATGTTTTATTGGGCAAAGTAGCAATGGCTTGGAGAGCTGCCCGAGTGGACCTAGGAAGCAGACGAGCTGGTGGCGTCAGGTCATGTATCTCACTTAAACACTTTCCATGGTGTGATGAACCTATTTCGTGAAAATAGGCCCCCCACAATTGATACGCAAAATTAGACGTTGATACGCCAGACGTATAGCGCCATTTGATACTACATCACAGTCGCCGACATCGCCCAACGAGATTTACCCCACGAGGCATACGCCACTGCAGCATGATGTACATGCAACATGTGTACAAGGTACACACGAGCTATATACAACGGCTCGCCAACAGGCATAGGAACATGTTGCCAAGCATCGACACTCAATGACAGATGTGTTATGTACACACTCAATACCATGTCAATGCTATGACGCAGCCAGCAACACATGAGATGTCGACACTCACACAAACTTCAATTATAGTGAAGTCGACCGAGCAGAACTAGCCACGACAATCATGTCGGCTGCATGACGCATCAGCGAACCCGATGACATCTTCCCAGCTATGCTATACACACATACATGGTAATACAACAACTCAAATTATTATTATGAAATATGTCATAGGTATATTCTAAGTTTATTCTCTATAAGTTATACGCATACATTGAATTACATGCAATAAGAATTGTATAGAACATAACAGCTATAGCTAAATGGCTACCACGAATATTATGAATTATTGTTCTCGAAAGCTCGGGGCATACATATAAAATATTATAAGATCATACGATCTAATACAAGTTAATATTTGCATACTCACGTATTTACATTCTCTCTAATACATACTTACTTTATTGTTAAGCCTAAAGTATGAGTATTTAATACTATAACAAATCCTACTTACTACACATTTTGTAATAGTATGTATAAAACGTCACTGGCAGAAACCAACACCTAGTTATAAGTTGAAATGGAAAATAAAATTGAGTCTTGGATAGAGCTTCAAACCGAACAGACGTCGTTTTCTTTTTGCAGCGCATGGAACAGGTAACAAGACAAGCGAACATTTTAATTGCTCCTACTTCCCTATCCCTTCCAATTTTGAGTTGTGTTTCTGTCCGTAGGGCCAGATCGGTCCGTTCAACATCGTTCTCATCCGTGCTCTCCACGAGAATCCAGTTGTCCCAGAGTGAGTCTCCTTACCTTGAGGAGTGTTGCTGTCCGTTGGGCCAGATCGGTCCGCTCAGCTTCACTCTTACAGCGCTCTTCACGAGTGACACTCTGCACCCGCTTTCCCCTCTCATCCATCGAGTAGTGTTGCTGTCCCTTGGGCCAGATCGGTCCGTTCAGCAGCGCTCTCACACACACTCTCAACGACTGTCGTTCCTATCCCTCTCGCCCCCCTGCTCCTCTCACACGACCGACAAGGACAGACACGCGACGGAGCGCTAGGGATCCGATTAGAGATCAACACGGTCATACATCGAGTGTATGCCACGGAAAATCATCCGATTTTGAGAAGTACAGGCAAGTGGCCAGAGCCACCACAGGGTAGCGGTGGAATACCGCTGAAGGAGAATATTCTCAACTAAACAAGACGTGCAGCGAAGATTTTGGGCCTGTCACCACCACCAAGGTCACCTCTGTTACACAAATTTTGAGGTTATCCGACCTGTCAGTTACACAGCCCCAATAAAATCGCCAGCCAACCACTCGCCAGCATCGCCGTCCATCTTGAGACGCTCCGAGCCAGGTTCACGAAGCACTCTTTAGCACTAGTCCTCCCGTGAAGGGCCTAGAGGAGAACCGCTGGCCAAACCAACTGCGTTACCCGCAACGCAAATTAAACAACAACAACAACAAACAGACCTTACCAACAAGGTCGAGCGACCTGGAAAATCCTCCAACCAGGTCGTCTTGTAAGGACCCTGGACAGCCGCTGAGGATACCTCAGCAACTTAGCTGTGACGACCAGGAGGTTCGTTACAATGGTAATACCTGTACAGAAGACTAAGGCAACCAGCATTACGACGATGCCCAAGAGAGTTCAGAAAAGATGAAATATTATCTCTCAATCTCCAAAGAGCTCGGATGTTTTTTGAACGAATATGAATGACAAATGCCGCTGTCATCCGCAAACAAATGAATTGGGAAGGTCGTTGAATAAAAACCAGAAACAAAGTTGGCGATAGGACTGAGCCCTGCGGCACTGCTGCATTGATGGCGTGCTCTCCAGACGTTATGCCGTCGACTACAACATAATCCTTTTTTTTATTTTCTCAATTAAAATTACTTTTTAATATCCAGTTATTATAATTTTTGCATTGTAATTGTTTGGTTGCGACTAAATTAAGGCGGTGGCTCACGATTCCCCATCATTTTTTGCAAACAACCAAAACTTAAAAAAAACAAAAATAATAAAAAACTGTAATGGTCAAAATTTACGTTTTTCTACGTAGAATATCATACCCTATAAAAATTTGCCCTATTTCATACCCTAATATTTGTTTAAGATATCGATCAAAAAACGTGGCTCACGATTCCCCACTTTTCCCTACAAAATATAAAAAACCTTAATTTTTCAGGTACGAGTATCTAAGCGAAGTGATTAGTGGTAAAGTGATTAGAAAAAAATTGAAATAAAGCAAAAAGTTATATGAAAAGAATAACATAAACAAAAAAGTTTTATGATTAATATTTAAAGAGATCAGCTTGACTAGACAAACTATAATTAGGACTTAAATGATCAAAATCATATTGAAAACATTTTTAATAATCGAAATCAATCAACGGAAATTGTATTTTGTAAACAGTAATGTTGTCGCTTTATTGCTTCTTAACCGATTTCGAAGCTCATAATGAAAATGTCTTTTATTAATTACGTGTTTGTGTCGATAATAAAAATTTTTATGAATGCGGATTTTTGTTGCGGATGTTGCGGGATGTGAATGCAGTCAACATTCACACCGATAATTTTCGTGCTGTTACTTTGCGCTGTAAACATCTTAGGTTAGTGCTAAATTTCTTGTTTACCATTCAAAAAGGGCAGTGCTGAAAATAAAGAAAAAAGAGCGAGCATTGAGTAGTTTTTTTTGGTATCGAGTTCGGTATTGAGTATGAAACACTCAATACCGAAAATTGCCCATCACTAGAGCAAATTAACTTCCAAATCGCATTACCGAGCAGAGATAAAGAGATAGGAAACTTCGATTTTGGACTGTGGGAAAGGGATAGCCTTATGTCCTTATTGTGTCATATAATAAAATGTTCAATACAAGCACAAAAACTACAGAAACTCCCATCAAACATGGGATATCCAAACTCATATGCACAATTCGTGAGTTTTGTATGAAAAATAGAGTTAAAAAAGGTAAAATCTGAAATATCCTTGAAAAACAAAGTTTTCTATCTCTTCAAAAAACTGCAAGCAAAAAACTTTTTAAGTATCATATCATCAATTTCGGATCTATGACTGTTTTATTGATCCTCAGTTACGTTTTTTGCTTCTTATAGTACACAAGTGTCATATATCATTCCTTGGTTTAAATAAGGGCAAATAATAAGACAAATTACATTAAATAAAATAAAAGGTGCACTTACAGCTTTTAGAATGTTGTTAATAAAAACGCCGTTTTTAGCTGTAAGAGTGTTAAATTTTGTAGGAACATGTATTTTGATATGGTGCATCATAATCAATCAAAAATTCAAATTTGAATTTTTGGTAATTAACGGCTTTTTTGATTTCAAATGACGATATGATCTTTGCGTTGCCGTGCGAAACGCGTTTTGCTTAGGAATGCAACATAGCGACCATTGCTTGCATTCCGTTTCTTCGCACGACATTTGCAGACGCTTCGTGCAACGCAACTCTCATATGCTTCACTGTGTTCGCGGCCAAAGACCCCTTTATTAACCCTATGTTCCTCGCGCACCTTTTTTTGGGCGCAGTCACTCGCGTGGTGTTTCATACACTCATTTAGATTTTAAAGAAAACGATTTGTTTCTCCTCTTGAATATTTTTTTTTTAAATAACCCTAAACATAGAAGCTTCAAACCAAAACTAGGTTTTTCTAAAAAGGCATTCATTAATTCGAACTGGCGATTCAAATTTAAATAGGAAAAGAAATAGTGTAGACAATTTAAGTCGTGGGGTGTGTGGTACACTCCGCCCGAGTAATTGAGGGTTAATCAGCGATAGTAAAAATTTTAAACACCTTTCCTTCAAACACTTTGATTTAAAATATATTACT
Source organism: Coremacera marginata (assembly GCA_914767935.1). NCBI lineage: Eukaryota > Metazoa > Arthropoda > Insecta > Diptera > Sciomyzidae > Coremacera > Coremacera marginata. The sequence goes on from OU612046.1 coordinate 105,040,572, forward strand.
AGATATTCTGAAAGTTTTAATCTTTATTGATTACAATAAAATCCAAATATAAGGTTAAATGAATTAATACATAAACATTAATTTTTTTATTAGCAAATTAATGGTTTACTCAACAGCAAATGTATAAACGTACAAATAGAAAAAGCTGGCAAAAACTCAAGAAAACTCTGGAATACAATAAACACAACTTTAAAAAATAAGACAAAAACAGCAACTATGTCAAGTGGCAATCATGAGCAGACATCTCAGCACAAAAAACAAATAGCGAACAAATTCAACAAATACTTCAACGAGGCTGCAACAAACTTAGCAAAAAATAACATAGCATCAAATACAACAATACCTAACGTAGTCAATAATAAATCTATTTTTGTAAAACCGGTTACACAAGAAGAAATACAAGAAATAATTACAAATCTTAACAGTAATGCAGCAAAAGGAATAGACGGAATATCTGTAGAGGATATTCAGATACTTCAGCCAACAATAAACTCAATCTTGGTAAATATGATAAACAAGTGCTTCACAACAGGCGAATTCCCTACATACCTAAAAAAATCCATTATAACACCGATATACAAAAAAGGAGCGAAAGATAAATGCGAAAACTACAGGCCAATTGCAGTACTCAATGCAATCAGCAAAGTTTTTGAAAAAGCTATTGATATAAGAATACAAAACTTTATTAATACAACAATAAAATTCGACAGTAATCAATTTGATTTCCTAGCTAGCAGCGGTACAGAATCAGCAATTACGGCAACTATGGAAAAGATCTACGACGCTCTGGACGAAAAAAAACTTGTTGCGGCCACTTTCATAGACTTGTCAAAAGCATTCGACCTTGTGGAAATCGAAAAACTCCTTAATATCTTGAACGATATAGGTATGCGTGGAGTGGCAAACAAATTGATACAATCAAGGTTGATTTATAAGGTTGTCGCAAGGGAGAGAGCGAGTACCCATAATTGTCAAATCGAAGTTGACAGCTCATAGAAAATCTGCAAATGCTCTCTTTTATCATCCATTTTTCTTTCGTAGTCATTCGCAAAATTGGCTGGTTTTGACAATTATGGGTACTGAGAAGAGAGTTCGATCAGCCCTGCGACAACCTTATAAATCAACCTTGGATACAATCATATTTAAGCAATCGGCCTCATGCAGTAAAAATAGATGGAGAGTACAGTGACGAACTAATAACCAAAATTGGTGTACCACAGGGTTCGATCCTTGGACCAAAACTTTATCTACTGTACATAAACAACATTAGAAAATGCAGTTTTAATTCGGCATACAATATCTACGCTGATGATACAAGTTTTCTAACAACAGCTATATCTAAAAAAGATTTGGAGGATAAAGTAAACCAGGATATGAAGACTTATCATGAATGGGCTTGCGCAAATGGGCTCAGCATAAACATTGAGAAAACAAACTACATCGTCTTTCAACGACATAACAATACTGAAATAAACATAAAAGTAAAAATCAACGACACAGAAATAAAAAGAGTTCAGCACACGAAATACCTAGGAATGGCGATAGACGAAAAACTAAACTATGAAGACCACATAAAGGGAATAAAAAATCACATAATTCCAATCATACGAGCGATCAAAAGACTTGGATCTATACCAGAAAAGGCAGCCAAACTGATATACAACGGACATATTTTATCAAAAATAACGTATAACATATGTAGCTGGAGTCAGTGCAGTAAATTCCAAATAGAACAAATCGGAAGGCTAATGAACAAAACAATCAGAATCCTCTTCAATAAAAACACATTTACATCAACAAAAGACCTGTACAAAACCACTAAACTAATGGACATCAACCAACTTATATACACCGAAAAATGTAAATACATCTATAAAATAAAAAACAATCTACTCAAATCAAACATGATACTCACTACAAGAAACGCGATACATCAACATAATACACGACAGAAAAACAACTTCAACATCCCAAAAGCAAGAACAACACAGCAAGTCAACAGCCTGAAACATAGCGCAATAAAACAATTCAACAACTCACCAGAAGAAATAAAAAATGCAGGAAACATCAATATCTTTAAGCAAAAACTTAAAAACTACGTTATGAATTTAAGATGAATAACTCAATGATTTAATCAATATGAAGTGATATCTCGCAATTTTATAACTAAGAAAATTATTTATTTACTAGTTTTAAATTATTTTTAATTATTTTTAAATAAAAAAAAAAAATGTTTTGAATTTGTAGCTTATTTTTTCTTTAAAGTAAAGAAGGATCTGCGCTTCGGCTCTTCTTTTTGTGATGATGAAGGCAATGTTTGGGATCGACTTTCAGAAGCAGCAACACACTCACTATGAGTCTTAAGAAGGGAAACACATTGAGCCATTTCCGCGTCATCGTGTGCTTGTAATAGAAATTCACCTCCGTTTGAAACCCTAAACAGTGCTCATTATTATCAAAAAACTTTTAACAATATATTTGCTTTACTTTATTCTTACTACGCGTTTCTTTTTTGTGTAATCATTTGCAATTTCTACTACGGCACCTTGAAGCTCATATGGTGGTTCTCCACGGAAAGTTATCTCTGGATTGCTCTTGTAACTCTTTTGATCTTTATAGAACGCGATACGCCCATCCTGAGCAACTGTATACACCTGAAATGATAAATTTAATTCAGAATTAATTTAATTTGATTTTCCCTCTTAATTTTTTCTCAACCTTATCCCACGATCTATTTGAAGCCTTCTTCGTAGTACTCTCCCATTCGTGTTTTCTTGTTAAATAGCCTTCGTAACCATCACCAGATATTGGTGCAGAGAGATCTGTTAGGACAAAAAAAAATAAAGATGAGAAATACAATTAGTAAAATAAACATACATACATTTATTGCTAAAAAAGTTTAGTCAGTGGTCATTTAAAAAGGTGGAGCAAAATTAATTTTTAATATGTTATTTGGGTAAGAACGCTGATATAAAATACAAGTTTCTGATCTTGTGCGAAACTGCATTGAGGAGAATGTAAGAAATGGGACTAAGTTACGAGAACTTTTTTAGAAAAATAAAGTGCCAAATGCCGACGAACTAAAGGTTAAAGGCATGAAATCTATAAATAGTATAAAACAAAGTCGTTTCTTTCTTCTACTTCGCTTAATATTTCTAAACTATTTAATGGATTTTGATGCGGTTTTCACCATTCTTTGGTAATTTCCAACAGTCTAATTCTGTTGGTAATTTCTTTTAGAAGGTTTTAGTATACACTACATTCATATAAAAAAAAAATGTGCCATGATTTTTTTTTATACAGCAAAATTTTAAAATGGGATCACTTCATTAGAGGCCTGGGCACCGACCGAATCTAAAAAATTAGAACTGTTTTGATTATTTAAATGTTTTTTTTTTTAATATTTTCGATATTTTCTTTCTTTCTATTTTTTTCTTGGCAAAATTGCGTCTGCGCAAAATAAAAAATACTCAAAGTGTATGTTTTTAGAGGTTCGGTCGATACCCAGGCCTCTAATGAAGTGATCCCATTTTGAAATTTTGCTTTACCATTTTCAGTTTTTCCGAAAAATCATGGATGACCCAAAAATCAGCTTATAGAAAACGCCCTCTTGTGACGCAAGGAGGAACCAAAAGTGGCCAAACTTTATATTTTTTTTAATATTTGACACTTACTTAAAAATGTATTGAAAAGCTTTTTTGAATAAATGTAATACGTTTATCACAATATTAAATATGAAAACCTAAATTTTTTACGATTTAGAAAGTAAAGATTACCTTAAAAAAAAATTGTATTTATTTAAACAGAAATCATATCGTCATTGGGCACGCAATACCGCCACTTTCACACACTTGGTAATAGTAAAATTCTACAGGAGTGCATAAAACTGTTTTCTCTAAAACTATTGACTGGATTTTGAACTAAACCAAACACATTTTACTGAAATTAGATACTTGATTTGTTCTGATGGAAATATTCTGTTCTGTTCAGTTCTGATTTAATGGAAAATCCGAACTTTATTAATTAAATCAAATCGAATTAGAATCCAAATTTCAGTTTTCAGTTGCGAGTGGCTGATACGAGGTATTGCACGCCAAACGACAATATGGTAAGCTTACTAAGCCTACCATATGCCTTCCTAACTTACCAATTAGCACTTCTTGTCCAACTTTTGTATGGGCTCAGTCTACTGTGCTTTGTAGCTTTGTGAACGGTAACTGTTCTTCAGTAACTATGTGATGTACAATTTGATGTTTGATAGGTGCAGTGTAATCGGGTTCTATTAGTAGTGAGGGGAATTTTTTGAGTAATTCTGTATATTTGAAGTAGACAGAAATAATTTTGAGAATGTTGTTTCTGTAAATGCAGAGACATCATTAATTGACATGTTTGTTAGTGGGTCGATGAGGCGTTTGCGTGTAAGGTCAACCAGAAGTATGTATTTTGTTAAAAAATCAGCGCCTAAGAGTGGTTTGGAAAAGTCAGCAATGATAACTGTAAATGGTAATTGACATCGTAGTTTTAAATCGAGTGTGAGCACGTGTTAAAGTTAAATTGGATTTTCATTTAGAAATTTTGATGGTGAGAAAGACAACTCAAAGAAAGGGGGAGGTAATAATACTCGCTGAGAGCAGTGGTGAATGTGGCAGCTGAGCGTGACCGATTGGCCTCATGCCTCAGTGACACAGTTCAGAGGAGGGGATATACTCCGAGGTGAGTATTCTCGTTGAGAGTGTTGGTGAGAGTGACAACTAAGCGTGACCGATTGGCCTCATGCCTTAGTGACACAACTCAAAGGAGGGGAAGTTTTCCGAGGTGAGTGTTCTCGTTGAGAGTGGTGGTGAGGGTGTCAACTAAGCGTGACCGATTGGCCTCATGCCTTAGTGACACAACTCAAGGGGGTGGATACGCTGAAAGCGAGTAACTCGTTGAGAGCAGTGGTCCAGATATTGTACGAGCTACACCCAGACTTAACTCCTAGTGAAAATAAACTGCTTTGCTACCATCAAAGATAACAAGATAGGAAACTTCTGTGGGGGTTCCTTGTTCACCTAAAGTAAAACACACGTACACGAAAAATTCGTTCACCACGAATTTCTTAAAACTTATCTGACTTTGTTTTTGCTCAACTGTCAATTTGCAAAAATAGTGAGGTGAATATGTCAGTTGCTAATTATGCTTCTTAAGAGTTATCTGTAAAGTGCATTAATTGTTATCAAATAGGCTAAATATATTTATTGTTGTACTGTAGCTTCATGTTTAATGTACTTTTATACATAAAAAACACATTATTTTCTTCCAAAAAGTAAACAACTTTTACATGGAAGGTTCGGGTTAAAAATATCAGCTGTTCGAATTTATGAATGAAAAAAACTTTTTTCCATTTCATTGTCAGTAGTAGAATTGCCAATTTCACTTTTTTCAGGCTAGCTTTAAATATGAAAAAAACAACTTAAGATATCGATAAGGTGTTATAGCGGTCTGTTTAGCCACTAAATTATAATTTTGGATATCTTTTATTAATCCTCATCGATGATCATAGAAGATCAATTGGGTCTACGGGACGTTAAAAACCATGCTGATAATTATAAAATCACGTAGAAAAAAATATTTTGTTATTACTTGCCCAAGTATATATTCATTATTGCTCATATGTTCTTATTCTCTATGAGACAAAATAGTGTTCGAAATATATTTATATATGTAACAGTTATTCCCGTAAAATTCAGAAATGAAGTACGTAATGTTGGAAAATGCAGTTAAAAGGTTTGCTGACTAGCCGTATTATATTTCACCTGAAAATTATACAATAAAATACTTAGGGCCAGTTTTTAAGTTTGAGTTTAAACTTTAGTCAAATTAAACAGAGCTTATCTCACCAAAATTGGACGTTTAAGCTCGGTTTAACTAGATATTTTAGCATTCGTATAAGTTAAGTTGACTTAAACTATCATGGATGTGTTTCATTTTTGCCTAAATTGAGTTTAAACTATGTCGCTAATATTTCCATTTTTATTTTTAATAGTTTCTTAACATTTTTTTCTCACATTATAATTTAAAAAATTTTATATTTTTCAGATGAGCTGTACTATTTTTTATTTTGAAGCAGTTTTTATGAAACAATATGTGAAAAAAATTAATTTAAAATTCTGATGTTGTTTTTCAAGTGGTAACTTGACACCACTACACAATATACCATATTTAAATAATCATATAAAAGCTATGCTTGCGCTTTGCACAAATTAAAAAAAAATTGCTTTCAAATTTTTTTTAGGAAATTTAAAAGTCTTCTTGATTTTGTACTTCTAAAAACCAAGCAGAAATGTAAAATCTATATAAAAAAAAAATTTAAAATAATGATAAAACTGTATTTTTTACGAAAAGTATACCCTTTTTCCAATAGCACATTTCTAAACTAAAAATAGATACTTTTGAAGTGGCTTAATTTTTGCACTGCATAAAAATAGACTTCAAATATCCAAAAAGGGGTAAGTTGCAACCACTGTATTTACTAAACGGAAAATCTGATCCGTTTAGTAATATCCTCTTTATTACAAGTGCACCAAAATTATTTTTTAAATATCCTTTTTTTAAAAAAATCAATTTGGCGAAGCCTCCCATACAAGCGGCCCCTATGTGCGATGTGCTGGATTTATTATCGCTCGTGAATTTTTAAATCACTTGTTTTTATTTGATGCAAAATTTAAGTTGATCTATAAGCACATAACGGGTGGCAGATAGGGGGTAGGTATGTTCAAAAGAAATATTGTGGACCAAAAAATAATAGGACCAGCTATAACATTTGACCAGTCTAGGGGTTCAGTTACGGACGATATAAGCCATTTTCGACATTTATCTCTTTTGTGTTTTTGTAGGAGGACCCCCAAGAAGGTGACTGAGAAAGGTGGGGACGTTGAGAAGAAATATTGGTGGTGAAAATATAATAGGACCTGGTCATATATTTTACCCCTCTATGGTGCACCCCGGGGAGCTATAAATCATTTTCGTTAATTTTTTTCCTATTTAGAACCTTTTTTGAGCTAGTGAAAAAATTGTAATAAATTGAATTTGGAATTGCCAAAACTTGCGAACGAGAAACATTAAATGAATGAAATACAGAGAGCGCTCTTCAAGTCAGTTTTTTTGAGGAGCGGAATTTATGAACGAAAACTGTTAAAGAGAAATGAATCAACATATAATGAAAGAGCGTTCAAGTTTTTTTTCTTCACGAATAAAGAAAGCAAAGTGAGCCGTTCGTGAATTTAATAATATTGATGAGGAGGAGTGCAATCATGCTCTTCACTTGAGAGTTTTTCCTAACCCTCACTTCAAGGCATCGAAATATCTTAAATTTTATGTGTGTATGTATGTTAAGCAGCGTGGCAATAAAAATACAATACCAAAGCATTCTGTGATTATGCGGTTACTTCTACAGTTCATGTACAAAAGAATGTAGTCAGCTCTTCACGAAAATGAATATGAGCAGGTTTTTTTTTTAACTAAAAATTTCCTCATATTCATGAAACTTCATGAGAGCCAATACGAACCCTGCTTCTACTGCCTCTAAATATGCATTTTAAAGAAGAAATAATATTTACAGTTTTAAGTAGTTCCATTAAGTACAACTTAATATTTTACGCAAATACATGATCAATGCAATTTTATAAAGGTTAGATATAAACATATGCCATTTCGTACCAGCGCAATATTTATGCTATCCAATAGAATTCTTAAGAAAACAATCAGAGTTGGCAACTCTGATGGCATCAAACCTCGGTAGTGGTGAAAATAAAAATCAATTTATTATGTGAAAATATGCTAACTTTGTTTGGCGATAAAAAGTAAAATAAGAGCATGCATGTAATTATTTGGGAGTTAAACAGATTCCTGTACCACAACTTAAAGATTAAAACATTAATGTACTCAATCCATGCACTATTTTTCTTGTATGAAAACGAAGTTTCAGCAAAAAAATGCAGAAAAAGAAGAAGAGCGTTCTTTTTTCTTATCTCACCTCGAATAGCGGGGGTTTGTGTAAACTAACGGGGGTTTGTGAAAAATTAAATTTTTTAAAAATATTGACAAATGCAACAACTGAAGAAATTGGCAAACGTTGAAAGTATATATTAACCAAAATAAGGGGATGCAATAATCAGTATAGGTTGCAAACAGGTACTTGCAACCCAACTTAAATATTTATGCAATAAAAAATAGATGATATGCATTATTTTAAGGGGTTGCAAAGTGATTTATTTTAGAGTTTGCGGCCGATGAAGAACAAGAGTGGCGTTCAGGGTTGCATTTTTCGGTTCACAAATACATGCAAACCTTCTTTGAGGTTATGTTTTTTAAGTTTCCTATCTTGTTATCTTTGGCTACCATGCTTGGTAGTAAAAGACGTCCGATCAGTTTTGAAGCTCTAATACAACTCATCTTTATTAAATTTTTTAACTTATAACTAAGTGCTGGTTGCTGCCAGTGGTGCATATAAAATACATTTTATAATGTCTTAAGTACTATAGTAATATGGTAATATGTAATAAGTAGTGGGTACTAATAGTACAAATGTTTCAACGTAACGTATTATATGCTTAAACAAGGTAATAAGAATATTATATGCACAAATATAAAATATTTAATTCATTCTTATTAATAACTGCAGTAATTCACATATTGCTTACTTATCTTAAGTGATATCTTCTGATGATGATATGCTGTATAGCTCGTGGTGTATGTCATTTGGTTTGAACGATATGTGTGATGCCGGTACTCTAGGCTGAGGCGTGTATGACTAATGTGTGGACCTATTTGCCGGGGAAATAGGTTCGTCACACCCCCCCTCCACTCCGGGGTGGAAAAAGAAATCTTGACGTTCCCGCTGCGCTCTATTTGGACGGCGTTGCATGTATTCGTGAGGACGATCTTGAAACCAATTCGTTGTCCTGGTCTCCGTTGTGCTTGGGCTCCTGCGTTGCGTTGTTTTAGTTCAAGTGGGAGAATTGCGTCAATGATTATGTTCTCCACTGGGTTGTGCACGTCTTCTGTCGGCACCTCGATGATGGGGATGCTTGTTCCGCTTGCCTCATTTGTTGGCATTGGGTCTGGGTCGTTGCGGTGGAGGAGCCAACCAAGGCACTCTTCGAAGGTATCTTCTTCCTCTGGATGGTCGATTTCCATATGCTCAGCTGTTTGTTGTTGTTGAGTATTTTCTTTGTTGTCGTCTGCATTATGGTTGCTGCTGTCATCGTCACAGCTGCTATGGCTTACGCTGTCGTTGGAGCAGTTTCTCTGGATGACTGCTGCTACATGTTGACGACTGTTATACGCTTGGTGTGTATATATGGACCCCTCGTGGGTCGCCTGCGTGGCGCTGGCGGCGATTGTTGCCGTATTCTGGGTTGCCTGCTGGCAACTGTATGGGCCACAGGCAGAAAAGGTTGGCTGTGGTAGGGCCGTGATATTCTCTGGTGGCATCGATTACACATTGTGTGCCTTGTTGGTGTCATCATCATACACCGGTGGTAATAGCAAAGATGGCAGGTCTCTTCCGGCTAGCTGCTGTATCAGCTCGCTGATGTGCCTTCTCTTGTTGCGAATTGTGTCCTCAATGAACCTTTGCTTGCTGTCACTCTAAGTGTTCACGGTGTTACTTCAATCGGTCTGTCTTGTTCTGGAGATATTCCGAGCAGGGATAATGAATGGTGGTTACCTTCAAGTTAGCTAAGAAGTCCGGAGAATATCTTGGAAAACCAAACATGTTGTGTGATGCATATTGACATTTAGCAGGATTACTTCTGAAGTTAATTTCTTGGATGGACATTCTTCTGTAGATCATGACGTTTGTATGACATCCTTCATGTATAAGTTAGGTTGTGGTTCTTCAGGTATGGTAAATGTTGGATCAGGTATAGCTGCTATTGTTGGCACGAGGGATTATGCGCTGCCCAGCTTGTTATCGCTGTGGGTGATGCGGTGCCCATCTTGTTGTCGCAGTGGGTGCTGCGGTTCCCTTCTGTTGACGCAGGTGGTGCTGCGGGTCCCCTTTTCTGACGTAGTTGGTGCTGCGGATCCCAGTTGGTTACGCAGGTGGTGCTGCGGGTCCCAGTTGGTAACGCGGGGGGTGCCGCGCAGAAAAATGTTAGCTTGTCAACTTTGGTGAACGTGGTTCCTTGTACAAATGCTGTTTACTCAGAACGCGTTGTCGTTTTGTAAGGAATGGCTGCTTGAAACGTATGTCGTGTAGTAGCGTCATTTGTGACGAGCCCCTTATGGTCCGATGGCTTGCTGGTTATGGCCGTTTTGTAGCGGCTGCTTGTCTTCTGGCAGTTTTGTAGGTTATGGTCATTTTGTGATAAATTTCGTATCATCTGGATGTCTCGTTAGTTATGGTTGCTTGTGATGAAAGAGTGCATAACTTATTATTATTATGCAGATGCGGCTGCTAGCGTGCAGTTTATATTGGCAGATGCGGCTGCTGACTTGCAGTTTATGTTGGCAGATGCGGCTGCTGGTTCCAGTTTGTGACGCGGGTGGTGCCGCGGGCTCCAGTTGGTAACGCGGGTGGTGCCGCGCCGGAAAAATGTTACTTACTTCGGTGCGTTGCCAACTTCTTTGATGCCTGGATCCCACAAGTCGCGTCGTGAATAAATTTCTGCACAAGGTCTTTTCGTGTTATTAAGACAGTAATGGAGACAATCTGGAAAGCCTTTTGCCAGTAGTACATCTTCGATAGGGTCAGGTGTTTGCCATTTCACGGTATGCGTGATTCCAATATTTTCCGGTACAGATTCCACAGTTGTTTTCAGTCCATTAGCGGTAACCAGTAGAAAAGCGAAGATCATCGTGAGTAGGATCCTCTTGAGGGGTCCTTTTCGGAAAATTTTAAACAAAGCCATTCTTCTACTGCTTTGAATTTTACTTTTCGTCCAAGAAAAGGTGTCTAGTCTTACCCTTGTGCATCGGTCCGTATTATGAATGCAGCTGACCTTCCGTTGGGGTAGGACGTTCTTAATGTGTTTCCCTTGGATGTCGGGTGGCTCTGGTGGCCTGTTGTGATGATTTTGTTCAACTAAATCACTTTTTATAAATTTGTGGATATCAGGTGGCTCTGGTGGCCTGACATGATGCTCTTGTCGATCTGCTAGTGGATCTGGTGGCCTTGTATGTGGCTGTAGTTGCTGCGTACATGATGCTAAAACGTTTGCTAGTCGTGGTTCTTCGTTCGTGAGTGGCGGTGCTATGATGTGCGGTTGAGTACACGCTGTTGGCTCATGGAACGTGAAGTCGTCGGAAATCATCTCTGTCAAATTTACCTGCGGCAGTTGCTTCTCTGTGGACGCCTCTGGTGAACTAATACTAGTCTGTGAGTCGTTTGGCTCTGACGCTACTAGCTCTTGTTGAGTATCGCATATGATTGGCGCTGCTGTCTCGATGCTTTGCTCTACCTCGCATGTGACTGGCTGAAACTCTGCGTGACCTGTGTGTGGCTGTGATTTAATTGGCTCTGGCACCACTCGTTCGATGGTTTGCTCTGGATCGCATGTGGCTGACGTTACAACCTCGGTGTCTTGTTCTCGATCGCAAGTGACTGATGTTTCTGGTTCAACGATTGGCACTGGTGGCTCTACTTGGCTCTGTTGAACTTTTAGTGAGCCACTCTTTGTTTCATTTCGGCTGTCGTCTTTCGTGGCTTTATCTGCGTGAGGCGGTGTCTCTTAATGAAAGCAAGTGCAGGGTGGAAGCTTTCGTTGCGTATTTGTAGCTGCTAGGTCTGCTAGTCCCGTTGAATAAAGAATGTGCCTATTCAGTTGCTCTGGTGGCTCTGTAGGCTGCTGCTGTTTGACTATCGAGGGCGATGTTGACGGCTTGTTGGCTGGCTTGTCGTTGGGTGACTGCGTGCTCGGTTGTCACCTCGCGTTTCTCATCAAGTGGGGTTGACCGTATTCCGTGTACATGGTCCCACAACGATTTATTTTTGAATTTGAATTTTATTATTATTTAAAAGATTAATTAGTACAATAAGATTACATAATATCTTTTAACGTACAACAGAGAGATTATTTATCGTCAACAGAAAACATTACATAAGTAAAAAAGAGAAAAAAAACGAAAATAAAGAAAACAAAATTGCTTAAGACTTATAACTAAATGCCATTATAAAAAAGATTGAATATTATATAATTTAAAACTTATAACTAATTTAAAACTTGTTTAAAACTCATAAAATGAGAAAAAGAGAAAGAAAAAAGAGTTGAGAAAAAGTACAAGTAATAGAATAGAAAAGATATTTGATATTAAGAAAAGAAGGATATAACAGAAGTCTTAAAATTGTTCGTATTGAAGATGGATTTAATATTTTGAGGTAGTGAGTTCCATAACCTAATAGCGCTAATGAAAAAGAGTCGTTTAGAGTGTAAGCAGGAATATATCGGCAAAATTAAGTTAAAAGTTCTATTGGAAACACTGAAGCGTAGTTTTTCAAAAAGGTATGATGGAGTCTTGTTAATTATTAGCTTGTGCAGAAATATGCAGTTTCTGGCATTTAAGTAGGGTATTATGCTACAGCCCAGAATTTCCTTGCTTCTATCGGAGATATGCTCAAAACGTTTCAAGTCATATATATATCTCGCCGCATCATTATAAGCAACAAGGATTTTGTGCTCAGAGTGAGAGTCAAGGTTACAGTAAACAAGCTCAGAATAAGTTATCAGTGGAATAATAAGTTGGATAACAAGCCTTTTTTTAGTCAGAGTGGGAGTGTATTTAGAAGACAAACGCAGACATCTTAGTGTAAAATTGATTTGTTTAATAATATTATTGACATGGTCGGTACACGTAAGCTTAGAATTTACAAAAAAACCTAAATTTTTTATTTTGTCGACAAATTGAAGTTGTTTACCGTTCAGGTTAATTACCGGAATTTGGGTAAAGTCAAGTTTATACTTGGCTATTGGGAGAATATATGATTTTTTAACATTAAGGCAGAGATCATTTTCTGAAGCCCACTTAGATATTGCACTTAAGTCTTCATTTGTTCTACAACACAAGTCCTCAATTAGGCCGATTCGGTTAGAAAAATATAATTGAATGTCATCTGCATAGGCATGCATCGTCATATCATTGCACACAGAAAAAATGTCATTAATAAATAAGCTAAAAAGAAGAGGCCCAAGGATAGATCCTTGGGGTACTCCAGCTGTAATTAATAAGTAGTCAGAAAAGGTGTTGCCAATCTTCACTCTCTGCATTCTACCTTCAAGATAGTTAGCAATTAACGAAGCAGCACTAGCACTAAAACCAAAGAACTGCTTGAGTTTTTTAACTAAAAGAGAATGATTAACGCAGTCAAAGGCTTTAGAAAAGTCAAGTAGACAAAGGAGTGTGATGTTTCCTTTGTCATATTGTATGCGGATATCGTCAAGTATCTTAAGCATTGCTGTCGCACAACTGTGTCCTGCTCGAAAACCCGATTGATATGGTGATAATAGTTTTCGACTTTCTAAGTATTCATTTATTTGTTTTGACATCAGTGATTCACAAATTTTTGAGAACGTACTTAGAATGCTGATCGGTCTAAAATCTTTCATAGCGGATGCATTAGTGACTTTTGCAATTGGAATGACAGTAGCTCGTTTCCAAGAGTTAGGAAAGCAGGAAAGAGTAAAGCAGTGGTTGATTATATGCGTCAGTGGTTTAATAATATATGGCAAAATAATTTTAATGAATTTTAAGGGAATACCATCGTCACCAATGGCATATGATTTAATTTTCATAACTGTCAAAATAACATCATTCTCATTAACATGACAAAAGGAGAACTGGTCATTAACAAGTAAATTACGAACATTACATTGAGTACTATTATTAAACCCAGACGAGGAATTGGACAGAAAGAAATTATTAAGAGCATCAGGTTCAACCTCACACTTCTGATCCTCTTTACTACATACCCCCAAAGAACGAATATTTTTCCATAGAACTTTAGAGGGAAGTGAACAGTTCAGTTTGCGGAAAAAGAATTTTTTCTTAGATTGTCTTACAATTGAAACTGCTTGGTTGCGAGCTAGCCTATAACGATCCTAGTTTACATTATTACGATTTTTTTTCCATTTTACATAGGCCAAGTTTCTGGCTTTAATAGCTGATTTGACTAGAGACGTATACCAAGGACAGGACTTGTTAACACCTATCGACGTACGTACAGGAACGAAGTGTTCAAAGGCATAGCTTACATAAGAGACGAGAACATTTAATTTATCATCAACTGATTGAGAAAGCAAACAATCGCCCCAACAGACCTGAGACAAATATTGATCCAACAGATTGTAATCAATAGACTTGTAGTCACGATAAGAAATAGAAACCGGAGTAGAGAGATTACAAGGCTTAAAATTAATAGAGCAAAAAAGTAGATCATGATCAGAAATAAATGACATTTGGTCGAAAAGTAATAGTAAAGACACATCAGACAGGATAAAGACATCAATAAGACTCGGAGTAACATTAGGAGCGAATCGAGTTGGAGTCGATGAGTTATTTATGGTCAAACCAGCTGCATTTACTTTATCATAAAAACTATCAGAGACGCTATCCTTAGTTAATAAGTTGACATTGAAATCACCACATATAGAAAAACAGTCAAAGTCAGTAACACGTCTATACAAGTCACAAAAAAACGGTTCAAGACAGAAAGATCTGTTCGGGTTATAGACACAGGAAACAAGCAGTTTTGCACCGTGATTATTGGTCAATTCAATATTTAAATATTCAACATCAGACCCACAAGACTGACTTACAAGTTTTACTTTTAGACATGATTTACAGTAAATAGCAACTCCACCACCCTTTTTGTCAGTTCTGTCATTCCTGAATAGCTTATAGTTACTTATATTAAGATAGTCATTAGGAATGTCAGGATTGAACCACGTCTCAGATACACAAATAACATCAACGCTAGAGTTTTGAAATACATAGCGTATATAGTCTAATTTGGAAGTGTTCAAGCTTCTCGCATTGAAGTGAACAATAGATAAACCTTCACGCTGCTTACATAAGATATCTAACAAAACTTTACGGTTATCATTACCGCCACCAGAAGCATTATAATTCATTTCAACAGACACTACACGAACAACAAAAAGCTTCCTTAAAGATAGCCCAGAAGGGAAAGATAAAAAGAGAGAGAAAATATATGATTTTAAAAAAAGATTGAGAGAGACAGCAGGAGTGGTAGAGTATCAAATAGTGCAATAAAGATAAAATGAATGACCTTAAGTTACAAATTTTCATTACACTTGCTAGCCGCCAAAGAATCAAGTTCAGCTTCACTATGCACAGCAATCGAGGCATCTCCACGGTTAACACGTACTTGTACAACGCCACGTATTGAGAAAACATTGAAGATCTTATTTGCCCGTTTTAGTTTAATTCCGGCTTGCAAGATTCCTCTCGCTTCATAAGAAAGGCTCTCAAATATAAATATTTTATTGTCCAAATCGAAACCAGCCCCTCTGAGTGTAACTGCAGCTCTTGACCTCTTTCTGAACTCAGCAAAACCTCTCAGCACTCGAGATCGATCATATGGAGAATAAAACTTTACAATAATAGCAGAATTTGGATGTCGAGAAGAAGCTTTTGGACGAAAAATATCCCGAACTTGAGGTGCCAGAAAATCGATCGAGCGGCAAAGCTGATGCTTTTCAGGTTTTCACCATCGGAAAAAGGCAACCCGAATAAAATAGCATCCGATGAAAAATCTTTTTCTGATGACTTAATATGAGTTTCCTCTTTGAGAACTTCAACTTCAGCTTTTAAGCGAGAGAGATCACGGAGCTCGGCGTCAATTTGAGCAATTTTATTATTAAGTTCAGAGATGCAGCAATTTACTAGATTGGTTTCACACTCAATTTTAGCATTGAACTTAAACTCAAGAGCAGCTAGTTCGTCAGTGAGTTTAGTGTTGATAGCAGCAACTTCACTCTCTAATTTATTGAAATTGTTGGCAAAATTAGTCGTGAAGGTTTTAAAAAGTGTGTCAGTGTGCTGACGTAGACGTTCTTCAGAGAGCCTCAATTCTTCTCTCGTACTTTCTTTAAGGCGCTCTTCTAGAGCTCTGAGCTGTGGGGAGATTAGATTTATACAACGCATTTGGAAATCGTAGGATAGAATCTCCGTCCTCTGTAGCTGTTATCGTCGTTGTTGGCTGGGTAGCGGTTGTTTTCTTATTCGCTTTTTCCTGTGCTCGTGACGAATGCAAGTATGCGAGTGGCTCGCGCGTTTGTGGTACGGGTGGCTTCGGATCCTGATGACGTTGCGATTGTTGCGTCATCACACTTGTTGCTGAACTCTTTGACCATCCGATCTGCTCAAGTGTTGCCATCATGTTTCCAACAATATTTCTTAACTTACAATATAATAGCAGCAACATTCATTTTAAGTGTGTTGGTGCGGTCTCCGAGTGTTGATGTGGTGGCTTGCGTTCAACGCGTCCTGTTTGCTTCGCTACTAAGGGGCCTGTTTGCATATACGATGACACTTTTTCCTCCTTTACACGTTGTTTTTGCGGCAGGATTTCTGAACTACTTGAGACCTTTTGAATCCTTGAATTGCAGCTTTGATTTGTTACTCCTCTTCACGTTTTCTGCCACAGGATTTCTGGACTACTTGAGGCCTTTGAATCCTTGAATTGTAGCTTTGATTTGTTATTCCTCTACACGTTTTCTGCGATAGGATTTCTGGACTACTTGATGCCTTTTGAATCCTTGAATTGCAGCTTCGAGCTAAAATTACTTTTTCGCGACGTGAAAGCGACTTTGCTCGGGCGCCAGTTATAATATCATTATATATGATATTAAAAAAAAAACAAAATTTTTCTTTTTTACACCACAACCGTTTATTTTAGAATCACACAAAAGACTGACTACAATTAAAAGTGTTCTACTATAAATAACTTAATTACTGCTTACTATACTTTACAATTAATTGGGTCTTTGTTATTTCTTCATTTAATTTCCATATTGCTTACTATTATAATTTACAATTAATTGGATCTTCGTTATTTCTTGATTTTACATTATTGCTTACTATTACAGTTTTCACTTTATTGGTTTTATTTCTTTTTTTATTCTTGATAAATATCTTGCGCAACTAATTGTATTTATTGCAGGTAAACGAGTACTCAGCACTGTTTGTAAAGATGCAGTGTCATCACAAAATAACGAATCTGTTGCATTTGGGCAAAAGGTGATTGTCCGGACGCAATAAGAAAACTTTGAGTGGTAGCTTTGTTGTTGTTAACTTGTATAAAGATTATTATACGTAGAGACCTCAATTTTTTTTTTTTTTAATTTTTTGAAGCTTCTTTAGCAAAGGTATTAACGGGAGTGAATTTAAAACTTTACAAAAGCGTCAGTTCGCATAAGGCCGGCACTACATTTAAAGGCATCCCAGAATCGATTTTTTCATTTTAAATGACTTAAATACATCTTAAAAATATGTAACAAAATTTATAAAGATATCTTTAATATTAATAATGTTATAACTTGAATATAGACCCGCGCGTGAGTTCGATATACCACCTTGTTCAAAAAGAAAGGTTCATTCACACTGTGAACTGGACTTAACTGTCCGATTCGAAAATTTTTTAGTAGGTTGCCACATGTGTCTATGACAAGGCTGCCAAATATCAGTGTCTCTCGTTGATATTTGGTAAAGTGGCAGTGTTTTGCTTACAACAACTTTTTCCGTGTCTTCGATTTTTACGATGGAAGAAAATATTGATCAACGAGTTTGTATCAAATTTTGTGTGAAAAATGGTTTCAACTGCGCCGATACGCGCAAAATGTTGGTGAAATGTTACGGTGACGCTGCTCTATCGTATCAGAAGGCAAACAAGTGGATTAATCGATTTGTGGGTGGCCAAGACGAAGTAGAAGACGACCCTACCGGGCGGCCATCGTGTTCAACTACCGAAGAAAACGTTGAAAAAATCAAAGAAATGTTGGTCAAAATCGCAAATTGACGTTTAGAGAGATAGCACAGGACGCCGGCATTTCAATTAAATCGGTTCAGAACATTTTGAAGAATGAATTGGGCTTGAGACGTGTCGTTGCGAATGCACCATCGCACAATGCTTATCTTATTCGTGACTTTTTTGCCAAAAACAACACGACAACCATCCACCAGCCAGCAAATTTACCTGACCTGGCTCCGTGTGATTTTTTCCTGTTCGATCGAGTCAAAAAACCGCTTCGAGGAACGCGTTTCACCAGCAAGAAGAGGTCATAGAAAAATCTGTGAACGCTCTGAAGGCCATACCAAAAACCGTGTTCCAGAATGGTTTCCGTGACTGGATCAAGCGCTGGCATAAGTGCGTTGCAGCCGACGGGGACTATTTTGAAGGCGACAATATTGATTTGGATGAATAAACTTGTACTTTAATTTTTTCAATAAATAAACCTTTCTTTTAGAACTTGAGAACAAATAAAAGTTTCAATATTTTAAAGGAAATAAAGTGTGTACAAGTGCGTGAGTTGGTTTTTCGGTAAATTTTAAAAGAATAAAAATTGATTTTTGCAAGGTGCGCGAGTTTTAAAAAAGAAAAATATGATTTTACAAAGTGCACCATTTTTTTGTTTTGTGCCGATGTTGCACGAAGTGAACATTTTGGTGTTATTTTTTTACACTTAATCAATGCCAATAAGTTTTAATTATTTTGATAATTTTTAATAATTTTTAATAATTCTTCAACAGTTTTTAAAATTCGTTAAATAAAGAAATGCAAAAAGTGTTTTGCCGTAGGTGTGTCAAAAAGATGACAAAAAGTGATTTGCAGTCGGCACTTACGCTGCAAAAACCAACAAAAATCAGCTCACGCACAAATAACTAAAGTTTCTGTCTATAAGAAATTATAAACTTTTGTTAAAATGTTTTTTTTTAACAAAAAGAAAGTTCTTCACGATGATTCTACTGAATCACATTATTTGCATTGCTACAGAATATAAAGTGAGTTATTAAAGTTTTACGTAATTAAGAACGATAAACATAAGCAAACATTTTTTGTATGTTCACACACATACACTCTCATTCGCATAAATAAACTCTTAAACAAAACAAATCTGTCCGTCTGAGTTGCGGTGGGCAATTTGATAAGAGTTTTTTTTGTTGCTTTTGTACATTCACATTTAAATTACATTATCTTTATGTTTTTTCTCGTGTTTTTGCAATGAATCATCAGATTTATTGATTGAAAGTGATTAAAGTGAATTTTAATTGCAAAACATTTTAAGAACAACTTAAACAAGACACTCTTAACAAGGAAAAAATTTTGTACACACACACGCGCGCGTATATAAGCATTTCGTTTGCTTTGCTTAAACAAATTTTTCCCGTCGTGATTATTTGTTTTGTTGTAAATATTATGTTTAATCCGTTTTTAATTGTAGTATTATTAGTAAAAATAAGTTAAAACGGTTTCACTCGCGAAAATAAGTGCAAAACAAAACAACGAAACCTGATTGTAAGCAACACAACGGGTATATAAAGAAGAACAACATTCGCAATAGCTGAAAGACAAGTAGAAAAATAGTTGCCAATTCGACGAAAAGTTATCGGACATATTGCGATCTTTACTTTGGCAACTTTCTTGAGAATTTAATTAATTTATGGTAAATTCACACTACTTAAGGCGAAAACATCATTAAAAAAATTTTTGGATGGAATAACGTGATTCTACTGGATTTTTGATTTGCTTCTGGACTTAAAAATTTATTGCGATTTGGAGATAATTGTAAAAGAAATAAAATTTTATTGATTTTATTTATGGCTTTGTAATTGATATTTAAGATCAATTTTGTACAACAAAATATTTAATAAAAAATATTCAAGAAATATTTATAAATTTAATAAAAATTTTAACTTAACGAAAATATATAAAAATAATTGTTATTTTATTTTCCACTTATATCTCGTTTTTCTATTGTGAAGTTTTCTACAAACTAGAAACTTAAAAAAAAAATATTACTTAAATTTTTTGAATTTTTTTTTTTTGTCGAATTATTTCTTAAATATTTGAGTATTTTCTAAAAAAAATATTCTCACAGCATTTGTATATTTTTGTGTGAAGTTTCTACAAATTAGAAACATAGGATACAATACTTTTGTAAATTTTCTACAAATAAGAAAAGTTTTACTCGATTTTGTCGATTTTTTATCGTTTTTTATATACAAAAAAAAAATTTTTTTTTCATAGCATTTGTATCTTTTTGTGTGAAGTTTCTACAAATTAGAAACAAAGGATACAATACTTTTTGTAAATTTTTTACAAATTTGTAAATTTTTACTCGATTTTGTCGATTTTTTTATGGTTTTTAAATAAATAATAAAATTCTTCATATTAGAAAAATTTCGCTCGATTTTTCGATTTTTTATATCTTTTTTATAAAAGAAAAAAAATTGTTTTTCTATATCGGAAGTTTCTACGTATTAGAAACAATTTTTGCTTATTATTTGTATTTGAATAAATTTTTCTGCGTACCAGAAAATTTTATCCGATTTCTTTCTTTTATTTTCTTGAAAAAATATATCAGAAGTTTTTACGTATTAGAAACCATTTCTGATTGTTCATCGAATTTTAATAAATTTTTCTACTTATTAGAAAATTTTTCCGGTGTCAATTTCATCTTTTTTTTATAGTGCTAGTTTTCCTTCAAGAAGCAAATAATGGCGAAACTAATCTCTTTCATGAGAAATGCTGACATCATTTTTGATATGGAAAAATACTTCAATGATATTCCTCACGATGAGCATACAATTTTCGCTCTGAGAATTCAAGAGGATGCACTGAAGTCTTAATGGACTAACGTAAAGACTTCATGTGACACTTGCTTGCTGAAATTAATGGTAGCGAGTGGCGAAGTTGATGATAACGTCACCCTAGCGAAAGTCAAATATCGCGCATGTTATCAAACATATGTTCGATGTCTAGCAAAGATGAACGATCTTAGCGATAAGTTGTCCACGGCGAAGAGACTTAATAAAGTTGATGTTTCGCAAGTTGAGCTGGCAATGCCTCGCCCTAATATCAACTTGCCACCGTGTGATACTGAGTTGAAAATCCGTACCATCCAACTTTAGAAATTGCTCTTCAGTTTCCTAAACAATCTGTAAAGAATCGTATTGCTCAACCTCCTGCTGAGTTCAATTTTAAAAGAACCAATTATGTTTTGTTAAAAAACTATATATCTAATATTAACTGGACATCCGTACTAAATATCGTTAATACAAATACATTGCCAGAAAACCTTGATTCGGCTGTCTCTGCTTTTAATAGAACTCTCAATGATTGTTTTTTATCATCAGTACCCCAGAGAAAAGCCAGTTTATCATCTGGTCCTGTATGGTTTACCGAAGAATTGAGAAAATTAAGAAACTTAAAATCCATGCATTATAAAAAATTTCAAAAAACTCATAGCATTACAGATTTTGGTTCTTATACCTCTATTAAGTACAAGTATCGTCAATTATGCAAGCAATCTTACGATATTTATTTAATAAAAGTAAAATTAAACATCCAATCTGATGCTAAATCATTTTGGAACTTTGTCAACACAAAACGCAAGATTGATTCCTATCCTTCTTTTATGAAATATAAAACTGTTGAATCGGATAGGGTGAATAGCATTTGTAATTTTTTCGCTGACTTTTTCGAAGCTACCTATTCATCTTCATCCTATGGTAATCTAAGCTATCCATTTAGCGTTCAATCTGGGGATATTTGTCTCCCAATAATTGATACTAACACGGTTTTATGATACTTAAAAGCTCTTAAAACGTCATATAAAAGTGGTCCCGACAATATACCGTCATGTATATTAAAATATTGCTGTGATGAATTAGTAACTCCAATCACTTTGCTTTTTTCTTCTTCATTAAAATCTTGCTATTTCCCAGTTGCCTGGAAGTCGTCTTTTATTATTCCGTTGCACAAGTCTGGTAACAGGTCTTTAATCGATAACTATCGTGGAATTGCAAAATTGAGCGCTTTGCCGAAGCTTTTTGAGGCAATCATTACTTCACAATTATCACATAGTGTTAAATCTTTATTGTCTCCATTCCAACATAAATTCGTTTCCGGAAAATCTACGGTTACAAACCTACTTGAATTTACTTCCAAAACCATAGAGAATTTTGGAAAACGTTTACAGACTGATGTTATATACACAGATTCTAGTAATGCTTTTGATGTTGTTTATCATAAACTCTTAGTCTTAAAGCTATCTCTTACTGGATTTCCCACAACACTTGTAAGATGGATTGAATCTTATTTATGCAATAGAACACAACGTGTTCTTTTTAAACTTGTGAAATCTCATGAGTTTCCTGTCACTTCTGGTGTACCTCAAGGAAGCCACCTCGGGCCTCTTCTTTTTTTACTGTTTATAAATGATTTGCCATCTGTCATAAAGCATTCGAGTATTTTAATGTACGCAGACGACGTGAAACGATTTCTTCCTTTCAAAAATGCTAATGATGCCGTTCTCTTGCAAGCTGACATAGACCATCTTTATAGCTGGTGCAACGTGAATCGTATGAATCTTAACATGAAGAAATGCAATTTTAACTATCACCTACCACCTTATGAATATCGTCTGCAACTTTTAAATCTTCCTGCTTTAAATAATCAGAAATTTAAATTTTCAAACATTTACATTTATATGTAGACAGTCAATATTTACTGAGCAAAATTTACTTTAATATTCCTCTCCGACCTAGAAGATCTTTTGAGTTACTTTACATGAACTTTTGTAGAACTAATTACTTGCAAAATGAACCACTCAGAATCACTTCTGGAGACTTTAATTTTGTTTCAGATGCAATTTCTTTAAATGAATCCATTTACTCAATTAAATTTAATATTTAAGATTATCTACAGTATCGCCACTAATCTGGATCATGCTTTCCAAGGAAACTTAATTATTTTCCTGTGATGTTTGGTAACAACTTATACAATCTAGCTGTGTAGTTTAATATGATTATCCAGAGCGAGACCACGTTCGTCTCGCCTGGCAAATGCCGGTTTTACGCCGTACGACTAGCTTTGCATGTGTGTGCTGTGCTGTAATCCATATTTATATAGATATACACGCTATAGATATATTTCGATTATCCAGAGCAAGACCTCGTCTGTCTTGCCTAGCACATGTATGAGCTCGACCTCGTCCGTCTAGACTGGCATATGGGAGCACCGCTCTAATCAATCATTCTATTTACTACTAAGAAGCTAACCGGATTGCAACTGTATGTTCCTGAAAGCCTGGCAATTTTACATTTTTTATAAAAATTTAATTGTACTTAAATAAATTGTACTTATTTTGTTTAATATTAATTGCTATAAAGCCATATGTGCTTAGAATTCAAATAAATAATAATAATAATTATGTGTACTATTCACAATAGTGTGAAATTGAAACCAAAATAGAGCTGCTACAAAAATTTGTTTGGTCTTAAAGCCAGTAGATGTTAAATTAACTACTTGTTAAAGAACAAAAAATAATTTTTAGAATACTTAGTAAAAAATTCGTTCAACCAAAGGCGGTATGTATCTAAAATGAAGGGATTGTACCTAATGTACCTTTAAGGTCAAAAACGTTGGAAAAAGGTAGAATTGTTCCTACTTTTTCATCCCTGATGCGTACGATCACAGCTTAACGGTAGAATGATAGCTTGTCGTGTTCTGTAAGGTTGCGAAAAATACATTGGAGCAAAAGAGATACATGACTTGGTTTTTTTATTGCTCCAATGTGCTTTTTGGCTCAGCTCAACAATAAGCGTTCACTATGTTGGCAAGCTTAGGCAACGCAGAATAGAGTGCCAGCAACTTAACAGCATGAAGTTCGTACAACGACTGATCGTATCGAATGAACGAACAAACGCGCTAGTGATATGTTGTCGTGTTCAATAAGGCAACGCAAAAGCGAGCGGCCGCAACCTCATGAAGTGCGCACAGTGACTGACCGTATTATTCTATTCAGTGCAATAAGTTCTTAACTAGAATGAAAAGCTTTTTTAATTGAAAGCTTTCGTATGCATGTGTAAGCTATCCGCCCATGGGCGGCCTTTTGCCGTTTACTTTTTTTTAAACATAAAGTAAAGTAAAGTAAAGTAAAGTAAAGTAAAGTAAAGTAAAGTAAAGTAAAGTAAAGTAAAGTAAAGTAAAGTAAAGTAAAGTAAACATGTTTTTACAATGTAATTAAAAAATGCACTTTCATTGCGACACCCTTTATTTTGTTTTGTCTCAGCAACGCGAATCGAGTGTGTCTGAGAAGATAGGAAAGAAAAATTAACTGCAACCAAACAGCTCTGTTAAAGCATATGCCTTTTTTTTCTCTCGCAATCTACTCTCCCACAGCAACGCAGTTCAACAGAGCTGTGTAGATTTGCAACATGGCAAGTGGCACCGTCCTGTTGAAACCACATATCGTCCACATCCATATCTTCCAATTCGGCCCATAAAAAGTTCGTTATCATCTCACGATAACGAACACCATTCACAGTAATTGCCTGACCGGCCTCATTTTGAAAAAAAATACGGCCCGATGATGCCGCCAGCAATATTTTCTGCAGTACGAGCTGTACGAGCATGCACTGGTGTTTTCATCTCCCACACATCTCCCACAGACCCGGTTTGCTCAAATTTTTGCACGATTTTTCCGATTGTACGCACATTTGGATAATTAAATTGACCAAAAAAATCATGAAGTGCATGAAATGCATTTTGATTTGAACGCCCATTTTCATAATAAGCCTGAATAACATTAACGCGTTGCTCGATTGTGTATCTTTCCATGGTTCAAATTGAATTAGTCTGAAATTGAGAAATGTCAAATGAAATGCAGAAAAAACTTGACGTTTAGGTGTGGTTCACATTCAACATCGGCCCTTAAAATTTAACCACCCTTTATTTTATGTGTTACTTTATACTATAGAAACAAGTTCCTATAGAGAGTTAAATGTAAATCAAATATCAATGAAACCAGTACAGAAACATTATAATTTTAATGGTTAACTCATTTGTAAGTCTAGTATATTATAAGTATGTCATATTATTTATGTTTTATATTTTTTATATATCGACATTGAAAGCGTTCTTTATTTTATTTCGGAAGTAAATTCCCTCGTTATAATTATAAATAATGTTATTTATAAACTAAATTAAAAACTAATAATAAATATTGAATAAAGTTACTTTAAATTTAAAAAATAATGAGAATCGATTTGATATTTAAATAAAGGGTGATTTTTTAAGAGCTTGATAACTTTTTTTTTAAAAAAAACGCATAAAATTTGCAAAATCTCATCGGTTCTTTATTTGAAACGTTAGATTGGTCCATGACATTTACTTTTTGAAGATAATTTCATTTAAATGTTGACCGCGGCTGCGTCTTAGGTGGTCCATTCGGAAAGTCCAATTTTGGGCAACTTTTTCGAGCATTTCGGCCGGAATAGCCCGAATTTCTTCGGAAATGTTGTCTTCCAAAGCTGGAATAGTTGCTGGCTTATTTCTGTAGACTTTAGACTTGACGTAGCCCCACAAAAAAAAGTCTAAAGGCGTCAAATCGCATGATCTTGGTGGCCAACTTACCGGTCCATTTCTTGAGATTAATTGTTCTCCGAAGTTTTCCCTCAAAATGGCCATAGAATCGCGTGCTGTGTGGCATGTAGCGCCATCTTGTTGAAACCACATGTCAACCAAGTTCAGTTCTTCCATTTTTGGCAACAAAAAGTTTGTTAGCATCGAACGATAGCGATCGCCATTCACCGTAACGTTGCGTCCAACAGCATCTTTGAAAAAATACGGTCCAATGATTCCACCAGCGTACGAACCACACCAAACAGTGCATTTTTCGGGATGCATGGCCAGTTCTTGAACGGCTTCTGGTTGCTCTTCACTCCAAATGCGGCAATTTTGCTTATTTACGTAGCCATTCAACCAGAAATGAGCCTCATCGCTGAACAAAATTTGTCGATAAAAAAGCGGATTTTCTGCCAACTTTTCTAGGGCCCATTCACTGAAAATTCGACGTTGTGGCAGATCGTTCGGCTTCAGTTCTTGCACGAGCTGTATTTTATACGGTTTTACACCAAGATCTTTGCGTAAAACCTTCCATGTGGTCGAATAACACAAACCCAATTGCTGCGAACGGCGACGAATCGACATTTCACGGTCTTCAGCAACACTCTCAGAAACAGACGCAATATTCTCTTCTGTACGCACTGTACGCATTCGTGTGGTTGGTTTAATGTCCAATAAAGTAAACTGAGTGCGAAACTTGGTCACAATCGCATTAATTGTTTGCTCACTTGGTCGATTATGTAGACCATAAATCGGACGTAAAGCGCGAAACACATTTCGAACCGAACACTGATTTTGGTAATAAAATTCAATGATTTGCAAGCGTTGCTCGTTAGTAAGTCTATTCATGATGAAATGTCAAAGCATACTGAGCATCTTTCTCTTTGACACCATGTCTGAAATCCCACGTGATCTGTCAAATACTAATGCATGAAAATCATAACCTCAAAAAAATCACCCTTTACTAATATGTATGTGCTCAAGTAGATTTTTACTTAAAAATGTATCTCAATTCCAAGCATTTTTAGACTTTTGATATCGCATTTCGATATCGCAGGAAAGATTGGCTTGGTTTGAGGCAATTTTATCTGGAGCTGGAAGTTTCATATCGCAGAAAATATCGGCTGAGATTAAAAAGAATTCGACTCGAATGCTAATTTTGATGACGCATAAAATATTGCCTTGATTTGAGACGATTTTATCTGGAGTGTTAATTTTGATGGCGCAGTAAATATTGATTTGATTTAAGTAGATTTTGACAGGAATATTTGTTTTGATACGTCAGAAAATAATTTTCTTTATTTGAGATTATATTCGCTGTGTGCTATCTGAGGCCGCGATTTTCTTAAGCCCCACTGAATATGAGTATATTGTTCTATCCGTGCATGCTGATGCTGTTTGTTGTGGCAAAATTTAAGACAAATTCACGTCTCATGTCATATGTAAATCCGTGCTGGAGGTAAGAGCATATCTTAAAATATTTCGATATCTCATTTTGTTGTTTTTTTTGTAAAAATTTGATTTTAGTAATTTGATAAATACTAAAAATTTCACCATCCGAAGATTGGTCAGAATTAGTATCAATTTATTAACAATTAATATTAAGTTTCCTATGAAAAAGAAAAACGTATTCATTAATGATCGCTTTACAAGAAATACAGCAGCTTTATTTATTAAAGCAAAACATATTGAAAAAGAGAAAAAAATTAAATACTTGTGGTTCAAAAACTCTAAAATTCTTTTAAGTAAAGTTGATGGTGGAGAGGTTGTGGTAATAAAGTCATTTGACGATATTAGTTTAATTTAAATGAACTAACATGTTTAATCAGCAGAACAATTTTGATCTTTTAACCGATAGCGCTCCTTCATCAACTATTGAAAGTATTTCAGATGCAATTTTTCAAGTGAAATCAGATCGCATATCTTTGTTTGTTACCCACCAAAATATACGTAGTCTGCGAAGAAATTTCGACTTGCTGGTATCTAATCTTGAAGCGTTTGTTAGCCTTTCTGACATAGTTTTTTTATCCGAAATCTGGATCTATTCTTTTGAAGTAGAATATTTTCATTTGCCTCATTACAATTTTTATGCAAAAACAAATACAATTTTTATGCTTTTATACACGACTCTTTAGATAATGTTGATTTTGAGGGATTTAACCTTGTTAGTGCAGATATTGTTAAAATTTCTTGCTGCATAGATAAAGTTAGTTTTGTCTTTATGTGTGTTTATAGATTTCATTCACATTCAATCCAAATATTTGTTGAAGAGTTTACAGAAATTATTTGTAAAGTGGAAGCGGCAAACCTAATCATTTTGGGTGATTTTAATATTGATTTAGAAATCTCTTGCGCTGCTTTGAGCTCATATAATTTACTTATGTCCGAGCAAGGGTTGTATTCTTACATTAGAGAAATAACGAGGCCAATAGCAGGAACATGTATTGACCATATTTTTTGTAGATTTTCAAATATTATGCGTAGCGATTGTACTGGTGTTCTGTTTGACCTTGAAATATCTGACCATTGTATGACAGGTGTCTTCATCAATAATATAAACATTAAAAAACAAAATATTTCTTCTCGAATTAAAATAGCAAAGATTAATTTTAATAAATTGAATGCAGATCTGCGTGCAAATAATTGGGAAGATGTGTATACTGATGCTTTCAACATATTTATAGACTTTCTAAAAAATCGTATAAATTCTGCTACGGATTTCTCAATAACAAAGGTTTCCGAACAAAGGTTAAAGCCCTGGATAAGTAAGCCCTTGCTAAATAGGATTAGATTAAAAAATAAGCTTAGACAGAAATGCTACAAACACCCACAAAATACTGAAGTTAAGGACCGTTTTCGTCAATTATGTAAGCGCATAAATATTGAAATTCGTGATAGTCGCGATAATTTTTATTTTAATAAAATAAGAAATTCTCAGGTAGACCTGAGGAAAGAGTGGGCAATTATTAACTGTATTGTCGATAGAAAGTGTAATAACAGTGACGTCTCAATCACTCTTAAAGGTGGTTTTGATGAAATATCCGATCCCAAAGAAATTTCTACCATTTTTAATAATTATTTTGTATCAGTTGTAACTTCCAGTATAACTTCTCTTTGTATGGAATGTTGTAATCTAGGTCTTATTGATGAAACTTTCTATAGACAGAGCATCTTTTTTGAGCCTGTCTCTGGATTAGAAGTGCTTAGAATCATACAGTTCCTTAAGAATTCAAACTCATGTGAAAATGATGGTGTATCAAACCTAACTCTAAAGAAAATTGCTTTTAATGTTGTGGATATATTAACCTACATTTTTAGCCTTAGTATTTTTTCTGGCGACGTCCCAATGGAACTAAAATGTGCAAATGGTATACCTTTATTTAAAAAAGGAAGCAAAAAAGATAAGTCTAATTATAGACCTATTTCTCTTCTGTCATCATTCTCAAAAGTCTTAGAAAAAATAATCAAGGGTAGGTTCTTGTCTTATATAAATAAAATCAAATTTTTTAATCCCTTACAATTTGGTTTCAGAGAGGGTTGCTCCACAGAAGATGCTCTTTTAGATTTTTGCAATATCTTGCACTCTGGTCTCGACAAGAAACAAATGTGTGCTGGACTTTTTGTCGAAATAACTAAGGCCTTCGATATGGTTGACCATAGTATTCTCTTAAAGAAACTTTTTAATTTATGTAGGTGTTCGTGGTTTTGTATATGAATGGTTTGTATCCTATTTAAAAATGCGAACACAAAAAGTAAAAGTAAGTGGAAGCTTTAGTGATCCCAAAGTTTTAAGCGTAGGCATTCCTCAGGGGTCAGTAATGGGTTCTTTACTATTTTTAGTATACATAAATTCACTATTTATTCAACCCTTTAAGGGAAAAAGCTTTTGCGGACGATCTTGGTATCGCTTATAGCTCAACAGATCCATTGAACTTGGTTGCTGATATAAACCATGATGTACATTTACTTCGAACCTGGTTTGCGAAACATAAACTTATCGTAAGCAATAAAACTAAAATAATGTTTTTTAATGCACAAATGCAGGAATCAGCTGACCTAAATATCACATTTCACAATGAATATTGCAACCGATATCCTTTAAACAGCGCTAACTGCGTATGTCAATGCGCTACTACTTCTTTCAGATGTGACACCAATTGTGATGGCAATTGCTTTATAATTGAAAAGGTAGATCAATTTAAATACTTAGGTGTAACAATTGATAAACGACTAAGCTGGAATGAACACATTGTCAACTTGAAGAATTATTTTCTTTCGTCCCTTCGCAGTTTTTATCGACTGAGAAAATTTTTGTCGAACAATACACTAAGAACAATTTATTATGCTATCTAATCTATCTATCTATCTATTATGCTATCTATTCCAAATTAGAGTATGGGTTAAGCTGCTGGGGAGGTGCATACTTCATTAAATTACAACAATTAACTGTGTTACAGAAGAGTGCTATAAGAATGATTTGCAATGCCTCCCGCTTAGCCTGTTCTATGGTATTATTTAGAAAATTAAAAGTCCAGATCGGCACTTGTTTTATTTTAACCTCTTCAATCCCGCACCAAGATAGACAATTAAAAAAAAACTTTATAGGCATTATTCTTACTAAATAGGGTCTAGTTAAGACATTTCTGAAAAAAAATAAAGAAATACCTTTTATAAGTAATAGTTTTTAAATGTGCGCATATGTGGACAACGGGTGATAATGCATAAAAAATCAAAAATTTTTCAGCTTTTAGATATAAGTACTTTATTTTAATGAAAAAAGAAAAATATAGAAATTCATTTACATAAAATATTTGAAAAAGGAAACTAGATATATAAATTATAAAAGAAAGAAGAAAATATTGAATCACATGTGGTAAAATAGGAACTTTGTAGTAGTAAATAATTATTTAACTACTCTATTCTAAGAACCGTCGTATTCGAATTTTCGGATTCCGTTTCTAAGACATTGTCTTTTGTATTATTTTGGAAAAATATTATGGAAAAAATATATGTTCTCTTCTTCAATATTCACGATGATGAACAATTTTCTTTGAATTCTTTGTTCCTTATTTTAAAAAAGTGGAACTCCTTTTTATAATTCCGAATTCGACAGATATTGGAACAGGGTAGAATTTATGTATACATTTTTATGATTTTTTATGGTATTTCAAAAAGCAATTGTTGCCATTAACGCAGAGGTACAAATTACATTTTGTGCACATTGTACGAGTTCTTGAAGTGCAGCCTGAATTTCGACATCTAGATGCATTTTTTGATTCAGCTAATTCTGGAAAATGCTCAAAACCATCGAATCGTTCCTCCATAATTAGCGGCGTTGTCACTTTCCTGCGCTTAGCACACTCATGGTCAAACTGTGAACTTACGTTAAAACTCGAACGCTTTGAGGTACGCGCTTCCTTCGCTTTGCTAGAAAAGCCTATCAAGGCATTTCCTACATATACTTTGTAATCAATAAGTGACATTTTTGGCACCTTTTGGGCATTCTGCTGTCTGATATGCATTATCCAGCAGTTTACAATTATTAAATCCACGAAATGATTAAAGGCTCTTATTGTCCACTTTCTAGTACGCAAATAACAGCGATACAATGAAACGTAACGGTCACAGAGGTCTACTCCGCCCATATACTTATTGTACATGCTGACAACGGCTGGTTGAGGTAATGCAATTTTAGAAGAATGCTCTTTGGACCACCGCTGACATTCAACTTCAGGTTGAGCTCCAATAAACGAAGATAAAAGGAGCACACTTTTGTTGTCCTTCCATTTTACTGCTGTTACTTGTTCGTCCTCTCGTACCCATTCATCCCACTCTCCTCTCTTCAAAAGTTTGTCATCTTTAAATTTGTTTATAACAGGTCCGTTGCGATTTTTCATGACTGTTCCAGTTTGGTAAATATCATTTCTTCTCAGTTCTTCAATACTTTTTAAGCTTGTAAAAAACCTATCTGTATATACACATCCTTCACCCGATATGACATTAGTAAGGAGCTTAACGACAGCTCCTCCTAGCCCAAGCTGTTTCATTTCAAAGTCATTTACTGATCCCTTACCAGTATATATATGGAAGTTCAAGACTAAACCGTCACTGGCTGCAAGAACGAAATTCTTCAGACCAAGTGGATTTGGTTTTGCAGGCATATACTGCCGAAATGCGCATCGTCCTGAGAATGGGATCATCTGCTCATCAAGCGATGTATGATATGGAACGGGCAATGTCTTACATTTTTTTAAAATAGGTTCAAGGAATGGTCTAATTTTCCAAAGTCGATCCGACTTGCAATTGTCATTATCTGCAGAAAACCGCAGAAACCGTCGAAGATGGCAAAAACGGTTTCTGGACATGCAATCTGCAATTTTAGGAACTCGAAACTCATTCGCCCAGAACATTTTTAGCTGAGGATAACGCAAGCAGCCCATCAGTACATGACATCCCGTCATATGCAGAAGCTCTTCTGCAGACGTATTAAGAGAGTTGTGATTTCTTTCCTGAAAGGCTTGCATATTCGTAACTAGTGCGATATGTTCCCAAAAAGGCACTCCCAAGTATTCCATAAAAGCATCTAAAATAGATGCTGGAGTATCCTCCTCGTGAACAACAAGTAAATTGTCAATAACAGGACGAACTGGAAATCTGAGGAAACCAATGATAATGTAGCGCTATCAATATCAATAATAATTTGAGATTTGTTGTATTTTTACCCTTTTCTCAGCCATTTTAAATTTCGTGACTGAGAAGCTGCCTCAATTGATACGACATTAGGAGAATTGGTTTCAGAAACAATTTCTTCGTCAACACAATCTTGGTATTATGCTCCTGGTATAAGTATTATGCTCCTGGTGAAGTTGGACGCCTTCTTCAAATGGCTCATCAATACCATCTTCCAAAGAACCTTGCACTTCCTGAAGAACGGCTTCGTAGCAATCATTTTCATCGTCGGATAGTTCAGCATCGCTACTATTTAAAAAGTTTTCTATCTCTTTGTCACTGAGCTTCTTGGTCATATCTATAGTTTTGGTTCGAAATAAACATTTTTATAATTTAATTTGAGAAGTAGTTTAAGAAAAGTGGAAGAAAACTGAATACAAATTTCATTATTTTTTTTTGCAAAATTATTCAAAGTACACGTACGTGGTAACGGAAAAATGTTGTTTTTTTTTAAAATTAACACCCACAGTACACATATGTGGACAACTTTTATAGACTGAATTTTTTTACAGTTTTCTTTTTTTTTTCTTAAATTCACAACACACAGATACAGTATGATTTCTATTTCACTATTCTTTCACTTTTTTACAAGAGGTTCTTCGTTTTTTAGCACTTTTTTAATTACCAAGCAGAGGAGCCTTCTTACGCGACATATTTGCAAAACTTTAATTAAAAAACCCGCCAAAAAAGGTAAACAGAGAAATTAAAGGAGAGCTTATGAGAGAAAATATTTTCTCTATCTATTGCGCCAATATTTGAATGAAATAACAACAAATCAGTTAATATTTGAATACAAAAACTTTTGTCTACATATGTGACCATTTCACCTGAAGAGGTTAAAGTACTTAAAATATTTTTTATCAGAGGTGGCTACTTACATAGTCCAACATACAACTCGTACACATTACGAAGCAATGTTAGCTCTGTCGTTTCTGATCCTGTTTTTCACACTACTCTGTATAGAAATTCCTACACTATAATTTCATCTAAGCTTTTTAATAGCCTTCCTGAAAGTCTGCGTTTAATAAGATCATTATCTGTGTTTTTGAAAAAAATTAAACTCTGGCTTCTTGATTTCAGTGCCAACCAAGTTGAAAATTTGATGCAATACGTTGTTTAATATTGAAACTTTTTTTATAAACAAGTATATCTATCACAACATAAACAACAAACAAAATTTTATTAAAAAATATTTATAAAAATATCTTTTTATCATATGTGCTTACTGTAATGTTGCTTTCCGGTATTTCTTTTGATATTTTTTTCTGGTTATATGCAATATTCTTATGATATTTTATAAATTAAAACTTCATTAATATCTCACCCTACATTGTTATTTTATAAATATGTATATCTTTAAAGCCTTAATGTGACATTTATCACTATTTTTTCTTTATATAAAAATAAAAATTCCACTAACTATTCTCTTTACTACTTGATATGTTAAAATAACCAAAAAGAAATATTTGTAATTTGTAATTTATATCTGTAAGAGAATAAAGAATGGTTTACTACTACTACTACTACTACTACTACTTATCTTCCATGGTGTAAGAAAACCAGGTGGAAGCGACTTTTTCACCACACTTTAAATTGCCCCGGGGCTGTCAAAAAATTCTGACAGGGAGAGAGCAACTGTTGATTAGTGCCAAATTTTATTGGCTGCGTTCGGCAGGTACAACTTTTGTGCAATCGGTTAGTGTGTGTCTGCTGAACGAAAAAATATCAGTGTCTAATCACAACATGTAAAAATGTCTGTCTTTCGCCGCACTTTATATTTTTGATACATTTGCTCAACGTATTGAGTATTTCCAGTTAAAAATTTGGCTTTTTTAGAATAAGTGTGCTTTTATAAGAAATGAAATAAATAACGCAAAATATAACGAGAAAACACAATTCTTCCCCTATTTGATCACTTTTAAAACAATTGCGTTCAAAGAAATAAAAAAGTAAACGTAAACTAATGCCTGATCAGAGACACAACATGTTGTTTTCATTATTATTATTCAATTATTATTAGGTTGTTCAGATATTTGACGTCAACTTACAAGAATAATAGCGTAAACACATTAACGACGACAACAACATTGCCGCATGATTCAATTATTAGAAGGTTGTCCAGATATTTGACGTCTACTCACAAGAATGTATACTCTTATTTGAAGAGGAGAGCAAAATAGCAATTTTGTAAGGACATAAAAATCACGCAGTTGCCGGAATATCATACTTTTTCATAGTAGAAACCAATAAGGATACATTTGACTACTACTTTTTGAAATACTTGCTTGTGTTGAACCAAAATATTATGAGCTTTAAAAATGTTATGGTCACAATTTAGACGTAAAATAATATTGGAAAAATAAAACTTCTTAATGTTGTACGCATTTCATACAGAGTTTGTATGAATATTTTTATTACATGCATGTTTTTTTTTATATTTGAGTAAAAATAAGTAAAAATTATAGTCAGTTTATATGTAAAATCTATTGGAATAATGTTTTCAAAATAGTTTAAAATAGTCTCTTTAACCAAAAGTATAAAAATAGTGATTTTTTACATTTGTGTTTGGGAAAATCAAAAGTTGTTATTTTTTTCCTCTTTTGACAAAAAAAAGCTAGTTTTGTTCAGTCAACGCAGAACTTTTTTTTATATTATATATAAAACTATATTTTATAGTTAATGGTTGTGTTAATATGTCTTCTAAGTGTTTCGTGATATAACCATTGTAATTTTTTTAAGAACGTAAAAATATTTTTGACGTAGAATTACGTCTTACAGCACGTTTGTCATTTTTGGGGGTCTTTTCCACAAATTTTTTCAAGCACATCCTAACTTTTTGGAAGACGCTTTGAAATATACTTACAGCCTTTAATATTCATCTTACAAAGATAAAATATATGTCAAAAATCAGTTATATCTGTATAATAAGAAAAATCATGCATTGATGCTTCAGTTGCTGCTGACGTTCTTATGGTTGTTGCTTTTGTTCGTGCCGAAATCACGAACGCAACATCGTGTTGTTTCTTGGAATGCATTGTTTTACGAATATTTCTCAGTAACGGCTTGTATTGTTGTTGTTATTAATACGTATGTTAAATTTAGAATGTAGCTACAAAAATGTGTATTACTACTACGCAGGTTTACATATACAGAGAATGCGTATGGTCATTGTGCTATGAAAACTCTATTGAATCTTTAAATATCATAGTAAATTCGAATTATTGATTGAACTAATTTTTTATTATTACACATTAAAAATATATTTCTTTTGTTAAAATTTTAAATTTTCAAAATTATTTAAGATATATAAGCTCTTTACTTGGGAAAAATAAAAAATTCATATTTTTCCGAAATATTTATTTCCATTTATTAAACCTAAGATTGAAATAAATTTATCAAAAAATATAGCAAACAAAAAACTCTACGTCTACGATAATATCTGTGTCTTTTGTTTACATAAAATAAGGGTATGTCAAATATCTGGATAACCTTATAATGGCTGCATTCTATCCGAAAGACCGCTCAGGTAGCGAAGTAGCATAGTCATGGCAGAATTATAAGGTAGGGCCGACTCGGAGAGGAATGAAGCAGAAAGCAGAATGAAGCGGGCTAGATGTCAAAATCAGCTGTTCATCTCACGTTTCTTTATGTTCATCTTTCGCAGTCGATTTTAGGTTAAAATTTGTACACTTTTTTTTTGCCAATTTAAGACTTCTTTCACATTTTAAAGTTGTAATTACACTGTTTTAATAATATTTTCACTCAAACTATCACAAATTTAACACACGCGACCGCACTACTTGCAACTTGGAAACATAAACATTTTTCTTACTTTGCAATTCCTTGTAAATTCGTCGTTTTGACAACTTACCAACCTTTTCATTATCCACTATTCGTTGACGCGTGAGGACATTGAACCAACCGGCCCCTTCCTTATAATTCTTCCATGCATAAAGTGATACTTTCTGCTGAACTATTTTTTTTTCCGAAACGTCAAAAGGCAAACAGTTGTTCGACAATACATGCTTTTTGTCTCAAATTTATTTTTTAATGTTCTGTGTGCACACGTTTCAAACAAATAGTTTTAATTAAAAGCACTACTAAGCAATTTAATAATTTAATAATTAATAAATTTAGTATTTGGTATATTTATCTGTCAAAATAAAGTAAGCGTAAGCCGCTCAACTGAAGTAGCATGAACAATTTTCACTACCTAAGATGGCGACCGCTCAGGGAACGTGTTGTGCGAGCACTTTATGCAACATATCATTCAGCCCGAAAGTTGTTCAACAGCTACGTAGCAAATTTTCCGCTGAATGCAGCCAATGATTGAAACATGATTGTACCTGCTGAACGCAGCCATTTATTTCTGCTGTTTTTGAAAGATATAACATAACATAAATGTAAATTTTACATACGTATTAATAACAACAACAATACAAGCCGTTACTGAGAAATATTCGTAAAACAATTCATTCAAAGAAACAACACGATGTTGCGTTCGTGATTTCGGCACGAACAAAAGCAACAACCATAAGAACGTCAGCAGCAACTGAAGCATCGATGCATGATTTTTCTTATTATATAGATATAAGATATTACTGATTTTTGACATATATTTTATCTTTGTAAGATGAATATTAAAGGCTGTAAGTATATTCCAAAGTGTCCTCCAAAAACGTTAGGATGTGCTTGAAAAAATTTGTGGAAATGACAAACGTGCTGTAAGACGTAATTCTACGTCAAAAATATTTTTACATTCTTGAAAAAATTACAATGGTTATATCACACTTAGAAGACATATTAACACAACCATTAACTATAAAATATAGTTTTATATATAATATAAAAAAAAAGTTCTGCGTTGACTGAACAAAACTAGCTATCTTTTGTCAAAAGAGGAAAAAAGTAAAAATTTTTGATTTTCCCAAACACAAATGAAAAAATCACTATTTTTATACTTTTGGTGAAAGAAACTATTTTAAACTATTTGGAAAACGTTAATCCAATCAATTTTACATATAAACTGACTATATAATTTTTACTTATTTTTACTCAAATATAAAAAAAAAAACATATATGTAATAAAAATATTCATGCAAACTCTATATGAAATGCGTACAACATTCAGAAGTTTTATTTTTCCAATATTATTTTAGGTCTAAAATGTGACCATAACATTTTTAAAGCTAATAATATTTTGGTTCAACACAAGCAAATATTTCAAAAAGTATTAGTCAAATGTATCTTTAGTGGTTTGCACTATGAAAAAGTATGATATTCCGGCAACTGTGTGATTTTTATGTGCTTACAAAATTGCTCTTTTGCTCTCCTCTTCAAATAAGAGTATGCATTCTTGTGAGCAGACGTGAAATATCTGGACAACCTTATAATAATTGAATCATTCGGCAATGTTGTTGTCGTCGTTAATGTGTTTGAGGTATTATTCTTATGAGTTGATGTCAAATATCTGAACAACCTAATAATAATTGAATAATGTGTACAACATGTTGTGTCTCTGATCAGGTATCAGTTTACGCTCCTTTTTTATTTCTGTGAATACAATTGTTTTAAAAGTGATCAAATAGGGGAAAAATTGTGTTTTCTCGTTATATTTTGCGTTATTTATTTCATTTGTTATAAAAGCACACTTATTCTAAAAAAGCCAAATTTTTTACTGGAAATACTCAATTCGTTGAGCAAATGTATCAAAAATATAAAGTGCGGCGAAGACAGACATTTTCACATGTTGTGATTAGACACTGATATTTTTTCGTTCAGCAGACACACACTAACCGATTGCACAAAAGTTGTACCTGCTGAACGCAGCCAATAAAATTTGGCACTAATCAACAGTTGCTCTCTCCCTGTCAGAATTTTTTGACAGACCCGGGGCAATTTAAAGTGTGGTGAAAAAGTCGCTTCCACCTGGTTTTCTTACACCATGCAACTGCCAAAGTTGAGTGGATAAAATATGTCGATAAATACACAAATTATCGGTTGTTTGAATTTGAAAGCTGCCTTATGGTCCAACTAGCCTCGCATAGCTTGGCAGTGCATGAAACATAGATAAGCGACTAATACATGACAAAACAAAATGGTGATTATGCAAAACATAATTAAACATACCATTTGGTCAAACAAATAACAGGAATAACCTTAATTGTTATAAAACTATTTTATTTTCACAAACTTATCGCTTTTCACAATTTCCGACAGCGAGTTACTGAACATCAAGTATCAAAAACATGAAATGTCAAAACGAAACATAATTTCTGTGTTTATGTATTCAGAGATGATTTACTGTTTTTATCTGAGCATTGCCATGCGTTGTCGTGTTGTGCGTAACCATATACACTGACATCCCAGTGGCGAATCCTCCCCTTTCTACCCTATTATTTCTAATCGAAGGAATCATTTTTCTAACAGACCTAATTTGGCAAATTAACAATAGTAAAACCAGTATTTTTCATATTTCTATGTGTTTGTTGTAATTTTTTGATTTCAAAACAAAATTTGAAGTTCAAAAATAAAAAATTTCGATCAAAATTATCAGCTGCTTTTCATACATTAAGAATTACATTGACAAATTTTGTTTTTTGAACTTAAAATTTTGTTTTGAAATTAAAATATTACAACAAATATATAAAAATATGGAAAATACTAGTTTACTAATTTTAATAATAAGTAAATAGTAAATAAATAATAATTGAAATAAAATAAATAATGACAAAAAAATTAAGCACATTGACCGCCATTTGGACCCATAGCACCTACATACCAAGTTTCACCATAAACATGTACAATAAAGGAGTTATAATGATTTCGTGAAATTGGGCGTATATATAGTCCGAACACTTCCATTTGTAGTACAGTTACCGACAATAATCATACGAACTAAATTACCAAATTTTAGTCTAATACGACCAAAACCGTCTGAAATAAATACTTCTAATTGATTTATTTGCAGTTAAAGTAGTCGTTGCAAATACGTATAACATAGCCTTTCACGATTAAGCTGAAATAACAAATCGGTTGGTACCTATATCGTCTAAATCGGTTCAGTGGTTTCCGCGTGATGGTGGATAGAAGGCAGCCGTGGTGCATTCAATTTCAAGTTCCCATGTTTCACTATGAAAACGTGTATAATTTAGGAATTATAATGATTTCATAAAAGTGGGCGTACATTTTATCCAACCACGCCCATTTTTAGCTACCGACAATAAGCATTCGAACTAAATTACCAAATTTTAGTCTAATACGACCGAAACCGTCTGAAATATAAAAGATTTATTATATTATGGGCGGTTAAAGTAGGCGTGGAAAATCTAGTGTAGCATATCACGGTTTCGCAGAAATAACAAATCGGTTGGTATCTATATCGTCTAAGTCGTTCAATGGTTCTAGCGTGATTGCGGATCATCCTTTTAGTGTCACAACGCTTTTATATAAAGGGTGATCCAGTACGAGGTCCCTTTTTCAACTGGGTTGTTTTGACAGCTGTTATGTGTGAAATGGCTTGTCCATATGACGTTTGTTTTCAATATTCAATACGACTCAATCATGAATAGACTTACTCCTGAACAACGTTTGTTATTTGTGGAAACTTACTACCAAAACCAGTCACAATCGAGAAACAATCGCTTTATTGAGGGAAACGTTCTATGAAAACATCACCTTATCATGTGATTTGACGCCATTGCATTATTTTCTTTGGGGATATGTTAAATCAATTGTTTATGTCGATAAACCCGGAACTATTGACGCTTTGGAAACCAACATAAGTCGTGTTATTCAAGGAATACCGGCCGATATGCTCGAAAGAGTTGTCGAAATTGGACCCACGGAATGGACAATTTAAGAGTTGGATGTGGGCAACATTTGAAGGAAATAATTTTTAAACATTGAATTGTAGGAACCGAACTATCATTCTAAATAAAGATTTGCATCAATACAAATTTAATTTAGAAAACAGAGTAGGAAGCTCTTTATATCACCCTTTAATAGTGTAGACAGAAGATAGATAGATAGATGGGCGGTAATAGAACGCGTGGTAACATTTTATATATATATTAGGGATGTGACGGATGTCATTTTGCGGATGTGGATACCAAAAAATTAAAAATGCGAATGGTGATGCGGCTAAATAAAATAAATATCCGCGGATGCGAGTATTTAAAATGAGATTCGTCGTCTCTTAGCCAAAGCATATTTTCCCATTGGTAGTTGGCCAGTGTACGCGTACAATTTGCTCTGTACGATACTCGCACGAAAATAAGTTTCTGCAAATGTTTTTCTGCGTTCTTGATTTGCATCAGTCTTGAACGAACCAATACTGTGGATAATGTGGAAATTATCGTTGGAAGTTGGCTTTTCAACATACAAAAGGAATTTTGCATGACATTTC
Source organism: Coremacera marginata (assembly GCA_914767935.1). Lineage (NCBI taxonomy): Eukaryota > Metazoa > Arthropoda > Insecta > Diptera > Sciomyzidae > Coremacera > Coremacera marginata. The sequence goes on from OU612046.1 coordinate 105,081,338, forward strand.
AACAAGTCACTCACACAATGCCATGTTGCAAGCCATATCTTGTGGGAAATTGTGTGGAGGGTGTGTTCATGGTTCTTTTGTGTGAAATGGAGGCTGTGAATAAATAAAAAAATATTTTTATTAAATTAATCAGCAACCAGGTCACGTTGCTATGCAAATCAAGTTAAGAAGATTGCTTTTTTCACGTTCCCAATTGCGTATCTGATTGATAGTGCATTTTTTTTAAACTTGACCAACACTCAGGGGATGCCCCCTATAAATTCTAAAGCATTGTGTTGATTCGAAAGACGGGTGCTAGTTAGTTGGAGGGTGGAAAGATGGAATAGTGTCGGTGGAGATTTGATTTAAATTTACACGGATTGAAACTGCCGGGAAACAGGCTCAATTGTTCCACAATTTTACGCAGCGACCGAAGAACGAATTATCTCGGTAATGAGATGTTTTATTGGGCAAAGTAGCAATGGCTTGGAGAGCTGCCCGAGTGGACCTAGGAAGCAGACGAGCTGGTGGCGTCAGGTCATGTATCTCACTTAAACACTTTCCATGGTAATACCTGTACAGAAGACTAAGGCAACCAACATTACGACGATGCCCAAGAGAGTTCAGAGAAGATGAAATATTTTCATCTCCTATCAAATTTATCGCATGTCGTTTAATCCGGTCCAGAAGCTCCAAATATGATCTTGAAGCCCCTGCCCAAATGTGAGAATTGTACTCTATTTTCGGCCTTATATATGAGATATAGATCAAACGAAGATCAGATGAAGTGAAGTAGTTCTTGCACCGTTTTAAAAAATCAAGACACTTTGCTGCTTCTTTTGACACATCAAAAATGCGATCATTCCACCGAAGATCCGATTGTATTGATATGCCCAGAATGTCAAGAGCATCTGACTCTAAAAGATCTACACCGTTCATATTGAGCGGAGCTAAGGGGGCAATTGATTCGCTTTTGGGTTAACAGCGTACACTGGGTCTTGCTAGCATTAAATCCTACTCTATTAGCAAGACCCCACTCGGAGATTTTTTTCAAGTTATTATTAAGTGTGGCATTCATATGTTGCCTCTTTCTCTCAATCTCCAAAGAGCTCGGACGTTTTTTGAACGAATATGAATGACAAATGCCGCTGTCATCCGCAAACAAATGAATTGGGAAGGTCGTTGAATAAAAACCAGAAACAAAGTTGGCGATAGGACTGAGCCCTGCGGCACTGCTGCATTGATGGCGTGCTCTCCAGACGTTATGCCGTCGACTACAACATAATCCTTTTTTTATTTTCTCAATTAAAATTACTTTTTAATTTCCAGTTATTATAATTTTTTCATTGTAATTGTTTGGTTGCGACTAAATTAAGGCGGTGGCTCACGATTCCCCATCATTTTTTGCAAACAACCAAAACTTAAAAAAAAACAAAAACAATAAAAAACTGTAATGGTCAAAATTTACGTTTTTCTACGTAGAATACCATACCCTATAAAAATTTGCCCTATTTCATACCCTAATATTTGTTTAAGATATCGATCAAAAAACGTGGCTCACGATTCCCCACTTTTCCCTACAAAATATAAAAAACCTAAATTTTTCAGGTACGAGTATCTAAACGAAGTGATTAGTGGTAAAGTGATTAGAAAAAAATTAAAATAAAGCAAAAAGTTATATGAAAAGAATAACATAAATAAAATAGTTTTATGATTAATATTTAAAGAGATCAGCTTAACTAGACAAACTATAATTAGGACTTAAATGATCAAAATCATATTGAAAACATTTTTAATAATCGAAATCAATCAACGGAAATTGTATTTTGTAAACAGTAATGTTGTCGCGTTATTGCTTCTTAACCGATTTCGAAGCTCATAATGAAAATGTCTTTTATTAATTACGTGTTTGTGTCGATAGTAAAAATTTTTATGAATGCGGATTTTTGTTGCGGATGTTGCGGGATGTGAATGCAGTCAACATTCACACCGATAATTTTCGTGCTGTTACTTTGCGCTGTAAACATCTTAGGTTAGTGCTAAATTTCTTGTTTACTATTCAAAAAAGCGCAGTGCTGAAAATAAAGAAAAAAGAGCGAGCATTGAGTAGTTTTTTTTGGTATCGAGTTCGGTATTGAGTATGAAACACTCAATACCGAAAATTGCCCATCACTAGAGCAAATTAACTTCCAAATCACATTACCGAGCAGAGATAAAGAGATAGGAAACTTCGATTTTGGACTGTGGGAAAGGGATAGCCTTATGTCCTGATTGTGTCATATAATAAAATGTTCAATACAAGCACAAAAACTACAGAAACTCCCATCAAACATGGGATATCCAAACTCACCATAAATGTGTAAAAGGTTGATAAACCACAGAAACTCCCCTCAAACATGGGATATCCAAACTCATATGCACAATTCGTGAGTTTTGTATGAAAAATAGAGTTAAAAAAGGTGAAATCTGAAATAACCTTGAAAAACAAAGTTTTCTATCTCTGTTATAGAGTATGGCGCGCGCATAATAAAGCATATCGTCATATGAAATCAAAAAAGGCGTAAGTTACATTTCAAAAATTTTACAGGAAAAGCAAAAAACTTTTTAAGTATCATATCATCAATTTCGGGTCTATGACTGTTTTATTGATCCTCAGTTACGTTTTTTGCTTCTTATAGTACACAAGTGTCATATTTCATTCCTTGGTTTAAATAAGGGCAAATAATAAGACAAATTACATTAAATAAAATAAAAGGTGCACTTACAGCTTTTAGAATGTTGTTAATAAAAACGCCGTTTTTAGCTGTAAGAGTGTTAAATTTTGTAGGAACATGTATTTTGATATGGTGCATCATAATCAATCAAAAAGTCAATTTTGAATTTTTGGTAACTTACGGCTTTTTTGATTTCATATGACGATATGAGCTTTGCGTTGCCGTGCGAAACGCGTTTTGCTTAGGAATGCAACATAGCGACCATTGCTTGCATTCCGTTTCTTCGCACGACATTTGCAGACGCTTCGTGCAACGCAACTCTCATATGCTTCACTGTGTTCGCGGCCAAATTGAAATAAAGCAACAAGTTATATGAAAAGAATAACATAAACAAAATAGTTTTATGTTTAATTTTTTAAGAGATCAGCTTGACTAGACAAACTATAATTAGGACTTAAATGATCAAAATCATATTGAAAACTTGGTTAATAATCAAAATCAATCAACGGAAATTGTATTTTGTAAACAGTAATGTTGTAATGTTAAAGCTCATAATGAAAATGTCTTATTAATTACGTTTTTGTGTCGATAGTAAAAATTGTTATGAATGCGGATTTTTGTTGCGGATGGGGATGTGAATGCGGTCAACATTCACACCGATAATTTTCGTGCTGTCACTTTGCGCTGTAAGCATCTTAGGTTAGTGCTAAATTTTTTGTTTACCATTCAAAAAAGCGCAGTGCTGAAAATAAAGAAAAAAGAGCGAGTATTGAGTATTTTTTTTGGTATCGAGTTCGGTATTGAGTATGAAACACTCAATACCGAAAATTTGCCCATCACTAGAGCAAATTAACTTTCAAATCGCATTGCCGAGCAGAGATAAAGAGATAGGAAACTTCGATTTTGGACTGTGGGAAAGGGATAGCCTTATGACCTGATTGTGTCATATAATAAAAATGTTCAATACAAGCACAAAAACTACAGAAACTCCCCTCAATCATGGGATATCCAAACTCACCATAAATGTGTAAAAGGTTGATAAACCACAGAAACTCCCCTCAAACATGGGATATCCAAACTCATATACACAATTCGTGAGTTTTGCATAAAAAATAGAGTTAGAAAAGGTGAAATCTGAAATAACCTTGAAAACATAAAGTTTTCTATCTCTGTTATAGAGTACGGCCGCGCGCATAATAAAGCATATGAGCTTTGCGTTGCCGTGCGAAACGCTTTTTGCTTAGGAATGCAACATAGCGACCATTTCTTGCATTCCGTTTCTTCGCACGACATTTGCAGATGCTTCGTGCAAAGCAACTTTCATATGCTTCACTGTGTTCGCGGCCAAAGACCCCTTTATTAACCCTATGTTTCTCGAGCACCTTTTTTTGGGCGCCGTCACTCGCGTGGTGTTTCATACACTCATTTAGATTTTAAAGAAAACGATTTGTTTCTCCTCCTAAATATTTTGTTTTAAATAACCCTAAACATAGAAGCTTGTGTATCAAACCAAAACTAGGTTTTTCTAAAAAGGCATTCATTAATTCGAACTGGCGATTCAAATTTAAATAGGAAAAGAAATAGTGTAGACAATTTAAGTCGTGGGGTGTGTGGTACACCTACCGAGTAATTGAGGGTTAAGCAGCGATAGTAAAAATTTTAAACACCTTTTCTTCAAACACTTTGATTTCAAATATATTACTAGATATTCTGAAGGTTTTAATCTTTATTGATTACAATAAAATCCAAATATAAGGTTTAATGAATTAATACATAAACATTAATTTTTTAATAGCAAATTAATGGTTTACTCAACAGCAAATGTTTTGAATTTGTAGCTTATTTTTTCTTTAAAGTAAAGAAGGATCTGCGCTTCGGCTCTTCTTTTTGTGATGATGAAGGCAATGTTTGGGATCGACTTTCAGAAGCAGCAACACACTCACTATGAGTCTTAAGAAGGGAAACACATTGGGCCATTTCCGCGTCATCGTGTGCTTGTAATAGAAATTCACCTCCGTTTGAAACCCTAAACAGTGCTCATTATTATCCAAAAACTTATAACAATAAATTTGCTTTACTTTATTCTTAATACGTGTTTCTTTTTTGTGTAATCACTTGCAATTTCTACTACGGCACCTTGAAGCTCATATGGTGGTTCTCCACGGAAAGTTATCTCTGGATTGCTCTTGTAACTCTTTTGATCTTTATAGAACGCGATACGCCCATCCTGAGCAACTGTATACACCTGAAATGATAAATTTAATTCAGAATTAATTTAATTTGATTTTCCCTCTTAATTTTTTCTCAACCTTATCCCACGATCTATTTGAAGCCTTCTTCGTAGTACTCTCCCATTCGTGTTTTCTTGTTAAATAGCCTTCGTAACCATCACCAGATATTGGTGCAGAGAGATCTGTTAGGACAAAAAAAAAAAATAAAGATGAGAAATACAATTAGTAAAATAAACATACATGCATTTATTGCTAAAAAAGTTTAGTCAGTGGTCATTTAAAAAGGTGGAGCAAAATTAATTTCTCAATACGTTATTAGGGTAAGAACGCTGATATAAAACACAAGTTTCTGATCTTGTGCGAAACTGCATTGAGGAGAATGTAAGAAATGCGACTAAGTTACGAGAACTTTTTTAGAAAAATAAAGTGCTAAATGCCGACGAACTAAAGGTTAAAGGCATGAAATCTATAAATTGTATAAAACAAAGTCGTTTCTTTCTACTACTTCGCTTAATATTTCTAAACTATTTAATGGATTTTGATGCGGTTTTCACCATTCTTTGGTAATTTCCAACAGTCTAATTCTGTTGGTAATTTCTTTTAGAAGGTTTTAGTATACACTACATTCATATAAAATTTTAAAAAATGTGCCATGGATTTTATTTATACAGCAAAATTTTAAAATGGGATCACTTCATTAGAGGCCTGGGCACCGACCGAATCTAAAAAATTAGAACTGTTTTGATTATTTAAATGTTTTTTTTTTTAATATTTTCGATAAAAAAATACTCAAAGTGTATGTTTTTAGAGGTTCGGTCGATACCCAGGCCTCTAATGAAGTGATCCCATTTTGAAATTTTGCTTTACCATTTTCAGTTTTTCCGGAAAATCATGGATGACCCAAAAATCAGCTTATAGAAAACGCCCTCTTGTGACGCAAGGAGGAACCAAAAGTGGCCAAACTTTATATTTTTTTAATATTTGACACTTACTTAAAAATGTATTGAAAAGCTTTTTTTAATAAATGTAATACGTTTATCACAATATTAAATATGAAAACCTAAATTTTTTACGATTTAGAAAGTAAAGGTTACCTTAAAAAAAAATTGTATTTATTTAAACAGAAATCATATCGTCATTGGGCACGCAATACCGCGTTTCCGCCACTTTCACACACTTGGTAATAGTAAAATTCTACAGGAGTGCATAGAACTGTTTTCTCTAAAACTATTGACTGGATTTTGAACTAAACCAAACACATTTTACTGAAATTAGATACTTGATTTGTTCTGAAATCAGCATTTAATGGAAAATCCGAACTTTATTAATTAAATCAATTAGAATCCAAATTTCAGTTTTCAGTTGCGAGTGGCTGATACGCGGTATTGCATGGGCTCAGTCTACTGTGCTTTGTGGCTTTGTGAACGTTAACTGTTCTTCAGTAACTATGTGATGTACAGTTTGATGTTTGACAGGTGCAGTGTTACCGGGTTCTATTAGTAGTGAGGGGAATTTTTTGAGTAATTCTGTATATATGAAGTAGACTGAAAATAATTTTGAGAATGTTGTTTCTGTAAATGCAGAGACATCATTAATTGACATGTTTGTTAGTGGGTCGATGAGGCGTTTGCGTTTAAGGTCAACCAGAAGTATGTATTTTGTTAAAAAATCAGCGCCTAAGAGTGGTTTGGAAAAGTCAGCAATGATAACTGTAAATGGTAATTGACATCGTAGTTTTAAATCGAGTGTGAGCACGTGTTAAAGTTAAATTGGATTTTCATTTAGAAATTTTGATGGTGAGAAAGACAACTCAAAGAAAGGGGGAGGTAATGATACTCGCTGAGAGCAGTGGTGAATGTGGCAGCTGAGCGTGACCGATTGGCTGGTTGAATACTGGTTCGACTTGAGGTTGTCGTGTGTAGCGTGAAGATGTGGAGGGGCTGAAGGCATTATTGACCACGCTCGCCCCTAATCTCGGCGTGGTCCGTTGTCGTTTCCCTGGTTCTGGCGAGAACAATTAAATGTCCGAATATTTCGTTTGCCACAGTCCCAGCAGAAAAAAACTTGAGGGTTTCGGCAACGGTCGGTGCGATGACTTTCTTTGGCACAACGACGGCATGCGCGTGTGCTGACTCTAGTGTCTTCTAGTGCGGCAGTGTGGTATCGTGCCTCGTGTGGTATTGCGGCATATGTTGACTCGGTGAAGATCTGGTGTGTGGTATCTGACCGGTAGGCTTGGCGTTAATACATTCAAACTCAGGGGCTAGTATCGTAAGCTCTTCTAGCGAATTGAAGACTTTGCGGCGTATATACAACTGATAATCTCGGTCTAAGTTCCTATATACGCGCTCTAACTCTTGCGCCTTCGTGTAATTAGCGTGGCGCATCATTGCCTGCATGACCAGTAGGAAGTCTTTAAATTTCTCATGTGGCAGCTGTTTCCTTCGTCGAACATCATCTTTTAGTTGTTCGAGGTACCGTGGTGGCAAGAAAAACTGGAGGAAACTTGCCTTGAATGCTGCCCAGTTGGTCCACTGTTTGTTGTTGTTGCGATACCACGTTAGAGCTTTGCCTTCCAAGAGTTCTGACATAGTGCGGGGCATGAAGTCCATTTGAATATAATAGGCTTCGGCCAACTCTTCAACACATTCTACGAAGTCGATAGGGTCCTGGTCGCTATCGTATTTGATGCCCTACTTCCGGGCATGATCGATGGCAGTAGAATACTTGAAAGTTCTGATTGGATCGGTTCTCTAGAAAGGTACCCCCTGTTGATATGCGTTGTAGTGGGCTGGTTGCCCGGTACCAGATACTTGCTGCTGTATTGCGTCATTCATATTATTGTTGTGTGGGATCGATGGTGACACGGCTCTTGTGTGCTTAACTTCTAATTCGAGGAGCCTCTTTCGCAGCTCTTCGACAGTGGCGACTTCTTCGAGATGGAACTCTCTTATGTACGCAAGGAGCTCCTCTTTGCGTAGGCTGTATACCCAGGACGTCTTGAGGGTATTCATTATGACGTACTGGCGATGACTATTTTCCGTTGACTGTCTTGTTTAATTCAATTGGAATGTTGTTTTTTTTTTTCCGTTGATGTATATATATTCTTATGGTTTTATTTGTGCTTCAATTAATGGCTTTGAAGCGCTGTCGTTGACTTGCGCTTTGTCTGTAAAAGCCTGATGATTGATAGATTCCCTTGTTTTCCTGATTCTAAGATTCTTGTTCGTTGTATGTATAATCTTTTCTCGATGATGTGTATGCTATGATTTGTTTGTTTGTTGATGATTGTTTTTTTTTTTCTTTGCTTTGCTTTGCTAGGATGGGACACTTCGATGTTGTCCCGCAAGGTCCCTGCTAGGGCACCACTTGTAACGAACCCCTGGGTCGTTATGGTCTTGTTTCGTTCGGAGGTGAGTTTTACTCGTTGAGAGCGGAGGTGAGCGATTCAACTCAAGATAGGGGAAATACTCTGAAGGTGAGTATCTCGTTGAGAGCGATGGTGAGAAAGACAACTCAAAGAAAGGGGAAGTAATGATACTCGCTGAGAGCAGTGGTGAATGATTGAATGATGACCGATTGGCCTCATGCCTCAGTGACACAGTTCAGAGGAGGGGAAATACTCCGAGGTGAGTATTCTCGTTGAGAGTGTTGGTGAGAGTGGCAACTAAGCGTGACCGATTGGCCTCATGCCTTAGTGACACAACTCAAAGGAGGGGAAGTTTTCCGAGGTGAGTGTTCTCGTTGAGAGTGGTGGTGAGGGTGGCAACTAAGCGTGACCGATTGGCCTCATGCCTTAGTGACACAACTCAAGGGGGGTGGATACGCTGAAAGCGAGTAACTCGTTGAGAGCAGTGGTGAGAGTGGCAACTGAGCGTGACCGATGCCTCAGTGACACGACTCGAGAGGATAGGAACGGGAGCAAGGCACGTCCAGATATTCTGCGAGCTACAGCTAGACTAAACTCCTAGTGAAAATAAACTGCTTTGCTACCATGCTTGCAAGTAACGTCCGTTCAGTTCTGAAGTTCGAATACAACTCATCTTTATTAAATTTTTTAACTTACAACTAAGTGCTGGCTGCTGCCAGTGGTGCATATAAAATACATTTTATAATGTCTTAAGTACTATAGTATGGTAATAGTATGGTAATATGTAATAAGTAGTGGGTACTAATAGTACAAATGTTTCAACGTAAAGTATTGTATGCTTAAACTAGACAATAAGAATATTAAATGCACAAATATAAAATATTTAATTCATTCTTATTAATAACAGCAGTAATTCACATATTGCTTACTTATACACTTAAGTGATATCTTCTGATGATGATATGCTGTATAGCTCGTGGTGTATGTCATTTGGTTTGTACGATACGTGTGATGCCGGTACGCTAGGCTGAGGCGTGTATGACTAATGTGTGGACCTATTTGCCGGGGAAATAGGTTCGTCACAGTTCATTACAAATCATCGGGATATATAAGAATTAAATTTGGCAAGTCTGTTATGATCGAGTAGAAGTGATTTTGTTAATTCGTCGATTGTCTATTTTAATTACTTCTGTACGAGGCTTACTGTCGAGTAAAAATTAAACAAACCTGTCAATAACGTGTTTTGACCAATCAATATTAAATAAAAAGTAGTTTGCTGCGTTAATATTAGATTTTTCTTAAGAATTGGAGTTATTCGAAACATAACGTTAAACCTTCCATGCCACTGTGCTGATACTTGCTGTTTTTTTCGCTGCCGTTGCTGTTGCTACATTAAGCTGTTATAAACATATAAAAGTAATTTGCTGCATTAATACTATATGTTTTTTAAGAATTGAAGTTATTCGAAACATAACCTAAAACCTCCCATGCCGCTGTACTGATACTTGCTGTTTTTCACGTTGTTGTTGCTGTGTTAAGCTATTATAAACGTGTCTTGATCAATAAATATTAAATAAAAAGTAATATACGGCATTAATATAAGATGTTTTCAAGAATTTAAGTTATTTGAAACATAACCTAAAATCTGCCGTTCAGCTGTGCTGACACTTGCTACATTTTTTTCGCTGCCGTTGTTGTTGCCTTCGTTCAGTGGACCCATAGTCTTGCTGGCTGACATCTTAATACGCAGTCTACTGTATACTAATTTCTGCTTTTATACTGCTTTTATTGCTGGTTGTATGCCTTGACTTGGTGCGTGCTGACGTCATATAACGCGATTATTCCTCCTGATGTCATGCAATGTCCAATTCGCCAAAAGAATACCACGAAGTCTCTGCCCAGTATTGGATTTGGCTCTTACGGTTGGTGGTTTCACCTAGTGTGTGCTGACATCTCTGCTGAACAGCATGCCTTCCTTAAAAAAAACCGCTCGTTTACTTACACATGTGCCAAATGTTCCTCAGAATCGTCACGCAATGAGATGGGGTGCTCGGCTGAACTCAAGAAAGCCATGGCGGACATTCAACTAAAGTTTGACAAAATCCAGGATAAATTCGACAAAGTTGCTGAGGATTTAAGACGTGATCTCGCCGCCAATGTTAACATTCTGAACAAAGACATTGAAAAATTAAATACTCGTTTGCAGTCTTTTCACTCGGACACTGACAAAAAAATACACCAACTTGAATCAGATAACAATATTTTATATCAGTACCTAAATCGGCCTGATATTCTAGTATCTGGTTTAACGATCTGTCATTTAACCCATTAATGACGAATGTTACACACATGTAGAGGGCGTTCATCTTAATTTTTAATAAAAAAAATATAAATAAATCAACTTCGGCGGTCCCACACAACTTTGAAAAATAAAATTTTGTTGAACGCTCGTCACTAATGGTCTTTTATGACGTTGAGACAGCGCCGCATGATATTCATTACAGCTATTATACCCAGAACCATAAAGCCGTTCTCATTAAATTTCTGTCCGGATCCACGATGAAATCATGAGACGCTATTTTAGATTACCCTAATTAAAAATCTGCGATCTGCTTGGAGGAGACGTTCAGTCAAGAATGTACCTTAATGACCACCTCAGTCTTACTGCCAGCAAGATAAAATCCTTTTGCAGAAAGCTTTTGAGAGATAATAAAATTATAAAGTTTAAAATTTCCTACGGTAATGTTCCCAAAGTGAGGCTTAGTACGTTGGATAATAAGGAACTATCATTGGACCTGAAACAGTGCATGAGCATGTTTCCTTCAGCAGTACGACCAACATCAGAGACTCAGCTGGAGTTAAATCATTCTCAACCAAAGTCCGCTTAACTAATCCTGCTCAGCTTTATCTGAAGTTTTTTCTCATCGTTTATTGCCGCATTAATTTGGTGACATATTATATCATTTCTATTAATTGCTTATATTTATTGCTATTATAACATCTACATTAGTGTCAAATATTAATTTTTATTCCCTTCTATCTTTTTTAAATATGAATACAATTGTACAGAATATTCTGCGTTTAAGTCAATAGATGTTCTTTATAAGATAAATGAATTCTAATAATTTTTGTGAAGTATTTTTGGCCTCGTTTATAGGATGTAATTTTGTTATGTTTAATTCTTATTGTAGATTATTTAATGCTATTGGTCTAATGATGATTGATATTCACAACCCCTCACCATCAAAAGTTATTGCTTGTGATGTCTCATAACTTAAATCTAGGACCCATAGTTAGTTATAACTTATACACCGAGAAAAAAGCAATAGGTAAATCACCTAAGTCGGCTTAGGTGAAGAGAATTGTATGGGATTTATAAACTTATGCTTATTCACCTAAGCAATTTATTGTTTAATACATCGCTTTGAAAAACATTCTTCGATACCTTGCCAAAAAAAATATTTGATTCACCTAAGCCCAAAAACCAAAAATACAAAATTAAAAAATAACTAGCATGGATGGCTTAAGCATAATTTTGAGCTATTTTCTCCAAAAAAAAAAAATTACATCTGCGACATTAGACACACGTGAGAAGGATAGATTTGATCATTTAATGGTTTTTTTTGTAATAAAACCACTTTTAAATTCAAAAATAACATGAAGTATATTAAAAAACACACGTTAATATTCACACCAGTAAATTTTATTACATTTCATCAACAAAAAGAAAAGAAGAAAAGAAAAAAAGGAAAAAAAGTATTTGCCTGCCGTGCGGAATCGAACCTGGAATGTTTGGTGCCAGTCCATCGCTTTACCAACTGATCTAAGCAACCTTGCTACTGTTTGCTGACATAACTGCAGCTTCGTTAATTCACCTAAGCAATTTATTGTTTAATACATTGCTTTGAAAGCACATACTTCGATACCGTAAAAAAAAAAATTTGATTCACAGATGTTAACAGATGCTGTATTAATAGATGCAGTATGTCGCAGTATTCTGTTGATAGCTGCAGCATAGCTTCAGTTGTAAATAATATTGAATAAATAAAAAAAAAGTATTTAGCACTTATGCTAAATCCTTACGTGATTTACCCTATATAGCTTACATTCAGGATAGCAGCGATGAAAATTGGCGTATTTCCTGCAAGCATAGAATTCGCGCTAAATCTACAATAAGAAAAGCCAAAAAACTGGCCCATTCTCGTCTTTTTGATGGCATCAGTACCAAGAAAATGTGGAATATTTTCCACAAGAATGGAGCCAATAAAACTGATTCTCCGATTGAAGTCGATGAAATCAATGCCTTAAATCAAAGCTTTATTTCTAATCAATCTGTTCCCTCTACTAATAGTGCTTACCTCGATCTTGACCTATCTGACAGCGACAGTTTATCCTTTAGAAGTGTAAGCCCTGACGAGCTCTTTCTAGCTTTCAATATGATTAAATCTAATGCAGTAGGTAAATGCAGTAAATTTTTAAAAATAATTTTCCTTGTATTCAGGTCTACTTACTTCACTTCGCTAATTGCATTTTTATGACATCCCCGTTCCTTGCTTCATGGAAAATTGTCCGTGTTATCCCGATCAAAATGAAAGGTAAATCGAGCTGTATTGATAATCTGCGTCCAATTTGCATCCTTCCTGTTCTCTACAAGGTAACTGAGAACCTTGCGACAGTTAACCGAGGCCCACGACAGCTTGCGACTTGCAAGAATGCTAGCTAACAAGCGAACGGCACGAAGTTCCAAGTAAAGGAAAACTTGCCTTCTGCAAAAAGCTTGAAACTGAAGACAAGCATTCAATTAAAGCAAGTATCCAAAAAATTCAATGAGCTTGTGTAGGAAAAGCTTAAGCGTATTAAGACTTTAAAGGGTTGTATGGACTCCGTGGTTGGCCGTTTAAGGGGGTAGGTAATTTCGGAAGTGATATCAAAAATTAAAATTCAAGAAGGAGGATAGGGCTGCCACTAAATTTTTTTATATTCTTGCGAATTCTTGTAATTTTGAAATTCTGACAACGGATTTGATTTCGAATTTTTGATTTAAATTTTTACAACAATATTGCCACCCGAAAAAATGTATTTTAAAGAGTTTTAAACACAATTTTATGGTCACTGATTTCGAATCTGATGTCAGAATTTTAAAATATAAGATGGTGAATAGGGCTGTCACATAATTTTTTTTTTATTTTTACGAATTTTGTGCTGGGGTGAACACTTGGTAAAAATGGGTCGCTAAATCCGAATCCGTTGTCAGAATTTCGAAATTATGTACTTTTTATTATAGGGTTGCTATCTAATAAAATGTATTTTGAAGACTTTTAAACATCATTTAACAGTGTTTTGGTGTCGCTGACTTCGAATCTGATTTTAGAATTTAAAAATTAAAGATGGTGGCTAGGGGATTGCCATCTAATTTTTTTTTTATTTTTACGAATTCGTTGCTGGGGCGAACGTTTATTATTATTAATTACTAGCAAGCCCCAGTTGTCCGCGGCTTCGCCGCACAGGTTTACTTTTATCAATAAAGACTCTCACAAGTGCTGCCGAAAGTACTACAATATTAGTACCTGTACAACTCTTATGTCTTTACTATCAAAATTTTTATTTTACTACTATCAATGAACATTCGAACTACCCAAATTTAAAATGTACTACTATTTCTTCAATTTGAAAAACTTTGATTTATTTTTGTGCTTAATTTGTAGAAAAGATGTAGGAAGAGCTGTAAAGGTCGCCAAGTTGCAATATTATGAACGCAAATTTAGCTCAGCTATTGATTGTAAGCTGAAGTGGAGAATTATACGGCAAATTGGAGTAGGAAGAAGCATTTTGCCCTCAACGAACGTGGACGTTGAAGATTTAAACAGGAAATTCATAGATTTTCCCATGCCTGTGGCAAATAGAAACGCATATGGTCATTATCAAAGTAATATTAGCCCGAACTCTGCTTTTAGTTTTCAATGCGTAGAAGCCGTTGAAGTTCTGCGAAGTTGCTTAGCAATCAAATCGAATGCCGTTGGTTTCGATGGAATGCATCCAAAATTTTTTAAAGCTCTTCTCCCAGTACCATACTGGGGCCACTTTTGTTTTCGCTTTATATAAATGACCTTCCTAATTTTCTTAACAGCTGCAGCATTCAGATGTATGCAGACGACGTACAACTTTATGTTAGTTGTCGAAAGAACGATCTAGTTTCTTGTGTTGCTAATTTAAACGAAGATTTGAGTAAAATAAATGAATGGGCGTCGGATAATGGTTTATGCCTCAATCCCAATAAATCTAAATGCTTAATCATTGCCAAAAAGCACAATCTCATATCGCCATTACCGGAAGTCATCCTCAATGGTTCACGTATTGAAGTCGTTAACTCTGCAAAAAACTTTGGCATTACCTTTAATAGTACCTTGGATTGGATGAATCACGTCAACATCACTGTAGGAAAAATTTATGGCATGCTCCGCAATCTGTGGGCTACGCAGCACTTTACCCCCTTCAATATCAAAATGCTACTGGCCAAAACGTATCTCGTTCCCACTTTGTTGTACGGATGTGAAGTTTTTGCATTCTGTGATGCCACAAGTAAACGGAAACTGAATGTTGCATATAACAATATCGCACGTTATGTCTTTGGGTTAAAACGAACAGGTCATGTAACCCAGCATGCAAAACAGATTTTTGGCTTGACCTTTGACAGTCTCTTGAACTTTAGGGCATTGATTGCTTTGCACAAAATAATTTTTACAAAGGAACCACCATATTTGTATCAGAAACTACAATTTTTAAGATCTCAACGTGGAAATAACTTAATTATTCCCACACATTTCTGCTTATCGTCCGAACCACAGTTTTTCGTCAATTCCATACGTCTTTGAAACTCTCTTCCTTCCTACATTCAGCGTACTTGCAATGCAACTTTATTCAAATCTATCCTGTCAGATTATCTGTCTTCCAGGTAATTTACTGTTTTCATCACTTATTTTTCTTTTTCTCTTTGTTCTCAAAATTTTTTTTTCTCTATCTTAATCTTTTATTATTCAACATATATATAGCATTTAATTTATCAATAATATAACTTTTTTTCAATTTTTTAATATTTTAATGTTTGAAATTTTATAATAATGGTAATTAAAAACTTATGTAATCGGTGCTTAACTATAAGTTAATTCTCATAAGCGCCTAAATTTATCTAAATAAAATAAAAAAAAATAAATTAATAAAATAAAAAGATCAACTAAATTGGTTGAAAATTACGGCAGCAGAGGGAAACAAACACTTGTTTGCACTTTGTTTAACCCTAGGATGGGCAACTGGGTCTGGCCAGACCAAATTTGACTTTGGAGTTGCATATCTTTATTTTCAAGTCAAATCAACAGGTAACAGCTACCTGAAATCTATGGCCTTTCAATTCCGAATCCAAGGAATACTTTTGAATAAATTTGTTTAGTTTTTTAGTACCAATTTTTAATTTTAAGATTTGCAGTGCTAAGATTGCCTACTGTGGTGTGGTGATAGACCATAACAGTATTTACCTAAGAACTTTTAACATTCTTCTATATGTTAAAATACTTTACTCAAAAACATGCTTATTCATGAAAAATCTTAGTTTCTTGTGGCAATCGGCACAATGCCGTTTTTTGATATCAATCTGCGGGTGTTGTTTTGGTTGCTCATGCAGCTTAATATGCAATTAGCATTCGGCAGATGTAAATACTTTCTCTTACTATATACAAAACAAATAAAGACATTTTTTGCATACCACATCATCCGTCTAGCCATTAGGATACTTTGAACAAAACAACTCATTCTATTGGTCTGACCAGACCCACTTTAACGACATAAAATCAGTTGCCCATCCTAGGGTTAATGTATATAGATTCTTATATATTATTGACCGATTTTAGAAAAAAGGCAAACGCATTACTCTTAAAAATGTGTTCTTTTTAAATAATAGAATAAATTTAAAGGGTTTCTAGCAAAATAGTTTTCAAAAACATCACCAAAGTCAAAAATTTGTAAAACAAAAACAAAAAAAAAAATGGTTTACCTAGCAAATACTACAATATAGGAAATGAAACTTGTTAAGCCATGCATGACTTAAAAGACTAAAACCGGTAAGAAAATGAAAATCAGTGGATATTTGATAAAGTTATGGGCGTATAAGTGAGCGCATGTGCGAAAGAACCGTTTTTAACGTTATTCAAAATTTCGATGTGCACCAAAAATTTCTAGTATGCCACAAAAATCTATTTTACACCTACAACATACGCTATATCCCATCCCAGAAGTTTTGTTTTGATTTCTTTTTGTCACAGTGTGTTATTAGTCATTTTAAGTGCTGTCTTTGATTTGGAACTTAGCATGTCATATTTTATGGTATTGCTATTTTATGACGGTTCGCTACAAACATTGTGTTGGTCGTAACCTTTTCGCACAATTGTTGGTAAAAGTCCTGCAATTAGAAATACGTACAACATTTCTTTTACTGCCACTTTATTTTATATAAATTTTTTTGTTGAAAATTTTAAATTAATTTCAAGTTTGTGAATTATAAACTTCTTTCAGACTTGGGTGGGTTTAAAACAAAGAAAAATCTTTAAAAGAAAAGAACATAAACCTATAGTTCATACGTACATACATTCAGAAAGAAACAAACAAACAATTTAAATTTAACAGAAATCATTTAAACACAGATTAATAGCCTGTATAGGTAAAACAAACAATGCGTCTATTTCACGAACACATCGTCAAATAGGCGAAAATCATCTGCTTTGAATCCATGTATGAAGAATGCCACACACAAACGAACACAGCTGATTCAGTAACGAACTAAGACGTAACCACAGTGCGAAGTTGGGCATTTGTAAGCAAAAAAATCCGAACAAAAAAAATTTGACGAGAGCAAAATTATTATCGTTCTGCAAATGGAAGTTGACGCTAAGAAAAGGGTAATTTTGTTTTATAAGTTTATTAAAGAATAAACAAACATTTCATATCTCTTTTATCAATTTTAATGTTTTTGAAACCATGAAACAAAATTTTTATTTATATTTTTATTTAGGAATACCCAGCATATTTCTTTTATACCATATTTTCTTTCGTTGAATACGTATGGTATCTTCATCACTATCACTATTACTTCTGCCTCATTAAAACTATAAGGCCTATATCCAGCTCTCAAGTAATTATTCAAGGAAAAACTTACTTACATTTCTTGAGTGTAAAAAAGTAGTAGGCAAGTAATTTTGACGGCGAGAGTTTTGACAGTTGCAGCATTGTTGATATTTTATCGTTATTATATTAGGAGGAGAAAAGAAAGATGCGGAAGAGACCCAGGTATTGGGTAAGTCCATACCTAAATAAGCGGAATCAGAAAGGAAGATTATTTACTGACTTCGAAAATTTGCAAAGTGCACCACAACTGTTTTGTGTAAATTTTCACATGTTGCCTGCGATTTTTGATAACTTGTATGAGCTATTGCTTCCACACTTGGCTCCGAAACGGAACACTAGACCAAAGGATTTTATCCCGGCCAAGGCAAAACTCGCCTCGTTTTGGAGTAAGATTTTTAATAGCTTTCTAATAACTTTAAAATCACATACCATTTTTAGATATTTAGCATCTGGCGACTTACAACGTTATCTTGCTTCCTGCTACAGAATAAGCAAGCAACATTTCGGCAGAATTATTGACCAAGTTTGTGAAACGACATATACATATAAGTCTTCAAAACGAAATACCTCGATGGAATGAAGACATGCTTTTGGAAGTCGCTGATGGCTTTCGGAATATATGGAATTTTCTAAACTGTGTCGGTGCAATAGATGGGAAGCATGTCAGCATTGTAGCTCCTCCAAATAGTGGTAGCATATTTTATAACTACAAAGTATGTTAAACGTAAAAATTAAGTGCTTGTTGCTGATCTTAATCATATACAACTTTATTTCAGGGATTTCATTCCATAGTAGTGTTAGCCACTTGCCTTCTATAAATTTACGTATTTGGACATCGGACGGAGCGTATGGTATAGCGAGGGTGATTGCAATATTTTTAAAAACTCAAAGTTTGGAGTCAGCGTGGTAAATGATACCCCTTTTCCTCCATATGCTTACGTGGATAAAAAAAACTTCCCCATTTCATCGTAACAAGCAAGCGGATGATCAAACCATTTAGTTCCAAACCAATTTTGCCAGCACAAAGAATTTTTAATTACAGACTAAGTCGTGCAAGGCGAAGCATTGAGAATGCTTTCGGTATATTAAGTATGAAATGGCTTTGTCTAAGAAAGACATTTTTTTGTAGTCCGAATCGAGCACAAAAATTGTTTCAGCGTGTTGTTTACTCCACAATTTCTTGCTCAATAAAAATCCCAGAAATTATTGCCCAATAACGTTCTCGGGATTTGAAGATAGCGATGGAAATTGGATGGACGGAGAATGGCAAGCTAATGAGCATCAAGTAGGTTTCCTGATGCAAACTGACTTGGCTGCCTACCATGGCAGATCTTCCGATTACGGAAAATATATTCAAAAAACATTATCAGATAATGTAAATTATGCAAGTGGGTCTGTTCCTTGGCAAAACAAAGCTGCGTTTCTGTAATACTTAAAAGAAAATTTATAAAACAAACAAATAAAACTACATAAATAAAGTACATTTACAGTTTTTTTAATAATATGAATTATTTTTATTGAATGATCTATTCATGTATATAAAAAGCAATGTTTGTTTGTCTGAGTGCTACAGATTCCAATGTGAAATGTTAGGATAGGATATAATTGGAAACTTTATAAGATTAAATTGGTAGTTAAGTTCACATATATAGACAGTGGCGCGGCTCACACAAAATTTCGTTGAACTGGTATGAATTAAAAGCCCACCTCAGTACCATATAACCGAGATCGGTAATCTGGTATATTTCCCAAAAAATTATCCCAGATCAATAAAATTTGGTTCGAATAACTTTATAGTAAGAAATAATTGGTCTAAAAATAATCCAAATAATCTCCCTATCTCCCATATGACCATTGTCAGCATTGGGTAATATGGTATATATTTCATACGCGAAAAAAACATTAACATCAATTTAACGGATTTGAAAAAAAACCCTTATTTTTCACTATGAATTTGTTTTATAATTTAGCCAAAACATGCTCCAGAAATCCAGCCAATGTTTTCGAGAAAATTTCCAGAAAACTTCCATTGAAATGAAATTGAAATTAAAAAAAAAAATGTAAAATACATTTCTTTTAATTGAGTTTTAAACTTTTGGAAATTATTGTATTTTTCACATACAAATTCTTGCATTTCGGCAAAAACATGCTATAGAAAATTGCCCATAACTTCTGTTTGTGAGTTTTTCCAAACCAAATTTAAGAAAAAACTAGTAAGGATGGAGCTTCGGCAGGGTACCGAAGTCAAAATCCCGCACCCCCCCCCCCCCTGCGATATTGGAGTATCTTCGAAGTCTTTAGCCACGACATACACGACGACATTCAGTTTTATATATTAACGAAAGTTTTCCTATTTTGATGACGTCACTTTGTATGGAAGGTAGGCGTGGTTTGATCCGATTTTGCCAAATATCATAGAAATGGTTCATATTTTATATCAAAGCTTACGTGCCAAATTTCAAGGCATTTCTTTAATTTTTGTGGATTTTAGACATTTTACGGTTAATATAAAGTCACTTTGTATGGGAGGTAGGCGTGGTTTTCATCCGATTTGGCCCATTTTCGAACTTGTTCTTTCTTTTTTAAAAATAAACTTATATTTTGAATTTCATCGCGATAGCTTTAAAATTGCGGCTGTAATCGTGTCGACAGACGGACACACGGAAATCGACTCAGGAGGTGATGCTGATCAAAAATATATATACTTTTCTATACCTGCCACGCCTCCTTATTGGCGTTACAAGTACGTAATATGCGACAGGTACAAGTAAGACGGAAAAACACACACACTTAAACACATTTTCCGCTGTATCTTAAACGTATGTTAATAGCAACGCTAATAGAACTAACAAAGAATAACAAATAAGTGATCTTTAACAAAATTCATTAATAAAAATTTCAAAAATATAACTTTTTAGGTCAACTTATAAGAATATTTGTATTTTTTGTTGAAAGTAAAAAAATATACCTGAAATCAGTGAGAATAGTTCTACATGTTCAGAATGTACAAATTCAATTTCGAATTTTTCCGTCTAGCATCCCCTTTCGTATCACTGTGCGACGGTGACGATACAATAGGAACAGCTACAACAAAAACTTACCGTTTATTTAAATTATAGCAACTAACTAGCTGAATACCCGGCTTAACTCGGGAGTTAATATAAATAATTTTCGGTTTCATTCGTCGATTTGAAAAAAAACTTTTCACAAACCTTAGAAGAAATTTGGTGTGCATCTTTAAAACGTCCTCGTGTGCATACGTCCTCAAGACTAGCGTAGAAAGCGTCTTTGACGGCTTCGTCCTTTTCCTCCGTCGGGGCGTGCGCGCAAATAAGGCTGATGGAGAAAAATTTTGCCTTGATGCGGATCGTGGCCAATCTTTCGTTGACAAGTGTGAACCGGGAAACAAGGTGGCGTAGTTTCCGGCTAACAACGAATCCACATCCAAACTCGCGCCTCTCCGCATGGCAGCTGTAGTAGATATCACAGTGTGCTTGTTTAGAGCAGCCTTGCCCTTTCCATCGCATTTCCTGGATGGCGGTGATGTCAGCCTTTATCGTTTTGAGGGCTTCCGCCAGTTGGATAATGGCACCTTCCCTATAAAGAGTTCGGACATTCCAGGTGCATATCCGTAAATCATTGTCCGTTTTTCGTTTGCGGTGGTCGTCAACGTAATTGGGGTTCTTATCCGAGGCTGGTTTAGTTTTCATTGGGCAGTAGTAATGTGGCGGGACCCAAACCCTGCGCACATTCCATGTTTAAGGTATATGGAGTGACCCGCCGCTCAAATTAGCCGTCAAACTGACGGATGCCAGTTTGCCGTTGCCCAGGGAACACCACGTGGAGGTTTGAGTCGACTTGAGACGATTTCGACATGGATAATGCTGGCCTCGCCAGGTTGAGGCGGTCAGACACGTTGCCATGTGAAGGTTCGCCCCCTGTTCCCCCTCAAATTGATATGCTTATTTTAAAATGAGAGCATGAGAGCAATATAATTTGAGCAAATAATGCACACGGCTGTCTAAATTTCAAACTTTATGGTACTAAGTTGACTACAATAAATTTGTTCTGCTACTTTTAATGCTCCGTTTTCCTTGTGCATTTAATAACTTACTAAACTATTTTCACTTACTTAACTTTAACGAAAACTCATTAAATAAATATATTAGAATTAAAAATACTAACAAATAAAAATTAATATTTATTATTTTTCTCATTTTTTTATATTCTTTTCTGTATGTGATATCATTTACTTAAATATAAAATTATTTTCACATCATTCTTCATATATACAATTCTCCTACAGCAATGTATATTTAATAAGTAATTCCGGCCACTTGCTAAAACACAGGTAGGCAAATTCGTACACTTTAACCAAAACATAATGCTCGCATAAGTCAGGATGCAATGCAACGATTTATTTTTAAGTGATTCGCACCTCGAACTGAATTGAAATTAAATTAAATTTTAATAAACTTGTGTATTATTTTGTACACTAAAAAAACTACACAACTAAGCACTGAAACATAAATTTTTTTCCAACATCACAAAACACTGTTGGCAGATTCTCAACCCATTTTTGATTGTCAAATTAAGCATACGTTAAAAAATACGAATAACCTTATAATAATTGAATCATGGTTCGGAGTTGGCATTAAACTTGTAGGCCCAATTCTCGATCATTTGTGTTCAAACATTTCACAACACGCACAACACAATTGATTATAAGAAGATTGGGCAAAGACCTTTCAAGGGCTGAAATGGCCATTTAATTTTTTTTTTAAGTTCAATTTGGCAGTTTTGTTTGAATTTGTTACTACCAATAAAATAAACATTCTGTAAAAAGAATACTGACCCCGAATTGAATGAGATAATTGAAATAAATTTCTTATTTATTTTTCAATAATTTTTTCACTGCACCGTTTCATTTGTCTTTGTGTAATGAACTTTTTCCGTTATACAGTTAATGAAAGCAAAGGCAGAACAGCATAAAAAAACATCAGGGATTGGCATTAGAGCGCTCACAATTTTAGTGATTAAGAATGTGTGAAATTTAAAATGTGTGAAAAGCGAAATAAATGTTGTTGTTTGTGGTTAATTTACAGACATTAGTCGTAGGCATTCTGACAACGGCTGCAGTTTCAGTGACCCATTTTATCTAGTGTTCGGCCCAGCACCGAATTTGTAAAAGTATAAAAATATAGCTGGCATCCTTATGGTAATAGAACTTGTTGTTCGCCAGAGCCCAATTAGTAAAAATGAAAAAATAAGCATTGGCACCCTTATGGTAAGAAAATTACAATAATTTTGATCAACATCTATAATCTATATCTAGTAATATATATCTATATATATATATATATATATCTATATCTGTATATCTCTATATATATATATACGGATTCGGATTCGAATCGAATTGATATATATATATCAAAATTTATAATCAATAAAAACCAATATAGTAGTATATACAAATTCAATACACAGATTGTTTATAGTTAGAATTTTAATTTAAACAGTAAAATAAAGGTAAAAGTTAAAAACTATTTTATTATAAAAGTTAAAAAAGTTATTATTATAAAAGTCAATTCTGATAACGGATTCAGTGATCCTATTTTTACCTTCAGTTCACCCTAGCACCGAATTCGTAAAAAGAAAACAGTTTTAGATGGCAACTCTATGGGAAAAAATTACGTGACTTTTAAATTCGACGGATTCGAATTCAGCGACCCATTTTTAGCTTATGTTCGCCCAGCACCGAATTCGTAAAAATTTAAAAATTTAGGTGGCAGTCATATGGTAAAAAAATTACATAATTTTTGAAATTCTGACAACGGATTCGGATTCAGTTTCACCTAGTGTCCGGTCACCGAATTCGTAAAAATTAAGAAAACTAGGTGGCAACTCTACTTTTTTAGCCTATAACCTTCGCATCATAAATATCTACATATTAAATTTAGCTCAGCTATTGATTGTAAGCTGAAGTGGAGAATTATACGGCAAATTTGAGTAGGAAGAAACATTTTGCCCCCAACGAACGTGGACGTTGAAGATTTAAACAGGAAATTCATAGATTTTCCCATGCCTGTGGCAAATAGAAACGCATATGATCATTATCAAAGTAATATTAGCCCGAACTCTGCTTTTAGTTTTCAATGCTTAGCAATCAAATCGAATGCCGTTGGTTTCGATGGTATGCATCCAAAATTTTTTAAAGCTCTTCTTCCAGTACTACTTCCCTACATAACGCATATTTTCAACACAATTATTACTAAATCCTATTTCCCCGCTATTTGGAAAAAAGCAAAAATAATTCCTCTATCCAAAACTGGAAATGATTATCGCCCTATTGCTATTCTGCCTTTTCTCTCAAAAGTTTTTGAATCACTGATGCAGAAACAAATAAATAATTTTCTTCTCGAGAACTCACTTCTTACGGACAGGCAGTCTGGACTCCGGCCAAAGCGCAGCTGTGTGACAGCATTATTAGACGTCACTGATGAAATTCGCAATAACCTCGATCGCAATGAACTAACTTTTCTGGTACTGCTTGACCACTCAAAAGCCTTCGACACCGTCGATCATGAAATTCTTTGCGCAAAACTATCAAATATATTTAATTTTTCCACTGCTGCATTTCGTTTCATGAGCTCGTACCTCACCCAAAGATCCGAAGCAGTAAACATTGGCTGTGTGACTTCAAACTTTTCGTCAGTCGCACATGGTTTGCCTCAGGGCTCCATAGTGGGGCCACTTTTGTTTTGTCTTTATATTAATGCCCTTCCTAATTTTCTTAACAGCTGCAGCATTCAGATGTATGCAGACGACGTACAACTTTATGTTAGTTGCCGAAAAAGAACGATCTAGTTTCTTGTTTTGCTAATTTGAACGATGATTTGAGTAAAATAAATGAATGGGCGTCGGATAATAGTTTATGCCTCAATCCCAATAAATCTAAATGCTTAATCATTGCCAAAAAGCACAATCTCATATCGCCATTACCGGAAGTCATCCTAAATGGTTCACGTATTGAGGTCGTTAACTCTGCAAAAAACCTTGGCATTACCTTTAATACTACCTTGGATTGGATGAATCACGTCAACATCACTGTAGGAAAAATTTATGGCATGCTCCGCAATCTGTGGGCTACGCAGCACTGTATCCCCTTCAATATCAAAATGCTACTGGCCAAAACGTATCTCGTTCCCACTTTGTTGTACGGATGTGAAGTTTTTGGATTCTGTGATGCCACAAGTAAACGGAAACTGAATGTTGTATATAACAATAACGCACGTTATGTCTTTGGGTTAAAACGAGCAGGCAATGTAACCAAGCATGCAAAACAGATTTTTGGCTACAATTTTTAAGATCTCAACGTGGAAATAACTTAATTATTCCCACACATTTCTGCTTATCGTCCGAAAGAGTTTTTCGTCAATTCCATACGTCTTTGGAACTCGCTTCCTCCCTACATTCAGCGTACTTGCAATGCAACTTTATTCAAATCTACCCTGTCAGATTATCTGTCTTCCAGGTAATTTACTGTTTTCATCACTTACTTTTCTTTTTCTCTTTGTTCTCATATTCTTTTTTTTTTCTCAATCTTAATCTTTTATTATTCAACATATCTGTAGCATTTAATTTATCAATAATATAGCTTTTTTCAATTTTTTAATATTGTTTGAAATTTTATAATAATGGTAATTAAAAATTTATGTTATCGGTGCTTAACTATAAGTTAATTCTCATAAGGGCCTAAATTTATCTAAATAAATAAAATAAAATAAAATAAAATAAATAAATAATATTAAATAATTTTTACGCACTTTTTTAAATTTATACAAAATAACTTATGTGTTGATAATCTTACTCTTGCATACAAAACAACTTTCTTGAGTTTCACTCAAGATTGAATCACTCTTTTCACTTCACATCGATTGACTTTGCCGCTTTTGAGTTTTTTACTGTTCACAGAAGAAAAAAAATAATATATATAACAAAAGCCTTTTCGTACTTCAAAACGTTTCTACGTTGATACGCAGAATATTAGGCCGTTAAAAAAAATATATATATAAATGCCAACATTTTTTCACATTTTTCGTCATCTAAAATCTACTGAAAAAATTGACGATTTTTTTTCCCAAACAATAAAAAAAAATGTTTTCAGTATCATCATAACGTGTCATAACTTAAAAAATTATTCTTCAGGAAACCAGTATGCCACGGAATGGCTTGAAATATCCTCTAAAAATCGAGCTTTTTGTAAAAATATTGGCTGGTGTGGTAGTTAAAAAAACGGTCAGAAATAATAGTAATGAAGCATCAATAAATTTAAAATTTTTGAAGTCGGACCAAAGATGATGCGGATTTTCATTAATTTTTGAACTGTTTTGTATATTACTTACTTACTTACTTAGGTGGCCGTAACAACCCGTGTCCGGGTTTCGACCGACCTCATCAGCTCTCGCCAGGCGCCTCTGCTTTGCGCGCGCCTTCTCCAATCGGATACACCAAGTGCGGATAGGGCTTCCTCAGCCTGGTCCATCCATCGGAGGCATGGTCTCCCTCGTCGTCGTTGACCAGCGACCCTCGCCTCGAGCACCTTTTTCGCTGGAGCTTCGTCGTTCATACGATGGACATGACCCAGCCAGCGTAGTCGCTGCACAGTTATACGCCGAACTACGTCAATGTCTTCGTAGAGCTCATACAGCTCGTGGTTCATTCGGATGCGATAGTCATCGCCGACTCGAACAGGACCGAAGATTTTGCGAAGAACTTTTCTCTCGAACGCCCCCAGAGCGGCTGCGTCAGTTTGCAAAACTACCCAAGCCTCAGCGCCATAAAGCAGCACTGGTAGAACGAGCGTCTTGTAGAGTGTTAGTTTTGTCGATCGAGAGAGGGTTCTGGAACTTAGTTGCTTACTGAGCCCGTAGTAGCACCTATTAGCAATTATTGTTCTTCGCTTTATCTCCAGGCTGATTTCGTTGTTGGTATTAATGGCGGTGCCAAGGTATACAAACTCCTTGACTACTTCAAAGTTATAGCTGCCAGATGAAACGTGGGAGTTTCATCCGGCCGCACTCCCTTGTTTGTAGACACCATATACTTTGTTTTACCATCATTTATAGTCAAACCCACTTTGGCTGATTCCTTTGCGATAGCTACTGCCCAATGAAAACTAAAGCTTCTTTATATATTTCAGTTTTTTATTTTATGGTTACGTTTTAATTTGCATATTTTGATTTATTGAGGCGTTTTTTTAGTAACCGATAGTTATAGTTTTTTTAAAAAAAGAAAAAATTTTTAAAAAATAAATAAATTTAACAAATTTAAATTTAAATTTTAAAATTTGCCGACGTTTCGCAGATTGTTTGTCTGTTTCATCAGGGCGTCTTTTATTAACTGGTTTAAAACCATTATAATAACATAATACAAACATAATATAAACAATAACATAACATCGAACTTACAGGTTTCCATACTGTACAACAACAACAATCATAAAAATTCTTATTGTTAGAATACATATGTAAACATTTAACATAATTTATATAATCATTTAACATTATTTTAGCTTAGTGCGCTTTGATAGACTACGCTTATGTTGTCTATGCCCTCTTTTCTGTTTACAGTCTTTTTGATGTTTTTTTGTATATGTAGACTCTCCAGAATTAGCCTTGTGTTGTAATTTGTTTCTTTGTCGATAATCTTAAAATTGTCAAGATTAGCTGTGTGTCCTGTGTTATTGATTTGTTGTGCTAATGCCGTAGTCTCTTTTCGTGTTTTTATGTCGTAGGCATACTCGTTTATTCTTGTTCCCATTGCTCTCTTTGTTGTTCCTATGTATATTTTGTTGCACGGTTCGTCGTTCCCTTTACAGCTGATCTGGTAAATTACATAGCTTTGTTGTGTTTTGTCTATTGGTGTTTTCGTTCGGCTGAAAATTGTTGCTAATTTTGCGGCTGGTCTGTGAGCAAATGTGATATTGTTGTTTTTGATAATTTTCCGAAGGTGCTTGTTGTTCGTGAGTTTGTGGATGTATGGAACTTTTTTGTAAATTTTAATTTTTTGTGTTGCTTCGTTGTTTTCATTATGTACTTCGTTTTTGTTGTTTTTGTTTATTTTTGTTTTTTCCCCGTTTATAAGTTTTTTTATGAGTTTGTATGGATAGTTATTGTCTTTTAGTATTTTGGTTATTTTACTAAGATTTTCAGCTAAAAATGGTTCGTCGCTGATTTTTGTAACTTTGTTTATCATGTTTCTTGTAGTGTTGATTTTTTGATGTCTGGGTTGATTTGATATATCAGTCAAAGCTTAATTTGTTGTCCTTTCGATGTATCTTTAGATCAAGATACGGAATGCTGTTTTCTTGTTCTTTTTCTACAGTAAATTGTAGTTTTGGATGGTAGGCATTCATCTCTTCCAAGATTTGGTCAATGTTATTTTTGTTTACAACCGCCAGAATGTCGTCCACATATTTAAAAATTTTTGTTACTCTGATGTTCTTATTAACATTCTCATACTAGAAATAAAACAAACACAAATTAACATCAATATAACAAGGAAACCAATAATGCGCCAAAATGCCACCATAAAAGGGTTACTTGAGTTAGAAGAATATGAAGCATTTGCAGAAAACCAACGACTTACATTTATGCACACACAAGAAAAGAACGACTTCACATTCTCAAACAAAATCAACACATTAGTTTTTACACATTAGACTGAAAGTTTTATTGTATGCAATGTGTAAAATACATTCTATAAATTTTAATCTTGCGTGTAATGAAGAAATTCCAATTTGGAGAGATCCCTCTGCTACTGATTTCGTTTCCAATAATTCTAAATTGTTTATTTCACTAGGTTTAGCTTTGCAAATATAGCATACTGACATTGCCGATGTTTCAGTAACGTTATTCGTACTTTACCATCAGTCATTGCTAGAACGTGATTTATTTTAAATGTTCTATCTTCAATATTAACATCTTCAATACAACAGATATGTCTAGTTTTGCAATTTCAGTTTTTACTCGTTCAATTCCTTTTCTTGTTACTTCAGCCGTTTCTTTGACAAATTCGAATTGCACGGGTCTGCAAAATCTTGTGGATGATGGTTTTGTATTTTTCCAAAGGTCCAAGAAAGGGTTGTCTTTCGGAGTTTAAGAAAGTGGAACGGATGATGTAAGAAGAAACATACTTGCATCCGTTATATTTTCATCGGCAAAAATCTGCTTATATTCACTATGACCAGATGAACCGTCACAACCCCACTTAGAAGTAAGAGTGAACTCATCTTAAGATTTCGATTCCAGAATTCTTTGGGAGGTGTGATCCAGCAAATCTTGTAATGGGACCATCGAATAATTTTCTTCGGTTCGTATATTTTTGGATAACATTCTTTTTTTTTCGTAAACTAATATAATAAGAAATATAATATAATAAGAAAAAAATTTGGAATCCGATTTCTTTACAAGAATTACGTACAATTTCGTATTGATGCTTGGACAATGAGGCATCAAGTATTAGAGCTAATCGCTACCTTAACATAGAAAGGCCCTAACTCATTTCTTTTTACATTATGAAAGAAGAAAACAACTTGAAAAAAAACAAAGTTCTCCAAATTCTGCAATAAAAAAAATGGTAACATCATTATATCACTTATAGTTTTCAATAAAAATATTCGTTTACAAAAAACTCGAAACTACGGAACTTTATTCTTTAAAGCTTTTTCCTTTTTATGTTGAGTTAGGGCCTTTTGAGATAGGGCTTTCCTATATTAAGGTAGCGTAATGCTTTCTCTGGAGCGAATGTTCCGTTTACAATATATTTTTTATTAATTTTTTTTAGCCGATGTATTAAGCTCTTTTGGCAATGTATCACAAAGTTCATTGATTTTGTATCTTTTAGCACGAGAGCCACATTTATCGAAATATTTTATTGGCCTACCACGCTTAGCATCACTTGAACAACACGAATCTTCCTCATCCGATAATTTTATTGCAACTACATTGGTCAGTCAAATTTAATTTGATTTTAAAAATAATTTTCTTCTTCGACCACTAGCTTACCATTTTATGTTAAAACGATTAACAAAATTCTGACTAATACGAAAACACAGCTCATCGAACTCTTTTATTTGGAGATTGGAATATTTGGTTTTTAAAATATTGAAACACACTTTAATATCACGCTTACAATCAATCACTATTTCGGCAATTTCTTTGAATGTTATTTCAAAATTACTCATTCTATAAATTTTTTAAATAACGCACCTCCAGCAATGTTAACTAAAAACTTTTATTCAAAAGTAAAGAACTGCGATTTTAGAAATTGTGTACTTTACATCCTACATAATTTAATCGCATAAAACAATATTTTCCAGAATAAAAAACTTATAATTGTCTAAGCCCAGAGAGTTAAAAAATATATTCCATTTAACTTTGTTAATAAATCAAAAAATATAATAAACTTAAATTATTTATGTTTTTATACATATTTTATTTATGATATAGTGCCAATATTATGTCTCAAATATGCTCAAAAAAAAAAGAAACGTTATTTTTCTCGTGCAGTTTATACATTTTTATGTTTTGACCTTAAATTTAAGCTTAATTTGCTTTGATTATTTTTATTGCCACATATAAATGGCAACGAAATGCTAAAACAGAATACGGCTTAACAATTAACTATGAACGTTAAGTTGCCGAGATAGCCTGGTTGGCTAAACGACCGGTTTCGTTTTCGATTGCCAGGTCGTGGGTTCAATACCTGGCGAGTACTCGTACACAATTTTTTTTTTAATTTTTTTAACTAAAGACACACATATTTTATCTTATTATAAACAATTTTGGAATTTCCTTTATAATTAAAATAAGAAAAAAAAGAACAAAACAAAAATATTACATGTTCTTTATGACAATGTATGCAGTACGCATATGGGTATAAATATGCATTCACTCTTTTGTTCGTTAAATCCAGGTTAGCAGCTATTAGCAGCCAATTTTTTTTAAATGCTCACTAAAAGCCTACAGTTTAAGATTTTTATAGTTAGAAACCGTCGATAACTTAGTTTTCTGGTCCACCAAACTTTGGAATCTGGGAAAAAAACATGGTCTTAATAAAATTATAAAATAAACACAATAATAAAAAAAATATATTTATCATTAAAAAAAAATATATTTTAGATACATCACAATATTGTATATAAAAAGATTTAAGTGAATACAAGCAATTATGTCGGAGCAGTTCCTACCGGAATCCGGCTTAAAATTATGGCTGTTTTTGAGAAGAAAAATTTTGCCGACATTCACTGCTCGTCCACAAAAATTGAGAAGACTTATCTTAGAATTTTTTTAAGTATGTTATTGAAACATTTCTAAACTTAAATTAAAAAAAAAAACGAACCAAAATTACAACACGAAAAAATGATTTGATTCCACTTTGAGACCACTATTATGCAGCGTTGCGTTAACGCAACGGTATACTTTTCTTAACCTGAGGTCATACAGTGATAGATTTTCATGATCTCCAAAAAGAACATAAAACTTTAAGAATTAATCTAATCTAATCGATTTTAAACCTCTAAAAAAAATTTAAAAAAATCGAGTAAAATAAAATCTTAGGCTTTGTATTTAACTTTTATGAATTTTTATGAAGTTTGATTGACATACGTGGCTGCCGCTGGTTGGCACAACGCTTGTCTTTAACGAAATACGTTTTTGTATATTTTTTGTTGTTTCGTGGAAATTCTTGTCATCAATATTGGCGCAAAACGTTCGCTTTTGCTTGTTGAATATCGTTCAATTTGAAAATTTAAAATCTCGAGGTGGCAACTCAATTTTTGCATTTTTTTTTTTAAATTTTTTTTTTGTAAGTAAAAATCACTTTTCATCACTCTAGCTCAATGGGAACATGGGTCAGTACATAATGGGTTAAAACACTTAAAAATATTGAGCAATGTGTTAATATTTTTGACTACCTCTGTATATATCTGGCTTGAAACATTTTGAACATATCTCTGAAAGAAGCAAGGCAATTTTAGGTTGTAGCTAATATCCTACATAAATACCAGAAACTGAATTGTTCTGCACAAGCTAATAATTAACAAGACTCCATCATACCTTTACGAAAAAATACGCTTCAGTGTCTCCAATAGAACTTTTAACTTAATTTTGCCGATATATTCCTGCTTACACTCTAAACGACTCTTTTTCATTAGCGCCATTAGGTTATGGAATTCACTTCCTCTAAATATTAAATCTATTTTCAATACAAACAATTTTAAGGCTTCTGTTATGTCCTTCTTTTCTTAATACCAAATATCTTCTCTATTCTAAGGTGTGTTTCATATACAGTGACTCACAGCTTATTTGATGCAGCCAAAAAAAATTATTAAAATATCAAATATATTTTATGGTACTTCCATTAGAGAAAAAATTTTTTATTTTTTATATTGTTAAATTATGTTTTATTTAATAACAAAAATTAACAAAAAATGTTTCTTCATAAGAAAGATAAAGCAAATTAAAATAATTCAGTTACAGTTTTGAGGTCACATCTTAAATGATGCACTAAATTAAAAGTATTCAAAAAACATAAAAACATTAATATTTCGACTTCATGACTACGGCTAATACTTAGTGGGGTACCCCTTTTGATTCAGAACAGCTTTTAATCGGGAATTCATAGATTCTACCAGTTTTGCTGTATAATCGGAGCTAATTTTATCCCATTCCTCCTGTAGTGCCCGTTTTAGATTAGAAGCATTAGAAATATTGTGGTTTCTTATTTTATTTTCCAGCACTGACCACAAATTCTCAATAACGTTGAGATCCGGACTCTGTGCAGGTGTCTGTACTACATGTGGGCAGTTCCAGATAAGCCAAGTTTTTACAATACCAGACGTATGCTTGGGATCGTTGTCTTGGTAGTACCTAAACGAATCCCTAATGCCCATTTTATCCGCACTTTGTACTAAATTATCTTTCAGCAGATCCAGATACATCTCTTTATTCATG
The DNA here is from genome assembly GCA_914767935.1 of Coremacera marginata. Lineage (NCBI taxonomy): Eukaryota > Metazoa > Arthropoda > Insecta > Diptera > Sciomyzidae > Coremacera > Coremacera marginata. The sequence goes on from OU612046.1 coordinate 105,113,823, forward strand.
TTTCCATTGATAAATGTTAAATTTCCGACGTCTGAATAGGACATGCAACTCCATACCATCACACTGTCACCACCGTGTTTAACTGTAGATCGCAAATTACATGGTTGAAGCTCGGTGTTTGGTTTTCTCCAAACGCAGGATTTTCCATCAGACCTGTACAGAATAAATTTGCTTTCATCCGCGAAAACAACGGACTTCCATAACGAAATATCTTTGTTCATATGTTCTCTGCAAAACTCTATTCTTCGTTTTCTATTACGAGCATTAATCAACGGCTTATTTCGGGCAGTCCTTCCATGAAAATTTTCTTCGCTCAGAACTCTACGAACAGTTTCAGGGTTACAGACCTTGCCTAAGTATTTTTCGACCTCGTTCGTTAATTTTGGAGCGCTTAAATCGGGTTTTTGTTTAGCTTTCTGAACAATCCACCTCTTATCTGCATCATTGAATATTTTATTTGGCGCAGATCTTCCCTTGTCTTCTATCCTATTTTCGTGGCGAAACCTTTCTATAATGTGCTGGACAGTTGACGAACTAATAGCTACAATTTCTGCAATTTTTCGTTGGCTTTTGCCCTCTTTATAATGACGAATAACGTCTTCCCTTTTTTCAAATGAGGTCCGTTTTCCCATGTTCAAGAAATTTAAATTTTTTCAACTTTTCTCTACAAAAATTTTTTGAGAATGACTTAAGACGCTAAGCTAAACAAAAAAAAAATACATTTCACCGTTATTTCATTCTCAGAGAAAATATAAAATACACTGCATCATTTAAGCTGTGAGCATATTTTGATGAGAAAATTATTTGTTTCTATATTTTTTCAGTAAGCTTTGTTTTTGTTATTGTTTTTTCTGCAGCGGTAAACAGTACATGCATTTCTAATTACAGGCCGTATCAATTTGTTTTATTAAATTTAACAAACATCGAGTCTTTTTCGTTTTTCTAAAAAAGTACTACCTGCATCAAATAAGCTGTGAGTCACTGTACATAACGCCACTTCGAAATTTGAAATATTTTTGTAAACAATAGAGAATATTTCGCGAATTTGGTCATCTATGCACAACAACAATAGTGAGCAAGAGCGAAGTCTATTCTAATAACGGTACATTGTTTATTGCATAATATCACTTTTAACGCAGTTCCATATTTATAAAACGCCACTTCAAAATTTGGAATAAAAAATTTTTTGAAACGAAGCTTTTTACTCCTCGTTCCGTGATTTGCTGGTAGTGAAATCTGAAAAATTTTCGACAGATTTTTTCTTAGAATTTTATGGTTTCTTATTGCTTGCATTTATTACAACAAGAAAATTAAATACTTTAATATTAAAAATATTTCTTTGCCCCCGTGGGGATTTGAACTCGCACCCAGTTGATCACGAATCCTATACACTATACACCAGGCCACCAAGCTGTGTTAGAAACGCTTGTTGATTCAATGTTAAGTATAACAGAAGCTATGCTGCAGTAGATCGTTACAATCTGTCAATAGATAGAGGATTATGTATTGGCTTATGCCAATAAGATGTCGTCAGCATCGGTGTGTTTTGTTTTTTCTTGATGTGAACGCGAAAAGGAAAAATGTGCTACCACTACTATATAAAACTCTTTATTATTAAAGAAACTTAAGCAATCATTACATTAAATCTAAAGTAATTTTATTAAAAGAATGATAAAGTGCGGAAGACAGCCGTTAAAAAACACGATTGCTTTTCGTCTGTCTAGCCATTCTCTTCTCTCTTTTTCGTTCATTCCAACCAATACACTAGCACTGCCATATCGATCAATGCAGTGCAGCCACAAAACACCAATGCTGGTGACATCTTGTAGCAAGTAGAAGCCAATTTGTTGTAAAAACGAAAACAAAATTCCTCTCATAAGTACATTGAGTTTTTTGACAGCGGACAGTCAGCGGAATTTTTTTTCGCTAGGTAGTACGCTGTTGAAGGAAAAAATTTGTTCAGTGCAGCCAAGTTCACAACCATGTGTGGAGAGTTAAAATGGAGAGTCGCTGGCATTATATGTCCGTATATGTAATTGGCGTGGAAATTTAACATTCAACAATGATAAAATAAGCAGTAAGAACGTTTTGTGTATATATGTAATTTATTTTATTCTAATTTTTTGAATTTAAAAGTTAATTTATTAAAAAGATTGTAACGAACCTCCTGGGCGTTACAATCTTTTTCAGCTGAGGTATCCTCAGCGGCTGTCCAGGGTCCTTACAAGAAGTAGAGGTTTTTGGTTAGGTCCTTGCTGGAAGGTCATTTTATTCTGTTTGCGTGGTTGCACGCGTTGATGATGGCAAATCCTTTGGCGATTTGCCCAGCGGTCTCCCTTTAGGCCCTTCACGTTAGGACTTGTAGAATCACAAATATGATGGCGTGGTCACACGCTTGATGTTCTTGGAGTCGATTGCGTGTCTTGACCTTGACGTGCGGTTGTTCGTCAGGCTGGCGTGGCTACACGCGTTGACGTTGATACCTTTCCTTGGTTGCTAACAAGCGGCTGCACAACTGTACCTTTTGGGTATTATATTTTTACCATTACAGTTTTCGTGGCGCTTGTATATTTTCTCCCGTTACTTTTGTCATACGATGTTTTAAGTGACGCTTGTTGCTAGCCCACACGTTGTTTTGTAGGTGTGTGTGCGTGTGTGTGTCTTCTTCTAGCGCTTCTCTGCGGCGCTACCAAATGCTTTGCACGGCTCTCTGTCTGTCTTGTCGAGTGGGAATCTTATGCAGTTTCTCTCGTGAAGATTGACGGTGAGAGTAAGTGGTGAACAGACCGACCTGATCTAGGACTCCAGCGTTACTACTCAAGGGGAGAGGGAAAGCACTCAAAGTGAGCGACACTCGTAGAGAGCGACAGTGAGAGTACGTGGTGAACAGACCGACCTGATCTAGGACTCCAGCGTACAGCTCATGTGGGGAGAAGGCACTCAAAAATGAGCGGCACTCGTAGAGAGCGACAGTGAGAGTATGTGGTGAACAGACCGACCTGATCTAGGACTCCAGCGTACAGCTCAAGTGGGGAGAAGGCACTCAAAATTGAGCGGAACTCGTAGAGAGCGACAGTGAGAGAACGTGGCGAACAGACCGACCTGATCTAGGACTCCAGCGTTACAGCTCAAAAGGGGGGAAAAGGAAAGGAAAAGGAAAGGCACGTCCGGTCGACTTGCTATCTATAGCACGACTGCTTCTTGTCGTTTTCTTGATGAGAATGTATACTTAGCTTGGTTTGCCGATGTAAGAAGAAACACGTCTGTTCGTGGCTATGGTTCAATCAAGACTCTCCGTTTATTAATTTCATAAACTTAAACTAATCGCTGGATGTTGCCAGCTATGCTACAATCGTAATATAGTAGTATGTTGCTAACACTATTTATACTACATAGTACATTATAAGGTATTATAGTAGGAGTCTAATACTATAACTTATTATATTAATGATATATATTTAATTAATTGTAGAATAGTATTAATAAATGTAACCTATGAAAATTATATAGAAAATATGCTTTACATTTATCCTAGTGAATATTTATAGCAAGTCTTAACTATAAGCAAGTGAAAATAAAATAATTAAATATATACATTTGACGAAGCTGGCTTCGTGTTTAGTAGTGTTGATTTTTGAAGGTAGTGGAATGTTGCTAGAATCATTTGTGTCTGATTCTCTTTGTTCATGTTGACTTATCCGGTGTGTTGTTGTTGGTGTTGATGTTATTGCCTGGTAATAATTAATGGCTCTAGCGTACTGCTTGTGTTGAGCCGCTTGTTGCCATATGTTGATATGGTTATGGGGGCGTTATTGACAGTGGCCTCATGTTGTCACTCAGCATAATACGTCAATGTTGTCATGGCTGGTGGCTGATGTTGCTAGTTATAGCACTTGTAGGGTGCTGGTACCATTCTGGTAGTGACGGTGCCGTTTCAATTCGGTGCGGCGCGCTATTATTGTGCGGCTTTATTTCCCCTGGAAATAGTGTCGTCACACCCCCTCTGTAGTTCGGGGAAAAGTCTTTGTGTCTCCGGCTCTTCTCAGGTTGGTGGTAAGATGGTTACCGTGGCCTGGCCTTTCCGTGAGATTTTCACGTCGTAGAATGTTCCGTTGATGTGAGTTTTGAAACTCATTTGTCGACAACGATTGCGTCGGGCATTTGCCTCTTCGATGCATTGTTGGACCTCAATGGGCCATATTTGGTTGGGCTCTCGATAGCTTGTCGCTTTGCTAGCTATCTCTTCTTGAGCCGTGCTGGTGGTTGCTGCTGTTGCTACTTCTGTCACTTTGTCGGCAGGTATAGGGTTTAGCTCTTCTTTTTCGATCAGCCAGCCTAGGCAGAGTTCTGATGAGTTGCTATCATCGTGGTGGCTAGGATTTATGCCATTGCTGCTGCTGCTACTAGTGCTGTTGACGTCGCTGTCGCTGCTTCTGTTGCTGTTGGCGTCGCTGTCGCTTTTTGATTCAAGTGGTGGCGATGTGATACTGGGTATCGCCTGCTGTACGTGGGGTATGCCTCTTGCTACTACGGACATAACCGCGGTCGTTGTTGCTGGGAGCATGTCACCTTTGTCGGCACTACATACCCGTGGTGTTATCGTGAACACTATAGGTGCTTCTGGTAGTGTTGATGGTGTGCTCATGAAACTCGATGCTGATGATGACATCGCTGTTTGTGTCGTTGGTGTGTATGTCGCTGGAGACATCGTTGTTGTGATGGATACCACGCCTTGTGTGGTGTCGCTGGCATCTTCTTGGATCGCCGGTAGCGGTATGGTTGGCAGAGTTCGGCCTGCCACTTTCTGAATAATCTCGCTAATTCTACGGCGTTTCTGGCTGATGTAGTTCTCTGTGAACCACGTGTCACATTCGATGGGCATTCTGAAATCTCGAATTGGATTACTTACGAAACTTTCAATAAATTGAAGTGCGTAAAGGCCACAATCGGTTAAGTTGGTCTGCTGTGGCACCTTTACGTTGTGACCAGGTAAGTTCTCTTCGGTGAATGTATGCTGCCATGTGTGTGGGTATTTTGTTGTTCTTCACTCATGATGTCTTTGGGATGTTATTTTTTTTCTTGTAGCGTGCCACTCGTATTGAACCTCCTTGTAAAAATGCTCGTGACTTTGAGTGGTTGTCACTTGTTGAGTGTGGGCAGCATGAGTGTATGCCGTTGTCGCTTTGTAAGAGCTTTTTTTTCTTTTTGCATGTTTGATGTTGACTGTTGAATTTGCAGAAATGATTTGTACAGCCTTCTGTTAGTTTGCAGAAAATAGCTTGGCTGTTTGCTGTCGACTTCTTTGCTTCTGTAGACGGTTGTCTGTATGGCACGATTACTTCTGGCGAAATTGAAATTGTTAATTTCTGCAAGAGATAGTACTTGCGCAGATGCTGTTGTGATCTTCCTTGTAGATAATGATAAGCGTAGTTATTTTTGCAGGTACGGCTGCGGTTTCAGGTTGTTGTTGATGGTGGTTTTGTGTCCAGTTGTTGACGCAGGTGGTGCTGCGCTTGGCGAATAATACAAATGTTTTGTATTGTTGTGGTCGTTCTCGACCATGTTGTAGCGTATTTATTTTGACGCAGTTACGGCTGCGTATTTACACTTTTGGCGTAGATTTCGCGGTGGGCTCTGATTGTAGGCCCTGGTGTAAATTCGATGAATGACATCGCAGTTATCGTGAAAACGAAATGTTGCTATGTCTGCTGGTGCAGGTTCGTCTGCGGCTTACAGTTTGTAATGCAGATGCGGCTGCAGGTTTTCAGTTCTTTGCGTGGGTGAGGCCGCGAACTTTCAGTTGTTTGTGCGGGTGAGGCCGCGGTAACTCAGTTGTTGACGCGGGTGATGCCGCAATTGCTCAGTTGTTAACGCGGGTGATGCCGCGGTTGCTCAGTTGTTGACGCGGGTGATGCCGCGGTTGCTCAGTTGTTGACGCGGGTGATGCCGCGGTTGCTCAGTTGTTGACGCGGGTGATGCCGCGGAGCTCAGTTGTTGACGCGGGTGATGCCGCAATTGCTCAGTTGTTAACGCGGGTGATGCCGCGATTGCTCAGTTGTTGACGCGGGTGATGCCGCAATTGCAAAACGTTGAATCATGTAGAATTGTTTTCCGGGTCGTCGTCAGCGTGGAACTTCCTTTTGCTTTCACGGATGCCTGGGTCCCATACCATGCGATGTTGGTGGATTCTCGCAATAGCTACTTTCAGTTCTGGTATGCCATTTGAGCAACCTTCGTCTAATTGTTGCGTTTGATTTTCCTTGCACTGTGTTCTGGTGGTTGTCGGCGTGGCGCAGTGCATGGTTGTTTGATTCTTAGCAGTTGAATCAATATGATGAACATTTTCCTCAGAAAGCTCATGTTTTGTTGAAGTAACTACCCGTAGCAAATTCATGGATCTTGCTGGGTTGGCTTGGCTTGGAGTGCCTGCTGTGACTTCTTCAGTGTCGAACTCGTGACGTAGATTTGCAGAAAGAGTGGTGTCGATGACTTCTATTTCATCTTGGTCTCGTGGTGTATTCTTTGCAGCTGGTGCACTTATGGAATTCATGGGAACGGTTGGATGGCAAATTAGGTCATCTTGCCGTGACGAATTGTTTTCTGCAGATTCTCTGAGGTCGGCTTGCTCTGGTGGCCTAGCGTGAAGTTCATGTTGATACGCCATTTGTGCTGGCTGGTTTACATGAGGTGACTCCTGGTGTGGGCCTGGTGCTAGTACCTCTGGATGGCGTGGTAGATATAGTGCATTTGGTACAGGCGGCCCTGTGGAGTGCTTTTGATCGCAAGCGGTCGCTGCTTCGCTTTGAAGTGTTTGATCGCGTTTGTGCGTTGTTGTCAAATCTATGTGGTCTGTTTGATTGTCAAGGAGTGGCTCTGGTGGCCTTATGCGAGGCGTTGTGTCACCTGTATGCATGTTGTCTTGATCTGGGTGAGGCTGTTGGTAGCCTGTGTGTGGCGCTGTGTGGCCCGTGTGTGGCTGTGAGTAGCCTGAATCTGGCGCTGCTGGCCCAGTAAGTTGCTGTCGGTAGCATGCTTCTGGTGCGGCTGGCCCAGTTGGATGCTGTGAGTAGCATGTCGTGGTAAGTGCTGGTTGAGGCTGTTGGTAGCCTGTTGGCGGCGGTGTGTAGCCGGAATCTGGCGCTGCTGGCCCAGTAAGTTGCTGTCGGTAGCATGCTTCTGGTGCGGCTGGCACTGTGTGGTATGGTTGGTGATTCACAGGTGGCATGGGTGCCTGTGCGTGTTGTTGCTTATGTGTTTGAGGCGCTGGTGGCCTTACGTAGTGTTGTGATTTTGGTTTTTGAGACGCTTGTGGTCTCGTGTGTTGCTTTTGCTTCTGTTGCTGAATCGTGGAACTTGATGTTAGTCCCATCGACTGTCGGACGCGTTCTCGCGCTGCTTCTAGGTTTCTTAATCGATCACTCGTTTCTTTACTGAGAGCTCTTGTAAGTGGTTGTGATGACTTCGGGGCCGTACGTGGCTTTGGTTGCTCTATATGTCTTTGATCTGCGTGACACTGTTGTACGCAGTTTGATGGTGAGGGGTTGAAAGGTTTCTGGACCACGCATACCCCTATTCTCGGCGTGGTCTGCTGGAGTTTCCCAAACTCCGACGGCAGCATTCGATGGTTCGACGATCTCGTTGCCCACAATCCCAGCAGAACAGGATCTGTGGGTTTCTGCATCTTTCCATTCTATGTCCTTCTTTTCCACAACGTCGGCAGGCTTGTCTACTGATCCTATCGTCCTGCTGTATAACTTGACGATGTTGGCCCTCACGTGGTCGTGGTACATTGTATCGTTGAGCGCGTGGACTTTCTCGATGTCTGTTAAGATAGCTCAATATCTCGTCTGGTGCCTGGTAAGCCTGGTTGCGATTGAGACTTTCATACTCTGTAGCTAATGCTGTCAACTCCTGCAGCGTGACAAAGTCCTTGCGGCGGATGTATAATTGGTAGCCGCTGTGCAGGTTCCTATACACACTTTCTAATTCCTGCGCTTTTGAGTAGCCGGCGTGGCGCATCATATTTTGAATGGCCAACAGGAAATCTCTGAAGCATTCACTTGGTCGTTGCACTCGCCCTCTGACTTCATCTTCAGGGGTTCCATATAGCGTGGTGGGAGAAAGAATTGGAGGAAATCCATCTTGAACGAAATCCAGTCCGTCCACTGGCGGTTATTATTGCGGAAACATAAGGCTGCTTGTCCGCGCAATAGCTGTGGCATAGTTCGTGGCACAAAGTCTATTGGTATGCCATAAACTGCGGCGAGTTCCTCGATCTGCTCTACAAATGCGATAGGGTCCTGGTCGCCTTCAAACTTCAGGGTCCACCTTCTGATATGATCGATGATATCGTAGTGGATGTTTCCTGATCTTGGACCATATCTGGAATATGGTACCTCTTGTGAGTGTATGGTCCGGTACGTGGGCTGTTCGACTGCTGGTATCTTCAGATGCATTGCTTCGTTTGACTTGTCGTTATTTGTAGGAATCGTCGGTGACACGGCTCGTGTGAACTTTGATTGTAGTTCAAGGAGTCGTTTTCTAATCTCATCTTTGTGTTCGCCTTCGTTGGCGAATGCTGCTAGTCTTTTGCGCAATTCTTCGACGGTGCCTGTGTCGTCTAGGCTGAATTCCGTCAGGTAGTTGAGCAACTCGTCCTTGCGGATGTTGTATATCCACGATGTTTTCATCTTCGTTGGAAATGTTTGTACGGCTGATCTGACGTAGTTGAGCAGTAATGATTTTGCTGCTGTTGATTGTAGATTTTAAATAATTTCTTTTTTTTTTTTTGTTCGCTTTTGTACTCTGTTTGTTACAGTGTGTCCTTGTTGATTTCATGAATCGTTGTGCAGTAATGATTTTGCTGCAGTTGATTGTAGATTTCTTTTGTTTTTTTTTTTTTCTTTTTTTCTAAAGTTCAGATGATTTTGTTCACCTGTGAGTGCTCTGCGTGTTGAAGCGTTGCTTGCGTTGACGCGTGGCGTTGCTTGCGTTGAAGCGTTGTAGCGTTGAGCGTTGAAGCGTTGATTAACTAAAACTTTTCTTTTGATAAGATGATTGTGCTCATCTGTGTGTACTCTGCAGGCTTGTGTGCAAAGTGTCTGTCTATTAGAACTCCGCTGATGTATTCAGAGTGTGATGATGTGATCTCTGCCGATATATGCAGAGTGCGATGAAGGGATCTCTGCTGATATATGAAGACAGAGGGTGATGATGGGATCTCTGCCGATATATGCAGACAGAGGGTCCCTGCTCGGGCGCCACTTGTAACGAACCTCCTGGACGTTACAATCTTTTACAGCTGAGGTATCCTCAGCGGCTGTCCAGGGTCCTTACAAGAAGTAGAGGGTTTTGGTTAGGTCCTTGCTGGAAGGTCTTTTTATTCTGTTTGCGTGGTTGCACGCGTTGATGATGGCAAATCCTTTGGCGATTTGCCCAGCGGTCTCCCTTTAGGCCCTTCACGGGAGGACTCTGCTATCACAATGATTGCGTCTTTACTCGCAATTTAATGATAGTTGGGCCGATGGAAAATCGGCCAGCGGTCCCCCTTTAGGCCCTTCACGTTAGGACTTGTAGAATCACAAATATGATGGCGTGGTCACACGCTTGATGTTCTTGGAGTCGATTGCGTGTCTTGACCTTGACGTGCGGTTGTTCGTCAGGCTGGCGTGGCTACACGCGTTGACGTTGATACCTTTCCTTGGTTGCTAACAAGCGGCTGCACAACTGTACCTTTTGGGTATTATATTTTTACCATTACAGTTTTCGTGGCGCTTGTATATTTTCTCCCGTTACTTTTGTCATACGATGTTTTAAGTGACGCTTGTTGCTAGCCCACACGTTGTTTTGTAGGTGTGTGTGCGTGTGTGTGTCTTCTTCTAGCGCTTCTCTGCGGCGCTACCAAATGCTTTGCACGGCTCTCTGTCTGTCTTGTCGAGTGGGAATATTATGCAGTTTCTCTCGTGAAGATTGACGGTGAGAGTAAGTGGTGAACAGACCGACCTGATCTAGGACTTCAGCGTTACTACTCAAGGGGAGAGGGAAAGCACTCAAAGTGAGCGACACTCGTAGAGAGCGACAGTGAGAGTACGTGGTGAACAGACCGACCTGATCTAGGACTCCAGCGTACAGCTCAAGTGGGGAGAAGGCACTCAAAAATGAGCGGCACTCGTAGAGAGCGACAGTGAGAGTATGTGGTGAACAGACCGACCTGATCTAGGACTCCAGCGTACAGCTCAAGTGGGGAGAAGGCACTCAAAAATGAGCGGAACTCGTAGAGAGCGACAGTGAGAGAACGTGGCGAACAGACCGACCTGATCTAGGACTCCAGCGTTACAGCTCAATAGGGGGGAAAAGGAAAGGAAAAGGAAAGGCACGTCCGGTCGACTTGCTATCTATAGCACGACTGCTTCTTGTCGTTTTCTTGATGAGAATGTATACTTAGCTTGGTTTGCCGATGTAAGAAGAAACACGTCTGTTCGTGGCTATGGTTCAATCAAGACTCTCCGTTTATTAATTTCATAAACTTAAACTAATCGCTGGATGTTGCCAGCTATGCTACAATCGTAATATAGTAGTATGTTGCTAACACTATTTATACTACATAGTACATTATAAGGTATTATAGTAGGAGTCTAATACTATAACTTATTATATTAATGATATATATTTAATTAATTGTAGAATAGTATTAATAAATGTAACCTATGAAAATTATATAGAAAATATGCTTTACATTTATCCTAGTGAATATTTATAGCAAGTCTTAACTATAAGCAAGTGAAAATAAAATAATTAAATATATACATTTGACGAAGCTGGCTTCGTGTTTAGTAGTGTTGATTTTTGAAGGTAGTGGAATGTTGCTAGAATCATTTGTGTCTGATTCTCTTTGTTCATGTTGACTTATCCGGTGTGTTGTTGTTGGTGTTGATGTTATTGCCTGGTAATAATTAATGGCTCTAGCGTACTGCTTGTGTTGAGCCGCTTGTTGCCATATGTTGATATGGTTATGGGGGCGTTATTGACAGTGGCCTCATGTTGTCACTCAGCATAATACGTCAATGTTGTCATGGCTGGTGGCTGATGTTGCTAGTTATAGCACTTGTAGGGTGCTGGTACCATTCTGGTAGTGACGGTGCCGTTTCAATTCGGTGCGGCGCGCTATTATTGTGCGGCTTTATTTCCCCTGGAAATAGTGTCGTCACACCCCCTCTGTAGTTCGGGGAAAAGTCTTTGTGTCTCCGGCTCTTCTCAGGTTGGTGGTAAGATGGTTACCGTGGCCTGGCCTTTCCGTGAGATTTTCACGTCGTAGAATGTTCCGTTGATGTGAGTTTTGAAACTCATTTGTCGACAACGTTTGCGTCGGGCATTTGCCTCTTCGATGCATTGTTGGACCTCAATGGGCCATATTTGGTTGGGCTCTCGATAGCTTGTCGCTTTGCTAGCTATCTCTTCTTGAGCCGTGCTGGTGGTTGCTGCTGTTGCTACTTTTGTCACTTTGTCGGCAGGTGTAGGGTTTAGCTCTTCTTTTTCGATCAGCCAGCCTAGGCAGAGTTCTGATGAGTTGCTATCATCGTGGTGGCTAGGATTTATGCCATTGCTGCTGCTGCTACTAGTGCTGTTGACGTCGCTGTCGCTGCTTCTGTTGCTGTTGGCGTCGCTGTCGCTTTTTGATTCAAGTGGTGGCGATGTGATACTGGGTATCGCCTGCTGTACGTGGGGTATGCCTCTTGCTACTACGGGCATAACCGCGGTCGTTGTTGCTGGGAGCATGTCACCTTTGTCGGCACTACATACCCGTGGTGTTATCGTGAACACTATAGGTGCTTCTGGTAGTGTTGATGGTGTGCTCATGAAACTCGATGCTGATGATGACATCGCTGTTTATGTCGTTGGTGTGTATGTCGCTGGAGACATCGTTGTTGTGATGGATACCACGCCTTGTGTGGTGTCGCTGGCATCTTCTTGGATCGCCGGTAGCGGTATGGTTGGCAGAGTTCGGCCTGCCACTTTCTGAATAATCTCGCTAATTCTACGGCGTTTCTGGCTGATGTAGTTCTCTGTGAACCACGTGTCACATTCGATGGGCATTCTGAAATCTCGAATTGGATTACTTACGAAACTTTCAATAAATTGAAGCGCGTAAAGGCCACAATCGGTTAAGTTGGTCTGCTGTGGCACCTTTACGTTGTGACCAGGTAAGTTCTCTTCGGTGAATGTATGCTGCCATGTGTGTGGGTATTTTGTTGTTCTTCACTCATGATGTCTTTGGGATGTTATTTTTTTTCTTGTAGCGTGCCACTCGTATTGAACCTCCTTGTAAAAATGCTCGTGACTTTGAGTGGTTGTCACTTGTTGAGTGTGGGCAGCATGAGTGTATGCCGTTGTCGCTTTGTAAGAGCTTTTTTTTCTTTTTGCATGTTTGATGTTGACTGTTGAATTTGCAGAAATGATTTGTACAGCCTTCTGTTAGTTTGCAGAAAATAGCTTGGCTGTTTGCTGTCGACTTCTTTGCTTCTGTAGACGGTTGTCTGTATGGTAATCGTGCCTTCTGGCGAAATTGAAATTGTTAATTTCTGCAAGAGATAGTACTTGCGCAGATGCTGTTGTGATCTTCCTTGTAGATAATGATAAGCGTAGTTATTTTTGCAGGTACGGCTGCGGTTTCAGGTTGTTGTTGATGGTGGTTTTGTGTCCAGTTGTTGACGCAGGTGGTGCTGCGCTTGGCGAATAATACAAATGTTTTGTATTGTTGTGGTCGTTCTCGACCATGTTGTAGCGTATTTATTTTGACGCAGTTACGGCTGCGTATTTACACTTTTGGCGTAGATTTCGCGGTGGGCTCTGATTGTAGGCCCTGGTGTAAATTCGATGAATGACATCGCAGTTATCGTGAAAACGAAATGTTGCTATGTCTGCTGGTGCAGGTTCGTCTGCGGCTTACAGTTTGTAATGCAGATGCGGCTGCAGGTTTTCAGTTCTTTGCGTGGGTGAGGCCGCGAACTTTCAGTTGTTTGTGCGGGTGAGGCCGCGGTAACTCAGTTGTTGACGCGGGTGATGCCGCAATTGCTCAGTTGTTAACGCGGGTGATGCCGCGGTTGCTCAGTTGTTGACGCGGGTGATGCCGCGGTTGCTCAGTTGTTGACGCGGGTGATGCCGCGGTTGCTCAGTTGTTGACGCGGGTGATGCCGCGGAGCTCAGTTGTTGACGCGGGTGATGCCGCAATTGCTCAGTTGTTAACGCGGGTGATGCCGCGATTGCTCAGTTGTTGACGCGGGTGATGCCGCAATTGCAAAACGTTGAATCATGTAGAATTGTTTTCCGGGTCGTCGTCAGCGTGGAACTTCCTTTTGCTTTCACGGATGCCTGGGTCCCATACCATGCGATGTTGGTGGATTCTCGCAATAGCTCCTTTCAGTTCTGGTATGCCATTTGAGCAACCTTCGTCTAATTGTTGCGTTTGATTTTCCTTGCACTGTGTTCTGGTGGTTGTCGGCGTGGCGCAGTGCATGGTTGTTTGATTCTTAGCAGTTGAATCAATATGATGAACATTTTCCTCAGAAAGCTCATGTTTTGTTGAAGTAACTACTCGTAGCAAATTCATGGATCTTGCTGGGTTGGCTTGGCTTGGAGTGCATGCTGTGACTTCTTCAGTGTCGAACTCGTGACGTAGATTTGCAGAAAGAGTGGTGTCGATGACTTCTATTTCATCTTGGTCTCGTGGTGTATTCTTTGCAGCTGGTGCACTTATGGAATTCATGGGAACGGTTGGATGGCAAATTAGGTCATCTTGCCGTGACGAATTGTTTTCTGCAGATTCTCTGAGGTCGGCTTGCTCTGGTGGCCTAGCGTGAAGTTCATGTTGATACGCCATTTGTGCTGGCTGGTTTACATGAGGTGACTCCTGGTGTGGGCCTGGTGCTAGTACCTCTGGATGGCGTGGTAGATATAGTGCATTTGGTACAGGCGGCCCTGTGGAGTGCTTTTGATCGCAAGCGGTCGCTGCTTCGCTTTGAAGTGTTTGATCGCGTTTGTGCGTTGTTGTCAAATCTATGTGGTCTGTTTGATTGTCAAGGAGTGGCTCTGGTGGCCTTATGCGAGGCGTTGTGTCACCTGTATGCATGTTGTCTTGATCTGGGTGAGGCTGTTGGTAGCCTGTGTGTGGCGCTGTGTGGCCCGTGTGTGGCTGTGAGTAGCCTGAATCTGGCGCTGCTGGCCCAGTAAGTTGCTGTCGGTAGCATGCTTCTGGTGCGGCTGGCCCAGTTGGATGCTGTGAGTAGCATGTCGTGGTAAGTGCTGGTTGAGGCTGTTGGTAGCCTGTTGGCGGCGGTGTGTAGCCGGAATCTGGCGCTGCTGGCCCAGTAAGTTGCTGTCGGTAGCATGCTTCTGGTGCGGCTGGCACTGTGTGGTATGGTTGGTGATTCACAGGTGGCATGGGTGCCTGTGCGTGTTGTTGCTTATGTGTTTGAGGCGCTGGTGGCCTTACGTAGTGTTGTGATTTTGGTTTTTGAGACGCTTGTGGTCTCGTGTGTTGCTTTTGCTTCTGTTGCTGAATCGTGGAACTTGATGTTAGTCCCATCGACTGTCGGACGCGTTCTCGCGCTGCTTCTAGGTTTCTTAATCGATCACTCGTTTCTTTACTGAGAGCTCTTGTAAGTGGTTGTGATGACTTCGGGGCCGTACGTGGCTTTGGTTGCTCTATATGTCTTTGATCTGCGTGACACTGTTGTACGCAGTTTGATGGTGAGGGGTTGAAAGGTTTCTGGACCACGCATACCCCTATTCTCGGCGTGGTCTGCTGGAGTTTCCCAAACTCCGACGGCAGCATTCGATGGTTCGACGATCTCGTTGCCCACAATCCCAGCAGAACAGGATCTGTGGGTTTCTGCATCTTTCCATTCTATGTCCTTCTTTTCCACAACGTCGGCAGGCTTGTCTACTGATCCTATCGTCCTGCTGTATAACTTGACGATGTTGGCCCTCACGTGGTCGTGGTACATTGTATCGTTGAGCGCGTGGACTTTCTCGATGTCTGTTAAGATAGCTCAATATCTCGTCTGGTGCCTGGTAAGCCTGGTTGCGATTGAGACTTTCATACTCTGTAGCTAATGCTGTCAACTCCTGCAGCGTGACAAAGTCCTTGCGGCGGATGTATAATTGGTAGCCGCTGTGCAGGTTCCTATACACACTTTCTAATTCCTGCGCTTTTGAGTAGCCGGCGTGGCGCATCATATTTTGAATGGCCAACAGGAAATCTCTGAAGCATTCACTTGGTCGTTGCACTCGCCCTCTGACTTCATCTTCAGGGGTTCCATATAGCGTGGTGGGAGAAAGAATTGGAGGAAATCCATCTTGAACGAAATCCAGTCCGTCCACTGGCGGTTATTATTGCGGAAACATAAGGCTGCTTGTCCGCGCAATAGCTGTGGCATAGTTCGTGGCACAAAGTCTATTGGTATGCCATAAACTGCGGCGAGTTCCTCGATCTGCTCTACAAATGCGATAGGGTCCTGGTCGCCTTCAAACTTCAGGGTCCACCTTCTGATATGATCGATGATATCGTAGTGGATGTTTCCTGATCTTGGACCATATCTGGAATATGGTACCTCTTGTGAGTGTATGGTCCGGTACGTGGGCTGTTCGACTGCTGGTATCTTCAGATGCATTGCTTCGTTTGACTTGTCGTTATTTGTAGGAATCGTCGGTGACACGGCTCGTGTGAACTTTGATTGTAGTTCAAGGAGTCGTTTTCTAATCTCATCTTTGTTTTCGCCTTCGTTGGCGAATGCTGCTAGTCTTTTGCGCAATTCTTCGACGGTGCCTGTGTCGTCTAGGCTGAATTCCGTCAGGTATATCCACGATGTTTTCATCTTCGTTGGAAATGTTTGTACGGCTGATCTGACGTAGTTGAGCAGTAATGATTTTGCTGCTGTTGATTGTAGATTTTAAATAATTTCTTTTTTTTTTTTTGTTCGCTTTTGTACTCTGTTTGTTACAGTGTGTCCTTGTTGATTTCATGAATCGTTGTGCAGTAATGATTTTGCTGCAGTTGATTGTAGATTTCTTTTATTTTTTTTTTTTTTCTTTTTTTCTAAAGTTCAGATGATTTTGTTCACCTGTGAGTGCTCTGCGTGTTGAAGCGTTGCTTGCGTTGACGCGTGGCGTTGCTTGCGTTGAAGCGTTGTAGCGTTGAGCGTTGAAGCGTTGATTAACTAAAACTTTTCTTTTGATAAGATGATTGTGCTCATCTGTGTGTACTCTGCAGGCTTGTGTGCAAAGTGTCTGTCTATTAGAACTCCGCTGATGTATGCAGAGTGTGATGATGTGATCTCTGCCGATATATGCAGAGTGCGATGAAGGGATCTCTGCTGATATATGAAGACAGAGGGTGATGATGGGATCTCTGCCGATATATGCAGACAGAGGGTCCCTGCTCGGGCGCCACTTGTAACGAACCTCCTGGACGTTACAATCTTTTACAGCTGAGGTATCCTCAGCGGCTGTCCAGGGTCCTTACAAGAAGTAGAGGTTTTTGGTTAGGTCCTTGCTGGAAGGTCTTTTTATTCTGTTTGCGTGGTTGCACGCGTTGATGATGGCAAATCCTTTGGCGATTTGCCCAGCGGTCTCCCTTTAGGCCCTTCACGGGAGGACTCTGCTATCACAATGATTGCGTCTTTACTCGCAATTTAATGATAGTTGGGCCGATGGAAAATCGGCCAGCGGTCCCCCTTTAGGCCCTTCACGTTAGGACTTGTAGAATCACAAATATGATGGCGTGGTCACACGCTTGATGTTCTTGGAGTCGATTGCGTGTCTTGACCTTGACGTGCGGTTGTTCGTCAGGCTGGCGTGGCTACACGCGTTGACGTTGATACCTTTCCTTGGTTGCTAACAAGCGGCTGCACAACTGTACCTTTTGGGTATTATATTTTTACCATTACAGTTTTCGTGGCGCTTGTATATTTTCTCCCGTTACTTTTGTCATACGATGTTTTAAGTGACGCTTGTTGCTAGCCCACACGTTGTTTTGTAGGTGTGTGTGCGTGTGTGTGTCTTCTTCTAGCGCTTCTCTGCGGCGCTACCAAATGCTTTGCACGGCTCTCTGTCTGTCTTGTCGAGTGGGAATCTTATGCAGTTTCTCTCGTGAAGATTGACGGTGAGAGTAAGTGGTGAACAGACCGACCTGATCTAGGACTCCAGCGTTACTACTCAAGGGGAGAGGGAAAGCACTCAAAGTGAGCGACACTCGTAGAGAGCGACAGTGAGAGTACGTGGTGAACAGACCGACCTGATCTAGGACTCCAGCGTACAGCTCAAGTGGGGAGAAGGCACTCAAAAATGAGCGGCACTCGTAGAGAGCGACAGTGAGAGTATGTGGTGAACAGACCGACCTGATCTAGGACTCCAGCGTACAGCTCAAGTGGGGAGAAGGCACTCAAAATTGAGCGGAACTCGTAGAGAGCGACAGTGAGAGAACGTGGCGAACAGACCGACCTGATCTAGGACTCCAGCGTTACAGCTCAAAAGGGGGGAAAAGGAAAGGAAAAGGAAAGGCACGTCCGGTCGACTTGCTATCTATAGCACGACTGCTTCTTGTCGTTTTCTTGATGAGAATGTATACTTAGCTTGGTTTGCCGATGTAAGAAGAAACACGTCTGTTCGTGGCTATGGTTCAATCAAGACTCTCCGTTTATTAATTTCATAAACTTAAACTAATCGCTGGATGTTGCCAGCTATGCTACAATCGTAATATAGTAGTATGTTGCTAACACTATTTATACTACATAGTACATTATAAGGTATTATAGTAGGAGTCTAATACTATAACTTATTATATTAATGATATATATTTAATTAATTGTAGAATAGTATTAATAAATGTAACCTATGAAAATTATATAGAAAATATGCTTTACATTTATCCTAGTGAATATTTATAGCAAGTCTTAACTATAAGCAAGTGAAAATAAAATAATTAAATATATACATTTGACGAAGCTGGCTTCGTGTTTAGTAGTGTTGATTTTTGAAGGTAGTGGAATGTTGCTAGAATCATTTGTGTCTGATTCTCTTTGTTCATGTTGACTTATCCGGTGTGTTGTTGTTGGTGTTGATGTTATTGCCTGGTAATAATTAATGGCTCTAGCGTACTGCTTGTGTTGAGCCGCTTGTTGCCATATGTTGATATGGTTATGGGGGCGTTATTGACAGTGGCCTCATGTTGTCACTCAGCATAATACGTCAATGTTGTCATGGCTGGTGGCTGATGTTGCTAGTTATAGCACTTGTAGGGTGCTGGTACCATTCTGGTAGTGACGGTGCCGTTTCAATTCGGTGCGGCGCTTTTATTGTGCGGCTTTATTTCCCCTGGAAATAGTGTCGTCACAAGATAAAATTATAAAGTTATCAAATCTATGTAACTGCGAAAAAGCTTCGCTTCTCTCGTGTGTCCAACGACGCACCTGTGTTTTTTTTTATTAAATAGCTCCTATAATATTGTAAATGCGATTTGGCATACTTGCAATTTATTTTAGTGATGCATTTGAATTAGTTTTGCTCCATTCTTCGAGAATAACTGATTTCAATTCCTCCACGTTGCCAAATTGTCGGTTATTTTTATACAAGAATTCCCCACAAATTCTCGATGGGGTTAAAATCGGAAGAGCATGCCAGCCACTCCAATAAATCAATGTTATTGGCCTGAAGCCATGCTTTAGTCGCTCGACTTACGTCGATTGACGCATTATCATGCTGGAAAACTAGTTGTGTCTGCCTGTTTTTTTCCAAAAATGAAGTCAAATTGCTCCCCAGCGCACGAGTGTAGTCAGCGGTCTCTCTATCCTTGAACTTACGAACTGCAGATCTAAGCATTCAATTTCAGAAAAAGCACCCCACACCATCACATTCTTTTCACCAAAATTTCTTTTTGAAAAAAAGTGGTTCGCGGTGAATGTCATGCTCAATAATGCCGAAATCCATCCGGGCCATCAGGATTCCATTTTTTCTCATCGGAAAAATTACGTGCAAGTAATTACCCTCAACGTGGGACCATTTGTAAACATTATTTAAAAGCTGACAATTGTTCATATTTTTTCTTGCAAATTTCAAGCGTGCTCTCTTATGCTATGTTATGTTTACGCTGATGTAGCACAATCCATACAGTTGTTTGGGAAACTTCTTCAGCAACAAAACACCGCAACTCGTTTAAACTGTGGGTAGTATTGCTCGCAGCTCGGATAATTTTCCGCTGATCGCGGTCACAGAGGATTTTTTTTTTTGGCCTGAACGTTTTGTTTTTCCGTAGTTTTTTGGAACGTTAAAAAAACTTTGAATCACTCTGTGGCTGCGATTAATTCTACAGGCGATTTCCTGAATTCCATAGCCTAATACTTTAAGATTTTTTTATTTTCCCTTTTCTTCACTAGTAAGACACCAGAGACAAAGGAACAGTCGAAACAGTGAACTTCACCGACCGAACGTGCTCCGAAGAAGGTGAAGACGGAGCTATCGGCCGGAAGGTTATGGCGGCAGTATTTTGGGATAAACGCGGTATAATCTACATCGATTACCTTCCACAGGAAAGAACGACCAATGGCGATACTATGCAGCCGAATTGGACCGTTTCAACGCTTTGAGAGAAACGTCCCCATTTGGCAAGGAAAAGAGTGCTCTTCCATTAAGATAATGCGCGAGTTCACACATGCCCAGCACCCATGGCAAAATTCCATGAATTGAAGTACGAATTGCTTCCTTATCCAGCATATTCTCCAGATTTGGCCCCCAGTGACTATTTTCTGTTTCCAAGCCTGAAGAAATGGTTCGGCGGAAAGAGATTCACCACCAGAGAGAAACTCATCATCGAAAAAGAGGCCTATTTTGAGGATCTTCCGAAAACGTATTTTTCGGATGGGATCAAAAAATTGGAGGAACGTTGGACGAAGTGTATCGAGCTAAAAGGAGACTATACCGTGAAATAAAATATTTGCCGAAATAATCATTCTTTGATTAATTTTCCACTGAATATTGGTGGCATATTGGTCCACTTATAAGAATATTCGGTATAATGAAGAAAGAAGACTACCTGAACACCTTTCGTTAACCTAAGCGCATATCCAACAGAAAAGGTGATATTCCAGCAACACGGGGATCTGAAGCATACAGAAAAAATTGTTCAATAGTGGCTAAAAAATCAGGACTTCCAGCTTTTACAACAGCCAGTATAGAGTCCTGGGCCCCTAATCTCTAATGCGATGCGACAAAAAAAAAATTCGCAAAATTGACTTGATTGTACAAATTTGCGTACGCATCGCATTTCATTTTCGCATCGCATTGATTGGCGCATCGCAATACAGAGAAGGGCCCTAGGTTTAAGCCCGCTTGAAAATTGGTGAGCTATTCTAAAAAAAAAATGACTAGAATCTTACGAAATGGATCCAAAGGACAGGAATGGCGTGATCTTAAACATCACAGAAAACTGGTCGAGAGGATGCCGAGACGTATTAATAATAGCGTCATTAAGATGAAAGGCCTTTAGACAAAATATTAAATTTATGTTGCATGTAATAAAAATTGCCGAGATGCAATTTTGGCTAAATAGAATTTTTTATTTATGTAATATCTTTTTATTGATATATATATATATTTTGTATTTCGTATTAATTGAACCGTTTTCTTTTTTCTTAATAAATTAAGTATATAAACTGAAAATTTGGTACCATTATACTGAAAAATTATTCTACAGGAATCAAACATGAATGAAAGTGGCAAACATTTAACCAGATTAGCTCGCCACTGTACGAACTAACGCTGTCCACAACATAGATAATAGTTTTCTACCAAATGCACATGATACTTGTGAGCACGTATTTTTTAAAATTAACAACTAGTAATCACTAGGACTACAAACACCACTTGAAGGCCCTTTTAAAGTAGTTTCAAAACATAAAAACTAATTTAAAACTACACAAGGTAATACAATTAAAACAATATCAAGCCTTTTGAAACCTGCATGCATTGCACATTATTTTTCACATATAAATCCTAGAGCTTAAAAAAAGAGCTTACTTACTTACTTACTTAGAAGGCGCCTACAACCGTTAGTCGGTTTCCGCCTGTTGTAAGAAATTTCGCCAGCCATTTCTGTTTTGCGCTTGCTGGCGCCAGTTGGAAGCTCCAAGTTTCGTCAGGTTGTCCTTCACTTGGTCCCTCCAACGGAGATGCGGTCGTCCTCTTCTGCGTTGTCCGCCGCTGGGTACCGAATCGAATATTTTCTTCGCTGGAGCGTCGTCTTCCATCCGCTCAACATGACCTAGCCAGCGAAGCCGCTCGATTTTTATGCTCTTTACTATGTCGATATCGGCGTATAGCTCATACAACTCATCGTTCCATCGTATTCGGTACTCGCCATTGACGCAGATTGGTCCGTAGATTTTACGAGGGATCTTTCTCTCGAACGCTCCTAAAATCTTTTCATCAGAGCTGCTGGTCAACGTCCAGGTTTGTGCTGCATATAACAGGACGGGCATGATAAGTGACTTATAGAGCGTGACTTTTGTTCGTCGAGAGAGGGCTCTGCTTCTCAATTGCCTACTGAGCCCAAAGTAACACCTGTTGGCAAGAGTTATCCTTCGTTTTATCTCTCTACTGATATCGTTGGTGGAGTTAATGCTGGAACCGAGGTAGACGAAGTCCTTCACAACCTCGAAGGAGGTGTTGTCAACAGTGACGTGGGTGCCAATACGCTGGGACTGTTTGTTTGTTGACACCAGATATTTCGTCTTATCTGCGTTTACTGCAAGACCCATGCGACTCGACTCTTTTTCTAATTTGGAGAATGCTGCACTGACTTCGCGTGTGTTATGGCCAATGATATCAATATCATCGGCATACGCTAGCAGCATAACACTCTTATAGAATATTGTGCCGCTTTGTCTCAGATAAGCAGCTCTAATGATCTTCTCCATAATTAGGTTAAAAAAGTCGCACGATAAAGAATCACCTTGTTTGAAACCTAGTTTGGTAACAAAAAAAGAGCTTACCTTTAATATTAATTAATTAAGTTTTTTTATTCAATTAAATTTTCTACTTTTCAATAGGGGCGCGTATTAAGGGGGAGTAAAAAGAAATAAGCGGGCTTTAGGTCAGTTTGTGAATTATTTATTTTTTCATTCACAAACATTGATTTTTGAAAAACACAACAAGTTGGTCACAATAGTTGTAAATTTGCTGTTTCGAAACCGCGGATTCGTTCCGGTGGTGAATAGCATGCACGCAATAAAGGCTTAGATCGTCGGAGGGGAAGAGGGGAGGGGGACTCTTGCTATACCACACAGAAGAATCACTAAAAGAAATTTTACGTGCCGGACTGAAAACCCATAATACGGACAGACACACAAACTGAAACTAATAACATATATATTTTGTTTTAAATATATTTAACCTACCATTGATGGATAAGATATTGTTATCCAATGCCCTATCCCTACCTTAATACCAAAACTAAAACTCCACTTTTCTTAAAATGGTAACCCTTAAACAAACTCTGTTTAGTTTAATAGAGTTTTATTGCATTTCAATTTATAGGCAACATAGTGTAGTGTACTATCATATTTACATACATAGCTACGCAAGTCTACACACTTTCTTTGAGTTCAATCGACAAACATATGACAACAAAAAAATCATAAAAATCATAAACAAAATCCATGATTCAATTATTATAAGGTTATCCATATATTTGACGTCTTCTCACAAGAATAAGAATGTATACCCTTATTTGAAGAGGAGAGCAAAAGAGCAATTTTTTAATGACATCAAAATCCCGCAGTTGCATGAATATCATACTTTTTTGAAGAACAAAATACTAAAGATACATTTGACTACTACGTTTTCTACTACCTGTTTGTTTTGAACAAAACTCATATTATGAGCTTTTAAAAGTGTAATGGTTACATTGTTGATGTAAAACAATATTGAAATAATTTGATTTGTATATGCAAAACACATTTTGCAAAGAATTTGTATGAATATTTTTATCATATTTTTGAGCTTTGAGCTAACATATTAAATTCTTATTTTCAGTTCTTATAGTCAGCTAAGAGGTAAAATTTATTGAAAATATGTTTTTATATCTGTGCTACAGAGTTTTGAAATCGTTTGCTTAAACAAATAGATGATTATAGTTATTTTTACATTTATATTAGGGAAAATCAAACATACTTTTTTTCTCTTTTGACAAAAGATAGCTAGTTTTGTTCACACAACGCAGAGAATAACACCGAAAAAACAATATAAAATTAAAAATAACAACGTTAAATTAAAATTCAACAGTGACAAAAGTAGTGTCAAATTTGAAATTTTTGAATCAAAAATGATATTTTTGATTTGAACATGAATTTCCTTTTATTCTAAAATTGGTCATTGTTAGAATTGCTTTATTTTTGAATACGGAAATCCAACGGCACTGCATACTATCGCACTTGCTCACTGCCGAACACATACGACGTCTTAAATATCCTTCATGTCGAAGGCATTTTTTATTTTAAATTATTTAACATTAGTTCGAAATTAAAAATATAAGATACTAAGACACAAAGTAATTAGAGATAAGTGACGCTATAAAAATTGAAACAAATTTCCACAAATTATTTTCATGTCAATAACTTTGACTAAAATATTGCACACTTTATTTTTTTTTTAACATAACCATAAGCATATGGAAAATTACTTTAAAAAAAAACACAGCGGAACACTGAAAAATACTTTTTTTTGGGACAACCACACAACCCTGGCTGTCATTTTTTCAAGAGAGTAAAAATATTTTTGTTTACATAAAATAAGGGTATGTCAAATATCTGGATAAGCTTATAATGATTGAATCATGACAAAATAATGATTTTTAAACCTCAAAAATGTTAACGTAGACAAAACGATTAAGTCGAATTATTTTCAATGCATTTAACACCCTTAACGCTTGTACCGCTAGCATGCCACAAGCATGATCGCGACAGCGGGTGTTGTGTTACAAATGCATTTGCATGAAAACCAGAACACAACAACAACAAGCTAAAGAATTAATCTAGTGCCGATGACATTTTGAAGTCAAAGCTATTAATTTGGTAAACACATTTATTATTACCAATGATTATGAATTTGAGGCGAAATAACATATGAGGATTTTTTAGTTAAAGTAAAAATGATTGGTCGATAATAGATTATCAATTAATATTTTGAAAATATTGGAAATTAAGGAGGAGTCTTGAAAATTGTGGGAATTAGTGGTAAGTTAAGAAAAATAATGTTATTTTTTTATATAAATATCACTAATTAAATAAATAAAAATCAGGTTCTATCTGAATGTAAAACTTGGCTCACTAGCTGAAATCATTCATTTATTGTCTCAAAATAAGCGTGGCTTTTTAGCGATACTGTCTTGAGCGTTGGTGCGCTCTAAAAACACAGGCTTTCCTCGTGATAAGTGCAATTTACAAACCTATCTTCGTTTTTCATCGCAACAAAAACTTCATATAATAGAAGCATCCTATATGGCGATCCTGCATTGACCTGAAATTTTGTGAAAGAAATAAAATTTTGCTAAAATTTTCACTATTGACCTGATATTTTATATGATGAAAACAATAGAAGAAATAAACAACATTTTCTCGAAGTGGGACAATTTTACATTTCCGAACTCAAAGGAATATAACCCCCAAGAAAATTCCACAGAAGAATACGAACGAGAGCAAACAACAGTACATGCACCAGAATACACTCCAACTGACCTGAGCAACGCCGGTCCAAATCCACTGACAATAGATCAATACAAAAAGAAGACAAAAATACAATACGAAGTCAAATACAAACACAATCACCAGTTTCAGCAATAAGAAGACCACGATCGGGAAAAACAGTTAAAGCAAAACTAAGAGTAGCCGAATTATATAGAATTATAAGGATAACAGACGAAAAACAAAGAAAAGAATTATTAAAAAAAGTAAAAACAGAACAATTAATTTATAAGAAAAAGAAATGACATGAAAATTTTTTTCTTAAATTGATAATTTTATACAATAAAATATGTTTAAATAAATAATAAGTAAATATTATCAATAATATGTAAATTTTTATCAATAATAATAATTTTTATCGATAAAATATATGTTTCAATAAATTACAAAATTTACATTAAAAATAATAAAGATTTTATATTATACAAATACATTACATAAGTTTTTTGTATAAAATATTAGCAATGTTCAATAACGAAAATAAAGAAAGAATAATTACACTGTATAACATTTTTCAGCTCATTGATTTGGGACTCAATTCTGAGAACAGCACGTGCAAGTAGTCCCAAAAAGAAGAAGTTCTGCATCATTCGTTTTTTTGACTAAAAAAAAAATTTTAATTTTCAGGCAAAAAATACTTTTTTTCTTCATACATTTATTTATAACTGAAAAACTGTTGCTTATGTAGGGAAACGTTATATGAACATTAAAGTAATTGTAATTCTTAATTTTTTTAAATTTATTTCAGCTAAATCGGACTAGTGGTTCTCGAGTTATGTCAAACAAAAGAGCCTAAAACGTGAAAAATTCCCCTATACGATACTTACTAACTTGAAATCGATATTAAATTATTATGGCATGTAACTTGACAAAATGAATGATGCAGAACTTCTTCTTTTCGGGGCTACTTTCACGTGCAGTTATCAGAATTGAGTCCCAAAATCATGTGTTGTACTGTGTAATTGTACAAGGTTCAAGTGCCTGTGTAATTCTACAACAATCACTAAGGTCAATATTGGTACAAGCACCTGTCTTGACAATTGCTATAAGGGATTCAACTCAACTGATGTGGCTATTTCGTTAATATCAGCCATTTTATGTTTAATTATAATAAATATTTGTAATTTGTAAAGAAGAAGCTCACTGTTTAATAAAATGTCAATACAATGTTCATTATTTTCTTAACATGCTACTTTATTGTTTCTTTAGTTGATAGCATTTGAGGGCAGAACTCTGAAACCGTAGATTTTGAAAGTGCGAAAATTCTGCATTTTTTATACTTTTCAGGTAAAAATTTGCGAGAAAAGAACACGATTTAATTTTAGTGGTCAACATTTTTTTGAGAAAAGAACACAAAAAGTGCAGAATTTAATAAAAATATGAATCTGTCAACTTGTTTTTGCTTTTTCTCCACACAAAAATTTTGACTACACCAAAATTTCGCGTGTAGAATTATATGCCCGAAAATTTTCGTTCCTACAGCATACTAAATTTAAGTAAAAAAGTAAGTAAATTCGAAATTATGTTCTACACTCATTAAAAATCTTATATGGTCATGGCAGCCATTTAAAAAACGCAGCGTTTAAAAGGCTGATACAACTAGAATCTATTTACCCAGTAAATCTCATAAAGACCAGGGGCATTACTCTGTGGTGCGATTCGTAAGTCAATTTGCTCGCATTCGAATAAATGGTACTCCATAAGCTGAGTTTCGCATTAACACACCTGTGAACGAGTAAGAGGGTGATATTTCACTTTCGGAATGCATTTAACTTTCGAATAGCATTGCTTTTCGAATCGTATTACAGAGTAAGTCCCCAGAAATATTTTCAAAATTGCTCATTTCTTTGGCTATGATGTCGAAAAAAGCTCATATTAAATTCAAGGCCTAAAAACGTATGTTCATAAATAAAACAGAACTCGATTAAACATTTTGGAAAAAAGTTCGTAATTTATCAAATAACGATGGGTCTTTGCAATTTGTGGCGGCCGTGGCGTAGTGGGTAGAGTATGTGACTCTTACGCCAAAAAACCCAGGTTCGAATCCTCCATCTGACACAGAAAATTTTTTCAATTGAATTAATTTTTCTGTTCGGCCGACACCTCTCTGCAGACAATGGCAAACCTCAGAGAGTAAAAACTGCCATGAAAAGCTTCTTGAGAACATAAGCCGTTCGGAGTCGGCGTAAAACATGTAGGTTCAGTTCTCGATCATTTGTGTGCAAACATTTCACATCACACACAACACAATTGGTCATAAGAAGCTCGGTCAAAGTCCTTTCAAGGGCTGAAATGGCCATTTCGTTTTTTTTTTTTTCTTTGCAATTTCAACTGATTTTGGACATTATTGACAGATTCGCACTCATCAGCAAACTTCGAAAGAGTCTTTAGTTTCATCAACTTAAACAGAACAAAACTAATTGTAAGAAACAGCCTTATCAAAGATACTTAAACTGTTATTCTACACGGTAAGGCTTTGAGTGGTAAGATATTCGAGGTGGAGTTTTGAGAATTTGGCAAATAAAATGAACAGCGTCATCCCAGAAGTCAAATATGGAATGCATCATATTTTTCTTTGAGGAGGTAATGTGTGCGCCAATCTTTCTGCTCTTCTTGGGTTACTATCCTATTGAATTGAGGATTGAGATACATCGATATTTCAAAAAGTAATATAAGAATTCTTCAATAATTGTGTTATGCAGTAAGGGATATATTACATTTCCTATGACATCCCCTTGTTAAAATTCATCGATAGAGGTAATGCATAGCCATGCAAGCTATAGATTACCACTTCGCTCACTTTCCTGCTGGGATGTATATATAAATGATTTTCTATTTATTTAACTATTTTTAATTAAAATGATCTCATGTAAATTTGCAACTGTACAATTAATAAAAAATGTTAAGCTGATGTTTTTTAATGATAAGGTTTTTTAAAATTTAACCTCGCTGGTTCACTGAAAAAATCACTTGAGATTTTTATCAAAAACACTGCAGGAGGCAGTCCTTTGTGTTAATATTATTCCTCAAACAAATATTGGGGGAAAAAAATCTGAGATTGTTTTAAAATTTGTATACAAGCAGAGAAGACACGATCCTCTAACTTAACAAATTGACTCGCAGGTAGCCTTATATTTTTTCGACAGTATTTTTAATAAATCGGCTAAAACAGATTAAAAAAGTATACGGATTTCTACGGATTTTTTGTATCCAAAAAATACGGAAATTTTCGAAAAATATCTGGCAGCACTGCTTCAGACCTGGAAAATCTACCACCGACCAGATATTGACGTTTCGACAAATCATGGAAAAGACCATAGAGAAACAAATCGACACCCATCATCTTTTTGTCGATTGCAAAGTCACCTTCGACAGTCCAATAAGGAATCACATATTCTCTATGTCTGAATTTGGTATACCTTCAAAATTAATCCGTCTATGCAGGATGATACTGAGCAACACGAGCAGCGCAGTTAAAATCGGAAAGGACTCCACCCCACCATTTGTTACCAAATGAGGTTTCAGACAAAGTGATTCCTTATCGTGCGACTTTTTTAATCTAATTATGGAGATCATTCAAGCTGCTGATCTGAGACAAAGCGGCACAATATTCTTTAAGAGTGTTATGCTGCTAGCGTATGCTGATGAAATTGATATCATTGGCCATAACACACGCGAAGTCAGTGCTGCATTCTCCAAATTAGAAAGTGTCGAGTCGCAGAGGTCTTGCAGTGTACGGAGATAAGACGAAATATCTGGTGTCAACAGACAAACATTCCCAGCGTATTGGCACCCACGTCACTATCGAAAACACCTCCTTCGAGGTTGTGAAGGATTTCCTCTACCTCGGATCCAGCATTATCTCCACCAACGATATCAGTAGAGAGATAAAACGAAGGATAACTCTTGCTAACAGGTATTACTATGGGCTCAGTAGGTAATTGAGAAGCAGAGCCCTCTCTCGACGAACAAAAGTCACGCTCTACAAGTCACTAATCATGCCCGTCCTGTTATATGCAGCACAAACCCGGACGTTGAGCAGCTCTGATGAAAAGACTGTGGAAGCGTTCGCGAGAAAGATCTTTCGTAAAATCTACGGACCAATCTGCGTCAATGGCGAGTACTGAATACGATGGAACGATGAGCTGTATGAGCTATACGCCGACATCAACATATAGCTTCGCTGGCTATGCCATATTGAGCTGATGAAAGACGACGCTCCAACGAAGAAAATATTCGATTCGGTACCCAATGGCGGTCAGCGCAGAAGAGGACGACCACATCTGCAAAACAGACACAACTTCTTCAAAACCAAAGCGGATAATAAGATGAGTTTTTTTTTTTCAAAAAAACTTCTATGGTTTAAACTTATGGTTTAATAGCAACGAATTGTTGGTGCCAAAGAATGGAATGGTGAAAAATAAGTAAACAAAGAGCGCAACAACAAGTCTTTGCAGAATTAATGTAGTCAATTTTTTTAACCTTTGCTTTGTGCTAAGAAGTTGAAAAACATTACTTTTTAAATTGAAACGCACGCAACTGCAATTCCGCTTTGATTTTGGCTAAAGTTGTGTCTATTAGATTTTCAAAGTTAATGGACTGCATGAGCCACAGAAGATTACTGATGAGTTGGTGTAGCGACCTGTTGCTTCATGAAATTACTTAGCTCACAAATGCAATTCTTAAAAATTTATATTTTTAAGAATTGCTAAAAACTAATAATAAATCATGTTTTAACTATTTTTAACAAGGGCTTGAAAACAGGAAAATTTTAAAAAAGTAAAAAAATCTTATAAGTACAAAAAGTGGATTTTATTTACAAAGTTTGCTTTATAATACTTATAAAAAAGATTAAAATTAACATTTTCAGTAAAAAGTAATATCAGGTATTATTATTGAAGAAATTATTTAAAATTAAACATGCAACTGATGCAATTATGTTCTTCGTCTTGCAATAACATTGCGGATGAAATGAGTCGAGCACAACGTAAATTGTAAAGGTCAGACGTCATAAATTTCTGTTAAAAACACAATTGAAAATAAATCAATATATTTCCCATTCATGCCACGTGGCATCTATATTATATATAAAACCCTAGTCAAAAGCACACACTGCCAACATTTAGATGTATTTTAAGGAAAGAGCTCACATTATTGTTGTTGGAAATAATTTGAAAATAAATCTTGTTGTTGGATTCTTTGCAGTATCTCTCTTTTAAACACACTCTTTGTTTAGATTTTTCTTGAAAACACGTCAAAACACTAGCAACGTACAAAAACTTTTGATTAGGGCTGTATATATCGCTACCTTAATGTAGAAAAGCCCTAACTCAATTTTTTTTAACATTATAGGGGGGAAAAAAAACTTGTTAAAGAACAAAGTTCTGCAATTTCTGCAGTAAAAAGAATTGTTCATTGCTACATCACTTATAGGTTTTAATAAAAAAATTTGTTTGTAAAAAATTCGAAACTACAGAACTTTATTTTTTATAAAGTTTTTTCCTTCTAATATTGAGTTAGGGCCTTTTGAGTTAGGGCCTTTCTATATTAAGGTAACGATATATAGTAGACGACAATTATTGCAGTAAAGTTGATTATCGAGGCATTTAAAAAAATCCCGAAATTTGTTTTAAAACGCCAAGGCCACACGGGTGCAAATATAGCCTAAGGTTTCCAGCAAATCAGCTGTGGAGCAACTGACGCCAAGCTACTAGTCGAAGGTTACAAGAATACATAGATATAATTGTCGAACAATATAGGGGTTGCTAGATTGCGCGTCATATGAGAGAGAAATTTAAAATGTTTTGCCTGCCCGATTTGCACCCCTGTGGCTACAGAGGGTTAAGTATTTTTAACCGATTAAGTATTTAATGCCGTCAATTTGCAATGAATATTCATACCTTGTTTTTTTTATTTTATCTAAACAAAAAATAATTTCCGACATTTGATATCCTATATAAAACTTTACGCTCTTTCAGGTTATGGCGCACAGTGTAATGAGTTCTATGGGATGAGCGACAAAAATAGAAGGAACCATCGTAGGTACATGAAATTTAGCATGTGTTATTATTCCATAAATATATAACGCCACACTTTATATATTTATATAAACACAATTTTTATCAAGATCGGCTACGCCCTTCGCCCAACTCCCATACAAAATGAAGATTAATAAAGCAATATCTTCAGTTTTAGAAAATATAAGAAAGGAAATAAACTTGTTTATTATTGCCTTGATTCAATTTAAAATCATATGAAAATTTCATGATGATCTGCCACGCCTTCTCCGACCTCTCATACAATATTCAATGCAGTTTATTAATTAAAAAAATAATATTTATTTTAATATATAGGTTTGTTCAAATTTAACATAAATCTTAAGCGAAAAAATTAAAGAAAAAAATTACTCGACTACTCGCAGCATCAGTGCAATCCGTGGAGTCACTCGACACATAGTCAGATAAATCAAGAACAGGAAAGAAATCACTTGTCATCTTTCGTATCGTGATCTTCATATAAAATAAATTCATCGATTTCATTATCATGGTTTAATTTATTTTCAATACTTTTCTATGGGAATATAAGTATCTGACGAAAACAATAACCCAACGAAAAGATCTCTATTAGACAGTTCTTTAGAGTTTTTACGAGTATGATTTAACCTAATTTTTCTAAACTCTTTATGACTAGATTCCTAAGCTTCTTCTGAAAGGATTGATATAGGTAAATTAAAGGTAAAGGTAAAGGCAGCAGCTTATAGCAGTCATAATCTTTTAAATACAACTCGAAAGTACGATTAAACAAGGCTTTGAAAGTTTCTTTTTTAATCAATTTACCGCTAGATAATGTCCGTCTTATCTCTTTGTCTCCTATAGTCTTTGTCGATTTTAAAGCTGCGTTCGATAGCCCGAGAAGGGATTGCCTATACGCAACAATGTCTGAGTTCGGTAAACCTGCAAAGTTGATAAGATTTTGCAGAATGACGTTGAGCAACACACGCAGCTCCGTCAAGGTAGGAAATGACCTCTCCGAAACCTTCAACACCGAAAGAGGTTTCAGGCAAGGCGATCCACTGTCTTGCGATCTCTTTAACATCATCATGGAGGGGATCGTACGAAAGGCCGGTGTGCATCGTAATGGCCATTTTCTTCAAAGGCGTCCAGCTCCTTGCGTACGCTGATGATATTGATATTGTCGGCAGAACCAAGAAAGATGTTACCGCTGCTTTCGCCGCTATCGAAAAGGAATCAGCCAAAGTGGGTTTGACGATAAATGAGGGCAAAACAAAGTATATGCTGTCTACCAACAAGGGAGAGCGGCGTTTAGACTCCCACGTTTCATCCAGCAGCTATAACTTTGAAGTAGTCAAGAGTAGATACAATATAGCGGTTTTGGCGCAGGTGGAGCGGTGGAGCAGGAGCCGATGACGTCACGCCCGCACCCCAACACCACCAAGTGGTGGCTTTTTTAACTAATCTGCAAGTTTGGGGTATGTCTTTGCTTTAAGCTTTTTATCTTTGGCAAGTTTGGTGTATATCTTTGCTTTAATCTTTTAAAAATTGGCAAGTTTGGGGTATGTCTTTGCTTTAAACTTTTTAAAATTGGAAAGTTTGGGGTATGTCTTTGCTTTTAAGCGTTGATCATAATTTTATACACTACATTATCGGTAGTGGTAGTCAAGCGAGTTCTTATCAGTGTTTGCATGTTTTTCTTAACCCTCAAATACCTAATAGCAATGACTCAAATCCGGCTGGTTGACTTTAGCTGAAATGATATGACTTGCTATATGAAAATATATATATTAATATGGGTTGAAGCAATTTAGATACGGCGAAGGTTGAAGGGTTAAATAAATTTTTTTAAATTTAATAAAGTCGGTAAGTATTAGGTGGGAGTCTTTGTTTTGAGCTTTTAAAAATTGGCAAGTTTGATGTATGTCTCTGCTTTAAACATTTTAAAATTGACAAGTTTTGGGATATTTCTTTGCTTTAAGCGTTGGTCATAATTTTAAACACTACATTATCGGTAGTGGTAGTCAAGCGAGTTCTTATCAGTGTTTGCATGTTTTGTTTTTCTTAACCCTCGCATTAGTTACAGCAAGACTCAAATTTTGCTGGTCAACTTGCTTTGTGAAAATATATATATTTATTTGGAATGAAGCAATTTAGGTACGGCGAAGGTTGAAGAGGTTAAAGAAATGTTTATAAATTTAATAAAGTCGGTAAGTATTAGGCGCGTGTATTAGATTTGTCTAAGTAGTTTGTATATTAGATGCCAACCATTAAAAAACATAGGCGTATATAAATATCTATTCGTCAGTTGGGGGACATCGGGTAACAAGCCCCCGCGTAATAACCACCGGCCAAGTCACTTACACCCAGCAACTTCTCCGCCGCTGTATTTTATTTTAAGTAAACGAAATATCCCGCAACCAAGAAGAGTCAGGAAGTTTCTAGAAGCTTCGAGATACAGAAACGTCGAGAACATTTTAGAAGTCGACTTATGTTATTGTATGCCGATGACGTCACCCATACCCATCCTGGTACGGATTTTAATTTTATTTAATTTCAATTTCAATACTAATTTCAAGGTTAAAGTGATAAGAGCCAAGCTTCATAGTAAGCGCACTCATAACCCGCAAGTTCAAGATAAGGCAGCAATGTACAAGTTCAAACATGTTTTTTGTGTTACTTCTAAAATAAATAAACAATTTTTGCGGTCAAGTGCAAGGGCAAAAAAAGAAGATAAGAATTTAAAGTTGATATGTCAAAAACTAAGCTAAGCTAACCTAAGCTAATATAAGCTAAGGCTGCGTTCATAGTGAACGCCCATAATCGGCTGCTTTTTATAATGGTTCTTGTTGTTGTTGTTCTTACTATTGCTATTGTTGTTCTTACTGATGTTGTTGTTGTTGTTCTTGTTCTTGTTGTTGTTCTTACTGTTGATGTTGTTGTTGTTGTTCTTACTCTTGTTGTTGTTGTGGTTGTTGTTGTTGATGAGGCTGTTTTACTAATAAAAATAGGCAATCTAAAGTTACTAAATAAATAGCTAAACTTCTTTATTAAAATATTATTTATATTAATTACACTACATTTTGAGCCCAATTTGGTCACATCTGTTGATAACCAAGACAAGCTATGGAAGCTACGTCCAATTACGGACCATCTCAAGCCAAATATGTTGAAGAACTATCACCCAACACAACATTTATCTTGCTGTAACTAATGCGAGGGTTAAGAAAAACAAAACATGCAAACACTGATAAGAACTCGCTTGACTACCACTACCGATAATGTAGTGTATAAAATTATTACCAACGCTTAAAGCAAAGAAATACCCCAAACTTGTCAATTTTAAAAAGTTTAAAGCAAAGACATACATCAAACTTGCCAATTTTTAAAAGCTCAAAACAAAGACTCCCACCTAATACTTACCGACTTTATGATCAATTTATAAACATTTCTTTAACCCTTCAACCTTCTCCGTAGTATTTGAGGGTTGGTATTTGAGGGTTAAGAAAAAACAAAACATGCAAACACTGATAAGAACTCGCTTGACTACCACTTCCGATAATGTAGTGTATAAAATTATGATCAACGCTTAAAAAAGCAAAGACTTGCCCCAAACTTGCCAATTTTTAAAAGATTAAAGCAAAGACATACACCAAACTTGCCAAAGATAAAAAGCTTAAAGCAAAGACATACCCCAAACTTGCAGATTAGTTAAAAAAGCCACCACTTGGTGGTGTTGGACCGGAGTGACGTCATCGGCTTGCACCACCGCTCCACCTGCGCCAGAACCGCTATATTGTATCTACTGTCAAGGAGTTCGTTTACCTTGGCACCGCCATTAATACCAAAAACGAAATCAGCCTGGAGATAAAGCGAAGAACAATAATTGCTAATAGGTGCTACTACGGGCTCAGTAAGCAACTAAGTTCCAGAGCCCTCTCTCGATCGACAAAACTAACACTCTACAAGACGCTCGTTCTACCTGTGCTGCTTTATGGCGCTGAGGCATGAATAGTTTCGCAAACTGTCGCAGCCGCTCTGGGGGTGTTCTAGAGAAAAGTTCTTCGCAAAATCTTCGGTCATGTTCGAGTCGGCGATGACTATCGCATCCGAATGAACCACGAGCTGTATGAGCTCTACGATGACATTGACGTAGTTCGGCGTATAACTGTGCAGCGACTACGCTGGCTGGGTCATGTCCATCGTATGAACGACGAAGCTCCAGCGAAAAAGGTGCTCGAAGCGAGGGTCGCTGGTCAACGACGACGAGGGAGACCATGCCTCCGATGGATGGACCAGGCTGAGGAAGCCCTAACAGTACTTGGTGTATCCGATTGGAGAAGACGCGCGCAAAGCAGAGGCACCTGGCGAGAGCTGATGAGGTCGGCTGAAACCCGGACACGGGTTGTTACGACCACCTAAGTAAGTAAGTAAGAAATGTCCGTAAAATCAATCTGAAATTATGTATTATTTCACTATCAACTTTTAAAATACTTGCGGATAACTGATAATCAGAGAAGAACATTCTGGCTATGTTCCCATCTATCGACAATTAGGCCCATCTTTTCTTTTAATTCTCCTTGAATTCTTTTCTAATTCTCTTTTAATACTTTTGAAGCAAACATTCAAAAGATTTTATAAGAGCATAATATTTATAGATATACATTGTGTATTACACAAAACTACTACCTTCACTAAAATTATTAAGTTAGGTTAAAAATTAATCATCTACAGTAATCGAAATGGTTGAAAGTTATACCTTTTTCAAAGGAGTTTGCGCAAGGAGGGAATGTAACTGATATATTTTTTGGTACGCAAATAGTGCTAAATTTTGTCAAAACATGCTTCAGGATTGATCTGGAAATACTGTTTACCTAAGTTGTGCTTTTTATTCGTGCTCTTAAAATAAATTTAAAATTGTTAATTTCCGTAAAATTATTAAGCAAAGAATAATTCGAGTCGGTTTGCTAAGCATTGCTGAGGATCTTCATCTTTATTGTTCCTGTTTTTCATCGCTAAAAACGCTGAAAAATCTTTATCAAAATAGTTGCTTGCATACTATATATATATATATATATATATTTATATATATATATATATATTTTTTTTTTTTTTTCAGTTTGTTCTTATCTAGCAACAACAACTTTATGTTTAGCTTCTTGAAGCAAGAACGAAACTTCGTTTTTAATTTCAGTTGCATTTTGACGCTAGCTCACTATTTTGTCACTGCCGCTTCTCAAACTGTTTGACAAATAATTTGTTTGATTCTCAAACTGTCTTTTATTGCACTTTTTTTAGTGTACTTTTATTGCACTTTTTATTACACTTTTGTAAATTTGCACTGTAAAAGGTGAATCTGACTAGCTGGTTAATTTCTGGTTGTGTGATGCTTTTTTTCACGTAAAGTGTGCAGCATTGAATGCGAGAATTTTTGATGCACTCAATAAAAGTAAAAGACTTCGTTGGCCTTATACAGACAGCAGATCTACTGATGTAGATATTTTAAAGCTTATAAGGCAATTTCGAAGAGGCTTTTTAGTGGTGTCTAAGGACTTGGTGGCGGCTCAAGCCAGATTGGCTGATTTTGAAGATTTGTTTAAAAAATTTAAAAATCATGGATGAAGCTTCTGTTTCCCATAAGCCAAACGACCACCCATGAATCTTCGAAGTTCTGCTAAATCTGCTAAGCCTGGTGTTATATCCATGCCTCCGTCTTCTAATAATAATAATTTAATTTTACTTTCACCTGTTTTGAACTCACCTTCAAAAAAAAAAAAAAGGAAAAACTTATGCCGAAGCCTGTAATGCTACTAATACTATTCCTTCAACATCCGTTATGAGCTCGGTTTTAACTGGTGCTATACCAAAACAATTATTGAAAAAAGCATTAATCTGCCGTCTTGTAAAGAACTTGTGTTTGTCCAGCCTTCTAGATCTATATTTGTATCTTTTTTTGCTCTTGATGCATCCGAAGAAGTCGTTTTACATCATATAAATTCTTAATGGAACCTTGTTAACAAGAATATTTCGGTTTACAAATTCAAGTTTTCATATGAACGTACTGTCTATTTAAATAAATTTGCCTGGGGATCTCTTTCACCCATAAGTGACATCGTATGATATATCATACGAAGAAAGTGTTGACACGTAAACAATTCTAGCGCGGGCTAGATTAGAGATATTGCGCCAATTTTTTTATTATAGTAAAGAGAAAAATGGGTCAAAACAAAAACAAAAAAAAAAATATGTAACAGACTAATTTTTCGCGGCTTGTCTTTTGTTTGACAGGTGAAACATCACAGGTAAAAATCTGAGCTTTTTGTGTCGAAAATTGCTCAGGAAAAGTGTTGTCAAAAACAGAAAACGCGCACCTTTTCCAGGTAGCCTAAGGTGTCTTCTATGGAAGTAAAAGAAATTTCACCTGTAACTTTACCCATGTCATATTTCAGGTGTGTGCTCAGGTAAAATTTTTTTTATTTTTTCTATCAAGTTCTGTGGTTCCCCAGACACATATTACAGAACTGCATGAAAGTCGTACGAGCCGTTCTATGGGCGGGCTTTAATGGGTTAATACGGTATAAGATCAAGGTTTTTGGCCTGGAAATACGTTGATCCACGAATATATTCCTAGATCACAACTTAAAGTTACACTGGCTGCTTTACACTAAAGCTTGTTTTTTACTTTAAACAAAAAAAACTAGATTGTTGCCTTGCATTCCTTATCTTATACCAAAATGTTCGAGGATAAAATACAAAGTTAAAATATTTACATATTTCAAGCCACAACCTACTTTTTGACATAATTGTTTTCAGTGAAACTTGGCTTAAGCCTAATACCTTATATACTGAAATTCTTTCTAATAATTTCAATATTTACTGCAAAGATAGAAACGCTATTGCTGGTAATTCTTTTAATGGCGTTGGAGTTTTAATCTGATATTGAATTTTGTTGTGTTCTTGTAAAGTATGGTGCGTTAAATCTTTATGTAACATGTTTATATATTCCTCTAGTTTCCAACGTAGAGGTATATTTAAAACATTTGGTTTCGATAAATAAAGTATGTTTAAAACTTCATCCTCATGATCACATTCTAATAACCGGTGACTTTAATCTTCCAAGTGTCGCTTGGAACTGCTGCACCAAAAACCCTGCAATATTATTGCCTTCGTCTGAATGCTCATCTGCTAATTCATTTTAAATGAGCTTTCAAGTCAAGGACTTTTTCAATTAAACAGCCACTTTAACAAGAATATCCGTTTGTTAAATCTTTTATATTTTGACGACAGCAATATTATTTCAGTTTCAAGGACAGATCCACTCCCTGAAGATCCGTACCATCTAACTTTAGAAATTGCTCTTAATTTTCCTAAACAATCTGTAAAGAATCGTATTGCTCAACCTCCTGCTGAGTTACATTGTAAAAGAACCAATTATGTTTTGTTAAAAAACTATATATCTAATATTAACTGGACATCCGTACAAATATCGTTAATACAAAAACATTGCCAGGAAACCTTGATTCGGCTGTCTCTGCTTTTAATAGAACTCTCAATGATTGCTTTGTATCATAAGTATCCCAGAGAAAAGTCTGTTTAGCATCTGGTCCTGTATGGTTTACTGAAGAACTGAGAAAATTAAGAAACTTAAAATCCATGCATTATAAAAAATTTCAAAAAACTCATAGCATTACAGATTTTGGTTCTTATACCTCTATTAAGTACAAGTATCGTCAATTATGCAAGCAATCTTACGATATTTATTTAATAAAAGTAAAATTCAACATCAAATCTAATGCTAAATCATTCTGGAACTTTGCCAACACAAAACGCAAGAATGATTCCTATCCTTCTTTTATGAAATATAAAACTGTTGAATCGGATAGCGAAAATAGCATTTGTAATTTTTCGCTGACTTTTTCAAAGTCTATTCATCTTCATCCTATGATAATCTAAGCTATCCACATAGTGTCCAATCTGGGGATATTTGCCTCCCAATAATTGATACTAACACTTTTATCTTACTTGAAAGCTCTTAAAACGTCATATAAAAGTGGTCCCGACAATATACCGTCATGTATATTAAAATATTGCTGTGATTAATTAGTAACTCCAATCACTTTGCTTTTTTCTTCTTTAAAATCTTGCTATTTTCCAGTTGCCTGGAAGTCGTCTTTTATTATTCCGTTGCACAAGTCTGGTAACAGGTCTTTAATCGCTAACTATTGTGGAATTGCAAAATTAAAAGCTTTGCCGAAGCTTTTCGAGGCAATCATTACTTCACAATTATCACATAGTGTTAAATCTTTATTGTCTCCATTCCAACATAAATTCGTTTCCGGAAAATCTACGGTTACAAACCTACTTGAATTTACTTCCAAAACCATAGAGAATTTTGGAAAACGTTTACAGACTGATGTTATATACACAGATTCTAGTAATGCTTTTGATGTTGTTTATCATAAACTCTTAGTCTTAAAGCTATCTCTTACTGGATTTCCCACAACACTTGTAAGATGGATTGAATCTTATTTATGCAATAGAACACAACGTGTTCTTTTTAAGCTTGTGAAATCTCATGAGTTTCCTGTCACTTCTGGTGTACCTCAAGGAAGCCACCTCGGGCCTCTTCTTTTTTTACTGTTTATAAATGATTTGCCATCTGTCATAAAGCAATCGAGTATTTTAATGTTCGCAGACGACGTGAAACGATTTCATCCTTTCAAAAA
Organism: Coremacera marginata; assembly: GCA_914767935.1. Classification (NCBI taxonomy): domain Eukaryota; kingdom Metazoa; phylum Arthropoda; class Insecta; order Diptera; family Sciomyzidae; genus Coremacera; species Coremacera marginata. Next base: position 105,153,348 of record OU612046.1, read on the forward strand.
TGCTAATGATGCCGTTCTCTTGCAAACTGACATAGACCATCTTTATAGCTGATGCAACGTGAATCGTATGAATCTTAACATGAAGAAATGCAAGCACATGACCTACACTCGAAAATCTCCTATCACATATATTTATAAAATTTGTGACCATGCATTAGAGTCTTTAGATGTCTTTCATGATCTTGGAGTAACTATGGATACTAAACTTCGCTTTCATATTCATATTAATAAAATTATAAATCGAGCAAATAGTACTTTAGGTTTTATTAAACGATGGGCAAAAGAGTTTAATGATCCCTATATACGTATAACAAAAACCATATTCACCTCTCTAGTGCGACCTATTTTAGAATATGCTTCAATTGTTTGGTGTCGTCGATATAGTTGTTACATTGACGACATAGAATCAGTTCAGAAAAAGTTTGTTTTGTTCTGCTTAAGCCATATTTACTGCAATTTTAACTATCACCTACCACCTTATGACTATCATCTGCAACTTTTAAATCTTCCTACTTTAAATAATCGGATAATTATGCTAAATGCTACTTGAATTTTCAAACTTTTACATGGATATGTAGACAGTCAATGTTTTCTGAGCAAAATTTACTTAAATATTCCTCTCCGACCTAGAAGATCTTTTGAGTTACTTTACATGAACTTTTGTAGAACTAATTACTTGCAAAACGAACCACTCAGAAGCGCTTGTGGGGACTTAAATTTTGTTTCAGATGCAATTTCTTTTAATGAATCCGTTTACTCAATTAAATTGAATATTTTAGATTATCTACAGTATCGCCACTAATCTGGATCATGCTTTCCAAGGATACTTAATATTTTCCTGTGATGTTTGGTAACAACTTATACAATCTAGCTGTGTAGTTTAATATGATTATCCAGAGCGAGACCACGTTCGTCTCGCCTGGCATATGCCGGTTTCACGCCGTACGACTAGCTTTGCATGTGTGAGCTGTGCTCTAATCCATATTTATGTAGATATACATGCTCTAGATATATTTTGATTATCCAGAGCAAGACCTCGTCTGTCTTGCCTAGCACATGTATGAGCTCGACCTCGTCCGTCTAGCCTCGCATAGGGGAGCACAGCTCTAATCAATCATTCTATTTACTACTAAGAAGCTAACCGGATTGCAACTGTATATACCTGAAAGCCTGAGAATTTTACATTTTCGTAAAAATTTAATTGTACATAAATAAATCGTATTAATTTTGTCTAATATTAATTCCTATAAAGCCACATGTGCCTAGCATTCAAATAAATAATAAATAGGATATAAAATTCTTAAATTTGAGTTGTCCTATCAAAAACTTAAGGAATGTATTTAGAAAAAGTTGTGTAGCGGAGCGGAAATGAGCCACGACCGAAAGCGGATACAAAAAAAAAAAAACGTTGCATTTTAAAATTCAAATTTAAATTCGCCATATGGTTCTTATTCCACTATACAAAAAGGCCCCACGTTGGTAGCTGCGTTGCTGACGCAAATGACGCTGCTGGTCGTGGGTGTGGCACCTTTGTTGGGCCCTGAGGCTTTAGCTGCTGCTGGTGCTTCGCTTAATTGTCGCCCTTTATGCGACGTAAATGGCTGCGGGTACTCCGCTTATATGTCGTTTTTTGTAAACGACGTAAATGGCTGCGGGTGCTCCACTTTTAGCCACCGTGGCGCCGCACGTGGTTTTTTAAAAAAAATACTTTATTATTATAATACATACTTTAAAACGAGCACTTATCGTGCCTTTTAAAGCTGCAACTCCAGATGTTGCTGCTGATGACCACCGATATTGGGCCTCGTTGCGGTGACTTTTAGAGCTGCTGCTGCTGTTGGTGCCGAGCAAAGAACGAAAGGAATTTTTTCGTAGGCGGAAGTTTCGCCAGTCCGCTTTTGTCACTTTTTATTTGCTATTTAACTTTCGCCAACTTGAAAATAAGGAGGGCGTTCACACATTTGCCTTCGGACAAATATATGATGTATGGTACAATGCGTAAGGTAGGTGCACGCCAGTTTACTTATTAGGGATATTCACACCCAATGTGGCCCTTTCAGTCCTTGCAGTGTTCAACTAGAACTATTCACCAATGACGCACTCGAAGTGCGACAGCTGGAAAGGACCTGTGACAGCAAGAAATGTCAGAATTTAAATAAACGAAAGCTGTCAGATTTGAAAGTACAAAACTGTCAAAATTATATTACCGGAAATGTCAAAGTTGAATAATAGGAAATGTCAGATTTTTATGCAGGAAAAATGGTCCGATATGAATGACCAGAAAATGTCAGATTGGAATGAAAGGAAATGTGAGAATTAAATTCAAAAGAAATGTCAGAATTTTAATAAAATGAAATGTCAGATTTGAATATCAAAGACATGTCAGAGTTAACTAAGGGAGAAAATGTCAAATTTGAACGAGAGAAAAAAAATCAGCTCTCACATTAGGCAAGTCGGTCATCTTGTCAAAGTCAGAGAGTCAGCTGTCAAATTGTCAGCTGTTAAAGTCATAGTGTCATCTGTCAAATTCATCTGTCGGCTGTCACATCTCAAACGCCCGGGAGATGAGCAGTATGTCACTCATGTATGCAAACGACACCGCTAAGGCGAATTCTGGCCTCCATGTTCAAATGTGAATTCAACTTCCCAGTCAAAGCCACCTTCAAACATGAAAGCAAGAATTCATCACTTTGTGTGCCGTTACAGTTGTTTCAAAACATACTCAAAAGTAAAGATAAACAAAAATGCCTTTTTACTTTAATTGCGTTTGAAACTTTATGAACAATTTATTATTTTTCCATATAAAAATGCGCATTTTCGCCAAAACTTGGTCTAGGAAAAACGTCATAAAAGTCTTAATTTTGAGTTGTCTCAGATTGGGACAATTTTTGGGAATGTGTTCAGAAAATGTTGTTATGAAACATATTTAAAAATAAAGAAAAACAAAAATATCCTTTTTCTTTAATTGCGCTTGAACTAAAAAAATTTGTTATTTTCCCATATAAATTTGCTCATTTTCGTTAAAAAACTTCAGAAAGTTCTTAATTTTGAGTTTTCCGAGCAGAACCTTCGGAATGTGTTCAAAAAGAGTTGTTATAAAACATATTTCAAAATAAGAACAAGCAAACACATCTTTTTTCTATAATTGCGTTTGAAACTTTATAAAAAAATGTGTTATTTTCCCATATAAATTTGCTCATTTTCGCTAAAACATGCTCTAGGTAAAACGTCATAAGATTCTTAATTTTGGGTTCTCCCAGTAGAACCTTCGGAACTGTGTTCAAAAAAAGTTGTTATAAAAAACATTTTAAAAAATAAGGAACAACAAAAATGTCTTTTTTCTTTAATTACAATTGAAACTTTATAAGGAATTTGTTATTTTTCCATATAAATTTGCTCATTTTCGCTAAAACATTGCTCTAGGAAAAACGTCATAAAATTTTAAATTTTAAGTTGTTCCAGCAAAATCTTCGGGAATGTGTTCAAAAAGAGTTGTCATAAAACATATTTAAGAATAAAGACAAACAAAAATGTCCTTTTTATTTAATGGCATTTGAAACTTTATAAAAAATTTGTTGTTTTCCCATATAAATTTGCTCATTTTCGCTAAAATATGCTCTAGGAAATACGTCACAAAATTCTTAATTTTGAGTTCTCCCAGCAGAACCTTCGGAGAACCTATAAAACAACCTATAAAACATATTTAAAAATAAAGAACCAAAAAAAAAATGTCCTTTTTCTTTAATTGTATATAGAAATTTAGGTTTTTTTGGATTTCTAGGACCGTTTTTGTGGAATATGAACATTTTTTTGTTTATACTTTTAAATATATTAATTTTAGCAAGAACTTGTTAAATATATCTTTGTTAAAGTTTCGTATGCGAATTATACTAAAATTTTTGCGATTTTGGAAAATATTCAGTACAAAACTATAAAAACTTAAATTTCGTTAAATTTCCATAGCAACATAAGAGCATAAAATCCACAAATGGAAAGATATTGCAAAGTTCTTTTAGATTCAGGTAATTAAGGCTTTAAACTATAAATTTGCATAGTTACTTTTACAAATTTGCCACATTTCTTTCTATACCTAATTTTGTCCCACTCGTTACACTGTGTGGCGTCAGAATTTATCTTAAATAAATGCTGAAGAATAAACAATTATTTACATAAAAATCCAATTTTTTCCACTTAAAAAAATTTTAGAACTAAAAATTATATCAGTATAAGGATTAGTGTGGGTAAATGTCAACAGGGGTAAAACTAAACAAGCATTATATATCCAGTAAAAACCCGTTTTTTAGCTGAAATTTTGTGCTGCACTGCAGATGGATTCATGTTCTATCGTGTACACAAATTTTCAGTAGTCTTATAATATGATAGAATTTATTTGAGTAGATAATTTCTTGAGAGATTGTGTTTTAAGTTGACTTACAACACTCTAAAAAGTAAATCTTATTTTAAACCCTACCTGAAAGTCAACTTTAACCTTAATGTAAGCCACAGATTGTTTTCAATATTTTGCTGACTTAAATGAAGTCAGCAGGAAATCTTAATTTTTTATTGAAGAGCTAGCTTTTAAAATTTTAGCCAACATCAATCTTAATTTCAGTTGATCTTGCTTACTTTATACAAAGTGGAACTCGAACCTTAGCTGCTTCGCACACAAATCCAGCACGTTAACCAGTATCTCAAGGCCATCACAAAAATTTGGTGTACACAATTAAATGCGACGCAGCATTAGCAGCACTACACAAATATTAGCCGACTGAAAATATAACTGACGGTGGTGCAATTGGTTAAGCAGAGAGCGCAGTAAACCAGTCACTTTAAGCGGTCCGGGTTCGAGTCTTAACGATTGGGAGTGAGAAAGTGTAAATTTTTTCAAATCATATTAATTTTATATGTTTAAAATGACGTGAACGCTATCTCACGGTTGGGAGTTCAGAGCGCTATCATCGCGCCAAAGTAAATAAACTTTGATGCGCTCTTAAAATGTAGTATAGTAGCGCAGTGCTATTTTTATTATTATTATATATTTATATCACACAGCAACGTGCTTGAAATTCAGAATGGAAGCTCTGCTTTAATCATTTAGCTGCCTTAAATTAAGACAACTAAGATGAAAAACGCATATGTAATTTCACCTATAGCTGTCTTAATGCTGTTGCAGCTTACATTAAAACAGCTTTTCAGCTGATTGTAAGATTTACTTTTTGTAAAAGCGCGAGCTTTTGACGATGATATATTTTTTATTTAAATAAACAATCTAGGTGAGTCTCTATTTTAATTTCTTATCATATGATCAATAAGTTAGACTTGATCAATTTTATAGTTTAGACTAGCAGTACTTATTAAATGAAACTTTTTATTTATGTTTACCTTTACCCCACGTTTTTTGTTGTTGTGGGTAAATGTAAACAGCAATTGGGGGGAGAGTAGTAAATTGAATTATCTTAAGAAAAATTAGAAGGAACTTATTTCATTTGGTTTTAAAAAAACATTTTTGGTGGAACCGAATGCCAAGAAACTACAATAAAAAAAACCGTTGCCCACGTACTCTGTCAAAGAGGTTGTTAATGCAGTTGAAGACGTGTAAAATAAAAAATTGTACTAACTCCCAATTGGTACTAAGTCCCAATTTCTGTAATTTTTAATAGGATTGGAGGGAGAAAGAATTCCATGGAAAAATTAGGACAAGGACGGTCAAGTGTATTTACTGCCAAAGAGAATAACATTTGATAATGCAATTAATTGTAAATTACAAAGAATTTTATCTTATCAGCGAATTTTTTGATTTTTGACTTATAATATTTAAAGAATTTTTAACATATTAAAAAGTAAAAAGTTAGATTAAGAAAAGAAATATAGAAAAGTAAATAGAAAGAGAAATAAGGAAAGAGAAATCTGGTTCCTTTTTTTCAAAATTATTTAAATGATTGAATACGGCCTGCCTAAGCCACTTTTGCAAACCGTAGTTTAATATTATTGGGTAAACAATTCCACAATCTAATGGCATTAATGAAAAAGAGCCTAGTGGAGTTAAGATGCTTCCAATCGGGAATTATAATTGTGTTACTTGTAGAAGACTGGCAAAATTGCAGTTTCTCAAAGAGATACCGAGGAGTTTTATAATGAATAATTTTATGTAAGAAAATGCAATTACGGGCGTTCAGATAACTTATAATGTCACACAGGCCCGTAGCCAGGATTTACCTTAGGGGGGGTAGGGGGGTTTTGATAAAAAATCTATAAGTAGATACCAGTAATAACTAAAATACGGATATAACAATATTAGTGTGAACGGTAAAAATAGGTTAGATTCCTTGCAGTTTAGTAAAATCAAAATTAAAATCAGCTATGAAAAATGCAAACATTATTTAATAAGTTCACCTGGTGAAGCTGTATTCACAATTTTTATGGACATTTCACATAAACGGAAGGAAATAAAAAATGTTAGTCTTTAGATTTGGATTTTTTTTTTTGCTATCTTACGCTTTTATTGATCCCCAGCTTGTGTACAACTATTTGAACCTGTGTGAACCCTAGTTCGAGTTATCGTTAAGAGCTAAAATATTACTGTTCTCGAAAACGATTTCAGCAATTTAAATAATATTGAAAATAAAATATTTTAAGATCTTTAAGAACAGTTTCATTTTCTCATTATTCAATTCCAATAACAATTTATATATTTTTTTACTCTATATATATTTTTTTTAATAAGATTTGTTGAGCAGAGGAATCGACTCCGATAAGTCATTTTTAAATTTAAGACTATTTTTCAAAAACCGTAATTCGAAAAGATTTTTGCACCAGCACCAGTATCTTATACCCAATTTATTATATAAGATATCACATGAAAAAAAAAAAACGAAATGGCCATCTCAGCTCTTGAAAGGACTTTGACCGAGCTTCTTAAGATCAATTGTGTTGTGTGTGATGTGAAATGTTTGCACACAAATGATCGAGAACTGGACCTACACATGTTTTACGCCGACTCTGAACGGCTTATGTTCTCAAGAAGCTTTTCATGGCAGTTTTTACTCTGAGGTTTGCTATTGTCTGCAGAGAGGTGACGGCCGAACAGAAAAATGAATTCAATTGAAAAAATTTTCTGTGCTAGATGGAGGATTCGATCCTGGGTTCTCTGGCGTAAGAGTCACACACTCTACCCACTACGCCACGGCCGCCACTTAAACACATGAAAACAAGTTCATGTTAATATTAAAATAATTACTCAGCTAGATACATTTTTATAAAAAGAATGAAACAGTAACTTTTTTTGGATATTTAAGAATTTAATCGGATGTAGATTTATATTTAAATTATTTACAAATCAAAAAAATAAAAATAAAAACAAAATTTTTTGAACTTCCAAATTATTTTTTAAATTTTTAATAAATAAAAAATAATTTTACAAATGCTGAAGCTTAAAAAACTGTATTTGTTAATTTTTTTTATGAAAATTAGGTAACATGATTAAAAAATCATCAAATCACTATAGAATTGGATTGTATAAAAAGTTTTACAAACATTTTTTCTATTGAGAATTTTCTTTCGCAAAAAGCATATTTATCTCTAAGATGATTTTCCGAAACCTGTTATTTGGAAAATACTTCGCACAGGGCTTAATTTTTCTGCCAAGTTGGAAATTTTAGATGTCTTATATACCAAGAAAACAACTCAAACTTTTTAGTCATTCGCTTTACGTGGAATACCCCATAACGTATTAAATTTCGTGGTTCATGTATTTTTTACACTTTAAAAGATTAAAAAAAAAACTTATTCAAATGAATGCATTTTCAAAAGTTTTGAGTCCTCAGCTTAGACATGGCATAAAAAATGTCAAGCTAATTTTATTCAATATACAAAATTATAATTATTCTATGTATACTTTCATTTATATATATATTGCTAGATATCAGAGACTTTTTGAGCATTGAAACTGATTTTTTTAATACACAAACTCCTTGGAGATGTATTCCAATATAATGATAACGAATTTTATAAGCAAAGTTGATCTTTCACTTAGCTAAAAGAATTTTTCAATAATTAAGTGAAGTTTTCAAGAAAATTAACATCATTATTACAGTTTATCTAAAAAAAAACATCACATTTTAAATTGAATAGTCTCATTTGTGTTATTTCTTTATACTTTTTGGACCCTAAGGGGGGGAGGGGGTGGTGGGTGAACACCTAACCCCCACCCCTTGTCTACGGGCCTGATGTCACAACCAAGAATATTTTTCTTGAGATGTGAAATGTGGTCAAACTTGTGTACATTATAGAACTACGTGTAGCATGATTAAACGTGACATGCAGTTTGTGTTCAGATTGTGAGTAAGTGAAATAAGTTCGGCGTATGTTATCACAGGTACAATTAGTTGTAGAACTAGCTTGCGTCTGGTATCAATAGGAGTGAATTGGACTGTCATTTTAAGATTGCGAAGTATAAAATAGATGTTGCGCACTACACTATTAATATGGTCTGTGCAAGTTAAGGGAGAGTTTATATGGTAGCCTAGATTTTTTTATTTTCTTGATTAACTTCAGCTTATTGTCTCCTATAAACAAGTCCTGGATGTTATCAAAGGATATTTTGCTTCTACTAATAGGTAGCCCGCAACGAAAGCCAGATTGCAGTGGAGATAGTTAAAAAATTCGATATCTGATCAGCCATATTAGCTTCACAGACCTTCGATAAAGATAATAATATGCTGATAGGCCTAAAGTCGTTGGGTTCAAACGCTGAAGTTTTTTTTGAGATCGGCACTACTTTGGCAATTTTCCACAGCTGAGGAAAAGACGAAGTGGTGAAGCAGTGATTGATACTGTGTGTAAGCGCGCTAGATACACGAGAAAGAATGATTTTTAGAAATTTTATCGAAATCCATTTTCACCAATAGCATTTGACTTAACCTTCATTACGTGGTTACAATCTTCATACTCACACTGGAAAATTGAAACCTAGGCGGATTTAAGGCATTTGATATATCATCAGAGCTATCAAAACTTATATTATTGCCCAAAAAGAAGTCATTAAGATCATCCGAATCGAGAAAACAGTCAGCTAGGGGCTTGCTACACACGCCAAGCTTTTTAATATTTTTCCAGAGCACAAGTTTTTAATTTTTCGTAGCAGTACCTTATTTTAGATTGCCTAGCTATAAGAACTGAGGCATTCCGTGCCGCTCTATAAATTTCCGATTTTTCTGGTGAGGGGTTTTTCTTCCACACTCTATGTAGGTTATTACGTTTTTTAATAGCATTTTGGACTCTTGCGGTATACCAGGAACATGAAACATTTTTAACAACAACCGTCCTAGTGGGAACATGCCTTGCAAAAAGATTGTTAAGGTTATTTGAAAATAATGTAACTTTTTCATCAACACTCGCACAGAACCAGACTTCATTCCAGGGGGTAAAACATGCATCACGATTTAAGGCTTGAAAGTCAGTGGATTTTAAGTCAGAGTAGGATACCGTTTTTGATATAGCCGTTTGAGCTAATTTCATATCCAGAGTGCAAAAAATTAAATCAGGGTCAGAGACAAAGAAAATTTGGCCAAACAATAAAACCGACGAAATATCTGAAACAATAACATAATCGAGAAGACTAGGAACATCATTTTCATGCATAACTTCATTCACAATTGACATACCGACGGACGAAATATTATCATATAAAGATTTAGTTACATTATCATGAATTACAATATTTACATTAAAATCTCCGCATACAACAAAATAATTAAAGTCAATTGTTAAATCAGATAACTCAGAGAAAAAAGAATTTAAGCTATACATCTTATTAGGCTTGTAAACACAAGATAGAAATATTTTTGTAAGATTATCAGACACAAAAATATTTATAAATTCAATTGCACCGTTTTTTGTTACAAGATTTTGTTAAATGGCAACTCCGCCTCCTCTTCTATTAATTCTATCATTCCTTAACAGATTAAATTTTTTTATATCATATGCTGAGTCACTTATATATGGACTGAACCAAGTTTCAGACACACAAATCATATCAATTAACGATTCTTCAAATACATATTTTAAGTAGTCCAACTTGTTGGAGTTAAAGCTCCTAGCATTGAATGCACGATTTTAAGACCCGAGTATCTTTTACATAAAATATTTACAAGGGACTTATTATTCTCATCAACGCCATCAAAACTATTATTAAATCTATCCATTGGAGAGAAAGCAAGTACAAGTAACTATAGGCAAACCAAGTAAACAAAGAAATAATAAAACATAAAACACATTTAAATAAGTATAAATTATAAATATAAGCAACCAGATACCCCTACATATACTGTCACTATTAAAATAAATTATAAGAAATGTGAGAAAAGTAGAAAGAGAAAGAGAGATTTAAATAAGTTAAAACAGAAGTTACATATTTTTATAAGAGATCTAGAAGCAGTACCGCTATATATTTTCTTCATTCTCAGCATTTTAAACCAGCTCATCCGTAACAATAGCAGCAAGTTGATTTGAGTCATTATTACAAAACTTTCACCATTTTCATGCTTCTTAACAAAATTCTGGCCTCGCCTAGCATGAGCAGAAAACAGCTGTTTGCTACGCTTGAGTTTGATTGCATTCTGCAGAAGTTGACGACCGGGCTTTGTTAAACTCTCATTTAAGTAAATCTTTGAGTGAGAGTCAAGACCCAAATCACTTAAACAAAGATCTCTGATTTTGTTATTTCGGTAGGAAGCTGAGCACCGAAGAACTGCATTCCTCTCAAAATGGCTAGGGAACTTGACAATGATTGGAGTATTTCTCATTCAGTGCTCTTGACACGAAATACGCTCTTAAGCGGTGGTGGTCTGCAGCCGATGTTGAAACGTCAGAAATGTCAGAGTCAAGTTCTCATCGTTGCTCACAGGGACTCCAAACAGCATCCGCAGCAACTTCTTTGCGCTCCAGATCGTCGACGGCTTTTCTCAATACGACAATCTCTTCTCTTAGAACAGCAACTCCAGTAGTTTCAGCATCGCACTCAATTTAGTCAACGCGAGTCACAACTGCAGCTAGGGCAGCATTTACGCTGTTTATCTTTTCCACAGCATCGCACTCAAAGTTGTCAACACGTGTCCCTAATGCAGCTAGAGCAGCATTCACGCCGTTTATCTTCTCCACCCAACATTTCTCAATCTCTTCTATTTTTAGATTAGTTTGCTTATTTCTCTTTGCATGATGTTAATAAACTTTTCGGTTTGATTATAAAGGTCGATGAGCGCCTTGATCAACAGTTAGAAGAGAGCTACTGTTCATCGGAGATTCAAGCTGCGTCGGTGTCGAGGGCAGATTCTTTGTAAGTAAAGTTTTAACTCTAGTGATCATCGCGTTTGATAATAGTGTGTTGATTATTTGGCGGGAGCAGATCAGACTAGATTTTATTTATAATCAGCAATAAAAATTGCTTAAAATCAGTCAATCAAGCTTTAATCGAATATTGATTTAGAAAAGAGATCAAACAAACGATTTTATACACTTTCACCGCGTATCAGATTATATCGGTTGAGTTTACGCTAAGAAAATGCTACCTAAAGAATAGTGATCTCAAAACACGTCTATTCCTTAAAATACGTATTATACACTCATATTACATATTATACACTAAAAAGATCTCTTGTGGTTATTCTTGTGATAAAGAAGCATTTCGAACATTTCTTTCGGAATATGTTAAAAATAAAAATTTAAAAACCCCGTTCACTGATGGCAAGTCCGGTGAAGAATGGAACCAGAGTTTCATGAAACGAAATCCTGAACTTTTTTGAAGAAACCAGAGCTCCTGCAAAATCGTAGAAAACATGCCAGAAAGCGGCAAATTATTTACGATTTTTTTAATAAGCTAAACATGCTCGTAGTAAAATCTAATTTAATGGAAGCAAAATCAAACTTTGTATTCAACGTGGATGAGAGCGGATTTTGCAATGACCAAAATCGGATCTGGATGAGAATACACTACAGTTTTTACAGTTTTGGCAAGTGTTTCTGCGCCCCCCTTTAATAATATTTAAAGGTGCTGCGGCACAAGCTAGGTGGAAGAGACCGAAGCGTTTTCGGGGACACTTTATGACGTTTCTAAGAACAGTTGGATGGAAGAATCGCATTTTTATCACTGGTTTGTCAACGAATTTGTTACGCATGTAACAAGATTAAGAGAAAAAAATAATCTTCCGGACCAGGCTGCATCACTTTTGTATGACGGACATTCTAGTCATATAAGCGTCGGTATAATAGCAGAAGCACTAAAAAGTAATGTTGAAATCCTTCATTTTCCGAGTCATTTGACCGATAAGCTTCAGCCAAAAAACTTGTAAGGCACGAAAAAGAAATGCTTCGGAAAAGCTTCTTTGATTTGTTGAAATCCGAATTCGTCAAGCTAATTGGTAAAGTTTGAGAAGCTTCAATGATTCCACAAAATATACGTGTGATTTTGAATCAACAGGAGTTTTCACAGTCAATGCTTCAAAATTCCCTGAAGCGGATTTTGATCAGCATGAGCTAGAAAACTACAAGAAAAGCTTATGTTCAAGTGTTGTTTATAATACTGAATGTGCTTTGCCACAAACACTATCTGCAAATTTAACAGATGGCTTTTGTAAATTTTTCAACTTTAAGGTAGTCCATTAGGTAGGTATTAACGCAAACATTTAAATTCATGTATAAAGAGGAACATCCGCAATCCTCATCGCAATCAGAATTATTAACAAGCCATCTAGTAACGCCAACCACTACCGATTAAGTACTAACTTCAGTGAATACGGATTTGTATTTAACACCAGATTGAACATGGACTTTACACTAAATGCTCTTTATATTATATTGTTCAGCTCATTCAGAACTCGCAGAGTTTTTCGCAATTTCTTCAACTCCATCACCAATAATCCAAAAAATATTCGCTCCCAATTTAAAGCAACTGCAATATGGTGAAATTTTACCAGCCGACCAAGTTCTGAAGCGTTTGAGAGAAGCTAAAAAAAAGAAAGAGGAAAAAGCTGAACCAAAACAAAAGGTTATCAAACATGAAAAAACCAAAATGGTGGAAAAGAAACTTTTAAAAATTCTAATGTCCTCTTCATTTGAATCTGACGAAGGCAACTCCGTTGCTATGAAATAGAATATGAAAATTATATTAATACCGATAATATTGATTGGTTTGAACCAGAAGAGCCTGATCTTGATGATATGAACGTTATTGATGATATCACCGATCTTGCTGTTGGAAGATTTGTTCTTGTGAACTTTAAGGATGGTAAAAGAAATACTCCAAATTTCAGTACTTGTGTCGAGTGGAAGAGATCGACATAGAAGATAATGAAATTAAGTTGCAAGGTTTTTTTTTTCAATCGGCACACGCAGAGAAAAAAAAACGTTTATCGCCAATATGCAGTAAACGAACTTCGTTTATCGTGCTTGGAAAGGTTTTTTGCAAACGTTTCAACAGTTACGAGAAACGAAAAAAGTTGCGGAAAACGGGTTATTTAGTTGCAGGAAAAGAATTTCGTTCGTTATAAGCGTGTGCAATTTTTTAATTGCGGCAAATAAAGAGTTTGTTTGTTGCAATTCTATTTCTATTCAATTTCTATTTCAACTCAAATCAATTTCTAATAAAACCAAACACAAAAACGAAAAACAAATTTGTGTCAGCTTGGGACTCGAACCTAGGCTGTTCCGCATACAAATCAAGCACCTTAACCACTATGCCACGGCCACCACAAAAATCTGGTGAAAAGTTTTCGTTTTTGTCGGGCTTCTGTCGAGCTTCTGTCCATGACAAATGTTTAACTTTTGCCATAAACGGAAAAAATTGTGTAGCTTTACTTCAATACAATTGAACTCCAAGCAGCAGCACTAGGCGAATATTAGCCGAATGAAAATTCAATTGACGGTGACGCAACACGCTAAACAGAGCGCGCAGTAAACCAGACATTGATGAGCCTGGGTTCGAATTCCAATGATTGAAGTAAGATAAATATCAATTATTTCAAATCATATTGCATTTATAATAAAATAATAATATAAAATAAAATAATAAAATAAAAATTTGAATATTAAAATTCAATAAAAATGCAATTTTTAGGAAAGAATATTTTTTCGATATTTTTCGCTATTTTTTCGTTAATTACAACTGAATATTCGTTTGCAGCTACTACAGCTCGCAAACGAAGTATAATTGGCTAATTTTTCAGTTTCGCTAAACGAAAAATTTCTCTGCGTGCACAGAAAAAACAATATTTAACATCATTCCGAATAAAATAAGTTTCGCTAGCATTTTTCAATTAGCAGCGCTGCTTCCTATCCTAAAAGAGATATTGGAAGATGATGGCACCATCAAACATGTATATGTGTGATAAGCAGGTACCAGTTAAGGAAATTCTATAAATCCAATAATATTATTTAATATTATTTTTAAATTAAATAAAACTAGTAATTCCGTGTGGCGTTAAACGCCAAAATAAAAAATATCAAGTGATAGGTAGTTTTTTTTATATTGAGGACTATTTTTACATTTAAACCAAGGATTTCATAGAAAATTTCCATGTTTTTGTTGAATTATTAAGTAGCCCAGTTTTTACTTACCATAGCATTATAATAAAAATATATCACATACTTTTATGTATCACAACGAAATTTGTGCTTTTTTCTTAGAAAATTGTTTCAGCTTTTTTCAAAAAATACACAATACTTAAAAAAAAAATAAGACCTTATTGCACATCTACACAGCAATACCTTTCAATTGCTACCCTATTTATGAAAATCGCGTCTACAGTACAGATTTTATAGTCATCACAAAAAAGGTGCTTGCGCAACAATAATAATATAGAATATCAGGAAACAATATTTATATTTTTTTCTTTCTGTATAAATATATCATTCTGGGGTAAATGGAAACTTTGAGCATATGAACCTATGTCAAACAAAAATTTTACAAAACCCCATTTGTTTTTATTTGCTCGTACAATATTTAGGAATACTCGCATACTACTCGAGATCTATGTTTTACTTTACCACGAAAACAATAAAAAAATACATTTTGGAGGGTAATTGTCAACATCTTAAAACTAATGTCACATATTATATATGATTTATAGTGATATCTAAGAAATATAATACTTTGAAGATTGTTTGTTTTTTTTTTCCGGGCTATAGTACATTTTTGTCATAAATCGTGAAAGTTGGTTTATGAGAAAAACATCGAATTTGTTAACATTTACCCACACTAACCCTCTACACATTCTTTTCCAAATAGAAAAGCAGTGTTTGAATTGCTGCGAAAGAAATAGCAACAGCACCAGAAATTGTGATGTGGCTGCGCGGTAATACTGAAAGCCATCAGCAGCCACAGCAGCAGCATATACCACCTTTTTCAAAAAGAAAGGTTCATTCACACTGTGAACCGGATTTAACTGTCCGATTCGAAATTTTTTTTTTAGTAGGTTGCCACATGTGTCAATGACAGGGCTGCCAAATATCAGCGTCTCTCGTTAACATTTGGTAAAGTGACAATGTTTTGTCAACAAATTTTTTCGTATCTTCGATTTTTATGATGAAAGAAAAAATTGAGCCTGATTCACTCGCCTGATGCCTGATTTGCGTGTCATACTCGTATACCCATGTCTCATCACCAGTAATGATGGATTCGATGAATGATTCGTCGTTTTCGACCATTTCTTTCGCGATAGCAACTCAGTCTCTTTTTTGCATGAAATTTAGTTCTTTCGGTACCAACTTCGCAACGACACGTTTCAAGCCCAATTCATTCTTCAAAATGTTCTGAACGGATCCAATTGAAATGCCGACGTCTTCTGCTATCTCTCTAATCGTCAATTTGCCAACATCAATTTTTGAACAACATTTCTTTGATTTTTGCAACGTTTTCTTAGGTAGTCGAACACGATGGCCGCCCGGTACGAGGGTCGTCTTCTACTTCGTCTTGGCCACTCACAAATCGGTTAAACCACTTGTTTGCCTTCTGATACGATAGAGCAGAGTTTCACCAACATTTTAGACATATCGACGCAATTGAAACCATTTTCCACACAAAATTTGATACAAACTCGTTGCTCAATTTTTTCTTCCATCGTAAAAATCGAAGACACGAAAAAAGTTGTTGAAAACAAACCACTGTCACTTTACCAAATGTCAACGAGAGACGCTGATATTTGGCAGCATTGTCATAGACACATGTGGCAACCTATTAAAAAAAAAAAATGTTTGAATCGGACAGTTAAGTCCGGTTACAGTTTTCCAATTCTAGTAGGGTCTTCCCTGTAACTTCTAATTTTTCTAACTTACTATAAATTTCTTCTTCAGTAGTGGCGTCCATCGTACCGAACAAATAATGCATGGTGTTACCTACCCCATCAAATATTGACCTTTTTTCGCGTGGCTTGTTGACCATCAGTAGAATCCAGACCCAATCCATTTTAAACTGTGGAAAATACGCAGATATGAAGGACATCAATAAATTGGGTTATTAAAATGTTGGGTTTTAGTATACATTTTTATACTAAATTTTCGGTATTCACAGGTTTTCTCATTCTTTGCGCAAACAAGAAGCACACAGTTTGTATGGAAGCACTGTAAAATATTAACATTTCGCATCATATATCTACATATACGGAAAGTTCGAGAAAAAACAAAATTTTTGATTCCCATAATGTGGTCGTTATCTATAACAAAATATTTTATTTTTAAGAAAATAAGTGCGTTTTATGATACAGAAAATTTTTATATAAAAAGGTGAAAGTTAAAAAAAAACCAAAAAAGCTAACTTTTAGAATTAGCTCAAATTAAACATATGTGAAAATGAAACAATTTGAAGTATGGGCTCTTCATGATATTGACTAAATAGTGTTAAAAATTTCAACAACAAAATAACAATAAAACTTCTTCTAAAAATTAGATGTCATCATGTGCGCCTTCTCAATACCTTTCGTTTGCAAAAACGAGATTTCCGCTGATTTTAAAACGCCATTTTGAAACCCTATACCATCGATTGAGCACGTATAAAAAAATACGTCAACCTTAGAGTTTTGTCCTCTATCACATATCCGAAAATTATTCAATTCGGCGAGCTTTCCTTGTTAGTACTATCATGGAAACTGTTGTTAAAAACAAATGTTGCTGATCGCAAATACTGATCCCAGGATTGTGGGTTTTCATCACAAATGCTTCGTAAATATTCCACTATTGGTCTATGTGGTCGTTCGAGAGCACCATTGGATTGCGGGTGGTAGGCCGAAGTTTGCAGTTTTTTTATTTTTAATAATTTACAAAGGCCTTTAAAAATGTCGCTTAGGAAGTTTGTCCTCTGATCAGTTACTATTTGGTTTAGAATACCATAGCACGTAATAATTTGGTCGAATACCATATGGGCCACCGTTTGGGCTTCTGCGTTTGGGATGGCGTAACAGTCTACCAGTTTGGTAAGGTTATCTTGAAACGTAAGAATATATTGATTATTTGTTAGAGTTTGTTGTAAAGGTCCTACGATATCTAATTATATCTTATCAAAGGGTTTTTTCCGCGATGTCTGTTATAATCATAGGCATTTTTATTGGAGTAGATGATTTCATCATTTGGTATTTTTTACATTTTTTTATGTAAGTTTTAATGTAACCAAGCACTTTTCTCCACCAATATTTACGACGGATTTTTTATACGTTTTCAGTACACCTTGGTGTCCCCCAAAAATAGAGTCGTGATAATCCTTCAGGATTATTTGTTTCTCCTCAGGCTTACTCAGAACTTCTATTTTCGAGTTCTTTTAATATATCGTTTTTAGATTCTTTGTTTATATTAGGGTCTGTTGGGTCTGGGTCTGTTGTAGCAGATGCGTTTAAGCTTTTTGACTGCGCTCGAGTTTTTTTTTTGAAAAACATCAATGTTATGGATACCCTTAACCACAAACAAGTTAATGTGGGAAAAATTTACCCACCAATAAATGGGTTGGGCTCAGGGACAACACAAGACGTAACAACTAACCATGCGTATACATAGATCTAATTACACAACTAATTTTAATCTACTTTTGAGTTGACCTTTTGACAAATTAACATCAAAAACGCTACAATTGTAAACAAAGGAACTCATGCGACTTAAAGGAGCAGTAGCCATATAATTTGTTCTACTAAATGACAAATAAACTAAGTTGTTAGCGTTTCTACTGCTTCTACGGTTAGTGTTAAAATTTATGTGAGAAAGAAGTTCTGGAGAATTGAATACAGCTGTTATGAGCTGGTGTAAATATACGATATCTGCCGATTTCCTTCGATCACCTAAAGACTGCATTTTTAATAGTTTTAAACGATCCTCATAAGGAGGAAGATCTAATATGTCAGTTCCACTTAAGCCCCTTAGAGCAAACTAAACAAAACGTTTTTGGATTCTTTCTATTCGATCAACATGCACATTGTAACTTGGGGACCAAACTTGACTTGCATACTCTAAGTGAGGACGCACGATTGCATAATACAACGTTGTAGTTGTAATCATGCTATTAAATTCTTTGGCCCAGCGTTTTACAAAACCAAGCATTGAAGATGCTTTTTTACAAATATTATCAATATGAATGTTAAACGACAGCTTAGAATCCATGCATATACCTAGGTCTTTGACGGTGTCTACACGACTCAAGGCAGTATCTTTAATCTTATAATCAAAAATAAAATTATTCCTTTTTCGCGAAAAGGTCATAGTTTGGCATTTATCTGGATTTAAAAACATATTATTTTTAGAACACCAAACTTCAAAGGATTTTAGATCAGACTGGAGTAGATCTGAATTATCTCTAGAATTAATCGTTCTGTATATTTTCATATCATCGGCATAAATAAGCAGATGAGAGTGTTCAATGACGTGAGTTACATCATTGGTAGCTAAAATAAACAGAAGAGGACCAAGGTGACTACCCTGAGGAACACCTGATCCAGCAATAAATTCAGAAGACAATGCGCCTCGGAAACGTATTTGATAAGATCGCTCCACCAAATACGATTTAATCCAGTTCACAAAATATTGTGGAAATCCCATTAACTCAAGTTTAAATAAGGTTAGATTGTGTGGTAGCTTATCAAATGCCTTACTAAAGTCAGTGTAAACACAATCGACCTGGTTACCAGAATCAATAGAATTTAAGCAGAATGTTGTAAAATCGAGAAGATTAGACACAGTGGATCTGCCATTCACAAAACCATGCTGACGAGTTGTTATGACTTCCCCACAGTGAATTTACACCCGATCATACACCATCCGCTCAAAAAGTTTTGAAATCGATGAGAGCTTAGCGATAGGCCTATAGTTACTGACATCGTTCCTGCTACCCTTTTTAAAAATAGGACTTATAAATGATTTTTTCCAAAAAAATGGAAAATATCTTTCGTTAATAGATTTATTGAATAATAAAGAAAGTGGTTGACTCAAAACGGAACCGCATTGTGTTAACACTGCGGCAGGAACACCGTCAGGTCCAGCACCAAACTTCTCATCGATCGATCTAATATACATTAAAATATCCTCTGGAGTGAAGGATATATGTTCCAAAGATACTCTGGGTTCGGAATTCATATATTCAAAGTACTCTCCATCAGGATTAAAAGAATATGAACAGAATGATTCTTTAAAAAGATTGGCGAATAGGCCACAAATTTTGACGGGATTGTCAGTAAATCCCTCAGGAGTTCTAAATGAAGAAGGAAATCCATCAGATTTCTTCTTTGTGTTTACGAATCCCCAAAATTTCTTTGGATCTGTCAATATTCTCAGCTTAACATTATCTAAACATTCGTGATATAATGTAGCTGAGCGATTTTCAAATTCCAGAAACAAACGTTTGTAAGTTTCTAGGTCGTTTGAGCCTAAGCTACAGACGTATTTCTTCCATGCCCTATTCCTGTTGTTGCGAAGAGTCTTTAAATCCTTTGTGTACCACGGGTACGTAGAATTCCTCGCACATTTGAGACTATAAGGTACGGATTGAGAAAACACAGCAAAGAGTTCCATATAAAAAAAATGTATGGAGTCATCAAGGTAATTTCCATTTATATATTCTAAAATTGCATTAAGTTTACCATGAAGCAACTGATTCAACTTCAAAAAGTCAGCTTTTTAAAATTGAATTCATAAAGCTTATCTGCTGAATTAGAATTTACTATATTTGCTCTGTCGGATTCGTACCAAATACTCAATGGTGGATGATATTCATCAACAGTAGTTAGAGCATGAAAGGCCCTCTTAACAACAACATTGTTACTGTCTGTAGTTAAGACCAGGTCAAGAAGTCTTTCAAGACTATTATAAATACAACTCACTTGTTGTAAGTCTGAACATATATTATCAACAAATATATGTTCTTGGCGGGTCTTCGAATTAGATGCACAATAGTACGTATCATCGTCAGAAGAATGCCATTTTAAATCAGGTCGATTAAAATCGCCCAATAATAAAATGTCGTCATTAACGTCAAGTAAATCAATTATGTAATCTATGCACTCCGCAAGGCTTGCATAGACCTCTACACTACTCTTAGGAGGAACATACGCATTAATAACATATACATTAGAGTTACAATGTATAACTTTAACGCAAATTAGTTCAATATTAGAAGAGCAGGGAATGTCAAAAATAGAACTGACAAAGCAGTTCCTTACAGCCAAAAGGACACCACCACCGACAGAAAATATTCAAATTTATTTGTACGCCTGACATGTAGTCTTAAGTACAAAAGTCATCAAAGACCTAGGGTATAATAAGCATCACCCAGTGCCCTACTACCAAAAGCAAGCTTCCAATAGTAGTACCAGTTTAGACTTCCGTAGCGACGTACTTCCATCCATCCACTGGTGTAGACGAGACCTATCCAATCTCTTGCATACTAAGCAGGTATGCCAGCCCGGTCGTACCATTGCGCGACCCCGCCAGTCAATCTAGACCTGTGTAGCATTTACACAACCACAACCAGCACGAGTCTCCCCGAAGGGCCAACCCATGATAGTCACCTGGGCAACTCGGTCCCGTCAAAGAAGCTCCACAACATCCCAGCAAGGAGGCATAAAACTCATTTGGGTTTTTATATTTGGCCGTGTCCAATTAGAGCACTAAATTACTCATGACTGGCAACTTCAATCCAGGCATGAATTTTATATTCACTTACCATGGATGAAGTGCCTATAACCCTTGTTTAAACAACAAACAATACATCGAATATATGTGCATTCATTTTGTATACACCTCAATTCATTCACCCAATTTTACATCTCTCAGATGTCTCCTTGCCGTGGATAGATAGGGTCGTCTTCTTTGACGAGTATGACTATCCCCGTGCTAACAAGTTTTTAGGTCCATTGCTATACCTTCGCAGGCTTTTTTTCACAATAATATATACAGTGACCTGCTACCAAGATGGGCGCCACCCCAAGCTCTTGGTTGGCTCTACTTTTACAGTATGGGACGTATCCCATACCAACCCTCCTCCTTTATCCTGGCTTGGGACAGGCAGGCCGAACCACCACCGACAGAAGAAATATTGTCAGTGTATCTGTCTTTTCTAAAAACTTCAAAACTATTGTCAAACAATTCCAAATCAGTAATGCTTCCGTTCAGCCACGTTTCTGTTAACGCGATAATATCCTCAGAGCAATTTTGAGTTGATAGAAATAAGCTCTGCGTCTTAGAACGTAGTCCCCTTACATTTTGATAGTAAAGGGACAGCCTATTTAGTTTTTTTGAGTCTGGCGGGCGGCTTGAGTTACCCTTTTAGACTTATTTTTTGGCTTGAACTCAGTAACAAGAATATTATCGGCCCATAAATTAGATTTAAGAACAGTTGTAAAATCTTCGGCTGCAACTGTTAGAATAAAAGAAGCATGGGAAGGCTTATTACCAATTTTTTTGCATGAACAGAATGCATTTGAGTTCACTAACTTGGATTGCCTGACAAACGTCAATATATTTTCTATTGATGTGTCGGGCTGAAGACGTGAAATGAAAACATTTCTGATCCTCGAAACTGCTCTTAAAGTCAAATGACTGTTAGGCGTAGTTGAAATCGTATTTAGGCTACTGGTCAATGGAGGAATAGAAGATGGTGTATGAGAAATCACCGTATTATTATTTTCTGATGGCATTGCTGGGGGCTGCTCTGCCTTGGAAGGTCTGGAGGACGCCTTCCGACGCTTATTTTTGTTTTTGTTTTTCCTCTGTCTTTTAGAGCTTTTAAGGTCTTTTTCTGATAAAACTAACAAAATTCCGGAAGATACAGTCATGGACGAAGGAACCGAAATGTTATCCTGAACAGTAATTTCATCCATTGGAAAAAATTTAAATTACTTTGAGCGTTTTTAAATGTTAACAGTAAAATGCAGCGTACACAAAGTGTTAAGCACAATAACAACACTAGAGACTCTCACTGCACAACAGATAAACAAACACCGCACAAAGAGGAATAGAAAAAATTAGGTATACAAACACTAGATTGTGTGAAGTACAACAAAAACTGTTCTATATTATTAACATAAATTATGTATTAACTAAACTTATCTATAAACTAAAGACTAAACAAAATAAATTTTTTTTTTTTTTTTTTTTTTTTTGAAATTTTGTACTATAATAATTGCTATTACAACACACACTAAAAAAAACAACACCGATACCGACAAGTAGACGAGATCAACTGAGTTGTGGCATACCATTTTGATTGTTTTGTTTTAGTTTCCGTAATAGTTTCTTATGGCCTGGTGTGTATAATAGCTGTTGTATTAATTTTGGAACTATCGGTTATTTCAGTAGGTATTCGGCTAAAAGCATCTGCGTTGGTATTGTACTTTCCTGGAATTCCGCCAGGTTAGCAACTTAGTTGCGCCTGCCTCTCCACAGCCAGGATAAAGGAGGATGGTTGTTTGTAGGATACGTCCTGCAAACGTAAAAGCTGATAGGGCCAACCAAGAGCTCGAGGTGGCGCTCATCTTGGTAGCAGGTCATATTCGGTATATCGATATGAAACAAGCCTGCGAAGGTATAGCAATTGACTTTAAAACTTGTTAGTACGGGGACAGTCTTACCCGTCAAATGGGGGTAGACCCTATTCATCCACCGCACTGAGACCTTAAATCGGCTGGAAATTATGGATGTGAGTGTTTGGCATGCGTGCTATATATGTCGACGCTCTGGCTTTCCTTGGGGTTTGCTTGTCGACGTTTTGACTCGCCCCCTCAAACTGGCACGCAGTCACTGAGGGAAGTGTAGAAAGGAGTTGTAAACTTGGGTTCTCATACTGAGCCCCTGAGAACAGTGGCCTATACTCTGTCTGGATGTTGAAATCTGGACTGCCAGAGAAATAGTGGCATTTGCAAAGGTCCTCCAAAGAAGGTACCAGTCATGTGCAATAGTTTGCAGCTGAGCCGGCAGTTGGGAATTGTTAAAATAGCCCTTTCAGTGCTCATTGAGCACGGTCACGCATAAGAATGCACTTTTTCATAATTGCATTAGAGTATTTTTGGACTTTTTGCGGGGATGTTGTGGATCCTCATTGACGGGATCGAGTTGCCCAGATGACTGTCGTAGGCTGGCCCTTTGGGAGTCTCGTACTGGTTGTAGTTGTGTGTATGCTACACAGTTCTAGATTGACCGGCGGGGTCGCGCAGTGCTACGACCGGGCTGGCTTATCTGTCTTAATATGCAAGCGATTGGGTAGGTTTCGTCTTCACCAGTTGATGGATATTAAGTACGTCACAACTGAAGTCTAAACTGGTACTGCTATTACGGGCAGTATGTTATTTATTGCATAATGCTCCTAATCAGCAGGGCACTGGGTGATGCTTTGTGTTTGTGAAACAGCTTCCATGTTTGTGTTACTACACCGAATGCCCCGTATGTTTTACTAGTTAAAACATAAACGGTTCCGTGTTTTAGTACCAAATAAAGTTCTGGTTGTCTGTTTCATGAACTATTACCCTAGGTCTGGAAGACCCAAGTACTAAAGCCTTGCGGCAGGCGTACTTGTTAAACCAGATTCTAATTGTACTTTCCTGGCTTATATTCAATTTTGTAATCATATTCCGAGAGCTTGTGATGAAACCTTACAAGACGCGTGGTGGGATCTTTTGAACACTCCTTTGAGTGGTTTATGATCTGTATAAACCGTGAATGATTGTCCCTGCAGGTAACATCTAAAATTTTTTGTAGCCCACACAATCGCCAGAAGTTCCTTTTCTATTATGGAGTATCTTTGTTCGGCTCTGTTTAAGAGTTCGGCTCGCATAAGCAATTGCTTATCGTCTCCTACTTCGCCTTGAGAAAGTACAGCACCAATTGCTTCGTTGCTCGCGTCTGTTGTGAGATTGAAGGGTCTAGTGAAATCCGGATAAAATAAAAGGGGAGGTGAAATCAGTTAATTTTTTATTTTTTGAAATGCTTCTTGGCATTTCTCTGTCCATTTAAAATTAACGTCCTTTGGCAGTAGGTTTGTAATTGGTTTCACTATTTTAGAAAATGCTGGTATAAATTTCCGGTAATAATTTGCCAGGCCCAGAAACGATTGAAGTTAACGTACTGTTTTTGGGGGAGGGACATTTTTAACACTTTCTGTTTCTGACCCAAATAAACTATTTCTTTGCATAGGAACTGGCACTTCTCAGGCTGAAGTTTAAGATTATTCTGCCTTAGTTTGGAAAAAACTTTTACTAGATTGTTATTATGGTCCTCCAGGTTTTTCCCATAGATGACTACGTCATCCAAGTACACAAGGCATTCAAGGCCTTGTAAGCCTGTTAATACATAGTTCATTAACCGCTGAAACATGCCTGGGGCACCCTGTAATCCAAAAGGCATACGTTTGAATTCGTAGTGCCCCTAGTTTGTGCTGAAGGCCGTTTTGGAGCGGTCTCTTTGGTGAACTTGGCGATAGCCACTGGCTAAATCCAGTGTCGTAAAATAACGTGAATGACCTAACTGATCTAATAAATCCTCAATTCGTGGTAAGGATTAAGCGTCGCCAATAGTTTTTTTATTCAGTTTACGGAAATCCACTACGACTCGCCATCTTTTTTCTCCATCTGGCCCTGATTTTTTGGGAACTACTTAAAGACGTGAATTCCATGGGCTCTTTCTTGGTTGAACTATATTGTCTTCTAACATTTCTTTAAGTTGGTCGTTTATTATTTGTTTTTGTATCTCAGGTAACCTATACATTTTCTGATTTATTGGTACTTGGTCTTGAATGAGTGGTATTTCATGTGATAAAGCCCAAGTGTTTGTTAGTTTGTCACCTTTTAGATGGAATATGTCATTAAATTCGCGGCAAAGATCTAATATGGACTTTTTTTTTTTGTCATTTAAGGTGTGTTTTATTTTAATTTCATTTTCGAGTTTAGTTATCCGTAAAATAATTTCTTCTGAATATATTTCATTTGAAAAGATTTGTTTGATGCAATCCGTATCGTTCTCGTCATCTATTTTCTGTTTTGCATTTGATATATCGGTATTTTTAATTTCGTTTACAATTGGGACTTTTTCATATCCCAGTGTAGACGCCAATTTTAACGTAAGTTTAGTAGGCCTAAATGGATTATTTGTGGTATTGAGGACGCATACTAAGGGCCTTTTATTGCCTGTGGGTAATATGCAATTTGATAAAAAGATCCCTTCTAAAAGTTCCTGTGATAGACAAATTATTTCTTCTGGAAATTTTATTGGCAATTCAATAATTACCAATAAAACACCGACACCGCTCCGGTATGAATGCGGGTAAATTAAAAACAATTGTTCGTTCTTTGGCTTCAGATATTTTGCTTTTATCTATTTTGATTTGATTGTTATCTTCGGTTAAGCAGCCAGCTTCCCTTATGGGAGAAGTCTTAGACATTACAGGTGGTTTGAATTACCTCTTTGGGCTCCACCTTGTTAGTGTAATGTCCTATTTCGACTGCCCTCTGACAGAGTATTTGATTATTACTCTCAATCATAGATAAGCAAAATTCTTCTGCGATTAACTCTGTACGAGTGAACTTGAATTGTTTCAGAGTGGTTTTTATTGGACTTTGTCTCTCGTGAATTTTAGATTTTTCATTAATGTTAATGTCCATTTTTCATGGGTATTTGAAGTTCTTCACTGTTAAACTCTGTATGTGGGAATATCAGGCGATCATTCGGTCCATCGACATTACAGTGTTTGGAAAGGAAATTATTTCCTAATGATCCATCGTCCGACATACCACTTATACTGCTTACCACTTGAAGAGTGCAATGGTAATTTTTTTTCTGAGTTTATAGTTATATTTCCCTGGCATTTTCCTAGGGTCGTGCCCTTACCAAAAGCTGTTTGTAGAGTCCATCTATTATCTTTCTCTATTTTTGTGTTATCTTTTATACTGCTTTTCTTAATTTAACTCACCTCAGCGCCTGTACCTCCTACTAGACTTACCGTTCTCGATTGGCTATGTCTAAAGGTAATCTAATGGTGGGTACTTTAGTGGACGGCAGAGGTTCCCCTTTCTTACAATTTTCGGGGAATTTTGACTCGACAGTTCCTCGCTACGTGTCCGTTCCTCCCACAAAAGTCACATTTATTACGTATATTATACACCCTTGAAGTACTATTTTCAATCCTGAAATTGTCGTTTGAACTATTAAGTTGTCTATTATTATTTCCTCTATTGTTAGTCTACGGTTAGCATTTCTGTTGTATTGGTCGTTATTTCTATTTTGGAAATTTGTAGCATTTCGGTTTGTTATTGACATTGTGGTTAAGCGTCTGCAATCACGTATGTCATGATTATATATTTTGCAATTAGAGCAATATGGTGTATTTTTGCGTTTTAAGCATTCGCTATAGGTATGCCTAAGCATACCAACTGTACTTAGTCAGTACTTATTTTCAATATGCCGTACTTATTTTTCAAAGAGTACTTATTTTGTACTTATTTTGTTTTTCAAAATAATAACAAATATAGAGATAATTTGCTGAGCCGATAGTTGTAAAATAGTTGAGACTAAAATTGCTCAACTTAGTATTTTCCCACAGATGTTTAAAAAATCTCGATGTGGCATCACTCACTTAAAGTTTGACAGCGCAGCTCGTGGTATTAGAAATGTCAAACCTACTTTTTTAACTTTCTAAATCTAACTTGATCACGTACGCTTCGTTTTGTCTTTATTCTCACAAATGGTAATGGTGCCACCACGCAGTAGGTGTATTTTTTATTTAGATCCTCAAAAAAAAAAAAAATACCCGCAAATGAAAAAAGGAAGAACTGAAAGTTATGTACGGTGTGATTTGTGCGACTCGGTAATCAACATCGCAAACGCCGGAAAAAGTGAAATCGACAAGCATTTGTAATCAGGGGAACACAAGAAAGCGTTGTCTGCCAGATCGAACAGCCGCACTGTCACAAACTTTTTTACTTCGTCTTTCGATACCAACCTTGCGGCATGTGAAGGCGATTAGTCATCAAAGCGAATAATAGCTTCATTTCATCGGACTGCGCTTCCAAAATATTTCGAGCATCCTTTGAAATTCGTAATTTTCATTGTGCACGCACCAAATGTGAAGCTATTGTGACGAACGTGTTTGCTCCATTTGTACGCGACAAAGTAAAATCGGAAATGGCTTGCGCGAATTATATCACCATCTCGACAGATGAATCAAACCGTGACAGTGTAAAAATGATACCAGTGTTGGCACGCTATTTCAACCCGACAGTAGGCGTTCGTGTCAAAATGTTGGAATATGCTTCGCTAATTGGCGAAACGTCTGTGTTGAGTGCGAATCAATTGAGAACAACAGCTGAAGACTTCCAAATCGAGAAAAAAGTTGTTGGCTTCTACGCTGACAATTGTTCAACGATTTTCGGATCGCGAGAACGTGGCGGATCTAACAATGTTTATTACAATTTGAAGCAATGGAAACCATCGTTGATTGGAGTTGGCTGCGCTGCACACATCCTTCATAGTAAACATTTATTCACATTTTTATATCTACAGGACTCAAATCGATTTGTGCCGTCATGGACGTTGAGTATTCGCAGCTACTCGGATACGCAAATACTCGATTTTCGGCTATGAGACCAGCGATTGGCAGAATATTGAGTTTATTCAACGCATTGAAGCAATACTTTTTGGCCCAAGTAGGTGAATCATTTCTGAAAAAATTTTTCGATGAACCCTCTCTAAGCTGTGGTTAGTTTTCGTTAAAGAACAAGTAAGCTATTCAAATATTTCTCGAATATTTTCCTAATGTTTTGATTTTTTCTCGTGATCTAGGCTGATTATTTCAAAAACAGTATTCTTCAAATAGAATGCGAAAATGTTTCGGCTCGACGTTGCAAATCACTTAGAACAACTGCGAGGCAATATTATGCTTCGAAAGGTGGAAAAGTATTTGGGACCGGAAATCAAAGCTGAGAAAAAATATTTGACCGAAAACCTGACCGATTCCACTGATTTCAATGACCCAATATTACTGTTCGAAAATAAAGCCGGTGCATTTTTCGGTAAATTCGATTTTTTCTAAGCCTTCATGTTTTTATTTTGATTTTTATGATTTTTTTTTATTCTCAGACACTCAGCACAGACACGAACGATTACATAAGTGAGTGGAGTGAACAATTCAATCTTATAAAAGAGTTCGATTGGGTCACATTTCTAGTTTTTCCGTTCTGGTTACAAATTGAAAAAACGATGGAGGAGATTACTGGATTCGATGTGGTCGGAAATGCGGGAAAGGTTTTTACTCAATACGGCTACATAAAAAACTATTGCAAACTTGAAAAATTTAAAGAATGGAAAGAGAAGAAATTGCCATCTGAATGAAGGGATGAAGTTTTTAAGCATATGAAAGCTTCACAAGTTCCTTATTTTGAATTTTCTCGTCTCATCGAATTCATTCTGTACCTACCTGGAACGAGCACACCGGTGGAACGCGTCTTTTCATCCGCAAAAAACATTTGGAAACTGAGTTTTCTGGGCTCCTAGTGACCACTCTAAGATCGATTTTGCTAGTCAAAATAAATTTGGAGTTTAAATGCGTTGACTTTTACCATTTTTTGACAAGACAAGAAAAATACACTTTTAAAGAACAACAGCGCACCGAGGCTGCTGTCATTGAAGCTGCTGACGCTGAGGGTAACTCCAAACTCAAAGTTGGTATACTTAGGTATGCCCTTTTCTACGACAAAAATTGCAAGTTATGTTTGCTAATAATTCTGTGGTGTTATTTGTCCTTTGACCTGTAAGTGCGTCTTGTCTCACTTGTTGTTCGTTTATGTAGGTAGTTTGTTGAGTGATTCCTTTAGGAGAAACTTCATTGTTTTTTAAGGGAATTTCTGGTTGGTAGATTATGGACGCCAGTTAAGGGTTTGGCGATGTTTGTCGCAATGTGTATATATTATTTGTAGTCGCATGAGTTTCGCGTATGGGTAAGGGTGTATTAGAATATGTGTAAGACGGGAATACTTGTGTCGATTGAATATGTTCAGGTCGTCTTTCCATGTCTAAAGCTATTTGTATTAATGAGTCCAATGATTCATTTTTTGTTGTCAGTAGATATTGGCTTAGATGTGGATTTGTGACAGCACTTTTTAAAGAATTTTTTGCAAAGTCCTCAAGCTGTGTTATCACAGGTGCAGCTGTTGCTCCATTATTTGTTATCGCCGCTTCTTTAGCGAGCTGCAACACGTTACTTATTCTTGCCGTATAGGCCATAAGCGTTTCGGTTGGGTTCTGCCTGAAAGTTGCTAGTTTATTAACCAATTCTTGGCAAGTCTCTCGAGGCAAATAAGTGTGGTTAAACAAGTTTTCAATGTCATCGAATGAGAACGGTGGGTTTGAGGCTACCACTTGATATGCCTCTCCCCTTAACCTTGTAGGGATTATATTCAAAAATGCGTGGTGCTCGTTTTCTTGTAAGCATTTGAGCACCTTTCTTGAGCAACCTAGATATATTTGTAAATCTCCGACAACTAGTAGGTTTTGGCCACCTGAAAATATTGGGACTAGTTGTGACGTGATTTTGCAATTTTTGAATAGTCGACTAACATATTTCTTTCGTTTATAATTTCAGTATGGGAAGATGTAACTAAGTCTTGTTTTGATTTTGGAAGGGAAATACTTAGCCAATTCAGATGAACACTGTTACTACCTCCAGCTTAAATTTCTAAACAATTTGTTACTAATATAGAGTTTGGTTTAAAGTTAAGAGGATGTGAGTGAGTTTTAAATTTTTTTAGCTCTTGTTTAAATTTTTTTGAATCTTCTTCAAATTGTTCAATTTGTTTTAATCGTTGTTGGCAACTTTCGGTTAGTTTTTATCTAGTCTATCGCAAGGTATTGTGGTAAATTGTTCACCTCCTTGCACTCTCTTGTTTTCTTAAATAAGCACTTAAATTAATATTTGAGTCGTCTCGCACCTTACCGCTCCTTAGCTTCTTTGGAGAACTAGGTGTTGAGCTTTTCATGAATTCGACTGTTGCTTCACTCCGTCACTTTACCGGTAGGGACTTGATTGTTGTTTTATAGCCTATTAGCCTTTATTTTGCTTTAACTCGGTGACTATTGCAGTTGTCGTTGTAGTGATGAATTCTTTTTTTTTTTATGAAGATTTTCGTTTGTTGCTGTTGTCTTAAGTTGTTACACGTTGTTTTTCTTACTACTGTTGGTTTGTCTGTGTGTTTGCATGGTAAACCACTTTACTCGTAAACGACTGTTGCTCCTTTTCCGGCAAGTGTAGGGAATTGATTGTTGTCTTTTAGCCTATTAGCCTTTCTATTGCTTTAACTCGGTGGCTATTGCAGTTGTCGTTGTAGTGATGAATTTTTTTTTTATATGAAGATTTTTTTTTTGTGTTATAAAAATCTGATAATAGTTTATTTTAAAGTTATTACAAAATTAGATTGTGGTTGTTTACATTTATTGTTGTATTTTAGATTGTTACGCGCTGTTTTCCTCACTACTTTTGGTTTGTCTGTAAGCCACTAAACCACTTGTTTTTTGTACTATTGATATTTGCTTGCTTGTTTTTTTTTTTTTTTGTGTTATAAAAATCTCATAATAGTTAATTTAAAATTATAACAAATTAGATTGTGGTTCTTTACATTTATTGTTGTATTTTAAGTTGTTACAATCTGTTTTCCTCACTACTTTTGGTTTGTCGGTAAGCCACTAAATCACTTTTTTTAAGGAATGGTCCGAAAGACCAGCTGCGCCATCGCTTTAAACGCTAAAAAATCCTTTTCAAAATAGTTGCGTGCATACTTATTATATACATATTTTATTTATTTCAGTTTGTTTCTTATCTAGCAACAACATTATGCTTAGCTTGTTGAAGCAAGAGTGAAACTTGGTTTTTAATTTCAGTTGCATTTTGACGCTAGCTCACTATCTTGTCGCTGCTGCTTCTCAAAATGTTTGACAAATAATTTGTTTGATTCTCAAACTGTCATTGGAAAAGAGTTGCCATAATACTTTTATAGCACTTTTTATTACACTTTTGTAAGTTTTATTAGTTTCATTAAAAATGTTCTGCAATTTTCGCAACTGCACTGTAAAAGGTGAATCTGACTAGCTGGTTAATTGATGGTTGTGTGATGCTTTTTTCAATGCAAAGTGTGCAGCATTGAATGCGAGAATTTTTGATGCACTCAATAAAAGTAAAAGACTTCGTTGGTCTTGTACAGACAGCAGATCTACTGATGTAGATATTTTAAAGCTTATAAGGCAATTTCGAAGAGGCTTTTTAGAGGTGTCTAAGGACTTGGTGGCGGCTCAAGCCAGATTGGCTGATTTTGAAGATTTGTTTAAAAAATTTAAAAATCATGGATGAAGCTTCTGTTCCCATAAGCCCAAACGACCACCCATGGATCTTCGAAGATCTGCTAAATCTGCTAAGCCTGGTGTTATATCCATGCCTCCGTCTGTTAATAATAATAATTTAATTTTACTTTCACCTGTTTTGAACTCACCTTCCAAAGCGCAATCAACTGAGTCTGTAAATAAAGATCAAAATGCTGAATATATTGCCCCTCCTATAAAGGCAGCATCTGCTGATCTAAATTTACATCCGGTTGAGTCTTCTGAAGTAGTACCAACTTTAGTCGTAAGTGATGATTCTCCGGGTAGTTCTGGTAAGAAAAAAACTTATGCCGAAGCCTGTAGTGCTACTAATACTATTCCTTCAACTTCCGTTATGAGCTCGGTTTTAACTGGTGCTATACCAAAACAAATATTGAAAAAAGCATTAATCTGCCGTCTTGTAAAGAACTTGTTTTTGTCCAGCCTTCTAGATCTATATTTGTATCTTTTTTTGCTCTTGATGCATCCGAAGAAGTCGTTTTACATCATATAAATTCTTAATGGAACCTTGTTAACAAGAATATTTCGGTTTACAAATTCAAGTTTTCATATGAACGTACTGTCTATTTAAATACATTTGCCTGGGGATCTCTTTCACCCATAAATGACAACGTATGATATATCATACGAAGATATATCATACGAAGTTGACACGTAAACAATTCTAGCGCGGGCTAGATTAGAGATATTGCGCCAATTTTTTTATTATAGTAAAGAGAAAAATGGGTCAAAACAAAAACAAAAAAAAAAAATATGTAACAGACTAATTTTTCGCGGCTTGTCTTTTGTTTGACAGGTGAAACATCACAGGTAAAAATCTGAGCTTTTTGTGTCGAAAATTGCTCAGGAAAAGTGTTGTCAAAAACAGAAAACGCGCACCTTTTCCAGGTAGCCTAAGGTGTCTTCTATGGAAGTAAAAGAAATTTCACCTGTAACTTTACCCATGTCATATTTCAGGCGTGTGCTCAGGTAAAATTTTTTTTATTTTTTCTATGGTTCCCCATATTTAAGTTCTGTGGTTCCCCAGACACATATTACAGAACTGCATGAAAGTCGTACGAGCCGTTCTATGGGCGGGCTTTAATGGGTTAATACGGTATTAGATCAAGGTTTTTGGCCTGGAAATACGTTGATCCACGAATATATTCCTAGATCACAACTTAAAGTTACACTGGCTGCTTTACACTAAAGCTTGTTTTTTACTTTAAACAAAAAAAACTAGATTGTTGCCTTGCATTCCTTATCTTATACCAAAATGTTCGAGGATAAAATACAAAGTTAAAATATTTACATATTTCAAGCCACAACCTACTTTTTGACATAATTGTTTTCAGTGAAACTTGGCTTAAGCCTAATACCTTATATACTGGAATTCTTTCTAATAATTTCAATATTTACTGCAAAGATAGAAACGCTATTGCTGGTAATTCTTTTAATGGCGGTGGAGTTTTAATCTGATATTGAATTTTATTGTGTTCTTGTAAAGTATGGTGCGTTAAATTTTTATGTAACATGTTTATATATTCCTCTAGTTTCCAACGTAGAGATATATTTAACCGTTGTGTCAACAGCTGTTGGGTTTTATCCACATCGACAGTAGATGTACCCGGGTACTTCATACGTTTTGTATGGCAGATAGTTGCTTTTGATATACAAATATTAACTACTACCTGGATTCTTGTAATTTTCTGGTTTTTTTTTTTTTTATTTATTGGAAATATTGTCTAGTTAACAAAACTTTTATCATAATTTGGGAAAAAAAAAATTTGGTACCTAAATAATCCATTTTTACCAAAAATGGGAATTGCCAAAATCCATAAAAATTTAACAATTTCCAAATTCTTTTTTAATCCTTGTAATTTGATCCCTTTTTACCAAGAAAAATAATTAACATTGAATTTTCATTCGCAAAATTCCGTTATATTTGAACTGAAAATCAACCCCTCTTGCTCATAGTGCTATTTTTAGTACCTGCGCAGAATAATTATAACTCATAAAATATTTGTTCAATGTAAACATTTTTTTTTTGGAATGTGTAGGAAAACACGTCTACTAACAGGAACAAAAGGGTATTTGGGAATATCTTGCCTACCTACCCTTGCACAACCAGTTTTGCAGGCAGAAACATGATTTTTTGCGCAGGTTTCGTTTTGAGTAGTTTTGTATGCATAAGTCAGTTTATGTGCGATTTTTGAAGTGTAAAGACCTAAAAATTTATTTTGTGCGGCAAATATATAAAAAGTGAAAATAAAATGGCATATGGTGAGTGGCTAGCTCCGCGTCGATTGAATGCACTACCGTATGAGGAGCAGCGTGACTATATACGCACATTTGTTGAGGCTTCTGACTCTGAAGAGAGTGACCACGAACAAGCGGTAGATCAAGAAGACTTAGAAGGAAATATTGATGACATTGGTGGTGAATCATCTGACGCTGAACAAGTCCAGGAAATTGTGTATCACCTAGAGGACGAGAGGGATTCAGACGAGGAGTATGAAGAACCGCCACTTGAAACTGGTGATTATTATACGGCAAGAGATGGCAATGTATGGTCGTCAATACCACCAATACCTGGACGAATACGTGCGCACAACGTTCTAAGAAGTCGCAATCCTGGACCAGTGCCATCGACAAATGGCTTGACAATGGCAGAAACCTTCAATCTTATGATGTCAAATGAAATATGTGATGTAATTATTCGAGAATCAAATAGAAAGGCAAGGCAAACTTTTGATGCGTACAATGAGCAGCATCCAGATGCGGAACCACGAATATGGGTGCCTATAACTGAAGTAGAATTTCGTGCATATTTGGGTGTGCTTTTGATGGCTGGCGTATGTCATTCCGGTTATGTTCATACCACTGACCTGTGGAAAACAACTTCACATCCATTATTTCGTGCATCAATGAGCTTACGCAGATTTTGGGCAATCAGCCGCTTCATACGCTTTGATAATGGAAACACTCGGAATGCACGCAAACAAAATGATAAGGCAGCTGCAATTACAGACGTATTCCTGATGCTAAATGCCACTCTGCGCAAGTATTATATATGTGGCACAAACGTTACCGTAGATGAGCAATTATACCCATATCGTGGTGGAACTGGCTTCACACAGTACATTCCATCCAAACCATCCAAATATGGAATAAAAGTGTGGTGGGTCTGCGACGCCATTTCATCATATCCCGTGCAGGTAAATCAGTGTTCATACATTCATTTTATTATATCAACTTGTTGCAAATAAACTAAATGACTAATTCAAATTTCATTTTTCAATTTTTATTTTTTCAATACAGGGTCAAATTTATACTGGAATGGCAGCGTCCGGCGAACGTGAAAGAAACGTTGGTGAGCGTGTTGTGAAGGACTTAGTTGTCAACAATTTTGGTGGAAGTGGGCGAACAGTGGTATGCGACAATTTCTTTACAACATATAACTTAGCAAAAACTTTGATGGTGGACAACAGTTTGGCTTTGTTGGGCACTTGCAACAAAAGGCGTATGTTCGTGCCAGCATCATTTGCCAATCCTAAAGGACGTGAAGCAGAGTCTACGCTATTTGGATTCTGTAACAACATGACGATGTGCTCATACGTCCCAAAAAAAAATAAGGCTGTTGTGATGCTGTCTACTTGCCACGACACTACAGAAACTGCAGGTCCAAAACGGAAACCATTGCTCATACTTGATTATAACAAACATAAAGGCGGCGTGGATAATATGGATAAGTGCTTGACTGAATATTCAACCAAACGGCGCACAAATAGATGGCCTTTAGCATTTTTTTATAATATGCTTGACGTAGCTGCGTATGCTGCGTATGTTATATATATGGAAAACAACCCCCATCTAAAACCATCTACCAACCGCCGTAGGATATTTCTGCAGCAGCTCAGCGATCAGTTATGCAGACCACAAATCGATATAAGAGCGGACAATAGCCATATTACGCGCATATTTTCTACTAGACACGCTATGGAAGCCATATATGGTATGCCCTTGAAGATGAATGTTGGTGCACAAGAGGAAGAGGAACGTGACAGTTCTGGCCGCATAAAAAGAAAAGGAAACTGCTATATTTGCATTGCAAAACGCCAAACGAGAAAAGTATGTGCAATTTGTAATAAGCCTGTGTGCGCAGAGCACTCGAAGGATCATCCACAATGCCTCAGATGC
The DNA here is from genome assembly GCA_914767935.1 of Coremacera marginata. Taxonomy (NCBI): domain Eukaryota; kingdom Metazoa; phylum Arthropoda; class Insecta; order Diptera; family Sciomyzidae; genus Coremacera; species Coremacera marginata. The sequence goes on from OU612046.1 coordinate 105,189,396, forward strand.
TGCTAAAATTCATAAAATATATTTTTTACTTTCATTATAATGATTTTCTATAAATAAATAAACAAATTTCCATAAAATAAACTAAATATTTCCATTTATTTCTATATATTTGTATGAATTTTCATAGAAGTACCTGGGTACATCAGCTGTTGACGCTAGGTCATTTTCTAGTAACTGGGTTATATTTTCCAAACGGTTGGTCCAATTGACCTGAAATTTCACACCAATATCAATTACATATTTCCAAGCTATGATACGAAGTTTCATCAAGATTGGACCAGCCGCTTGGAAGATATAGCAATATAAAGTGAACTTTGCCATTTATTTCTATATATTTGTATGAATTTTCATACAAGTACCCGGGTACATCAGCAGTCGACGCCATTCCACTAACTTGAATTTGGGCTGTATCGACTGAACTGCTGCTCCAATCTTGATGAAACTTTTCCACATGATGCAAAAGTGTATGGTTGAGGATATCATGAAATTTCAGGTCAATCGGACTAACCGTTTGGAAGATACAGGAAAATTAAAGTTGCAAATGTACCCGTGGGCTCTACGATCGACACAACGGTTAAAACATTTGGTTTCGATAAATAAAGTATGTTTAGAACTTCATCCTCATGATCACATTCTAATAACGGGTGACTTTAATCTTCCAAGTGTCGCTTGGAACTGCTGCACCAAAAACCCTGCAATATTATTGCCTTCGTCTGAATGCTCATGTGCTAATTCATTTTTAAATGAGCTTTCAAGTCAAGGACTTTTTCAATTAAACAGCCACTTTAATAAGAATATCCGTTTGTTAAATCTTTTATATTTTGACGACAGCAATATTATTTCAGTTTCAAGGACAGATCCACTCCCTGAAGATCCGTACCATCTAACTTTAGAAATTGCTCTTAATTTTCCTAAACAATCTGTAAAGAATCGTATTGCTCAACCACCTGCTGAGTTAAATTTTAAAAGAACCAATTATGTTTTGTTAAAAAACTATATATACAAAAACATCGCCAGAAAACCTTGATTCGGCTGTCTCTGCTTTTAATAGAACTCTCAATGATTGCTTTGTATCATAAGTACCCCAGAGAAAGCACGTTTAGCATCTGGTCCTGTATGGTTTACTGAAGAACTGAGAAAATTAAGAAACTTAAAATCCATGCATTATAAAAAATTTCAAAAAACTCATAGCATTACAGATTTTGGTTCTTATACCTCTATTAAGTACAAGTATCGTCAATTATGCAAGCAATCTTACGATATTTATTTAATAAAAGTAAAATTCAACATCAAATCTGATGCTAAATCATTCTGGAACTTTGCCAACACAAAACGCAAGAATGATTCCTATCCTTCTTTTATGAAATATACAACTGTTAAATCGGATAGCGAGAATAGCATTTGTAATTTTTCGCTGACTTTTTCAAAGCGACCTATTCATCTTCATCCTATGATAATCTAAGTTATCCACATAGTGTCCAATCTGGGGATATTTGCCTCCCAATAATTGATACTAACACTTTTATCTTACTTGAAAGCTCTTAAAACGTCATATAAAAGTGGTCCCGACAATATACCGTCATGTATATTAAAATATTGCTGTGATGAATTAGTAACTCCAATCACTTTGCTTTTTTCTTCTTCTTTAAAATCTTGCTATTTTCCAGTTGCCTGGAAGTCGTCTTTTATTATTCCGTTGCACAAGTCTGGTAACAGGTCTTTAATCGCTAACTATCGTGGAATTGCAAAATTAAAAGCTTTGCCGAAACTTTTCGAGGCAATCATTACTTCACAATTATCACATAGTGTTAAATCTTTATTGTCTCCACTCCAACATAAATTCATTACTAGAAAATCTACGGTTACAAACCTACTTGAATTTACTTCCAAAACCGTTGAGAATTTTGGAAAAGGTTTACAGACTGATTTTATATACACAGATTTTAGCAAAGCTTTTGATGTTGTTAATCATAAACTTTTACACCCCTATGCTGCGTTTTCTTGAGAAGCAATTTATCAATAAAATTTGTAAAGAATTTTATCAAGCCAAAGCTTTATCAGTATTCTGTAACAAACTTAATAAATTAAAAGCTTTCGAAGTTCACCACATGAGGTGAACTTCTATTAACAGCTGATTTTATAAAATATGTCATAAAATTTTACGAATATGGATACACCTATTAAGTAAGTATTTTTGTTTATTTGGTTTTATTAAATATGTGTGTAATATTAATAACTCAAACTTATAGGAAACCGAAATATGATCGTGCCACATCGGAGCAGCTGCAATGTTATGTCAATTTTTGCCGCGAGCGACCACAATTGCAAGCTGGCAAAAATTGCCCGAAGTCGCCGCGACAAATGCAGGAGCTATTGAACGATCTGGCGGATGGATTGAATGCTTTACGAGGCCCAACTCGGACAGCAGCGAAGCGGAAGAAGTAAGTGCTATTTATTTTTGACGAGTTGTTGTTATGGCCATAAGAGGCAAAAAAAGGCAACAGACAGTGTCTTACTTGTGTTGTGCGTTTAAGTTATGTGTTGTTTTCGCAGAGTTTGGGAGTTTGGAAAAGCCAGTTGCGCACACGGGCACGACGCATCAAAATGAGCCAGCGAGTTACTGGTGGAGGACCATGTGCTAAGCCCATGACCGACTTTAAGGAGCTGGCTTTAAGCACTTTCGGTTTGGCAGCAGTTGAAGGTGCAACAAGCACGGGAAGTTTTGGTCTGTCTCCGCCGCAGCAAGGTATCCCACTTGAACGCGCGTTGGAAAGTCCTGGTGGGTCGCTGCCAAGTTCTGAAGGTTCGTTGATAATTCCTGTTGGTTCGTCGCCAAGTCCAGCTGTGTCGGTACAAACCCCTGTTGGTTTGTCGCCAAGTCCAGCTCTGTCGGTACAAAGCCCGCGTGGTTCATCGCCAAGTCTTGATGCGCCTGAAGAACTTTTTTTCGGAAAATCATGTAAGCCATATTTAATACAAGTTTTTTGTAGTGTGAATCAGTGTGAAGCTGGTGTGCGAATGTCTAATAAACTTGATCATAGAGCATTTTGTGTCTACTAGAATACGCCAGTGGTAAAAATTCGACCTTTTCGCCATACCCCACTCCCCCCCCCCCCCCCCCCCGAGCGACGCCACGTATTCCAACTATAATTTTTTCTTAAAAACTATTCGGTGCACTTCTTCTCCGTACTCTGATTCATTAAAAAAAAACTCATCCAAATCGGTTGAGAAACACAGGAGAAAATGTTTCTTAACTGTTTTGCCTGAGAAAAATTTATATATAGATCTTTATATCTGTTGTGATATCTTTGAAGCATATCTCGTGATAATGTATTAATATCTGAATAGTAGTTTGCCTTTATTTTTAACTACTGATTTTTTAAAATACATTTGGCTAGCACTATCATTTGCTGAGTTTTCCGTCTTGAGCTTTTATATTTTGTTGGAAAAATGGAAAGGTATTTCTTGCGTCAAAGATATTCATCCTATGTCAGTATTTTAAAATGTTGCAATTTTTTTCTGAAGTTTGATATCTTTTTAAAGATTTTTAAAAGGAGTTTAAGGGGTTGAAATTCCCCCCTGTAGGGTCAAGAAAGTATGAAAAATAATGCAAATAAGACCATTGAAATCAAAAAGTTTTTTTTTTGATAAATTGCAATAATGATGTAAATTTACTTGAAAAAGTTTCAACATTTTCAACACAAATTGAAGAAATTTCGCTTAATTTTTTTAGACAAATGAAAAATTAACTTTGCTTATAAAAAACACTAATCCATTTTCAATTTTGGATTTCGATGCCAAAAAAGTCCCTGATATCCAAAAAAATATATATTTGAAGTTATACCTCGAACATTTGAACATTTTTTTAGAGCAATTTCTAATTTCTAATACCCCATAAAAGTTGTGAATGCTTCAACCGGTGAACTTATTAAAAAAATATAATCTTTCATAGTTAATTTAATTTTGATTATAATAAAGTGCAAGAAATCTTTTCGTTACCTTTAAAACTAATACTCGTAGTGTTGTATTAGTAAAATTTGAAGATAGCAATTTTTACCTTTCGTGTTAATTTCAATTATACTTGTTATTTTTTTCATAAATTAAATAAATAATACTATTTAGAAAAATAATGGAAACGTGAAGCGTGGGGCGCACTGATAAACAGATATTTTATTTTATATTATTTGATAGTTCAGTTTTTATTATATTGCTAATAATATGCTTTTATATTTTTTAGAGTGATGCAGAAAGTGATGAGGCAATGCCGAGAGTGCGTTCGAGCCGTGTGGAACGCCAGAATATGTTTAAAGCCCTGATGAGCAGTATTAAACGGAGAGAAGAGCGTGAGAAGCGACGACAGGAGGATGATAAGCGGCAAATTTTGATGCGCGACCAACAACAGCGCGAAACAGTGCAAGCACTGCAATGCTTAACCAGCTGCGTAACAGCACGAGTCGAAGAATTTAAAAAAATAAATAAATAAATAAACATAAAATTTTTTTTAAATTTATTAAATTTTATTTTTAAAAAAACTTATTATTGTTTTATTATGTTTATAGGGTTGAGACATATCTTCTTCGCGTAGTTTCACCTTCGCGGTTATATTGCGAAGGATTAACAGCTACAACCACATTATCACTGGCTACGACTTCATCTGAGATAAGTTCAGGAGCACCCGATTTTATCATAATATTATGCAAAACCACACATGATGCGATGATATATCCTGCAGTTTCATGAGAGTAATGAAGCACTCAGTGCTTAAGCAAGCATCTAAACCGCATCTTAAGGACGCCAAACGCTCTCTCTATACAATTTCTGGAGCTAGCGTGCATTTTGTTGAAATTAATTTCTTGTGGAGTACTTGGTTCAGCAATTGGTGTGAGAAGCCAAGGCTCCAGAGGGTAACCTTGATCTCCTGAGAGCCAAGATTCGCGTCAAACTGTTGACCTGTCATTTTGCCTTCGTATGAGGTGCTCGCGTAGATCAGATGTTGCCCATATACCAGAATCGTGCGTCGCACCAGGAAATTTAGTATTTAAAAATGTAAATATCAGACGGTGATCGCAGACCTTAGCACAAAAATTTGGTCCAATGTAGATGTATAGCAATAAAAACAAACACAACGTACTGCTTCCACATTTATGCTATAAAATCCTTTTATACCACATTTAGAGGTCGTTGTATATCGTTGGAGGGTGGTGCTACAATTGCAATGTGCGTGCAATCAATTGCGCCAATCACACTTTTAATGCCAAATCGCCTAAAAAATTTGTAATTTATTTTGTTTTTTATTATTACAAGTGAACTATAAAAATATTATACCCTGTTTTTGTGGCATTTTCCTCCTCCACCGAGCTTGGAAATTTAATCTCCGTACCTTTAACTTTTGAGCTGTGCCACAGACCGCAAAGCTCGAGAGAATGAAGACTGGCTCATCGGCAAATTGCAGTTGTTTCCAACGCATTTCTGGTACGATCCGTGGCCAAAAAAGTAAAGCGCTGCCAAAACACGTATTGTTAAAGGCAATGATGTCTTTTGAACGTCATGAGGCTGCAGATCTGCTATTAGTTGACGGCTAAGAGCGCGAGTCAAGCGAAAATTCTTAGTGAATTCTTCTTCCGAAAGGGTAAAAGGATCACTAGCATCCCGCAATCTGCGTAATTCACATCTACGCCTTCTTTTTTCTTCATTTTCTTCATCCTCTAATAGCAGCAATAACAAAAGGACTTCTTCTTCCATTTTCCTAAATTTCCACAAAAGTTAATAAATGTGTATCAAATAAATAATTATTGCGTTAATATTTACCTCAAGCGCCCACAATTGTGTAAATTTAAAGCAACAATAATGTAAAGCTATTTGTCAATAGCAAATGAGATATTGACAAATTTGTCAATGAAGAAGCTTTTTTTTGGTGACAGAATATGAAATCTTGATAAATACTCAATTATTGATAAATATTCAATATGGTGAATTTATCAAGTACACAGAATCGGGCTGTTAGTCCTAATTGAATCTTATTTATGCAATAGAACACAACGTGTTCTTTTTAATCTTGTAAAATCACATTCTGGTGTACCTCAAGGAAGCCACTTTGGGCCTCTTCGCTTTTTGCTGTTTATAAATGATTTGCCATCTGTCATAAAGCATTCGAGTATTTTAATATACGCAGACAACGTGATACTATTTCTTCCTTTCAAAAATGCTAATGACGCCGTTCTCTGGCAAACTGACATAGACCATCTTTATAGCTGGTGCAACGTGAATCGTATGAATCTTAACATGAAGAAATGCAAGCACATGACCTTCACTCGAAATTCTTTTGTCACATGTATTTATAAAATTTGTGACCATACATTAGAGTCTTTAGATATCTTTCATGATCTTGGAGTAACTATGGATACTAAACTTCGCTTCCATATTCATATTAATAAAATTATAAATCGAGCAAATAGCACTTTAGGTTTTATTACACGATGGGCAAAAGAGTTTAATGATCCCTATATAACAAAAACCTTATTCACCTCTCTAGTGCGACCTATTTTAGAATATGCTTCAATTGTTTGGTGCCCTCGATAAAGTTGTTACATTGACGACATAGAATCAGTTCAGAAAAAGTTTGTTTTGTTCTGCTTAAGACATCTTTACTGCAATTTTAATTATCATCTGCCACCTTATGAATATCGCCTGCAACTTTTAAATCTTCCTACTTTAAATAATAGGAGAATTATGCTAAATGCTACATGGACTTTCAAACTTGTACATGGATATGTAGACAGTCAATATTTATTCGTATAAGACTAAAATGTGGTAATTTTAATCAGGTTACTTTCGGTGACTTTACAAAAAATGGGCGTGGTCACACTAAATCTACGCCCAGTTTTCGGAAATCATTGCAATTCCTGAGATGTTCAAATTTTGATAGTGAATCTTGGTATGCAGGAGCTATGGATCCAAATGGCAGTCACTATGTAAATCTAAATGTTGTCACGCCCAGTTTTACCGCTCACAAATCAGAAAAAATGCTTTATATCAGACGGCTTTACCGTAGAAGGCTAAGGATTGGTAATTTAGTTCATATGGTCACTGTCGGCAATAAGTATAATTTTTTTAGTACATCCAACTTTTTTATGTTTTAAGATATGTTTATGTTTTTGGTGTCATTGAAAAGAAAATTAAATGAATTAAAATAAATAAAATAAATTTGGTAGTTTCAAACGATTGATTTCATCTTCACACGATCACAGATCGGTAACGGTTTAGCTGGTGGGGTTTGTTGATACACAGTTGGAAAGATGATTTCATTGCCTTTAAAATGAGGTATCAAAATTAGTTTTATGTGAGTCAATTTGTCTGCTAGAAACAATAACGCGAATCAAAGTCGTGAAATATTAATTACCCTGTAGCTTCTAAGAATGTGAATAAACCCCCCCTCTCATACGATTTTTTGCTCAGCTTGATATAACCTTTCAGCTCCATAAATAGTTGCACTCAATTGCGGGACACCCTGTAAATAAAATTTGCCACGCCTACTTGTACCACTCGCAAATAAAAAAAAATCACAAAAACGGAATGGCCATTTCAGGCTTTGAAAAAACTTTTACCGAGCTTCTTATGATCAATTGTGTTGTGCGTGTTGTGAAATGTTTGAACACAAATGATCGGGAACTTGACCTACAAGTTTTATGCCGACTCCGAACGGCTTATGTTCTCAAGAAGCTTTTCATGACAGTTTTTACTCTCTGAGGTATGCCATTGTCTGCATAGAGATGACGGCCGAACAGAAAAATTAATTTTATTGAAAAAACTTTCTGTGCCAGATGGAATTCGAACCTGGCTTACAAGCCACGCACTTCAACCAGCATGCCACGGAATGGTTTGTAATATGCTCTAAAAATCGAGTTTTTTGTAAAAAATATTTACTGGTGTGGTCGTTAAAAATAACAAACGGTCAGAAATTATAGTAATGAAAAAGTTCTTCCAATCTTCACCAATAAATTTTTAATTTTTACAGTCAGAGCAGAGGTATTGCGGATTTTTATTAATTTTTTAACTTTTTTTATATTATTTTCGCTAAAATTCAAATTAAAATTTTATTTTTTTTTTTTGTCAAATAAACTGTCTATTGATGATAAAATATAGCGTAAAGTGAAGAATTAAATTTAATAAAATAACAAAAAATGTACACATTTTTTACATTTTACAATTTATTTGACTAAAAGTTGTATGGTAAAAAATTTTAATTTTAGTGAAAATAATATGAAAAAAGTTACAACAATCCATAAAAATTCGCATTATCTTGGTAACATAAGCCATGGATTATTTTAAAGAACAGGACTGAACAACTTTTTTTTCCTAAGGAGCGTGAGGCGAGGTATATACGTATGTGGGTATATGTGTATATCACCGTAGACTCCGAAACCGCTAAGCCAATTTTTATACCAAAGCCTTGAAAGGGTTCCTGTGAAGTGTGGTGCCGATCGTAAAAGGCACCTTAAATACAGCTAAAATTTTCGATATCGAACAGCCGTTCCACTGGTGAAATTTTATGGGCGTGGTACTTTTCAGCACCCAAAATATTCGGTATAGCTTTCGAAATAAGTCACACATCAATAAAAGTCGGTACGAACTTACTATAAAAGCATGACTTCACTAAAGCTACGCCCTCTTTTAGGGGATAAGCGCTGAGCGCGGCGAAGCGCACCGGGTATAAGCTAGTTAATAATAAAAATAGAGGTTCCTATCTTCGATCTGCCCAAAATTAAACTCTTTCATATTTGGTGTTATCTAGTACACCGCAACAATAGTCACCTACTGCTATATGCTGCGTAAAATTTAACAGTCGAAGCAACAGTTCACTACGAGCTGTCGCAGCCGACGGTCTGCTGTTGATGTAGAAATCGTCGAAGATGCTGTCGTTGTCATTTTTGCTTACAGCAATTAATCGTATTGTAAGGACGAAAATTTGCCCACAAATTTTGGCTACACATTTTGATAATCCTCTCCTTTTTCTAGCCGAAGCACCGTCCGAACACCTCGAGCGCCGGGAACCAAACTGGGCCTACCTACGTCACCACGACAACTCTAGGGGCCTAGGGCCCATACGTCCTTCGTGCGGCCATGATGCAGTAAAAATAACTGGGGGGATTCGCCTACTGGTCGAAATCTGACATCGTTTGTAGTTTGAAACTACCGAGCTCCAGTACGGGGGTCCAGTAACCTATGTTCCCACGTTGGGTTAAGAATTGGAATTTATAAATGTGTTATAATATTACGGGAAAACGATTAAATAAATATATGATGAATATTTACATAAGAAAACTAGAAATCTCATTTATTGATAAAAATGGGACACAGGTGACCCGCAGGTGCGCGAGGGTTAAGGAAATAGGAAAAGGGGTGGAGTTTGTCCAAATTGACTGTTAAATACATTTTATATACTGATGCCGAGAAGTGGGGCGATGCAGCCCTAAATCGACCGAGGGTTAAGGAATTAGCGAAAATACTAAATGACGCATTAAACGTATTAGTTTTATATACATAAGTAAATATAATATAACATTAACTGATGGTCTATTGCGGGGTTGACTTAAGCGCCGGCAGGGGTTAATGCCAAAACATTTAATTTACTAATACATGCGTGCCTTGTTGTGGTGATATGTTTTCTTCTTATTTGTTTTCGCCAGAAATCACGCCCCCCCAAAACTGGAAGCTTCTGGATAGTTCGAAAACAAAATAGTTAGCTCACAAACAAGAGGCACGCTCAACAAGTTCGAAGTCATAGAGAGAGAAACACCAGCCAACCATCGAACATGTTAGCGCCAATGCTATCATGCAACCTGCATGATAGCCACCACCAGCCATCAGGGATGATATTGGCTTTACTGCAAAAGGGCCAAAATTCATATAAAAATAGGGCCAATCTGACATTAATAGGTACCAATTATGCATTTTATAATAAAAAGCAAACAATAATAATTATATTTTGACTTTTAAAATTTTGAGCAAATAATTATTTCTGCTTTTTATTTGTTAAGGCAAAAATAAATAGCAAAATCTAACCGAAATTTTTTGATCACTAAATAACTGGTAAGTTTTGATTTTTATTTTTTAAGGCAAAAATAAAAACCAAAGTGTGGATCTAAGGTTACGATTGAACCAAAGTTTTACTAATTTTAACTCATTTTAAGGCAGGAAATGTACGCTCCACGCATGATGATGATGATGATAATGACTCATTTAGGACTGTAATTTAAATGATTAAATGAAATCACTTCCATCTTAAATCCAAAATTTTAGGTGAAATTGATATAGTTTAAGGTTTTTCTTTCAAAAAGATTTTATTTCACGCTTTGTTTGTAAAAGTTAAAAAGACGCCAAAAATAATCTATAGATAAAGTGTTTCTACAAGAAAATTTTTAACAAAAACATTATTCTGATAAGTCAATCCTAAATTTGATAAATAAAAATTGTAAAGCTTTTCCACAAAAACCACACACCAGATATTTCCATCTTGGAATAGTCGTAGAATGTCAGAAATGAATAAGCAATTTAATGCAGACTCTCTGTTAAGTCTTGCAAGAAGTCTAATTAATGAAGCGGGACTAGGGATCACTCTTTTCATCTGAACTCAACTTGGGAAATAAACTAAACTTGTTGAAATTACTAAAAAGTATGCTCTTAATGGGACAATGACTGTATATAACAAAACTTGTTTTACTCAGAACATTTTTAAAGACGATAGGAAATATCGCCTTTACATAAAATACAAACAATAAAAATTAGCATAAGAAATGAAATGAAAAATCACCCAACATTTTTCATCAAAAATTGGGGTGAATGAAATAAAAAATGAATGGGAAATTCAAAAGAAAAATCACCGAAAAAATTGGACAATTTTCCACATTTTTTAACGAAATTTCGCTCTTTGCTGAGGGTTTTTTTATACAAAAATCACTAACTTTATTGGATGCAATTTCGCTTTATGTTTTTAACTGATACTTCACACTGACTAATAGTGAAATGGTAATTATAGCTCTTTTTTATTTTTATCACTCGATCATGTTTTTTAAAAATTTCAAATAATTAACTAAAATCGGTCGAGGACTATCCGTCACCTCTCTCCCCCGCTAAAAGATAATTTTTTTCTTTCTCCAGATATTTCTATTTACGAAATAAATCAAAGATAGCTTACAATTGGCTTCCAAAAATTACAAACGAAAACAAATTACAAAAAAAACACGAAATTTTCCATACAAAATCGGGCTTAATTCTACGAAAAACAATGACCGAAATTTTTACCGATAATGACATTTTTTTCGGGTGTTTGTACCAATAAAATTAGGATCTTTTTTTGCAAATACTTGAAAAGGAAAAGGTACGAAAAATATACTTGGAATTTAGGACCGAAAAAAAATCGGGCATTTTTGCCAAATTAAAAATAAAAAAAAACGCCAGAATTTTTGTTTACCGAAAAGTTATGAAATATCAAATTCTTTACGATAAAATGGTTCGCCCTTGTACGGAAGGTAAAAAACATTTTTCCTTAAAAGAGCAAATCATTTTATCATAAAAAAACACCATCTGGACCTTATCCGTACATAATGTTCATGACCCCTTGTTCATGAATTACATCAAAAAACAAATAAAATTAATGAAATCTTTGCAGATATTTTTACAGGGGAATATTAATTTACTACTCGAATCTGTTCTTTTATACTTTGATAATCTTATATTGAATCTTGATCACGGAAATTATACCCGAAAAATTATACCCTCCGTGACGGCGAATATTGGTTGTTTCAATTTATTTTTGTCAAGCACAACAACGCCGCAGAATTTCATTTTGGAACATTTTTCCAAAAAATGTTGAACATTTTTTCGTTTTCATTGTGTACAAATTTTTTATTATTTTCGTTTGGGGGATTTTCATTTTATTTTTTCGGCGATTTTTCTTTGGCATATTGAAATCATATACATTAACCAGTAAACTTTCTTTTAAAAAATTCAGATTTTGTTTTCGGTAGAATTTTCCAAAAGGGCCTAAAATGAAAAAGAAGGGCCTCGGGGCTTTTGAAATGAAAAAGGGCCCAAAAAAGCCCTAAAAGCCCCCAAATATCATCCCTGCCAGCCATGACAATTGATAACCAGCACGAAGAGTCTGATTCAGTTCGAGGCTGAGAGCAGACGTCAATATAAGCGACAACGATGCTCCAACCGAGATCAGCCAATGGTGAACCAGTGCCGTGCGAAGTTATAAACGTAAGAAGTAAAACTAAAATTAAAACTAAAAGCTGCTGAAAAGAATCAGCAGAATTTAAGACATAACTAAAATGAATTGAAGTCAACGGCTGCAGAGGAAAAGCAGCACTGCAACCATCGACAACGGAAGCATCTTGACGGCAGCCAAGCAGGTGGTAGAGCCAAGTAAGCCAGTGAAATTGGATGAAAGTGTGAGTGTGGGAACCTTTTTAGTGCCAGGAAGTGTAGAGATAAACAAGTGGGAAAAAGGAAAACGTTCGCTGGTGAGTCGGTACCTGAACCCAACCTACCACCCTCAGAGGGTAACGATAAACAACCAAACAATATTCGCTGGCAGGGGAGCCAGGCTAAGCTAATTAAAACGGTGACAGGGAAAACACCTGCTAGGGACACATTCGCTGGTGAGTCGGTAACTGAACCAGATTAGTCCACTCCTGCCCAGCAGGAATTGTGACCGAGAAGCAAGTGAGTTAAGCTAGTAGAGGGAAACCAGAGGGGCAAGAGATTATCGCTGGTGAGCGGTATCACATCTGCTTGCCGGGCCACCTAAGTTTTATAGGTAAAAGGGCACTCGCTAGTGAATCGGTAACTGTACCCAACTCGGTCAATCCAGATTGAAAGTAGAGAAACAACATCGCCCTCATTTGCTGGTGGGGTGTCAGACGAACTACTGATAACCAAAGGTGTGTTTGGGAATAGAGTTTATTTAGAAGCCGCAGTTTCACACACGCTGGAATTTTATCCATTATCCAGGTCACGCTATTTCTCCTACTTAGGCTGACGTTCACATCGCCGCCCACTGAAGCAAATCAAGATACCAGCCGTCGCAGGATTTGGTGACATAAATTAAATTTTCACTCTTTTTTATCATTTTAATTTGCTACGAACCTAATATCTTAAATTTCAAGTCGTGTAAATTCTTCTTATTTAGATCTCTCGCAATTTCCCAAGTATTTATCTAGTAGACTAGCTACGCCTCTTAAAGATACTCATTCTTGAGTATCATAATGTAAATTCTTTGATTAAAACTCCTACAATAAATTTATAATGAAGTATCAAAATACGAAATTCAGTGTCCATCTTTGCAGCCGCTTTGCTGTCCCAGCTATTAGACCCAGTTAAACTAAGAGTCGTTACAGAATATTGATTTTTAGTTTTGTTGAAAACGCGGGATTTATTTGTGTTAAGCATAAAAAGATAATAAGGGTATTCACTTCATTGATGAAATTTCAGAAATGCTGAAATTTACGAAAACTTGAGGGCAATTGTTGTTGTTTTGGTTTTCCGAAGTTTGCTTAAATTTAATTGTCTATTGAGTTGATGAAAAATAATCGTCGGAAATATGATAATTTCGGTAAGAAGAGCATTCTGTGAAATACCGTCTAAAATATAAACTAAAGTAATTTAGTTTTGCTACTTTTTTTGGCATTTGTTTTTTATTAAAAAACAGAAAGCACAATTTTTTTACAAAATAAGAACAAAATTATTTGTATTCCTAACAAGCGCACCAACGAAATGAAGCGATGGCGATTTTAAGTTTGACAGATGGATGTAAAAAAAAAACCAAACATTACAACCGGTCGCTCACTTCAAGTCGTCGGAAATTTCCAATTTCTGAAATTTCAGCAGTGGAGTGAATACCCTTAATATTTTACAGCATTTCAAAAATCGTGAGTAGGTTGTCATGTATATAGTTTGTTAAGTTGACGACGACAGCAACTTCTATGACTGCCACAGCAATAGCCGGCAACCGACTACGACACCCCTTCGTGAACTGTTGCTTTGACTGTTTAATTTTACGAAGCAGACAGCAGCAGCCGTATATCGACTACAAGAACTCTTCGTGAACTGTTGCTTCGACTATTAAAATTTACGCAGCAGACAGCAGAAAATGACTATCGACTGATTTAGTTGTTTAGCAAATTCCGACACTGTAGAAAAGTATTTTCGAGTCATAAATTTTATGAAATGTAGGGTTTGGAAAAAAATTCAGCATAGTGCTCCCAAAATGGCATCCGAAATTACAATTTTTTAATTTTAGAATGTTTTAACTCAGAAACTATAAGCTTTTTCAAAAAAATGGAGACTGCGGAAACTGTAACGGGACTTTTTTTGCCACCTTATTCGATGTGCTATACCCTAATTTTGTTGTTGAAAACTCTATTTTCCAAAATTATATAAAATTTATGAAATAATTCTTTATGAATTATTTAACTAAGCCATTCCTGAATATATTTTTTTGGTAGAACTGATTTTTTTTTTCTTTTGTCCCGCATCATTGATTTGTCTTCTTACAAGTTTTAATGCAGACTCTTTGTTAAATTTATCATATCTTTCTAACATTCTCATGTATATATTCTGACATTCGACAAGGAGTCGAAAGAATATTCCTGACACTTTATCGATGAATATATCGATCAGATATGCGGTTTTCTGTGGAAATGCTTTGCTATTTTTATTTGTATAATTAACTTATTAAATAAATGGCTTTGTTAAAAATTATTTGGAGAAATAAACTATACTGATTATTTTTTGGCATATTTTTGATTTTTGCAATCAATGCTCAATCCTTTCTTCTAAAGCGAAATAGGACCACTATATATGAAATAAAATCTATTTAAAAGAAACAATTAAACTATATTACTCTGACTTACAATTTTTGATTCTGAGAGAGCTGATCGTTTAAACTAAAATTGTGCAGCTCTTTAATCTATACGTCAGGTCGGATACTTCTGGGACCACCCTCGTATATCACAACTGCCCATTGTTCAGTCTCAATCTGATATTATTTAATCCCGTTCTCAATCAAACTGCAGTTTCAATACTCTGCAAACCAACGCATTTTAAAAGTTTAAAGCTACAGTATTGTGGGAAAACCTGAGCAACTTGGCCTTCCCACTCGAATTAAGTCTCGAAAGTTTTTTGTTTCGCAGAAAATAAAATAAGAAAAGGTTTTACTTTAAAACTTATATAGATGTAAGCACATTTATTAAAAAATAAAAACACGTTTTCTATAAGTAACGGTTTACAAAAAATCAAAAACAACATATACTCCGTAAAAGGCAGTGCAAAACCTAAGCAACTTTATTTGCATTATTTTGGTACATTTTTAGATTCGATTTGATACGCCGAAAAATAATAGGAAGTAATTGTGGCATTTTATTCATTGCCGGTTGTCCATTGGGCTAAATTTTTTGGTTTTTTTATTATGTGTACTTAATGTGTTAAAACTCTTAAATAAAAAATTAATATTTAACGACAGAAATTGTGGTTGAAAATTCCCAAAATATTTTTTATTTTATGAATCAACAGTTTTCGGAGTAAATATACTCATATAAACGTAATGGAAACATTGTAAATGCCAATATTAAAGAACCACTTCGAAAAGTTAATTTAGAAAGCTAAACATCATATCTTAAAAAATAACCGATTCGGACTTTATATTTGGATTGAAATTCCAGCATCACATGTAATTTTGCTTTTTAAGATAGTTATGTAAAGTTAAACAGCAATTATTTCCTCCAAGAAAATACTGCCTCAAAAGATTTTTCTAATATAGAGTTGTTATGAAGTGAAATAACATTTACATATAATGCAACTGATCAGCAACTTATAGAAACTGCTTTTTTTCAATGGCAAATGTCTCTAAGCTTGTTTTCCAATTTCGAAATTGACTTCAACCACAAAACTACAAATTCAAAAGGTAATTTCATCCATAAGAACATTTTAGGAATTGAGGTATTTCATTTTTTTGGGGAAGCTTAATACACATTAGTGGAAGTTTCACTAAAACAAAGATTCATAAAACACATTAGTGGTGGAAAGGAAGATTAATAACCTTTCATGTAATAGTTTTCAATTGATTGATACTATTTCAAGACTTTAAGGGGGTCTTCTCATTGAGCAACTTTTTTTTCGACTTTTTTTTTTTGCATTTATTTATAGCTTGGGTAGTTGTGAATATGCCCCTAAAAGGATTTTTAGAAATTCGAAATACTTTAGAAGATACAGCCTTTTTTGTGAAGACCTTTGGTCTTCGTCAAAATGAGCTATTTTTTTTTCGACTCATTTTCGAACGAAGCGGCATAAAGTAACCACCGAATTCCGTTGAAAATGTTTATTGTTACGTAAAAACGTGTTTGCACACATATTCATACAAACATACGAATACACATTTCTGCTTATTTTAGGGGTTGAAGCATTTTTTGAGTCCAGGTGTTCAACTGAAAGCATCATTTAGTTCAGTTTGTATCGAGTTGAGCAACAGACGCGTGCGCTTCAGTGAACGGAAAAGTAAATTTTTCATAAATTTATTGTGAAATTCTGTTTCACAATATTCTGTTCATTCTATTCACTGTATTCTGTTCTGTGTTTACCACGTTGTCAGCGTTGGTAATTTGTGCCTCATGCAAGCAAAAAATTGAGTTCTCAGAAGCCTCACCAAATGGAGTTGGATTTAAAATCGCTTTGAACTGCGCCTGCCCAAGCACAACATATATTCCTTCGTCACCTATGATCGGAAAATCATATGAAATTAATCGACGCTTGGTTGTTGCCATGCGGCTTTTAGGGATTGGGCCAAAAGGTATAACCATGTTTTGTGGCCTCATGGACCTCGGACAAAGTTTGTCCAACAATCTGTACTATACTATCCTACAAAATTTGTACGTTGCTGGAAAAGCCATGTACGAACATGTCATTTCAAAAGCTATTGGAGAAGAAAAAGAGGCTATGATCGAAGCGAATCCAGAGTGCGATCCCACTTTATTTACTGTGTCGGGGGATGGGACTTGGAAAAAGCGTGGCTTTGCTTCCCTTTATGGTGTCACAACTTTGATTGCCAAGCATACCAAAAAAATTGTTGACACTGTCGTAAAATCTCGTCTGTGTAACAGCTGCAAGTATTGGCAAGCCAAGAAGGAAGAAGAGCCAGAGGCTTACCAAATTTGGCTTGATACTCATGACGAAGAATGCACCATGAAGGAAGCTCTGGGAAAATGGAGGTGGACGCTGTAATAGAGATGTTCTCCAGGTCGTTTGAAACACACGGCATAAAATATGTAAAGTATATAGGCGATGGTGATTCGCAGACCTTCAAAGGTGTATTAGATGTCGACCCCTATGACGGTGACCCTATAGTGGAAAAGAAAGAATGCATTGGGCATGTGCAGAAGCGAATGGGCACGCGACTTCGAAAAATAAAAAAAGAAAATAAGGGCATTGGAGGCAAAGCTCACCGACAAATTAATATCCGAGTTGACCACATATTATGGCCTTGCGATCCGCCGTGGAGGATATGAAAAAGGAAATTTGGGCCACTTTTTACCATAAGTGCTCCACCGATGATAAACCGCAACACCAAAATTGCCCCACCGGTGCGTCAAGCTGGTGCGCATGGCAGAAAGCAGCTGCTGAAGGTACGTTAGATAGCTTTCACCACACGTATGCACCTCTCGACAAGAAGGTGATGGAGGTAATAAAACCAGCTTACGAAGCGCTGTCGGCAGATAATTTGCTTGAAAGATGCCTTGGATCTGAAACTCAGAATTCCAATGAGTCCTACAATTCTGTTCTTTGGTCACTTTCGCCCAAACACATCAACTCAGGCGCACGCACCATCGAAGTGGCCAATTTCATTGCAACGTGCCTCTTCAACGACGGTTTTATACCCATACTTAAAATTATGGGTTTGATGGGTATTGCGATTGGCAAAAACGCATACGAATACGCACTATCTCGCAATGAAGACAGATTGAACCGATCAGAGACTCGAGCTGCGGCATCATCAAAAGCTGGCAGAACGGCTCGCAGAGCAGAGAGGGCAGCAGAAAGCAGTTTCTACTAAAAAGAGGAAGGTGGCCTGTATGGAGCTGGCATCGCCGACTAATATTTGTAAGTAAAAATTGTCAGCTCTTTAAAACTGCATTTAAACATTTTTGATTTTTTTTTTTTCCCCCAAAAAAATTACTTCAAACTTTAAACGCGTTTATCTCGAACCCACGTTTTTCGAACTGGCGGCCATGATATCTCCAGTTCAACTGAACCGATTTTCATGAAACAAAGTGGAATCGACGCAGAATTGTCACCATTCTCGGGTGAACCTCGACCATAATTTCAAAAAATTTTTTACTATTTTTTTTTTACACTAAACTACAAAAAAAAAAACCCGAAATTGAAATTTTTTTTTTGAATGGCCGCCATTTTGTCAAAAAAAATCACAAAATTAAGCTTGAGGTTCACCCGAGAATGACATCTATACTGATTATAACCCCCGTTTTTTTTTTCATTTCAGACGCTCCGGAGACCCGGAATCGGGGCCGCCGTGACGACACCTTTTTTTTCACCACCAACTTTGAAGTCTCATTACTTTTTGAACAGCCCACGTATCGAGGCAAAAAAAATTTTTTTATTTACTTTGAACCTTTTGTAATACAATAAATAAAAAAAGTTTTATTTTATTCTTTGCGTTTTCAAATAAGAATTTTTTTAAAAAGGGTCCAAAAAACGGGTTTTGAATGAGAAGACCGCCTTAAGCCCATTTAAAATATGGCCAAGTTACTCAAACGTTTATTCAATATCAAGCTCTTTCAAAATAATAAACTCTCGACTTTATTTTAGCGAAAAAATGTTAAATCCAAGCGATTAATTTCCTCAAAGCTGTGCTAGATTTATCATAAGTCAAGAATACGTAGGGTGCCTTTTATATTTCGGGATTTGGCAACCCTGGTGTTGCAATCTGTCAACTGAAAGCTCTATCGCAAAGTTTGACATTTGTTGGCTTATACGTACTCAGAACGTTTTGACATACGAGCGCTATTTGTGTTGTTTATAGTAACTTAAAAGATTCATCTCGGTCTAAAAATGGAATTAAATCGTGAACATTTTCGTGCGATTATTTTTTACAACTTTCGACGTGAATTAACATAGCAACAGTGCATGGATGAACTTAATTCAATTTTTGGCGATGAAGCTCCATCAAGGACCAGTGTTTATCGATGGTATGGTGAATTCAATCGTGGTCGTAGTTCACTCCAAGACGAATTTCGTGAAGGTCGTCCGAAATCAGCTGTTGTTCCGAAAACCATTGATGCTGTGCGCGAACTGATATTGCAAGATCGTCATGTTACCTATCGTGAGATTGAGGCAACCTTAGGCATAAGTGGGACCAGCATACATTCAATATTGCATAAACATTTGACTGTCAAAAAAATTTGTTCGCGTTGGATCCCACACAATTTGTCAATCGCTCAAAAAAAGGCTCGTGTCGATTGGTCGAAGGAAATGCTCAAAAAATACGATCGCAGTTCTTCGAAACACGTCTATGACATCGTGACAGGTGATGAATCGTGGATTTACGCGTATGAGCCCGAAAGTAAACAGCAGTCGACTGTATGGGTGTTTCAAGATGAGCCAAATCCAACAAAAGTTGTTCGCGCACGAAGCCCTTCCAAGCAAATGGTCGCCTGTTTTTTCGGAAAATATGGACATGTCGCAACCGTACCACTAGAACAACGCAGAACAGTCAACTCTGAGTGGTACACAACCATTTGTTTGCCAGTTGTCTTCCAAGAAATCAGGAAAACCAACCGCCGAAGACGGATCACTCTTCACCACGACAATGCGAGCTCTCACACATCGGCTCAAACAACTGCATTTTTGAGCACCCAAAACATCGATTTGATGGGTCATCCGCCGTATAGTCCTGACTTGGCACCGAATGACTTCTTTTTATTCCCAACCGTGAAGAATAAACTGCGTGGACAACGATTTTCGACGCCCGAAGAAGCGGTTGAGGCATTCAGAATGCATGTTTTGGAGATACCTCAATCAGAGTGGCAAAAGTGCTTCGACAATTGGTTCAAACGCATGCAAAAGTGTATAGATCTTAATGGAGAATATTTTGAAAAACAATAAAGTGATTTTCGATGATTAATATTTGTTTTTGTTCTCTAATCCCGAAATATAAAAGGCACCCCTCGTATTACACTGTGAAACAAATTCAGGTTAGCAAAAACTAGGTCTATTCTGAGAGTGAGGGGTGAAAAAAGAGGCTAAATTAGAAGACCCGTGTCGCGGCGTTTGTTTATGTTAGTTCGAATTTTTTTTTTATCGACCTTCGAACTTTGCAGTCAAATGCCGATTTTCAGCATATTGTTTATATGATTTTTGGCTATAATTCGTCGACTAGTTGATATTTTTTCAATCTGTAAAAGCTAAATTATTTCTAGAGACCTGTGCAACAATTAATATTTTTTCAAAAATTGATTTAAAATTTTTGTGGTGCTTATGAATCAAAATGTTTAAAAAATTATTTTTTTTCATGCTTTTTGAAAATATTTTCCACAAAACTAAGTCTTTTTTGCTTTCTGTTTGATCTATAATATGCTTCTCAGTTTCTTCAATAAATTTCATTTGAAAAGAAAACAATCATAATACAAAACTTGCGTTTTCCAGCTTAATATTAATTTACTTCTCATTTTTTATGTACCAATTTTGTTCAGTGTTGGTTTTGAAGAAACATTGAAAAAGAAATTATAAAAATATGGAAAAATATATAATTTTGAAATGTTAGTTATGAAAAGTTTTAAGTAAAAAAATTAAATAAATTAAATTAATAATTTGGCCAGTTGCCGTTTAGCAGGCGGCTGTGGAACAACATCACTGCTCTCTCAAATATCTTGGTCATCGTCATCATCATCAGAAAGGTGGATAATTTCGTCCAACAGATAATCAGGAATTTCATCTTTGTCTTCCCTTCCTCCTCTTTCTCCTCGTCTTCCTCTTTTTCAAAGGTGTTTTTATACCACCAAAAAATTTCAGCGAGTATTGCATCTGGAGATTTCTTTCCTCTGTACCTGAAACGAAAATAGTGTTCAATCGTTAACATGTTTAAATTGTGCACTCTGACAAAGTTATTAGAAAAATCTAGGAATTCAAAATATGCACACTCTATAGTTACCTTATTTCAAATGAAAGCGCAGTTCGCCTTGCTCATCAGATTCAGTTGGCAACTGTTGAGCGAGTTCATCAAGATGCTGATGCAAGAGATGAATTTTGTACGACATATTATCCCCAATTTCATCGAAAGCTGCCAACATGTTTGCAACAGATTGCCTGTAGTTGTCTTTGAGGTCTTTACCCAAAAGTCCTTTAATGACTGCTTTCAATGCGAGCCATGCATTTAATTCTCGGTCTGTCAGAACTTGGTCAAAATCTTGACGACTCATTAGTTTCCGTATGTCGGGACCATTAACAACCCTTCCTGAATTTTGGCGTTACTTAGTCTTGGGAAAATGTATTTTAAGCGGTTGAATACTGCTGGTTTTTTTGCGATACATTTAAAAAAATTTTGGCAGCAAAATTTTCATTTCAGGAACAAGACTTTCGTGTAGCCTATTGTCTTTAGGCCCTTTCCGTCCAATGCGACTATTCTAGTTATTCTGTTTGTACTGGTTTCTTCCTTCAATACCTTCTCCGTATCGTGAATCCCAATTGCACAAAAAAACACGGATATTTTGGACGGCCAGATGCTGTTAAGCCTGTAATCAATGAAACTATTTTGAGATCGCAGCAAATGCGCCACTGGTGTTCGTTATATTTGACTACTTCCAAAATGTGTTTCAAATTATCGAAATTTTCACTAGTGTCAGTGCTATACGCAATCGGAACAGAAGGCATTCTATTTGTCTTGTGCAAAAGCACAACTTTTAAGCTGATTAGTGAACTAGTGATGAATAAACGCCAATCATATTTTTTATAGGTTAACCCTACTATCGTCTCCATTAACTTTTCAATATCGTTGCAATAAGCGAAATTTTTTGCATCATTCACATTGAAGAGCTTTTCTAAATTTTTTTGGCGTTTTCGATATGCTGTTACTTTGTTACCTTTTGCCAGCAAATTATTTCCTTTCAAAAATGAAGCCATTAGTTCTGATTTTTTCTGAGTCAAACACAAATTTGCAACAATTCCATCCAATTGGTTTTGTGTGACTAGGATTGGGTCCTTTGATGTTTCATAGGATGTAGCTTCACCAGGGTCGTATTCTGAGAAGAAATCCATGGATGTAGCAGCGGCGGTTGTAGTACTGATATCTGTTTGAAGATCAATACTTCGGTATGTTGGTACTGGAACGAATTCTGAGTGCGGTAATGGTAATTGGGGATTTGGCACTGCTACACAAGTTTTATTCTTTGCTTTCCTTCTATTCAAAGTTTTATGGTAGTTGATACATCCATAGCAATTTTCTTCTTGATGCGGGCTGTTGTCTAACCAAATCATTGGTATACCAAAATGCATATCCTTCTTTTTTTCACTTTTCCATTGCATAAGAGTTGAATAGCAATAAAAGCAAACTTTTTTAGGGGCATAGTTTACGTCAGTGATAAACTCTTGCGAGAAATATTGTTTATAGGCTTCCAAAAAAAAATCACTCGCATTGCCACATTTTTCATCGCTTTCTATGAAACGTCTGCAAACATTACAAAAATGGTCCATTTTACATTTTGGTTCCTACATTTTTAATACAATATATATTATACAATGTTTTCTTTGTTATTTTTATGAAACCGATGCACTTAACTTAAATCACTCACAAAATAAAATAAGTTCCAAAAAAATTAATAGCGAATTTTATCACGACCGAGCGAGAATTAAAAGACATCAGCTTCGGCTGAGTTTCGAGTCTTAACTGAATCTTTATTTTTGAAATTAGTTCGCTTTTACGAAATAAAAAAATCGCTACCTGTGCGGTGGTTGAAAACAAAAAAGATGTTTTACTAATTCCTAATTCTTTGAACTTCCCTTTTTCATTACTTCTACCTAAATCGCTATTTATTTAATGGTTTTGGGATTTTTAACGCAAATTATCGACTAAGACCATTTTCTTTTAAAATGAAATTTATTGAAAAAGGCTTAGTTTTGTGGAAGATATTTTCAAAAAGCATAAAAAAAAAAATGTTCTTCATAAATTTTTTTCATAAATTTTCTTCATAAATTTTGCTTCATAAGCACCACAAAAATTTTCTAAATCAATTTTTTAAAAATTTTTAATTGTTGCACAGGTCTCTAGCAATAATTTGGCTTTTACAGATTGAAAAAATATCAATTAGTCGACGAGTTATAGCCAAAAAACCATAAAACAATATGCTGACAATCGGCATTTGACTGCAAAGTTCGAAGGTCGATTAAAAAAAAAGTTCGAACATAAACAAACGTCGCGATACGGGTCTTCTAATTAAGCCTCTATTTTCACACCTCACTCTCAGAATCGACCTAACTTTTGCTAACCTGAATTTGTTCCACAGTGTTATTGGAAGTTCAATTAAAAGTTACTTAGATTTTGCACAGAATATTTTGGACTATTTTTTATTTTTGATTTTTAATAAACTGTTGCCGAGGAAAAAATATTTTGGTTTTTTAATCAATATTTTGATCTATATATATACAAACAAGTTGCATTGTGTATGAAATTGATGTTCTCTGTAATGCGTGAACCGATTTTGTTTCTGGAAATTTCCCATGAAAGGTGACGTTCACACGAAGGTTCTTATGTATAGACGGTCCTTGTTACATATATGTATTAATTCATGAGTAATTGGCGTGTATGCTGTATATGTTATGGGGAAAAATTTGCAAATCCTCATATATCTCGGTAAATATGGTTACTACGGTATTGGAAGTTGGTACAGATATGGGTAGGATCTTTTTAAAACACAGTAGAAAAAGTGGGCAGATTAAGTCAAAAGGGCATGGCACTATAAGTATTTCTCTGTAAACATGGGTACTAGGGGATATTGGAATAAAATAGCAAGAAATACTTAAGAGATCCGAACGCAAAAACAGCAACCGATATTATTTTATTAAAAAAAAGGTTTAAAAGCCACGCCCCCTATATTGTGAAAACAAAATAACACGAGAACGGATCAGCCGATTTGAACGAAAAAGGTATTAAATTATTTTGCATTAGATTTAGATGAGAAAAACAAAATTTTCCATGCCTACCTGCTAAGCCTACTGACATTGAAAAACAAAATTAAAAGTGAACTACTGAATCGGTTTGAACATAATATGAATCAAACAATTGCACTGATTGCATTTAGATGACACTATTTAGAAACGCTCACAATATTGAAAAATATAACAAGAAAAGAACGGCTTAGTCGATTTGCAGTTTGCACGTAGTGAACCAAAACTACCATTTTTGAATTTATTTATGGACCTTTTCGGGTAGAAACGTTCATAGTCGGCACTCATAAATGAACCCTTTTTGTATCATTCGTCGGACTTAAATGCCTCTCAAAAATTAACCTTTTTTTTATTCGGAAATGAGTTAAAAAGAGAACCATAGAAAAGTTATTTTTCGGCACATGGAAATGAACCCTTTTTGTATCAATCGCCGGACTGAATTACCTCTCGAAAATGAATTTTAGTTTTTTTTTTGTTCGGTGATTATTTTCCGAAATTTTAATTTCAAAAACTTTTTTGCAAGGGATGTAGTGGTTTTCATTCTATTTGGGGTTAATCTTCATTTTAGAAAGAAATGTTGAACAGACCTGATGATAAATAACAAGGAAAATAGTTTTTCATACGTGTAGCAGTACATCCATCTCCCTTCTTACGACGAGAATCAATTCGCACCGGTGAAAAGTTCATATGAGGTTTGTATGAAGTTTAACATTTTAATTTACTATTATAAAAATATCAACAAAGGTTTGAAATTATTCTTTTTTAACTCATTTTTTTCGACTCAAAATAAGTTTTTTACGAATTTTGCAAAAGATGCACCATTTTTATTTATGGGAAAAGTTTTTACGAATTTAATCTTCTGTAGCAAGCACTTTAAAGAAACAAAATAAAAAACAAAAGTTATAAAAAAAAATATACCCAAAAACGTTCGCAAAACAATCACATATTTTTTTGAGTTCGGACGTGTTTTCGCGAGCTCTTGAATTTTTTCGCAAAAATCGTGATTGTTGCCAAAATAAAAACTTTATAGTTTTGCACTACAAAAAACTAGTAGCTTGACTGCATTTGTACGACGCGATTTTTAATAAAAATATAAAAGAAGGCCATAAAAGTGCGCCTATTTTTAAAATTTAATTTATAGTTTCGCAAATGATTTACTTCGTAAATCTTTCTAATTTTTTCACTCAACTAACGTTAAAACAAATAAAGCAAAAATCGACTTAATATCAGTTCGCGACACTAACTAAATTAAAATAATCAACTAAATAAAACCGAAGCTTCGCTTTCAACGCCTCCCACGCTCAAACTCAAGCAGGTCACCTGCTGTAACTTTTTGTGAGTGCGTTTTCACCTCTCCCGCACTGCTGCTGCCTAGCATTTGTTGTTCTTGGTGTTCTCATCTTCTCATCATTATCATCTGCTCTGTGTTTTTTCTGTGCGTGAGCTTGGGCACCCTCACTAACACCGCTGCCGCTCATCGTTTGCTGCTGTTATTTTTGCCTTTTGTGTGTTTTGGCTGCGTTCGCTTGCGGTGCATCGCTGCAGCTATTTTTGCATATTAATGACACCATCCCCCCGATTGACGCGCCTTCAACTCCAACAACATTCAAGCCGCATGAACAACAAAGGTGATGGCACACCTAGGTCAGAGTGTGCCAATATAATCTCTCAATCTCTGCGCACTTACCTCCAGGAAATAGAAGAGCGCCTTGATAACAATATGAGAACAGAGATTAGGCTACTGGAAGATCGTCTTCTTCAGCGTTACAATTCTTGGTTTAATCGGCTCTCTGAAGAGATTGCATGTTTAGAAAAAAAACTCGAGACCAAAATAAACAAAGAAGTCAGTGAAATAAAAGATAATATAAGTCAATCTGACAATAAACTGCTCTCGCTCGATAGTCAACTACGTGCTTTGACCGCTCGAATCGAGGAGCTTGAGAAATTATCCTCACAAACCAACACCAACAACTCGAGTTCTACCATTTCTGACATATCATCTGACGCTGTTCTCTTTGGAGTGCCACTCACAAAAGAAGAAAACCTTAAGAGCATATTTAACAGAATCTGCCTCTTTGTCGAGTTTCTCCCTCCACAGGTTAAAGATATTTTTAGAGTCAAACCGAGTCTACAAGCACCAAACTCTCTTATTATTATAAAATTATTTTCTCCCTATGACCGCAACAGGGTTCTTAAAGCATTTGGAGCGTATCGGAGACGAACAAAAACTGCAGTAAATTTGAGAAATGTTGGGTTGGACTCTGATAGCAATATCTACATCCACGAAAGTCTTAGCGTATTCAACCGCAAAATTCTGCAAGCTGCAATCGCTCTTAAACGCCAAAAGGCTCTATATAATGCGTTTACTTTTCGCGGCTTGTTTCACATCAGGATGGAGAAAAATACAGACAGCATCTGCATCAGCAGTATGGATGAGCTGCATGATACCGTTGGAACAATATATGAAGAAGCTGTGTCTCCTAGCAGATAAATTTCAATTCAATTTAAATTTTTTCTCAACTTTCTTTATTTTATGTCTTAGTTTTTCTAATTTTCTAACTCATTTACTTTCGCTCCTAAGATGTTATTCACTGTGTTCTCTTTTTTTATTTTTCGTATTACTTTTTTGTAAAGATGTTTGATTATATTATCTTCGATCCTCATAAGTTTACTATTATTAAAGCTTTTTGTTATTCGTCTGACTACTTTGTTTGTCGTTCTCATGAATTCTAGTGCTTCTTATGGTGTTGGTGATAATTGCAAACTATTAACTGATATTCTATGTAAACAGCGCGTTGATTTGTCTATAGTTCATTTTAATGCTAGAAGCTTACACGAAACAACACTTGATTATGTTAGATATGTTTTTGAAAAATCAAATGTGGATATTATTTGTGTATCCGAGACATGGTTCATTTCTGAGATGCCCAACGCCTATTACAATATCCCTAATTATACTCTTTTTAGAAATGATAGAACTGGTAAACGAGGCGGCGGAGTTGCTATCTATTGCAAATCATGCTTAAAGTCAAACTTTATTAATAAGTCCTATGAGTCTGACGCTGAATTTATAAATGTAGAGATTTCTGCTGCCAATTTTAAAATATTTGTCTCTTGCGTGTGCAATCCCAACAGATGTTATAGTGTTGAACCTTATTTGAGGATCTTTGCAATCGTGTAACTGAATTTGACTTCTATTCTATATGTGGTGATTTCAATGTGAACTTGCTCAACAAGGATAGCACATATGATAACTTTTACGATAAAGTCAATGCAGCTGGAATGACAATTATTAACTCATCTCTTCCGACTCGTTTTGCTCCTAATGCTACCCCTAGCCTACTCGATCTATTAATACTTTCTGATGAGTCTATGCTTCTACTTTTTGATCAAATTTCATCCATCTCTGACCATGATCTGCTTT
This sequence comes from Coremacera marginata, assembly GCA_914767935.1. NCBI lineage: Eukaryota > Metazoa > Arthropoda > Insecta > Diptera > Sciomyzidae > Coremacera > Coremacera marginata. The sequence goes on from OU612046.1 coordinate 105,217,048, forward strand.
TTTGTACAATTAATTATATTGCTTGTCGTAATTCTGATCCAACGAGTATTTCTTATCGTGATTACAATTCCATTGACTATTCTTTGTTGTATAATTATTTGTCTCATACTCGTTGGAATGATTGTTGGTTCTGCGAGACTGTGGATGATAAATTAAATATTCTTGTCTCCCATGTTAGTCATGCTTTTGAAAATTTCGTTCCTCTTCGTACATCAGTAATCAAAAATAAATCTTGTCCTTGGTTCAGGTCATTTGTTAGTTAAGCCATCAAAAAAAAAGGAACAATTTATATAACAAATGGAAAAAGCACCATAATGTTGAAAATTGGGAGCACTTCAAGCGTGTGCGTAATAAGCTGTCACAGCAATCAGACATTCCAAAAAAAGATTTTTTCACCGAAAATTGAATTGCACTCTTCCATCCAAGGAACTATGGGAAAATATACGTAGTCTCGGCGTGCGTAGTAAATCTGATCTGAAGTGTGGTATCGACCCTAATCATTTAAATGATTTTTTTTCTTTCAAATATCGTAGCCTCGAATAACGACTACCAATGCATTGATCAACAATTCCGTGATGAAGACAAATTTTATTTTGTGAATGTTACTGAATATGATGTCCTTAAGTCTTTAAAGAAAATAAAATCTAACGCTACGGGAGATGATGGACTTCCCATAAAATTTATTAAAATCATATTAACTTATATTGTGACTGCTTTACAACTTCTTGTTTTCCATCTGAACAATTCGCTACTTGGAATGGTGAAATGCCTGTGCAAATAGTTGCTGGAGCGCCTCTGTGGACGGACACAAAGGTAAGCCCATATGTATAAAATTCTGGCGCAATACGTGCTCACAGAATTTTATATTCAGGAAGGAAAACAAAGTATTTCTATAAGTAAAACAATTGCCATGTAGTTTGCTTTATTACAATGTATATATATAGAGTTATTATTAATAATTTCTTACTTTTTTCAGGCTTTTTAAAGGTAAAAATTGGAGAATACAAATGTAGCTGCTTCGAAGATGATCACAAAACCATCAACCTCATCTTCATTTGGATAAGCCGAATGACCAACGATTCGGTAGCCACAAGCGATACTCGAATCGGTCGGTAAGGTAGTTAGATTAAAAAAGTAGTAACTTTTGTTTATCGTATGTAGTTAGCATATCTTATGTAGTTAGTATTAATACTTAGGGCTTAGGTATAAACATGCCAGCCCCCTTGCAGTATTACTGTAAAATAAAATAAAATTGTATCTTAAAAATACAATAAAGATAAAAAGAGCGTTGATTCCTTTTTTTTTTCTTCGTCTCAGGGTAATTCAATTTATTTTAATTCATGTTAAATTCAATTTATTTAAATTCAAGTGTATTATGTTTGAGTACATGAGGAACTTTATGTCTGTCTAATTCAATATATATATATATATATATATATATATATATGTACAGCCGTGTTAACTAATTAGCGATTACAAGTGCCGGATAAAATCCACCCAAAAATGGTATTTTGGCTCACAATGCCTCCCACAACGCTGGGAATACCCGGTTGAATTATTCGTGGGTACACATCTACCCCTAATACTAGTCTCACTGTGGCCGCTTTAAAGAAATTCGGGTCAGCTAGTACCAAGTTAGAAAAATTGGCCCTGATAGACGCGTCCAGTGTTGAAGCAGGGGTTGTCTGAGACAAGTGGCGTGTAATCTTTGCCTGTGTCGTAATCGACAAGGCGCTTTCATGTGTGGACCGCTGAGTTATGGAGCATAACTCCAACGATCCACATCTTATCCTTGGCAACTTCAACTGGCGCACTAACTGGTCGGATACTTCAGACATAACCGCACGCTGGTCTATCAGGGCCCTAACCGGATTTAACCGCCCATTCGCCTGTGTCTTTACGACCGCCGTAGGGAGCAGCGGCAATACTTCTTGAAGACAGGGTATAGAGGGCGAGGACTGGCTTCTAAAACCGCTAGATGAGCGATTCTGATGGGCGGGTTTTTTGGCTTGACGTCGGTGATGCTGTTGCTTGGCTCGTCGTTGACGTTTGGCTGAGCGCCGGGTTGACGCTTGTGCTCCGAGGGGCGTGCGGAAAGAGCGTGACTCTTTCGCACGCTAAGTTGCTGAAGCCATGGTGGTGTCCATCTCCATCCTTTCTTCGCCATCAGGTGCCAATCTCCTCTCATCGCTCGCTGGTTGCGACAAACGAGGTCTCGCAGCGACCTCCCTTTCGGCGGACGTGAAATCGCGACGGGAGACCGAGTCAAACGAGGCCTGGCTACATCGCGAGAGGGGTTGCGTCTCGATACTTTACAACACAACCGAGTCCTGGCTACGTCGTGAGAGGAGGAGCGTCTCGAATTTAATTTATTTATGTCGTCTCATTACGACAGGAAGTTCGAGACAAACTAGGTCTGACTGTGTCGGAGCTTTCTGTGCGCGATTCGGACAAACGAGGTCCTTCACGCAATCGCGACCCCAGATGGAGCAAAGTATTATGCGCTTCTTGGCAGTAGCGGCAGGAGCCTTCGCTAGCGCAGTCCTCGGTCCGGTAGTTTGGGGAGAGGCACTTCATGCAGTATCGGAAAAGCAACACCATTCGCAGGCGACCAGCGATATTCTCGAGCAAAAATTCCGGGCACGATCGAAGAGCATGGTAAGCTTGGCACACGCGGCAGCTCGATTGGTTTGACCGACATTAGAGACATTTCTGAAAGATATTAGTTATTTAGTTCCCTAATTTCAGAAACGGACGTAAAGGACATTAAAAATCTAATTTTCGCGTTGTGGTAAGAGAATTAACTTAGCCACCGGCCTACTAATGACCCCGCGTTCCGTTCGTAAATCTGCAACGCGGACGCGACCGTCGGCTCCTAAATAGGTTTTTATAACTCTGCCTAATCGCCATTCATTTGCCGTAAGATTGTCTGCTTCGATTACAACTAAGTCGTCAACTTGTAAGTTTTCGCGTGGATTTTTCCACTTATATCTCTTTTGCAGTTCCTTTAGATAGTCTGATTTCCAGATTCGACAGAACTTCTGGTTCAATGCCTTTAGCTTTTGCCAACGATTGATAATCGACATAGGGCTCTCAGATATGTTTGGTTCAATAGGTGAAAGCAAAGGTCCACCAACCAAAAAGTGCGCTGGAGTTAAGGGCGCAAGACTATGAGGATCCGTTGGCATCGGACTTATAGGGCGTAAATTTAAACATGCTTCAATACGTGAAAGCAATGTCGACAGTTCTTCAAAGGTGTACTTCATGTCTGACGCAATTTTACGAAAATGTGACTTAAAACTCTTGACACCTGCTTCCCACAGGCCTCCCATATGGGGAGCACCAGCTGGAATAAAGTGCCAAGACAAGTTTTAGTGTGCAAACTTTGACACCACATTCTCTCTCGTTTCATTAAGAAAGGCCTTAAAATCTTCTATGAAGGCTCGTGAGGCTCCAACGAAGTTAGTTCCGTTGTCAGAGTACATTTTCTCTGGACATCCTCTTCGCGAAACAAAGCGAGAAAATGCCGCTAAGAAAGTGACCCTACTCAAGTCACTGGTTGCCTCCAAGTAAATGGCCTTTGTCGAAAAACAGACAAAGACACAAAGATAGCCTTTCGTGATGAGACACGCTCTACCCGTATAATTTTTAATGTCGTATGGACCCGTAAAGTCCACACCAGTGCACGCAAAAGGACGTGTAAGGAAAGTTCGCTCAGGTGGCAAGGATGCCATTAGCTGTGTTTACAGACGCTTTCGGTCGATCACACATACTTTGCAGTTGTGAATAACAGACTTAATCATGTTTTTTACCTTAGGAATCCAAAATAGCATCCGAATAAGTCGCAACACAAGTTGATTCCCTCCATGGATGGAAATTTCATGGGTAAACTGCACAAGTAGTTTTGAAAATTGACAGTCATACGGTAAAATAAAGGGATGCCGCTCGTTGTAGGTTACATGTTCACACCCAGACTACCTTCCAGCCACTCTTATAATGTCTTGGCAGTCTAAAAATGGGTTAAGCGTTAAAATTGAACTTTTGGCATCCACTAACGTTTTTTTTTGTAAATTGTGGTATTCTGAAGAATAGCCCCATTTCTGGCAGCATATAATGAGCCTGTTTGTCTTGTCTCTAATTTCTGGCGGGGTTATAGTAACCGACTGAAAAACGAATTTGTTTCGCTGAGTCTTATACGTCATGCGAAAGAATCGTAATACGTACGATATAACACGTAAAGCACGAGGCAGTGAAGAGAAGCGACTTAAAATGTCCGTATTCTCGGCACAAGCCATATAGGCTTGGACTGGTTTACATTCCACCGATGTATCGAACTGGTTTTCTTTGCTTGGCCACAGAGATGGATCCTGCTTCAGCCACGCTGGTCCATGCCACCACAAAGTGCTGTCTTTCAAACCTTGTGGGTCTGTTCCTCTGCTGGCAAGATCCGCTGGATTATCCTGGGAGTCTATATGGCTCCAGTTTTCAGTATAACATTTCTCCTTGATTTTTTTGATACGGTTGGCCACGAACGTCGTCCAAGTGCAGGGTTGTTTACGCAGCCACGCTAAAACTATCGTCGAGTCAGTCCAAAGGTACAACTGGTGGTTGTACGCTTCCAACTTCGACAAAAAGGCATCCACCATGTCGGCTAAAATCACAGCTCCACACAACTCGAGCCTTGGTAGCGACACCGTTTTAACTGGTGCTACCTTAGTTTTGGCAACGAGAAGGTGGGTGTTTACCTGGTGGTTATGTCTGACCCTAAGGTATAACGCTGCACCATATGCTGTTTCCGAAGCATCACAAAATCCTTGAAACTGAATATCGGCGTCAGGAGAAAAATTAACCCAGCGTGGAATCTTAATGCTGCCGATAAGAGAATAAGTCTGCACAAAAGACTGCCACCGTTATAATATAATAATAATAAAAATATAGCTGAAAACATGTCACGAAAGGACGGCCACGTTAAATAGTCTTCATAAAAGAGTTCAGTGTCGCAGGGTGGCAGTTTCATAGTATGGCCAGACAAAAAGGCCTCAGTTGTGGAAGGAGACGGAACCTCCTTTACCCTTTTTGCTGCGGACAACTGATCGGACATTTCGGTCATCTTTGATAGACAGCGGACGAAGGCTTGATAACAGGTACGATATCTAACCTTTACGTACTTACATTTTCATCATCGTCATTGTTAGACGTTGTCAACTAGAGAATGCATGATTCATAAGAGGCTTTCACACTCGTCCAATTTGATTTTAATTCATCCTCTTGAATTTTGAGCGAAAATACGGTGTGCTCATTTTGAGGAATTTCACCAAAATCCGCCTCCATGTCAAAAATTTGGTCAGTTTGACGCATAAAAGTGTTTAGTTTTACCATTATATAAAGCCTTATCTAAGATGTAATAAAAATTAAAAAAATACCGCAGAAAACCCACAAAATGTAAAAAAGTAAGAAAATCACACCTTTTTTTTTTTTTTTTTTTTCAACAAGGCTGCAAGTTTAAAAACCTCTTGTGATCGGCGACATAATCGAAAATAAATCACAGAAAGATAAAAAAAAAAAAAAAATGAACAGAAAGACAAACTTTAATAAGTTATAATGTGCGTTGATTGACGTTAAATTACATTGACAAAAAAAGAAAACCAACTTCGGTTAATACCAAATTACAAACCAATATATCGCTTAGAAACGATTAAAAATACATTTATATTATTTGTCAAATACGTTGACCAAAGAATCAGGAAAAGAACGCGCAGTAGTTTACGTTTTTTTTTTTTTTTTTTTTTTTTTTGAGAGAAAAATGCGCTTTATAAAAATGCTTAAAAACTTCTAAAATAAGTTAGATAGATTACTTTCAAAATGTTCGTAAAACCATTGACGACTTATTATAACAATATGTAATTTGACCTAAAATGCCAAAAATTAAATAAACACCACCAATAATTTAAATTACCAGTCACTTTGACGTTTAATAATAGAAATTATTGATGTCTGTTTTTATTCTTTTGTTTTTTTTTTTTTTTTTTTAACAAATGCAAAAAATATATCAAATGATTTGATTGTTTTTTTTTTTTTTTTTAAATTTCCAAAAAAATCTTAACAATCACTTAAAATGGTCTAAAATTATCAGAATGGCGATTAATCCGTAAAAGCTACAATTTTCCGCACCATATCAACATTTAAACTTTTTTCAAACCAAATCGACCGTGTGAAACCTACCCACTATTTTCATATGTTACGCTGTTGGTGTGGCAACTCTTGAAGTGTAAATTGCAACAAGTATATTGCATACGCGAAAGAAGACGATTCTTTATTTTGCAAATAAGTATATTTTAAATAAATTTAAAGCAACAATTAATAAGAAAATAAGTGTTGGTTGATTTTTTTTTTTTTTTGATCGTGTCGGGATGTGTTTTCAGTGCGTTTGCTTGTTTTTAGTGCGAATATGTTTTGAATTAGTTGAAAATGGATAATTTTCATTACGTTTCTTTAACAAATCGCAGATGTTAATGCGTTGTGTTAAATGATTTTCTTTCAGTTCATGAGGAACCCATATATCGAGTTTTCGTACATAGCAAAGTTGTTTTAAGCGGTTTTCAATTCATGTATGTGATACATGAAGCTTCTCTGCAATCTTGTACTGTGACGATCCGAATCGATTATTGCTTTGATTTGATCATCATCAACTTCAACTGGACGACCAGAGCGTTTTTCATCTTTGAGTGAAAAATCACCAGAACGAAATTTGGCAAACCAATTTTGACACTGCCATTCTTTAAAAACTTCGTCACCATAAACAGCACATAACTTTTTGTGAGCTTGCGATGCGTTTTTTCCTTTCCGGAAATAGAAAAGCAAAATATGACGAAAATATTCGTTTCGATTTTCCATTTTTCAACAGACGCCAAACAAAAACTACACAACCGATAGAAAAATTTTTTTTACTGATTGACAGTTGAAGTACCAACTATCAACTAACAAAATGTGATTGACATTTCGATTACGTCAGCAAACCTAAAAATTCAACTACATGTGGGCATGTATGTTAGATATAGACTCCGAAACCGCTAAACCAATTTTAATGAAATTTTTAGGGAAACTGTAGCAAAGTCTCGAGGGTGTCTTGCGTTTGGTGCCGATCGAACCAATGGGCAGGCATTAGACAAAAGCATGCCACCTCCCATTGGAGTTATATGTCGCACAGCCTCGGAATTCGGTATTTGAATAAGGAAAAATCCGACCTTTATTAATAAATTAAATTGAATTAAAATGCAAATTTAAATTTTGGCCTTTCTGCAATATACGCGGTATTGCAACGACGATATATTTTTCTTTCCTTGCCACAATCATTTCATTATTATCTTTAGCCGATACCTTCCATTTTTAATAAAACAAAAACATTTACAAAAACTAAATTTGTGAAACAGTGCGGAGTGTAAATTTGATCATCATGGTAAATGAATTAATGTATAAATTGCTTAAATAAATAAAATATAAATGTTTCTCCGAGATAATATTCTAAAATTATAAGTTTTTAACAACTTTTAATTTTTGAAGCGAAGCTTTTTACTCCTCGTTCTGTGATTTGCTTGGAGTGAAATCTGAAAAATTTTCGACAGATTTTTTCTTGGAAATTTGATGGTTAATTTGTTGCTAACGCTTATTACAACAAGAAAATTTAATACTTTAATATTAAATACAAAAAATATTTTGGCCTTCCCGTGGGGATCGAACCCACGCCCTCTTAAACGAGAGTCTAATACACTATCCTCTAGGCCACAAAGACTTGTTAGAAACAGTTGTTAATTCAATGCTAATTATAACAGAAGCTATGCTGCAGTAGATCGTCACCATCTATCAATAGATAGAGGATTGTGTATTTGCTATGCTACAACTATCAAAAATTTGATTTTATTTGCCACAAGGTGTCTCCAGCATCGGTTTGTTTGTATTGTGAATGCGTTTTTGGTGCTGTTGGCATAGAGTGTAAATTATCATCTAGAGATTGCATCAACTCTGCTAAATCTCTGGCATGTGTAAACAGAGGTTAACAGAGTTTTTTTCTTCATATTTTTAAGTGAAATAACTCTGTTAACACATGCCAGAGATTTAGCAGAGTTGATACAATCTCTAGATCGTAATTTACACTCTATGCTGTTGGTACGAAGAAAATTAGCAATGCCCACAAGTGCGTTTTTAAGTGTCAAAAAAATAGATGATATCAATAAATATGGAATTAACAAACGCATGCATGAGTCAGTGCAGCCAAGTTCACAACCATGTGTGGAGAGTTAAAATGAAGAGTCGCTGGCATTATATGCCAGTATATGTAATTGTGCGTGGAAATTTGACATTCAACAATAAAAAAATAAGCAGTAAATATGTTTTCTGTATATATGTAATTTATTTTATGTTATTTTAAATTGTTTGAATTTAAAAGTTAATTTATTAACAAGAAAAAATTATTAAGCTATCAAATCAATGTAACTGCGAAAAAGCTTTGCTTCTCTCGTGTGTCCAATGACGCACCTGTGTTCTATGTTCTATCTGTGTTCACCTGTGGTTCTATTTTCTGGATTTGCCAATATGTAAGCCTGTTAAAAAAGTGCCTGGCGAAACGGGCGCGGGTTCAGCTAGTAAAATAAAGATATTTCTCCGAGATAATATTCTAAAATTATAAGTTTTTAATAACTTTTAATTTGTCACCTGTAGTTCCATTTTCTGGATTTGCCAATATGTAAGTAAGCCTGTTAAAAAAATGCCTGGCGAAGCGGGCGGGTTTTCAGCTAGTAACTATATCAGCTTTGAAGGAAAACCTTTTTTTATTTCATTTACTGTGCCATAAAAAATTTTAAACATAATTCTAATGGTAAGAGAGAGTTGCTTAGATTTTGCACAATACTGTATATAAAAAGTATCACGCCCCATTGTTCAAAAATTATTATTTGTAACCATAGACATAACTGCAACAAAACTACACCGGTGAGCTGCATCGAAATTCATCCACGTTTTCTGAAGTTAAGGCGTTGTTCCTTTTTTTAAGGCCCCCATTTAATAATTCCTAACATGTGTAGAATGCACTCCTGAAATATTTGGACGAAATTTGCCTTATTTCTAAAGTTACACATATTCATGAAATAAATACGATTCGATTCAAGACATGAATACAACTTTAAATTTTTGTTAATATATAATTTTTTCAAACGGTTCCCACGATCAAGGAAAAACGATTTGAATTTTTTTTCTTTAATCTTTATTTAAGCCAGCTTATACATTTGCCACCTCTAGGGGTCAATTTGGAAGAGATATAAACTTTTATTGACGTTCTTCTTCAAGTTTGGATATTTTGTGGGGGATTATATCTCCCCGGATTTAACAATACGAGGGGGTCAAATGTATGAGCTGGCCATATTATTATCCCCTCAACATTTCCTCTGAACTCACCTACCCTCTTTTTGCCCCCCTTCTGGGGATCTTCCTACAAAAAACACAAATTGCGTCAATACAAGTTAGAAATTCGCAATAAACAACGATCCCAGCTCATAACAAACGAAGCAACGCATGGGCAAGAACAAGATTATTGCGCAGCAGTAGAGGAGGCAGAGTACTACTCCGACTTACAACGCAATATCGCTTTGTGTTCTGAATATTTACCGATAACAATATCGGTGGCGTTGATTATTTTATACGGTGGTTGCGGTGCTTGCACTGATTTTATTGTTAATTAATGCAGTTACCACCGCATATCCGAAATTGAAAACCTGTATAGTATTTAAAGATAGTATGATCGGCTAACGCAACATCTGCTGTGTTTTTTACCAAGCGAGCTGTAAAAAAACGCCCGCTTATCATAGAAATACTCGCTTAAATAACACAGGAAACTAATAGTGGCTTAAAGTTTAGCGAGCAAACGAAAAAAAGTGCTTGCAAGTCATTTCTCAATTATTGTGTACTTTTTCTATGAGGGTGGCAACTGTGACTTCGGATTTGTTTTGTTTATATTTTTTGTTTACATTTTTGACAAATCAGACAATGCTTCCAAGTTTTTAGAAACATTCTTAAGCAACTTAGCAGTCGTTTTTTGACAACTCGCTTGGTAAAAAACACAGCAATCATTGATGTTTTAAGGGAATAGCGTCGCGTTGAATAAAAAGAGTATTTCAACAAGAGGTATCATTTCAAATTGAGAAAAGAGCTGGTAACTTTATTTTAACCCAAAGAACAAACTCTGAGGTAAGTAATGGAACACAATATCTGCCAAATGTGCGCAGCAGCTGTTCTTGCACATGGCCATCTTTTGATACAATTTGTCATCACATTTTCGCGTTATTGCGGCTGTATTTCAAATATAACTGCTCTAATATTGTCTTTGAGTGCTTGAATATTTGCTGGAGCATTGACGTGGACTTTCAGTATTATTTATAAACTCATTTTATAGGATGCGTAACAGAGAACTGCTCAAGCCTACTTGAAATCGTTTTCAAGTAAGTGCTTAAAATACAAGTTCCAGCTTGCTTGAGCTTGATAATTTTCAATCAAGTATGGCTTGTACTTGAATATAAATAAGACCACGACAGATTGCGACTTGCAAGTATGTTAGCTTACAAGCGAACGGCACGAAGCCTCAAGTGAAGGAAAAAATTGATGCCTTAGGCAAAATGCTTGAAAAGCTTGAAATTAAAGGTAAGGATCCAATAAAAAAGCAAGTATCCGAAAAAATTCAATTAGCTTGTTTAGGAAAATCTTAAGCGTATTAAGACTTTTAAGGGTTCTGTGAAGTCTGTGGTTGGCTATTTTGGGGGTAGCTGATTTCGGAATTAATATCAAAATTAAAAATTCAAGATGTCGGGTAGAGTTGCTACCTATTTTTTTTTTTTTTGTATTTTTGCGAATCCTTGTAATTTTGAAATTCTGACAACGGATTTGATTTTGAATCTAATGTTACAGTTTTAAAATTTAAGCTGGAGGATAGAACTGCCACCGAAATTTTTACCACAGTATTGCCACCTAGTAAAATGTATTTTTAAGAGTTTTAAATATCCTTTAACAGTGTTAGGATGTCGCAGACTTCGAATCTGATGTCAGAATTTTAAAATTCAAGATGATTACTAGTGTTGCCACCTAACTTTTTCTTAGTTTTACGAATTCAGTGCTGGGCGAACACTTGGTAAAAATAGGTAGCTGAGTCCGAATCCGTTGCCAGAATGTCAAAATTGTGTACATTTTTTGATACTAGTGTTGCTACCTACTAAAAAGTATTTTTAAGAGTTTTAAACATCATTTTATAGTGTTCAGGAGTCGCTGACTTCGAAACTGACGTCAAAATTTTGAAATTCAAGATGGTTAATAGTGTTGTCAACTTAAATTTTTTTTATTTTTACGAATTCGGTGATGGAGCGAACAATAGGTAAGAATAGGTCGCTGAATCCGAACATAAATAGAGGGGTCGATGTGCCCCCCATTTGCAATATTTTTAAGCGGGTCCCGAAACACGTGTTTGACTTAAAATTTGACTTACAGTGAACAGTTAAACACGTGTTTCGACGTCTCCCCCCTAAAAATGTAGCAAATGGGGGATGATAGACCCTTCTATTTGTGCGTCTCAGTAATGCTGCCCCCCTTATCAAGCCCCAAAAAATGGTTAATTTTTACCTATCATGCTTCCCCTTCGAGACATGGCACTTTTTCGAAGATTTATCGAGGATATTTAAGGATATAACGAGCACGAGTTGGAGTTTTAACATGACTAACTTTTTCGAGATGTTTGAATTTATCGATTGATTTTTGTATAGCTGTGTGAGAAGGCTAACTTTTTCGAGATGTTTGAATTTATCGATTGATTTTTGTATAGCTGTGCGAGAAGGCTGTGTTCACGATATTTTTCAGTTTTTGTAGTGATTTTTTTCCTATTTCAGTGCGTTGTGCGTGTGCGTATCGATCCTTATCTGAAAATATCCTAGTTTTTCTTTGTCAAACGTCATCGAATGACCGGTGTATGTTGCCACCTGAAAAAAGGTGACAAATTTAAAATGACACCTCTTGTTGAAAGGTCCTTTATTACGCGATATGAGTTTGTATCATGTAAAAATTTTGTAGAAAAATAACGGTTTAACGCTGCAGCTCTCTGAAACATATATTAAACCGAACTGGCTTCCAATCAACATTAAATACGAAATTAAAATGTCGTCAAAACTTAAATTCCATTTACCTGCTTTAAACTCTGCCTCACGTTGATATATTATTGGTAGGCCAGCTTAATCCAAGAAAGCGTGTTAAAAATATGAATAAAAAATAAAATTATCCATTTGTTTTGAGATATTACATAAGATTTTATATAATTGGAACAATAAGAACTATTTCAATAATAAAATCATATAGCCGATGCTGGTGCTACGCAAAAAGCTCACGCAACCTTAAAGCCTATATGAATAACTGAAAATACGTATTTGTGTGCATCGAAAAAATTAAAATCAAAGAAAAAAAGTTATTGTAAAACTGTAACCCTAATGTCTTTATCACAATGAAAAGATCGTTGCAATAATGAGTTAATTTGTTGTAAAAGGATAATTTAACCATACAAGTGCTGCATCATCGAAACAAAAGACTGAAGTTCTTTGAAGCTAAATCAATAAAATAATCTTTGCCGTGAATATAAAATATTTACCATAACGATTTAATTCTTTGTTAACAAGGAATTGAAGAAAGTATATCAAATCAACAACTTTTCATTTTTTTTTTTTTTTTTTGAGAGTAAGCATCATTGTTTCACACAAAGTCTGTTACCTTAAAGAATGTTTTCTTCAAAATCATATTTGTATACGAAGAATAAGAAAATTGTGTACGAGTGCCAACATTGAATAGTCCGCTGCAGCAGCGCTTTATTTTTGCCTCTGCCAACGTATAAGTTTTTCTGTTTTAGTTGTGAAAAATTGAATTAATGTGTGAATTAAGTGAAAAAGTTATATATTAAGTGCAATCAAGTGTCAGTTGTATCAAGTGCAGTGTTTTCTTTTGTTATACAGAAGCATTTTCAAGAACTACAGGGTGTTTTAGTTAGTTAAAAAACTCCCTCCGACAAGTGGCCCAGGAGTAATTGAACTGAGGCTCATTTACCTTGAAAATCTTATAGATCATCTTATAGATCAAGCAAGCATTGCAAGTGGCGATTGTGATAGAGCAATCCAGCACAGTAGCAGTTTTCATTCAGATGCGTTGGCAATGGTCGATATGCCAGTGGGTGTTTAATGTATATAATGCATTATTTTAGCGATTCCCATATTCATCTTAACACAGTTTATTCTTTTTGACTCATTATTTTCTATTTGGTTAAGCATCGGTGACTATGGTCCTAACCATAAAAGTGTGTCCCAACGTAAGCGAATTTCTTCGTCGATCTATAAATACAACTCTGAAAGCACCACGTTCCAATAAGGCGAATATTTTAGTCGGCTTGAAGGTCTTGGTCGATAACCCAGTGAGAATTTAATATTTAACCAAGTTATAGTTTGATACATTTATTTCATAAATCTTTGTACTACTACTTGTGTCTTAAACATGAATCATGTGTCAATTTGAATAATAAATACTTAATTAAAATAAATAAATCTCTCCCTCTATTTCAATGACAAAAACTTGTGTCCTATGTCGAAAAAAAGAAAAATTTCCCAAGTGCAATTGAAATAATCTGAAGTACAATTGAAAATTCTAAAGTACATTTATAAATTTCTGAAATTCAATTGAAATTTTCTGAAGTCCATTTGGAACTATCTGATGTCCTTCTGAAGTTTTCTAAAGTACATTTGAAATTTTGCGAAGTATATTTGAAATATTCTGAAGTTCATTTGAAATTTTCTGAAGTTCGTATTGAAATTTTCTGAAGTACAAATGAAAATTCTGAAGTACATTTATAAATTTCTCAATTCGATGTTTTCTGTGTTTTCGGTGTTTTCTGAAATTAAATTGGTTATTCTGAATTGGTTATTCTGGTTATTCTGAAGTACAATTGAAATAGTCTGAAATTAATTTGAAGTATTCTTAAATCAATTTTATGTTTTCTGAAAAAAAAATTGGCTATTCTGAAGTACAATTCTAATATTCTGAAATCAATTTGTAGAATTCTGAAACTAATTTTGTGATTTCTGAAATTCAACTTGTTTTTCTGAAGTCCAAATAATGCATTCTGAAATAAATTTTAAATTTTCTGAAATAAACGTAGTATTTTCTGCATATAAGTAGTGTCCGACCAAATATTCGGTTCCTACCCTTTTTGTCAGTTACAGCTTCTCGGCATCAATATGGTCGCAACTATAAAATCTTATGCTAAATCCCATATTTTGTGTCATACGACAAAAAATTATTGAAAAAAAAATTAAATTCATATTATTTTTATGTTACATATTTTTTCTTTAAGGAATGTATGAAATATTGTTTCTTTTTATTTTAATTAAAAAAAAATTGTTTTAAAAATATTTAATTTTCATATAAAAAAAACTCAGTTCGGTTTCGGCTGAATATTACAAAAAGGGTCGTATTCTGGTTTCGGTCAAAGTTTCAGTGCCGGTCGGACACTACTCAGCAACAACAAAAGGAAAATTAAATTTTTTAAGGGTATGAACTAGGAAATTTTCCAATGGTGAAAATCCAATGGTGAATTTAGTTTTTTTTTAATAAAATTGATCCAAAATTTATCACGTTTTGATTCACGAAAACCACTCTTGTGTATTAGACGAACGCACGATCCGTAGTGCCAAAATAGACTCGGATAAATATCTTCTCGCAACTAAGTAAGCGTACACGTCTATGCACATCCAAGTATGCGCGCAATAAGGCGATGATGCAGGGGAAAGGGGGGACTAAAGCCCCACACGATCAAAATTTTGATCTTTTAACAAAATTTCTCTTTTTTTTCAGAAACTGTTTTAATTAAAAAATGTAAAAAATTATCTTTTCGTTACAATTCATTCGGGCTAAAACAATAAATTCGAAAACACAAGCCAGGCAGCTAAAAATGTCAATAGTGTTTATGGTCTTGATTCTGTAAAAGCCAATCACGCGCAATTTTGTTTTCGTCGATTCCGCTACAGTAATTTTTATGTCAAAGATGCACCACGCTCTGGAATACCAATTGTTGAAAATATCATGTAAAACTGATTCAATTTCCTAGGAGCCAAAAATTGCACAAAAACCCATATGGAAACACTTGAATAAGGCTGGATACAAAAATAAACTCGATGTATGGGTGCACACGCGTTAATACAAAAAAAACCTCATGAACTGAATTTCCATCTGCGAACTGCTGCTGAATCGCACCAATATCGAACAATTTCTGAAGCGGATGGTGACTAATGATAAAATGTAGTTCGCTTACGCCAAGGTCAAACGAACGGTCGTGGTCGGTGGCCAAGTCAAGATTGGCGGTCAGGAAGGTTTTGCTGTGTGTTTGGTGGGATTGCAACGGAATCATCTACTCTGAGCTGCTCCCTTATAGTCAAACTCTTAATTTGGGCTTGTACTGTCAACTATTGGATCGTCTGAAGGAAGTAATCGCCCAGCAGTGGCCAGATTTGGAGACGGTTGGAGAGGAATTGTGTTCCATCAGAGGCCGGGCCGCACATATCGATAGTGCCTCGCCAGAAGCTCCGGGAGTTTGGTTGAGAGGTTTTTATGCATCCACTTTTTAGTACAGATCTGGGAACAAGTGATTAGCACGTCTGTCTATGGCGAATGATTTTACTGGTACAACATTCGCCTCAAGAGAAGCTTGTGAAAATCGACTGTCACAGTTATTTACCAATAGGGACGAAAATTTCTATGAGAGCCATAATTAAATTACCTTCAGAATGGCAACAAGTTATCGAACAAAATGGTGCATATTTGAACTAAATCAGAATATTCTAATTATGCTCAATAAAGCTTTCAACTTCATGCAAAAATAATGGATTTCTTTTTGCCACACCTGATATTTTATTAGTAATTGTATCATTTGAAATGATACAATTCGCCACGGACGTTTTCTTTTATCAATAAATAGGAAACCAGTGTTGGCGAAAGTAGTGCAATATTAGTACATGTACTACTCTTATGTCTTCCGTACATATAGTATATATATATATATATATATATACCCATTCTTGTAGCGAGTTTTATTATCCTGGTGTTAATATAATTCGAGATATAGTGTTTTTCTTATATTGACCCGTCCCTTTTTTAAATAAGCGCCCACTTTCTTGAGCGTTATTCCCAATAATTGTGCATACCCCTGTACTTTATTTCAGTACTCCAGCGTCAATATTAACTGAGATAGTATTTATCTAGTATTGCCACTCCCATTTGTCGAATAACGCCCACTTTATTGACGATAATTTGTAATAATAATGCCTACCCCTATACTAAATTGCAGTACTCTAGCATCAAAGTTATTCAAGATACACTGTTTTTCTAATATTGCCACGCCCATTTGTCGAATTACGCCCATTTTCTTGCCCGTAATTTGTAATAATTGTGCCACCCCTACACTAAATTGTAGTACCCTAGTGTCAGTATTATTCGAGATACAGTAGTATCTAGTATTGCGAGATCATTATTGCCACGCCCAGTTCTCGAATACCGCCCACTTTTGTACGGGCACCTCCATGCTTATGATATCTATCTGTTCCCCAAAAATTATGGCAATCAGGCATATGGCTTAGGAGTTATCGATGTACATAAATTTCCAAAAAAAAAAAAAAAATATAAACAGAGAAACCGACGAACTTGAGAACCTCCTCCTTTTTGAAGTCGGTTAATAAGGCTTTCATTGAAATTATGTAGAATTTTTATATAATTTTGCACACTTATAAAAAAACCCTTGTAGCGTCAACACTGGAACGTGTAACATATTTCCCCCGTTTAAGACAACTGTTAATATTTTCTTTACGTAAGTCAAAATTTATTAAGTTGTTTGATTACATTGAATAGTTCTGAAACTTAAATATTCGTCACATTTTTGATGATACCCAACAAGCCATGAAAATTGACTGTTCTAGCAAAACGGCAATAAAAACGGCAGTATCTGCTTTGCTGATATGAAAACGGCATGTTTTCGTACCTTTAAAGCAGTGGTCGGCAAAATTAAAAATGTGGCTGTAAATGAAAGTGAGACAAAACAATTACATATCATCCAAAACAATCCAGCATTCTCTATGTATTCTTTCCACTTTATAACTATGTTCTTGCCTTTTATGCTCTCTCTTTTTCTCCTGTGTTATATGCATTGAATGTTGATCGAAATCAAAGTACAAAGTTCTTTCAGTTCTGAAGTTGAGTTGTAGTATGTTTAACGAAAATCTAAGCTAAATATAAATATTTGTACTGTTTTATGTGAAAAAGGTGCAATTTCACATAAAGCAGTATCCACACATAACGTATGTTTTGATGACAACGAAATGGTTCGCTTTTAGTGCTTTCAAAAGTGCACACACACAATTTTAAAGTTACGTTTCTGCACCGTTCTGCAAGTATTTTTGTGTACCGTTTGTCACATATCTTAACGGATTTTCATTTCATACGTAAAACGTACCGTTTTCATGACGTTTTCAGTAGCA
Organism: Coremacera marginata; assembly: GCA_914767935.1. Lineage (NCBI taxonomy): Eukaryota > Metazoa > Arthropoda > Insecta > Diptera > Sciomyzidae > Coremacera > Coremacera marginata. Next base: position 105,234,633 of record OU612046.1, read on the forward strand.
GAAACGTATTATGAACAACACAGCAATAGGGTAATAAAACGTGCCGTATTCGGGCCGATTGGCTAACTGGGTAGCGATGATTTTGGATACGAACCACCAACGCAAACAGTTCGTACAATGTAAATTTTTATAAAATAAACAGTTCTAAAGCGCAACACCCTATCACTAGAACTAAAAAAAAAATCTTTGGTGCTACATGTACAAAAATAACGAAAAATACAAAAAAAGTCGTCAATGTGATTCTTGCCATAGTTTGTTTTGAAAAGTAATAGATAAAGATGAGAGCAACTTTGCCGTTGGAAGGAAAAATTTGACCACTGATATGTTAGGTATGACAGACTTTTTCGCCACAACGGAAGCTGTCATACCATTTTTTTCTAAAAGCTATTCAAATTTATTTTATTGTAAATTGCGCTGGTTAAAATTAATTTTCGCGATAAGTGCAAATTTTTACTGTGTGTTAATAACAAAAAAATCCTTAAAAAATACTGTAACACTGTAATACTCTGTAATACTGTAACGGCACTGCAGTTCTAACTGCTGGCTCCCGGCCTATTATACTCACCTGTTTATAGATCTTTAAATGAATTAAATAGTATGTCAAGAATATCTTATTTAGATTTTTCTTCCACAAAAGAATCTTTGAAATTGATGCTAAAAAACCATGGTTTAAATTTTATATATAATATTTTATATCATTTTTATAAATATATGAACTAATATTATTTATTTAAAACAAAGAAAATTATAATCATTTTATATATCGCAGTAAGAATTGAAGTCCTCGATTAAATAAATAAAAAAATAAATTAATAGTTGGATCCTAACACAACATAAAAGTTATTCTCTTGCAAAATAAAAAAGATATCTTTATCAATATGCACAATTTAGTTCGCATGTTTCTGCATCTCAATTCTAACATATTTTTATTTCTGAAGTGATTGAAAAAAGAAGCAATTTCGACTCATTGTTAGTAAGTTTTGATTTCGAGCTTTAGTAAAAGTTCTTGTTAAACCATTAATAAAAAATTTTAAGAATACAAACTGAAATTGTTGTGCAAGAACCTGTAAGGTATTTGCATTTAAAAAATATTTGTGAATTTTGTTTCAAAGATACTTAAAAAACGACAAAGAAAAGAAGACAAAGAAAAGAGAAATAAAAAGCTTTGGCTATATATAAATACATTTATTTCAAGAAAAAAGTTTGTAATTATTTTATCCATACTATCCCCGTACTACTTAAAAACACGAAATTATACTACTCAAAAATAAGTTTAAATCATGCTGTTTTCAGTCAATAAAAAAAAACAAACAAAATTAATATTACGTACATTAGATCCGATTGGTCAGATCTGCTAATGGTATTGTAATTTGTGCTCAGTTTGGTTTATCATCTATATCTATTTATATCTATACTATTATAAAAAAGCGTTGTGACACTAAACGGATGATCCACAATCACACGAGAGGCACTGAACCGATATAGATGATATAGGTACGAACCGATTTGTTATTTCAGCAAAATCGAGACAGGCTATCTCGCCCATACGCCACACATAATTTAACCGCCCATAAATCAATAAAAATTATATATAATTCAGACGGTTTTGGTCGTATTAGACTAAAATTTAGTAATTTAGTTCGTATGCTTATTGTCGGTAACTGTACTAAAAATGGGCGTGGTCTGCCTACAGATACACCCACTTTGACGAAATCATTATAATTCCATAATAGTACATGTTTTCATAGTGAAACTTGGTATGTAGGTTCTATATGTCCAAATGGCGGTCAGTATGTATATTAATGTTGCCACGCCTACTTTCACCGCCCATTTATCTATCCATATCTACCTATCAATATACTCGAATATAAAAATCAAATGACACATGTATATTTCCGCATCAACTGAGAACGGCTAAGCCGATTTGGTTCATTCTTTTTTTTTTTGTTATACTTTAAGTTTATGCGCAAAAATATACCCTCTAGATGGCGCTGGAGTCAAGCTATCACGAAAAATCGTATTTATATTCAGATTTGGCTCATATTTGAATTATATATGGGCAAGGGTTAGCGAGCTATGTTTGCAAAAAATTCCTTCGCTAGGTGGTGCCAGTGTTAAATTATTATGAAAAATCTTATTTATAGTCAGATTTGACTCATATTCAAAATATATATTAAGGGTAAGGGAACTACGTTTGCAAAAAATTATCACGCTAAGTAGCGCCATTGTTGAATTATTACCAAATTTATGGTCCATAAATTGTGTAAATGTGTTTCATATCACAGCTTTGGTGCAAAATTTCCATATTTTCACATTTTTTCGGCGAAGGTCATTAATGTACGAGATATTAATTTTCTTTATTTATTTAAAACAGCATGATTTCGATTTTTTTTTTTTTTTTTTGAGTAGTACAATTTCAGGTTTTTAAGTAGTTCGGAGTAGTATGGCTAAAATAATAACAAATTTGTTTCTTTAAAAAAATGTATATGCATTTATATATAGCCAAAGCTTTTAATTAACGGTCTTTGTTTAAGTATCTTTGAAACAAGATTCGCAAAATATATTTTAAATGCAAATATCTTTTAGTTTCTTTGCACGAAAATTTCAGTTTGCACTCTTAAAATTTTTTATTAATGCGAAACATTAAATATCAAAATTCAACACCGCATTCATTTATAAACGATAAAACTTATTAAAGCAAAAAATCAAATTTTACTGGAATGGGTCGAAATTGCTCCTTTTCTTCCATTACTTCATAAATAAAAATATGAAAGAATTGAGTTCATAATTAATGATCTTGGTAAAGATATCTTCTTTAGTTTCCACGTAAGAATATACATTTTTATAACTTCAAAACAGCAAAAATCTGTAAAACCAAACTAACCTTCTGTATCTGAAGTGTTTTCGCCCTCTCCACTCTCCACATTGCTTCACTACAAGCTTCACTACAAGACAATGCACATGCGTGACCAGTCGAATGCTGGAAATCAACAACAGTTTACAAACAAAGTGGTGTCAGTCAGATTCACGTAACTGTGTTGTTACGCTATAAAGCTTTTTCGCTCATCGAGATAACTTACTCTGCCATCTACCATCAAAGAGATGAAGCTTTGACTCACTCTATTAATGGATTGGAGTCCCTAGATCAAGTTTCCGTGCCTAAGTCAATTCGCCTGAAAAATTGACTTACACCACTGTAACTTTAACCCCTTCCGGATAATCTGAAATACTGATAAGCAGACGGACATGTAAAAAGCCAGACGAATAGCGAAAAGTAAAAATATGTTTTAAGCTGAAAATAAAACTGGCATACGTTTTTGTGCAGAAATTTTTCAACTTTACATCTCTATGACACTCCATGAAATGCGCTATGCCGCTATTTTTATGAATACAAAACTTTGTTTATTGGAACAGTCCATATGAAAAACTAACGTTTAGACAGTTTTCTAGTCGAGAGGACATCATTTTGGGCGTTTTTAAGATTCCATAAAAAAAAAATTTTTTTAGTATCAATTTCTTTTTAAATTTTATAATTTATATTTTCACTTTTTAAATGTTTTAAATAAAAAAATCCATTTTAAATTCTTTTTAATTAATGTGGTTTGTATATATTTCAGTTAAAAGTTCACAAAATTTCTTAATGGGACAGCGATGGGAACATGGGAAAATGATAAATGCAAATAAACAAAAACAAAAAAAAAAACTGTATAATGTTGGAGATTTGATTTTTTTAACCCACAAATTGTTATAGATCTTCAAACAAAGAAGAAATGATTTTTAACAAAAAAGAAAAAAAAATTTAATTTTGACCCAGAGTCCCTTTTGAAATAGTGTCGTGTGTTCAAAAAATATTTTTAAGGTGCCGTGTGTAAAGAAAATAAAAACGTTTCTTTCTTTTTTTAATTTATAAACATAAATAAAATTTTATGCAAAAAGTATACAATAATATTTTGTATATGGACATTTCCAAACTGGAGTTACGTACGATTTGTAAAAAAATTATATAAAATTTAATGAAAAAGTGAAATTTTTAAAAAGATTTTTTTATATTTGCGTAGTAATTGAGTAGCACTTTATAAGGTAAAAGAATTTCAACAATTGATCCATAGGATTTAGAGATATAAGCAAAAATATGATCGGGCTTGACGTTACAAAAAACATAAGTAGTTTTAGACATCGATTACAAAACTTGCAACACTCTGCGAATTGGTCAAGACTTTTTGTATTAAACCTTTTTTAGATGGTTTTGAAATAATATAAGTTTATTTTCCAAGTAATCAAATTAAAAAATCTTTTCCAGTTTTTTTTGTTATTAGCCTGAGTTATCTGGCGTAACGTTACTGGCGTTGTTTTACTTAAATTTCCATTGTAATCCAATTGGGTAATTGAGTAGTTAAGTAATTATGTAATTTAGTAATTAAAAACAAATTTAATATATTTTGTCTGTTCTCGCATCAACCATTTTCCACTATTTTTAGCCAATGCTTTCTGTAAATATTTCACGATTGAAAAATGTAATATTATTATTAAACACTACTGGTCTTATAAAGAAAATGGAAAAAGGCTGAAAATAATTATTTTCGACGAAATTAAAACGACGTTAGGCTTCGCTTGTACAAAAACGATTGATATACAAATCTTTATTTGGCTGAGACCGAACTTTTAAGATCAATACATATTAAGAAATATATACATCAAAGGAGAGGGAGTGAGAAGCACTCCCACAAAAAAAAACTAATACAAATCAGCCGCTGTACAGAAGGCACAGGGCTGTCCTGAGTAAACAACAATATATAAGTTTACATTCGTAAACATGCCGCCCGCCTTGCATGACTGCAACTACCAGACCCCTTGTCCGGTCAAAATCCATCCGAAGATGGAGTTTTGGGCAAACGGCATGCCTACGGCTGTCGGCAGGCTGCCAGGCTGCATAATGAGGGAGTACACGTCGATACCCAGGCGTATATAAACGGGCGATGATTGGTAGAAGAGCGGATCGGCTAAGTTGATGTTCGGGAAACTCTGCCGAATCCTCTCATCCAGATCACTCGATGGAGTGACGACTTTCAACCGCCGCTCGACCCTAGCTGTCGTCTCAATGCGCTGGTTTGCGCTGTACTGGCCATGCAGGACCAAGGTGCCATTTCGCAGCCATCGACGCGATGAATGGGCAGCTTCCACCTGTTGACGAGCTCTTGGGCAATAAGCGTTTGCGGAAGACATGCATCTAGGGTTGCTCTTCCCTTCACAGACATTCCTCCGGAGAACGTACGCACCATGACAGTGGGGAGCAACGAAACGAGCTGTTGATAGGGCGTCACTGGCGGCCGTTTATGTGGCGATCGCTTCGGGAAGTCGTCCGTAGCCGAAGACGCATGTGGTGCTATCGACCGCGATCGTGGTTGCGCTGGAGACCGCTTCGGGAAATGGTCCCTCGTCACAGACGCTGTTGGTGCATGCGACTGCGGTCTTCTAGAGGAGGTGGACCACTGCGGGAAAGAGTCCCTAGCCGATGACGCTGGTTGGTCAATCGACGGTGGTCGCTTAGAGGAGTTGGACCAATTCGGGAAAGAGTCCCTAGGCGAGGACGCTAGCTGGTCAATCGCCTGTGGTCGCTTGGCTTTAGAGCGCTTAACGCGAGGTCTGCGATCTGCCGGTTCGCACTCGTGAACGCGAATGCAGCAGACTATGATGGTCGTCTCCACAATGACGACACCGATGAGGGCTGCGGCACTCCTTCCGCATGTGTGTCGCTGAGAGGCAGTTTGAGCAGTAGAAGTACATCAGAACTGCTCTCAACCGCTCCTCGAGATTCATTGCCAGAAACTTGGCGCACGCTGACAAGTTATGCTCCAACGAGTATACACGGCACATCGGTGGCAACTTGGAGTTGTCGCGGTTAACAACGCAGGCCACGCTTTGCGAAGTGCTACTGCGAAGACCTTCTGAGGAGTTTTCCACTTAACTCGTTTATGCATCTCTTTTAGGTACTCATTCTTCCATCTGCTACAAAAGTGTTGATGCATAGCCTTGACTCGTTGCCATCGATTGACAATAGTCAAGGGTTGATCAGCTATCTCTGGTTCGGCTGGGGCTAGCAGAGGACTGCCGATCAGGAAATGACCGGGAGTAAGAGATTGAAGATCGCAAGGATCCTCAGACATAGCGGTAAGTGGCCGCGAATTAAGGCACGATTCGACTTCATTCAGCAAAGTTGTAAATTCTTCAAAAGTGTATTTCATATTTCCGACAATCTTTTTAAAATGTGTTTTGAAACTCTTTTTGACTCCAACTTCCCACAGGCCACCCATATGGGAGGCACCAGCTGGAATAAAGTGCCAAGCAAGGTCTTGGCATGCGTGCTGAGCAAGAGCTGCTTCGCTCGAAGCCTTCATAAAGGTAGTAAAATCTGTTTTCAAAATGTTGGAGGCTCCAACAAAATTAGTTCCGTTATCGGAATATATATGTGCTGGGCAGCCGCGTCGGGCGACGAATCGCGAGAACTTTGCTAAGAAGGTAGCGGTTGATAAATCACTTATGGCTTCCAAGTGAATTGCTTTAGTGGAAAAGCAAACAAATAGGCACACATAGCCTTTGCTTATTTGACAAGATCTACCAATGTAGCTTGTCGTATGGGCCAGCAAAGTTAATGCCAGTTGATGAGAATGGCCGAGATATAACGGTTCTTTCTGGCGGAGGAGACGCCATGATCTGTGTCCTCAACTGTTTTTTGTAAATAACACACGTTTTGCAACTGTATATGGTGGTCTTACTGAAGTTTTTAGCACGGGAAATCCTAAATTGCGTTCGGATCAACCGGAGCATTAGTTGATTCCCACCATGAAGTGAGATTTCATGGATGAACCATACCAAGAGGCGAGAAAAATTACAATTGTATGGTAATATAATTGGATGTCTCTCATCAAACGATAAGTTCGGTGAGGAGGCAAGCCGCCCGCTAACACGCAATAAATTATCGGATTGTAAAAATGGATTTAAAGCGAGTAAAGAGCTCTTAGAGCTGATTGGTTGCTTGGTGTCTTGGTTGAAATGATGGTAATCAGCTGGAAAACTGGTTTTTTGACACAACAGTATTAGACGAGTCTTAACTGCTTTTATTCCCGCATTATCAAGACATGTCGATTTTTTTGCAAAAAGACGCACGAAACAGTGGATGGGTGCGGAAGAAGAAACGATAAACGTAACTTAGCACTCTTAACGCACGCGACAAAGAGGAGAATCGCTCTAGTGCATCGTCATATTCCGAGAAGTAGGCGAAATTAACGCTGACGGATTTACATTCGAGCGGAGTATCCACATCAGTAGGCAAAGAAGATGTTTGCCAGGAGGAGCGCTCACGTGAAGGTCAAGATGGCCCATGCCACCAGAGAATATTTTTTGCAAGATCTTGGGGCGTAACGCCGCGTGTAGCTAAGTGAGCTGGATTTTCATGAGATTCTACATGAAACCAGTTTCTGACACCAATCCTTTCAGATATTTTTGTGACCCGATTGGCCACAAAGGTAGTCCAAGAACACGGTGGCTTGCAAAGCCAGGCGAGGACTATTGTTGAGTCTGTCCAGCAAAACAATTTATGTCTGTCTATCTCGATATGTGATAAGAGAGTATCGACCATCTCAGCGAGTAGAACGGCACCACATAACTCAAGACGAGATAGAGAAACTGTCTTGACTGGTGCAACCTTCGTTTTTGCATAAAGCAAGTGAGTAAGAATACAATCATTTTGCTTCACACGGATGTATATCGACGCTGCATAGGCCTTCTCTGAGGCGTCAGAAAATGCATGAAACTCTACATCATAATTAGGTGAGAAGTCGACATAACGTGGTATGCGGCTATCATTTATGTGCTCGTAATCCGTCAGAAATGTTTGCCACGACTGGAAACTTGAAGCGGTTATGTCCTCATCCCAATCAATATTATCTAGCCAGATACGCTGCATAAGGATTTCTGCTGTTACCACAATAGGAGCCAGCCATCCTGCAGGATCAAAAAGTTCCGCTATTATTGAGAGGACTTCACGTTTTGTGTAGGAATACTTAATAGCTAGGCGCTGTGCAGAAAAATAAAACAAATCGGATGTGGCATTCCATCGCACTCCCAAAGCCTTAGCGCAGCTGGCGTCTTCTAACTTGAGGAAGTTTTCTTTCAAAAGATGCTCAGTGGGTAGACCTGCCAAAATTCTTGGATGGTTCGCAGTCCACTTTCGCATGGTGAAGCCAGCTGTAGATAATGCAGATATCAGCTGACTTCTAGCTTCAATTGCACTATCTACCTCATGGGCTCCAGCCAGAGCATCATCGACATATAGAAAATGTCGCAAGATTTGAGCAGCAAGATGAAAGTGGGTCTGCAAATCATCTGCCAAGCGAAGCATGGTTCTAATGGCTAGGAATGGTGAACAATTTACCCCAAAAGTGCTTTGGATCAACAAGTATCTGGCGGTACATTTATTGGATGTCACCATTGAATACGTATTTAAAGAATCGCCATTTTAGGATCAAAAGCGTTAAATCTGCTTGGAGAACGGGTCCTGCGTGCAAGACGTCGTTTAAACTGGCACCATTTGAGGATGCACTCGAGGCATTAGATACGACACGAAGCTTCGTTGTAGTACTTTCTGGTTTTAATACCGCGTGGTGCGGTAAATAGTAGTGAGATGGAGAACTCTCAAACTTTCCTGGCGATACTTTCTTCATATGATCCAGCTTTAAATACTCTTGAATCACTTCATCATACTGCGACTTGAGGTCAGGATTTTTTGTCAATCGAAGTTCACCTCTAATGAATTGTTTAAAGGCGATGCTTCGAGAGAATCCTAATCTAGTTTTATCTGGAAAAGAATTCTTGAGAGGTAAGGTAATTATATACCTTCCTTGAGCATCACGTTTGGTAGTTTTTTGGTAGTTTTCCTCACATAACTGATCAGACTCCGTTATAAATTGCTTCTTTGGAAGTTCCTCCAACTCCCAAAAACGTGCGATCTGCTCATCGATCGCAGTTTCGTTATGAAACGAGAGGCTAAAAGTGACCCAAGAACATTTCGTTGAATTCCATCAAGAATAATGGAAGGGTACACATCACCACCGATGAGTACATCTATTTGATCGCTTCTAAAGAAATGCGGATCAGCCAATTGCAAATCCGGTAACTTTTTGCATAAAGAAGGATCGATGCAGCATGAGGGCAGATTTCCAGTTAAGCGTGACAGCACAAAAGCTGTAGCCCTTGCGACTTGCGCTGGCACTGCATTGTTGAGTCCCGAAACCTGTGCATTCACAGCTCTAGTGGGTAACTTTAAAAGTTTCTGCAATCTTTCTGAGACAAACGTACCTTCTGAGCCGGAGTAAATTAGAGCTCTGGTCGTGTACGCTGTTCCTAGGTGACACAGCGTCACCATTGCAGTTCCAAGTAAAACATTTTTTTATACTTGAAGAAAAGCCTGATTGTACAGGGTTGCTCATATTCGAAGCGCCCATTTTATTTTTAAATAAATCAAAGAAACCACAATTTTTTGTCTGTTCGTCATGAATATCATTTAATTGGGTTCAAGTAGATTTGCTTACATCATTTCTTGAATATGATATCTCGTAAATGGTCGCCATTGGCCTCTACGACATATTGTGCCCGTTTTGCAGCATTTTCCATGGTTTTCTTCAACATTTCGATGGGAATGGCGGTTATTTCTTGACGGATGTTGGTTTTCAGCTCTTCTAGGGTCTTTGGCTTGTTGACGTAAACCTTTGATTTCAAATAACCCCACAAAAAGAAGTCTGGAGGCGTTAAATCTGGTGATCTTGGCGGCCTATCGAAATCACCATTTTTTGACATCAAACGGCCAGGGAACAATTGCTTCAAAAAATCGATTGTAGTGCGGCTTGTGTGTGGTGGCGCGCCGTCTTGTTGAAGCCAGTAGTGCCTGATACGCTTTCGACGAACGATTGGCATGAAAAAATTGTTTATCATATCGCGATAACGCTCCTGATTGACAGTAACTCTGTGGCCATTATCATCTTCGAAAAAGAACGGCCCAATGAGCATTTTAGCACAAACGCTGCACCAAACAGTGACTTTTGCATCGTGAAGAGGTACCTCTTGAATCTCTTGTGGATTTTCAGTGGCATAAATACGCCAATTTTGTTTGTTTACCGTTCCGTTCAACTGAAAATGAGCTTGAGATTATCATGAGCGATAATTTTATGCCAAAATTGCTCGTCTTCTTCAGCCATTTCGATGACTCTTTGGGCCCATTCCAATCGACGTGGCTTATCGGTAGGCAACAATTTGTTTACCAATTGAATTTTGTACGGAAACAAATTCAAATCAACACGTAAAATGCGTTGTAAAGTGGATCGGGGAATGCCGAGCTGCTGAGAACGGCGATTTTGGGATGTTGTTGGTGACTGCTCAATACTGGCTCGTACGGCTGCAATATTCTCATCCGATCGCCTTGGTCGCTTTTTATTTGGCCTCTTTGGGTTACCAAGAGTATTTCCAGTTGTAAATCTTTCATACAAACGATAAATTGTTTCTTGGAAGGCGCACTTTTCACTTCATTTATTTTTTTGAAAGCACGTTGAGTTTCACTATTGACTTGTTTTGTTGAATGTAAATTTCAACAATTTTAGAGCGTTCGCGTGGCGTGTACTGTTCCATTGTAAACATTTGCTTGGAATGACGCTTCAAACGCGGTATGTCATTAGTCGATTTGGCATCACTGCGGAAAGTTATAGTGTTGCCAGATGGGCGCTTCGAATAAGGGCTACCCTGTATTTGGGCTGAATGTGATTGGGTATTTGAACCCGTAAGGTTTGCACGGAAATTCAAACTGCTTGAGTCAACACTCGAAGCAGGAGCTGAAGCTGAATTCGAATCGCGATGCAAGAGAGTATTGTGACGTTGTTTGCACATCACGCATGTGTACTGTCTCTTGCAATCTTTGGCTTGATGCGCGCTGGATAAGCAGTTGATGCAAAAGCTGTGTTTGCGGACAACTGTTAGTCTTTCTTTGGCATCCATTCTTAGAAAAGTTGGGCACAAACGTAGGCCATGCTGTTCTGAGGTACAGATCTTACAATTTGCATGGGAAATTTTTAATTGGTAATTATTTACCCTTTTACCAGGTACGCCGCTCTGATCGTGAGGTGGAGTGATTGAAAGTTGATGGCAAAGATATTTGCCGGGATATCGCACCGCTACCGCTGCGAATATCTGATACGGTTTCAAGTGTTTGAAACAGGTGTGTGAGAAAAGAATCAAGATCTGCCCACCTGGGAACTTCGTTTTTGTCAGTGATTGACTGTTCCCACAATGAGAGCGTGATCTCAGGCAATCGCGTAGAACACAAATACACAAAAATTGCATCCCAATTATCAATTGCAATTTTATGCAAGTGTAGTGCATGATTCTTTTGGCACATTGGGCAAATTAAATAAGATTTTGAGCTGGCTATTAACAAGGATACGTTTGTTTTCGTATCTGTCAGATAAATCTTGCCAAGCTTGGGCAAAGCCGTCATTTGTCAAAGGCGATTTTCTTACAATTTTCTTTGCTTCGCCACAAGTTTTTTGGTTGAGGTGGAAAAGTTTTTCCACCGCAGTAAGGCGCGTGTTGTTGATGTAAATGGCCGTAAACATGTCCCTGAATGACGGCCACGAGAGGTAATCACCGGTGAAAACCTCTGTATCGCAAGGCGGCACATGCATCCTGTGACCAACCGCTATTCCTGTATCTGAAGCAGTGGCTTGCTCAGACGGCTTTGTTTGAGAAAGCTCAGACATTTTTGCTGCTGCGCTTATGTAGACTTGATAGCAGCTGCGATACTTCTTTTTTATTGCCTCGACTTCCTCAAGTTCAGTTTTATCATTGAACTGATCCAGGCAAACTTCGTAATGCGCTTTGACTTTTTTCCATAGCGCTTTAAGCTCTTCGCTTTGAAAGGCTTATGAAAAAACATCATGAGCTTGAACAGCATTAAAGTCTTCTTCAAACTCAAAAATTACGTCAGACGCCTGAATAAATTTTTTTAAATGCGCCATTGCTTGCTTTGTTCTTACTCTGGTACTAATATTGTTGTTATGAAATTCAAATTTAGATTAATATCAAAAAAGTATTTCGTATTTAAGTAATTTTGTATAAGAGTTATACGTAACTTAACTCTATTAAATGCTTGCAGTGTATACATTTTTTTTTTATAGTTTCTTTATATAATTTAGTATTATTTCCAAAAAAAAATTTTTTTTTAATATGTCTCGAAATACAAACGAATTTAGATTTGAATATGAAATAAAAATTGACTAAAAATTGTACCACTCCGTCCTACTGTGCGCAATTTTTTTTCGATTGCTAATTGTGCGCTGCTGACCCACTGTGCAATATTATTGTGCTCACAGTGCTGCGCTAGAGCGAACGTTAAGCTGAGACGCACAATTAACGTTGGTGATTTTTTAAGCAGTGGTTGCTGTCGACTTCGGTCACTACGAATGCGACACAAAGAGGAATGCAAAAAATCAAATTAGTCAACTCACCAAATAACTTGCTGTTGGTAGAAAAGAGAAAAAAATTACACACTTCAATTCAAAAAAGATAATAATTACTTTTAATGGCGCCTTTTGTTTTGTTTTTATTTTTATTTTATTATAATTAAATAAAATTCTATAACACAAAAATTACAATAATTTCAATAAATTTAAATAAATTTCAATAATTTCATTCAATTATAACAAAACTTTTTTAATTGTTGATTGGGAGCTGCTGACCCACTGTGCTTTTTTCCTATTGTTCTCAATGCTGCGTGAGCGTAAGAGTTAAACACTTAGAAGAACTGTCCCACTTGGTCCAACGTTGGTGAATTTTAAGCAGAAGCTGCTGTCTCAGCTTTGATCGAATGCGACACAAAGTAAAATGCAAAAAAAAAATGAACTGCAGCTACCCTGTAGGAAAATCAACTAATTTAAAAGTAGTTGATAAAGTAGTTTTTTGTCAACCACAACTAGTTGAAATTCTGACTTTTTTCCATAGAACGAACTAACTTATTTTGTATGGTGATGTCCGCTAAATAAGTCAATTGACTTTCGTCTGCATATATTTTCAACTACTTGTTAAATTTGTTATATTTAAATTTTTTTTTAATTACTTTAAAATAGCCAATTGAAAACTATTACTGATGACCTAAAGTTAATAATATTTGATGAAATAACATGGTTAAATATATATAAACTTGTAATCTAATAAAAATTTGCAATTAAAACATGTCAAAATCAGAGTAGTTGCCGCCTTAATATAATTCAAAGTAGTTCATATACTGGTTTATTTTAAATTAGTTTTTTAATTAGTTGTTTTTAAAAACAAGTTAGTTTGTTCCTATAGGGTAGCTTAAAATACACACACGCACACACGAAAAAAATACACGGAAAATTGTTGTTGGGCAACAAAGCGGTTTAGCTATGTACGTTTTTTTACAATTTACCGCGAAATTATGATTAAAAATTTTTTTATTTTTCAACTTTAGGCGCCGAAATATGAAAAAAATCACACTTCAAGAAAAGTACAAACAAAAGAGCGAATCGCGTATTTTTCCGAACCGAGGTAGCACCAATTTAGTCTTCTTAATAATAAACAAAATATAAATTGAAATAAAAAAATTTACCTTGTATTTTCCGTGCAAATAATAGGGGTTGAATATGTTGATGATGATGCTGGTTGTTGGCGGCTTCGCTGCTTTGTTTTTTAAATTGTCTTTCTTGGTATAAAGCTTATGCTTTTACACTCGCGACCGAGCGAAACGAATTTTTTTTTTTTAAAACGAAAACGCGTTTATAAATTAAAAAAACGGCTCAAAAAGGAGCATGTAAATATTTCACGATTGAAAAATTTAATATTATTATTAAACACTACTGGTCTTATAAAGAAAATGGAAAAAGGCTGAAAATAATTATTTCCGACGAAATTAAAACGACGTTAGGCTTCGCTTGTACAAAAACGATTGATATAAAAATCTTTATTTGCCTGAGGCCGAACTTTTAAGATCAATACATGGTTGATCTCGTCTTCTTGTTGTGATCGGTGGTGGTTTTTTAGTTGTGTTGCTGTGATAAGTGAATTTTATAACTGTTGTATTGTTGAATCTTGTAAACGTTAAGTATCAACAAATCTTTTAATGAACGTTTTCTATGTTTTTAATCAATTTAATTTAAGTAGTGTTTATTAATAATTGTCTTTATTTATATATAATTATTTGCAATAGTTTTTGTTGTTTATATTAAAATTCAGTGCTTGTTCGTCTGCCTAATTATTTTTCAATTTCTCTTTGTGCGGTGTTTGTTTATTTGTAGTGCAGTCAGCGTATTTAGTGTTGGTGTTTTTTAACGGTTTTGTGTACGCTGCACTTTTGTGCTAACCCCATAAGCACATTTTACATACAAAAACACTTGCTCACAGAATAATTTAAATTTTTTTTGCAATGGATTATTTATCCGTTGACAATATTGCTGCTTGTTCTCTAAACGAGCAATGCAAAAGCCAGAATATTCTGTACCCTATGTTCAGCTGTTCTGGCCCATGTGAGCGAATGTTCCATGCTTCTTGTGCGGGTATTTCTAAATCGTGCCTTGACGATTTAATGTCAGTCCGATCTGGTCTTCGCTGGTATTGTGCTTCGTGCAGGGCCCTTTCCCCGGATGAACTCTATTCTAAAATAAAGCTTTTTGGGGAAAGTCTTAACTTGTTAAATAATAATTTCAGAGAAATTGTTACATTTTTCAGCGAAGTTAGTGCCGCACCCACTACCAGCGTTTCTGATGAAATTACTACTCAGGATAACATTTCGGTTCCTTCGTCCATGACTGCATCTTCCGGAATTTTGTCAGTTTCATCAGAAAAAGACCTAAAAAGCTCTAAAAGACAGAGGAAAAACAAAAACAAAAATAAGCGTCGGAAGGCGTCCTCCAGACCTTCCAAGGCAGAGCAGCCCCCAGCAATGCCATCAGAAAATAATAATACGGTGATTTCTCATACACCATCTTCTATTCCTCCATTGACTAGTAGCCCAAATACGATTTCAACTACGCCTAACAGTCTTTTGACTTTAAGAGCAGTTTCAAGGACCAGAAATGTTTTCATTTCACGTCTTCAGCCCGACACATCAATAGAAAATATATTGACGTTTGTCAGGCAATCCAAGTTAGTGAACTCAAATGCATTCTGTTCATGCAAAAAAATTGGTAATAAGCCTTCCCATGCTTCTTTTATAATAACAGTTGCAGCCGAAGATTTTACAACTGTTCTTAAATCTAATTTGTGGACCGATAATATTCTTGTTACTGAGTTCAAGCCAAAAAATAAGTCTAAAAGGGTGACTCAAGCCGCCCGCCAGACTCAAAAAAACTAAATAGGCTGTCCCTTTACTATCAAAATGTAAGGGGACTACGTTCTAAGACGCAGAGCTTATTTCTATCAACTCAAAATTGCTCTGAGGATATTATCGCGTTAACAGAAACGTGGCTAAACGGAAGCATTACTGATTTGGAATTGGTTGACAATAGTTTTCAAGTTTTTAGAAAGGACAGATACACTGACAGATACACAGATACTATTGTTGACATTCCCTGCTCTTCTAATATTGAACTAATTTGCGTTAAAGTTATACATTGTAACTCTAATGTATATGTTATTAATGCATATGTTCCTCCTAAGAGTAGTGTAGAGGTCTATGCAAGCCTTGCGGAGTGCATAGATTACATAATCGATTTACTTGACGTTAATGACGACATTTTATTATTGGGCGATTTTAATCTACCTGATTTAAAATGGCATTCTTCTGACGATGATACGTACTATTGTGCATCTAATTCGAAGACCCGCCAAGAACATATATTTGTTGATAATATATGTTCAGACTTACAACAAGTGAGTTGTATTTATAATAGTCTTGAAAGACTTCTTGACCTGGTCTTAACTACAGACAGTAACAATGTTGTTGTTAAGAGGGCCTTTCATGCTCTACTACTGTTGATGAATATCATCCACCATTGAGTATTTGGTACAAATCCGACAGAGCAAATATAGTAAATTCTAATTCATCAGATAAGCTTTATGAATTCAATTTTAAAAATGCTGACTTTTTAAAGTTGAATCAGTTGCTTCATGGTAAACTTAATGCAATTTTAGAATATATAAATGTAAATTACCTTGATGACTCCATACATTTTTTTTATATGGAACTCTTTGCTGTGTTTTCTCAATCAGTACCTTATAGTCTCAAATTTGCGAGGAATTCTGCGTACCCGTGGTACACAAAGGATTTAAAGACTCTTCGCAACAACAGGAATAGGGCATGGAAGAAATACGTCTGTAGCTTAGGCTCAAACGACCTAGAAACTTACAAACGTTTGTTTCTGGAATTTGAAAATCGCTCAGCTACATTATATCACGAATATTTAGATAATGTTAAGCTGAGAATATTGACAGATCCAAAGAAATTTTGGGGATTTGTAAACACAAAGAAGAAATCTGATGGATTTCCTTCTTCATTTAGAACTCCTGAGGGATTTACTGACAATCCCGTCAAAATTTGTGGCCTATTCGCCAATCTTTTTAAAGAATCATTCTGTTCAGATTCTTTTACTCCTGATGGAGAGTATTTTGAATATATGAATTCCGAACCCAGAGTATCTTTGGAACATATATCCTTCACTCCAGAGGTTATTTTAATGTATATTAGATCGATCGATGAGGAGTTTGGTGCTGGACCTGACGGTGTTCCTGCCGCAGTGTTAACACAATGCGGTTACGTTTTGAGTCAACCACTTTCTTTATTATTCAATAAATCTATTAACGAAAGTTATTTTCCACTTTTTTGGAAAAAATCATTTATAAGTCCTATTTTTAAAAAGGGTTGCAGGAACGATGTTAGTAACTATAGGCCTATCGCTAAGCTCTCATCGATTCCAAAACTTTTTGAGCGGATGGTGTATGATCGGGTGAAAATTCACTGTGGGGAAGTCATAACAACTCGTCAGCATGGTTTTGTGAATGGCAGATCCACTGTGTCTAATCTTCTCGATTTTACAACATTCTGCTTAAATTCTATTGATTCTGGTAACCAGGTCGATTGTGTTTACACTGACTTTAGTAAGGCATTTGATAAGCTACCACACAATCTAATCTTATTTAAACTTGAGTTAATGGGATTTCCACAATATTTTGTGAACTGGATTAAATCGTATTTGGTGGAGCGATCTTATCAAATATGTTTCCGAGGCGCATTGTCTTCTGAATTTATTGCTGGATCAGGTGTTCCTCAGGGTAGTCACCTTGGTCCTCTTCTGTTTATTTTAGCTATCAATGATGTAACTCACGTCATTGAACACTCTCATCTGCTTATTTATGCCGATGATATGAAAATATACAGAACGATTAATTCTAGAGATAATCAGATCTACTCCAGTCTGATCTAAAATCCTTTGAAGTTTGGTGTTCTAAAAATAATATGTTTTTAAATTCAGATAAATGCCAAACTATGACCTTTTCGCGAAAAAGGAATAATTTTATATTTGATTATAAGATTAAAGATACTGCCTTGAGTCGTGTAGACACCGTCAAAGACCTAGGTATATGCATGGATTCTAAGCTGTCGTTTAACATTCATATTGATAATATTTGTAAAAAAGCATCTTCAATGCTCGGTTTTGTAAAACGCTGGGCCAAAGAATTTAATAGCATGATTACAACTACAACGTTGTATTATGCAATCGTGCGTCCTCACTTAGAGTATGCAAGTCAAGTTTGGTCCCCAAGTTACAATGTGCATGTTGATCGAATAGAAAGAATCCAAAAACGTTTTGTTCAGTTTGCTCTAAGGGGCTTAAGTGGAACTGACATATTAGACCTTCCTCCTTATGAGGATCGTTTAAAACTATTAAAAATGCAGTCTCTAGGTGATCGAAGGAAATCGGCAGATATCGTATATTTACACCAGCTCATAACAGGTGTATTCGATTCTCCCGAACTTCTTTCTCACATAAATTTTAACACTAACCGTAGAAGCAGTAGAAACGCTAACAACTTAATTTATTTGCCATTTAGTAGAACAAATTATATGGCTACTGCTCCTTTAAGTCGCATGAGTTCCTTTGTTAACAATTGTAGCGTTTTTGATGTTAATTTGTCAAAAGGTCAACTCAAAAGTAGATTAAAATTAGTTGTGTAATTAGATCTATATATACGCATGGTTAGTTGTTACGTCTTGTGTTGTCCCTGAGCCCAACCCATTTATTGGTGGGTAAATTTTTCCCACATTAACTTGTTTGTGGTCACGGTTATCCATAACATTGATATTTTCAATGATTACTGGGTAGTGGCTTTAGATGGGTTAATGCTGAGGAAGTGCGATATAGCTGTAGTAGCTGAACTCTATTGTTATTGCATGAAATAATACATATTAAGAAATATATACATCAAAAGAGAGGGAGTGAGAAGCACTCCCACAAAAAAAACTAATACAAATCAGCCGCTGTACAGAAGGTACAGGGCTGTCCTGAGTAAACAACAATATATAAGTTTACATTCGTAAACACTTTCCATTTCTACTAAAACAAAAATCTACGAAACATATACTAAACATTTACTAAAAAGAAAAACTACATTTGTGAAACAGTGCAGACGATTTATTTATTTATTTATTTAGCCAAACAAGGCAAATTTACTTATGCTAACAGGTTTTTTATTTTACTTATTATTATTATTATTATTTTTTTTTTAATTTTTTTCTACTAAAACAAAAATCTACGAAACATATACTAAACATTTACTAAAAAGAAAAATTACATTTGTGAAACAGTGCAGACGATTTATTTATTTATTTATTTAGCCAAACAAGGCAAATTTACTTATGCTAACAGGATTTTATTTTACTTATTATTATTATTTTTTTCTTAATTTTTTATCCTTTCCTTGTTTTTGGTGATTGAAGGGGTTTATTCGTTGCGGGCGTGATCCGCCCACATCGCTGACATTTTTTAAAACATGTCAAAAAAAAAGAGACAAGGAAAGGCGAAAAAGAAAGGGGTCTTATAATTGTATTAAATTATACTTATAAACATGAATGTGGGACTGAACATGGGAGTGCGAGTTAGAGATAGCGCTATAGTAAGGAAATCGTACACAATAGCATTATTAGAGGATTGTGTAAAGGTAATATGGGTAGCACGTAACTCTAAATTAAAGGCAGTGTGGTGGAGGGTATTAGAAAATATGTACTCAGCTTCACCTGTTCGACTGAACTTTATTTCGTCATAGGAGTTAGTAAGAATTAAATCTAACCACGTTTATCGTTACTATAGAATCGTTACTATAGAAGGTACTAAGTAAGTTAAAGTCGACTGCATTAGAGAGGTTCATTTGGGAAAAGATGATTGTCATTATAATCGGTGAAAAAATAAATATTGGGACGGTTTAAGTCACCTAGAAAAATAACCATATCTTCCTCGCTTAAAGCCGCTATTATTGCTGTTATAGTTTGCATAATTCATTATACGAACTTTCATCTGAATTGGGGGGAATATAAAAGACACCAATGTATATGTAAAGATTTTGCCCTAAACTTAATTTTATTATTCTGTGTTCAAAGTGTATTGAGGAGGTGGTTGAAATCAGCTCACACGATAAGATGTTATGTGTGGCGATTAAAACACCTCCTCCACGAGATAAACCTGTGTTCATATAGTCTCGGTCATTCCTGAAATTTGTCCAATTACTATCCAGAATTTCCTCGTTTTTGAATGTGTCATTTAACCACGTTCCGTAAAAATAAGAACATTGAAGTGACAAGATTTAGCCTCAACAAAAAGTTTATTGAGTTTACCTCTTATACCACCGCAATTTTGTGGTAAAATATTTTTAACGAGGTTATTGCTAGGTTAGGTTGGTTTTGAGAGATAGGGTTTGTGCTAGGGTAGGAGTAATAATTGAGTTTGGCGTTACATCGTAATATTTATGGGTGCCAAAACTGTTTTGTGATTTAGTTGAGGAAGCCGATTACCGTGAATCTTTGGGTATTACTTAAAGGATGTTGTTAGGAGCAATAGTAGTTTTTGAAATTTTCACGAGATTTATTCAAATGCCAAAGACGCTTTGATGCGGTATGTGACGCAAATGCTGACAAATCCTTCTCGACATTAGATGGTGAGATATTGAAGCTTTCGTGAAAATGAACGAAGATTTTCTTTAGTTCAGTTGGATTCTTGCTGTATTGCTACTATAACGCTTGTTCTTGTCGAACCATCAATGCATATCGAATTAGTCTTATCGTGTAGATATGCAAGATATAGGAGTACATTTTCGTATAACCTTAGAATAAGGCGGAAGAATGTAAGGGAAGTTGGTGTTGTGGTAGTCGTGTCTACTAAGGGTGTATTTGCTTGAGTATGAGGGGTATTTAGCACTCTGTTTGGAGAGAAAGCTGGTGCAGTTATGTTAAGAGCACTTTTTGGTAAAACACTTCCGGAAGGGGGTAATGGGTTTAGGGTATAGGAGTGTATGAAATTGGGGTAGTTGGTCATAGGCGCAGATACTCTTTTAGTAGCGGTAGGGATTGAAGGAGGAGTGGTTTTCGGCGAAAGGTTAAATGAAACTTGATTCTGTTTAAGATTTTTAGGCTTAGATGGATGTTGGGAGCCATAAGTGTAATAAGAGGATGAAGAAATTAGAGGCTATTTTGAAAGAGAAGAGAAATTAGGGAAGATATTTGTTTTGCACGTCCAATTAGAATCTGGCAAAGGGTTTTTAGGTACATTAATTTTAACATTATTCGTACGCATACTTCTTATTCTACTTGAGTTTTGATTAGAGTTGAAATGAGGAATAGAATTAGAAATAGAATTAGCATTATACTTTGGCTTTCTCTTAATTTTATTTGTATGATAGTAATTCGAATTAGAATTAAAATTGGAATTTAATTGAAAATTAGATTTAGAGTTTGGATTAGAATGAGAATTAGAATTAAAGTTAGAACTAGAATTATAATTACAATAAGATTTAGAATTGGAATTAGTATAAGAGTGATACTTAGAGTTTGGAAGTATGTTATTGTTGCTGCTGATGCTTGGTGTCTTCGATTTTCATCTACTTACCATTCGGCAATAGGTCAATTCCCATGCGTCACACTGTCATCAGAGACGTTCAAAAACATCCACGCGTATTGAGTTGGAATGTCCAGTTTAAAACTGCAAAACTTTCTTGCTTTGCTAGACATCTTTGTGCAGTTTGAGATTGAGATGACGAATTTCTTACGAAAATAGTTTCGCATCCAAGCTAAAATCGTTTTCGCTGATGTGTCCTTAGTGAACATAGCCGTTTTTTCAATTTTGTTCGCACTCTCCAGCTTATTAATCCTATTGTCCCATTCGGATATTGTCCATGATGATCCAAACTGCTGGACCAATTTCCGTGTTGCAGCGATAGGATTTATTGCTTGTTCTTTGATCATCATGGTAAATTATTTCATGTTCAAGTTGCTTAAATCAATAAAACTTAAATGTTTCTCTAAGATAATATTATTAAAAAACAAGTTTTTAATGACTTTTAATTTTCGTGTCACGGTGGACTTTTTTCTGGAAATGCCCATATAATATCTAGTTGTTCTATATTTACTATTTCCTTTTTAAATATGAAATAGATTGTGAAGCGGATTGCACTCTTTATGTAGCCCTTACGTAACACACTACTATTCACTTTACCGTTACTTACACATAAAACAATATTAAAGTTGGAGAGAAATATTTTGCATGCTTTCTTTTTATATTACTACTATGAGATGAGTAGTTTTTGTGAAGCATTCAATTTGAAGAGTTGTGTACGGAAAAATGTGAAAATTATTGATAATGCAATCAACTTCACAAATGGTAACTAAAAAATTGACTGAATTTAGTAAGTATGCTTGTGTGGTAGTGTTTTAGTGGTTTGACGTGTTATAAATTCTGTTTTATACTTTTTAAAATTATTGTGAAGTGATGGAAAAAAAACTTTTATTCAGGTTTTTCAAGTCTCGCCTTACAGCAGTAGTGGCAGTGATGATTGCTCATATGAAAAGGAAAACTGTGTCGGAAAACGGGGATATAAAAACCTCTGGCTGTTAAGATGGGACAAGACATTCGCGGCAAAGAAAACAGACTTTTTATAAATTCATAACTCAGTCAAAAACAAAAATTTTTCCAAAATTTGTTTTTATTATTGTAGAGAATTGAACAAATTACAAGAAAAAAATTCAAAAAATATATTTTTCACTACAACATGGTTTTATAGAGCTGCAAACTGGCGGCAGAGAAAAAACGGGGGCTCGTGGTTGCAGCGCTGGGAGTTGCAAAAATTGTTCGATCTGGAAAAAAAAATGACTTTTAAATCTTAACAAAATTGGTTATCGTATGACAATTTTTTCAATTTATGGTGATGTTCCAAATTTGAAAGTGTGTTTTTTCGAAAAAAATATTGACTTTAAAAATTCATAAAAAATCGAAAAAAAAATATAAAAAAAAGCTCGTGTCATTCGATAGCGAATCAAGTTTAAAAAAATACAAAAAAAAAAATTTCGTCAAAAAATGAACCCGCTAGTGCCGCAACCAGTACGAAAAACATGGTTTCGAGATAAACGCGTTCAAAGTTTGTGAACAAAGAAAAATAGGTTACCTTCAATCTGCCATGCCTGCTTCGTACTGTATGCCTTCGTTATCTTGTGTTGTGCTGTTTCTTATAGTTTTTTGCAATCGTTAAGCAATTCGGGCTTCACCCTTCAAGTAGGTACGAAATAAAAACCACCAAAAGTCAGGTAGCAAGTAAAAGTATATACCAGCTGCCGTACGTAGGTAGCGGAAAAATTAAAAATGCTCTTAATCCGGCTGTAACTTTTGAACCCGTAGGAATTTTTCCATGAAATTTTCTTAGAATCTTAAGAATATTTACTAAAATACAAAATTATTAAAAAAAAAGTCGATTTAAAAAAACTGCCAATGTTATGCAACCCCTTAAATCGAAGAAAAACATTAACAAGAAAGTTTTACCTAATCTGTGCCTTAATAAGAGCTGCGGTTACGAATGTTGTCGTCTCTCCGAGACATCTCGTGAGCATTTAAATGAGCATTATTGGGGAATGTCTACAACAAAGAGAATTACGTGGCTGCTTTCTTCTTTAAAGCATAAACAAATTAAACGAAGAAGAGCTGTTCTAAAAGATAAAGGTTGCAGCAGGGATGATATTAAGGGCTTTTTTTACCTCTTTTTTGATTTCGGTAGCCCCGAAGCCCTTTCGATTAATTTTAGACCCTTTTAAAAAATTCTACTGGGAAAATACCACCTAAGTAGTATTTCATCGATGCACAAATTTAAAATTTTTAATAAAATGATTTGAAATCGATCCCAGTAAGATAAGATCTGTTGAATTTTTTGAAAGTATAGCTTTAGAAAAACGAAAACCTTAAACAATTCTCCCCAATTTTGTGTCTCAAGCTATACTTAAGCTATATATGCATACGAAGGTACGATTTTGGTAGGCTACAGAAATAGCACACTTGTAAAAATTTATAAAAACTGAAGAAAATTTGTAAAAACCTGGCTTTTTTACATTTTGTATAAAGCCACCATATTAGTTAAATGAAAAATAACCACCATTTTGTATTATTGCCTGACATCTACAGGGAACTCCGTACAAACATTTGGTATATACTATAATGGAGAAAGTATGAACATTTCTGCACACCCTCCAAAAGAATGTCTAAATTTTTTAACCGGCTTTACTTTTAATAGTACCCCAAAGTAATTCCATAGGTTTAAGAATGGAATTTTGGGGTGGACAGCTTCATGCACGAAAAATTCCTAACATCATTTTAGCATGCATATATTTGAAAAGGCGAACCCATAAAAAAGGCTCCATCGTAGTTAAGTAGCCTTATCCGATTAAGTATTAAATGTCGTCAATTTTCAATGAATTTTTATTAATTTTTTATTTATTTTATCTGTACCAAAAATAATTTCCGACGTTTGACACACTATATAAAACTTCACGCTATTTCAGATTATGGCGTCAGAATTTATCTTAAATAAATACTTAAAAAGTAAAAAACAATTGCGATTTTTTTAACTAAAAAAATTTTAGACTTAAGAATGAAATCAGTATTATACACACTCTTTTCCGAAAATAAAGATGTTATCCAGTCATAAATTTTAAGAAATATTGTTTTTGGAAAAAAATTCAGCATAAACGTACAAAAATGGCACCCGAAATGAAAATTTTTCAATTTCAGAAACTATAAGCTATTTCAATTTCGAAAACTATAAGCTATTTCAAAAAAAGTAAGACTGCGATGGAACATTTTATGCCACCTTTATCGATGTGATTGTTCAAGGCTCTATATTCCAAAATTGTATTACATTTATGAAGAATTTTGAACTGATTTTATTTTGGTATCATGCCCATTTCGACCCGCATACTTGATTCGTCTTCTTAAAAGTCTTAACGCATATCTTTCTGACATTCTTATGTATATAACCAGGGACTCGAAAAAAAAACTCCCAAGACTCTTCTACGATGAATATATCGATCCAATTTGCGGTTTTCTGTGCAAATGCTTTGCAATTTTTATTGATATTATTAACTTATTAAATAAATGGCTTTGTTAAAAAATTTTTAGAGAATTAACTCTATTGATTATTTTTTGACTTTTGCAATCAATGTAAAGTCTTTTTTCTAAAGTGCAATGGGACCTCTATATACGAAATAAAATCTTTCCATAATTTTTGATTCTGTGAGTGCTCGTTAAAATAGTTAAAATAGTGAAAGCAAAAAAAAAAAAAACAGGAAAACATGAACTTCAAATTGTTTTAATTTCCCGGAACAGTTAATTCGAAATATTTGGATATTTGTGGTCATAACTGAATATTCAAATAGAAACTATTTAATATTAAATTACCACTAAAGGCCCCATTCTTGTCAAAAATGCCCTATTTTTGTATAAATTTTGGCACTTTTACAACTAAGCCAATACCATGGCGCCAGGGTTACAGGCGCAACAGTTCTTTTGAATATTCCCTTACATTCCAAGGTATCGTTTTTAAAGTTTGTCAAAAATTTATTTTGGCAACTTTAAATATTTCGCAAAATGCAGCTTTAAAAAAAAAGAATTTTTAAAAAAGCGTCTCTTTTCCATCGAAAGACTTCCTCAAGCCCTTAAGGCACACCATAATAAAAAATGTACGACTATTTCAAAAACGAAAATTCTGCAATAAAATTGAAAAATTGCCGCCAAAAAGAAATTAATCGTCCGATTTTAATAAACAGTTAGAACATTTGAAATAACTGTAAAAACTCCTATGGTTTCTGATAGCCATTGGTCCATAGAAAATATCGTTCAGGGGATTTTTCTGGGTTAGCTCAAAAAACCGATTTTTTCAATAACACATTTTATACAATGGGGCTGTATTTAGATTCCTTTATCTCCTAAACTACGTAAACTTTTGTTTAAGACCTTCAGTAAAATTGCTGCAAATTTAATACTCGCAGAGGGTCAAAAACCCTCTTAAATTAAAAAAAGTTATATATCTCAGAAACTCTGGGCGATATTATTTTCATAACTTCTATAAACAACATTGTCATCATCTTATCTGCAACTTCGCAGAACATCATTACACAAAATAAACTGATCTTCTCCTTACATTTTCCAAAAAAAAAAAATTCAGAAATCGGCAAAAAAAATTTATTTTAGAAGTAATAGCTTATATATTATTTACGCAAACAGAAAAGTTTGTGATCCTTTTTTACCTGCCTTAATTCCAACATATTCACATAAAACTTATGTAGATGGAAAGGTATTTTTGAGCAGATGTGCACAATATAATTTTTATTCGAATATATTGTCATTAAGATAGGCAAAACTAAGCAAATGTAAAAACCCCTTTTCCCAATGGGACAATGAGAAAGCAACAACAAAATACAAGGCGGCACAACTCTATTAAACATCGTTGATGTAGCATACACGAGCAAGAGTAGAATGCGAGCGAGTCGCAGACACTTAAAAAAAGTTGTGCGTCATTATTGTTGTTGGTGCTTTCTCTTAATTTCTCTCTCAATAAAATAAATTTTCCACCGCATCAGAGTCAAACAAACTGTTAAACTGCTGCTTGCTTCATACAACACATGCAAAGACATTTATAATTGTTTATTTTGTTTAATAGTTCTGTTTAGGCTAAGGGTTGATGGATTCAGCGAAAAAAACAAAAGAAAAACCGATTGATTTTAATATGGTCGAATTTCGGCCACAGGCGATACTAGAACATCTTATACTGAGAGAAACACGCATACATACAAAATACATACAGCCCAATCATCGGCATCCGCAGGATTTTTTCTAGGGGGGTCAAAGACTTACGTGGAAAATTCACGTATTTGGTAATTATTTAGGAATGGTCCTTGAAAAAGATGAATTTAAAATTCTGTATCTGAGATGTTTAGTGAAAATTTAATAAACATAGTCGCAATTTACACCGTTCCACTGTGTGAGATTCGACCGAACTATCGGGGTAAAATTCAAAATTTTATAAATTAAAATTCAAATATTCAGAAGTTAGGGTATATCTGAAACACTCGTTCTTTATGCAGGGTGTTCATAAAATTGGCTTACTGAAAAATACACTCTTAAATATTTAATCATAATATTTTTAAATGTTCAACCTTGAAACACAAAATTATATTTTAAAATCGTGAGGTATTGCCATTGTGTAGGACGTCGTAGAGTTAAGAAATTAAGGCATAATTTAAAATAAAAGTTGCAAATAGTTATGTACTGTACTACTGTACTCAAAACTTGGTAAAAAATGTAATCTAATTGCGTACATATGTGGTTAAAGTAAATGGCATTCTAACAAAATGTAAACTATTTTTTTATTTTTTTTATTTTTTGCTTAAATTCCAATAGATAATTTTAATATAAATTTGGTTTATTAAGATACTTATATAACTTTGAAGTAGTCAAGGAGTTTGTAAACTTTGGCACCGCGATTAATAACAGCAACGAAGTTAGCCTGAAGCGAAGAACAATAATTGCTAATAGGTACTACTACAGGCTCAGTAAGCAACTAAGTTTCAGAGCCCTCTCTCGATCGACAAAACTAACATTCTACAAGACGCTCGATCTATGTGTGCTGCTTTATGGCGCTGAGGCATGGGTAGTTTCGCAAACTGACGCAGCTGCTCTCGGAGTGTTCGAGAGAAAAGTTCTTCGCAAAATCTTCGGTCCTGTTCGAGTTACTACTGACTATCTTATCTTATGACTATCTTATCCAAATGAACCACGAGCTGTATGAGCTCTACGAAGACATTGACGTTGTTTGGCGTATAACTGTGCAGCAACTTCGCTGGTGGGGTCATGTCCATCGTATGGGCAACGAAGCTCCAGCGAAAAAGGTGCACGAGGCTAGGGTCGCTGGACAACGACGACGAGGGAGACTATGCCTCCGATGAATGGACTAGGCCGAGGAAGCCCTAACCGCACTTGGTGTATCCGATTGGAGAAGGCGCGCGCAAAGCAGAGGCGCCTGGCGAAAGCTGATCAGATCGACCGAAACCCGAACACGAGTTTTTATGGCCACCTAAGTAAGTAAGTAATTATTTTATAATTTTTAATATTAATCTACTTGGGGCTCAGAAATAATTTAAAAATACACAAAAAGGAGTTATTCAATGCTGTACTTTAGAGAAATAAAATTAATTTTTAGCAATTTTTTTTTTATTTTGTCCCGCTAGATTGAGACACATTGTGCGTTCGACACATGCTTGCTGACATAAGAATATTCAATATATTTTGAAAGATGGGCTCAAAGGAAAAATTCATTCCAGTTGGCTTGTATCAGTTCAGAAATATTTTTAACATTAGAATTTTTGTAATGTAATGCTTTTTTATAATTTTTAGCAAAAGCAAATATCACTATTTTAGCTTTTTTGGTTAGGTAAGCGTTTAACAGACCTATTCTTGAAAATCTACAATTGCAAACCAGAATTTTTCATATTTCGATATGTTTGTTGTAAGTTTTTGATTTCAGGCAAAATTTGAAGCTCAAAAAACAATAATTGTCAATGAAATTGTCAATATCTTTTCATATATTGATGAAGCTGACAATTTTTATCAAAGTTTATTATTATTAAGATTCAAATTTTGTTTTTAAATCAAAAAATTACAACAAATACATACAAATATGAAAAAAAACTGGTTTACAATTGTAAATTTTTAAGAATAGGTCTGTAAATGTAAAATTGTATAAATGACTATCAAACCAACCATTTCTAAAAACTGTTGAAAAAAAAATGCAACAATTTTCCGATTTTAAGCAATATAATTAATGATTTCAAACATATAATAAGGAATTCAGACCTGTAAGCACATATTTTATGATGTTGTGAATCACCGACTTCAATGTACTCAGTTTAAGCTGTCAGTGGATACTCATCTTTTTAAAGAAAGCATACGTGTGATTGGAACATTCTAGAATGCTCAGATATGGCAAGAATCTACGATATGAGGCGAATAGGCTTGAGAATACAACTCTAAACAGTAAAATATTCATGACTTGTATATTAAAATGAATATTTTACATGGAATGACACATAAAATATTAAAAATGTCATGTATATTCAAGAGAATTTAAGCACTTGTGGGACTTAAGTAAGCTAATCATATATAAATAATTTTTTTTTAAATAAACTCTATTTAATTATCAATTTTCTTTCTGACCTGACACAAAAAATTTAAAATGCACGGGTACAATATTTAAATTAATTATATCACACCTAAGTGGGATGTCTCTTGTGTGCAATGCATTATATATGATTTTAAATTCTCAATACCTTAAGTATAGGCAGTTGCTCGGTGATGCAAAAATTTTACAATTATTAAATTTATAAAAGGGTTGAAAATTTAAAGAAAAATAAAGATACTACAATGTTTGTGTTAAGCTTAATTTAACTTATAAAAATTGTTCAACTAAGAAAATGATTTTATTCCGATTATTCTTTTTTTATAATCTTTAAGGGGGGACATGACATTGGCAGTTTTTTGACATCGATATTTTTTTTTTATTTTGTATTTTAGTAAATATTCTTAAGATTCTAAGAAATTCGAAGAAATTCTAAGAAATTTCATGGAAAAATTCCTACGAGTTCAAAAGTTACAGCCGGATTAGTGAGAGCGCATTTTTAATTTTTGCGCTACCTACGTACGGCAGCTGGTATATACTTGTTTTACTTGCTACCTGACTTTTGGTGGTTGTTATTTCGTACCTACTTGAAGGGTGGGTTTTTAAAACCATAAATTCATCACCATTGATAAACGGAAGAGCGTATGAAATCAATAGGAGACTGCCACTATGCGCGTTCTTGGGAAAGGACTGTCGGCCACGCAACTGTTTTGTGGACTTATGGATTTACCAACATGCATCACTCAACGACCATATGATGCTATTATGGAAAATGTTGAAAAAACCGCAACCACAGTTGCTCAATTATCAATGAAGTGTGCTGCTGAGAAAGAACTATCAGAAACTAAAAAACAAGATGACTTAGAATTGGTTGATGATGGTATAATTGTGTCTGGAGATGGAACTTGGATGAAAAGAGGTTTTTCGTCTTTGTTCGGAGTGGCTACACTCATTGGACACTTTACGGGGAAAGTAATTGATTTTGAAGTCAAAAGTGCCTACTGCAAAAAGTGTGAGTACCACGAAGAAAATTTGAACAATGCAGACTTTGAAATATGGTTCTCAGAGCATGAAGCATCGTGCTCCATGAATCGTAGCGGCAGCGCAGGAAAAATGGAACCGGATGTTTCAAAGATCTGAACTACTATATGGTGTGAAATATCAGTATTACATCAGAGATGGAGACTCAAAAACATTTTCTTCAATTTCAAATGCCAAACCGTACAATGATGTTGAAGTGCAAAAAAAAGAATGCATTGGCCATGTACAAAAACGTATGGGTTCACGGCTACGAAAGTTGATTACAGATTTTTAAAAAACAAATACCCCAGTAAAAGAGCCAGGAACACCACGAACAAGTCTCAGTCGCAAAGGAAAATTAACAGCGAAATTGATTGACCATTGGAAACAACGTCAATTCTTTGGAAAATAAGCGTAATGCCATTTGGGCAACATTTTATCACGAGATATCTACAGATGAAAATCTTCAGCATATGTTTTGCCCTACAGGTAGTGACAGTTAGTGTTATTGGCAGAAGGCAAAGGCAGAAGGATCAACTGTTCTCCATAAACCACCACTTCATGAAATACTGCAAAAGGCAATCAAACCAGTTTACACGGCGTTGAGTAACGATGAATTGCTAAACAAGTGCTTGGGTGGATTCACGCAAAACTCCAATGAAAGTTTGAATGCAAAAATTTGGCTCATTGCACCTAAGTGTATGCCAGGCAGCAACAGAATTGTTAATATTGCAAGCTGCATGGCAGTGTCTACTTACAATGACGACGCTTATAGTTATTTGCAAATGTTTCAACTACTTGGTATCACCATAGGAGCTACAGCATTGAATTTTTCCGAAGGAAATGATGCAAATCGTTTGAAATGCGCCAGAGTGAAGGCATATGAAGCTTCAAAAGAAGCCCGAATTGCTAAAAGATTGCAAAAAAACTATAAGAAACAGCACAGTACAAGATAACGAAGGCATACAGTACGAAGCAGGCATGGCAGATTGAAGGTAACCTCTTTTTTCTTTGTTCACAAACTTTGAACGCGTTTATCTCGAAACCATGTTTTTCGTACTGGTTGCGGCACTAGTGGGTTAATTTTTTGACGAAATTTTTTTTTTTTTATTTTTTTTAACTTGATTCGCTATCGTATGACACGAACTTTACTTTAAATTTTTTTTTTCGATTTTTTATGAATTTTTAAAGCCAATATTTTTTTCGAAAAACCACACTTTTAAATTAGGAACATCACCAAAAATTGAAAAAAAAACTGGTGTCATACGATAAACAATTTTGTTAAGATTTAAAAAAGTCATTTTTATCCAGATCGAACAATTTTTGAAACTCCCAGCGCTGCAACCACGAGGTCCCGTTTTTCTCTGCCGCCAGTTTGGAACTCTATAAAACCATGTTGGAGTGAAAAATATATTTTTTTGAATGTTTTTTCTTGTAATTTGTTCAATTCTCTATAATAATTAAAAAAAATTTGGAAAAATGTTTGTTTTTGACTGAATTATGCATTTTTAAAAAAGGTCTGTTTTCTCTGCCGCGAATGTCATGTCCCTCCCTTAAGCAAAGTCTTAAAGCTATAGAGTAGTTTTTTTATGAATGTCCCTTAAAGTGAAAACGGTTATTTTATTGTAATATTATTATATATAAAATAATAGGATAATATTAATGATTTTCACAGAGAATTTCGTATACTTTTGCTCATACTTCCATTTTAACATCCGGTTTATAAATTAAAGTAATATGCATTATTATATCCCAATAAATTCCAAGACTTCATACGTTTTCATAATTGAAGACATGAATGAATGATGGTGATATGTCGCAGTTATTTAGTTTCGAGAAAATCGAGTTTAAAGTTGCACATTTGTACTAAAATTTATATTTCATCAAACTTTGTCAAGTAGTTTATTTCTAAAATAGCCACAAAGGTGGTTGTTTTAAGTTTTAAAATAGTTTTTATGCACATAAGGGCTTCATCCATGCATAGAAAACAAAAAATCCGAAAATGCGACACATCACCTTTATTCATTCATGTCTTCAATTATGTTATATGTAAAATAATAGAAAATAATTTTATTTTTTTACCGAATTCATTCCAAATTCTAAAACTTTTTTTATAATTATTTGACATACATAAACTATTAACTAACATTCTTGGAGAGCAGGCGTGCCGTCCTGTTGCTCTTACTTTTTTTTTTAAATTTACATTTCGCGCCGTCTTTAATTGACGTTTCTGTTTTCTTTTAAACCGCGATAGTGAAGTGCAAATTTGTGCCTTGAACACTTAATAATTAAAGTCAGCACAAATATATTAATTTAGCAAAAATAAAAAAAAAATAAAATATTTGCCACCACAAACTATACATATATAAAATAAAAACAAAAACAAAAAACATTCAGTTAAAATCATAAAAACAAAACAACATTTCTACACTCAGTCAACAACACCCACAAGCAGCATTGCAGGCAGAATAGAAAAAGGTTACTCAAAACCAGTTTTTGTTTAGGAGGCTGGAGTGAGTGATAAAATAATTATTATCTGTTTTCTGTGTCAGCTGTGTCTTTTGTGTGTGTTTTTGTGTGGTCTCTTTTGTATCTGTTTGTGTGTGTGATTTTGTTATTTGTGTTCACTCAATGTCTCAGATGCTCACGCGTAATCGTAAAGAGGCAACCCCAAGTGCTGTTGGATCTCCTGCAATTAAAACGCCTAAGCTTGGGGAATCTGAGGCAAGTGCAATTATAGCTCAAATGAAGCTTATGGAAGAGCGTCTTCAGCGTAATACTGAGCTACACATTAATCGTCTCTCTAACGAACTCTCCGCTCTTGAGCTAAAATTAAACCTTAAGCTTGAGGGTGAAATCAAATTAATCAACTCTTGTATTGCTGAGCTGAAAAATAAAATAACATTAATTGAAGCCGAGTTGAATGATTTCAATAAAATTAAGTTCGAAGTGGAAAAACTTCGATTTGAAGCCGTCGAGAAGACTCCAGCTAAAGACTTTTCCTCTGACGCCATATTATTTGGAATACCTTATGCTGAGGGCGAAAATCTAAAAAGCATATTTAATCAGATTTGCCGCTCCATAGATTTTCTTGCACCACAAGTACGAGATATTTTTCGCACAAAGCAGTCAACACAGCATCCAAATTCTGCTATTATTATAAAATTCTATACCACATATGATCGCTCTCGTGTACTTAGTGGCTTTCGGAATACAGGAAAAGAGCTAAAGCTGCGGTAACTTTAAGAGGTGCTGGATTTGATTCGGACGCCAAGATACTTGTATTTGAAAGCTTGCCTAATGATGCGAGGAAAATTCTACAAGCCGGAATTAAGCTCAAACGTACCAAGAAGCTTTTTAATGTGTTTTCCATCCGTGGTGTGGTCCATGTTAGAGCTAGCAGAGGTGATGCTGCAGTTGCTGTACGTAGTGAAGCCGAGCTTATTTCGCTGGTGTCGAATAATGCTTCTACAATGGATAGTATCTAGATTTTTTATTATACCTTTTTTATTCTCACTATCCTTCTTTCCTTTATATTTTACTCTTGCTTGCTCTCTAACTCCAGCTGTATCTACACGCTTATAGCTTGTATTTGTTCGTCTGACCTCCTGCTTTATGAGTTCTAGCTCTTCTAGTGACGTTGATGAGAACCGGAAAAATTTAGTTGATATTCTCTGTAAACAATGTGACGGTCTCTCCATTGTTCATTTTAATGCGAGCAGCTTGAATATAGCTAAATTAGATTTTAATTAATATGTATTTGTTGATTCTACTGTTGATGTTATCTGTGTTTCTGAGACGTGGTTCAATCCTGATGTCCCCAGTAGTTTTTTTAATATGGCTAATTACACACTTTTCAGAAATGACAGGATTGGTAGTAAAGGTGGTGGAGTTGCGATTTACTGCAAATCTTGCCTTAATTCTAAACTTGTAAGTAAGTCCTGTGGATCTGACATTGAGTTTATATATGCTGAAATAACTAATAGTTATGGTGCTAAATTGCTTGTTTCTTGTGTTTATAATCCTCATAGATCATTTAGTCTTGAACCTTTTTTCTGTGACTTGTATCAACGTTTAACTGATTTTGACTGTTTTGCTATTTGTGGCGACTTTAATGTTAATTTCTTAAATACGGACAGTTTGTCAGTAAGTTTATGTGACAAAGTAAATACGGCGGGTATGAACATTGTAAATTCTTCCACCCCGACTCGTTTTGCTCCTAATGTGACGCCAAGTCTGATTGACTTGTTTATCTTGTCTGACGTCTCCTTACTTCTACATTTTGATCAAATTTCATTCATATCTGATCATGACTTACTATTTTGTACTATAAAATTTGAAACTTGTCGTCTCTCTTCTCCTACGTCTATTAGTTATCGTGATTATAAGTCCATTGACTACACTCTATTGCATAATTATAAGTCCGGGATCTGTTGGGACGATTGCTGGTTTAGTCAATATGTTGATGATAAATTAAGTGTTCTCGTTTCACATGTCTACTATGCTTTTGAAAATTTTGTTCCTTGCCGTACGTCTATAGTCAACAATAAGTCTTGTCCTTGGTACACGTCTCATGTTAAAGTAGCTGTTAACAAAAAAAACAAACTTTATGTTACAGGGTGACAAAAAATAAGTGTATACAACATTTTTCAATTAAAAATCTTTATTGTTAATGAAAATAGGTAAAGAACATTAAAAACTGAAAAAATAAAGCTTAACTAATAATATGTTTAGATGGTTTCGAAGTGGCCTCCTCTAGCGCGAATACACAACTTCAAACGCTTTTCAAAATTTTGGGCTATGGGCCGCAGCTCCTCCAACGTTATTCGATCCCACTCTCGACGTAATGCTTGCTTTAAAGATTTCAAACTTTGGTGTCGCTTAGCACAGGCCCTTGCCTCTAAAATCGACCATATGCTATAGTCTAGAGGATTGAGGTCCGGCGAATATGGGGGCCATTCTTCAGACGTGATAAAGTCCGGAAAATTAACTCTACACCACTCTTGTGTTAGGGGTTCTTATCCGAGGCTGGTTTAGTTTTCATTGGGCAGTAGTAATGTGGCGGGACCCAAACCCTGCGCACATTCCATGTTTAAGGTCTATGGATCGACCCGCCGCTCAAATTAGCCGTCAAACTGACGGATGCCAGTTTGCCGTTGCCCAGGGAACACCACTTGGAGGTTTGAGTCGACTTGAGACGATTTCGACATGGATAATGCTGGCCTCGCCAGGTTGAGGCGGTCAGACACGTTGCCATGTGAAGGTTCGCCCCCTGTTCCCTTGCTCTGTGTGCTGGTGCTGAGTCTTGCTGGAAACACCATCTTTCTTCGCCAAAGTGCAGTTGAGCCCAGGGAAGTACAACAGCTTCCAAAATCTCGCGACGGTACACTTCTTGATTAATTTTGACTCCTTGGTTCACAAAAATCAGGGGTGTCTTGCCGCTGGCACAAATTCCTGCCCAAACCATGATGGATTGGGTATTTTGGCGATGTTCGATGATGGAGGATGACCCAGGGGCTTCTGTTGACCAGATACGATCGTTTTGCCTGTTGTGCTTTTGCTCAATGGTGAACAATTTCTCATCTGTGAAGAGAATTTTTGCCCATCCCATACCTGCGGCCCGACGCAAAAGCAGACGACACCTTTGGAGCCGATCTTGCTTGTTCTTATCCGTTAACAACTGTCCTCTTTGGTGTTTGTAGGCATAAAGTCCAAGATCTTTTTTTGCCATAAGTCGCAATGATTCACGGTTAATACCCGTCTCACGAGCTATTTTTCTCATTGAAACTCCTGGATTTCGTTTAACACGTTTTTTAATGATTTTTTTTGTTGTTAGAAGTGTTTACGGTTCGTTTTCTTCCTCTACCTGGTCTATCACCTCCATGGCCAAGCTCTTTAAACCGTTTAATTGCACGAGAAACAAGTGAACGGGCTATGCCAAGACTGCGAGCGATTTCACAATTTCGTTTGCCTAACTGGTGCAACACTATAATGCTTGCGCGATGAGAAGACATAGCGAACTGAACTTTAAAGCAAAACTAGAGCATTGAAAATAAATGTAACGGTTTCTAAAATAGTCGAAAAGCAACAACAAGAAAAAAAAACCGTTGTAAATATAATGAGTCGTTTTTAACAGAGCGGAGATGTTTGTATACACTTATTTTTTGTCACCCTGTAAATGAAAAAAACCCTATTAATGATAATTGGGAACTTTACAAGCTTGCTCGTAATAATGCTGTCTCAGTTGCCAGACAGTCAAAGAAAAAATACTTTTCTCTTAAATTAAATTGCTCACTTCCTTCGAAAATTCTTTGGAAGAATATTCGTCGTTTAGGTGTAAGTTGTAAAGATGATCAGAAGTGTGCAATTGAACCCAATTTACTCAATAAATTCTTCCTGTCCAACACCTGTGCAAATAACAATAATAATCATAATCAATGTAATTTTCGTAGTGCTCGGGATGTCAGTGTGTCTAGTCAGTTCTCTTTCTGTAATGTTGATGCGTATGATGTAATATTGGCAATTAAAAAAATTAGGTCAAACGCCATTGAAAATGATATTCCTTTACGTTTCATTAAAATTATTCTGACGCATATCATAAAACCACTCACACATATTATCAACCATTGTTTCACTGTTTCCTGTTTTCCTAATTCTTGGAAGCTGGCTAACGTAATACCGATTGCTTAAGTCAGTAATGCATCTTCTATGCAAGATTTAAGACCAATAAGTATTTTATGTTCACTGTCAAATGTCTGTGAATCTCTGATGTGTAATCAAATAAATGAATACATAGAGTTGCGCGACAGCTATGCTTAAGATACAAGATGATATTCGCATACATTATGATGCTGGCAACATCGCACTCCTTTGTCTTCTTGATTTCTCTAAGGCGTTTGACAGTGTTAATCATTTTCTTTTAGTTCAAAAACTGAAACTTTTTTTCGGTTTCAATAATGGTGCTGCGTCTTTAATTGGAAACTATCTTGATGGTAGAATGCAGAGAGTTAAGATTGGCAACACATCATCTAGCTTCAAAGGAGTTAAGGCTGGTGTACCCCAAGGATCTATTCTTGGGCCTCTGCTTTATAGTTTATTTATTAATGACATTTTTACTGTATGTAATGATTTGACGATGCATGCCTATGCTGATGACATTCAATTGTACTCTTCCAACCGAATAGGACTAAGTGAGGACTTATGTTTTAGATTAAATGAATACTTAAGTGCTATTTTTTTGCTTTTGATAATGACCTATGCCTTAATGCTAATAAATCCTTTATTCTTCCTATATCTAAGGATAAACTTGACTTCACTCAAATTCCGACAGTTAATCTTAATGGCAAGCGTTTGCAAATCGTTGACAAAGTGAAAAATTTAGGTTTTTATGTCAATTCAAAATTGACTTGCACTGACCATGTCAATATCATTATTAAACGAATCTATTATACACTAAGATGTCTGCGACTATCCTCTAAGTTTACTCCCACTTTGACAAAAAAAAGACTCATTGTTCAACTCATTATCCCGCTAATAACTTACTCGGAGCTCGTGTATAGTAACCTGGACTCTCACTCTGAACATAAAATTCTTGTTGCTTTTAATGACTTGACTAGATATATTTACGACTTCAGACGCAATGATCATGTGTCTGTAAGAAGCAAGGACATTCTGGGATGTAGCATAATTGGCTACTAAAAGGCAAGAAACTGCATATTTTTGCACAAGTTAATAAATAACAGGACGCCATTGTACCTTTTTGAAAAACTACGTTTCAGTGTCTCTAGTAGAACGTATAATTTAATAATACCTAAATATTCATGTCTACATTCTAAACGACTCTTCTTCATTAACGCCATTAAGCTCTGGAATTCACTTCCTTTAAATATTAAGACATTAGTCAGCGCGAACAAATTTAAGCGTTCAGTCATGTCCTTTTTCTCTAACTAAAAATTTTCTTCTCCTCTCTCTCTCTTTCTCTCAAGCCTCTACTTAAGTAAAGTTAAGTAAGTTAAGTTAAGTTAAATTGTAAACTTGTTTTTTAAATTATTAGCTTTGGATTGTCTTTAATTGTTAGCTTTAAACTTTTTTTAATGACTATGTTGACAATTCCTTTATGGCCGTTGTACGTCAAGAGTTCATAACTATCTCACTGTACTAATATTTTCATTTAAATAAACACAAGCACACAACATAATATACCATAATATACTAATATACATTTTTTTTGCCTGAGCTCTAGGGGGGCCAACTGACCCACCCTCCCCTCCTGTGGACGCCCATGAACGCAGGTGCAAACAAAGTCTAGACAAAACTTTGATAAGCAAATAAATCATGAAACGCGCAGTGTAAAATCAATCGCAGCGAGCAAAGTGCATAAAGCGCAGTTACATAAAAAAACTACAAGTCCAAGTATAGCTCCAGTAAAGAGTGCAATAAAATATTTAACAAAAAAATAGTGCGAGTGAAGAGTAAAAAACGAAGTTTAAAATCAGACCAAAACAACAACCGATGAGTTGACAGTTTGACCGGCAGCACAAGTTTGTGTGTGTGTTCATTGCATTCAATTGTGAGAAATGAGTGCAAATCAATAATAAACTGTGCGAATAAGTGAAAAGTTCTAGAAATTGAAATTTATTAAGGATCTTTTTTGAACACTAGTGGAATCTGATTGCGCAGCGGGACAGTGATAAATAAACGCATGTTGGCAAAGGCATTACGAGTTGCTGCCAAACACACAATGTAGAAACAACTTGAAAGGTTGCAAGAATCTTTTGCAACCAATGAAAAGATTAAATAACTTTTCGTGCGTAAGCAGTTAATAGCTAGCGCATTGAATGATTACCGCGCAAAGCATGCGGAAGTTATCTCGGCTCTCGAAGATAACACAAAGATTGAAGTAGAAAATGATGAGTGCGACGCTGCTGAATAGTTAAAGCGTCAACTTTATGTCAAAGCATCAACAAAGGTAAGTCTGTTAATATCAGCAAAACAAAAAAAAGTTTCCGAACCAGAAACCCAAGACACCCCCATGGTGCCAATGCGCGTTGAAATCGTGCAATTGGCACTTCAAAACAAAGTACTTTCATAGCATTAGTCCATGACTTTGACTCGATGCAGACAATGGAAAAATCCCATCGCCTCATGAACGCGCTACGAATCTAGTGAACAGTGGACAGTGAACATCTAGTGAATAGGTATGAAATGACTCCCGAAAATTACCCTTTAGCTTGGGATGCTGTAAAAGAGCGATACGACAACACCAGAATATTAGTGCTAGGCTCATAGTGCTAGCAAATAAATGCGTTACTGTGTTGATACACTTGTTTTAAAAAAAAAGATTAGCGCGGTAATGCAAATGACTCTCTCAAAGGAAAAGTTAAAAATATCTATTAAAAAATTGCTCAAGTTATACGGCGCATCGAACAACGAAACGGAAAGTTGAAGACGAACATTATTTCTCTGTGTAAATATGGCCAAAGGGTTGCGGGGAAGATGCAGTTTAGCATTAATACTTCGAGAGCGCTTGAATGTTATTATTTTGTTTGCTATTCAAAGAATGGTTTCGTCAATTCAATAAAATATTGGACGTGTTCAAAGCAGAAGTAAATTTCAATCCAACTTCGAACTTGGTTTGCATACCAGGAACGGTTATGTATCTGTTTGATAGCTCGCATCAAATCTTAAACGAAATGCAGTTTGGCTTCATGCTTGAAGTTTAATATATCTTCATTTTATGTGGATGCTGTAATCTGCGCTTCATATAGTTATATTTCATATTAATTACTTATGGATTTAATAATCTTTAATGAATCTATTAGCAGATAATAAGATTTATATAAGATCTGTTATCTTGTTATCTATTAAATCTTTTAAAAGATTTCTTTAGATCAGATATATTTATTAAAAATTTGTATTTGATTTCATTTATTTTTTCTAAGTGAAGCCAATTTGTGCTTAGTATTCCAGCACAAAAATCACCGCATTCGAAAAGTTGACAACATAACGCAACGCGTTGGTCAATTCAAGGCCTCACTGCGTGGATTAAATTCTTGTTAATATAGGAATCATAGTACAGGGTTGTCAATATTCGAAGCGCCCATCTGGCAACACTGTAACTTTCCGCAGTGATGCCAAATCGACTAATGACATACCGCGTTTGAAGCGTCATTCCAAGCAAATGTTTACAATGGAACAGTACACGCCACGCGAACGCTCTAAAATTGTTGAAATTTACATTCAACAAAACAAGTCAATAGTGAAAACTCAACGTGCTTTCAAAAAAATAAATAAAGTGAAAAGTGCGCCTTCCAAGAAAACAATTTATCGTTTGTATGAAACTGAAAATCCACAAGAGATTCAAGAGGTACCTCTTCACGATGCAAAAGTCACTGTTTGGTGCGGCGTTTGTGCTAAAATGCTCATTGGGCCGTTCTTTGTCGAAGATGATAATGGCCACAGAGTTACTGTCAATCAGGAGCGTTATCGCGATATGATAAACAATTTTTTCATGTCAATCGTTCGTCGAAAGTGTATCAGGCACTACTGGTTTCAACAAGACGGCGCGCCACCACACACAAGCCGCACTACAATCGATTTTTTTAAATGGGCGCTTCGAATATGGACATTCGATCCTACGAAAACCGCAAATAACGAACAAGCAAATTGATTCCATTGAGTACCTTATATAGCGAATAAAAGAAATATAGCTGTACTCATTGTCAGTTTAACGAACAACATACAAAATCGGTGCTTTTTTAGCAAGATAAAACGTAGTAAAAACAGAATACATACATACATATAAAGATGTATTAATTTTTATGATTTGTATGATGTTGCAATAAATCCAAACAACATTTCGTGTACCTAGGACCACAGGAACCTATGCCGACTTCCATCGAAACATGTCAGTACTTGACAAATGGGAAGAAATACTATTTTTACCCAAAAGCCCTAATAACTTTTAGCTTTAACTAGCAGCTCGTTTTCTATTAAATTTTTCTTTTAAATAAGCTACCAAACATGAAAATTTGACGAGAACCACCAGAGGTGTGATTTTTTACTTTTCGAAAAAACTCCTTTTTGTTGTATTAAAAGAAAAAAATCGGAAAAACCCAAATTTGAAAAAATTTCAATAAAATAAAGTGGAAATATTTTCTAAAACTATATCTAATGCAGATGCAAAAAAATTGTATTAGTTATGTTGAATAACCGGGTGGTTATGAATTTTTTGCTAGAAATTAACTTATTTGACAATTTCGAGTAAGTTTTAAAAAATCCAAAATTCGGAAAAAAGTAATAACTGTTAAGACTTGACTTTTTTCGATCACAAAAAAAAAATTGTTAAAAAACCTAAAAACATATATTTATCACTCAGAGTAACTTAAATAATTCTAAAAAAAATATTTCTGATTTTCATTCGAAAATCTTTTGAAGCACGTTCTCATCACTTCAAATTTTTTAATTTAATAAAATGATTTTTTAAAAAGCTATTTCTAATATTTTTAGTATAAAATAGACCAATTAATTTTAATACTTGGTTTAGCGAAAAATTCGAGTTAACGAATTGGCCTGACAATCATTGTGTGCGTTAAATCGGAAAACTACTGTATTTCAAACTATGCTATGGCGCAGTTGCGTTAACGCATTCCTCTTATGCAGTAAACTACGTTTGAGTTGGTGTATCAACGCAGTGATTTTTACTGCATTACCTATGTCTAATGAGTGCCTCAAGAACATTAATCGACACAACAAATATGCTTGTTCAGTCAATTCATGAGCTGAGAATTCCAGTGGAGCACTGGGATACAATTTTTGTGCACATTGTGATGAAAAGAACAATCGATCAAGCACGATTGGGAGCTGACAAAATTGGACAAACCAAAAGGCGAAATACTCAAATGGAAAGATTTGGCAAAATTTATAAAGCGAAGAGCAGGACATAGAGAAACAGCGTCAGATTATGACCGAGAACCAAAATCAGTGCAAAGGAGCAACAACCACAACATCTTTCAAGGACGGTGAACCAACCAAGGCACAGTCGGCAGTAAGGAGCGGAACAAGCAGCAGGTACGGCAGCCATGTCAACGATGCATGCTTTGTGACGGTGACCACACCCTATAAAAATGCCGCAATCTGCGCGGTATGTCCATGAAGTGGTGCTGCGTGCGTCTTAGCCAATTTGAAGTGCCCAACAACTTGACCAGACTTGACCACACAACAAAACAATGCGTTGAACTAGGATGTCCAAAGTGCAATGCACAATTCCACGCTGTGCCCTAATGCAAATCATAACAAGTCAGAAAATGATATAATATATATATATACAATTATAACTATTTATTATATTGAATCTCCCATCTGACACAGAAAGTTTTTTCAATTGAACTAATTATTCTGTTCGGCCGTCACCTCTCTGCAGACAATGGCAAACCACAGAGAGTAAAAACTGCCATGAAAATGCTTCTTGACAACATAAGCCGTTAGTAGTCGGCGGGTCTAGTTCTCGATCATTTGTTTTCAAACATTCCACAACACACACAACACAATTGATCATAAGAAGCTCGGTCAAAGTCCTTTCCAGGGCTGAAATGGCCATTTCGTTTTTTTTTTTTTTAATTATTATATTGAATATTAATCTATATTGTAAGGTAGAAGCATAACTTGAAAGGAAAAGATAGAGAATTTTAGTTCTCTATTTTAATTTGATTAAATAGAGCTTCGCTTTTATTTAATCAGCTAAAGAGCTGAGTTTGAGATATTAAATTTTAACTCAGAGCTGTTGAACTCAACATTTAGTTTTCATTAATAACTGATTTTATTATCCAAAGTACAGGGCTTATAAACTATGTTTACACGTATTTTTCTTCAAATAATTTTTAAACTATTTCCAAGACTCCTCCTTAAATTCCAATATTTTTAAGTTTTTTTTTTTTTAAATTGATTATAAACCAATTATTTTAGTTCATTGACATTCTTGAAATTCCCCTCATAATTTGTGTTCTAAACCAATATTAATTGGTTCGCTTTATTTGTAGCCTTGAATTAAAAGGTGTCATCGGCACAAGTTCAGCTTGTCGCTTGTTGTTGTTGTATTTCATTTTTCATGCAATGCATGTGTAATACAATACTCGCTAGAGCACTTATGCTTGTGCGGTATATAGAGGGACAAGTGTAAAGGGTGTTTAAGTGCATTGAAATGAATTCGAGTACAAGGCTTTGCTTACGTTAAGAATTTTGTTTGTTACCATATGTAAGACAAAAAATCGTAACTATTAACCCATTATGGACTGACCCATGTTCCTGTTGAGCTAGAATTATGAAACATTCCAAAAATGTTTATTTTGGTCTAGCTTAGAAAAAAAATATCAAAAGAATTTTAAAAATAAATGGAGTTGCCACCACCTCGAGATTTTTAATTTTCAAATTGATCGGTTTTAATATTCTGCAAGCAAAGTCGAGCATTTTGCATCAATATTGATCTTAAGAATTTCCACAAAACAACAAAAAAGTATTTCGGTAAAGACCAGCGTTGTGCCAATCCGCGGGAGCCCCGTATGTCATTCAAACTTCATAAAAATTCACAAAAGTTAAATATAAAGCATAAGAAAGACGATCGTATAAGAATTATAATTTACTTTATATTTTTTTAGATTTTTTTAAAGTTTAAAATTATAGATAAATTCTTAAATTTTTATATTCTTTTTGGAGATCATGAAAATCTATCACGGCATGACCTCCAGGTTAAGAAAAGTAAACCGTTGCGTATACGCGACGCTGGACAAAAATGGGTTA
Source organism: Coremacera marginata (assembly GCA_914767935.1). NCBI lineage: Eukaryota > Metazoa > Arthropoda > Insecta > Diptera > Sciomyzidae > Coremacera > Coremacera marginata. The sequence goes on from OU612046.1 coordinate 105,278,199, forward strand.
GTGAAGATCTTTGGGTGGTCGGCTTGAGTGGCTATTTTATGCTAGAATGTAAGTACACTACACCCTCACCCTTAAGTGAAAATTTATTTGAAAAGATACATTTTTAAGATGTTCGAGTTTTGGAAAATGGATATGCTTATGTGTAATTATTGTTATTATGCTTATAACATAATACTTTTTGCTTTGTATTGAATTAATTTGTTTGAAGTGGTATATATTTAAAGTTTTATGATTTATTACAAATAATTAGAATTAAAAAAATGTTGATTAATTGTAGTGTATTAAAATATATAATTATTTAAAATATTTAATTGTGTTTCCATTATTTTTCTATAAGCTATAATAAGCTTTTCTTTAAGCTATTTCTATAATTTCTTCCATTATTTTTCTATAAGCTATAATAAGCTTTTCTTTAAGCTATTTCTATAATTTCTATTAAGCTTACACGGAAAAAAAAAAGAATTGTTATATCAAAGAATTGCACTTCTTTGATTTTAAAGTAGTTATTTAAGAAACAACTTTATTTGATTAATAGAAACAGTGTTTGAAATCTATAAAGTGAATAAAGTGAAGTGAAAAAAATTGGGTATTTCACTGAAAACTTTATATTACACTTCTAATCGTATTTAGCATAAACAGTTAATATTTTTGCCAAAAGACAAAGAAAGAAATTGAAGAAAAATTTGTTTGATTATGCCGTTTTGAATTTGTAATGTTTCGTAATTTTAAAAATTTTTTAGTGATTCCCAATTAATTCTCTGATAAATCTTCTTTTGCATATGTCTGTATCTAAAGTTTCTGCGTTTTTACTAAACATTTTTAATAAAAATACGGTTTTATCAATTTTTTTACGCAATTCAAAGATTTAATTAGTGGACTCCCGTTATTTCGTAGCGTCGTGTTTGTTTCGTTGTTTTGTACATTCATTTAGTTTTCGCCATCAGAAGAATTTTAAGCTCTAAAATTTTGAAGTATAAATGTAAATTCTGCAACAATATAAAGTGAAAAACGAGCGAAAGTGAAGTGAAAAAAGTAAGTGAAAACAAAACGTTATCCGAAGTGAAAGCGAAAATTAAAAAATGGAACAACAAGTGATTTTGTTCGAAAATTTGGCCGAAGAACAACAGTTACTTGTCCAGTGGGGCTGTGAAGATTTACTCACAGATTTCATGGCTAAAAAAATTGATATGGAAGCAATGGCATTAATGACACTCGATGATATAAATAACCTTATTCCAATCGACCGACTGGGTCTTAGAATAAAGTTCAGGCAAAAATTATTACAATGGCGTGCAGAAAAAGTAAGTTACTCGATGTATTAATATGGGTACGATTACGATTTTCGGCTGCCTTGATCGAACGAACGAAGATGAACCGAAGAGAACCGAAAAAAAGCGAAGACTAACCGAAGGCAAATAAAGCTTAACCGAAGACTTACGGGCAAAACTTAAGATGAACGAAAGATCAACCGAAGACAAGCAAAGCCAAACGAAGACGAACCGAAGAATAAGCATTAAAAGCGATGGTGAACGCATATGAGCTGAAGACAAATGAAGCCAACCAAATATGAACTGAAGACGAAAGTGGTAAAAACTATGATCTACAAAAATGATCTTTGGTAAATTTCATTAACTTTCGGCAAGGGGGACCAAGGCTTTTCAGATTTTTTAAAAATCGACAGCTCGAAAACATAGTTGTATCGATTTTTCTTTTGGCTATTGTTATTTTGACAAAAAGTGCTTTTAAGTGCATACCCAATTCTCGGCGCACCGGAAATCGTAATCTCTCATACATATGCATAGCCAGCAAAAACCCAAGATCATCTATTTAGGAGTCTCTTCGAAAAAAATTCTGCTATGTGTGTTAATTTTAAAATTTGTTTCTGAAAGGGATTGGCAACTCCATTAGCAGAAACGCTTTCGATGAACACTAGTATTCAAAATTGGATAGCCGAGCAACGATCTTTATCATATTTTTCGTCGCCATTGTCATCATCAACACCTGAAATACATCCATCGTGTTCACCATCTTCAAGCAAGACCATAACAAAAGATTTTAAGATCGTCAGTTTGATTTCCAAATACTTGTTTTAAAATCATTCACACAAGCTTTTTTTGTCAACAGCATCTATTGGATATATTGAACAATTCACTCGTTGGAAAAAGTATTTACGACTTATTTATAAATAACCAACCTCTGACACATAACAGCCGAAATGATTTGTGTACAATTATTTGCGCAGCGTGGATAGAGAATAAAGTTGAGCAGGTCGTTAATAAACACTACCGACACGATGTAACGGAAATCATAAAACTATTCCCAAACGAAACTGAGGTAGCAACATTTGAAATTGCTTTTTTATTGCTTTACACGTAGACTTTTCAACATTGTTACAGGATAATTATTTAAGCTCTGATCCGAAAATAAAAGGAAGATTACCACAAAGATACTACAGTCTGACCCGTAAATATAGGGAAAAGGGTATAATTGAAAGTCGATACCGAATAAAAAAACAGAAAACAGAACAAATTGATATCAATTCTGTATTAAATACCGATCAACCTGATGATATCATTTTGTCAAATCAGATTTGGCTGAAAAATAATAAAGAGCCAGAAACGTTAGTGTTTGAAAAATGGAGAGCAACGCATAAGCTCCGTATGAAGGATGTTATTGAAGATAAAAACGTAGTTGAAGAGTGGCCAATATTGAAACAACAAATCGGAGCCTCATTGGTGGGTATGGCGTAGAACCATTAGTTTTGTTTAATAGTAAATAATTTGTAATTCTGTTATATTAAGTATTGCTAACTCTTTTAGATCGAACTGGACTTTGATATACTATATCCTGGAAAAAGTGAGCTTCTATTCTCGAAGTGGACAAATTTAAAATTAAAGCTTGCTGATGTTTTTAAAAGAAACATAAAAGCTATTTCTTCAAAAAGTCCTTATGAAAAGCTTATATCTGGAGTGTTGAGTGAAGGTAAGCGATACAACAAAAACTTTATAAAAAAATTGATATTTAATAACTTGAATTTCATATAACCTATATAAATAGATTCAAAGAACTATTTATATTGCATACTTCTTGGGGCTGTTTTAATTCCTTCTGGAATTCACGTGCGCAACGAAACTGGCAAACTTTTTTGGAAACCATCGATCCTAGAAGGTCAAAACTGGTCCTGCTCATTGAGGTAAGACGTGAAAACAGTTTTCTGAAGCTAAAGGTTCTAAATTTTTCTTATTTTTCAGATCGAAAATGATATTTATACTTGTGTGGAAAATCACAGAAAGAAATTATTCGAACGTGGTTTAACAAATCAACCACTGTTAGTTGTTGTTGGTGAGATAAACGCAATCAAGAAGTTTTATGTAAATTATAACGACTTTTTTTATGAATTTAATTCTTACATGAAGGCATTATCTGTAATTTTTCAAATTTTTCAAGTGTTCAACCTTAAATACCCAGAGCCATGTAAACAAATTTGGCAATTTTTTCAAAATTTTATTTATGAAATACCTTTAAAAGGGAAAATATCAAGCCAACTTCACAGTTTGTTTTCTGAAATGAAATAATCTTTATTATATTTGTTTTGTATGTCGTAAGTCATTCTCTTTTGTTAAATCTTACATGAGCCGTTTGAATATTGGCCACAAGCTTTCTATTCATTCTACATATTTTCAATGCACTAATTGTCCACAATCTTTTCAAAATATGTACGCATTTCGTCGTCATATTGTTAGACTACACCCGGAATCAAATTTTAGTAATAGGGTCACCGCTGAGGTTCAACAGTCATGCTCAACAAGTAGAGAACTATCTCCAGAATTGAAAGCATCAGAAAAAAGGCTAAATACAAATACTGACAAAACATTTGACTGCTCAAATCAATGTTTTAATTTTGCTTTAAAGCTGTATGGACATATGTCCCTTAACAGAAAATTAGCAACTGAAATAATCAAAGACTTTGAAGAGTTTATTAAAACAATAGTAGATGAAGTTGAAAAAATGTCTGATTTAACAACAATTAAAAATAGTCTTAAAAGTGTTAAAGATGCTTTTACTTCTCTAAATTCAGAATATAAATTTGAAAAATAATTGAAATCGCAAAATATGTACACTGACTGAACCCACCGAATTTTTAATTGATAGTTCTAAAACTTTAACAAATTTAACATCGAAATGTTCTAAAGGAGTGTTATTGCCAATCAAAGATAATATCGTCAGATATCTTAAAGAAAACAATAATTTATTGTTAATGATACAAAAAATGCAAGATTTGAAATCTAAAATGGAAGTATGTAACATAATACAAAGGTTTCTTGGAAGAAAAAAACTGAAATCTATAAAAATAAACTTTGCTTGCCTTATGTACTTTACCAAGATGATTTTGAAGTAGACAATCCCCTTGGATCAAAAGCGGGTATTGACAAGATATCTGGCGTTTATTTAAGCTTTCCTCTGTCAGCAGATTTTCAAATTTCAAAATTAGATAATATTTTGACATGCTGTTTTACTAAAGCTGTTGATATAACATATGGTAATAACTCTAACTTTATGCCGCTTGTAAATGTGCTGCAAGACTTAGAAGAAAATGGTGTTGTAATACCTACAAAAAATGGTTTAACTAGTGTTCATCTAATATTATCAGCAATAACTGGAGATAATTTAGGCTTAAGTTCAATTTTAGGTTTCACAAAATCATTTTCTTCTCATTTTTACTGCAGAATATGTACATCTGAAAAGACCACTATGCAAAAACAAACAGTTGAGAATGTGTCTATGCTTAGAAATGTTGAAAATTATAGAATCGGGGTAGACACAAAAGATGTTTCAAAAACTGGAATAAGAGAAAACTGTGTATTTAATTCAATAAAATCTTTTAACGTAGTTGATAATGTAACATGCGATATAATGCATGACATTTATGAAGGAATTTGTCACTGCGAGTTATCTGAAATTTTAAGTTACTTCATATCTAAAAAACAATATTTTAGTTTATCTGCCTTAAATTCGAGGAAAAATTCATTTAATTATGGCCCATTAGACAATAAAAACAAATCAGCAGATATTGAAATGAAACATATAAATCGAAAAAAATTAAAAATGTCAGCATCAGAAATGCAATGCTTTATATTTTATTTTCCCTTAATGATAGTAGACTTTGTTCCGAGCGATGATATAGTTTGGATATTTTTACAACTTCTTTTAAATTAAATTAAAATTGTTAGCTTACCATATTTTACTGAACCAATTATAGATGATTTGAAAGAAAGTATAAGGCTTCATCATCAATCATATCTAGACATTTTTGATAGACAATTGATACCCAAACATCACTTCATTTTACATTACCCGAATGTAATACGCAAGTTAGGACCAATAAAAAGATTGTGGACGATGAGGATTGAAGCAAAACATAAGGAATCAAAGGCATATGCACACATAATTACTTCTCGAAAAAATATCTTATTAAGTTTGGCTACCAAATAAAATTATCACTTTGCAAGTAACAATAATTCTTTTAGCAAGTCTAAAACTGTTCAAATATCATGTGGTGATGGTAAATATATAAATTTTACTTGTTCCGATGTCTGGGAATATCTTAAACCAAATATGGATGCTACATTATTTACAAACGTTTTTTCAACTAATGAAACTATTCTTAATAATATTGTTTATAAACTGAATACTATTTTGGCTATATCCGAAGAATTCGATACAATTCTTTTTTATATAATTATATACATTTTATGTGAATCTGATGAAAAAATATATTTTATTTGCGAAGAATTGATAACAAAAAAACTTATTAATCAATTGGATTGCTTTTGTCTAATTGAAAAAGATAGTAAAAAATGTTATAAAGTCGTCCAATTAAAAGATGTGAGATTTCCACCACTACATTTAATTAATTTGCCTGATAAAACAACTGTTTTAAAATTAAAGCCGCCATTTTTTTGAACATTCAAATTAATGTAAAAAAAATTAAATACATTGACAAGTATTTCCAACCAATATTTATAATAAATAAATTTAATTTCATATAAAAACAGAATTTCTTTTACTTATAAAATTTTACAGGTAATTTAATATACAATATTTTTCTCAGTGTGGAATATGATGAAATAAAATGAATTTACTGGTGAAAATGCAAATATTTTCATTAATTTAACTAATAAACTTTAACTAAATCATAGAAAAAAGTATACCCTTTTTAGAAGAAAATTTGTCTTGTTACAGAAAATTTTGTCTTATTCGGCAAATGTATTCATTGAAACATCAACCCACCCAGTCTAAAATTTTTCCAAAAATACTAATTATTTCTCTAATTTTCTTAATTAATGGTATGATTTTCACACAGCTGGATTAGTAACATCAAAGAATTCAGTATGTCATAGTTACAAAAGAAATAGCGCACTAAAAAATTAGAAGGAAAACCATTCTTTGTTTTTACCATTTAAAATAGTGAAAGCATAAATTAATTTTCAGTGTAAACACTACAATTTTCTTTTAAAAAGAGAAAAAATTTGCTGATAAGAAGATATTTAATTATTCTAAATCAAAGAATCTAAATTTGTGAAATTATATAATTATATTCTATGACTGCATATCGAAGACAACATTAGTAAAAATTGAACAATGTTTTATATGATTTCAACATATCTATTTTTTGAGTGTATTATTTATTTCTATTATAGAGTTCACACCTTCTCTATGTATTATTTTTTATGGTCCGTGGTATGGACTTTGTGATTTTTTCTTAGTTTCTAACTTTACAAGTACATGATCTCCTTCTTGGAAATCAGATATATTTACATAGGCAATTATTCTCTATTCTTTTATAGTTTTCATTATCTCTCTTGCCTTATTAATGGAATTTTTGAGTCTTGTTTTTAGTAAGTTTGCATAATCTTTTGTTGTGTCTGGTAATTTATCAAAAATCAGTTCGTACGGAGAGTAAGCTGTATCTATATGTGGTGCTGTATTGTATGCAAAAGTGTAATAAAGAACCCATTTGTCCCACACATAGTCATCAGCGAAAGAAAGAAGATATTCATTGAGTATTCTATGATTTCTTTCTAGTGCTCCTATCGTTTCATGATGATACGGTGCTGAGAAAACTTGTGATATTTTAGGTAAGTCGCAAACGTTAACAGTTCATTTTCAAATTCAGTTCCTGTCAGATTTTAGGTTTTTAAAAAATCCGTACTTTGGGATCAATTGTTGTACAAGTGTTTGGGCAATTGTTTTCGCATCTTTTGCCTCTATTGGGTGTACTATAACCACTATAAATAAAATATAAAATAAAGTTTCGTCACTTCACATTGTATAGTTAGTATGTACCTATATCCATTTTAAATTTTTGATGGTCCAACTGTGTCAATTGCTATAGTTTCAAAACTTGTATCTGGTGTGTCAGTTATGGTTATTTTTTCTTTAATATGTTTCGTTTGATTATTACGTGCGCAAACTTTACATTTGTTTATATAACATTTGTATTAGTTTTAGGACAGTTTTTCTTAATCTTAAGTGTCCATGTTGTGGTGTATTATGATATTCTTGTATTATTTTGTTTTACATGTAATTCTTTTCGGGATTTGATATATTAAAATATTTTGCGATTCTGTTCTTAAACTCTTCTTGATTAATCTTTTGCTGCATCATAATTATACATTTTCTTAAATACTTCTTTATTCATAATGTCAAATATTTTATCTTCTGTATCTAGCGCTAGTTCTTTTATATTCAATTTGTTCATTTTAAATACTAATTTCTTCAGAATCGGCTCTAGAGTCGCTGAATTGTCATTAGCTCTTGCATGCATATTTTTATTTTCTTATTTATGCATATTTTCTTTATTTATCCTTGATGATAACTTCATCGGGATCGAATCTGGATTCGCCGATTTATAGTTACATCGAACGTGCACAATATCATTTATTATTGCGATACTAATATCGCTATTATTTAAACATTTATTTTTATCGCATACATCAAATTTCAATCTTCTTACATTCTTTACATCAGTCAGATGCACAATCTCATATATAGAATTCATGACGCTCCTCTTGAGATTTGTCTCTTTCTTGTTCAATTACTTTATCTTTATTTCCCCTTGTTATTACCATTGCTCTTTTAACATTGCTTGTTTCATCTGGTATTAGTGTTTTTAATACGTTTGAATCGATTTTCACTCGCGATAGCGCGCCCGCATTTGTATTGATTTTTCCTTGTTTGAATACTATTGTGAAATCATAATCAGATAAATCTTGTTTGATTCTGGTAATTTTTGAAGATGGATTCTTGTGGCTAAACAATGAAACTAACGGTCTGTGATCTGTAACAACTATACATTTTTGTCCGTATAAATATGGTTTAAAAAAGTTAATTCCCAATTGTATAGCTAGTACAGTGGGTGATCATATTATTAGAGCCACTTGCATATTTTCACAATTTTTCACTTTCCAAAGTTATAGTTGAACACAAACGGATCTTGCATGTGCTTATGATATTTTTAAGACATAACAATGTTTTTAAAAAAAAAATATACAGTTGGCAACGCTGTTAATTTCATAACGTGGCAAGTCGACGCAATTTTGTAAGAGTAGCCGTTATTTCGTTCGAAGAAGCGCTTCAATGCCACGTGGTTCATTTGTGACTTATTAAATTTAATTCAAGTTTTTGAAGTTTTTGTTTTACTTTTTTAATATTGTATTGACATTGTGAAGGTATGTAAATGTTTTTTTGTTTCTTTTGCCTTTTTACGGTGTGGTATTACATATTTTTTAATCGTCTATTGAAAGATTCTTTTTTAACTATGGGAAAGTCCAAAGACCTGTCTCCAAGTAAAATTTCGGAGATAAAAACACTCCTAAAAAATACTGAGCACTCTCAAAGAAAGATAGCGTCGATTGCTTCTGTCTCACGAGCATCAGTGGACCGAATAAAAAATAAACTTGATAAAAAAATGAACTTAGCACCGAAACGTTTAAAGAAATGTGAACGAAAAAAAATTACGACCTGCCGTGACGAAAGAAAAATTAGAGACATTTGCTCGGAAAACAGGAGTGCATCTCTAAAGGATATCACAAAAATTATGCAGACTGCTGGGATTCAAATATCTCCTATGACAGCTCGTCGACGAATAAAGGACTTGGGCTTCGCATGTCGCAGACCTGCAAAAAAACCATTTCTTACACCGGCAATGCAGCAAAAACGTCTAAATTGGGCTAAAGAACACGCAAAGTGGACAATAGAAGACTGGAAAAAAGTATGTAAATAAAAATTTTATATTTGCTACCATATTTTGACAGTATACTATTTTTGAAAAATTTATTCAAGGTTTGCTTCTCCGATGAATCTTCAGTTCAGATTTTATCTGACAAATCTCAATTCGTTAGGAGAAGAGCTGGTGAGAAATTCAAAGATGACTGCATTGTGAAGCGAGTAAAGCATCCTTTAAGCATCATGGTTTGGTCAGTCATCAGCAGCCAAGGCACAGGTCGCCTGTACATTGTTGAAGGAACGATGAGACAGGATCAATACATCAAGGTTATAGACACAAAAATGCTACCGCAAGTTCAGGAATGGTTCCCAAACAACAAATTTATTTTCATGCATGATTCTGCTCCTTGTCATAAGGCTAAGAGAGTCACAAAATTTCTTAATGACCAAAAAGTCTGTGGAAAGACTTGAGACTGTGAGACTGGCCTGGAAATTCTCCGGATCTCAACCCTATTGAGAACCTCTGGGAACTCATGAAGCGTGAAATTTCCAAAGAATTCGTGACCAGCAAACGCCAATTAATAGAGCGTTTGATTGAAGTGTGGCACCGAAATGAATCCATAAAATTCAATTGCATCAAATGCATAGAATCTATGCCAAAACGAGTAGCAGCAGTCATTGCAGCAAAAGGTGGAGTTACCAAATATTGACAAAAATATTTTTTAATATATTTTTCTGCAGTTATAAAAGCTTAATGTTAATTTTTTTCTATGCTTTATTACATGTTTTTTACTAATAAAATAATTGTGATGCAAAAACATCGACTATAATGCCTTTTATTTAACCCGAAACTTAGAAAATACGTTTTTTTTAAGGTGGCTCTAATAATATGATCACCCACTGTAGTTCTTTCTCTATTATTGGTTTGTTCAAGCCGTGTTTTTGTAGAGTTTTACTTGCATATGATATTGGTAAGTCTTTTCCTATATCTCCTTGTGATAATACCGCTCCCAAAGCATAATTTGATGCGTCTGTTGTTAAATCGAATGGTTTAGAAATATCTGGATATTGAGTGAAATTTTCTGAAGTGGGAACACTAAAAATGAACTTATCGAACTTTGACTTTTTATTGAGGAACTTTGAAGAATTATTGATTAAAATAAGTGTCTTACATTTTTTTTTTTTAAATTTTAATTTTTTTAAAAAGTTATAAGCAAAATAATTTGCGTGTAAGGTTTTTTTAAATTGCGATATTTCATTAAACATTGACTGAAAGTTAATGAAATTTTGGTGGTAGGACTAAAAATAAATCACAATTTAGATGACAGTCTAATCTAAACTGTCGTTAGATTCGGTTGGTATAATCATGTCGCTAAGATCTGGGTGCCTTGTATGCTTTAAATCAATAGCTAAAGACAGTGTTTTATCTTGCAATAATTGCAAAGGATGCTTTCACAATTCATGTGTTAATATCAGTGACAATAATATTTTCAATATTCTTAAATCTTTTCCAAATATTGTGTTTAACTGCACTGAATGTTTGAATTTAGCTGCTAATTTATATCCTACAGTGGCTCAATTAGTCACTGAAGTTTAAGAATTAAAAACAATAATAACTTCAGTAAACATAGTTAGTGCTTAAAACAAAAACAAAAAAAAAGAAGCCCGTTCAAGTTATGAACAAAAAAGACAATAGTGCTGTTTCGTACGTTGACTTGACAATTTCTCAAATTTCTGATCCATCCAATGTTGCTGCTAATGTTGAGCATAATCAGATGATTTCTTCGAGTGTTGTTGTTCCTGCGGAAGTTTTTTCTAATTCTTCGCATGCTATTGCTGCTACTGTTAACGCTGCTGGTGTTCTTGATGCTGTTGCTTTGCCTGCTTTTGATTCTCATTCTGATTTTTCTCTTTCTGGTGATGCTGCTAATGCTGTTGTTGTTGCTTCTGAAACAGGTTTTGATGGTAATGCTGTTACACAAGCTGCGATAGTGCCTGCTTCATTCTCGGGTTCTTCATGGAATGCTGTCTCTCTTTCTAATGTTGTTGAACCTAATGAAAATGAAGGATGATCTCATGTAAACAGAAGAAATCGAAAAAATAATAAAAGTAATAACCGCTCGCTTTGTGTTGGACGAAAAGTTAACACTGGATTAGCAGTATTTGATCCAAAAATATTTCTACACTTATCATCTTTTAAGCCGTCAGTTACTGAAGATGATATTATGGATTTTATAGTGAAGAATACGACTGTTCCCAGGCATAGTCTTTCATGCACAAAATTGGTAAAAAAAGATATACAACCTCAATTACTACTTTTCGTTAACTTCAAAATTGGTATTTCAAAAACCTACTACAATGATGTTGTTAATCCAGAACTTTGGCCAGAAGAGGTCAAAATAAAAAATTTCAGTTTTTTCGAAGACCTGTAAGCCAACTGGGGCTGCAATAACTAAGTCTGGTCCTGTTCTTGATGTTCCTGCTTTCAATATTTACTACCAAAATGTATCTGGGCTGAGAACCAAATCTGCTTCGATCTATACTGCTACTTCCCAGTGTGAATACGACATTTTTGTGCTTGTGGAGACGTGGCTAAATTCAAATTTTAATAATGAGGAATTTTTTGATCCTTACCTATATAATGTTTATCGCAAGGATCGTGATGCACTTGCTACTGATTGTCTTCGTGGTGGTGGAGTTCTCATAGCTGTCAGAAGGAATTTGATTTCTTCGGTTGTTGTGCTATAAAATTGTGATACGGTGCTGGATCAAATCTGTGTTACAATTAAGAGCTTGACTGAATCTCTTTACGTTTGTGTTTCATACATTCCACCTAAAAGTTCTCTGGAACTTTATAAAGCGCATGTGGATAAAATTTCAACATTGCTTGCTAATTTTCGGACTGATAGTGAACAGCTGTTAGTTTTCGGCGACTTTAATCTTTCTAACATTTTCTTGAATAGACAGTCGGATTACAACTATCTCGCGCCATCAAATGTTATGAGTGTTATTGATTTGTATCTTATCGATAATTTTTTTGGCATTGATCTTATTCAGATAAATAATTGTTTTAATATTTTAAATAGATTATTGGACATAGTTTTTATTACTAATAATATAAATTATAGTGTTTCTGAACCTCCATTTCCAATTTCTGCAGTGGGTGTCCACCATATCCCTCTAGATATTAGACTTTCTTCTTATAAATATTTAAGTTTATTGAACAATAATGCTACTGTTGCAAATTTCAATTATAAGGCTTGTAACTTTGATTTTTTTAATTACATTTTTGGTTGTATTGATTGGAATGACGACTTTAAACATTTAAATACGGCATCATGTTTTAGTATTTTTAAAAATCGTATCTCCTCTATTTGCACGCAACATATTAAGGATCGTGTTAGTAAGGTACCTTGGTACACGAGTGGCTTGAAAAACCTTCGTAATAAGTTTTATAAAAAGTTTCTGTTGACTAATCTAAATTCATTTTTTATTAAATACAGATATTATATGAGGGAGTTTAACTTCTTGGATAAGTTCTTATATAGACAATATATCTCTAAATTAATCAAATATTAAGTCAAATCCTAAAACTTTTTGGCATTTTATTAAATCTAAAAAGGGTTCCTCAAATATTCGATCATCTATGTTTTTAAATAATAAAATTTCAACCAATGCGTCCGGAATCGCAAATCTGCTTGCTGAATTTTTTCAGTCAAACTTTGAAAAAACTAGTAATTATAACTACAATTGTGGTGATAATGCACTTCCTGAAATTGATTTTGGTTTTTTAACTATAACGATTGATGATGTTTTAAATGGTATTTCAGGAATAAAGCCTTCAACTAGAATGGATGCAGATGGCCTCTGTTCCATTTTTTTGAAAAATTGCTCTTTAAGTTTAGCTTATCCATTAATGTTTATTTTCAATAGTTCTTTGAATTGTGGTTCTTTTATTGATAGTTGGAAGATGTCCTTCATAACTCCAATACATTAAGTGGGCTGTAAAAATAATATAGCTAATTATAGGCCAATTTCAAAGCTTACATCTATTTCTAAGTTATTTGAGTCAATAATTAAGGACAAATTGTTCTTTTCCGTAAAAAATTTTATCTCTCCTCACCAGCATGGCTTTGTACCTGGCCAATCTACAACGTCCAATTTAGTTTTATTTTCTGAATACTGCATATCGGCTTTTATTAAAGGATGTCAGGTGGATGGATGTTATACGAATTTTTCTAAAGCGTTTGATAAAGTGTCGCACGTACTTTTAATCAAAAAATTTAAAAAACTGGATTTCCACTCAAGTTTTGGCTTAAGTCATATTTATCAAGCAGGCATTGTGTAGTTGCCTTCGATAATGTTTTTCCTTATTCATATGTGGCAACTTCTGGTGTGCCACAAGGGAGTATTTTAGGACCTCTCCTATTTCTGTTGTTTATAAATGACGTTACCTTGATGTTTGTTCATTGTAAATATTTACTTTACGCGGATGATCTTAAAATATTTTTAAAAATTAATAATATAGATGATACTGTGCTCGTACAAAATGAAGTTAATAAGCTTTATAATTGGTGTTGCAGTAATGGTCTTGCATTAAATCTTGCTAAATGCGTTTCTATGACTTACTCTAAATCAGATAATTTCCGTCAGTCTGCTTATCGTATTGCCAATTCTTCTTTAGTTTTAATTCATCAATTTAAAGACTTAGGTGTGGTGTTTGATCATAAATTTACTTTTGTGTATCATCTGGATTACATTATTCCTAAAGCCTATTCTATGCTAGCCTTTATTAAACGAAATAGTGCATGGTTTTCGGATCCATACACGTTGAAAGTATTGTTTAATTCTCTTGTTCGGTCTAGATTAGAATATGCAGCTATTATCTGGAACCCTTTTTATGATTGCCACAAGCTGCGGCTAGAAGGGATTCAAAAATCTTTTACGAGGTTTGCTTTGCGTACTTTTAATACTAATGGTGTACCTCCTTCATACAACACCCGATGTCTTTTAATTGGATTAAAATCTTTGGAGAGTAGAAGATGTATCTTGTATTTGCTTTTTGTTTTAGATTTAATTAATGGTTTGGTGGATTGCCCTGCGTTATTGGAAATGATTAACTTTAATGCTCCTGTTCGGATTCTTAGAAATTTCGATCCATTTTATCTTGATATTTTTCGTTCTAATTATGCAGTTAATGCACCTATTAATAGAGCTTTACAAATGTTTAATTCTATCAATTGCAATGTTAATCTAGATTTTTCCATTTCAAAGGATCAAATGAGATCTCTCTTAAATTCAATCTGTTAAATATTGTTATTTTTGAATTAATTTTTTATATATCTTTTAGTCTGTAAGTTATTTTTAACATAGACTATAATACTAAATAAATAAATAAATAAAGTTTTCAATAAAATTTTAAAAATTGTTTATAAATAAAACACTTTTTAATAAACAATTAAAAATTTAACCAACTTCTCCACTAGATAGAAAGAAATTTTTTCTCAGTATTGTTCGTAAAATCTGCATAACATTTTTTCCAAAAAAAATTTCAGTACAATTCATAAACAAAAAAGTTACGACTGTTTTAGTGCCATCAAATAGGCGCGAGCTGCAGTACAGCGCAAAGCACATAAACACGATCAAGCATGTTTACTTCATTTGTTTATTCATGATTGTTTTTTGTATTGAAACAGCGTGCAGCGGTGAAATGTGTGAATCTATTGTTAGACGCATTAGTTAAAATTTGTCAGTTAGTTGTGCCACCACCTAAGTGCTGCAATCCTTTTAAAAAGCAAGGACATAGCTGCTTTAAGCAAAATTTAACGATTTTGTCCAGTAAATGTAATGATAAGTTTGCCGGTTTACTCGGATTGTATATTTGTGGTGCGTGTAAGGTTAAACTTTACCGAAATAAAAATGAAATTCAGTTCGAAAGTTTTGGAAAGGAAAAAAAAAAAATAACATTAGTGAAAAAAATGTAGAAGAGTCAGATGTAGAAATAGAGGAAATATTTTCAGACAAAGACGAAGAATTTATGTGTCCGAGTGTAGATAAAATTATAAAAAAAAAGAAAACTTTGTGACTTCTATAGAAACATTTGTAATGGCCTCACCAACTGAAAAAATCAGCTACTTGTATCCAAAACTGAAAATGAAATCCTCTATAAACCTTACTATGATGAAAATTTTAAAAGTTGGGTGAGTTAATTTAAAGTGGCGTTATCGTGTGCATCAAGTCGGCGAGAAAAAAATAGTGTTGCTTACAACTATTCCCTTCAAATTGTCGGTACGTAATTGCTATTTGGGGAATTGTAAAAACTGCGACTTTGTTGTAACTCTCGATTTCTCCGAAAACTACTCTTTTCATGTGCAAGATGCCAACATTGGTCAAAAGATCAAGCAACCCTTCATGTTTATGTCATATACTATAAGAAAAACAACATTCTCCAGCACGTAAATTTTATAGTTTTTTTCTGAATTTATTAATCACGATGCCACAGGAGTCCACTTACACAATTCAAAATGATAAAATTTTTAAAGAATAAATTCGGTGTTCACAACGTGAAAAAATTTTACTATTTCTCTGACGGAGCTGGCTCCCAATATAAAAATAAATTTAATTTTGTAAATTAATTGCACCATGAAGAGGATTTTGGTATAGAAGCACAGTGGCATTTTTTTGCAACGGCGCACGGGAAGGGAGCTTGCGATGGGATTGGCGGGTGTGTTAAAAGAAAAGCATATCGTGCCAGTTTACAGGATACGGAAATCACCAATACGAGAAAACTCTTTAAATGGGCCCAAGAATCTTTTCACAAAATTAATTTTGATTTTTCTTCAGCGGACGAATATAATACACACAAAAAAACATTGGAATCACGTTTTACTAAAGCGAAAACAGTAAGAGGGACTCGCCAATTTCACTATTACAAGCCATCTGATACGAATAATTTGAATTCTAAGATTTTTCTAATGATCAAAACAATGTACAGAAAAACTGTTTGTAAATAAAATATAAAATAATAAAATCTTAAAATTTTTTAACACAGGAACTGTTAGGTGGAGATCTCATGATAAAAACGACGACTACCTGATCAATTTTAACTAATGCGTCTAACAATAGATTCACACATTTCACCGCTGCACGCTGTTTCAATAAAAAAACAATCATGAATAAGCAAATGAAGAAAACATGCTTGATCGTGCTTATGTGCTTTGCGCTGTACTGCAGCTCGCGTCCATTTGACGGCACTAAAACAGTCGTAACTTTTTTGTTTATGAATTGTACTGAAATTTTTTTTGGAAAAAATGTTATGAAGATTTTAGTGGAGAAATTGGTTAAACTTTTAAGTGTTTATTAAAAAGTGTATTATTTATAAAAAATTTTTAAAATTTTAATGAAAACTTTATTTCATCTAAATTGTGATTTATTTTTAGTCCTACCACCAAAATTTCATTAACTTTCACTCAATGTTTAATGAAATATCGCAATTTTAAAAAAACCTTACACCCAAAATTATTTTGCTTATAACTTTTTAAAAAATTAAACTTTTTTAAAAAAACAAATGTAAGACACTTCTTTTAATCAATAATTCTTCAAAGTTCCTTAATAAAAAGTCAAAGTTCGATAAGTTAATTTTTAGTGTTCTCACTTCAGAAAATATGACTCTATTGTAAAATGGGTGGTTCTATTAATTTTTGTTTTAATGTTTGAAAAGCTGTTTGACATTGTGTAGTCCAATTGAAAGTTTGGTTCTTTTTTAGTAAAGCATTTAGACATTGAGCAAATGTTGCAAAATCCTTTATGAGTCGTCTATAATAATTGCAAAAGACGACGAATCTGCGCACTTCGTCAGCATTTGTAGGAACTGGATAATTTTTTATTTTTTCATATTTTGCTGGATCAGTCTTGACGCCGTATTGTGTAATTAAATGTCCTAAATAGACTACTTCTGGATGTACGAATTTACATTTACTTGCATTTAACTTGAGGTTGTATCTTGATAATCTTTCGAAAGTTTTAACTAAATTAATATCGTGATGTTGGGGGCTACATTCAAAAACTATGATGTCATCTACATATAAAAATGCTTCTAAGCTTAAACCTGTAAGTGCTAATGTCAACATTCGTTGGAAACTGTTTAAAGATATTTTTAATCCAAATGGTAATCTCTTGAATTGGTAATGACCGTCATCGGTAGAAAAAGCTGTTAACGGTCTTGAATTTTTATATAAAGGGATTTGGTAAAAAGAACTTGTCATATCAAGTGTGGAGAAATACTTTGCTCTGCCAAGTTTATCGAAAACATTTTCTATTCTTGTTAATTTATCTCTTACTATTTTGTCGTCACTGCTTTTCTTCGGTACTAATAGTAGCGGTGAATTGTACGGGCTTATTGATGGTTCAATTATATAATTTTTTATTAGTTCTTGAACTTGTTCATGGATTTCATTATTTGGACTATGTGGTAATCCATAATTTTTAATGTATGTGGGTGTAATAACTTTTGTGGAAAGCCTTTGTGTATAAAAATTGTTTTTTTGTTCATTGTTCATCTTTTAAAGACACTGTTTACACGTCATTCAAATTGAAGGATCATTCAAAATTTGTTGTTGTTTCCCAGTGAAAAAAAAGATGAACTCTCTGCGAGAGCGGAAACGAACTTTCAACACTTCAACACATCATTCAAAATTTTGATGGAGCTCCAGACCGCATCAATCAATCACAGGGTTGCATAATCAACTTTTCTGGTACTTACTCAAAATCAAAAAATCACGTGTGAGCAGCTATTCCATCAAATGTCTCGAAGAGAGTAAAAGAGAACAAAAAATGCGGTATTCTTCATTCAATATGAATGACGTATAAACCAATGAGTATATATATACCAGAGAATTTTTTTCGCTCTTGAGTTTTAACTCAGTCAATTTGAGGTTAACAAATAAAGGGATACCGAAAAATGTTCGAAAACAGCGCAGTCGGTATTGTGCGTCGAAAGATTTTATCTTCGAAAACAGCGCTCTCGGTATGTGCGCATGCGCCGACATTATTGTTGTGCGCTCTCAGAATCTATGAAAGTGGTTTGACTGCTTTTTTCCTTTTATTGAAATAGATTCTGCACAATGTTTACATTTTTGGCTGGACAGACTTGCATGGATTTCTTTCAATATGCCGATTGGATATTTGCAAGATTCTGGCATTTGTGTGAACTTGTGAAATGATTTTTTTTCAATATTTTTATGTGAATTCCTTTTTTTTAGGTCAAATAGGAAATTTTTCATTCATTTCAAGTCTAATTTAATCGAATTTAATTTGAATAAATTTTTCATTTAATCCAATTTTTATTTTCAAATAAATTGGATTAAATGGAGTTTAATGTTACATTTTTTAGCTTTAGATAAGTTCTTAATTATCTGAATTTAATCGAACTTATTGTAATTTTAAAAAAATTGCAACAAATAAACTTTTTTTACCATATTGCTTGCATGCATTTATTTCTATATGAATATATTGAGTATGGAAATGATTTCTTTCCCAATATTTCTATTTTTTTTAGGTCAAATAGGAATTTCTTTCATTTAATCCAATTTATATTTTCAAATAAATTGGATTAAATGAATTTTAATTTTACATTTTTTAGCTGCTTTTGCTTGCATAGATTTTATTTCAACTTGTCAATAAGATATTTGCAACTTTTAAATGTTTTCAATCCACTTACAGGTATTTTAGAAATTATTAAATGTCCTTTTTTTAATATTTGTAATTACCTCTAAGTTAAACCAGCGAATTTATAAAAAAAAAAAGAAAAACAATGCGCCGCCACCGGACTTCGAACCCGGCCACTTTTATTACAAGGCAAAAACGTTAGCCAGTCCGCCAAAATCTAATTTAAGGGTTGTTTTCTTAATAACAAATAACAGCAACTTCGATGAATGAATGAAAATTTTCTTTAACAAATTTATATACGCTGAAAAGAACGTGTTGTATGGAAAACATTTCATTTATATTCGTGGCATGTATAAAATAGAAATTTATTTCAACTTCCCAATTAGATATTTGCAACTTTCAAAGGTTTTCAATTCACTTGCAGGTATTTAATTGGCAAATTGAAGTATGGAATATTAAATGTTATTTTTTTAATGTTTCTTACCTATATGTTATTTATTTCAAGTCAAATAAAAAATGCTTCTATTTCTAATTAGAAAATTTATAAATTTATTTATTTATTTATTTACAAGTACTAAAATATTTTTCTACGATGATACAAACAAAAAAAGACAAATTCAAAAAATAAGTTTGTTATTGTTTTTGTACGCATGCGTGTGTGTGGGTAGCTGAAATGGAAGAAAGAAATTTGCATGCATTTTTTATATTCTGCTTGTCTGCTTGTTGTTGCTACCTTGCAGGTATCTGCAAGTGAATTGAAAACCTTTGAAAGTTGCAAATATCTAATTGGGAAGTTGAAATAAATTTCTATTTTATACATGCCACGAATATAAATGAAATGTTTTCCATACAACACGTTCTTTTCAGCGTATATAAATTTGTTAAAGAAAATTTTCATTCATTCATCGAAGTTGCTGTTATTTGTTATTAAGAAAACAACCCTTAAATTAGATTTTGGCGGACTGGCTAACGTTTTTGCCTTGTAATAAAAGTGGCCGGGTTCGAAGTCCGGTGGCGGCGCATTGCTTTTCTTTTTTTTTTTATAAATTCGCTGGTTTAACTTAGAGGTAATTACAAATATTAAAAAAAGGACATTTAATAATTTCTAAAATACCTGTAAGTGGATTGAAAACATTTAAAAGTTGCAAATATCTTATTGACAAGTTGAAATAAAATCTATGCAAGCAAAAGCAGCTAAAAAATGTAAAATTAAAATTCATTTAATCCAATTTATTTGAAAATATAAATTGGATTAAATGAAAGAAATCCCTATTTGACCTAAAAAAAATAGAAATATTGGGAAAGAAATCATTTCCATACTCAATATATTCATATAGAAATAAATGCATGCAAGCAATATGGTAAAAAAAGTTTATTTGTTGCAATTTTTTTAAAATTACAATAAGTTCGATTAAATTCAGATAATTAAGAACTTATCTAAAGCTAAAAAATGTAACATTAAACTCCATTTAATCCAATTTATTTGAAAATAAAAATTGGATTAAATGAAAAATTTATTCAAATTAAATTCGATTAAATTAGACTTGAAATGAATGAAAAATTTCCTATTTGACCTAAAAAAAAGGAATTCACATAAAAATATTGAAAAAAAAATCATTTCATAAGTTCACACAAATGCCAGAATCTTGCAAATATCCAATCGGCATATTGAAAGAAATCCATGCAAGTCTGTCCAGCCAAAAATGTAAACATTGTGCAGAATCTATTTCAATAAAAGGAAAAAAGCAGTCAAACCACTTTCATAGATTCTGAGAGCGCACAACCATAATGTCGGCGCATGCGCACATACCGAGAGCGCTGTTTTCGAAGATAAAATCTTTCGACGCACAAATACCGACTGCGCTGTTTTCGAACATTTTTCGGTGTCCCTTTATTTGTTAACCTCAAATTGACTGAGTTAAAACTCAAGAGCGAAAAAAATTCTCTGGTATATATATACTCATTGTATAAACTCTGCCAAATGGATTATGCGATGATATTCTCTGAATATATTTCAAACATTAGTGGGTCTTTTGTTCCTATGTCTAACTCTTTCAACACTTTTTGGAATTTATTTTTATATTAACAAGTGTATTGATTAAAATATAAATATTTTGCTAGTGGTATTACTTTTGGTATAAGTTTACTGATTACTACTTCTGATTCTACTACGTATATTTCTAATATTTTTATGTGGCATATTCCTATTGATGGTACTATAGAGTTTGCTATAAATACTCCTGTCTGAATTTCTTCGTTTAGTATTACGCTGTCCTCATTTAGATTTAGATTTATTGGAGCTATAACTTCTGTGCTTGGTGGTATTCGAATTATATCAAATGCATTTTTATTGAGATATAAAGGTGTTACCACATCATTATTGTCTAGTATTATTGTCAGTATCTGTGCCTTCTTTCACATATATTTGGTCAAAAAATCTCTTCCTATGATTCCGTCTGTGTAAATTGGGAAATCTTGTTCTACTGCGTGAAAAAAGTGTTCTACTACGTCGCATTGAAAATCTAATTTTAATTGTACAGATAATCCTGTTAGCTTACATTTTTTATCTACTTGTATTATTGTGTTTGGTGCTATATTTTCAAGTTTACATATTAAAATATCTGCACCAGTGTCAATTAAAAATTTCCGTTTTGTTTCGAACTTTTACATTTAATTACAATATAATTTGTATTGTTATCCGATATCTTATTGATTTTTAAATGTGCTGTCCCGGAAAATCTATCGTCTTGATTTCCGAGCATTCTTCGTTTCCCTGACCGTTGTCGTTCATGACATACATTCTGTTGTTGTCGTTTTGGTTTCTGTAATTTGATGTCCTTCTGTTATTCTGGAAATTACTATATTTCTGTTATTGTTGTTGCCATTACGATTATTTTGGCTATTTGTATATGCTGTTCGTTGTACAGAATGTGTATTGTTGTTTCTGTTTTGTAGTCTAGCGTTGTTGTTGCTATTATAGTGTCTGCTATATTATGTTCTTGTATTGTAGTTGCTGTAGTTTCTATTATACTGTTGTCCGTTCTTGTAGTTATTTGGTGCATTATTTTGTTGTTACCTGTATGGATTTTTCAAACTGTTATTTTGCTGTCTCCTATATGAGTTGTTATTGTTGTGGTTGTATGTAATATGAATGGTTGTTCGTTCTAACATACATCAGTTGATTGCTTGTCTTTATATTTTTCTCTAGTTCTAATGCTAGATTTGTTGCCTCTATGAGTTTTTAGGTTGTATTGCGAAAATTGTATTTTTTTAAGTCATCGTTCAGTCATTGATCTTCATTATTAAATCTTTTTGTTGATCACCGGCTTCAGTTGTTAATTCTTTAATTTGTAAATTATTTAGTTCCGATGTTAAATTTAAAAGTGTGTCTTTGTAATTTGTCACCGTATTGTTCCGTTGTGTTAATGTTGAGAGTTGTGTGTGCATTTGTGCTGTTGTTAAGTTACTTTTGAATGTGTTTGTAAGAGCTGTTTTAAGTTTTGCAAAGGTGTCTAAGCTCGCTGTGTGTCCTAATCATGGTATAATAAGACAAGGTAGTGTTAGTAGCTAAAATGCTCTCTTGTGGTGGGTACCGCATCTATCAAAACCAGGGTTTTACGAATAAATGCAAAACAAATAAAATTTGCAAATTTTAATATTGTATGTGTTTGACAGCTGCGGTACCCTCCGCTAGCTTTCGAGGTTAGCTTTACATTAAACACAATGTTATTGTTTTTGTCGATCTGCTGTGTAAGTACTATTTATTATTTCTACTATAGTTAAAAATGCTTCTAAATCTTTGTAACTTCCGTTGAAAATCAGAATTGTTTTCAAAATTAATTTAAGATTGAGTTCTGACATGATTGAGTAGTTTTCTATGCTATGATTTAATAAAAGTTTATCTGTTTCTTTTAACAGTAAATTGAATTGTTTAATTAGATTATACGCTTCGATTTTATTTAAATTTTTAGCAGTATTTTGAAAGTGTATCTTTTATTTTAGAAATTTAATTTTATATTAATAATTGTTTCTTTAGTATATTTTCTATTAACAGATTTTTATATATTTTGTTTAATTTTCATAACTTCATTGAAAATTTCTTGTAATTCTTCCACAAAAAACTTCTTTGGTTTTTTTTTCTTTTTATTGTTATTATCAACTAACAAGAGTTTGGACAGTTTTTACAATATAATTGTGAATTGTGTTCTACAAAAGCAAATCTGTTGAGTTTAATTTGGCAAGTGCTGCACCTGAAACATTTTTGATGCCAATTATTGCCTTTGTATGAGAAATATATTACCTTTCCTATGTCAATTATTTTTTGTTGACATACTGTACAGTGTTTCTAAACAGTATACCATAGCTTCCTTGGTATTTACATAATGTTGCTTACTCAATTTAACTTAACTTAATTTTAAATAGAGGTTAATAAAAAATTATTATTTTATTTTTTATTTTTTTTTTAAATAGTAGTAAATTAGTAAGTAAATTATTTTAATTTACTTTTTTTTTTTGTTTATACATTGGCTCTTGTTATATGTTTCATGACATATTTTTTGTAGTAAATATTAATTTTATATAATATATAAGCTATCACATTAATAATTCCTGAAGTTACTGCAACTGTCCAAGTTAACTTATTTTAGTTTTAGTTACAAGGGATCCAATATTATTGTCAATGTTCAACAATTTCTTTGTTTTCGTTATTAAACATTGTATTTGTATTTGTAAGTATATGTTAAATTAGGAATCATGAATTCAAAGCAATTTTTTTTTAT
The DNA here is from genome assembly GCA_914767935.1 of Coremacera marginata. NCBI lineage: Eukaryota > Metazoa > Arthropoda > Insecta > Diptera > Sciomyzidae > Coremacera > Coremacera marginata. The sequence goes on from OU612046.1 coordinate 105,301,871, forward strand.
TTATAAAAATTAATTTTCTCTATTCTTACTTTTTCTTACAATTGTTTTTTTAATTGTAAATCGTTTGTTATTCTAATTATTTTGAAAAGTTCAGCAACCGCTGTCTGGTCTTCACTGCTTTTCCGGCTCGTGGTCGCCTAATTTTTATTGTGTTCTTATTCTCTTCTTGGGTAATTTTATGATTCGATTTATAATATTCCTCTATAGAAAGTGCTTTTGGACCAGCTGTTAACGGTGTTGGTATATATATTGGATTTGGTGAAGTTAAAACGATGGCTTCTGGTTAATATTCTTCTTCTATTGTTGCTGAACTATTTAGTTTGTCAAACAATATGTCTAACACTTTACAATATTTCTCAGACATGACATGAAAGTATTGAAAATTTCCTGTTTGACAATCGCAGGATCGCCATGTAAGTTTGAAGCATAATTTGATAAAATTGAAGTCTGTTGTGATAAAGCGTTTGGTGATCAAAACGCACCAATTCACTATATGTAATGTGTTGGCTAAGGAGCTTCGCTTTTATTTAATCAGCTAAAGAGCTGAGTTTGGATATTAAATTATAACTCAGAGCTGTTGAACTCAACATTTAGTTTTCATTAATAACTGATTTTATTATCCAAAGTACAGGGCTTATAAACTATTTGTACACGTATTTTTCTTCAAATAATTCTAAAACTATTTCCAAGACTGCTCCTTAAATTCCAATATTTTTGAGTTTATTTTAATAATTGATTATAGACCAATTATTTTAGTTCATTGACATTCTTGAAATTTCCCCTCATAATTTGTGTTCTAAACCAATATTAATTGGTTCTCTTAATTTGAAGTCTTAAATTAAAAGGTGTCATCGGCACTTCATTTTTCATGCAATGCATGTGTAATAATATACTCGTTAGAGCACTTATGCTTGTGCAGTATCTAGCGGGACAAGTGTAAAGGGTGCTTAAGTGCATTGAAATGAATTCGAGTACAAGGCTTCGCTTACGTTAAGAATTTTGTCAATGTTTTCTGTTTATATTTTTGTCTTTTATTGTTACCATATGTTACGCTGCGTCTACACCAGACAATTGTCATAAATATTTCATAATCTGTATTTTTTTTTTTTTAAATGACATTTGTTTCGTTATTGGACGTTTCCTTTGAAAGCGAAAAAAGAATAGAAAATAATAAAAAATCGCTGTTTTTTGTTGTGAAAGTTAAAATAGAATAAAAAAACGCGGTTTTTCGATGTGAAAGTTGTGAGATTAAAAAGTATAGTTATTAAATTGTTATTTAATAAAACACTTATTAGCATTACTTACTTATGCTGCTGGTGGTAGCAATTGGAGAACGTTGGCCAGCGAAAGAAGCAGGAAATTTGCGCTGCACTGATTTGTGCTGGTGGTGATGGCACTTGGAGGACGTTGGCCAGCGAAAGAAGAAATTTGCGCTGCACTTGCTTCTGTTGCTTGTTAACAAAAATCTGTAAGAAAAATTTAACTAATGCACCGGGAGATCGTTGGCCAACGAAAAAATTAAATTTTGTGCGGAAAACTTAACTTTCAACTTTCTCACTGCGTTTCTGTTTCGAAATGCTTTTTTCAAGTTTCTTAACATTTCTCAGCATTTTTTCCTATGAAACGTCAAAAATTGTCAGCATACGTCAAATCGTTGTCAGCTCAATTGTCTGTCTGACAATTGAGACAATTGAGCTGCCGACTGAGAAAATGTGAGTGTGTTAGTAAAAAATGTGTGAGTGTATTGGGATTGTTAAGACAAATTGTCTGGTGTAGACGCTGCGTTAGACAATAAATCGTAACTATTAATGAAGGTCTTTGGGTGGAAGGTTTGTGTGGCTATTTAACGTTAGAATGTTAGTACACTACAATATTCCTTGGCATGATCAACACGTTTAACTCAAAAACTGCTTACTTGAGGCTGAGAAATAATTTTGAAACACACAAAAAACAGTTTTCGACTAACGTTTTAAGCATAACGAATTAAGCAATCATTCTGAAATTTTTGACATGGGTTTGTGCGTTTATATGCTGTATTTTAGAGAAATAAAATACATTTTTTGCAATTTTTTTTATTTTGTCCCGCTAGATTGAGAGCACACTGTTCGTTCAACACATGCTTGCTGACATAAGAAAATCTATCTATCTACTGAAGACGCGATTTTCATAAATAGGGTAGCAGTTGAAAGGTCTTACTCTGTAGATGTGCAATAAGGTCCTATTTTTTCTTAAATATTGTGTATTTTAAAAAAAATCTGAAACAATTTTCTATGAAAAAATTCTTTGTGATGCATAAAAGTATGTGATATACTTTTATAATGCTTTGATAAAAAATAACTGGGCTTCTTAAGGATTCAACAGAAACACAAAGTTTCTATGAAATCCTAGGTTGAAAGGTGAAAATCAAAATCATTAATATATAAACAAAATTACATATCCCTAGATATTTTTTATTTTGGCGTTTTAACGCCACACGGCATTACTAGTTCTATATATTTTGAAGGATGGGCTCTAAAAAGAAAAACAATTCATCCCAGTTTTTTTGTATCAGTTCAGAAATACTTTTTAACTACAATGGGATTTTTTGCTATGAAATTCCTTTTATAATTTTCAGTAAAAGCAAATATCACTATTTGAGCTTTTTTGGTTAAGTGTTTAATGGAATATTCCTGGTTGGAAGGCTGTTTTTGGACCCTTTTTGAAAAACTTCTCATTTGAAAACGCAGAGTTATTTAAATTCTGTTTTTTTATTGTATTAAGAACATATTAAATTAAATAAAATTTTTTTTTCCTTTGTCCGAGGGCTGTTCAAAAAGTTGTCGACCTTCAAAGTTGGGCGTCGAAAAAAGGGTGCTCTGCTTGCGGCTCGGATAACTCGACTTCGGATCATCTGAAATTGAAAAAGTAAACGGCGTTAGATTGTACAGAAGATGTGTTAAAAGTACAGATGTAATTCTGGTCCCTACCTCGATCATTGAAAAATGAAAAATCGATGTTGGGTCTTTTTTTTGTAGTTTAGTGTAAAACAAATAGTAAAATTTTTTTATTACAAAATTTTTTACATTTTGTTACGATTATTTTTTACAAAATGGCGGTCATTGAAAAATGAAAAACCGATTTAGGGTCTTTTGTTTTGTAGATTAGTGTAAAAAAAATTGTTTCAAATTGTGATTCAGGTAGGGACCAGAATGGAGACAATTCTGCGTCGATTGCACTTGGTTTCATCAAAATCGGTTCAGTAGAACCGGAGAAAAGTGACTTCGAAGTTCAAAAACGTGATTTTAAAAAACTCAAAGACTATTTTAGGCAATAAACCATTTCCTTTTTTTTTTTTTGTTAAATACTTACATTTATCAATCTACAATGCCAGCCCCATAAAGAACTCCTTCCTCTTCTTAAAAAAATTAGGACTCAGCGGCTCTTTATGCTCTTCGGACAGTTCTACCTACTTTTGATGCGGCCAGAGGGTCTGGCTTCGGACCTTGTCAAACGTTCTTCGTTCCGAAATATGGCGAAATCATATGTGACGTTGCCAATCGGGATGCTCATTAGGTTCATTATTTGAAGTATTGGCAAAAAACCTTCGTTAAATATGACAGTTGCAATATATTTGGCAATCTCAATAGCGCGTGCGCCGGGGCCAAGGCATCTGTTCAACAAATCATCAGCTGACAGTGCTTCGTAAATAGGTTTGATTGCTTCCTGGACTCTCTGATTTAGTGGTGCATACTTTTCAAAACTGTATGCGAGCGAGCGTCCGGTTTATAACAATTCAAAGTGAACTAAACGCTGCCAACATTCAATTAACTAAGCTCTAAGATGTGTATTCATTTATTTTTAAAATGCGTTTACAAACAAGTTATTACCTACTAAAGAACGCGTTGAACGGAATTCGGTGGCTGCTTCAAATCGTTGCATTCAAAAAGTAGCCAAATTAAGCAAATTGCATTTTGACGAAAACATTGCTGGACAAAAAAGGCCATATCTCCTAAAGTATTTCGAATTTCAAAAAACCCTTTAAGTACGATATTCTCAACTATCCAAGCTATAAAAATATGCCAAAAAGAAACGGAAAAATTTTTTCCAACCAGGAATACTCCCTTATCAGACCTTTACTTGAAAATCTACAATTGTAAACCAGTATTTTTCATATTTCTATGTGTTGTAATGTTGTATGTTTGTTGTAAGTTTTTGATTTTAAAACAAAATTTGAAGCTCAAAACCAATTTGTCAATGAAATTGTCAACATTCGAAAAGCAGCTGACAATTTTATTCAAAATTTATTATTTTTGAAAGCTCCCACACTAGACCGTATCACAAAAACTAACATATATTTGACCCCGCCTCAATCGTTAGGCATTTAAAAACATTTCAAAAAAAATTTTTTTTTAAATTTCCTATTGTGTTTTTTTTTCGTTTTTTGTTATATCTTCGATGTTTCTTGTCCGATTCTTAAAATTTTTTATGTGTGTACTTGTTGATTTTTTATTACTTTTTTCTGATTTTTTTTTTCTCGAAAGTTTTTGTGTGAATATTCACTCACTTTATTCAGTTCCTACTATATTATGAAATTCTAAAAATGTCAAATAACACTAGGCGCCACCCATTTTGTGATTCACATGGCACTAATTTTTTCTTATGGACTTTGGCCTTCTAAACACGAATATCACAATAAAAAATTGTCTATGGATAGGTTTTTGAGATACGATTTTTTAAAAAAATTTCCACCTTTTCCAGGATGTGTCATAAATAGCAACCTATCTCGAAAACGAAATAACCAATATAAAAAAAAAAAAATTAAATCAAGACAATTTAATTACCTATAAATGCTTAGAACAAACTTTGTCATTTGGCTCAGTAAATTTGACGGAATTAGAAGTAATTCGGCGAATTTTTTTTTTTTTTTAAAATCAAGTTAAATAATGTTTCAAAAATCTAAAAAAATGGAAATCTCAAAATCTCAGTTTATCATTTTTTACGTAAAGATAGTTCTTTGAAGAAAAAAACACACTGCCTTTGAGGAAAATTCATGGTAGAATAATGAAGTTATAGACCATTGAGTGAAGGTACCGAAATTCTACTTTTTTATGATTTTTTCATTTAATGCCGGTTAATTTAATATAAACACATCTGAAATTAATTTTTAATTAAAAACTTTTATTTTTAACGAAATATTAAATATCTATATAAATCCTTAAAAAGTACAGAATAAAAAGAATACCAAAAAAATATTGACTTAAATAGGAAAGGGAATAAGAAACAGAATTAGAAAGCGATAAAATAAGTTCAGAAAAGTATTCGAAAATTAAATTGTTTTCACATTCGTTTGATTGGAATATTCTAGAATGCTCAGGTATGGCAAGAACCTATAGATATAAGGCGAATAGGCTTGAGAGTGCAACTCTCACAGTAAAATAATCATGACTTGTATGTTATAATGAATATTTGACATATATTTGACATATAATGACATCAAAGAATTTAAGAGAATTTAAGCACTTGGTGGTCTTAAGTAAACCAATGCTATTTAATTAGTTTTTTTAAATACACTTTTAGCATTAATTTTATTTTTGAACTAGTAAATTATTCTGTTTAAATATATTTTGATTTAGTCAAATGCTTAAGAAAGTGTAAAAGCACAATGCAATTTCAAAATCTTTCTGACCTGACACAAACATTTTAAAATGCACAATATTTAAATTAGTTATATCACACCTAAGTGGGACTTCTATTGTATGCAATGCATCATATATATATGATGTTAAATTCTCAATACGTTGTGTATAGGCAGTTGCTCGGTGATGCAAATTTTAAAAAAAAGGATATTATATTATTAATGAAAAGGGTTAGAGAGTTGAAAATTTAAAGAAAAAGAAAGTAAAAGATGCTGCAAAAAGGTATGTGTTAAGCTTAATTCAACTTATAAAAATTGTTCAACTAAGCAAATGATTTTATTGAGATTATTCTTTTTTGTAATCCTTAAGCAAAGCCTTAAAGCTATAGAATAGTTTTCCTTCCAATGTTAAGTTTTAAAGTTAAATCTGTTATTTGATTGCAATATAATTATATTTAAAATAATATAATAATATTAATGAATTTTACAGAGAATTTAGTAGACTTTTGATCATACTTCCATTTTAAAATCCGGTTTATAAGTTTAGCTAAAATGCATTAATATATCCTAATAAAGTACAAGTCAGTGACTTCATACTTTTTTTAAATGAAGACATGAATGATTGAAGGTGATATGTCGCAATTATTTAGTTTCGAGAAATTCGAGTTCAAAGTTTCACATTTTTACGGAAATCTATATTTAATCGAACTTTGTCAAATAGTTTATTTCTAAAATAGCCGCAAACATGGTTGTTTTAAGTTTAAAAATTGTTTTTATGCACATAAGATCTTAACCCATGCATAGAACACAAAAAATCCGAAAATGCGACACATCACCTTCATTCATTCATGTCTTAAATTATGTTACATATTGCATGTAAAATAAAAGAAAATAATTTTTTTTTTTTACTGAATTCATTTTAAAATCTAATTTTTTTTTATTATGTAACATATCGCTACCTTAATATAGAAAGGCCCTATCTCAAAAGGCCCTAAGTCAATAGGAGAAGGAGAAAACTTAATAAAAAATGAAGTTCTGTAGTTTCGAATTTTTTGTAAACAAATTTTTTTATTAAAAACTATAAGTGATGTAGCGATGTTACAATTCTTTATACTGTAGAAATTGCAGAACTTTGTTTTTTATGAAGTTTTTTTCTTCTCCTATAATGTAAAAAAATTGAGTTAGGGCCTTTCTATTTAAGGTAGCGATATATAATATACTTATAAAAATTCTTTCGGCTGAGCTCTAGGGAGAAGGGGGAACTGAACCACCCTTCTCTCCCCAGTGGACGCCCATGAGCCTAATTCTGAATGAAATTTCCCGGAAATTGAAAAAGGGAATTTTTCGTATTTTTAACAATGTTCGCAGAATTTTTGAAAAATGTTAACGCAAATATTTGCAGTTATAGTCAATTTTTACGATTACAAGAAAAAAATCATTATTAAAGGCATTATTATCCCGTCTAAAAAATTAAAATTCTCTTTTTCAATTCCCGGGGTAATTTCATTTAGAAAAGGGATGATGATGTTCGTAAGTTTTTATTTGAAAACTAATGTATTTTAAGTTCAAATTTAAAGCAGTAAAAAATATAAATATAAAAGTATTAAGTAATAAAATTCAATTATAAATTCAAAATTATTAAAAATTTTATTAATAATAATTATAGCATCGTTCGTTTGAATCGAACTCTCACTCACATCATCATCAGCGCTGAATACTTTTTGGCACCACCAGCAAATCTGTGGTCACAAGCAATAACGACATAACTCAAGATATCGTAAAACAGCGATATTGCATTTTCATTATTGCCAACCTTTGGAAGGATGCAGAAATCCGTTTTTTGCACAGAATAGATTATTTATTTATTTACGTCTATGAACAATGATCCTTACAGACTAAATACGTATAGAACTTAATTTCTATTTAAAAATAAAGTAATTGTATTTTTAAAGGCGTATTTGAGCATAGAGAAATCAAGCAAATTACTGTTATATAACCGGTTTAAGACTATAAGAACTCTACTTATCGGCTCATTAATAGCATAATTCGATCTATGACAGTTAATGTAAAAATAGTTACAATTTCTGAGCGATCTTTGAGGAACATTAAACGATATCAATGCAAGCAAATCTTCACAGATAATATTTCTGTTTATCAAATCATAAATAAACATAATACTATGCACAAGTCTTCTATCCTCGAAAGATGATAGACCAATGAGCAAATGACGTGTCCTAAATGAAGGAAGTGGTTCAGTAAAATTTAATGAACGTAAAGCAAACCTCAAAAACCTTTTTTTAACTTTTACCAATCTGTTAATATGTAAAGAATAAAACGGGCTCCAGATGAAGAAGCGTATTCAGGGCTTGATCTAAGGGTAAACAAATCCTACACTTTTGCGCCTTAGAAACGCTAAAAGAAAATATGCTTTGTGTATAATATAATTAAAATGAGAACTAAAACTTAGACCTGAATCAAAAATTACACCCAAGTCTCAAATTTCTGCTAGTCTAACTAATTTAGAATTACCAAAGGCGTAATCAAATAAAATTGGGGAATGTAGTTAATAATAAGAAACAATGCAGCATTTAGCGAGATTAAGCAATAGTTTGTTCAATTTGAACCAAGAAAAAACATTATTTAGAACGGACTGAAGACAAGTAGCATCCAAATTACTTCCAACTTTATTGAACACCTTAAGATCATCTCATAGCGTTTAATAATAATGCGCTATCTTATTTTTTTAGTTTTATAATATAAGTAATTTTATTTTATATAAATTATTTTTCTTGTACATGTATTTTTTTATTGAATCCTGGAACAACTTATTTTTTTGATGAACAGTTTTTTGAATGAATAATAAAATTAAATTATTTTGATTAATAAAAATTGACAAATGAAAAACGATTTTTCTAATCTATCTATATATATATAAAATTGTAAAACAAAAATCTGTACATTAAATATTTTTTTGAAATTCTTTTTGGAATGGACGTTTTGAATGACGCTGAGTCCGAAAATCGCATTTTTAAAATTTTTGTCTCTCTGTCTGTCTGTTAAAGCATCACGCGAAAACCACTGGATGGATTTTAATGAAATTTCATATCTGGGTTTCTTATATCCCGGTCATAACATAGGGTACTTTTTATCCAGTAAAAACGGTTGGACCCGGTAGGGGGCGCTGCGGTCGAAATCCAGGCATTCGTTTTTTCAGCTTATCTCGGAAACCGTTCATCCAATTTGCATGCAAATTTGTATGTAGAGGTTCTCGGATACGCTGAGTTTTTTTGACTTATCTACTCTCTTCCATCTGGAACACCAGAGGGCGCTGTAGTACAAATATTTTGAAAAACCTCGATAAACTCCTAAGCCGTGCAAATTTGTATGTAGAGGTTCTCGGATACGCTGAGTTTTTTTGACTTATCTACTCTCTTCCATCTGGAACACCAGAGGGCGCTGTAGTACAAATATTTTGAAAAACCTCGATAAACTCCTAAGCCGTGCATCCGATTTGCATAAAAATTGGAATATAGGGGTTTTATGATACGGTGAGTGTTTTGGATTTATTCTTTTTGTGCTATCTTGAACACCAAAGGGCGCTGTAGTACAAATTTTTTAAAAAACCTCGAAAATCTCCTACGCCATTTATCCGATTTACATGAAAATTGGTGTATAGAGGTTTTCGGATACGGTGAGTTCTCATGACTTATCTACTCTGTTCTATCTTGAACACCAGAGGGCGCTGTAGTACAAATATTTTAAAAAACGTCAAAAAACTTCCAAGTCGGTCATACGATTTGCATGAAAGTTGGTATATAGAGGTTTTCGGAAACGGTGAGTTTTTATGATTTATAAACTAGGTTCTATCTTGAATACAAGAGGGCGCTGTAGTACAAATATTTTAAAAAAGTCGAAAAAGTCGAAAAAGTCCAAAACCGCTCATCCGATTCACATGAAATTTTGTATGTGGAGGTTCTCGAACACGCTGAGTTTTTTTTGACTTATCTACTCTATTCTCTCTCGAACACCAGAGGGCGCTGTAGTACAAATATTTTGAAAAACCTCGAAAAACTCCTAAACCGTGCATCCGGTTTGTATGATAATTGGAAAATAGGGGTTTTCTGATACGATGAGTGTTTTGGACTTTTTTTGTTGTGCTATCTTGAAATCCAGAGGGCGCTTTAGTACAAATCTTAGGAAATCTTGAAAAACCCCAAAACTGGTCATCCGATTTGGATGAAAATTTGTAAATAGCGATTTTCGAGTACGGGTTCTGGTGCTATATTTTTTGCTCTTTCTCAAAACTAGAGGGCGCTGTTGTCCAATTTGTAGGTGCGTATGTTATTAAACTGTTCCATATCGGCTGCACTGATTTTGATGAAATTATGTGTGTGTGTTTGAGTGGATCCCTGGATGTTTCAGATTCACAATTGACCCCTGTAGGTGGCGCTGCGATCGTGTTTAAGGCATTTTGTTTTTATAGTTTATCTTCAAAACCGTTCATCTGATTTGCATGAAAATTTGTGTATAGAGGTTTTCGGATATGGTGAGATTTTATGACTTATCTACTCTGTTCTATCTTGAATACCAGAGGGCGCTGTCTACAAATATTTTAAAAAACTTCTAAGCTGTTAATCCGATTTTCATGAAAATTGGTTTATAGGGGTTTTCTAATATGGTGACTATTTTGGACTTACTTTTTTATACTATATCGAACACCAGAGGGCGCTGTAGTACAAATATCTTAAGAAATTGTCAAAAAGTAGAAAGGCGCTCATCCGATTTAGATAAAAATTTGCATATCGGATATATAGGATATTTAGATGAAAATTATTATGTCGGAAATGTAGGATTTGATTATCGAGTATGGAAAGGGCATTGGCGTTATTTTTTTATTCTATCTCGAAAACCAGAGGGCGCTGTTGTACAAATACCGCATAAAACTCAAAACAACTCATCCGATAAGTATTATTTTTATAAGTGGTTTTCGGTTGCGTTGATTTTTTTTTTTGTAGAGCGCTTTACTACAAAATACAGTAAGGCGTAGCAAAGCGCGAAGAGTGATAAATATTATTTTTTTCTTCATTTTCTTTATTCGCAAATCAGGACAGCTGATGCCCCATTCTGTGGTATTTGAGTATTATATTATTTTCAATGTTTATTTCATTTTCACAAATTGGCAAAAATTCGTTTTTGCTCTGATTTGTTTTCAAAAATGTGCAATTATCGAATACAATATAAAACTTGAAAATATATTTTTGCAAGCAATCGGCGGCACGACACACAAATCACGATTTCCCTAACTGTTTCTCATAATTTTTAGTTGTTGAATCTACATTTTGTTCATTTCGCCGAAGGTACCGGTTTGAAAGATGCACACAAAATTACTTCTCAAGTTTGTGAAAAGTTTTTCAAATCGACGAATGAAATCAAAAATTATTTATATCCACTCCCGAGCTAAGCCGGGTATTCAGCTAGTTAATATCTAAAGTAACTCAAAATATATTTTTGTAATGTGTATTTAACTGTATGTAATCATGCATGTATGTGTGTGTTTCTATATGTATGTAATTAGAACACAACAATCTGCATAGAGAAGATATTTAGCAGCATGGAAACATTTCGAGATATCATTTATAAAAATTACAAAGAGTAAGGGCCCAAGAATACTGCCTTGAGAAAGCTAAAAATGAGGATGAACTTGCATTGTCAATGACATTTTTTTTTTTTTTTTAAACTTAACCAGCTAACTTAACTCAGGGGATGCCCCCTATAAATGCGAAAGCATTGTGTTGATTCGGAAGAAGGGTGATAGTTAGTTGGAGGGTGGAAAGATGGAGTAGTGTCGGTGAAGACTTGATTTGAATTTACACAGATTGAAACTGCCGGGAAACACGATCGCAGGGAGATTGTTCCACAATTTTACTGAGCGACCGAAGAACGAATTATCTCGGTAATGCGATGTTCTATTGGGCAAAGTTGCAATGGTAAAGGGATGGGCTTGGAGAGTAGCCCGAGTGGACCTAGGAAACACACGAGCTGGTGGCGTCAGGCCATGTATCTCCCTTGAACACTTCCCATGGTAGTACCTGTACAGAAGGCTTAGGCAATCAACATTACGACGATGCCCAAGAGAGTTGAGAGAAGAAGTAATATTTTCATCCCCTATCAAATATATCGCACGTCGTTGAATCCGGTCCAGAAGCTCCAAATATGATCTTGAAGCCCCTGCCCAAATGTGCGAATTGTACTCCATTTTCGGCCTAATATATGAGGTATAGATCAAACGAAGATCAGATGGAGTGAAGTATTTCTTACACCGTTTTAAAAAACCAAGGCACTTGGCTGCTTCTTTTGACACATCAAAAATGTGATCATTCCACCGAAGATCTGCTTGTATTGAAATTCCTAGAACGTCAAGAGCTTCTGACTCCGTAAGAATTTGTTATATGATGATCAAACTAGGTTCTTTTGTGAACTTTTTCAAAAATGCCCCCTAAACTTACTATAATTCATTCACCAGATCAAAAACGAAAGTATAAACTTTCAAAACTATCCGATGACGAGGTAAGAGAAATTATGGATTCTATTATTTCCGATGATTCGGAAGATGATGATGAGTTGGCTGATGATTTTGATGATGATAATAGCGTATCAGATCCTGACTTTAGACTGTCAGCATTTGAGGAAGAATAAACTGCAGATCATTAACGAAGAATATCTACAGAGGAGTTTAATGATACCATCAACTGAAGTACTCTTTCAATACCTACATCTGAGTTCAATCACTTTTCACCTTTACTGGAACCCTAATTTGAAGAGGCGGATGTTATAAAATCAAATGCACCCCATATTGGCACTGAAAATGAAAGTGAATCCGAAGCCTTAGTAGAAGTCTCTGTAACCGAGCAGGAATCAAATTTGCCATTAGTGCATTCACTAGATGCTTTCGGGATTGATCATCCCAGAAAGAAAACTTCTACTTTATTAAAACTTTTTATTATAACTTCTAAGCAACTGAACAACATTGCTCAAATAACAGAAGATGCCAATAAGGCTTTGGAGAGTTCATTGAAGACCACCCAATTGGGTATAACAACTATCTCCAAAAACATAAAAAGTTTGATCGAAGTGGTTGGTGACAATAAATACTCTGACATCGAGACAGCTCTGGTTGAATTAAAAAAAGATACTTCGAATATTAAGCCGCTAACTTCCTCGTTTGCTAATGACTGTAAGCAAATTAGCGAGAACATCAAATATCTGCGAAGCGACATCGATGGATTGATGCAAAGCTCGATTTCCTCGACTCCATATGTGCAACAACAAGACCCGCTACTTCCAATTATATTTGAACAAATAACTGAAGTCAGCAACGAAGTCACGGCAACTCGCGTAGATCTTGAAGGTGTTAACGATTTGCTGAAACACGCTTCATGTAATATTGAATGCGTTTCTGAAAAAATTCAGCAGCAATCACAAACATCTTCTCACCAGCAATCAATTCTAGAAGAAATACTGGAAACATCTGACACAGCAAATCCTTGCCGTTCTTTTACATGTCTCTTGCATTCACCAGCCCTGTCTTCTCCTTCATCGCCTACATCTCCCCGGAAAACAATAACGAACCAAACTGATCTAAGCCCAGTTGCTGCACCTCATAAATTAGTTCACCACTTGGAACAACATGGACACTAGCTGATTGGGAAAATAGGATAAAAAAGCTAGCCAGTGGGAATGCTATTGATAAAACATCACTATTCATTAAGGGTCTGTCTTTAAGAACAAGTATATCCTGGGTCTGCAAGCTATTAAAGAATAAGTACGGCATTGTGATTCCAAATGATGACTGCGAGAAAACTTACATAAGCCGCAAAAAAAAATACAGAAATTTCAAAATTAACATTCCAACAAAATTTGCCTGGCTATTTTCTCACACATCCGGTCTAGATGGCGGCAAGGCTGAAGTTTCAATATGGAGTGATAAACCTAGGACGCTGATTAAAACCTCTAACACTAAGTCTAACTCTAGTTCTATTTCTAATAATACTAATTTTAACTCTAAGTCTAATTCTTATAATCATAATAGAAATTTACCCAATTCACATTCTAAATCTGATCCCAATTGGAAACTTAAAACTAATATCTTTCCAACCTTCACTCCGCAGCTCATTCAAAGCATAAAATCAAAATCTTCTAACTCGAAACAAGCGAATCCCACACTTCAGCACTCTCACCTGAAACGGGTCTCATTTAATCTTAATCCTAATTCACACCGGCAAACAAAAATGAGAGTAATATGCTCCAGACACTTTATCCTAAATTTGTACATTCTCATACTTTAAACCCATCTCCTTCTGTTCCAATCACAAGTGGAGCCCCTAATCAACCTGGTAGTTCCACTTCTTTCATCGACCCTCTTCAACCACCAAAGGTGAAACTAACTTCGAACTCTTGTGTTGACACCGAGAGCAGATATGCCCTATCTCGTCTTAGAGAGAACAGTGCCTACAACAATGTGCGCCTCTACCTGGCTTACATGTATAAAGCACCTGTCTCTACTTGTATAGAAGGCAAAACCAAGACAAACCTCAAAGTCTTGATTCAGCAAGAAGGCTTACCTACCGATGTCAATGAATTATGCCATTTGTTCACCAGTTTCCACGTGCAACTTGGCTTGACAAGTCAACAAGTCAAAGAAGACCTTGACACATATGGTGCTCATGTAAGGTCAAAACATATCTCCTATCTTCAAAAGACCCGTAAAGAGCAACAACAATATTATTCCTAACCAGCGTAGTGAACATAATCAAAACCTTAATCGCAGCCCAATTAGTGATTCCCCGTCAACGACTGCTCTTCGCATATTTTACCACAATTGTGGCGGTATGCGAGGAAAACTTAATAAACTTTTTGTTGACGCGAAATCTTGTATCTTCCAAGTACTAGTTTTCACCGAAACATGGTTAAACGATACTTTCAGTAACGAAGAGATTCTTGACAGCAATTGGACAGTTTATCGAAATGATCGGGACTTTGGCCACACAGGTCTCTCCCGTGGAGGTGGTGTTATGATTGCAACGCATAACTCTTTAGAAAGCGAGCTTGTTGCAACAACCTCTCACACACTCTTTGAACACCGTATCATCAAAGTTCGCTCAGGGACCAATATTTTTATTTACATTGTTGTCTTTTACATTCCCCCCTGTTCTATCGAAACAACATACAACGATTTATGTGAAACAGTCCAATCGTTAACCGCAACCTTAAATGAGGAAGATAAAGTTATAATTTTTGGAGACTTCAATAGTCCAAATATCTCGTTTATCGTCGATGAAAATGACAATTATCTTCTTCCGGTTAACCTTTCAAGCTCGATAGACTTTAATTTACTTAGTACCTTTTATAGCAATGACCTACAACAAGTTAATCCAACCCCAAATCGGAACGGCAACTGGTTGGATTTAGTCTTTGCTAATTCGTATGATGAAATAAAGATTACTGCAACTACTCAGGCTGAACACTTATTTTCTAATACACTCCACCACACTGCTTTAACTGTTGAATTTCCTAGTAACAACATGTCTTTTACCACCTCATTTAATAACACAATTGTGTTCGACTTTCTTAATGCCGATTATGACAGTATAAAAATTGATTTGAATGCCTATAACTGGAACGATCTATTAAATTTGGAAATAGATAGTGCTATTTCACTTTTCTACCAACGCCTTTTCACAAGTATTGAAAAATTTGTGCCTAAGATAAAGAAAAAAAATAAACTTTCAGAACCATGGCTTGACCAAAGTCTCAGACATATAAGAAACAAGCTATACAAATTCATTAAGGAAGGCGTAAATGTAAGCGATGAAATCAAAATGAGATACGAAGAGCTCTACAATGAGTTCTCTATAAAATCAAATGATGCTTATAGAACTTATACCAACCCTATTGGAGAAAAAATTCTTAGAGATCCTAAAAAATTTTTTGATTTCGTTAATGTCAAACGTAAATCAGCTGGATACCCCTCATCTATGTTTAATAGCCTGGCACTTAATATTTTTTTTTTCAATTTTAGTAAGTCTTACCATCTCAAAAGTTGTCAAAGCAATTAAAATCAACTCAAAATTTTTTTGAGAGGAATCCAATATGTAGAAAGGATCTCCCCAGCCACTTTTGTGATCGTATAAGGGGCCAGTATGAAAATTTTATTTTTTTTCAAAATTGAGCTTTTCAAACCATTTAGTAGTTCGTAGCAGTTCATAGTAGTTCGCAGCATGGCCGCATTAACCACACACGTCACCTCTCACTAGACATTTGACCATTGTGTAAACAAAGATGGGAGCCGAACCGCTGTAAGTTTACCCTCTACTGCACACAAAGCCATTTATGGCTTTGCAAATTTGAATTTGCAACGGCAATTAGCAGTTACGAAATTGCATTAGTAGGCGTTTGTGAATGTGAGAAAAATGTTGCAAAGCTGCAAAAACCTGCAAAGAAAATCTCAGTCTTGTTTATCAGTGCACGTTGTCACTTCGTAAAATATACAAAATAAAACATTTATTTTTCTAAGTTCGTGAGTGCAAAACATCGCAAAACTGATTTGAAGAGTTTTTTCTTAATTCAATGTTTCAATCTTAAACCAGAAGTCAAACAACTAAGGTAATCAATCGTTAATTAATGACATCTTTGTGAGTTGAACAAATTCATTGATGTCATATGCCATGAGGCACATGTTAATTTGTAAAAATTGAATAACATTTGAATTTTTGAAAATCTGTCGTTTGTAGTGAACTTTTAAACAAAAAAAACGTTAAATGTCGTCGACAATTAAGTCAAAATGCAGCACGCGTGCAACTAATAATTTGGACGTGTATTTGGTCGGCATAGTTGATTTTTCAATAAGAGGTGCCAAGTTACCATCGATGCGTCAAGTACTGCTCGTATTGTATTACAACACACGTGTTTTAAAATTAACAATACGAGAAAGTGCATCGTTAGTCATCCGAGAAACAGTAATTTTTTGGAACAAAGCTCGGATTCCGACCCGCCAAGATTATAATTGCGTGGAAAAACTCATTTGTCTTCACGAAAAATATGGAAATGTCATAAAACACAAAACTAAAAAAGACAAAACAGGAAAAAAAGTACAAGCTCAACAGAAGTTGGAAGATGATTTCGTCGCGACTTTAGACAATCTTTTTGACATTGCGCGTAATGATGCATTAACATTGATAAAAACTGAAGAAGACAGAGAATTTCTTCTGAAACAACGAGAAAAGGGCTGTCCTGGATGTATGCTTGGTGTGGACAGAATTTTGGCTGAAAGAGAGAGAAAACGAAAGGAACGTCAAGAAAAGTTGAACGCTCAAAAACAAAAACGCGATGAGAAAGTCAAACAGCAAGCGGGTAAATATAATTAAAATTGTAGTTAGATTTGTATTTATTTTTTTAATAAATTCGAAACGTTATTATCAGAGTCACACTCCGTCATCGATATAAACCAGTATTTTGATGAAGTGAGTACAGATAACGACGATTATAATGCATCACATGATTCTCAAAGTGAAAGGGACGACGAAAACACAATCGGTTTGAAAACAAAGAGGAACAGTTGATTTTATCGACGAAAGAATTATCGCAGCTCTTGATAAATGTAAAGTTACTAGTCGATTAGCCGTTCATCTTTTAAGTGCTATTGCTGCGGGCTTGGGACATCAAATTGACAAATTGATCGTCAACCGTAAATCAATTGAAGACAGGCGAAAGAAATATCGAGAAATGATGTCGAACAAAATGAAAGCGGACTTTGCAAAAATTGTAAATAAATATATTGTAGTAGTGAGTAAAATTAGGAGTGCTATTATTTTTCACATTCCAGTTAGAAAAACAACACGCTCTGACTGTTCATTGGGATGGAAAGCTTCTCCCGAAAATGATTGGTCAAAACAGAGCGGAAAAAGAGGAACGACTTCCCGTAATTATTACATCGCCTGGTATTGAAAAACTACTAGGATATTTCAAACTCTTGTTGAATGGGGAGCTCTTGATAAAGTTGTGGCAATGTCATTTGATACTACTGCTTCCAATACTGGTCGACTCAACGGAGCCTGCAAATTCCTTCAAGATCGCATTGGTCGTAATTTGCTACCACTAGCATGTAGACACCATATTCATGAGGTATATTTACGTAAAGCATTTGAAATTAAATTCGGCAAAACGACAGCACCAGGTGTTCAACTATTTGAAGTTTACCGGAAAGCGCGAATCGAAAACAAAATCGACGTTGCAGACTTCGAATCCGGCGTGAGTAACAAATTCGTTAGCCAAAAAATATCTGCGGAAGTTGCTCGAGATGTGATTTGTTTCTGCAAAAAAGAGCTCGAAAATTCTCAACCACGTGCCGATTATAAACAATTTTTAAATTTGACTTTGATTTTTCTAGGCGAAAAAGTCAATAATTTCAAATTTCCTCTACCAGGAGCAACAAGTAATGCACGTTGGATGTCCAAAGGCATTTATATTTTGGAAATATTTATTTTTCGTAAGCAACACGTATTGGACTTGAAACCGTAAATAAAATTCGTGATTTAAGCATTTTTATAGTGACTCTGTACGTCAAAGCTTGGTTTCACTGCACACGAAGTATTTCAGCTCCAAGAAGAGACTTACAATTAATAAAAGATGTCATAAAATATGCAAAAATTGATAAAGAGGTATCAAATGGAATTTTGGAGCGAATGGCGGATCATTTGTGGTACCTGTCCGAAGAAACTGTTGCTTTTGCCTTTTTTGATGATAAAGTATCGGTTGAAGTAAAACAAGAAATGATAAAAAATCTCAGTCGGCCGTCTAAGCAATGCGAACTGAAGATCACAATTGCCAAAGACGACAACATCCGAAACTTTTCTTCAAAACAATTAAGTGACTTTGTTACGCAGAAAACTTAAAAATTCTTTCATCGCTTCAACATTTCAACTGATTTCCTTCAAGAAAATCCATTGGATTGGTCAGCGAAAGAAGCATATACGTCAGGTGTAGCCATATGCCGCGGGCTACACGTCGTAAATGACACAGCTGAACGAGGTGTAAAATTGATTACGGAGTTCAATTCCATTTTGACGACAGATGAACAACAAAAACAATTTATCATTCAAACAGTTCTATTTTATAAAATGAATCATCCAACTTACCGGAAATCCGATCTTCTGAATGAGTATATGTATGAATTCGATGACGACAATCATAATTGCGATAGTTATGAAAGTTAATTTAATGCATTATAAGAATAATTATATTCCATAAAATAAGTTTTTCTATGTATAAGCTATTGAATTTAAAGATAAATCTTTCGAAAATTTTAATTCGAAAAAATTTAACAATTCCCCATACTGTCCTCCTATACGATCATAAAAGTGGCTGGGGAACTCCTTTCCACTTTTTGGATTTTTCCCAAACAAATTTTGAGTTGTTTTTAAAGGCATTAACAACTTTTGAGAGGGTAAGACTTGGCAAAATAGAAAATCTATTGTCACTAGGGCCAGTCTAATGTTTAAAGGCAATACAATTTCTTCCAACCTCCAAGAGATCTGTAATCTTTTTGCAAATCACTTTAGAGAAGTTTTCTGTGCTCCCATAACCCAGACTCTCTATTCCTCCCCCTCTCCTAATGCGACAGACATTATAAACAATATCAGTCTGACGCTGGATGAAATTGTTATTGCTATCATGGAACTTGATTCAAACAAAGGACCTGGTCCGGATCTCATACCACCAAGTTTGTTAGTTCAATGTATAAACAATCTTGCCATTCCCTTATTTATACTTTCCAACAAATCCTTATCCTTAGGTGTTTTTCCATCCTACTGGAAAATCTCCCATTTGACACCTATTTATAAAAGTGGCGATAAAAAGTCTGTTGAAAATTACAGAGGCATTGCCATCTTGTCAGCTATACCAAAATTATTTGAAAAGATAATATGTGATAAGCTGACGAGTCTCGTTAATCCCCGTTTAAACGAGCAGCAACATGGGTTTCGGAAGGGCCGATCGACCACCACTAACCTAATGATCATGGTCTCCGATGTGTTAAATCAAATGGAAAAAGGACGCCAAGTAGATGCAGTTTACACAGACTTCAGTAAAGCATTTGACCGTGTCGACCATAATATCTTAATTTTGAAGTTAGAAAAATTTGGCATTTTCGGTTTATTACTCAATTGGATCAAATCCTATCTCTGCGAACGATCCCAGTTTGTTAAATTTCCAGGCATTTTTTCAAATGAAATACCGGTCACCTCTGGTGTACCACAAGGTAGTCATCTTGGCCCAATACTTTTCAACATTTTCATTTCAGATTTATCTATTACTCTTTGTGACATTCCCCATCTTATGTACGCAGATGACCTTAAAATATATAAGATCGTTAAATCAGAGGTTGATGTAACTTTCCTACAATCGAAACTGCTGTCCCTTGAGCAATGGTGTAATCAAAACAAACTTCACTTGAATGTTAAGAAATGTTGCATGATAAGTTTTTCCCGTAAGAACTTGATACCAGAATGCAGTTACCTCCTTAATAATATTGTTCTGAGCAGAACCAACCATATTGTAGACCTTGGAGTTGTCCTAGATAATAAGCTGAGATTTAATCTACATTTTGATAAAGTCTTATCGAGGGCAAATAAACAGCTGGGATTTATAAAAAGACGTGCTAAAGAATTCCAAAATGTGTGGGTAACCAAAACGTTATACTGTACCTTAGTGCGACCACTTCTTGAATATGCTTGCATCATTTGGAATCCAGCCTTTGAATCTCATAGCGACAAAATTGAATCCATTCAAAAACAATTCCTGCTTTTTGCGTTAAGAGATATCTTTGACCCCCGTGACTATAACAACTTGCCACCGTATGAACGAAGACTCAGGCTCCTCTCTCTGATGCCTCTATCATCAAGAAGAACTTTACTGAGTTCATGTTTCACATTTGATGTTATTAACGGAGCTATTGATAGCGAATATATCTCCAGCAAAATTACACTAAATGACCCAATGAGACGTACTAGGCATACGCGGCTCCTAAATGAATATATTCACCACACTATTTACGCAAATAATGAACCTATTAGTAGGTACTGTAGAATTTTTAATAATATTAGCGAGCACTATTCACCATCCATACCAAAATCCACATTTAAGCGAACCCTCTCAAAGTCTCTCTTTGACTCTGAATAATTTGTCCTTTCAAGCACTGCTCCCTACAGAGTTATGCTTCTTGGTCTAGTCCCCCTCCGTCATCCCCTAAAAGTAGTACTTAAGATATATTAGCGTATTTTAAGTATTCTTTAAAATATGTTCGTATATAAGTTCCTTTTCCCTTCTTCCTACCTTTTTGGCGTGTTTTTGAAATCGTGTCATTCAGGTGGGCGGATTACGCCCACATCGAATTGCATATCTTCAAACACAAAAACAAGGAAAGGAGAGAAAAAAAAAAAAAAATAATGTTAGAATTAGTAAATTGCCTTGCCTTGTTTGGCCAAAAAATAAATAAAAGCGCACGTGTGAAGCGGGCTCGTTCACCACTGCCAGAAGCTGAAGAAGGCGCTCCCGGACCAAATAAAGGTGGTTTTACTAGTATTCAATCCAAAATAGACCCAAAATCGGATGAGTTTAGAAAAATAATATGGAAGGAAAAAAATTTACAGCTTCATCGTATTGAGGTTGCGTTCCTAGGAGAGGATAGATTGTCAGAAGAATTCAGACAGCTGAAAACACCTTACCAATGTTTTCAATACTTTTTCACGAATGAACTATTTGAAACTATTGCTCATTACACCAATCTGGCTGCCAGGCAAGAATCTATAACAACAAAGTTCAGTGTTTCAGCTACAGACATTAAAAAATATGTTAGTATTTTGACATTTATGTCGATTTTCAATCCGAGTGTGAAAAGGTATTGGGAAAGATTTGAATTTCAGCCAATTCGAACTACAATGACATCGTTTCAATGATTTTGAACGCATAAAAAATAGGAGATAAAGACCATGTTCCGCTTTTTAAAATCAGAAATGTGTCAGATTATCTCAACGACAGATTTGATTCGGTTCCAAAGCAATCTAGATTATGTGTTGATGAGCAAATGTGCTCTAAAAAAATACAATCATATTTTCGTCAATACATGCCAAATAAACCACACAAATGAAACTCTTGTATGAAACTCTTTGTGTTATGTGATTCTTCTGGATATTCTTATCGGTTTGAAGTATGTCATGGTGCAGGTGATAACAAAATAGTTCCTGGTACTCCGGACTTACAAGCAACTGCGAATACTGTTGTGCGTTTATCTCAAACTATTCCTGATTTTAACAATCATATTGTCTTCTTCGACAATTTTTCCACCTCGTTGCCGTTGCTGGTCTACTTACGAAATCGTGGAATTTTAGCATTAGGTACAATTCTTACTAATAGAATAAACCAGTGCAAGTTCTCATTCGATAATTTTCTAATCAGTCAAAATAGGGGCTATTCAGAGGAGTTTGTGGGAACAGCATATGGGGTAGATATATCTACAGTTTTGTAGAAAGATAGTAATATGGTCGCTTAGCATCCACATACATTGGTGTCAAACAATTTTTGAACAGCGATCCAGAAAAGCAACCAGCAAAAGTTTTCAGATATGACCGCAAAAATAAGCAGTATCATGAAATCGATTGTCCACGAATTATAACAGGGGCCCTACTCTATATTGCGATGCGACAAAAAAAATTCGCAAATTTGATTTGATTGTACGGATTTGTGTATGCATCAAATTTCATTTTCGCATCGCATTGTTTGGAGCATCGCAATACAGAGTAGGGCCCCAGAGTACAATAATCATATGGGTGGTGTCGATCTGATGGATGGGTTATTAGTTCGGTATCACATTCAACTGAAGACAAAAAGTGCATCTCTGCGTCTTTTTTACCACTTCACTGATATGGCTATAGTGAACGCTTATTTGCTTCAAAAACGTATACGGATAGGAGTAGCTGGAGCAGAACTAACGGATTTTCGATCGGAAGTTGCTTCTATTTTGTGCAGTTTACAAAGTAATTCACTGAAGGAACAAATCGGAAGACCAACGAAATCGGCATAAAAAGGAACGTGATGGTAAACGAACCTGCAATCTGACAGGATGTGCATCCGAAACACAAATGTTTTGCGTAAAATGCAAAGTAAATTTATGTTTGACAAACAAAAAAAAATGTTTTAAAATTTTTCATACTCTATAAATTTCACAAATTTTTTATTTAAGAAAAGTTATTTATTTCATTCTCATTTAGCACTACCTGAATTTTTTGTGCCTTGTAATGTTTTAAGTAAAAAATAAATATAAAATAGATTTAAAATGAATCATACCTCACCAATGTTTTTCGTTTTACCTGGCGAGACCACCAAAAGGCGGGCAACCTTTTTTCCTACCTGTAGGCCATTGTTCGTAAGCATTTTTAAACTTAATATTCGGGGCATTAGGACCAAAATTAGTCACAGATACTTAATTTCATTAATAAGCCGATTAATAGTCACACAATTGCAGTTTTTGAAGTCGTAATATTGTTTTTTAAACTTAGTTATGCTAAAGAATTCATACAATTCAATATTAAAAGCAAGCGATGGGTGATGAATGCTTGGTTCAGAAATAGTAAATCGGCATTCGTATAATTCTTAGTCAAGAGACTTATTATTATTATTATATATACAGCTACTCACATTCAAAGTGGGGCACCCGCATATAAATACAGGGTTGTCCATATTCGAACCGCCCATTTCAAAAAATCGATTGTAGTGCGGCTTGTGTGTGGTGGCGCGCCGTCTTGTTGAAACCAGTAGTGCCTGATACGCTTTCGACGAACGATTGGCATGAAAAAATTGTTTATCGCGATAACGCTCCTGATTGACAGTAACTCTGTGGCCATTATCATCTTCGAAAAAGAACGGCACAATGAGCATTTTAGCACAAACGCCGCACCAAACAGTGACTTTTGCATCGCGAAGAGGTACCTCTTGAATCTCTTGTGGATTTTCAGTTTCATACAAACGATAAATTGTTTTCTTGGAAGGCGCACTTTTCACTTTATTTATTTTTTTGAAAGCACGTTGAGTTTTCACTATTGACTTGTTTTGTTGAATGTAAATTTCAACAATTTTAGAGCGTTCGCGGGGCGTGTACTGTTCCATTGTAAACATTTGCTTGGAATGACGCTTCAAACGCGGGATGTCATTAGTCGATTTGGCATCACTGCGGAAAGTTATAGTGTTGCCAGATGGGCGCTTCGAATATTGACAACCCTGTACACTAGTATTGGGTTAAGTTTAAAAAATTCCAAGAAAACATTAAAAAAAATTTTTCTTAGACTTTATGTAACTGAACAAAAATAAAAACAAAAACATAAAAAACTCAATTTAGCCAAGGCACAACAACAACAAATTCAAATGCTTGTATTTGGACTCTTTTCATGCATATCTCACTCAAAATGGGACAGTGATAAATTTTCGTCAAATCCCTCTATTTAAGTTCGCATACTCAAATTTCAGTAGTTTAAATTACACATATTAGTTTTCACATATTATAATGTCAAAATGTCAAACAACAGTTAAAGAACGACAAATTGTAGAGAAATCGGTGATTTAGTTGGCAAAAAAGTGTACCGTTTTTAATATAATAAAAAGATTAAAGAATAAAAAGATATTATGTGTTAAAGTTGGTGTTAATTTGGTGAGAAACAGTGACAAAATATATCAACTTCAGTTTAATAGTAAATTGAAGCACTAAAAATTATACTTTCGCAATTAAATGTGAAAAACTTTATTAGAACCGTGGCAAAAGAAAAAAAAAGCAGGTTGTTGAGATTACTATTTATGTGCGGAAATATTTCTTTTGTAACGGTTCATATATTTCAGAGTAAACGGTAGTAGTTAGTGTAATTAAAATATCGTTTTTTACGATATTTTGAGTTATGTCGTTATTGCTTGTGACCACAGAAATTTCTGCAACCAACGTATGGCATGGTAATTTGGTGAAACCTTTCCCTGTTCTCGTCGGACTCGTGATAGAGCAAATGCATTCTTAAACATTGATATTCCTAATTTTTTAAAAGATGGAAGCTCTGTGCAATTTTCCGAGGAATAGTTTCCGAGAAAGTTTGTAATGACCAGTTTTTTCCAAGCAGTCAGATAGTCTTAATTTAAAATTGCATCAAAAGTTCAGGTTTCCTTTAGTTTGAGTATACCAAGTCAACATCAATAACAAAATTCCAATTAATACTTCTTTGCACTGTTTACTTGTCTTCATTTAATTTGGTATCACTGATTTTTAGAATTATTTCTTAAGCATTCGAAAACTGTGGATTATTTTTTTTTTTTATTAAAACTTTTATTATGTTTTTAACGATTCTTAGTTTTATATGTAGGGAAGGCATCAAAATTGTATCCATGTCTACGAGAAGCGAATGAATAGCAAAGTAACTATGAAATAATTTTGAAGATTAAATC
The DNA here is from genome assembly GCA_914767935.1 of Coremacera marginata. Lineage (NCBI taxonomy): Eukaryota > Metazoa > Arthropoda > Insecta > Diptera > Sciomyzidae > Coremacera > Coremacera marginata. The sequence continues at coordinate 105,327,015 of OU612046.1, forward strand.
AAAGTACTGACTCATTAGATGAGGAGATTTCTACGAGTTTTGATAGAAGGTTAGGTTTTTCTGTATTATGATGATCTGCGAAGTTATAGAAAAGAAGATGAAAATTTTGTTTGTAGGAGTAATAAGAATTCTGTCTTCCAGAATTCCCGAGATATACTAAATTTTTTTAATTTAAGGGGGTTTTGACCCCCTATGCGAATATTAGGAGATAATAACGTTTCCTAATTTGAAAGGGCCTAAAAAAAGCAGGTTGTTGAGATTACTATTTATGTGCGGAAATATTTCTTTTGTAACGGTTCATATATTTCAGAGTAAACGGTAGTAGTTAGTGTAATTAAAATATCGTTTTTTACGATATTTTGAGTTATGTCGTTATTGCTTGTGACCACAGAAATTTCTGCAACCAACGTATGGCATGGTAATTTGGTGAAACCTTTCCCTGTTCTCGTCGGACTCGTGATAGAGCAAATGCATTCTTAAACATTGATATTCCTAATTTTTTAAAAGATGGAAGCTCTGTGCAATTTTCCGAGGAATAGTTTCCGAGAAAGTTTGTAATGACCAGTTTTTTCCAAGCAGTCAGATAGTCTTAATTTAAAATTGCATCAAAAGTTCAGGTTTCCTTTAGTTTGAGTATACCAAGTCAACATCAATAACAAAATTCCAATTAATACTTCTTTGCACTGTTTACTTGTCTTCATTTAATTTGGTATCACTGATTTTTAGAATTATTTCTTAAGCATTCGAAAACTGTGGATTATTTTTTTTTTTTATTAAAACTTTTATTATGTTTTTAACGATTCTTAGTTTTATATGTAGGGAAGGCATCAAAATTGTATCCATGTCTACGAGAAGCGAATGAATAGCAAAGTAACTATGAAATAATTTTGAAGATTAAATCAAAGTACTGACTCATTAGATGAGGAGATTTCTACGAGTTTTGATAGAAGGTTAGGTTTTTCTGTATTATGATGATCTGCGAAGTTATAGAAAAGAAGATGAAAATTTTGTTTGTAGGAGTAATAAGAATTCTGTCTTCCAGAATTCCCGAGATATACTAAATTTTTTTAATTTAAGGGGGTTTTGACCCCCTATGCGAATATTAGGAGATAATAACGTTTCCTAATTTGAAAGGGCATTAGATTTGCAACAATTTTACTACAGGTTTTAAATCAAGGTCTTACTAAATTTAGGAGTTAAAGGAAACTAACTACGGCCCCATAGTATAAAAAGTGACCTTGAAAAAATCGGTTATTTGAGCTAACCCAGAAAAGTCCTTTGAACGGTATGTTCTACAGACCAATGGCTATTAGAAACTATTTGAGTTTTTGCGTTTATTTTTTGGTGTCGCACAGTGTTATTAGAAAGAGGATAAGGAATGAAGAAAAAATGTAAAAACTATTCGCGTTGGCTATGTTATGTTTAATTGGCTGACATGCGAGAGTTTTCCCAAAAGTGCCCGACCTAACAAAGAAAAAACAATAAATTTGGGTAATATTTTTATTTCTCAACATAGTCTCCTTTCAGATCAACATACTTTTCTCAGCGATGTTCAATAGCTTCGATACCCTGTTTTAACTAAGAACCGTCGAGCGCCTCAAAATAGCCATTAACCGCAGATTCCACCTCTTCATTGTTGGCAAATCTTTTACTACAGAGTCATTTTCTAAGTTTGGAAAAAGAAAATAATCCGAAGGGGGCTAAATCTGGCGAATAGGGTGCGTGAGGAAGCAATTCGAACTTTAGTTGAATAATTTTGGCCACCGCGATAGTAAACGTGTGAACTGGTGCATTGTCTTGATAAAACAATACTTTCTTTTTCGCCAAATGCGGCCGTGTTTTGTTGATTGCATCACTCAAACGCTGCAATAAGTTCGAATAATACTCGCCGTTGATTGTTTTTCTTTTTTGAAGATAATCAATGAAAATTATCTTGCAGGCATGATCTTGCCTGCAGATGGAACTGTCTTCGCCTTTTTTGGAGCCGATTCTCCCCTTTCAATCCATTGTTTTGACTGTTCCTTCGACTCAGGTGTGAAGTGATGGACCCATGTTTCATCGATGGTTATGAATCGACGCAAAAACTCGGCTTTATTGCTGTGGAACATCGCCAAACAATCGATTGAAACATCTTCACGACGTCGTTTTTATTCCATTGTGAGCAAATGGATCTTGCGCACAGATTTCTCATGTCCAAATTTTCAGTCAATATGCGATGTACAGCACTTTTTGAAATTCCGACCATGCCTGCTAGCTCGCGCATTTTTAATCGACCGTCACCCAATACCATTTTGAAGATTTTACAATTTCTTGCGTGGTCACCTCATTTGGTCGGCCACTGCGACGTTCGTCTTGGCAGCTCCTACGGCCTCATTAAAACTCTGCTACCCAATATTTTACTTTTTTAAACGAAGGAGCAGACTCCCCCAAAGTAGAATCTAGCTCGGCCTTGATATTGGTTGGAGTTAAACCATTCAAATTAAATTATTGTATCAGATAACGATGACAAATTTTTTCCATGTTTACAAATTCACTGAGTGTTCATTAATGATGACTGCCAAACAAATATTAAACAGCGTAGCGTCTTAAAACTTGAAACTTTAGTTAGTACTTTCTACCATAGTAATTTTTTAAAGAAACAACCGCTATTTTTGCGTCAGGTCGGATACTTCTGAGACTACCCTCGTATGTTAAGGGCCTCCTGAAGTTTTTCAAAGAAAAAAAGACACCATTTAAAAAAAATTTTTTTTAGGCTCTGTTTTATTTTAGAACAAAATTTTTTTACATTATTAAACAATAGGTATTGAGGATTTATCCATGGTATTTTGGTCCAAAAATATTCGTCGATAAGGTAGAAAAGTGCAATGCCACGAAACACTTTAAATTTGCGGTGAGCAAGATATCTGGAGACTGGTTGACTTAAAAAAAAAATTTAATTTTTTGTGCTCAAAATTGAGGTCGTTTTAGGTTAAAAATCAAAAAGTATGTATCCAAAAAAAAAAAATTTCAGAATTTTTGCTTCAAGAAACAAGGTCTTATGCACCTACGTATTAACGTTTTGAACTTTCAAAAACGATTTTTGTTGAAACATTTAATTTGTTTCTACAATAAAACTCAAAACGGCAGAGCCAACGACTCCAAGTGAAAAGAGTGATTAATGGGTATGCTCAAGAAAGTTATTTTGTGTGCACGGTATGTGTATTGTGTAAGGGTATCAACTCATTACTGATTTTGTGTAAGACAAAAATATGTAAATCCGAGTTTTTAAAATTGAGCAAATAGTGCATTTAACCCTTCGTTACACGATTTAAATTCCTTGTAGATAAAAATTTTTTGTACTTTGATCTTGTTGCAGGTTAAGTTAAGATTGCATAAATTAAATTTCTTTAACTTCCGGTGTCAACGGAAGAAGTTATATCATGTTGCATATGTGCAATATTATGCAGTAAATTCATGGAAATGTAAACTAGAATGGTTTTGCAATTTCTTTCGTAAATTGGATTTTTTATTGAATTGTAATGAACTTAAATTGAAAACTTTATTTACATTTTATGAAATTTCATTTTTTAAAGAATCGAAAAAACATTTAAGTATTAGATTTATTTCTGTGGACTTTTGATAAAACAACTTATCTCGAGACAGGAAAATTTGCCAGGATTTTTGTTATAAAGACAACTTTTGATAACGGTTATTTCTGTCTTATCCGGGCTCTTTTAGGATTTATAAATCAAAAATAACTTAATGCGTCAAATCAACATATCTCAAATTTTTTTATTCATCTCATGTGACAAAGGTACTTAATTCCACATAAGATGATAAAATTCCAAAGAAAAATATGCAACGTTATTTTGACAAAAGGAACATATTTCAATTTATGCATACATTTTCTTTTTTCAAAAATGCATTCCACAAAACAACTTATTCCGAATTAAGTTCTTTTGTTAAATGCAAAATAAAAAAGAGGTAACTTAACTCGGCATAAGGTAGGATAATTCCAATATTCCGGCGTAAAATGAATTTGACAAAAGAACTTAAACGAGGTAAGTTGATTTTTTTACAAATTCCGTTTGACAAAACAACTTATTTCCATTTTTTTTTTTTTTTAATTTTTACTTAAAACTATTATGGCAATTTTAATAAAATCAGTCATAAACTTAGGCTTAAATATTGCTTCATAATGTTAGTTCTTAATATTTTCCAAAACATATTCACGAATAGTTTTAATTAGGTTTTAATGTGTTTTTTCCTTCTCCTGTAAAATTGCTATTTTGGAGATAAGTTCTTTTGTTTTTTTGAATTTATTTTTTTTAATTTATTTATTTGAAAAATTACTTTGTATGAAATTTTTAAAACAATTTTTCGATTTGTTGAAACATAAAGCTGTGTCACATCTTCGCGTTTGACAAATGTATATCCATTACAGCCCGGCAGTTTGCATGTTATTCGGTTATCTACCCATACTGGCCAGTGATCGAAGTGATCTAGACGAACTTTGTTTTGGGGAATTGGTAAACTTCTTGGATGCTTCCTCTAAAATAAAGAACAAGTTTACTAAAAGCTGTTGAACAATAAAATTATTTAAAAAAACGAAATAATCGGTACCTTGCGGGCAATATTTTTTGTTAAATCTGATGAAGGCCTTCCCCGTGGTGTTATGGTTTTACCCATTTTGCAGAGTTTCGCCTACTTTTAAACGAAAATCTGCCAATGTTTTGTTAACAATGACGTCTTTTTGTAATTCAGAGCGTTTGTATAAAAGCCAGGCATTGGCCAAGACTGTGTCTATCAAGTGATAAAAGAGGTGCATATACCATTTCTTAGAGCGTATTTTAATTTTGTTACGCCCTATGAAAGAATCTAGTAAGTCGACTCCACCCATAAACTTGTTATATTCTGGAACAATGTTTGGGCAATCGACATTTATTTTTTCTCCTAGTTTTTTGTCGAACCTTTCCACTTCTAGTGTAGGATTTTTGTCACAATAATTCGACATTAAATTAACAATTTTATTGTCTTTCCAAGAAACACCTGATATATGAAATAAAGAGCTGCACGGGTATGTTTGCAAGGCATTTGTTTTTGGTTCGCATGCTCACTCTATTCAACTCTCATCTTTAATAGTATTTAAACATATACAACATAGAGAGCAAGAACAAATGAACATAAAGCATAACGAAAACAAGAAAAACGAGCACTTTATCAAAGCAAGCATATAGAGCAAAATTGAAATGTGTTGAAATGCTCAGTGTTGGACACTGAGTTCTTGGTTATTTTATTTTTATTTTTGAAAATGATTAGACAATCAAAAAGAATAAGAAAAAAGCATAAAACGAATATAAAATTAACGAGAAAATAAAAACTTGCCAACAAATAATATATAATATTATTGTTTTGTGTTTAAAACGTTTTTATGCTTCATATCAGAGCAAAAAAAATCACATCGGATGCAGTTATTTCTCTATAACATATTTATTTTGCTTGGTGTGTTCGTTATTTTTTGCATTGATTTGATTGCCTCTATTTGATCGTATCGAAAGTGCATATCCTGGTGAGAGGCTAACAAATGCTGTAGAGTGAGCACTTTTTTGTAAGAGAATGCTGTATTATGTTTGGTTATGGTTTAAAGAATAAAGTAAATAAAGAACAAGACAATAAAATGCTCGATGCACTTGAATCAAACACATTCATGCAGCCCTTTAATATCAAAAGTATCAACAGTTGCAAAATATTCACATGAGTTTCCGCGTGTTTTCTTCATAATAATTTTTTTATATAGAAGTTTTAAGTTCGGAATTCTATTCCGGCGGACTGTACCCAGCGAAGAATACCACGTTTGACTAATGTAATCATTAACGGCAGCGATGTGTGATAATTATCAAAGAAAACTTTATAGTTTTCTTAGATGGAACGGGTCGAAGTAGCCTTTTGACAATGTTGGCACTAGACCCTAAATCACTTTATTCAGGAAGCCTATACAACGGATTGTTCTCTTGGCCGGTATATATTTCAAAAATATAGATGAAACCAGATATTCCTGCGAGCACATACAACTTAAATCCATTTGTGTGGTTTCATTGGAAAATACTGTTTTAAATATGATTTACATTTGGTAGAGCATACTTGCTCATCCATAGAAAGGCAGTTTTTAAATGGAACCGATAAAAATTTGTCAGCCAAATGTTTAACAACAGGACGAATTTTGAAAAGCCGATCGTTACTTGGGTCATTTCTTGGTTTTATTTCATCATTGTTTTTATTTTTAGACTTAACAATGCATAGCATAGCATAGACATATTTTTTTCAAATCGTTTTATTGACATAATGCCAGTTTTCTAGTACGAGTTTGAACTTTAGTTAAGGGAGTATTCCTGGTTGGCAAAATTTTTTTTTATTTTTTTTTTTCATATTTTTATAGCTTGGATATTAGGAGAATATCGTCCTAAAAGGGTTTTTTGAAATTCGAAATACTTTAAGAGATATGGCCTTTTTTGTCCAGCAATGTTTTCGCCAAAATGCGATTTGCTTAATTGGCTATTTTTTGAATGCAACGGTTTGAAGCAGCCACCGAATTTCGTTCAACGCGTTCTTTAGTAGGTAATAACTTGTTTGTATACGCATTTTAAAAATAAATGAATACACATTTTAGAGATAACTTAGTTCACTTTGAATTAAGTTATAAACCGGACGCGCGCGCGCATACAGTTTTGAAAAGAACAGTTTTGATAAAAATTTTTGTTTGTGCTAAAGACAATGGATAGAAAAAGTAATATAAATAAAAATGAAAGAAACACTGGCAGCAATCGAAAAATCGAAAGTGCTGTGGTCATTCGCACCGAAGCATATGCACGCCGGCGCACGCACTATTAATATTGCAAATTATATTGCAACTGTCATATTTAACGAAGGTTTTTTGCCAATACTTCAAATAATGAACCTAATGGGCATCCTGATTGGCAACGTCACATATGATTTCGCTATGTCTCGGAAAGAACGTTTGAAAAGGTCCGAAGCCAGAGCTCTGGCCGCATCAAAAGAAGGTAGAACTGCCCGAAGAGCACAAAGAGCCGATGAGTCCTCATTTTTTTAAGAAGAGGAAGGAGTTTTTTTTGGGGCTGACATTGCAAATTGATATATGTAAGTATTTCACAAAAAAAAATGTTTTATTGCCTAAAATTTTCTTTGCATTTTTCAAAATCACGTTTTTTAACTTCGAAGTCACTTTTCTCCAGTTCTACTGAAACGATTTTGATGAAACCAAGTGCAATCGACGCAAAATTGTCGATTTCTAAAATGTCGATTTCTAAAACTGCGTCAAATTTTTAATTTCAGTTTTTTTTTATGCAAAAAAAAAAATAACTTTAAACTTAAACGCGTTTATCTCGAAACCACGTTTTTCGAGCTTGCGGCTCAGATTGCGCCCGTAGTTCTGAACCGATTTTGATGAAACAAAGTGCAGTGACGCAGAATTGCCACCATTCTGGTCCCTACCTCAATCACAATTATAAACAATTTTTTACTATTTTTTTTTACACTAAACTACAAAAAAAAAAATACCCAAAATCGGTTTTTCATTTTTCAATGGCCGCCATTTTGTAAAAAATTATGAAAAAATTATGATTGAGGTAGGGACGAGAATTACATCTGTACAGAATTTAACGCCGTTTACTTTTTCCATTTCAGATGATCCGAAGTCGAGTTATCCGGGCCGCAAGCAGCATACCTTTTTTTGACGCCCAACTTTGAAGGCCGACAACTTTTTGAACAGCCCTCGTACAAAGGAAAACATTTTTTTTAATTTAATATGTTCTTAATACAATAAAAAAAACAGAATTTAAATAAGTCTTTGCGTTTTCAAATGAGAAGTTTTTCAAAAAGGGTTCAAACAAAAACAGCCTTCCAACCAGGAATTCTCCCTTAAATTAAACCAAGTTTAACTCACTGAAATTGGACGTTTAAGCTCAGATTAGGGAAAAAAGAAACACATTATATGATAATTTAAGTCAATTTAAATTCAACAAATGCTAAAATATCAAGTTAAACCGAGCTTAAACGTCCAATTTTGATGAGTTAAACTCGGTTTAATTTAACTAAAGTTTAAGCTTGTACTGAAAAACTGGCCCATAATCTCTTGTATTAGCTTATTTCCTGCAATAGGTGACCAATATCTACGACTGTTTGGAATTTGAACCACAGACATCACAACACAGATACCCAAAAATTTATGCAAGGCCAATTTATCAATATGATCTCGATTTTCCGCATTTTTCTAGCAAGTGTATAAATTTGACTGTTCAACAATAAACTCCATAAGATCATCCGAAAAAAATATATAAAATAGCTACAAGGTCCACTGAAATTCAAAAACGTTTCTGGAAGGTTTTCGCTGCCATTAAAATCAGTGTTTAAATTCATTTCGAGGTTTTTTTTGCTTCCAAATTACTGTTTGATATTTTTCTTTTAAAGGTCGTATATCAACAGCATTATTGCTCTCGTCTACATTTTGATTTTGTTTTGAGTGTGTTTTCTCTCGTTCATTTGCTTCCTCCTCCATATATTGCCGTCGATGTATGTTCAATTCAATATAATCCTCATCCTCATCATTGGAAAACTCAGCTTTGCTCTCTTCCCAGCCTTCAATTATTTTTTCAATATCGTTATCATTAAGCGTAGTTCATATCAGCGTAAGCGCATGAGTTTGCACATATGATATGATGCGTTATTACGGTTAGGTTAATATTTTGTAATTGATAAATTTTAGCTATTAACAAAGAAAATAAAGTAAACTTTCGAAATAATACTTACATTTTGGTTAATTTATATAGGATTTTATGATATTAAAAGAAATTTGCACAATTTTTTCACTAACTCAAAAACACTGGATGATTTTAAACTAATGTGCACAAGTAATAAACAAACTACGCAAAACTGTGCCAAGAATTAAGAGAAAAGGCATAAAAAAAACCTAGAGAAATAATAACAGCAAAATTTGAAATAGGAGAGCTGCCACATACACGCAAACTCAACATTGCATATATGCAATGGCATGCAACGAAGGATAAAAATTTGGGTAGTACGAATGTTTAGAAATAGTAGTACAATAAAAAATTGTAGTACTTTCGGCAGCATTGGTTATTATTTTTATTGATAAGAGAAAACGTCCGCGGCTAAGCCAAGCCTAAGACCAATGAGCCCTACTAGTACAAAATATTAAGAAATAAGTTCATATCTCAATATCCCCTTCGAGATATGGCACTTTTTATTTTTTCGAAGTTTTTTTTTTAGGGAGGTTACCATTTTAAAAAATGTTTTAAATGAACTGACAGTACTTAAAAGGGGTGCGCTGATTTCGTATCTGACGTAAGGAAATCAAATTTTTTTAACACTAGGGTGGTCGCTTAAAACTGTTCTAAGTTAATTTACAAGTTTTATACATATGCTGGTAGTATAAGGGAACCGCTGACTTCATATCTGATGTCAGCATTGAAAAATAATTTTTTGCACTAGGGCGGTTCCAGAAAACAATTTTTTTGTTAATTTGCAAGTGTTATACATGTGATAGTATAAGAGAGTCGCTGACTTCATATCTGATGTTAGCATTGAAAAATAATTTTTACACCAGGGTGGTCCCATCAAATTCTTTTAATTTCATAATTAAATATGAAATTCTTGTTAATTTCATAACTTAACTTCATATCGGATGCCAGCATTGAAAAATTATTTTTACATTAGGATGGTTCCATAAAACTGTCGTTTGTTAATTTACAAGTTTTATGCATGTGATAGTATAAGGGAGTAATAATTTTTTACACTAGGGTGATCCCATAAAGCTTCTTTTTTTTTTGTTAATGTTAATGTGATAGTTAATGTGATAGTATATGGGAGTCGCTGACTTCATATCTGATGAAAGCATTGAAAAAGAGTCCAATAAAACTGTTAGTATAAGGGAGTAGTACCTAGAGCCAGAAGAGGATCCAGGAAAATATTTCGTGGGAAGAGGGTTTTAAAAATGTTAATGCACGTTATATATATATGCATTAGAGTGTCCCTTAGCTGTATGGAACAACCTTTTTTTAACAAATTCAAAATGTGCATGGGCCTTGATTGTATCTTTACATGTAAAAAGTAAATTGTGAAATTTTCAGGAAAAAATATTGATATTTAAACGTGCCTGTTGCGATCTCTTTATGAAAAATTTGATTTATATTGGAAAATAGTGCTGTTTTTCCAAAAAAATCCCAATCACATGTTGTTAAGATCAAATTTTCTAAAAACTGGTACGCACTTCGCATTTTATTTTAATTTTCTTAAAAATGAGTTATCAAACATCAAAACCGGACTTAGCCCTAGGATGTACACAAAAAAATAACTACGTTTATATGCGTATATATAGTTCTTGAAAAATCTTAAAAGTAAATAATTTGGAATCGAATAATGGAATCAAGAAAAAAAAAAATAGATAGACGTGCACATAAAATGTTACTTATATAAGTGTGCAACGTTTACGAAAGTATTTATAGTTGTTATATTTTTAATTTAAGCCATGCACAAAAAGAGGCCTATGTACAGTCGCTTTTTGATTCTATAATGGATGACGATGTAGTGTACGCATCTGATGACGAAGAATCCCAGGAAAACAAAGAGGTTGAAGCTGAAAATATAATGTCTGATGTTGAGGAAGTGTTAAAAACGCATGAACGGAGTGAAGAGGTTTGCGATGATTCCGACGCTTCAGACGAAAATAATGAGAATATTACTGTAAATCTACAGAGCGAACAATTTGTTGCACGTGACGGAACGCAATGGGATGCGCGAACCAATGTATCTCGTCAAGCCTCACGCCGAAACTTTATCCGGCAACAGTGTGGTACAGATAAAAGCAACAAAATGATTTCAGTAGAGCAGACAATCAAATGCTTCATGAGTTTGGAAATGATGGATATAATTATGCGCCACACTAATAAAAAAGCGATAACTAAAGCTTTCAACGATACGCATCCTGAAGCAACTCCAAGAGTATGCAACCCAGTCAAGGTACCAGAGCTCTATGAATTTGTAGGAGTTCTTATTGGCAGGTACGAATCGAATCAATGCTGAAAACGTTTTTGACTTATGGAGTCCAAAAAACTTTCCATTATATCGCGCAGTCATGGGAGTCAATCGGTTTCGTTCAATTTTGCGTTTCATAAGGTTTGATGACGCAAATCGTCCAAGCCCGCCAAGTATGGCATCAAAGTTTGGTGGATATGCGATGAACTCATTTCCAATCCATGGACAATTATATACTGGCCGAGCTGAATCCAGTCAAGAAATGAGGGTGGGGGAACGCGTTGTGAAAGATCTGACTTTCAAATTTCGAGGAATTGGCCGAAACATCACCATGGAGAATTTTTTTACAACACTACCATTGGCTGAACATATATTGCCATGGGATTTGACTATCGTTGGCACGCTGAGAAAAAATTAGGCGTACATCCCAAATGAAATGAAGGCACACAAAGATAGGCCAATTGATTCAACAGTGTTTGCTTTCCGTAAGAACGTGACATTTTGCTCCTACGTTCCGAAAAAAAAACAAAGCTGTAATGCTACTTTCATCAATGCACTATGATGGCACGATTTATGACGATGATTTTATGGAAAATCAACTGGTGGTTTGTTCAAGCCCGGGTCTATCGTCCTTGGTACCGAAATTCAGACCGAAGTGCAAAAAAAATGGAATTCTTGTATGAAAATCAGAATTCCAAACCCCGAAACTGACCCCAAAACGAAGTTCTCATCCTGGATTTTTGGCATGTGATAGCTGATGCCAAAAGGATGATTTTGTGTCTTCTTCCCCAAATTGCTATCAATCGTCCTTCATACCGTAAAACGACCTAGAAGTGAAATACTCGGTTCAGCAAAATTTGTTTTTTTCAGTAAAAACCAAAAGAAAAGGATAAAAGATGAAAAGTTCTCATCCTGAATTTTTGCCTAAAAATCAACAATTATGCAGAAAATCGACTGGAGGTATTCAAAAGCTCCGGTCTATCGCCCTTGGTACCGAAATCTTAGCCGAATTGCGAAAAAATGTGATTTTTATATGAAAATCAAATTTCCTCACCCCAAAACTTACCCAAAACAAAAGTTCTCATCCTGAATTTTTGCTCAAAAATCAATCTTTATTTGGAAAATCGAATGGTGGTATGCTCAAGCCCGGGTCTATCGTCCTTGGTACCGAAATTTGGGCCAAACTGCGAAAAAAAAGGATTTTCGTATGAAAATCAGAAATCAACACAAAAATCATACCCCAAAACAAAAGTTCTCATCCTGGATTTTTGTTTAAAAATCAATCTTTATTTGGAAAATCAACTGGTGGTATGTTCAAGCCCGGGTCTATCGTCCTTGGTACCGAATTCGGGCTGAAATGAGAAAAATCGTGTTTTGTTGTATTTTGAGTTTGGCCCTATCGTGTTGATTACGCAAGAAAAGAAAAAAATCTTTGGATATACACAAACTAGATATGTGAACATACATTAGACAAAAAGAGATGACCTATGAATTCAAGGAAAGCTCTTAACGAATACAAAATTGCGGGTTATCTTTACATATATATATCTTAAAAATCTGGACAATTATAAAAATTGGCGGGAAACCTTTTAATAAAAACCATTAGATTTCAAATAGGAAAAATGCTAATCTCAACCATTTCTTTAATTTTCCAATTGTTGGTTGATTCATTAGTTCACGGGATATGGCCTATATATGCAAATTATAAATGAATGTTTGCAAATCAACTCTAAGAAAATTAACTCAAATCTAAGTAATCAAAAAGAGATGACGCTGTGAAGGTATTGTGACTTTTAGTAGGGTGGAAAGAAATAGCACACGTGCTGAAAGTTTCATATATAAAAAAGTTGGTCATGTAGAGATGCCACATTGACCAGTTTTTTTAATTTACTATGATTGTCGAAAGTAAGAGTGCGCACGCAAGTTTGAAAAAGTTTAAAGATTTTATATCTTTCGCAACAACTAATATAAAGGGTCCGCCAAATAACTTTTTTTTTTTTGCAAATGCAAAAAAAAAACTACAGAATATTTTCTCAAATTTCTTTTTTTATTTGAATGTACAATCCTTCCGGTTAATAATGGAAAATAATTTCATTCAAATGGCTGCCTCGGCTGGCCATGCAGTAGCCAACACGATCGGTCCAATTTTTAAGCACATTATCGATTGTGTGCAGCTGTATTTCACCAATGGCTTCACGAATATTGTCCTTTAAAGCGCCAATTGTCTCTGGCTTGTCGGCTTAACACTTATCTTTGAGGGCACCCTTTGAGGGTCAAATCGCAGCTCCGAGGTGGCCAAACGACATCAGCTCTGCGGCTGATAATGCGATCTTCGAAAACAGGGCGCAAAACATCGAGTGTAGCTTCGGCTGTGTGGCACATAGCGCCGTCCTGTTGAAACCAAATGTTGCCAATATCCTCCTCTTCAATTTTTGTGAACAAAAATTCGTTCAACATGGCCCAATAACGATGGCCATTGGCTGTAACGGCCACTACTCATAAATGGTAATGCAATTTTTTTCCATTACCATTACATATTAATGGCAATACCATTTTTTCCCCCATTGCCATAGCTTACTAATGGCAATGCAATTTTATTTTGCATTACCACTAGGTAGATAGTGGTAATGGAAATTTAATGGTAATGGAAATTGTCCATGTATGCTGTATAGTTGAAATTCACAGTCTTGGCGTAAATGCGAAAATTTTGTTTAGAAGACGTGTTTAGAAGACGTGTTTTAAAGAAAAGTATATAAAAATGGAAGCTGAAAAATAATTTTGTTTAATTCATAGAACTTTTTTCTATCCAGTGAATGAAGACTGTGTAGTACATTGTCGTCGTTACGGCAATAAAACAGCCTTGTTTGCGCAGACAGCCTGAGTAGTCTATTTCCCAAATTACCCACATGAATCATACCGTCAAATTTTCATTCTTTATTATTTTTAATGGTGGCCGTGGCGTAGTGGGTAGAGTGTGTGGCCCTTACGCCAGAGAACCCTAGAAGAATAAGAAGCTATTTTAAAGTCCTTTCAAGGGCTGAAATTGCCATTTCGTTTTTTTGTTTTATTTTTCATGGAATGCAGATGTGCGATGAATGACATAGACAATTGCATAGGATATATGGGATTACAAATTGCATTAAAAAACGTAAAAATAAAAGAGTATGGGCGAAAGAGTGGTTTAAGAAAAGAAATGACCTATCAATTGAAACTCTTAAAAATGTTAAAAATGTCTGCAAACATTTTTGGTAAACTTCAATAAACTTCAAAAATTTCTGCAAAAATTAACGATGAAAACAAACGGACGGCCAAAAGATTGTCAATTAAACACACACATAAAGCCGCTGAACAAGCATCGGAAAATAACGAAATAATTTTATTTTGGTCAATCAAGATAGCAACGAGTTTAAGTAACGCATACAAACAAATATTCAATAATATATCAATATATAAATGATTGCTGTCAAATAATTGACCGTGCAAGATCCGCATAGGGTTACCTTATGCTGGCGATCAAATGATTCCTGTTCACGTCACTTTTTGCGCTCTTTTTTCGTTTGATGTGCTTAGTGCCCAAAGTATGTTATGCTGACGGTCATATGATCCCCACTTTTTGCTACTTTTTGTACCTTATCTGAAAAAAGTATCTTGGTAGATCATGGTTGAGTGTTGCTTAATAGCAGGTTTCATTACTGCTTTCACACATTTCGTACTGAATTTGTACTATTTTAATGCTAAAACACAAATGTTGTGACTAATTCCACAGCGCAACACTGTTTTGATCCCATGATTTCATATTTTTACCGAATCATTTGGTGACCGTGGTGGGCAAAATTTATTCTCTCTCTCTCAATTTTTCAATTTACATTGAAACAACAACAATGCGTGCCCATGACCGCCAGCATAACATAGCCCATAGGGAATATCACAATTCTACACGTACACATGCTTGATGTCCAATGATTGACCGTGTAAAGTCCGCATTAAGAGGTTTCCTGTGTATCATAGTGCTGTTTCTTTCTGCTCAGTGCGAATTGGAATATCTATTTTGTAAGGTAGTGTCGCTTATCTTTTTCATTGTTGAAGCTAGCCAGTATGGCGAAATAGTCCGGAGAATTGGATTTGTTACGAGTTTCAGTGGCGGCTACTACTAAATAACTTCGTAAATTTCAATGTTCGACAATTTGTCGAAAAACAGAATACTTCAAAACGTCACAATTTCAGAAAATGTTAATCCGTATTGGATTTTACTCAAAAGTTATAAAAATTTCATTAATAGATTAAAAAAGAAATTACCCTTAAAATACTTTTTTGAAAATGCTCAGGTTCACTGACACAAGCGAACGAACAAATACTGCAATGATTGAATTGAGCAAAAAATAAAAAATAAAACCTTAAGAGCTTTCATGCAATTGAAGTAAAAATATCATACATATAAATAAGTATTTTACTCAATATTGTATTTAACATTATTTAAACTATATATTCTTTTGCAACTATATACTTTTTAGCTGCTTGTTGTAATTTCTGAAAGTAAAATATTTTGAAAAAAAGCTAATATGAATAACATTTTTTTGTGTTTTAAAAAATCGCAAGTGTTTAGAATACTGGAAGAGAAGTGAGTTCTGATTATAGTGATCTTATTTATAAAAAGGTTTTATTGTGTTTTTTAAGAAACTTTTGTGTGATTTGTTTTAATCACTGGAATATTCGGTGTAATTATTTAATAAATATGAGAATTAAATACAAAGATTCTACGAAAAATATTTATATTTCCTCCTTGGAATAAGATTTTTCGAAAAATTTGCTAAGTACCTATGTTTGGTGCAGACTGTGTCTGGTACAAAAAAGTAACATGAAAAAAGCTTTTTGAAATCTTTTGTTATAAACCAATAAAGATGATTAAGTGATTATCTAGGGGTACTCCCGATATTGCGTTCTCTTCACAATTCATCATGGCTATAAAATATGACAACATTACAATAGTTTCAGTGAATCTATTGAATATTTGAGCACTAAGAAAAAGCGGAAAGGTTTAAATTTAAATTTTTTCCATGTATATTAGTTGTTGCGAAAGATATAAAATCTTTAAACTTTTTCAAACTTGCGTGCGCACTCTTACTTCCGATAATCGGAGTAAATTCAATAAACTAGATTATATGGCAACTCTACATGAGCAACATTTTAGATAAGAAATTTTCAGCACGTGTGTTATCTCTTTCCCCCATACTAAAAGTCAAAAAGGTTTCGCGCCAATTTTTATAATTGCCAAATTTTTAAAATATATATATATGTTAAGATTTCCCGCAATTTTATCTTAATTGAATTCATAGGCCATCTCTTTTTGTCTAATGTATACTCACATATCTAGTTAGTGTATCTCTTCAAAGATCCTTCCTTTCTTGCATAGTCAACATAACAGGGTGAATAAGACATATATTAAAGCTAATAACGATATTACTCTAAAAGCTTAAAAAGCTTTTTAATCAAATTATGCAATACAAAACCCTTCAAAATTTTCAACACAAAAACTAAACGAGAAATATCATAGCATACTTTCAGATGTTAATATATACGAAACTATTACTAAAATTTGAGAATACATTTTTTAAAAAAATGTGATTGAAAACATTTCAATCACAATTTTGTAAATTTTATCATGAAGGACAGACAAGTTAATTAAGGCCAACCTCAAAATTGGCACTAATGTATGAACTCAAAACACAATAACACTAGATTTTTCTCACTTCGAATTTCGGTACTAAGGACGATAGACCCGGGCTTGAACATACCACCAGTCGATTTTCCATATAAAGATTGATTTTTAAACAAAAATCCAGGATGAGAACTTTTGTTTTGGGGTATGATTTTGGGTGTTGATTTCTGATTTTCACACAAAAATCCCTTTTTTTTAGCAGCTTGGCCCGAATTTCGGTACCAAGGACGAAAGACCAGGGCTTGAACATACCACCATTCGATTTTCCAAATAAAGATTGATTTTTGAGCAAAAATTCAGGATGAGAACTTTTGTTTTGGGGTAAGTTTTGGGGTGTGGAAATCTGATTTTCATATAAAAATCTCATTTTTTCGCAATACGGCTAAGATTTCGGTACCAAGGACGATAGACCGGAGCATTTGAATACCTCCAGTCGATTTTCTGCATAATTGTTGATTTTAGGCAAAAATTCGGGATGAGAACTTTTCAGCTTCTATCCTTTTCTTTTGGTTTTTACTGAAAAAAACAAATTTTGCTGAACCGAGTATTTCACTTCTAGGTTGTTTTACGGTATGAAGGACGATTGATAGCAATTTGGGGAAGAAGACACAAAATCATCCTTTTGGCATCAGCTATCACATGCCAAAAATCCAGGATGAGAACTTTCGTTTTGGGGTCAGTTTCGGAATTTGGAATTCTGTTTTCATACAAGAATACCATTTTTTTTGCACTTCGGTCTGAATTTCGGTACCAAGGACGATAGACCCGGGCTTGGACATACCACCAGTCGATTTTCCATATAAATATTGATTTTTAAACAAAAATCCAGGATGAGAACTTTTGTTTTGGGATATGATTTTTGGTGTTGATTTCTGATTTTCATACAAAAATCCCTTTTTTTCGCAGTTTGGCCCAAATTTCGGTACCAAGGACGATAGACCCGGGCTTGAGCATACCACCAGTCGATTTTCCAAATAAAGATTGATTTTTGAGCAAAAATTCAGGATGAGAACTTTTGTTTTAGGGTAAGTTTTGGGGTGTGGAAATCTGATTTTCATATAAAAATCACATTTGTACGCAATTCGGCTAAGATTTCGGTACCAAGGACGATAGACCGGAGCTTTTGAATACCTGCAGTCGATTTTCTGCATAATTGTTGATTTTTAGGCAAAAATTCAGGATGAGAACTTTTCATCTTCTAACCTTTTCTTTTGGTTTTTACTGAAAAAAACAAATTTTGCTGAACCGAGTATTTCACTTCTAGATCGTTTTACGGTATGAAGGACGATTGATAGCAATTTGGGGAAGAAGACACAAAATCATCCTTTTGGCATCAGCTATCACATGCCAAAAATCCAGGATGAGAACTTTCGTTTTGGGGTCCGTTTCGGGGTTTGGAATTCTGATTTTCATACAAGAATACCATTTTTTTTGCACTTCGGTCTGAATTTCGGTACCAAGGACGATAGACCCGGGCTTGAACATACCACCAGTTGATTTTCCATATAAAGATTGATTTTTAAACAAAAATCCAGGATGAGAACTTTTGTTTTGGGGTATGATTTTTGGTGTTGATTTCTGATTTTCATACGAAAATCCCTTTTTTTCGCAGTTTGGCCCAAAATTCGGTACCAAGGACGATAGACCCGGGCTTGAGCATACCACCAGTCGATTTTCCAAATAAAGATTGATTTTTGAGCAAAAATTCAGGATGAGAACTTTTGTTTTGGGTAAGTTTTGGGGTGAGGAAATCTGATTTTCATATAAAAATCACATTTTTTCGCAATTCGGCTAAGATTTCGGTACCAAGGGCGATAGACCGGAGCTTTTGAATACCTCCAGTCGATTTTCTGCATAATTGTTGATTTTAGGCAAAAATTCGGGATGAGAACTTTTCAGCTTCTATCCTTTTCTTTTGGTTTTTACTGAAAAAAACAAATTTTGCTGAACCGAGTATTTCACTTCTAGGTTGTTTTACGGTATGAAGGACGATTGATAGCAATTTGGGGAAGAAGACACAAAATCATCCTTTTGGCATCAGCTATCACATGCCAAAAATCCAGGATGAGAACTTTCGTTTTGGGATCAGTTTCGGAATTTGGAATTCTGTTTTCATACAAGAATACCATTTTTTTTGCACTTCGGTCTGAATTTCGGTACCAAGGACGATAGACCCGGGCTTGAACATACCACCAGTTGATTTTCCATATAAAGATTGATTTTTAAACAAAAATCCAGGATGAGAACTTTTGTTTTGGGGTATGATTTTTGGTGTTGATTTCTGATTTTCATACGAAAATCCCTTTTTTTCGCAGTTTGGCCCAAAATTCGGTACCAAGGACGATAGACCCGGGCTTGAGCATACCACCAGTCGATTTTCCAAATAAAGATTGATTTTTGAGCAAAAATTCAGGATGAGAACTTTTGTTTTGGGTAAGTTTTGGGGTGAGGAAATCTGATTTTCATATAAAAATCACATTTTTTCGCAATTCGGCTAAGATTTCGGTACCAAGGGCGATAGACCGGAGCTTTTGAATACCTCCAGTCGATTTTCTGCATAATTGTTGATTTTTAGGCAAAAATTCAGGATGAGAACTTTTCTTTTGTTTTTACTGAAAAAAACAATTTTTGCTGAACCGAGTATTTCACTTCTAGGTCGTTAACTGTATGATATACGATTGATAATTAATTTAGGAATGAACAAATTTGGCATATATATTTAGTTTTTTAAGTTAAAATTTTATTAAAAACCTTTTCTTGTATTTGCGGCGAATTCAAAATGCAGATATGATTTGCGGCGAATTGAGCAAAAAGTTGGGCTAAAGATTTTGGGCTATCTTCACAGAAGTGGTTTCTTATAACTATTATCGCAACCAAAATAATTTTTTGGTTTTCCATATAAAGATTGATTTTTAAACAAAAATCCAGGATGAGAACTTTTGTTTTGGGGTATGATTTTGGGTGTTGATTTCTGATTTTCACACAAAAATCCCTTTTTTTTAGCAGCTTGGCCCGAATTTCGGTACCATGGACGAAACACCAGGGCTTGAACATACCACCATTCGATTTTCCAAATAAAGATTGATTTTTGAGCAAAAATTCAGGATGAGAACTTTTTTCGCAATACGGCTAAGATTTCGATACCAAGGACGATAGACCGGAGCTTTTGAATACCTGCAGTCGATTTTCTGCATAATTGTTGATTTTTAGGCAAAAATTCAGGATGAGAACTTTTCATCTTCTAACCTTTTCTTTTGGTTTTTACTGAAAAAAACAAATTTTGCTGAACCGAGTATTTCACTTCTAGATCGTTTTACGGTATGAAGGATGATTGATAGCAATTTGGGGAAGAAGACACAAAATCATCCTTTTGGCATCAGCTATCACATGCCAAAAATCCAGGATGAGAACTTTCGTTTTGGGGTCAGTTTCGGGGTTTGGAATTCTGTTTTCATACAAGAATACCATTTTTGTTTGCACTTCGGTCTGAATTTCGGTACCAAGGACGATAGACCCGGGCTTGGACATACCACCAGTCGATTTTCCATATAAATATTGATTTTTAAACAAAAATCCAGGATGAGAACTTTTGTTTTGGGATATGATTTTTGGTGTTGATTTCTGATTTTCATACAAAAATCCCTTTTTTTTGCAGTTTGGCCCAAATTTCGGTACCAAGGACGATAGACCCGGGCTTGAGCATACCACCAGTCGATTTTCCAAATAAAGATTGATTTTTGAGCAAAAATTCAGGATGAGAACTTTTGTTTTGGGGTAAGTTTTGGGGTGTGGAAATCTGATTTTCATATAAAAATCACATTTGTACGCAATTCGGCTAAGATTTCGGTACCAAGGACGATAGACCGGAGCTTTTGAATACCTGCAGTCGATTTTCTGCATAATTGTTGATTTTTAGGCAAAAATTCAGGATGAGAACTTTTCATCTTCTAACCTTTTCTTTTGGTTTTTACTGAAAAAAACAAATTTTGCTGAACCGAGTATTTCACTTCTAGATCGTTTTACGGTATGAAGGACGATTGATAGCAATTTGGGGAAGAAGACACAAAATCATCTTTTTGGCATCAGCTATCACATGCCAAAAATCCAGGATGAGAACTTTCGTTTTGGGGTCCGTTTCGGGGTTTGGAATTCTGATTTTCATACAAGAATACCATTTTTTTTGCACTTCGGTCTGAATTTCGGTACCAAGGACGATAGACCCGGGCTTGAACATACCACCAGTTGATTTTCCATATAAAGATTGATTTTTAAACAAAAATCCAGGATGAGAACTTTTGTTTTGGGGTATGATTTTTGGTGTTGATTTCTGATTTTCATACGAAAATCCCTTTTTTTCGCAGTTTGGCCCAAAATTCGGTACCAAGGACGATAGACCCGGGCTTGAGCATACCACCAGTCGATTTTCCAAATAAAGATTGATTTTTGAGCAAAAATTCAGGATGAGAACTTTTGTTTTGGGTAAGTTTTGGGGTGAGGAAATCTGATTTTCATATAAAAATCACATTTTTTCGCAATTCGGCTAAGATTTCGGTACCAAGGGCGATAGACCGGAGCTTTTGAATACCTCCAGTCGATTTTCTGCATAATTGTTGATTTTTAGGCAAAAATTCAGGATGAGAACTTTTCTTTTGTTTTTACTGAAAAAAACAATTTTTGCTGAACCGAGTATTTCACTTCTAGGTCGTTAACTGTATGATATACGATTGATAATTAATTTAGGAATGAACAAATTTGGCATATATATTTAGTTTTTTAAGTTAAAATTTTATTAAAAACCTTTTCTTGTATTTGCGGCGAATTCAAAATGCAGATATGATTTGCGGCGAATTGAGCAAAAAGTTGGGCTAAAGATTTTGGGCTATCTTCACAGAAGTGGTTTCTTATAACTATTATCGCAACCAAAATAATTTTTTGGTTGTCCATACCTATTATAGCAATCAAAATGTTTTTTGGTTTCCCATAACCATTATCGCAACCAAAATGTTTTTGGTTGCCTATAACCATTACAGCAACCTACATTTTTTTTTTTTTGGTTACCCATAGTCATTATCGCAATAAAATTTTTTTTTGTTATCCATCAATATAATTGAAACTAAAATTCTACTTATACCAAGTATCATAAAAAAATATGTGTGTGGCCGCCACGCACGGTAGAAGTGAAACTTTTACACAAAAATGGAATTTCTGGGAAGATTGCTAATTTATTTTATTAACACTCCCTCTTTCAGTGCAACCAAATGGTTAAAAAGCAGTCTGCCTTCATACCAGTAGTAATTCAAGAACTATTTTTTTTTCATAAAGCCAACTAGTATTTCCAACATGGCGATATCATGGGAAATATCATTTGTCCCTTTTGTTTATGGACAGTTACTGAAAAGTTTAATATTCACGTACAGAATTAGATCGCAATTTTTTTATTTTTGCTTTCGTGAGTTGGTTATCAAGAGGATTTATAATTTTACAGATCTTGCTGTTTTATTTTTTTGTTAATTATATTTTTATTTATAAATATTAAAAAGAAAACATTTATCGAAAAGCCTGTTTCGGGAATAATGCATTTTTTCCTTTCCGTACTCCAATCGAACCGCGTACAATTTGACTGCAAGTTGAACGTGCTACTATCGCACCATTGCCTCATTGCATCAAAGCGAACAAAATACGAACAAACCTGAAAGCAACATAGTATACATCTTCCAATTTATTCCATAGGATTGATGCAAAAAAGAATTTATTGTTTATCCAAAATAATCATCAATCGATTATATAATTTGGGCTTTATTTATATAATTTATTTTGAATTTTTTTTAAAAAAAAACCAAAAACTGCCCGTATGATTGTAAATATTTTTAATATAAAAAAGCACAAAATTTCAACCGCAGTTAGGACCTCTAAGCCTTCGCTTCGTGGTCAAACGCTCTGACCTTATGCTACCGCGCATACTTGTTTGGGTTTATTTTACCGTGCCTACACAGTTACAAATTTTGATGCGTTTTTCGTTACACGACTTACAACGTTTTTTATGCTGCATTTGCGATGATATTTAATACTATGTGATGTAGAATATTAATAGAAGAAACTCCGATATTATCACAAAAATTGTGCTATTTTCCACACGACACAAAATCCGACTTCAATATCGAAAATTTAAAAATTTACAAACTTTTCGCGATGATAACAACGGAAGTCGATATCGGTTACGATTCGAAAAAAATACGTTTGGCGGACGTAACGGTTACTTCAGAAATGAAGGTTGGCTTATGTTTCGAAAAATTATTCCTTTACAATTCCAAAGATTAATTCTATAACACAAATGCGAAGAAAGTTATTTTCTACTTTTTTAGTGTAAAGTGGATACTTGGATAATTTTTTTGGCACTTTCAGACTTATTTTTATTATTACTGTAGCGAAAACACTGGTATGAAATAACTTTCGATTTTTTATCGCCAATTAGGAAAAAATACGAAATTTTCCTTCGATAAAATATGATATATGTGCCGGATGGGCTACATATTCATTGCAAGTTCATTTTCGGCAAACTATTTTAGTTACATAACCTTCTCATGTTTTACTTCCGACCAAAGTAGTGAAGCGTAGGTAATCTGATAGCTCAGTTTGTATTGGAATACCGCAGCATGCGAATATTTTTCCATTTCGATATAAATGTGAGTGAAAAACTTTATTTGAATTATATGAAAAATATCATATTTATATGGAAATTCACAGATCTAATAAAACAAATTTTAGATTCAAAGTTGCATTCGTAAATATTGCAGAATGTGCTGTTTCCAAATCTGCATTGACTGATTTCTGAATTTATCAAAACTCAATTTGAGAAATGCCTAAAAGTATGCTAATGTATTAGTACGAGTATTGAACAAAACACTCAATTCATTCATAAAAGAAAGATAGAACTACTGATTGTTGATTTTACATAAGTATGAGCTGCTCAACTAAATATGTCTACGTGGCCGAGTGGTTAGAACAATCGACTATGGAGGATCACAGCGTACTGTGTTCAATCCTCAGTGGAAGCAAAAATATAAAAAATGTAAATTTAAATAGTAATTTTTTCGTTTTTATACAACTAGTGCGGCGAATTGCGAATTGGTTTTACCCCCATCCAGCTCGCCGTATTGTTGTATACGCGGCTATAAAAGATTCACTTCAGTAAGAGAGATATAAATATATTCAGGCCGATCGTGAGTAATTTTTCCCCCGGAATCGAAAAAGGGAATTTCCGCTTTTAATTGGTTTTCACTTGTTTTGCTTTGCAGATACGTTTTTAATCTGCGTAGAGATGAAAATTAGCGTTCGCTTGAAGCCACGGAAATTGGAAGGGTTCGCAAATTTGTAGGAGCCGATATATTGATGGGAAGAATTGCTTGTTGCAGTTGTTGAGATTATCAATAAATTATTTAGCTCGTTTTTCTTTTGGAATCTTCGAACAGTGTCTGCAAACATACGGAGTACATATAAACCGCAATGTGCGGTATTTGGATATATTTGATCCGAAAAAGCGGTGTTTTTGTGACTTCAGGTTGCGGTTATATGTATAAAATGTGGAAAAAGCATTGTACACCATATATTGTGTCCGATTCACTAGTTTCTAAAATGAGTTTTAAACTTTTAAAAAGTGTGCACGGTCAAGGTATTACAAGCTCAGATATTTTCTGTGAATATTTGATTTTTGTTGTCAAATTATTGTTGTGATTATTTAAATTTATTAAAAAATTTTATTTTATATTATTGTATTTTTAAAAATTTTCAGTTAAGGAATAATTCTATTTTCTTTATACAAACAAATATTTTTCTATAGGGATGTTTATTTATATTTACGAATGAATTATTTTTTTAAAAAATTCAAATTTGTTCATCACTATCTTGAAATTGGAACCCACAAATTTTTATTTAGTAATTTTATTTTTTATTCAGTATGTCATTGTACATTTCAGTTTACAGAATTGTTTGAAATTAAAAAGCGTGCTCTTGGAGTGAACGTGAAAGTTTTAATTTTGTGTACACAAATTTTGTGCACAGTTACGGAATTGAGCCCCAGAACTCAGTGCATTAGAAATAGAAACAGCTACAAACGTTTTCAGCATAGGGGTATGAATATTTAAAATAAATTATGAAAAAATCAATGTTTTTCTTTTTGGTACCCATAGTCCGCATAACAAACACAAGTATGTATATCCACATTTAAATTTAGGTTATCCGAGAATTCCGGGGAAAAGGGGTTTCAAGCCCCCAAAAGTCCTCTGAATCCGCGCCTGCCTAGAGCCAAACAAATGAAAATAAAAAGCAGCCGAAAACTTTATAAAGGTAACCGCATATTGTTGCTTTGCTGTTCTGCGATTCATAACAAAAGCAAATTTGCCTTTCCGGGAAATTGAAAGCGAAGCAAAGCGAAATGATACAAATAATTTTGATTGTTATTGCTTTAAAGCACAGTAATGCAAAAGAAATTTAATTTTTGCAAGTTTTTTAAACCTTATGTAATTTAACAAAAATAATATAATGTATTTGAAAAAAACTGTGAACATGAATTTGAAGTAAAATGAAAATATTAGTACTTTTGATGTGATACCGTTTAAATAAATAAACCTAATTTTAAAAATTTCAAAGATATAATAAATTATTTCAGTACGCAGCGCATAATAAATAGTTAAAATTTGAACTCACAGTTTTCGTATAAAGTTTTATTTAATTTTTATTTATTTTATTTAATTTAATATTATTTTCTTAATTCCGACAGTTACGACAAAAAACAGCTCCATTAGACCGTATCACCTTGTATAGCAGAAAAGTAAACCTACATTTGACCTCGCCGCAATCGTTTGACCAGGCCCGTAGCCAGGATTTACCCAAGGGGTGGAGTGGTTTTCATAAAAAATATATTGATATTTTTTGATAGCGATGAATCAAAGGAATTTGGTATAAAACTTTAATGAATTTTTAAAAAATCTTAGTTTTATTTATTTTTATATGTTTGTATAACTGACAAGACTTCATCCTGTGACTTTGCTATCCCTATGTACTCTTAAGGATGCACAACCCTTTAAGCGGTACTCGCTCATAGATCTTCTAGCAATATATTTTAAATATCAATTGCACTCCTTCACCTATCCGCTGCTGAATTTTGATTTAATTTATTCGTATAATAGTGTTACCAGAGCAAGGTAAAATTATTGCATTTTGTTTAATTAAAAATTTTGATCGTTCCTCGTTTTCGGAAGTCATAAAAATCAAGTTGAACGATGACAATAGCCAGTACTAATAAATAGTACTCCCTTGTTGTGAATTGTTGCACCAAGGAAAGGTATATAAACAGTAATTTTGTAAAAATTTTCCACACCATTAGAAATGTGACACACAATGCAAATTCCTTTCAAACGATATTTTCTAGAAACTACTAGAAAAATTACCACGATAAGAAAACTAACATTTTCTTATAAGTAAATCCGTAACCAACTCTGAAACTTTAACAGATCGCTTAGCAAAATTTTAAATTTAATTGACTTTTTCGACAACATTGAAAAGGTTAGAAAATTTTATTTTTAAAAATTTTGCTGTCCCAAGAGATTGAAATCCCGCGTCAGAGCTAAAAAAACATAAGCTACGTTTTTCAATTTGGAGTAAGCTAACTAATGCCAATTGTTCAACCAAGACTGCTTAAAACGTATATTACGCGAACCACTGACAGGAAAATTAAAAGTTGGGGGGGGGGGGAAGGGAGGGGAAGGGGGTAGATTTTAAATGTTTTGAAAACTTAAAATGAAATGAAATTGGACCGCTTTCTACAATCAAACGAAATACAATATTATATTATTATGATTTAGCTAAAATTGTAACCATTAAACAATTGTAATATAGAATGGACACTGCACACATTGGCCACTATACTGTTCTGGCAGCGCTGCACTTGGTTGGTACATCAGCAAAGTAGTTCTAATGTCGCTTCGACTTCAGCGGTGTTATCTTCTTTTTATAATTACTCGTATTTAATTTCGCAACATTGAATCAAAGTATTAAAGAATATCAAGAAGTCGCCATAAGGACGGAAATTGATAAAAGAAAAAAATTCCTTAAATTAAGTGATTAAGTAATTAAGTGGAATCGTTTTAGTGTTTTGGCACAATAAAATAATCAATAGAATAACACTGTAAACAATTGTATAACAATAAAACAATTGTAAAAGGTAAATTTTTTCCTCACCTTCATTTAACACTTTCCAACTCAATAGATTCTTAAATGACTGGTGATGGACAAGGCTCAATTGAATGTATCGAACTTTATTCGATATCTTTAGCGTGTTGCTGTTTATACTGTTACTGAAGAGAGACGTAGGAGCATTAAGTATGCTCATATAAGAAATGTCATATAATGACTATTAATGACTCAAAACCCCTCCCTTGTCTACGGGCCTTCGTTAGACATTGAACAGACATTTTCAAAAAAAAATTAATTTTTTTTAAATGGTCCTTATGGTGATTTTTTTCGTTTTTTTTGTTTTATCTTCGGTGTTCTTGACCGATTCTTAAAATTTTTTATATGTGTGCTCGTTGATTCTTTGTAAATTTTTTCTGATATTTTTTTTGCGAATATCCACCCACCATATCTCATTTCCTACTATTTAATGAAATTTTTAAAATGTCAAATAATGAATGCTCATAAAAAAATATTAAGACCATGGGAATAAATGATATCGATACAATTTATTTCTGGCGCAGTTCCGACCCATTTTATCCCAAAAATGACACTGAAAATGTTCGTCACCTCATACTCGACTTTTTATTAGTAAAAAAAAAAAACTTTATTTTTTCAATCGCAACTGTTTTTATTAAATCACAGAGACCTTAAGAAAACTGTCGCAATTTTTATTAATAAATATTAACATTTTTCGTTGAGGCAATGTCAGTCAAATAAAAACAACTTGTTTTTACAAGCGGTCGTTGTTGTCATCGCATCATATTTTTGTTTTCGTATTCAGCTACACCTGCAAGTATTTTTTGTCGTTGCCTTCAAAGGTTCTTCATAATTGTGCCAACAATTAAATCACACCACTTTTCGGTAAGCTTTGTCTACGCTCGACACTAGCACCACCACCACCACCCTTCAGCACTTCGTCATCGATCAAATTGAATCACAAATTAAATCACCGTTTCAACTACAACTCTCATCGCCTTGCTTAGCTTCACTTGCACTATTGTTACAGCAGCAGCAACAACAACAACAACAACAACAACAACAAACATCTTCGACCGCTTATCAAGTCGTAATAGATGCCATGATTTGTTAACGTGCATCTCTTTCGATGGAAAGAAAGAGCGAACTTTAAAAACGAGAAATGTCGAAGTGATCGAAGAGCACATCACCATTTTAAAAGAACCAAAGTCAAAATTTATCGGCTACGCCACGCCTTCGGAAGGATCCGCAAGGCAAATACAAACTGCAATAGTTGACTTTTTGTTGAAAGACGGTTACAATTTGGACAACTTAGTAGCGATCAGTTGCGACGGCACTGTCACAAACACAGGGTACAAGGGGGTGTCATAAAGTGCTTCGAGTCTTATTTGCGCAGACCACTTCAATGGTTTATCTGTATGCTCCACTTTAACGAGCTGCCATTAACTGCGCTACTGAGAACATGGCTTGGAAGACAGAAGGGCCCTGGGCTGTTGCCAGGAGAAATTGGTGTCGGAATAAATCGCTGCATGGATTTTTCTGTACATATCAATTAAATTTAAAAAATATTTAGCTACTTCAATGGTTGCTTATGTTTTTCCTCAGTCTTTTCTAAATTTCAAGCCAATTGCAATTGGCGAAATGCCTATAAACATTGATGGATGGTTACTACCAGAGATTGGAAACAAACTGTACGCAAAAACAGCTGTGTAAGCAAACAATCTCACTATCTCTTTACGTTTAGATATTTGCTACAAACAGAAATGCGTACCAAAGAGAGCAGAAAATAAGGAGAGAAAACTATTGTGTTGTGTTATACGAACACAATATTTATTATGTTTTTTAGATTTTGTTGTCACGATCACAAACACAACAAGAAACAAATGTTTCCCTCATTTTACTGCTGGAATTCAAAAAGAATATTATGTTTTGAGCAAAGTTTTTTAGCAATTAGACATGTTTTTTCTGCTTATTGTAATCATATATAAGCTTCTACGACTTTTAAATGCCTTTCTTAATTTCGCTGTTCTGTTGCAACACCTTGCCGCCACACTGACCATTATTGTAAGAAAAAATATTTTTTTTTTTTAAAAACTGAAACAACCCATTAGCCGGATACGGCATTTTGTCGTAAAGTAAATTGAACGTAAATGTAAGTTCAATTAAGTCAAATTGCAGCAATCGACGAATATAACGGTAAGGATCGAACATTTTTTACGTTGGCTTCTGCGATTCAAAAACATGGAGGGAAGAGAGTGTTTTTTTTTTTCTCTCACATCTTTGCTTGCTTCGATTTTCGGTGCCATCAGCAACCTGCAAAAGATCGCTAAAGATAGTTTACTTTGATTGATTTTGTGGCCGTGATTCATATCATAACAGTGATTTGTTACTGTTTGAATCGGAGAACGAAAACAATAAAAAACAAAAATACTGTTTGTGATCTTAAGAAGAAACAAAAAGAACAGAGAAATATTTCTCTTTAGAGTTTTTTTTGCGATACCTGGCTGCTACGAAGCAATCAGCGTTACTTGCACCGCATGGTTCTTGCCGTTAAAAGTGGTCACTGCGATGGAGATTTAGCCTGCCAACAGCCCGGTGCTACAAGTACAGCCCGTTGGCTAACAATAGTATCACGCATTTTACGTTGGTAAAATCCATCCGGATGTTGGTACGTAACGCAAGCGCAGCCATCCAATATATTGAAAGATCTCGCTACGTTCGTCGTTAGAGTGTATGCACCATTTTGGTTTTTAGTTAAAAGTCAACCAACCACTAGCCATTCATGGTAGCCGCAATGTGTTCAAATACATTTCATGGATTCGCGATTGGCCGAACTACGTTCAGGTAGCCATTAAACCGACCATCGACAACAATCCATATTTTTTTCACCATGAAGATATACTACTGTCGATGATTACTGATCCGGATGCATCGGTGCGTGCTGATGAATACAGCAAAATTTTGGAACCCCACTCAAACCTAACAGGTCGTATTCGGCAATTTCATGTACCCAACCACCAGAGCTTTATCCAACATAGCACAGCATACAATGAAATCGATTGGACCAAATTTTACTAGCGCTACAGCCAGCTTGAATCCCGTAAAGATTTAGAAAATTAATAAAAAGTCGATTATGAGGTGACGAACATTTTCAAAGTGTTATTTTTGGGATAAAATGGGTCGGAACTGAGCCAAAAATAAATTTGATCGATATCATTTGTTTCAATGGTTTTAATAGTTTTTTTGTGAGCTTTAATTATTTAACATTTATAGAATTTCATAATATAGTAGGAACTGAGATAAGGTGAGTGAATATTCGCAAAAAAAAAAGATTCGAGAAAAAAAAATTACAAAATTAGAATCGGACACCGGAGATATAACAAAAAAAACGAAAAAAGCACCATAGGGACCATTTAAAAAAAAAATTTTTTTTGAAAAAGTCTTTTAAATGTCTAACGATTGAGGCGGGGTCAAATATAGGTTAGTTTTTGTGAAACGGTCTAAGCTACATACTTGATTTCTTGGAAAAAAGTAAGTGTAATTTACCGATGAATGTTTTTTTTTATTAATAACTTTAACTTGTTAACTCTTCGAAGCGTTTAGATTAACTGTCACAATTGTTAAGTTACAATTTTTGATCGGTAATTTCAAACGAAAAATAGGAACCGTGCAACAACAACTATATTGACGATATTCTTTTGTGTGTAATTAATAATAGATTTTGTAAATTTTCTTCACTTAAATTGTATCTGTTCTTTGTTAGGACGGTTAAGACGGTTTCTTCAGACATTTCTTCACAAATGGAAATATTTATCGAATAGTGTTCATTACTTTGCTTTATGTTCTTTAGATTCTCTAAAAGGTGCGCCTAAAAAAGTATTCAAGTAAAAACATTTTCGAAAATTATTTTTACGAACGAATTACACATAGAAGTTCTATTCACAACCAATACATTAATGGATTTTAAGCAAAGGAAATATCTATACTAAGCCAATTTTACATTAATATCTAGTCAATCTTCCTGTCAAGTTAATTCGTATTATCTTTAAGTTGAATACACATCAGATATGAAGTCAGCGACTCCCTTGTACTATCAACACATGCATAAAACTTGTAAATTAACAAGAAGAATTTTATGGGACCCGCCTAGTGTAAACAATTAGTTTTCAATGCTGACATTAGATATAAAGTAAACGACTATCAGCACATGAATTATACTTTCAAATTAACACAAAACAGTTTTATGAAACACCCCTAGTGTAAAAAACTAATTTTTAATTGCTGACATCAGATATGAAATCAACGGTTCCCCTTATACTACCAGCACATGAATACAACTTGTAAATTAACAAAAACCAGTTTTATGGGACTACTCTAGTGTAAAAATTATTTTTCAAAGCTTTCATCAGATATGAAGTCATCGACACTCTTATACTATCACATGTATAAAACTTGTAAATTAACAAAAAAGTTTTATGAGACCACCCAGTGTAAAAAATTATTTTTCAATGCTGACATCAGATATGAAGTCAGCGACTCCCTTAATATTATCATATGTTTAAAGCAATTAACAAAAAAAAAAAAAAAAAAAAAAAAACAGTTCAATGAATCCACCTTAATGCAAAAAAATTATTTTTCAATGCTATTCAATCTAATGTCAGATTTAGTCCCATAAAACTGTTTGCTAATTTACAAGTTTTATACATCGTCGCCTGGATAAATTAATTTCGTATGTAATTTAAAATATAATATAACATACGACAATAATTTATCCAGACGACGACATGTGATAGTATAGATAGATAGATAGTATTACTATCACATGTATAAAACTTGTAAATTAACAAAACAGTTTAATGGGACAAATCGGTGTAAAAAATTATTTTTCAATGCTGACATCAAACATGAAATCAGCGACTCCCTTATACTATACATGTATAAAACTCGGAAATTTACGAAGTTTTATGGGGCCACCATAGGTAAAAAAATTATTTTTCAATGCTGAAACCAAATATGAAGTCAGCGACTCCCTTATACTACCAGCACATGTACAAAACGTGTAAAGAGTTTTATGGGATCACCCTAGCGTAAAATATTATTTTTCAATGCTGACATCAGATATGAAATCAGGGATTCCCTTATACTACTGGCACATGTATAAAACTTGTAAATTAATAAAAAAATAGTTTTATGAAACCACCCTAATGTAAAAAATTATTTACATGTATAAAACTTGTAAATTAAAAAAAAAAACGCAGTTATGTGGGACCACCCTAGTGTCAAAAATTATTTTTTAATGTTGAAGTTAGAATATGAAGTCAGTCCCTTATACTACACCGCAGAGAAAAAATATGTTTATATATGTTTGGTTTCAATAACAAAATATTTAAAGGGAACCACTTAATGATTAAGAACTTTTCTACAAATGCATTATTTTTCGAAACAGAAGATATTAGTTGTGTCCAACATAATAAAATTGTCCTAGCTAAAAAAATTACGTCTACAATAATATGCTCGTGACACAATAGAATTGTTTGCTTCTTCCCAATGAAAATATTTTTCCAACACAGCTGAACTCAAAAAGAGTTCAAAAGAACTCCGCTCTGTTATGTGTTGTTCCTCGACACACATATCGCACTCCATCTACAAAACAGGCACAACTCAAAATTTACAAATTTTTACTTTTTAATGTTAAACTAATCGTAGTGATTACCTCCATTAACTATCAAAATTGTTCACTCCTCTTCTTACTCTTTAATTAAAAAAAAATCATTTTGTCTCTTTGTTTCGCATGGAGTACATTGAAAAAAAAAATGTTTTTTGCTTCTCCTAAAAATTTTAAAATTTTGAGTTGTGTCTCTTTTGTAGATTGTGTGCGATATATATGTTTTTTTGGACAAAAAATAGAGAAAACGTTCTTGTTTTATGCGCTTGCTTTATTAGCTTTTAACCCATCTTTTACCACAACCAGAATCCATGAACCGATCTGGAAAATTATTACATGATAGCCTATTTTGAACTTCAATATGGTATTTTTGCAAAAAAAAAAATTACGATCCTTCGTTTGGCCGCTACGAGGGGTGTTGCTTTAAGGAAACGCTGGCTAATAACATATGCAAAATTTTGTGACTTTTATTCATTTCTGAGATAAACTGTGAACAAATTTTATACACTTTGCTAAAAATAAAGTTGTTACGTATATTATGTGAGTAAATATGTGAATAAATTTCTGTAGAAAAAATTGTCCTGATGGCAAAGTTAGCCGCTGCCAAATAGGAGGCATGTAGGGTGTCCTTTCTGACAAATTACATATGCTGGCACATCCTATGATTTTTCAATAATAACACTGGTTTACAAATTACGCAAATGTGTTTGTACAATGAATGCCACTATCCATTTCTCATGTAAAATCGGTCGCTGATTTCGAAAATATTTTTCTTTTTTTTTCTGTCACTCTGTTTTCGAGATATTGGCCACTGTAATTTTGTCTAAAAAAAATTGGTTACAGTTGATTGCATATATCTTCACAACCAATAACAATAATCAAACAAATGATATATCAAAGTCTATAAAATTCCCTACAAACAATGCATACACTATTTTTTGATTGGATAGTTAGTTTTGGCGGAGTAAATTCAATTTTCGAGGAGGTTTCTTGATTTTCAGAAAAAAATACAAAAAAAAAGAAAATTTATACAAATTTTGTTAAGAAACGAAAATATTTTGATAATTTAGATATTTCTTGCTGAAATCCTGGATTTTTACAACAAAAAAAAACCTATTGCTGAAGAAAATCTATTGAGAAATGGAAAATTTGTGTTTAATTGAACGAAAGCACCCAAATTGTGTGATTGCCTACTAATGCATTTCGACTTATTTTATTGTCATATGAATAAATAAGAATTAAAGGTTGTTGTACGTAGGGTGCCTTTTATATTTCGGGATTTGGCAACCCTGGTGTTGCAATCTGTCAACTGAAAGCTCTATCGCAAAGTTTGACATTTGTTGGCTTATACGTACTCAGAACGTTTTGACATACGAGCGCTATTTGTGTTGTTTATAGTAACTTAAAAGATTCATCTCGGTCTAAAAATGGAATTAAATCGTGAACATTTTCGTGCGATTATTTTTTACAACTTTCGACGTGAATTAACACAGCAACAGTGCATGGATGAACTTAATTCAATTTTTGGCGATGAAGTTCCATCAAGGACCAGTGTTTATCGATGGTATGGTGAATTCAATCGTGGTCGTAGTTCACTCCAAGACGAATTTCGTGAAGGTCGTCCGAAATCAGCTGTTGTTCCGAAAACCATTGATGCTGTGCGCGAACTGATATTGCAAGATCGTCATGTTACCTATCGTGAGATTGAGGCAACCTTAGGCATAAGTGGGACCAGCATACATTCAATATTGCATAAACATTTGACTGTCAAAAAAATTTGTTCGCGTTGGATCCCACACAATTTGTCAATCGCTCAAAAAAAGGCTCGTGTCGATTGGTCGAAGGAAATGCTCAAAAAATACGATCGCGGTGCTTCGAAACACGTCTATGACATCGTGATAGGTGATGAATCGTGGATTTACGCGTATGAGCCCGAAAGTAAACAGCAGTCGACTGTATGGGTGTTTCAAGATGAGCCAAATCCAACAAAAGTTGTTCGCGCACGAAGCACTTCCAAGCAAATGGTCGCCTGTTTTTTCGGAAAATATGGACATGTCGCAACCGTACCACTAGAACAACGCAGAACAGTCCACTCTGAGTGGTACACAACCATTTGTTTGCCAGTTGTATTCCAAGAAATCAGGAAAACCAACCGCCGAAGACGGATCACTCTTCACCACGACAATGCGAGCTCTCACACAACGGCTCAAACAACTGCATTTTTGAGCACCCAAAACATCGATTTGATGGGTCATCCGCCGTATAGTCCTGACTTGGCACCGAATGACTTCTTTTTATTCCCAACCGTGAAGAATAAACTGCGTGGACAACGATTTTCGACGCCCGAAGAAGCGGTTGCGGCATTCAGAATGCATGTTTTGGAGATACCTCAATCAGAGTGGCAAAAGTGCTTCGACAATTGGTTCAAACGCATGCAAAAGTGTATAGATCTTAATGGAGAATATTTTGAAAAACAATAAAGGGATTTTCGATGATTAATATTTGTTTTTGTTCTCTAATCCCGAAATATAAAAGGCACCCCTCGTAATATAACTTTTATATTTTTAATTTTTATTGTACTTTTTATCATTTACGTTTCTAAAACTAACACTTCAATCAAAAAATTCATTTTTTTAGCTATAATTTGATATATCATGTTTGATTATTGTTGTTGGTTCTGGAGATATATGCAATTAAGTGCAACCAACTTTTTTTCTTTTTGAAAAAACTACTGTGAGCAATATCTCGAAAACGGGGTGACAGTAAAAAAAAAATGATATTTTCGGAATTAGCGACTGATTTTACATGAAAAATGGATAAGTAGTGGCATTCATAGTACTTATTGGCTGCAAGCCAGTGTAATATGCTTATTTTCCTAATTTCACAACATTTACAATTTTAATTATTTGACATTTCCTAATTAAGAAAGCATAACTCAACAAAAAATTGCCATTAGCAGTAAAAAGTGTGCCAAGAGAATTATCAAAAATTGCAAAATATGCCCGATTTTGTGTAGGGTTTTAGCCAGAGTTGCTTTAAAGAAACACCAAATATCTACATGCACTGACATATATAAATTTTACTCTAGATTATGATTTCTTGACTAATGTCTTAAATGTGATACATAATCTAAAAAAATCGCGCTTCATAATTGTAATAAAATTATTTTTTTGTATTTTTTTCGATTTATTTAAAAAGTGTCTTAAAAACGTGTACCTACTGTTTTTTTTTAATAATTTTTTAAAGTTAGTGTTTCTTTAAAGAAACAGTGGTAAAAAATGGGTTAACTGATGCCAAGTTTAGTTGTCGTTGAAGAAAATACAGCGTTTTTATATTTCCAAGTTTCGAACAGCCAAAAGTGTTTGTTAAAAATTAATTAAAAGCGAGTGTTTTGAATTTATTAAATTAAATTTAATATAAATACAAAATATTTTAATATATAATAACATTTGATCTCTGCTTGAGTAAAGTTTCAATAACAGGTGCATTCTTTGGCATCGCTTAACATTTCCGTCAAAACTTGGCAACATTGCAAGTTACTTGCCACATTGGTGCATGTATTCGATGGACGTATACAAAATTTCTTTATGTTTTCGCGGGTAAAAGCAAAAAGAAACCGACAAATTTTCTTTACGGTCCGAAGCTGAAAACAATTTGGACAAAAAGCGGAAAACAGGGTTTGAACAGAAAAAAAATGTTACCTAACTGCGGACAACCAAATGTATTTGTTAAAAGTGAATGAAAAGTGTTTTGGATTTATTAAATTAAATTTAATATAAATACAAAATATTTAAATATATAATAACATTTGATATAAAATTGAAAAATTTGTGCTACCTAAATAGTGTGTAATATCGGAAAACCATAAACATAAACATATTTTGTTTCCCTGAAATCAACAATTACTTTAGAGCACGCATTTTGTAATCACGGTGAAACACTTTTTGCTTTTCTTTTGCTAAAATACGTTTCCAAGTAAATATAGTGTTATCATCGGTAAATATACGAGTATAATGTTATTCTAAATAAACATTTTGAAAATAAGTGTTTGACTGATAATTATATATTTAGTAAGCAATTGTCTGTAAACATTTTATTCTATTCTTAATTACATTATATTTCCAAGCAAATGAATAGCAATAGACTAAAAGTGTTCAAAGTTCATTTATAATCACAATATATTGAAATTAAAACACATTTTTTTAAAACAAAGCATATTGTTTTAAAATCGAAGCAACAAGTTGATTGTTTCCAAACAACAAGTACTAAGGAGTCAAAAAGTACAATTAAATAATGTTAAGATGCAAATATATATATAAAGAGAACATCATTAATTAATCATAATATATGTGGAACCGATTATAATTATTTTCCAAGAAACATGCTGAAACATATCATACTTCCTGCAAATTATCTTTGGGAAGGCCTATTTTTTTCAGCGTGTACCAGCCCATGTATAAAAATTGTAAATTAACAAAAAACAGTTTAATGGGACCTCTAGTGTCAAAAAAAATTTGATTTCCTTACGTCAGATACGGAATCAGCGATCCCCTTTTAAGTACTGTCTGTTCATTTAAAACATATTTTTAAATTGTAACCCTCCCTAAAAAATCTCGAAAAAATAAAAAAGTGTGATATCTCGAAGGGGATATTGCGATATGAACTAATTTCTTGATTTTTTGTATGGGGACCCATTTTTTTGTATGGGAAAAGTATTGACATACAGTCTTGCCAGATTTTTTTTCAAAAAAACTAAATTTAAAAAAAAAATGCTTTTTCAACAAACTTTGTATGTAAAGGTTTTCTAGTTTTATTGCTCATAAAAACGTAAGGCAATTTATTTAAAGTTATTTAGGGTACCTTCATAAAAAAAAAATTTCGGGGCTAACATTTTTTTCATAAAAGTCTTCAATTATGTTTAAAGAATGTGTAAAAAAATTTTTAAAAATTTGAACCAGAAATATTTTTTTAAGGGTATCTAGCGTGCGCCGTCCGTCGAGCACCTAATTTATCAATTTGAATAGAATTTTAATCGCTCGCTGGGCTCCTCCTTTTTTCATTATATCGTTTTCTATTGTATGTATATACAGTGAGGTGTCACTTAAAATCGTACAAATAACAAATAAAGATAACTTGCTGCAGAAAAGCTTGTTTTAAGAGGCAAAAAATTAATTAAAAACAGTTTTGTCTTATTTGATTTCTGGGGCCCTACTCCCTATTGCGATGCGACAAAAAAATTCGCAACATTGATTTGATTGTATGGATTTGCGTACGCATCGCATTTCATTTTCGCATCGCATTCATTGGCGCATCGCAATACAGAGTAGGGCCGGCCCCTGTGCTTATAATTTTAATATGAAGATCAAATATAAATAACATTCAATTAAAAAAAAAACACATTTCATGTCAACAACTATAAAATTCATCAGTCACTTAAAATCGTACATTACGCTGTAATTGCAAAAAATAGTTCAAAAAATAATAAAATGAAGTAATTTAGTACTTCATTGGGCCACCTTTTTTTGTAAGCAAGACATTTTAGCCTTTTTGGCATGGAATGGACTAAGCTTTTGCATCTTTCGAAGTAAGCTTCGAAATTCTGCCCATTCTGCTTGGAGAGCCTTTTTGAGTTCAGCTTTGTTAGAATTTTGATGTTCTTGTGTTTGTTTTTCAAGATAATGCCAAAGATGCGCGATGACATTTATGTCCGGTGATTGGGCGGGCGTTTAAATGACTTTTGGACGGTTAAAGACTATCCACGTTCTTGCATTCAAGGAACTATGTTAAGGATCGCTGTCGCTAATGGCCGTATGATACTTAATTTTTTTTGTCCAATTTTAAAATCTGAAAACAAGTGGCGCGTGGGCAGGACAGACATATTTTGTAAGAAAAGGATAAACGTTGTTACTTTTTTATATCTGGTGTTTTTAAGAGCAGCTGCATTAAATAAATACACGCATCACTTCCAATTCAGCATACATTTATATTAAATAGTTTTGTTTACTCTAAAAATGTCAAATAATTTATTAACAGCACAGTAAATATTTTATCGAAACTTAACGAAAAACGAATTGAAAGAAACAGCAAAAAAAATGCAAAGAAAATACAGTCCGTCCTACAAATTTTTCTAAAATTCGTACCATATGCGTACTCACTCACACCAATTGAACCCATGCATTCGTGCTATTTGAACTGCTCTAGTTATAATTTTCAATGATCAATTTAATTAAGTATCATACAGGCTTAAGGCTTAAAATATCTTCGAGTTCCCATGTTATCAGCACTTGGAATCAAATTTTCTGTGAGAATGTGAATATACCATATTAACATATTAATATAGCATATTGGATCATAATGCCTTCGATGAAAACCAAATTACCGACTCTGTGTGTTGGTATGCAGTCGTAAACCATCACGGACACACCTCCATGCTTCACAGTCGGGCGTAAATTAGATGCATTTATCTCTTTATATGGTTTTCTCCACACTGGTTGCTTGCTATCTGATGCAAAAACGTTATATTTTGATTCATTCGTAAAAAATAACATTATTTCAGAAGTCCTGCGGCTTAGATTGCTACTCTCGCGCGAACTGCAGTCTTTTAAGTCTGTTGCGCTTATTGAAATATGGCTTGTTGCGTGCAATGCTGCCATGGAAATAATTTTGTCGAAGTACTTTTCTGTTCGTTGAATTAGAAACCTTTTTCTGCAAAAATATTTTGGAGTAATTGTTGACTTTTGATATCGATATTCAAGGATTTTCTTTCACTTTTCGTATTATTCACCTTTCGTCGCTGGCAGTCAACTTCTAATAGGACCGAGTTTTGACTTTATTTGAAATGCAAATAATTCTTGTGTCTTTTTATGATATACTGAATAGTGCTGCGACTCATGTTAAGTATTTCCGAAATGTCTGCGTAACTTTTTCCAATTTTATAGTGACAAATCGTCAATTTACGTTCAATTAAGTTGTCGCAATTGTCGTTTTAAGTTGTCGCAAAGAAAATTTCGAAAAAGTCTTTGAAAATCTTAGAAAATAATGTGCATAACGATATCTATCTCGCGCAATGATGAAAATCAAGTTTTTCGCCAAAGTTGAGACAATCTGATCAGCTGTACGATTTTAAGTGACACCACTCTTTGGCACGTGTCAAGTTGCTGCTATTCTTTAAAAAAAACATAAAAGGTTTTTGGTAATTTTGCAACATATTAATAAAATATATTGCATTAAAATACTATCCCATAAAATTTATCATAGAAACAATTTTTTGTTTAGGAATAATTAAATAAATTGTCAGCTTGCACTTCCTGTACGATTTTAAGTGACACTCACTGTATATGTAGGATTTTGGTCTACAAATCTTTTATTTTAATTAAAACACTTCACTTTTGTTAAACAGGTAGTTTTATTTATGCCGTGCGCGTCGAAAAACCAACTCCAACTGCTGTCCGTTCGCTTTTTTTCCAGGTGTCCTCGTTCTGTCCAGATTTAAATTGTCTCACTCGTTCTTTTGCAGTATTGTCGTCTCGTTGCCAAAAGTAAAGGTCGTAACAGCGTTCCCATATTTTGTTATGCCATTTCAATAAGTCGGTACACTTATAGTCATATGTCCAGTCAAATCGTCGGTGTTGTCAGATTCTTGAGAATCCAAACCCACATATAATATATATATAGTAATATAATAGTGGTATTGAATGAGAGCCGCATTGGTGATGTCACCACCTTATGTGCGGTAAGTTTACTGAAGCGTATTAGTTTAATATGATTATCCAGAGCGAGACCACGTCCGTCTCGCCTGGCATATGCCGATTTGACGACGAACGACTAGCTTTGCATGTTTGAGTTGTGCTCTAATCCATATTTATATAGATATACACGCTATAGATATATTTTGATTATCCAGAGCAAGACCTCGTCTGTCTTGCCTAGCACATGTATGAGCTCGACCTCGTCCGTCTAGCCTGGCATATGGGAGCACCGCTATAATTAATCATTCTATTTGCTACTAAAAAGCTGATTGCACTACTAAGAAGCGGATTGCAACTGTATATACCTGAAAGCCTGACAATTTTACATTTTTAAAAATTTTAATTGTACATATATAAATTGTATTAATTTTGTCTAATATTAATTGCTATAAAGCCATATGTGCTTAGCATTCAAATAAATAATAATAATAATAATAATAAATATACTGAGCTTACCGCAAAAAATCGTGGTGTAAACAGCACGTATAAATCGTTAATGGAACTGTGGGCTTATGTGGCATTTTAAGTAACTTTGCGCTAGCGAAAAAATTCTAAAAATTGGTAAATTATTGAAATATGTCAAAAATGTCAATATGGACTGAAAAATGTTTATAATGGCAACGTATTTGCTATACAGTTACACATTTTAATTGATATTTATTCAGACTGGCTTCGTGGAAACACGCAGCGTAAGCGCTTCAGTATATATACGGTATTTATTGAATACCATTAATATATTGTTACGAAAATGACTTCGCCTAAAAATATACCCAGTGGTGTCAATGCTACAAGAAAGTTGTATGTTAAAAGTTATCACCCCGTTAACAGTAGGGTGTACTAGAATGTAGTAGTATAGTCAAGACTAATGGTAGTTAGGTATATAAGCCTTGCAGGGACGCAACCAGAATTTTATTTTTTTTTTGGGGGGTTTTTATAATATCGGACTTCCTTTTAAAAAAAAAAAGTGAGTCCAATTTTTGCTTTAATAGTTTCTAGTAAAAACCTTAGCCAGGGCAAGCAACATCTTACGATTCAAATTCTTCACCTCACAGTAGTAAATTGTAACTTTTGGGAGTAATATTTGCATATGAAAGTATGGTAAAGTTAAAAAACAAAGAATTCCACCACAATGATAACATACATAATAGCTGCATTTTCGTGGTACTGGATCAGATCAAATCTCAGTGGAACAGTTTTAGTTCAACTTTATTACAATTTGGCACCACTCGCGATGAAGTCTAAAAAAACACGAGTGTGAGCAGTAAGACGAAAACTCGTCGAAAAGTAACATATCTCAGCTTTGCCAACTTTGTTCGTTTTGAAAAAAATGCTTTAAACGTGGCAGCATTTTAAGATCAGAAATAATAGAGCCAGGAAAAGAATTTTTGTATTTGAATTGTGAATAAAATAGACCCACGCTATAGATTAACAACCACGGGAATGCAGATAATGATAACTAAAAATAAGTTTTTTATAGAAGTGTTTTATTTGTATTAAAAAGTAATTAAAAATTTAAAAAATTGCGATCAATTTGCTTTTTACAGAAAAAAGGTTAGTTACAGGAATATTGTGATTAAGATTAACAAAATAAACCAAAACTATATTTTCAAATTCAGTTTACGCTTACTTTCAGCGAGTTTATCTAAAATTATCTTCACTGATGGCGTCATATCTCTGTGCAGATTGAACAATGTGGGATCGATTAATCAATATTGCAACATCGTGCTTCTTAAATAAGTTTTGAGTCGGTAAAGTACTGAAAATGTTCGTTAATTTTCACACGAAGTGACTGAAGAGTGAGAAAGATGATTGATAAATTAAATATTTATGAGAATATTTCTTTATTGCACAGTTCTATGGCTTCAAACACTGTTTTTTTTTTTCCATCGTTAGTTTTATTGCTAACTTTATACCAAAGATTCAGTTTCATTTTTAAATCATCAAAATCTTTTTCCAAATCATCTAAATAAAATCCAAACCCAAAAAAACAAAAAAAAAATCTAATTAGTTTTTCAAAAGCTACTAAGGAACCATATCCAGCGTGGAAATGAATAGTGGAAACATATGTTTTAAAAATCTAACTCTTAGATTTTAAAAAAATAAAATGCTTGTCAAAAAATGTTGACAGAGACAGATCCAACTGTTGATAAGTGTCACATTAATTTTTATTTTGTTGGCTTTATGCTTAGAGTATAATAAATAAATTCTATACAATATTATATTGTGAAGTAACAAATTGAATGTGTGCGTAATGGTACTTTGCAATATAATTCTTCCGACATTATTGCTTGCAGAACAAAGTAGAGGTTCGCACGTAATGGAATAGGCATTTAGCTCGCCGGAGGAATAGGTTATTTTCTGCAATGACCTGACACCATATTTAGAAAAATTACTACGTGCTTACAATAAAATATAAAATATTCAAATATAAATATAAATAGAATTGTTACAGTCCTCATTAGAACAGAATTCTTCGAATGTGGAATGTACTCTGCTATCAAAATATGCTTTATTCCATATTGCGTCAATAGTCCTCTAAACATGGAAGATTTCAATTGATATCCATTATCTGATACAATCTCCTGGTTGGTGTTCATATGTGGAAAACATGATTTTCTAAAAAATCGCAACACCCGGATGTATTAAAATTCTTTACCGCTTTAAGTATAGGGAATTTTGTGAAATGGCCTAAAACTAACAAAATGCCTACATTAGCTGACTTGGATCGCGGATATGGGCAGATGAAATCAATGTAAATTCTCTGAAAAGGACGATGGGATTTAGCTTGAACTCCCATTGGTGGACGTAAGATAACATTAGTTGCTTTTGATTGCTTACATCTACCACAGTTTCCTACAAAATTCCTAACTTGAATTGACATATTTGGCCAAAATAGATTCAGTCTTAATTTTTCGAGGGTTTTCCCTATGCCTGCACGTGCGGACATTGGAGGATTATGTGCTTGCTTAATGACCTGAAGAGTTAACTCAGCAGGTACCCACAGTTTCCACGAGGATGCTTCCCCAATTGGATCCCCTTTGGCGAATTCAGTTCGCTTGTATATGAATTTGTCTATAACTTTCAAATCAGCTAGACGATGATGATTTTCTTGTATATTAATTTTTAATTTCTCATATTCTTCGGAATCAAACAGTGGTGAACTTAAGTCAATTTCTGGTGTAACTAATGCATTATCTATAGATTCAACCGATAGACGTGACAAACCGTCAGAAACCGTGTTAAGATTGCCTTTGCGATGTTCTATACTAAAATCAAATCCTTGCAGCTTTAATTCCCATCGAGCTAATCTGCCATTTAAGTCCGCTTGACGCATCAGCCATTTGAGACTGGCATGGTCCGTCACTACTTTAAAACGCTGTCCTTCTACGTATTCTTTGAATTTTTCGATGCTCTTTAAGGCTGCGAGGCATTTTAGCTCGGTGACTGAATAATTTTTCTGAGAAAATTACATAGTAATTTTTGAAAAAAAATGCAATGAGTCTTTCTTGTGCTAGAATTCTCCACCAATTCTATTTATATATGCGTCACATTGAATTATAAAAAGCATTATCAAAATTAGAATTAATTAAAACTGGAGGTGAAGTAAGGCATTTTTTACTTCAATAAACGCGTTTTGAGCTTCTGGGGTCTACTCAAAATTCTTTGTCTTTTTTGTTAAATCAGTTATCGGAAAGGTCAAGGTAGAAAAAATATCTATAAATCGCCATTCTACTAAGCCCATGAAACTTCTGACTTCCTTAACTGATTTTGGAGGAGAAATATTGTTAATAGCTGAAACTTAATCAGGGTCGTGCCTAATTCCACCATTACCAATCACATACCCTAGGTATTTTACCTCTCGCATACACCATTTGCATTTGGCTATATTTAGCGTTAAGCCAGCTTTTCTTAATAATTGAGCTACTTCAACTAACAAAGACATGTGTTCTTCAAAACTATCCGATATTAACAACAAGTCATCCAGATAAACAAAAACCCTTCCTTTAAGTGTTGCCGGTACAATTGTATCCATGAGACGACATAATGTTTGAGGGGCATTTGTTAAGCCGAATGGCATTACCTTGAATTGGTATAGCGGTCTGTTAGGGACAGTAAAAGCAGTTTTTTCTCTAGAGTCTTCTGCTAAACTCACTTGCCAAAATGCGTGCTTCAGATCTAAGGACGTTATATATTCTGCTTTCGGAAGTCGGGATAATATACCATTAATTTTTGGCTGCGGGTATGCGTCTTTCACTGTAAATA
This sequence comes from Coremacera marginata, assembly GCA_914767935.1. Taxonomy (NCBI): domain Eukaryota; kingdom Metazoa; phylum Arthropoda; class Insecta; order Diptera; family Sciomyzidae; genus Coremacera; species Coremacera marginata. The sequence goes on from OU612046.1 coordinate 105,371,659, forward strand.
TTTTCGGCTCCGCAGCCGTAACAAAATATAGATCGCTCTTCCATACAATCTTGGTACCGATGACCTGCTTGCTTGCAATTCCAACAAATAACATCATTACCATTTTTGGATAATTCATTAATTTCGCAAAGTGTGTCCGGGTTTATTTGATCGTTTTTATCTAACTCATATCTTATCCAAAGGTAAGCCTGTTGGAAGACCATTAAACTGAACATTCCAGTTTTTAATTCAATGAGCAACTTTTATTTATTTATTTATTTATTTATTTATTCGCCAAACAAGGCATTTACTTATTCTAGGTGTTTTTTTTTTCCTTCTCCTTCTCCCTTTTTTTGGTGAAAAATCGTGTCATTCAAGGTGGGCGTAATCCGCCCCCCTGATTGACATGATCTAATATTACACGTCAAAATAGGAGAAAAAAAAGAGAAAGTAAAAATAAAAATATACTTATATCTTAACATTCTAAAAATATTTAATTAAAAAAGAGTGGGGTGGTGAGTTAAGGGGTAGTAGGGGTGAGAAATAGGAATTCAGAATGGTAACGCTTGAATTTCCCAAGTGAGTTTAAAAGAAAGACGGGGAAAAAGGTATTAGGATGGGAAAAGATACTTTGAGAGGTTTCGTTTAAATGTGTGCTTGGACATGGGTGGCAAATAACACTCGCTAATATTATTGAATTCTCTACAGCATCTATTGATGGGCTCATTACCTGCGTAGACGGTATGATGATGATATTCAGTTAACAGCCGTGTATGCCTCGTTCGCCTTATTGGATCAGTAAATTTTATCTTGCTTGATATAAATTCGCTGTCAGTAATTCCACTAATAACATCGAAAGTGAAACATGAACTAAGTAATGTTCTTCTCGATGATAAGGGCATTAAATTAAGGAGGCTAAGTCTTTGTTCATAGGGTGGCAGGTTACTGTAATCACGGGGATTGTAGGTGTCTCTCAATGCAAAAAGCAAGAATTGTTTTTGAATGGATTCTAGTCTTTCCTTGTGTGATTCAAACGCAGGGTTCCAAATAATTCATCCATATTCGAGGAGAGGGCGCACTAACGCACAGAATAATGACTTAGTGACCCATACATTTTTGAACTCTTTTGCACGTCGTTTTATGAACCCAAGTTGTTTGCTAGCCCTAGACAAGATTTTATCATAATGTAGATTGAAACGCAACTTATTATCCAAGATAACTCCAAGATCTACGATATGATTTACTCTAGATAATTCACTGTTGTTGAGGGAGTATATATTATTTGCTATTAAATTTTTACGAGAGAAGGTAATAATGTAGCATTTGCTAACATTCAGGCAGATATTATTTTGAATGCACCAATGTTCAAGAGATACGAGCTTCGACTGTAAGAAATTTATATCATGCTCCGATTTAATGTCATGATACATTTTTAGGTCGTCCGCATACATCAGATGATGGATATCATTCAATATGTCAGATAAATCTGATAAATCTGAGATGAAAATGTTGAAGAGAAGTGGACCAAGGTGGCTTCCTTGTGGTACTCAGGATGTAACGGAAATTTGTTTAGATAAGGTCCCTTGAAATTTAACGAGCTGTGATCTGTCTTGGAGATATGACTTTAGCCAGTTGAGAAGAGATCCTGTGATACCAAACTTTTCTAATTTAGAAGCCAAGATAGCATGATCCACACGATCAAAGGCTTTGCTAAAGTCCGTATAGACTGCATCGATGTCCTTTTTCCATTTTACTTAAAACATCAGATACCAATATCATTAAATTTGTGGTGGTTGATCTACCTTTACGGAAACCATGCTGCTGTTCATTAAGTAAAGGATTTATAATGCTTGTAAGTTTATCACATATTATCTTTTCAAAAAGTTTTGGAATAGCCGATAATATAGCAATACCTCTATAATTTTCAACAGATCTTTTGTCACCATTTTTATAAATTGGGGTAAGATGAGATGATTTCCAATAAGAGGGAAAAATACCTTGGTACAGAGATTTATTAAAAATTATGAGCAAAGGCATGATCAGTGGGTCCTTGCATTGAATTATTAAGCTTGGGGGTATGAGGTCAGGGCCAGGTCCCTTACCTGGGTCGAGGTCGTGGATTGCTTTGATTATCTCATCTCGTGTAAGACAAATATGATTTATCGTGTGTAATGCATTTGGATAGTGAGGAGGATTGGAAGTTTGGTTTCCTGGAACACAAAAAACTTCTTTGAAATGATCTGCAAAAAGATTGCAAATCTCTTGCAGGTTTGAAGAGATAATGTTACCTTTAAACATCGACGTAGGATAACCGTTGGATTTACGCTTAACATTAACGTAGTCAAAGAATTTTTTGGGTTCTTGAACAATATTTTCTCCTATTAGGATTATGTATAGTTGATATGCTTTTTTTGACTCAGTAGAGAATAATGTAGCCAGCTCATTGTATCTGATTTTTACTTCTTCGCTCACATTAATGCCTTTTATGACAAATTTGTAAAGTTTATTTCTTTGATTTCTTAGATGTCTAAGATTTTGGTCTAGCCAAGGTTCAGAAAGTTTATTTTTTTTCTTTATCTTTGGCACATGTCTATCAATAATTGTGAGCACACGCTCGTAGAAAAGTGAAACTGAACTATCTAAGTCCAATGCTGACAGATCGGTCCAGTCAAAGTAATTCAGACTGACCTTAATACTCTCGTAGTCAGCATTCAGAAAATCGTATACAATCGAGTTATTGAACGAGTGGGTAAATGTCATATTGGAGGGGGATAGCTCTGCAGTTAAGGCTGTATGGTGCACACTGTTAGAAAAAAAGTGTTCAGTCTCTAGAGTTGGACGAACGCGTATTTCGTCATAGGCATTAGTAAATACTAAATCTAGCCATTTGCCATTCTTATTTGGGGTTCTACTAACTTGTTGTAAGTCATTGCCATAAAAGGTACTAAGTAAGGTAAAATCAATCGGATTAGAGAGGTTAACCGGAAGTAGATAACTGTCATTTTCATCAATGACAAAGGAAATATTAGGGCGGTTAAAATCGCCAAAGATAATGACTTTATCTTCTTCATTTAAGGAAGCCGTTATTGACGAAATTGTTTCACACATTTGGTTATATATAGCTTCAATAGAACCAGGTGGAATGTAGATAACACCAATATAAATAAAAAGATTATTATCCGAACAAATTCTGATTATTTTGTGTTCATAGAGCTCGTGTGAAGTGGTTTCGACAATCTGACTTGATAGGGAGTTGTGAGTTGCGATAAGGACACCACCCCCAAGGGAAAGACCTGTGTGAGAATAATTTCGATCATTTCTATATACTGTCCAGTTGCTGTCCAGAATTTCCTCGTTTTTGAAGGAATCATTTAGCCACGTTTCTGCAAAAACTAACACATTGAAGTGGCAGGATTTTGCGTCGACAAAAAGTTTATTTAATTTGCCGCGCATACCACCGCAATTGTGATAAAATATTTTTAATGAAGAAGTTGCTGAGGAATGTTGGAGTGGATCTCGGGGTATAATTTTTGGGGCAATCTCGTGGGTATTACTTGTGGAGCAAGCAATTGTGGGTGAAACTTGTAGGGGAAAACTGTTAGGAGCTATAATAGTTTTTGAAATTTGACCGGGTTTTCTGTAGGTGCCAAAGACGCTTCGATGTTGTATGTGAGGCAAATGCTGTCAAATCATTCTCAACCTCAGATGGAGAGATATTAAAGGTTTCGTGGTAGCGAATGAATATATTTTTAAGGTCGGTTAGGTTAGTCGGCAGACCCTCTTGTTGAATAGCTACCATGACGCTAGTTTTTGTCGATCCGTCAATACATATTGAATCTGATTTATTGTGCAGATATGCTAGGTACAGGCGTACATTTTCATATAGTCGACGGTCTCTCAAGCGAGATAGCACGAACCGCCCTTCGGTGGTAGTTTCAACGAGATTTTTGGTTAATTTAACTGTGGGTGGAAGAAGAGGATCAAGAAATACAGGGGATGCGTTTGTGAGAGTTGATGTTGTGGTAGGCATTTCAAAATTGGATGGGGTTGCTTCGATTTGGGAGGAGTTTGATACTCTTTTTGGAGTAAAAGTTGCAGCTTCTTTGTTAAGAGTACTATTATTTACAGTATGTGACTGAGGTTTTTGAGGATTTAAAGTGTGTGAACGTATGAAGTTTGGATAACTGTTGGAGGGGGAGACTGATGGAGGGTTAGAAACGGAACTAGAGGGTGCCAGATTAAATGAAACACGCTTATTTTTCGGATACGTTAAATAAGTGGAATTTTTCGGACCCGATTTTTTTTTAATGGGAGACGGATTTGAGATTTTACTTCTAGTAGCGGGGAATGTAGGGAACATGTTTGTTTTAAATGTCCAGTTGGAATTGGAGGAGTATTTTGGAGGTGTACTGGAACGTGATTCGGAAGGGTGTCTTAGAGGATTTATTGAGTTGGGAAGCAATTTAGACTTATTACTAGTGGATTTATGATTTGTTTTTTTTAAGGTTTTTGACGAATAATTTAGATTAAACTTAGGATAATTATGTTTTTTAGGATTATTACTAGCTCCTTTCTGTTTACCACGCCAAAGTGACAACCTCAACCGGGTTAGCTTAACACTTCCTTCTGTGGACGTCTGGAAAAGCCACACGTACTTTGAAGGCATTTCGAACTTAAAACTGCCAGTTTTTATCATTGTGCAGTCCTTAATCGTAATGCTAAGCGTACGTTTAAAGTATTCCCGAACCCAAGAAGCGTCCGCTAGATGTGGAGCACCTTTGATGAAGAAAGCAGTGTGGTTTAGTTGATTTCCTTCGTTAAGCTTCATTATTCTGCTTTTCCATTCTGAAGCAGTCCACGATGTTCCAAATTGAGTGATGAATTCTCTGGGCGCAGCAATAGGTGGAAGAGCCAATTCAGAATTCATAGTAGTTGCAGGAGGAATTGGAGTTGAATCGGGTCCTGCAGTATGAAGCAAATGGGGATGTGGAGAACAATGTTGGGGTATTATGGAGGAGGTTTCCAGTAATTCATCAAGAAGTGATCGTTGATGAACAGCAGATTGAGTCGACTCTAATTGAATATTGTCTGATATGTAATCGATGTTACTCGAAGCATGTTTGAGTACATCTGTTACATCCGCAAGCTCCAGACGAGTGGCTGCCATCTCATTGCCAACTTCGGTAATTTGGTTAAGTAGGACCGGAAGAAGTGGATCAGACCGTTGCTGTATATGTGATGTTTTCGTCATTGAGCTCTGCATTAAACTATCTATATCACTACGTAGATATGTAATGCTATCACTGATTTGTTTTAAGTCTTTCGCTGTTGTTGACGTTTTGGTGTTATTTTCATTCATCGCACTTATCGAATGACCGAAATTATTCTTGATTTCATCTAAAAGTTCAATTTTAATATTTTTTAAGTGTTTTTCAATGTTTTTATTGTTCGATTCACTGAATCTTTTTAAAGATTCTAACATTGAGGTCTCTAAGTTGCATTTAAGATCCTCAATTATTTTAAAAATGTCTTGAAGCGCAACTACAGTGAAACGATTTTTTGCAAAGCCCATTGCACGATATTTTGGGTGCATTTTTGTCATCGTTTTTGCAATTAATATTTGCGCAAGACATTTTTCTTTTTTTTTTTTTATGGTGTATTGAACTTTTGGCACAGTTACCGAAATTGAGTTTAGTTGCACTATGAGTTTTTTATTGTTAATATGCAATGTTTGCACTTTTCACAGAACACTAGTAAGCACTGCAGCGAAAGTGCTGGGTGAATAAATTTAAGGAATTAACTAGCGGAGCAACTGAAAAAAAAAACACGTCCGAACGGTTTGACTGCTGAAACAGTATTTCCACTATTATTTAGGACATTAGAAGAAGTTGATATTCTTTCCCCACCAACATTGGGTATTTTGCCTAGACGTTGTTGCTCAGGCCACGGAACTGATACTCTATTATTCAGAGGAGAAAAATTGTCATGCGTCCAAACAGGTTCAGGATTTCTTTGAATATTCAACTGATTAATTTGCTGTGAAAGCTGTGCAATGGTGTTTTGAAGAACTGTCAACTCACTTTGGACTTGCAATTAAACTACATCTTGAATTTTAAGATCCACCAGATTGTTGTTACTTGGTTCCGCCTGTGTACCTTGTATACTAAATAGATGTTTATTTGAACTACGATTTTGAGGAAGTGACATATTTCTATTATTTTGGTAGACTTTATTTCTTTTTTGGGACCTAGTTTGAATTATTGACCTATGATTCGTTTTTGGCATAGCACCTTGTTTTTGTCGAGAACCGTCGTCTTCATTTCTTATTGAAAATCGAAAATTTATCAACGTGGTATTATTTATTGAATGTCTACATTGAGGACATGTGGAATTTGTTTCTAACCATTTAGTCAAGCAATGCTGATGAAACTGATGTTTGCATTTTGTTGCCACTAACGGCGTTGCATTGTTTAATGGGTAACAACATACTGAGTAAGTATTTTCGTCTTGCGAATCAAAGTTAACATTTTCTAAACTAGAGAATATTACTGATTAGAATCATAAATAAAAGAGTTAACATTTTCCTGCCAAACTAGAGAGTAATCACAAATTGAAATTTTGTTGAACATTAAAAAATAAAAGATTTCTATTTTGATATCTGATGCTGATAATTATTTTAATTTATTGCTGCTGTTCTTTTAAACAAAGAATTTTATCGGACTATCGATTATTGAAATGTATCAAAATCATATTTATAGTATTTCCATGAAGTTTTCTTAAATGACACCAGCTTATCAAGCAACACAACCAAACGAAAAATTGATGAAAATATGAAGAAATAAAATGCTTAACATAACGTCACCAACGGAAATGCACAATTTGTACAATTCACAATCAAGCTTATAATTCCAGCAGAATCACAGTTATATTAGCACATATTCTCAACTGATAGGAGCTTGACAGATACTTCCAACACTAGATGTTTTAAATGTCTTAAAATAACTAGATCTTGTCAATGCCCCACGTTGGGCGCCATTTCTGTAATGGTACTTTGCAATAGAATTCTTCGGACATTATTGCTTGCAGAGCAAAGTAGAGGTTCGCACGTACTGGAATAGGCTTTTAGCTCGCCGGAGGGATAGGTTCTTTTCTACAATGCCCTGACACCATATTTAGAAAAATTACTACGTGCTTACAACAAAATATTCAAATATAAAGCTTTCATCGGACACCGAAACGAACGGACGATTCGGAAACCCTGCATAAATAATCTGAAGCTAACAAGTTCAACGACCTTCTCAATTTTTTCTTTTCTTTTACGCACAGGATCAGCTGTTCGATCCCGTCTTTTACCCTCCCAACCAATGTTCTCTTGTTCGTCTTTCTATTACTTGCTTTAGAGAACCCTTTATCTAGTTTGGCAAGTTAACTCACAACAAAATTATTTAATTTTATATTTCATATTTATTACAAGAGAAACTATTTATTACACATACACATGTTATAGTTTTTTTTTTTTATTCAAAAGAAGTTTATTAACTTGTATTTACATTTTAAGCTCTTTCAAATTCATTCAAACTTATGAAGCTAAGTATGTGCAGAAAAAGAAAAACAAAATATAAACAAACTTAGTTGCTAAAAAAAAAATCGAGCTGGGTAAAGAAGGGAACAGTGTGAAATCGAAACACTAAAAAATTCCATTTTTTTTTGTTCCATGAATGAAGGTAGATTAAAAAAAAATGGATGGCATTAAGGATAGGTTATATAAATAAAAGTTGATTGTAGTTATTGAATTTAACAACACGTTCAAAAAGTCCATAGAATGACACATAGATGGCGTTACTAGATTTTTTTTCCATATGATTTTTATTTAGTACCAACCTACAAACGATGCGTATAAAAATTTGGCAACAATTTGACAATTGATTCGTGAGTTATAGCATTTTGTGTGCAACTTTTGTTTTTAAAAAAAAAATGGGTAAAAGTGAATTTGGAGTTTTGATAAAGCATTGCTTTATGATGAAAAAAAAACACAGTGGAAACCAAGCAATGGCTTGATAAACATTATCCGGAATCTGCTCCATCGAGACAAATGGTAGAAAGGTGGATTGCTGTAAACGTGGTCGTACCAGCACAAATGATGCAGAGCGCAGTGGACGCCCAAATCGGACTGTTATTCCACAAAACATCAAAAAAATCCACAAATTGGTTATGAACGATCGCAAATTCTCAAAGATCTTGGTGGGAGTGGTGTATTTACCTCATGGCCACATTGTTAGTTTTGAATATACTGTGGGTGAGCTAGTTATTAAATATCAAAATGTGGTCATAATAGGTGATTTTAATAACAACATGTTTAATCCAACTAAGTCCTTGAATTGTAGATCTGTTTGCCAGCAACTCAATATAACATGTATCCACAACTCACTGCCTACACACTATGATGTAAGCCATAATAGTGTGTTCTTAATCGACTACACTTTTATAAGCAATCCTGATTCCATATACATATATATCAGGGCAAATGCAATGTCATAGTATATCCCATTAAGCGTTTTTTTTTTGTCTCGGTTGATTTTCCCAAACGGTTGCATAATGATTATGTTGTCTACCGTGACTACAAAAAAATCAAGCTTGTCGCTTTAGAGAATCTTCTCTTCGTTGCTGATTTTTATAAAATGTATTCGACAAGTGATGTTCACGAACAACTATCAATACTGAATTCCAACTTAAATACGTTATTTTTTCCCATCTCTAAATACAAATCGAGCTTGCTTTTAAAATGGTAATTAGATGAAATCTGGAGAAATAAGATATATTAAATCACTTCGTGATTTTTCTTTCAAAGCATATGTTGAAAACCGCTGTGCCAGCAATTGGAAAATTTTTTGTAAACTAAGAAATCGTGCGAAGTCAACAATTCGGAAGGCTAAAATTAGGGCACATAGTCGCATTTTGGAAAACTGTAGAACTAAGCAGATGTAGGCTACTTTGCGTAGTAATGGGTGTCTCGAATCTACTTCTTCCCTTGACGATATAAATCTTAACGATCTCAATAGACTTTTCGTTTCTCATCAATCTCCTGCTGACTCAGATGTTAACGATTTCGACCTAATAACAAATAACGGGTTCTCTTTTAAAAATGTTGGTTATGATGAACTTTTTTTAGCTTTTTCCAAAATTAAATCGAACGCTTGTGGTACTAATATTTTTGAAATTTTTTAAAATCATCTTGCCTTATATGCAGGAGCACGTACTCCATTTTTTTAACAGCATTTTTACATCTGTATTTCCTGATGATTGGAAAGTTGCACGTGTTGTCCCTATTAAGAAATCAGGTAATTCTAATGATACGGATAATCTTAGACCTATAAGCGTATTGCCTGTCCTATCAAAAGCTATGGAGAACCTGGTAAAATTCCAAATCACTCAATATACTCACGACCAAGCTATTAATGCAGTAGCCAACTGGTTATCGTAATGGATTCAACACTACTTCACTTCTTTTAGGACTTACGGACACTATTAGAGGTTCTGTTAATAAATACAAAGTATGTGTTCTTTTATCTCTCGATCTATCCAAGTGCTAATCTTAAAATTGTGTAGCGAATTTAAATTTCCGAAAATAGCGTGCAAACTCATTTTTCATACTTAAATGAACGTAAACAGTATGTTAACTTCAATAATTCCTCGTCGGATATTTTAGACGTGACTAGCGGAGTTCCACAAGGCTCGGTGCTTGGTCCAATCCTTTTTATGCTATATTTGAATAGCCTTACTGACTGTATCGATCGTAATGTTTGCACGCCTTTTATTTTTGCTGATGATATTCAGCTTTTGTTTTTAGGTGATTATTAATTTCTTGATGCCTTTGAATCTGTCATAAACTACAATACTTCATGTTTATCCTCCTGGATCGATTCTCACGCTCTAAAAATCAATGCCTCCAAAACAAAAGTAATGTTCTTTACTAGGACAAGGTATGCAAATGTTAATCTTTCAATCAGAATTGAAAATGTTGCCATTGGTTTCGTTGATGAGTTGAAATGTTTTGGTGTTATTTTAGACCGAAAATTAACATTTGAATCTCATATAAACCTCTTGAGTTCAAAAATAAATTTTATATTAAGGAGGCTCTATTGCATGAATTTATATTTGCCAATAAAAATCAAAATAAGGATGGCACATTCACTGCTAATGTCGGTATTGATGTACGGTATTGAAGTTTTCTCAGGGACTCTCTCGTGTAACACTAGGAAGATTCAGCTCCTGTTCAATAAAATAATATAATGTGAAATTCTGAGATCACATCTCTCCTTATGTTCAGAAATTTCTTAACTGTAGTTTTTCTAATTTTATTAAGATAAGACTTCTTTTGTTTTTCTTTAAAATCATAAAAAACCAATTACCGGAATATTTGGTAAGTGGCTTTGTATTCTTACGGTCAACTAGAAACATTCAAATTGTTTTTCCTCCTATTTCTTGTTCTCTATTCGAAAGGTCATTTCACATAAGAGTTGCTCGATGCTGGAACAACTTGCCCAGAAACTTAAGAACTTTCTTGTCAATAAATGCATTTAAACATGATCTTCAGGAATATGCCCGTGAATCTCTTTTGTAATAGTTGATATATGGTTAAAGATAATCAAGCTAAATAGATTTCTGTTTAAATTAACTAACGTCTTTATGTCTTTCTTCTTCTGTCATTGTGAACCTTACCTAACCTAATTTGATTTTGTATGTACTTCCTATGTTTTTTAGGGTCGCCTTTTGTTTTTTCGGAATTTTTAATATAATGTAACATAACAAATTTATAATTTATAATGGAGTCGGCACTTCTCCAATTTACTTACTGGCAACGATTCCACCAATGCCGCCCATGGAGAGCACAGTTCAGTGCCACCAATCAACGATGACGGAGTGGAAGTACCACCACCTAGCCATGAAGAGGTTCGAGTTGCTTTCCAACGACTCAAAAACAATAAAGCAGCGGGTGCTGACGGCCTGTCAGCTGAATTGTTTAAAACCGGCGGCGACGAATTGATAAGGCGCATGCATCCGCTCACCAGCAAAATATGGCTAGCAGAAAGCATGCCCGACGATTGGAACCTCAGTGTACTGTGCCCTATACTTAAGAAAGGCGACCCAACAATCTGCGCAAGTTATAGAGGTATCAGTCTAATTTCCATCGCATATAAGGTTCTCTAAAGCGTAATGTGTGAAAGATTAAAGCCGATTACAAAAACACTGATTGGACCTTATCAGTGTGGCTTTCGACCTGGAAAGTCCACCATAGACCAGATTTTCACGCTACGACAAATCCTGGAGAAAACCCACGAAAATCAAATTGACACACACCATTTCTTTGTCGATTTTAAAGCTGCGTTCGATAGCCCGAGAAGGGATTGCCTATACGCAACAATGTCTGAGTTCGGTATACCTGCAAAGTTGATTAGACTTTGCAGAATGACGTTGAGCAACACACGCAGTTCCGTCAAGGTAGGAAATGACCTCTCCGAAACCTTCAATACCGAAAGAGGTTTCAGGCAAGGCGATCCCCACTGTCTTGCGATCTCTTCAACATCATCATGGAGGGGATCGTACGAAAGGCCGGTGTGCATCGTAATGGCACCATTTTCTATAAAGGTGTCCAGCTCCTTGCGTACGCTGATGATATTGATATTGTCAGCAGAACCAAAAGAGATTTTACCGCTGCTTTCGCCGCTATCAAAAAGGAATCAGCCAAGGTGGGTTTGTCGATAAATAAGGGTAAAACAAAGTATATGATGTCTACAAACAAGGGAGCGCGGCGTTAGACTCCCACGTTTCATCCGGCAGCTATAACTTTGAAGTAGTCAAGGAGTTCGTATACCTTGGTACCGCCATTAATACCAACAACGAAATCAGCCTTGAGATAAAGCGAAGAACAATAATTGCTAATAGGTGCTACTACGAGCTCAATAAGCAACTAAGTTCCAGAGCCCTCTCTCGATCGACAAAAATAACACTCTACAAGACGCTCGTTCTACCTGTGCTGCTTTATGGCGCTGAGGCATGGGTAGTTTCGCAAACTGACGCAGCCGCTCTGGGGGTGTTCGAGAGATAAGTTCTTCGCAAAATCTTCGGTCCTGTTCGAGTCGGCGATGACTATCGCATCCGAATGAACCACGAGCTGTATCAACTCTACGAAGACATTGACGTAGTTCGGCGTATAACTGTGCAGCGACTACGCTGGCTGGGTCATGTCCATCGTATGGACGACGAAGCTACAGCGAAAAAGATGCTCGAGGCGAGGGTCACTGGTCAACGACGACAAGGGAGCCCATGCCTCCGATGGATGGACCAGGCTGAGGAAGCCCTAACCGCACTTGGTGTATCCAAATGGAGAAGGCGCGCGCAAAGCAGAGGCGCCTGGCGAGAGCTGATGAGGTCGGTCGAAATCCGGACACGGGTTTTTACGGCCCCCTAAGTAAGTAAGTAAGTAAAGTAATATAAAAAAGTTAACAAATTAATGAAAATCCGCATTACCTCTGGTCCGACTGCAAAAATTTTAAATTTATTGGTGCAGATTGGAAGAACTTTTAATAATAGTAATGTATTTCTGACCGTTTGTTATTTTTAACTACCACACCAGTAAATAATTTTACAAAACAAACCTAATTTTTAGAGCATATTTGGAACCATTTCGTGGCATACTGGTTGAGGTGCGTGGCTTGTATGCAATAGAACCCAGGTTCGAATTCCATCTGACAGAAAGTTTTTTCAATTGAATTAATTTTTCTGTTCGGCCGTCATCTCTCTGCAGACAATGGCAAACCTCAGAGAATAAACGTGGCAACATTTATATATAGTGACCGCCACTTGGACCCATAGCACCAAGTTTGACTATCCAAACGTTCACATCCGGGAATTAAAAGTATTTTTAACCGATCGCCCTGACAGCTAGTGCTTACTTAGTTATAATTGTTAAATTGTAATTAAGTTTAATACAAAAATAAATAAATAAATTAAATTAAATTATTACTGAAGAGTGGGGACAGATATAGTGCTACCATGCACATTTATTGCAAAGCTGTCGAGAGTAAGCGTATAAACTTAATTACCAAATTTTAGTATTTAACAATGAGAATCGTCTGATTTATAGAAGTTCTATTGATTTGTGGGTAAAAAAAGTGGCGGCCGTGGCGTAGTGGGTAGCGTGTGTGGCCCATACGCGAGAGAACCCTGGTTCGAATCCCACCTGACACGTGGGAATTGAAAGTTCTTTGAATTGAATTAATTTTTCTGTTCGGCCGTCACCTCTCTGCAGACAATGGCAAACCTCAGAGTAAAAACCGCCATGGAAAGCTTCTTAAGAACATAAGCCATTCGGAGAAGGCAAAAAACTTGTAGGTCCAGTTCTCGATCATTTATGTTCAAACATTTCACAACACGCACAACACAATTGATCATAAGAAGCTCGGTCAAAGTCCTTTCAAGGGCTGAAATTGGCCATTTCTTTGTTTTTTTTTATTTGTGGGTGGTACTAGTGGGCGTGGCAAATTTTATATATATATATGTCGAAGTACTGTACCTATTTTAATATCAAACGGCAAGCGGAGACACCTATGTCAAAGCTTGGGTGTAATCGACTGGCACTACTCAATAATTTTAGGAATCGTAAAATTGAGAAGTTCGGAAAGCGGAAGCGAGCAGTAGTGGCGAGATCGAGATTGCCTCGTTTCAATTTTTAAAAAGAAAATAATTAAAATTTTAAATAAAAGAAAGAAAATCATAAGGCTTTTATTGAAAATGGATAATAACCCGACATATATATATATATATATATATTGACTGCCACTTAGAGCACTTGCATATCAAGTGTTACTATTAAAACGTGTACAACTCACGAATAAGCATGATTTCGAAAAGTTGGCGTAGATATGGTGCGACCACGCCCATTTGTTAACAGCTGACGACAGTGACCATGTGAACTAAATTACCAAATCTTAGACTTCTACGGTAAAAGCCGTCTGATATTAAGCATTTTTACTGATTTGTGGGCGGTAAAAGTGGGCGTGACAGCATTTATATATACAAAGTGGCTGCCACCACGCCCATTTCTTAACAGCTGACGACAGTGACCATGTGAACTAAATTACCAAATCTTAGACTTCTACGTAAAGGCCGTCTGATATAAAGCATTTTTACTGATTTGTGGGCGGTAAAAGTGGGCGTGACAACATTTATATATACATAGTGACTGCCACTTAGACTCATAGCACCTGCATACCAAGATTCACTATCAAAACGTGTACAACTCAGGAATAAGAATGATTTCGATAAAGTAGGCGTAGATATAGTGCGGCCATGCCCATTTTTTGTACATTGGCCGCCAGTAATCATATAAACTAATTAAAGCATTTTTACTGATTTGTGGGCGGTAAAAGTGAGCGTGACAACATTTATATTTACATAGTGACTGCCACTTGGATACATAGTACCTGTATACTAAGATTCACTATCAAAACTTGAACATCTCAGGAATTAAAATGATATCTGAAAAGTGGCCGTAGATATTGTGAGACTGCGCCCATTTTTTGCACAGTCACTGAAAGTAACCATCTGAACAAAATTACCAAATTTTAGTTTTATACGATTAAAACCGTCTGATATATAGCATTTTTTTTTTGGTTTGTGGGCGATAGGCCAATTTGGGTTGTATGGGAGGTACCATGCCCCCTTGTCCAATAAACACTAAACTTCACAGGAACACTCTCTCAGAATGCTTCAGTAGCCCTAAGAGTTTCATAAAAATTGGTTCGGTGGTTTTGGAGTCTATACGTGATATACACACATACCCACATACATACAACCACCTATATACATTCATTTTTATATATATAGATATCATTTTCTAATTTCCCGAATTGTTCTTGTTCGGCAAGCATTATCGTTTGGTTGTTTTGTTTTTCTAGAACTTCTGCAATATTTTCTAAATTTCCTTTATTTTCTCTTTCATGTTTCTCGTCTTTTATCTTGGACCCTGTTTCACTTTTACTTATACAATAACCTTCCTGCGGTATATTGATTTCCTGAATCTTTCTTTCCTTTAATTCTATGTCCTCATAAATTTTTCTTTTATTTATCTTTATTTCACCATTATTCTTTCTTTCACTTATTCTTTCTTCACAACTACTTTCTTCGCTCAAATTTATTTCACTATTATTCATTCTTTTACTTATTCTTTTTTCATAATTCTCTTTCTTTAAAGTAATTTCATTATTTTGGTTTCTTTTACTAATTATATCTTCACAATTATACTTTTCGCTCAAATTTATTTCATTATTATTCTTTCTTTTACTTATTCTTCCTCCATCATTAATTTTCTCCTCCTTTACTTTTAATTCATAATTATTTTTTCTTTCCCATTGTCTCAATTCATCTTTACTCTTTGCTTCCTTAATTTTTATTTCATAATTATTCTTTGTTTCACTTTCCATTGCGGTTAGCGCACTTTGTTTACATAAGCTTGTGTCTGTCCCGGAATCTACAAGTAGAATGAGTCGATCATTTATACCATTCTTGTGAAGAATTTCTACAGTCATTCACTTTGGAGACGCCCAAACATTCACTTCTTTTATTCTCCTGCACTGTCAGAGTCTTGTGCCAACAACAACTTGGCTTATTTTTATACAAAAACTTCCTCTACTTCACTCTCAATTGTCTGAGATGTACAGATATTTACAATCTTTTCAGATGTCAAATTCTCTGTTACCACACTTTCTACAGGTTTAGATGTACAGACTTCTCCCATCTTCTCGGATGTTAACTCCTCCTTTTCTACCTTACCAACTGGCTGAGCTGTACAGACATTCACAATCTTTTCAGACGTCGAGTTCTCTGTTACCAAATTCTCTGCCAGATGAGCTGAACAGATATTCACAATCTTTTTATACGTTGAATTCTCTGTTTCTATTCTTGACGGTCTTATTTCGCGCTTATTTCGGGGTTCCCAGCTTAATGGCCTTTGCTGGGCCGCTGGAAGTTTCCCTGCCGGTAAACCCGATTCTTCTTCGTGTAGCAGTCTCCTTCCATATGCCCTGTTTTGTTGCACCAATTACATTGCACAATTTGTTTTTGTTCCCTACCGAAACTCTTGTCCCCATTATTTCTGAATGGGTTTCCTGTATTGACTCTTCTATTATTCTTACTCTCATAACTCTTTTCTTGCATGTGACCGTTTCTAGGCCTGAACTCTTGGGCACAATTCCACCCATTTTCATGACTGTATTCCTGGAATTTCTCACAATATGGAGTATTTTTCCTGATTAAACACTCATCTCATGTGTGTCCGAATTTCCCACAGAACGAGCATTTGATGCTGGCCCAAGCATCCTTCTCTGGTAAACTTCTATTATTGTGGTATCTACTCTGTCTGCTCCCCTCACAACTCTCGTCAACCAATGCATACACCTGCCTCTGCTGTGATACCCTGAATCCAGACTGATTTCCATTCCTCAGCATATAATCTATTTCCGCAGCCTTGGTCACTAGCTCGTCTAAATTTCTCCCTTCCATCGTTAGCACCACGAACCTTAAACTTGGGTCACTCAATCCTACTTTGAATGCCGTCACTACTGCCTTGTTCAATTGGTTTAACAGCCCTTTCTCATCTCCTATGCAATCTTTCCCAATAAAATCAGTTAACTTTGTGTTTTATTTTTCTTTTTATTAATAATCTTTACAAAAACAATGTGCATAATTCTTTTCTTCGTTTATATTTGAACTCATTTCTCTTATTAGCGTCCATTATTCTTACTTCAACCGCTCTGCTTCGATTTTCGAATGTTGTAAGCTAGCTTCATCATTTCGCCTGCGCTCATCCTTAATGATTGGTTCTTGATAAGTCCATTTGGTTCCTGGTTCATCATCGTCATTTTATTTAGCTATAAAAAAATATATATATATTTTTTCTCCTTCATTTTCTTTTCCCTTCATAAAAAATCATGACCCCAACAAAAGTTATAAACTCAGACAAAACTGAATTCTTAGATACAAAAAGTTTTTAAACGACACTTAACATTTATAAATACAAAACATTATCCCTGCCATCCTCTTTCCCGAGAGATGGTGGGTGATGGATCCGCCATCAATACTTATTTCTAGCAGGACCCACGTGGATCCTACTAACGCAATACAATTCCCAAAAAATTTTTCCCCCAAAATCAATCTTGAGGTCGACTCAACTCGTTTGTTTAATCAACTAAACTCCCAAAAAACTTTCAAACATTTCTAACATTAAGCACTCATTTACACAGGGGATTGAACTTCCTTCTTCAAAACCCATAATACAATAATTTTTTTTTCAATGTAAGGTACGAAAGGTATGTTATTAGATTGGTGATGGCAAGTTTGCCTTGTAACAAAAACAAATGCCTAAATCGGCTCTTCTAGTTTATGGCAAAATGCCGCTCTTAAAAAAAAAAATCAAAGAAAAATAAAAACCTTGATTAACTCTCATTAGAGTTAAAAATCCAAAACGTTACAAGTTTTAGCAATAATTTTGATTTGTTTTAAGACTCCTTTTTTAATAACATTGTCACTTCCAATAATAGATTAAATATTTTTTTTCATTTCTCTAACCCTAGAAACATTGGCCAAATATTCCAACAAACACATGAATCTGTTGGGTATCGGCTTTGGTTTTATTTCTTTTGCAATTACACCAAGCACTTGGAACTTGTTGTAATTGACTTTCTGCTATGGTTATCAAAACAAGCACTTGAACCTGTTACGATCGAAGCCTACCGATTGATTTCACAATGTTTTTTCACCAAAAATGTTTTGTTCCAGCGGCGCAAACACAAGCACTTGAACTTGGATTGCCTCTGGATTGAACACTTAACAAACACAGGCACTTAAACCTGGATTGTTTACGTAGAGAGTTTAATAAAAGCACTAGAACATCCTTGATGTTCCCGTGAACAAAAAGGATCCTACCGGCTGCGCCATTTATGTTGGGATCCTCCCTGTGAGGATACCCATAGGTCCTTAATCGTGGCCTAAGCTTCCTAATTTGGATGGATACGGTTTCTGGCCGTATAATGTTATAATGGGTGGTTACAGGCGATACACCTGAGCCGAGTTTCTGGTGGGCACCTGGTACTTGGAGCCAGTTACCCAACGTCGAGTCATTTAATCGAGTTAACTGCTAGTATACTCACCAACCATTGCCTGGTCCAGGATCTTCAGTTTAAGTTATGGCACGCGTCATAGCTTAAACGGTTTTGTGCATTAATGCTGATACTGCACTTTCATGCAGTCGCACTTGGACTTTGTAGACACAAAAGGTAGTGCTTACAAATACGCAGTGGTTATTTGCTTCGTTAGCGATTAATTCACAACACTGTTACAATGAAAATCACGCCAGACAAGAAAACATCGTTTCGTCATTCACCGAGTAGGTTGGCGCCGGAGCAGCAAGAAGTTGTAAGAAAGCAGATTAAGGAATGGCTAGAAAAAGGTGTTATACGAAGGTCTACGTCAGACTTTGCTAATTAGCTAGCTAGACTTTGCTAGCTCAATCTTTAAGGGGGTCCTCTGGTAATCCGAAAAATTTTTTTAGAAATTTTCATATTTCTATTGCTCAGATACTCAAAAACATTTTCCCAAAAGGATTTTTCAAAATTCGAAATAGTTTAGGAGATACAGGCATTTTTGTGTAGGTATGTTTTCGTCAAAATAACGCATCAGCAAAGTTGTTTATTTGCCTGCAGTCATTAGTCGAAAATTCTGTGGAATTCTTCCAAAATATGTATTGATATTACAAAATATACACACACAGTATGTATACATGCAGTATGTATACATGCATGTTTTGATTTAGGGGTTGAAATGATTTTGAGCCCAGGTGTTCACATGAAAGAAGCAAACGAACGAGATTCAGTTTATTTTCGAACGCTGAAAGCTACGCGTGCGCGATAACTGCTGTTGTAAAATAAAAGAAAAATCGTTTTGTGTTTTTTTTTTTTGCTATGGATAAAAAAAGCCACCCAAACGCGCCGCGTAAGTACGCGTATCGAACAAAAAAGAGGCATTTCCGTGGAAACCAGCACTCCCAAGTAGAGGACACCGACTTTGCCAGCACATCGGCCAAAAAATTGAAGAAAACGCAAGACAATGAAGTCATCATCGAAAACAACCTCCAGTTCTGTTTCTTGGAATTTTTTTCATTTTTCCAAACGCTTGCTGCTCTGGTTATCTGCGCCCAATGTAAACAAAAAATTCGATTTGGAAAAACATGTATGCGTGGAGTCGGCTTCAAAGTGAGTCTGCAGTGCCAATGTAAAGCTACACAGTATATTAATTCTTCGCCGGTGGTCGGTAAATCTTTTGTTGTAAATCGCCGGTTAATATTTGCCATGAGATTGTTTGGAATAGGGAGAGAAGGTATTAATATGTTCTGCGGATTAATGGACATATGCCAAGGATTGTGCCTTGATGCGTACTATGGCACCTTGAAAAACATGCATGTGTCTGCTAAAGCAGTTTACAAGCAGTGCCTGTTGAATGCGGTTAAAGAAGAGCAGGAACAGCAGAAAGAAAAAAATCCTGACTGTGACTCCTCATTGCTGACCGTTTCCTGGACCTGACCTGGAAAAAACGGGGATTCTCGTCTCTTTTTGGTGTCACTACGCTCGTCGGTAAACATACCAAAAAAGTGGTTGACTCCGTTGTCAAATCAAGCCTTTGCCAGGCATGCAAAATGTGGGGAAAAAAAAATGACTCTGCAGACTTCGAAGAATGGTACGAATCGCACCAGAAAACATGCACAAACAACCACAGTGGGAGTGCGGGCAAGATGGAGGTAGATGCCGTGAAGGAAATGTTTGCCTCATCGATCGAAAAATATGGCATAAAATATGAAAAATATATTGGCGATGGCGACAGCAAAACCTTCAAGGCCATTATAGACCTTGATCCGTATAACGGCGACCCCGTTGTCACAAAAAAGGAGTGCATCGCTCACGTGCAAAAATGCATGGGCACACGGCTGCGCAAGGCCAAAAAAGAAAACAAAGGCATCGGTGGAAAAGGCACTGGCAAACTGACAGACAAAGTCATAAGCGAGCTGACTACTTACTATGGACTTGCTATTCGACGTAATAAGGACTCTGTGGAAAACATGAGAAAAGAAATATGGTCAACATATTATCACAAAAGTTCAAGTGATAGTAATCCACAACATATGTATTGCCCACCTGGTGAGTCCAGCTGGTGCGCCTATCAAAAGTCAGCAGCAGAAGGCTCATTAGCCTCATTTCACCACACGTACGCCCCACTTGATGGAAAGGTTCTGCAAGTAATGAAGCCCATATACGAAGCGTTATCATCCGACGATCTACTCAACCGATGCACTGGAGGTGAAACGCAAAATTGTAACGAATCGTTCAACTCGCTTTTGTGGACCTTTGCGCCGAAACATATCCACTGTGGTGCTACCACAGTCGAAATCGCAAATTTTCTGGCAACCTGCATTTTCAACGAAGGCTTCACATTATTTTTAAAATATAATGTCAACAATGGGTATTGTCATCGGCCCACAAGCCGAGATGTATGCTGAATCTCGCGACGGAAAACGACTTCAACGCTCAGAGCTAAAAACGTACGCATCATCGAAAGAGGGTCGCACAGCCCGCAGAGCCCAAAAAGCCATGGAAAACTCGTTTTATGAGATGGAGGAAGGCACACTTTATGGGGCTGGAATTGCCGATTAATATTCGTAAGTATTGTATTAAAAAAATATGTGTTAATGTTATTTGTGTGCCTCAAAATTGAAGTCAAAACTTTAAACGCGTTTTTCTCGAAACCATGTTTTTCAAAACTTTGCGCACGATAACTCAAACAGTTTTTGACCGATTTTGATATATGAGGCATGAAACGACGCAGAATTTACGCCGCTATAGCCCCTACCTCAAACTTGCCGAAAAAATAATGTTTACTATTTTTTTTCTACACTAGACTACAAAAAAAAAGGTCGAAATTCGATTTTTCATTTTCAAAGTGGCGGCTCCCCCCCTAAAAAAATTTCGATTTTTGTTTCCGAGGTAGGGGCTATAGGGACATTCATTTTTTTTTTTCAGACGATGTTTACACTTGGAATCGTGCGCAATTTGGACCCACCTTTTTTCCGGAGAACCTCGTTACCAGGCCGAGAACTTTCTGAACGGTCCATAAATTCAATTTTTCAAAATTTTGTATTTTTTTCAATAAATTAAGCTACCCAAATCAAAAAACGGAACTAAAATATCTTTACTCGTTCTCTTTCCACAATATTTTGAAAAAAGGCTAAAATTTGGCATAGATTACCAGAGGACCCCCTTAATTAATAAAAATATAATGATACTCTGTATGGACGATATTGTCGTTTTTAGTTCAACAGCAGAAGAGGGTCTGCAAAAACTAGAGCGTGTGTTGCAAACAGCATCGCGCTACAACTTGAAAATAAAGTGGTCAAAGTGTGCCTTTTTGAACTCAGAGATTAATTTCTTGGCTACTTCAGAAAATTTATACAAAATTATGCGAAATTTGCACGTCCGCTAACAGAGTTGCTGAAAAAGATGTAGGAACCAGTTACCCAGCTTAAAAAGGCGCTTGCATCCAAACCAGCTCTGCAAATTTACGGATGGATTTATGGATGGAATTTATACAGATGGCAACCTGTATCCAGTATTTTTTTGTAGCAAGAAGACTACACCACAAGAAAGTAGGCAGCATAGCTATATATTGGAGGTAAAGGCAGCGTTTTTGGCTTTGAAAAAGTTTCGGCACTATTTATTAGGCATTCAATTCAAACTGGTTACCGATTGTGCAGCGTTTAAGCAGACTACGGGCAAAAATGAAGTTCCTCGCGAGTACCTCATTGGATTTTGTTTCTGCAAGATTACAATTATATAATGGAACACCTTGATTCAAAATATTTAAACGTGTATTGGACTTAATTTAATTAGTTTTCGAACCAATAAAAATTACAAAACACATCATACAAAGAAATTAAGGGGGTGTGCCATAAAAAACCAATTCAATTTTTAAGGGGCACTCTATTATACATATGCTAAAAAACAAACCTGTGTGTTGCACGTTATCCATCCCCTTATTGCAAGCATCTTATTCACAATAGTTCCATTCTTAATATAGTGAACTGTGGCGCCAATGTATGATGTCCTCAAAAAGTTGTCCGACCACAAGTCACATGTAATGCTAAAACCGTTGTTTTTAAAGCAGCCCAATTCTTCCTTCAATAAAGCACACTGCTCATCATAACGGCTTGCAACATTTCTGGCCAATGTGGTAGAATGAGGAAGCAGGTTTTTCAAGTCCATATTTTTGCCAAATGCCCGGTGCCAGTGTGCCCGGTGCCAGTGTGCCCGGTGTTAAGTATAAACTGTACCAAATTACAAAGATCTACGCCGTTTATTACGTTGAAGGGCCTACAGTTACCAACAACCCACTGAACAACTAATTACACAGTACACATTTTTTCTTGAAGTCACAGTTATAGCATATTCTCACTGCAGTCTGAATTAAGTAATTCGGCCTATGAATTACGAATGTTAATTATCCTGTTCTCACGAAGCAATCGTAATTCGGTTTGACAGCTGTTCTTTGTGTATTTTATTTTAATTTTATTTGATTTGTTGTGGAGAACAAAAATGGGAAAAAAAATGTGCAAAACAAATATTTGTTTATTATGCTGACTTTGAGAATTTGACTATTTGTTTTGTTCTGTTTTTATTTCTTCTTGTGTTTTGCTTGTGGTTTTCGATTAATTTTCGATACAAATTATAGATGAAACCGATTTCTACGTAATTCGGATGCTAATTCCAACTGAATTACCTTCAAATGAGGTAATTCGTTTGTCAAATTTTGTATGGCGAATTAATTAGTTCGGAACGTAATTCAGCCTCGAATTACGAATGAGAGCCGAATAACGTTGTTAAGGGTTCAGTGGAACATGCTATTAGGTTGTACTTTGACTTAATTTTGATTTTCTTTATCCACATTTTATTTTTTGTAGCAGTGGTGCCTCAAAAGATTTGATGTACTGCGTACGCTGCACTTGTACAAACCTTTGCATCGATCACAAATGACAATATTTTTTAAAATGTTACCATCACACTGTTTTATGTCCATAAATATATTAAAAACTTCACTTTTGCCTTTTCTTTTTTCTAAAGTGTATTCCCCACTATTAATTTTTTCTTTAATTTTGTTTTTATCACTTTCGAAACTTTCCATTTTTTAACTCAACCGTAGCTACGCTGCACAAAGTTTGTTTGCCACAAAGACTCCTATTAGACTAAGATCCCACCATAGGACGACCTACGCCCATCTGTTTTCCGAATAAAAAGTACTTTTTAGCAATTATTGTACATGAGTAAACATATTGCGAATAGGTTGCCTAGTGGAAAGAAGTCAAGACTATATTTAATTATAATTAATATAATGGATTTTTTTTCGATTTCTACACCCTTCTGTTTGCCAAACGAAATCAATATTAATTGAAAGAAGGAAGCATAAGGAATAAGAAACCGTTGGGTTGCCTATCATTTTCTGGTCAAGAGTACAGGGTTGCCAGGTAAGAATAGGGTAATTTAAAACGATATTTGCACTCATCTGTTTTCTCATTGAAATTTATGTTTCTATGCAGATAATTTTATTACGAATACGATGGTATTGGGTTGCCTAAGTAAAATCGGTCAAGGCTAGAGGTTGCCGCAATTTTAAACAGTGAGCGACGCACAGTGTAAGCCACGGACAAAAATAGAATGAGTTGCCGCAGGATCATGAAATTTCGTGAAAATAAGATCTACGACAAGAGAATCTTTCACACAAAATTATTTTATAGCAAGAAATAGTTTCATACGCGAAAAAAAGTGACCATCAGTTTGACGGATTTGAAAAAACCCCTTATGAGTAAGATTGAACGTATTCCTCAGTATTAATGTGCCCACCACTGCTTTAAATCAATCGTGTTTTTATGTGATATACAGGGTGTCCCGCAACTGAGTGCAACTATTTACGGAGATGGAAGGTTATGTCGAGCTGAGATAAAAATCGTATGGGGGGGGGGGGGTCTATTTTCACATTCTTAGTAGCTACAGGGTAAATTAAAATTTCACGACTTTGATTCACGTTATTGTTTCTATTAAAAAACTGAAATACGGAAAACGTTTTTGATAGCTCATTGCAATGGCAATGAAATCATCTTTCTAAGGGTATATCAAGAATAGAGCCAGTATTGAATAGAATAGAATATATTCATCCAGTGAATATAACCTGATTCTCTGCTGTAGCAGTCACTGCAAGCAAAGCTGCAAGCGAATAAATGTAAACAACAGATCGTGTAGCAACAGGTCGAGTAGCGCAAAAGAATAACTTTTTATTTGTTCTCTGTTCTCTTTTCATACACTTTTGCACTAAGGTGAGCTTGCGATCTACGCGTTGTTTCAGTTATTTCTCTGAGTACTTAATAAACTACACGAATACTCAGGAATCTGCTGCAGTGACCTGAATAAGAATCAGGTATGTTGGTTTTTCCCCGCAATAAGCTTTATGTTATTCTTACTGCATATTTGTGTTATATTTTGTTTATTTATTCGCTACCTTCGATACAAAAAACATTAAACTGTCGAAAATAGTTTATATCGGCCGTAGCTAAACTCCTAGAGGGTTCAAATATATAAGCTGGTCCTATTATTTTTTGCCCCTCAACATTTCTCCCCAACACACCTACCCCCTATCTACCACCCTTCTTTGGCTCCCCATACAATAAACGCAAAAGCTGTCGAAAATAGTTTATATAGGCCGTAGCTGAACTCCTAGAGGGTTCAAATATATGAGCTGGTCCTATTGTTTTTTGACCCTCAACATTTCTTCCCAACACACCTACCCCCTATCAACAACCTTTGGGTCCCAATACAAAAAACCATTCTTTTTGTTCTACGAACGAACGAATAAAAAAATATTCACTAAATATTAGGGTATGAACCCTGATATTTTTTATTGCTTTATTTGCTACTTGTTGTTGTTGTCGGCGCTAATATAATCAGATTTTTTATCAGAAGCGCCAACTTCCAAGCCTTTGTATTCATCAAGAAATTAATATACAGGGTGAGTCTGTTAGAGAGGTCAATCCGAAAACCGGAAGTTCCTTGGGTCAATACAAGAAAAAAATTGTATGGGAGGGGGGGGGGGGGTCTATTTTCACCCCCCTCCGAGATAGGAGTAAAATAATGTAAAAAAGTCGAATTTTAAGGTAATATCACTTTTAGCACAATAACTTTGAAAGTATGATAGCTTCGTTAGATTTAAGTGCAGTTTTGGAAACACAATTTAACAGGTCTAATAAAAAAATAAACAAATTAAAGTTAACTCGTTTGGTAAAAACAATTTAAGCTGACCAAACTCAAAAAATAATTTTTTTCACGAAAAAAATTAGTACGAAATTATTATTAGTTTTATATTTTATTAGTTTTCACGAAAAAAATTAGTACGAATGCGATTTTCTCTAAAGTTTATCTAAAAAAAAAAATTCAGCTTATTACGTATTTATGTTCTCTTAAGTGTTCTCTAAAACTTCCGAATACAATGTTTTTACCTCAGGTCAACAGGTCATCTGTTTTTTGAGTTTTAATTTGTGCTTAAAATACCTATGTAAATTACAAAAGCTTACATTCATATGTAAACAATAGAAAAAACAAAAATTTACTTTGCAGTGTAATGTTTTTGTTGTAAAATTTTCAGTTGATTTTAAAACTAACGCTACTATTATAGTAAACAACAATAAAAGAGAGTTGAATGCCGATATTATAATTACCGTTTTAAATAGTAAATTTGTATTTTCTTTTCGTTTGATTTGTCACTTCTTTCCAGTGCATTATCAAGGTAAGACACAATTCAAATTTGTTAATACTTTTATTTAAAAAAAATCACATTCAGTGAAATAAAAAGATGAGCTTCACAATTCGGGAATACGCAGACATAATTTTTGTGTATGGATACTGCAATGGGAACTCATCCAAGGCGGAGTTGGAGTACCGACGAAGGTTTCCAAATCGACAAACACCTTGCAGACGTGCATTTTCAAATGCGTTCTTAAGGTTGCTCAACACAGGGTCTGCATTGCCTTCGTCACAAGGGAACCATGCTAGCGGAGGAGATTCTGCGTTAGTTTTAAAATCAACTGAAAATTTTACAACAAAAACATTACACTGCAAAGTAAATTTTTGTTGTTTCTATTGTTTACATATCAATGTAAGCTTTTGTAATTTACATAGGTATTTTAAGCACAAATTAAAACTCAAAAAACAGATGACCTGTTGACCTGAGGTAAAAACTTTGTATTCGGAAGTTTTAGAGAACACTTAAGAGAACATAAATACGTAATAAACTGAATTTTTTTTTAGATAAACTTTAGAGAAAATCGCATTCGTACTAATTTTTTTCGTGAAAAAAATTATTTTTTGAGTTTGGTCAGCTTAAATTGTTTTTACCAAACGAGTTAACTTTAATTTGTTTATTTTTTTATTAGACCTGTTAAATTGTGTTTCCAAAACTGCACTTAAATCTTACGAAGCTATCATACTTTCAAAGTTATTGCGCTAAAAGTGATATTACCTTAAAATTCGACTTTTTTACATTATTTTACTCCTATCTCGGAGGGGGCTGAAAATAGACCCCCCCCCCCTCCCATACAATTTTTTTCTTGTATTGACCCAAGGAACCTCCGGTTTTCGGATTGACCTCTCTAACAGACTCACCCTGTATACATTAAATTTTTCTATAAACAATTCTCCGCAAACATCGCTCTATAAACATTTCAATCTTTTTGTTGCAATCCATAGATTCATGTATACATGTCTATCAAGTTCTTAGCTATAAACATATACTGTATTAACATAGCGTGGCTCCTTTTGTTGTGATCGATCGTTTTTTATATACATATAATTTCTGTATAAACATTTCTCCGCAAACATCGCTTGGTAAACATCGCTCTCTAAACATTATCATATTTTTTGGTGCAATCGATAGTTTCATGTTTACATGTCTTACAAGTTTCTCGCTGTAAACAAAAATTACATTAATATCTCTCACAATAGACATTTGAAGTGTTAGCAACGTGTATGCTAGCGATATCTTCAAATTTAAACATATTGCTAAAATCTTTTAATCAAAAAATTCTTTGTTGCAAAAAAAATATTTGGAAAGATTCATGTTGTTGTTGCTCCTTACATTTCAAAAAGTTAAACAAGTCAGGTCAATCAGTGGCGGTGCATTCAAAAAAAATCTTTTAGTTAAAAAAAAAACCTTATATATTAATATTAAATTAAAGTAATATTAAATAAAGTTTCATCGCTGATTTTTGAAATTTTTCATAAAAACAACACAACGCGAATCACACAAGTACTCATGAACAACGATTTTCCATACTACACTATTTCACGATTAATAAAAGAATATAAAAACAACAACATTCCAAAAAACACAGATGCTACAGAGCCAAAAATATAAAAAGGAATCACCTATATTCCGGGCTTGACGGAAAAAATTAAAAAGTCTGATATTTACAACAAAAACAATTTTTTATTAGCTCCAAAAACAAATAATCAACTTGGGCAGTTTCACAGCAAAACGAAGTGCAAAGTGGATGATATGGACAAATGCAATCTCATCTATAAAATAATTGCAAAGGTGACGGGTCCAACGTATGCAATAAAGTATACGTTGGGACAACAAAATCAAAGCTAAAAACTAGACTTGCAGGTCACAAATCAGATCTCAAAGCAAATCATGCCCACAAAACAGCGCTCGCGGCCCACTGTATCCAGCATAAACACTCTCCGGACTTTGAACACACAAAAATTTTGCAACAGGAGACGAACTACCAAAGAAGATACACGATAGAAATGTTGCACATAATAAATACTCCAACAAACATAAGGCTAAACTATAAAACGGACACTGATAATTGCGCGCATATTTACAAACACATAATAAGACAAAAGCACAGTTGACGATGAAGCCGCCGAACAGCTGGACGCAGCTTCAATTTTATTATATATTTTAATTTTAAATTTTAAAAAAATGTTTAAACGGTGAATATTTTTGTGTTTTTGTGTAAAAATTAAATTGTGTAAATGTTTCTATTTTTCTAGTCCCCGTAGAAGGCTTAAAATTTAAGCCGAAATATCGGACAAAATAAATAGAAAAAATCTAGAAAATTCAATTTGTTTTTTCTTTTTCACGGCCAAAGCCCAAAGCCCAAAAAAACAAAATCATTAAACATACAAGGCCGATTAATTCCAACGTTTAAATTTTTAGCTAACTCAAATTCATATTTTCAAATAATAAAAAAAAAAAAGTTTGATAAATAAATAAGAACTATTTGAAAAAAAACTACAGCAACAACAACGACAACAGCAACAAGAGTAACCATCATAACTAGAATAAACGTTTTTTAGCGCGGTTTACATTACATGTTTTATTCTAAAGCAACCATTTAGTCAACTTTTTGCGTTACGCGAATATTGATTTCGTTCAAAAGAAAAATATTTTTTTGATTTATTGCAAAATTATAATTTCCTGGTATCGATAAATCAATCCTTCGAATTATAAAGATTTTTTCGATATCTACAATTTAAAATATATATACAATTTCATTTCAAAACAAATCGATCTGCAAACGCCACATTTTTGTTCTCATTTAGAACTATTTTTTACACGATCGTTTCGCAGTCGTTTATATCGTTAATTCAAAACGAATAATTCGAGTTTTAATAAATTTATCGATAATTTCATATTATATTTTTACCAAGTGATCTGCTGACGCAACATTTTCGTTCTCATATAGAATTATTTTTTTTCTTCTCGGTCATTCAGCTGTTCCGCATTCCGGCTCGAAGGACCAAATGTTTATACGATCATCGAATGTAGAACTTAAAATGAACGAGCATTCTTGTTGAATTTTTGCTGAAATTGCGTTGTTTAATCCGGAAATCTGAGCAGATATAGGACGAGATGGAAGTTTTAGAATTTTAAAAAGTCGTTCTGAAATGAACGTACCCTCTGAACCTGAGTCAATTAAGGCTCGTGCGAAATAAGTTACGCCAAGATGACATATTTTTATAATTGCGGTACCTAGAAGCACACTTTTGCAATTTGAAGCAAAGCAAGAATTTATGTTTTGTGATGAATAAGGTTCTTCAGTGGACTATATTTTGAATATGAATTTTGCGTGCTAGGTTTAGGATTAGAAGAAATAATTGGTTCAGAGGTTTGAACTACTTTATGTAAATTTTTATTACATGTGAAACAATTATGACGACTTTTGCAGTCTTTTGTAAGATGGAATTTTGAAAAGCAGCTTATACAAAGCTGGAATTTTTTAACGGTTTCATATCTATCTTTTGTATTCATTTGGAGGAATCGAGGACATACACGAATAGTGTGCTGTTAATTTGAGCATAATTTGCAAGAAGGAGTGAAAACATGAGCTTGATATGAATTAACTTTCTTCCAGTTTCGGTTGTTTGGTTGAGAAAGCGATCTATTATTGGTAATTTTTGAAATAGAAGATCCTTTAATATCAGAAACTGTTTCCAGTGTTTGATAACGACTGGTTAGAAATGAATCAAGCTCAGACCATTTTGGAATTTCGGCCTTATTTTTGAGCGATTGTTCCCAAAGCGCTAGAGTACCATCTGGCAATGTAGTGGAGCAAAGGAAAATAAATATAGAATCCCAGCTTTCTATATTAACGTCATATAATTGAAGAGCAGAAATGCATCCATTTACTTCGCGCTGAAGTTTTTTGATAGCATTTCCGGACTCAATGGAAACGGATTGCAGATTAAATAGAACTCGGAGTTGGCTGTTTACTAAGATTCGCTTATTTTCAAAGCGATCTTGTAAACTTTTCCAAGCCAATGAAAAACCAGCGTTGGTAAGTGGACTTAACCTCGAATTGTTCACATATATGGCAGTGAACATATCTCCTCGAAAAGACGGCCACGAAAGATAATCACCGTTGAAAATCTCGGTGTCACATGGAGGGAGATGAAAGTGATGACTGGAAGATGATGGTACATCCAATCCTGGATTAGGTTCCCTAGAAAGCTGTGCGGCTTTTGAAGCGCTATTGAGCTTCTCAATGCAGTCTCCAATTTGTGAAGCGCATCGGACGTATACCTGATATGCGGTACGATATCGAGCCTTTATGGTTTCCAGCTCTACCTCTGGATCCGTGCC
This sequence comes from Coremacera marginata, assembly GCA_914767935.1. Lineage (NCBI taxonomy): Eukaryota > Metazoa > Arthropoda > Insecta > Diptera > Sciomyzidae > Coremacera > Coremacera marginata. Next base: position 105,401,929 of record OU612046.1, read on the forward strand.
TTCCTCCTGGGCAGCAGCTAGTTCGCCTAGGCAAGTTTCATAAACAGCCTTTATCCGGTTCCATGTTGACTTTATTTCTTCCCGGTGGACATCTAGTGAATATGTTGAACTTGCTGAATCTAAGGTTGAGTTGAGATCAAACTCGAACTCAACCAAACTATCAGTAAATCGGATGAAGGAATTTAAAGATGCCATTTTGAATAGAATGAATTTACAACCTCGAAAAATCGAATCGAGAACAAAAGATCACAATAAAAGGCCAATATTTGTGCAACTATTCAACGAAGTTAAGAATTACAGTGAACCCAGAAAAGAAATCCACCTGGTTGTAGGAATTATCGACAGAATAATCGAAATTGGAAATAAATATTAAAAAAATATTATAAAAATATTGAAACAAAAAATTACTGAGCAATTCAGTAAAAAAAATGTGGCGTTTGCAGATCGATTTGTTTTGAAATGAAATTGTATATATATTTTAAATTGTAGATATCGAAAAAATCTTTATAATTCGAAGGATTGATTTATCGATACCAGGAAATTATAATTTTGCAATAAATCAAAAAAATATTTTTCTTTTGAACGAAATCAATATTCGCGTAACGCAAAAAGTTGACTAAATGGTTGCTTTAGAATAAAACATGTAATGTAAACCGCGCTAAAAAACGTTTATTCTAGTTATAATGGTTACTCTTGTTGCTGTTGTCGTTGTTGTTGTTGCTGTAGTTTTTTTCAAATAGTTCTTATTTATTTATCAAACTTTTTTTTTTTTATTATTTGAAAATATGAATTTGAGTTAGCTAAAAATTTAAACTTTAATTTAATATTAATATATAAGGTTTTTTTTAACTAAAAGATTTTATTTGAATGCACCGCCACTGATTGACCTGACTTGTTTAAGATATAAGGTATAAGCATTGAAGCAACTGCTCTTGTTGTATCACATCTCACAGGAAATCTTCCAACCTGTTCCATTAATCCATCAATATTGTCAAGTCTTCCAAACCTGCAATATGCGGATGAAAAGTTTTACCAAAGCTCGCAGGTTGATATCTTAATCGGTGGCGATCTTTTTTCATCCGTTCTCCTGGATGGTGTTAAACGCAACATTTGCGGGTCTCTTGTCGCTCAAGAGACAATATTTGGGTGGATATTGACGGGCCCCATTTCTTAATCGGTTTCTTCTTTCTCAACATGCCTGTCTTATTTCAATAAAGTGCCTCTGGATCAACAGATCTCACGTTTTTGGGAGGTGGAGGATCTTCCACAAAAACGTTTTATGACACAAAGCGATCGTTTTTGCGAAGAAAATTATGTGAAATCCACAATTCGAAATAAAGAGGGTAGATACATTGTTGCTCTTCCATTCAAAGAAGATTTTCCAAAAACCTTGAAACTTGGCCCCTCTCGTTCTATTGCACATGCACAGTTCTTAAGGAATGAGGTTCGATTGAGAAAAGACTCCGATCTCAAGATTGATTATGATAATGTTTTAAATGAATATTATCAATTAGGCCATATGAAACCTGTATCTCCTCAAAAAGTCACATATTTTCCAAGTCATGACTATATGCCACATCATGCTGTCATAAAGCCAGAGAGCATAACAACAAAAGTACGGGTAGTATTTAATGCATCTAGCCCTACCTCAAACGGTACAAGTCTAAATGACATTTTATATCCTGGACCTGTGCTCCAATCCGATTTAACACTTTTGCTGTTAAAATGGCGTTTGTTTAAATATGTTTTCAATAGCGATATTAAGCAAATGTATCGCCAAATTCTAGTGGATCCGAACCACACACCATATCAACGAATTCTATTTCGTACTTCTCCAGAAAGTGATATACAAGACTTCGAGTTGAACACAGTTACTTTTGGAGTTAACTGTGCTCCATACTTAGCCATTCGCACTCTGCTACATGATGTTGATGATGATGTTGAAAACTTCTATCCATTAGCTTGCAACATACTTCGTAATTCGATGTATGTCGATGATACTCTAGCAGGAGCTCATGATATTTCAACAGCTATTCAAGCGAGAAATGAGCTTATTACAGCATTAAATTCAGCAGGTTTTTCGCTAAGAAAATGAGCTTCAAATTCAGAAAGTCTTTTATCTGATCTTCCAAAATCACATTTGCACAATGAAGATTTTCTTCCATTCGAAGATAGTAGTAGTGCTAAAACTTTAGGCGTGCGTTGGAATGCACGTTCTGATTATTTCTATTTCTCAGCAACTCCATTGCAGCAAAAAGGCACTTATACTAAAAGAGAAATCCTCTCTAATATTTCTAAACTTATTGACCCAGCTGGCTGGTTAGCTCCCTGCATAATTTCAGCGAAAATTCTTATGCAAAGAATCTGGCTTGAAAATATTGGTTGGGACGAAAATATTCCTTACGAGTGTCTTCAGATATGGCTGTCATTCGTAGCCCATTATCCTCAACTAGAAAAGATTCAAATTCCTCGGTGGAGTAATTACTCTCCTGAGCACGATATTCAATTTCATGCATTTTGTGATGCATCTGAGAAGGCATATGCTGCTACTATCTATATTCGTGTCAAAACTTTCAATTCTATAACAACCCATTTGCTTACTGCTAAAACCCGGGTTGCACCAGTAAAAACCATTTCTTTACCAAGACTTGAGCTATGTGGTGCTGTTTTACTTGCGGAAATGGTTGATACTCTTATTCCTCAACTCAATGTCCACAAATCGAAAGTGTTTTTCTGAATCGATTCAACCATCGTTCTGGCAGGGCTTGCAAAACAACCGTGTCAGTGGACTACATTTGTAGCAAATAGAGTGTCCAAAATAATTCAAAGCGTTGGCCAATACAACTGGTTTCACGTAAACTCTGAAACCAATCCAGCAGATCTAGCCAGCCGAGGAGTCCTGCCTCCAGATTTGATAAAAAATGACTTATGGTGGCATGGTCCACAATGGCTGAAGTCTAATCCATCTCAATGGCCAAGTGTAATTCAAGAATGCGACCTTAACACAACACTGGAAAAGAAAACTTCTCAAACGAAATCTTTCTTTGTTTAATTTCAAGATTATGTCGACATTCTAGAACGTTTTTCTTCTTTTCCTAAGGCAATGAGAGTCATTGCGTACGTTTTTCGGTTTTTCTTTAGAACACACCCAAAATATAAAAACAGTTATTCACGAGAGTCCACAACAATTTCAAGTGCTGAAGTCCTAAATGTTAGAAATCGTCTGATTATAATCTGTCAAAAGGTAAACTATTCCGAAGAATATCATAAACTAACCAATAATCAGCCTATTGCTTCATCAAGCAGCCTTCTTAATCTCAATCCATACCTTGACGAAATTGGTCTTCTAAGAATTTGTGGTAGACTTGTTTCTTCGCCCACCATGTCGTATGATGAACGTCATCCTATCATCATACCGTACAATTGCAAGTTTTCACGTCTCTTGGTGCAATTTACGCATCAAATTTCTCTGCACGGTGGTAATCAATTAGTCTTACGCTTAATTCGATCTCTTTTTTGGATCCCTAAAGTCAAAAATATCATTAAGACTACAATTCATAATTGCAAACAATGCGTCATCCATAAGAAAAAAGTTCAGACTCAAATAATGGGTGCTCTTCCTGCTGAACGCACTACTCTTACACGTCCTTTCACACATACAGGCCTAGATTTCGCTGGACCATTTGAAATTCAAAGCTACACCGGTAGATCCTGTTTAATAACAAAAGGTTATGTATGTGTGTTTGTCTGCTTTGCAACAAAAGCTATACACTTGGAAGCCACGTCAGATCTTTCCACTCAAACCTTTCTTGCAGCCTTCAATCGATTCGTTTCGCGGCGCGGCTGTCCACTTCATATGTACTCAGATAATGGTACAACTTTCGTAGGAGCATCAAAAATTCTTACACGAGATTTTCTTAAGGCTTCTCATTCGGCTCTAACATCCACCTATAGCCACCAAGGTTTTTCATGACACTTTATTCCGCCAGGTGCACCTCATATGGGCGGTTTATGGGAGGCTGGTGTAAAGAGTTTTAAAATTCATTTTCGCAAAGTTGCAGGTGCAATCAAATTCACACTTGAAGAATTTTCTACTATTCTGGCCAGGATTGAGGCATGCCTAAACTCTCGTCCAATTTCGCCAATGTCAGAGAATCCTTTAGATATTTCAGCACTAACTCCTGGACATTTTCTTATCGGCTCTCCGATTCTTTCTTCGATTGATCCTGAGATAATTGAGCCGTTGTATCGATTATTAATCGATGGCAAAGATTAAAGGCTTTGTATCAAAATTTCTGTAATCGCTGGAAAAACGAGTATTTAAGTGAGTTAAACAAGCGAAATAAGTGGAAAAATCCACAAGAGAACATCAAAGAAAATACAATAGTTGTTGTTAAAGGTGATAATCTTCCTCCAACTGAATGGCGTCTAGGTAGGTTTCCAAGATCTACTTATGAAATGATAATCGAGTTCGCGTAGCAGATATCATTACTCAACGCGATTGCATTACTCGACCAGTTACTAAACTTGTTGTTCTACCAACCCAATAGTTTTTTGCTCTTTTTGTATTCCTATTCTTATGTATCCTCATTATTTTTCAGTTCAAAATGCCAAATTCCAAAACCATCCTGGTTACATTCAACAAAAAGCGTCAATCCAATAATCGTACTCCAAAACGCGCAAAGCAATCCAAGCGATTTCAATGCAGAGTGTGTCGACAGAGGCATCCTTTACGACTGTGCGAGAAATTTCTGTCGATGAATACAGAAAAACGAATGCGTGCTGTACTTCTTCATAATTATTGCTCTAACTGCTTGGCGCATGAACATTCTCATGGATCATGTCTCAGCAATCGTGGCTGTCGATATTGTCAAGAGCATCATCATACATTGCTCCACATGCATCAGTGTTTGCGCAAAGACCCATCCAGTGGTCAGAAGAAGAGCAATCCTGCTCAGAAAAATTCACTATACTCTAATATTTATCTATTGAATCGTGAGCATTATGAATCTTAAAATTTGATATTTACATTTTTTATCTTTGAATTAAATAAACAATTTATTTTCTTTAAATTGTATCTCGAACTGCTTCATTTGTATCTATTTGAATTGAATATAGTTTATTATATTATTATATAAATATTATATACTTTAAGCGTATTTTTGAATAAGAAAAAGAAATTTGTCTAGCAATTTTAAGTTTATTCATTGCAGCCGTACTGCAAGGCGGGCGGCATGTTTATGTCAAAACACTATTAACTTAACTGATATCTAAGCCACGAGAGTGCGCTTAATAAAATCAAGATAATTTTAGTACATAAGATTGTTCGGTAAATTTATGTACTGACAGCTTCCTGTTATAAAAAAGTTCTCTTTCCTACTAACTCGCGACGTGGTAAGGTGTTTTATATTCAATAAAAAAAAAGAAATTATACTTCAAAAAACTAATTGTTTTTATTTCAATATATATTTCTTTTCCTTTAAAAAAAACTTATTTAACTTTCGATTTAAATAAGTAAAAATTCTATTCTTCAGCACAGCGCCCAGATTCACATATAAACAACCATCGTGTTCGTAATAAAATTATCTGCATAGAAATATAATTTTAATGAGAATACAGATGAGTGCAAATATCGTTTTAAATTACCCTATGCATACCTGGCAATCCTGTACTCTTAACCAGAAAATGATAGGCACCCCAACGGTTTCTTATTCCTTATGCTTCCTTCTTTCAATTAATATAGATCTCGTTTGGCAAACAGATTGGTGTAAATATAGTCTTGACTTCTTTCCACTAGGGAACCTTTTTGCAATATGTTTACTAATGCACAATAATTGCTAAAAAGTACTTTTCATTCGGAAAACAGATGGGTGTAGGTCGTCCTATTATGGGATCTTGTACTATATGACTCAACCGATTTTCTAACCAAACTCACATAACGGTACATAACATGGTGTCTTCATACCGATTTTAATGAGTTGTCCTGTGCACCATGCAAACGTTTAAGTAAACCATGTCAAGCAATAGCAAGCCATACTCAACAAGTTTGAACAACATGTCTTGGCTTGACAATTGGTTGCTGTCGCTGAAATCATTATTCCAGCAATTCGTCTTACACTAGCCTTTAGTACTAAAATATATGGACAACGTTTAACTTAACTTGAAGTTATGTTCTGTGTACTAATTTTTGACTCTCAGTGTATATTGGAATAAAGACAAATTTCCTGATCGGTCTCAAAAAAGTGGTAATATGTCAGAGTTATGAATGAATTTTGTGAGTTTGTTAAAAAAAAAAACAAGAGCACTATTCTACAAATATCTTAGCCATTTGATAACTTTTTCTGAAGTACATTATCCCGACGGAGGCGTTTAAGTAAAAATTTAGCTTTCACACCACATCTGTAACTTATCACTGGTACGTTTCTAGAATAAATTTAGAAATACATTTAAAACTTATTTCAATAAACAAATAACGACAAATTAACGTTTATCCATTCTGACCATTCTGAATTCAGTTGTTTGAATTTTTATTATATGTTTAAAATATATTACAGTTCGCAAGCGAAGAGGTGGATAAAATCTAGTATGTTGTATAACTGGTAATACTTTATCGTTTACTTTATACTAAAAGAACAACTTCGAAATAGAAACTAATCTAATTTTTTATAAACTTTATACATGATACTGAATTCCTTTATTGAATTCTAAATAATTTTTGGTTCTAATAATAAGTTCTAATAATAAATCATTGCTTGAAACATATGGACATTTCCGCCGAAAGTTCCACCCTGAACAAAAAAGTAAAGTTATTAAAAACATATTGTTTTATGTTATTATCTTGGAGAAACATTTCAATATTATTTATTTAAGCAATTTATACATAATATTCATACATTGTTTAACAAATGCTGTTTTCTTTTTAGTAAATGTTTAGTAAATGGTTCGTAAACGGTTTTGTTTTGGGCAAAATGAAAGGTATTGGCTACACAGAAAAAGACATGTTTTAAAATTAAGCACAATGTTATCAATTTCAAAATGTATTTTATCATATACAGTCAGTCAAACAAAAAGTTGTACTCTAAAAGAAATCAAATAAATTGAAAAATGTTATGAAAAGTATAAAGTAAATATGTATTTATTATATATCAAAGTAAAGCTTGACATCCATACTATAACTTAAAGGTAAAATTTTTTTTAATGCTTATATTTTGAGCAGAAAAAAAAACAAAAACAAAAATATGCCAATTTCGGTATGCCAAAAAAAAACTTGTACACTTGTATCTATCTTTATATAGAGAGTCCCGTTATAAAATTTTAAAGGGAATATTCATAACTTGGTATTTATGGTTAGTGGAGTTTCGTTTTTCAAAGTGATCGCATCATTCCATTTTCGGAAATAGATAAAAGATGGCAAAAAAACAAATTTCAAAAGATTTGAAAGAACTAATTATAAAACTATGGAATGAAAAAAATTCAGTGCGCGATATTGGGAAAATAGTTAAAAAACCCCACACTACTGTTCATTATGTAATAAAAACATATAAAAAAAATAAGTCTTTCCAAAGACCCCGTGGAAGTGGCCGCCCAAAGAAGATAAACACGCCCCAAATTGAACGCGAAATACTAAGATTTGTTAAAAAGGATTCAAAATTTTCCGCCGTTCAGATCGCAAAAGAGCTTAAAAGCAGCAACATAGTTGATGTCAATCCACAGACTGTAAGAAATTTCTTGCATTCAGAAGGACTGCATGCACACGCACCTAGAAAAAAGCCACTTTTGTCTAAAACAAACATTAAAAACCGCTTGGACTATACTTACGAGTTTATACACAAAGGCAATTCGTTCGGACAAAGTTATGTTTACGTTATTTACATCTGACGGACGAAGTTACGTATGGAGAAGCAAAGGAGAAGCATTAAATCGACGTAATGTCACAAATACAGTTAAACACGGAGGTGGCAATGTGATGTTCTGGGCTGCAATGGGTGCAAATGGCGTGGGAAATCTAGTTTTTGTTGAGGGAAACATGAACAAAACGGATTATTTGAATATTCTAAAGAATAATTTGGTAGAATCTGCCCAAAAAAATGGGTTTAACGGATGGATTTGTGTTTGTCCAAGACAATGATCCCAAGCACACGGCCCATATCGTTAAAGAATTTTTGCTTTATAAAACTAAAAAAGTACTGCCCCACCCTCCCCAGAGCCCGGACTTAAATCCTATAGAGCATCTGTGGGCATTTATGAAAACAAAATTAAAGGAATATAACATTTCCAGCAAACAAACCCTCAAAAACGCCCTTATGGATATATGGAATTCAATACCTGTAGAAGTGACGAAAAAACTGGTCCACTCGATGCCAAATAGACTCCTAGCAGTAAAAAAACGCTAAGGGCCACCATACAAAATACTAATTAAGTTCAAAATTTCGTTTTTAATTGAATTATTTTAAGTTTTTTTAAGTGTTCAAGTTTTTTTTTGGCATACTGAAATTGGCATATTTTTGTTTTGGTTTTTTTTCTGCTCTAAATATAAGCATTAAAAAAATTTTACCTTTAAGTTATAGTATGGATGTCAAGCTTTACTTTGATATATAATAAAAATATATTTACTTTATACTTTTCATAATATTTTTCAATTAATTTGATTTCTTTTAGTGTACAACTTTTTTTTTGACTGACTGTACGTAAAGTGTGGTTAAATTTTAAGGGCCGATGTTGATTTTGAATAAAACACAAATTATTTAGGAAATTATTGTCATTTCTTTTTATTATGATAATATTGGTATGGTTCAATTATGTATGGAACAAAATATAGGCCAAATGGCCGCCGTGACCTCGGCGGCAAGCCTCCATCCGATGGACCAAATTTTCGATGACGCTGAAGCATAAGTGAGGTTCTATGCCGTTAATGTGCCGAATTATCTCATCCTTTAGCTCTTGAATTGTTGCTGGCTTATCGACGTACACCTTTTCTTTCAAATAACCCCAAAGAAAGAAGTCCAACGGTGTCAAATCACATGATCTTCGCGGCCAATTGACATCGCCACCACGTGAGATAACACGGCCAATTTGTCGCGCAAAAGAGCCATTGTTTCGTTAGCTGTGTAGCAAGTGGCACCGTCCTGTTGAAACCACATATCGTACACATTCATATCTTCCAATTCGGGCCATAAAAAGTTCGTTATCATCTCACGATAGCGAACACCATTCACAGTAACTGCCTGACCGGCCTTATTTTGGAAAAAATACAATATTTTCTGCAGTACGAGCTGTACGAGCATGCACTGGTGTTATCACATCTCCTTCAGATCCGGTTTGCTCAAATTTTTGCACGATTTTTCCGATTGTACGCACATATGGACGATTAAATTGACCGAAAAAAATCACGAAGTGCACGATATGCATTTTGATTTGAACGCCCATTTTCATAATAAGCCTGAATAACTTTAACGCGTTGCTCGATTGTGTATCTTTCCATGGTTCAAATTGAGTTAGTCTGAAATTGAGAAATGTCAAATGAAATGCAGAAAAAAACTTGACGTTTAGGTGTGGTTCACATTCAACATCGGCCCTTAAAATTTAACCACCCTTTATAAAATTTTGAATTTTTTAAATATTCACACATAAATTGATAACACTATGTTGCTATTTTGACGAAATTTGTTATAAGCTATTTTTTGATCACAAATTGTTTTTAAATTGAAAACGTTGTGATCAAAAAATAGCTTAAAACAAATTTCGTCAAAATAACAACATAATGTTATCCATTTCCTTGTGAATATTTCAAAAACTAGCTGAATACCCGGCTTAGCTCGGGAGTTGATATAAAGAATTTTCGATTTCATTCGTCGATTTGAAGAAATTTTTCACAAACTTTAGAAAGAATTTTGTGTGCATCTTTTAAACCGGTAACTTCGGCGAAATGAGTAAAATTTAGCTTCAACATCTGAAAATTATGAGAAAAAGTTAGGGAAATCGACTTGTGTGTGCATGCCGCCGATCGCTTGCAAAAATATATTTTCAAGTTTTATATTGTATGCGATAGATTGCAAATTTTTGAAAAAAATCAGAGCAAAATCGAATTTTTGGCAGTTCGCGAGGAAACTGGACAAAAATTAAATAAGCTTTGAAAATAGAAATTGAAATGTCAAAACAACGCCAACTTACGACGTAACTGACTTGCGCATGTGTTGATGCGTACTCAAATACCACAGAATTCGGCATCAGCTGTCCTGATTTGCGAAAAAAGATAGTGGTATATAAATACACATAAAGAAGAAAAGAAGATATTGATCACCCTTCGCGCTTTACTACGCCTTACTGAATATTGTAGTACAGCGCTCTCTGGGGTTCAAGATATAGCAAAATACATACCGCCAAAAGACTCACCGCACCCGAAAACCACTTATAAAAATCATACTTATCGGATGAGTTGTTTTGAGTTTTTTGCGATATTTGTACAACAATGCCCTCTGGTTTTCGAGATAGAATAAAAAAATAACGCCAAAGCTTTTTCCATACTCGATAATCAAATCCTATATATCCGATATACAAATTTTCATCTTAATCGGATGAGCGGGTTTTGAGTGTTTCACGATTTCTTAACTGATTTGTACTACAGCACCATCTGGTGTTTAAGATAGCGCAGAAAAAAAAGTCCAAGATACCCACCGTATCCGAAAACTCCTACGTAAAAATTTTCACGCAAATTGGATGTACAGCTAGGAGTTTTCCGAGAATTTTAAAACATTTGTATTGCAGTGCCCTCTGGTGTTCAATATAGAACAAAATAGATAAGCCATAAAAACTACCGTACCCGAAAACCCCTAAATACAAATTTTCATGTAAATCGGATGAATGGTTTTGGAGACAAACTATAATAACAAAATTCGTGGAACCCGATCGCAGCGCCACCTACCGGTTCCAATTGCGAATCTGAACCATCCAGGGATCCATTTAAACACACACACAAAATTTCAAATTAAATCGGTGCAGCCGTTTAGGAACAGTTTAATAACACACACACGTACAAATTATACAATAGCGCCCACTACTTTTCGAGACAAAGCAAAAGAGATAACGCCAAAACAGTTGCCGTACACGAAAATCCTTTAATAAAATTTTTCATCTAAATCGGATGAGCGGCTTTCTACTTTTTCACGATTTCTTTAAAGATTTGTACTACAGCGCCCTCTGATGATCGATACAGTACAAAAAAGATAAGTCCAAAACAGTCACCATATTAAAAAACCCCTACATACCAATTTTCATGAAACACAGGATAAAGAGCTTAGAAGTTTTTTAAATTATTTGTGCACAGCGCCCTCTGGTGTTCAAGATAGAACAGAGTAGATAAGTCATAAAAACTCACCGTATCCGAAAACCTCTATATACAAATTTTCATGCAAATCGGATGAACGGTTTCAGAGATACACTATAAAAACGAAATGAATTAAACACGATCGCAGCGCCAACTACCGGGTCCAATTGTGGATCTGAACCATCCAGGGATCCACTGAAACATACACAAAAAATTTCATCAAAATCAGTGCAGCCGTTAAGGAACAGTTTAATAACATACACACGTACAAATTGGACAACAGCGCCCTCTAGTTTCAAGAAAGAGCAAAAAAGATAGCACCAGTGCCCTTGCCGTACTCGAAAATCGCTATTTACAAATTTTCATTCAAATCGGATGGGCAGTTTTGGAGTTTTTCATGATTTCCTAAGATATGTACTAAAGCGCCCTCTGGTTTTCAAGATAGAACAAAGTAGATGTCATGAAAATGCACCGTATCCAAAAACCAATTTTCATGCAAATCGGATGCATGTTTACGAGTTTTTCGAAATATTTTTACTACAGCGCCTTCTGGTGTTCAAGATAGAACAGAGCAGATGTCATAAAAACTCATAAAATAAAATAATATAAAAAAACATAATAAAATAAAAACTCAATCGGGTGAACGGTTTCGGAGATAAGCTAAAAAAAAGAATGCCTGGAACCCGCTCCCACCGCCACCGCCCCCCCCCCCCTACCGGGTCCAACCTTTTTTACTGTATAAAAAGTAGTCTATATGTTGACCGGGGATATATGGAACCTGGATGTCAAGTTTCATTGAAATCCATCCAGTGGTTTTCGCGTGATGCTTAAACAGACAGACAGACAAAAGTTTTAAAAAGGCGATTTTCGGACTCCGTCATTCAAAACATCTAACGCAAAAAGAATTTTAAAAAAATATTTCAGGTACAGATTTTTTTTTTACAATTTTATATATATATAGATTAAAAAATTTTATACGAAAAATACATTTTGAAAATGATAACATTGTGTTCAATTTTAAAACATGTCGATTTTTTTCGGTGCAGAGATAATAATGAAATGATAGAGGTAAGGACAGAACAATATATTTAATTTGCTTTTTAATAACTTAATTACAAAATCACTTAATTACCTAATTACTTTATTACTCAATTAAATCATAATGAAAAAATGTCACGTTCAAAATTTCACGTATCGACTTATATTATGATTAAAAAAAGTACATAAAATATTTTAATCAAACAAAACACATGCAATCTAAAATTAATTGCACAAAAAAATTGCGACAGATTTCGCTGAATTATGACTTTCTATATATGGACACGAAAACTACTTCAATTTTTGTCACGTTCGAATACTTCTTTTTTTTCGTTTTTTTTTTTTATTTTTTGGAAACAGGATTATTAAACTAAACCACTATAAACTTTGTGCTGTAAACTTTAAAAGTGCTACCAAAGAGCTTTAATGTAAACTAAAAAGGAAATGCAAATATGTTTTACTTTGCCTTTTTTCACTTTAAATGTGTGATTTACGTCACGTTTGACATATAGAGATATATTCAAATTTCAAATAATTTACAGGAAAGTTTAAAAGTTAATATTGTTTTTCTGATAATTTTGAAAAAATTTAATTTGCACAAAAAAAAATGTGCACAAGATCGATGTCATAAAATTTAATAAAATATAAAATAAGAAAATAGAAGATAACATAGCAAACTATTTTTAAAACGAAAAACACTTTTTTGTTTATATGTGGTCTTACCGATTGCTTCTTCTGATGAAGCCACATGCTCTGCATCCTTATTTTCCATTTCATGTCTCTCCTGCTCAACTTCGACAGACCTTGCCAAAGCTTCTCTTTCTTCTTTAATACGTTGTAGTTGTCTGTCTTCAGCTAATTCTTGTCGCCTTTTCATTTCCTTAAGCTCAAACTGCAAAGCAAAATAATGAATTTACAAATTTGTATAGTTTCATGTGGCATACAGTAGTTAAACGCTCAAGTGCGCTAAATCGTTCTTCCTGAGCAGCAGCAGACTTTTCAAACGCCTCATGTTTTTTTATTAGGTTTTCTACTTCGTCAATAGTGTGGCCCAGTTCTGCTGACATTAAATATGGTTCTTGGGCAATAAGCCAAGCCTCAGCTACAGCAGCATCTCTTGCAAACTGGTATACTTCTAAAACTGTTGAGAATTTTTATTAGGAATAAGGATGAAATCACAACAATAGAAACCAAGCAATGGTAATTTTTTTTATTCATGGTAAAAATTTTAGTGTTCGAACCAATAGCAAAGCATTTGATTTGACTTATATCAAACTATATGGCAGAAAATTTGTATTGATTTATATATGGTAGAAAAAGATTTATGCCCACTTTTTATAAAGCGAAACGATTGGCAAACGAATGCTTCGTTTGTATCAGATTTCAAATAAGTAAGTCACTCGCTCACGTACGTGTATTCGTCGAAAAAGCAAAGTGTTATACAAACGAGTTGTCAATATTTATTGCGTTCGTACGTTCATATTTTATTCATATGTTTTCGAATTAATAGATTTAATATGACTAAATAGCTCAGAGGCAACGCTTCCGGTCTTTTCAACCAAAGGTGTGTAGATCAAATCCATTTTTTTTTTTTTGTTTTTAACAAAATAATTTTAAAATTATATATTACAGGAATATCTTCTATAAATGAGTCATCCAGGTAAAAACCCAGCCTTCTTAAAAAAAATGGTACGACTCCAGGTACAAGAATACTAATAAATTGGGATGTAGAACTCTTCTGAAAGCTATTAAAATTAGATTTGAAATGCACCATTTTACGGTGAGCTCGATTGAAAAAGTTACAAAGCTTCTCACTAATACAGAATTGAAATTTCAAACAACGAGCACATTTGAAAACAATTAGAACATTTGATTTCATTTGTTTCGTTGGTGTTAACAGTTTATTTAAATTTGACCAAATATTTTGAGCTTTCCAATGTTGCTCTCATAGCCCACAGAATATTCCTAAAACATTTTCTTATAGTTGAACTGGAAATTAGTTCATGAAAGGATCCAATGAGATAGCGTCAACTCTTTATCACAGAATACAGAAATTGGTGTTATAAAAAGTGAGATTGTTCTGAGATGGGTGTGGAGGACAAAATAAATATAAGACATTAGTTTTTTTTATTTTGACATTATGCTTTAGACATTAGACATTATGCTTTGCCAAAGGTTTGTTCTAACGTTGACTAAATGAGGTATGGTTTCCCCAATTTGTTACATTTTTATACCACCCAATTGCGTGTCCGGGAATTGGATAGACTTTCAATAAGAAAGAAAACTGTAGTCGAAAACCCTGATATATAATTATACTAGCAGGACCCAGGGGTCCGCGGCTGCGCCACGGACGTTTTCTCTTACCAATAAAGTTTTTCGAATTTTTTCCTTCTTTCCTTCTTTTCCATTTTCTAATAATATACTAAATTTTGCAGAAATTTCGATTTTAAAATAGTTGTAAGTATTTTATTATGGTGTGCTTTAAGTGTCCTTTTTTGTTGCTACTTTTTTAGAAGCACTTTACCATGGTACTTTAATAAGGTTAATAAATCTTAATTTTTTTTTGTTAGGAAAGAAAAAAACAAATTTTCGAAAAACAATTGGCATGAAATTTGAATTTGTCAAAAAAAATTTGAAATGCCAACATTTTTTCACATTTTTGCCTTCCAAAATTAACTAAACAAAGTGGCGATTTTTTTTTCGCAAACAGTGTCTAAGATATATATACAAATTGGTACAGATTTTTATTTCTTACCAATTATAATTTAAATAGCAAATATTTTCTAAGAAAAAATATCGTCATAACTTCTCATATCTTAAAAAACTGATTCTTCAGGAAAAACATTTTAAAATTTAAGAATGTATATGGAATCGCTCCACCTCTTTTAAAGTATCGTCAAAACGCGAAATTTTCCAAAGTTGAATCCTAACACGACCACATAAAAATTGTTTTTCTTACATGGAAAATCAAGAAGATATTTTTACCAAGATGAGGCATAATTTTTTATATTCTGTCAAATGTTTTTGCGACTCAATTCTTACATATTTTTATTAATGAAATGATTGAACAAAAGGAACAATTTCGACTCATTGTCAGTAAGTTTCATTGTTAAGTTTTTAGCGTGTATGAGTTCAAGTTAAATCCTTTATTTTACTTTTGATTATTTAATGTTTGCATTTAAAATATATTTTGCGAATCTTGTTTCAAAGATACTTAAAAAAAAACCGTTTATAAAAACTTCTGACTGTTTGTAGAAATGTATACATTTATTTGAACAAACAAGTATGCAGTTATTTTATCCATACAACCCCGTACTACTCAAAAACCTAAAATTTTGCTACTCAAAAAAAGTTCAAAATGACAGCTCTGGCTTTGAATGAGTGTGGAGAGAGATAGAGCACAAAACTTTATATAAAAAAACATCTTA
This sequence comes from Coremacera marginata, assembly GCA_914767935.1. NCBI lineage: Eukaryota > Metazoa > Arthropoda > Insecta > Diptera > Sciomyzidae > Coremacera > Coremacera marginata. The sequence goes on from OU612046.1 coordinate 105,417,718, forward strand.
AACACGCTGAAGGTGGTCAGCAACAACATGCAACTCTTCTTATATTTAAAATTTCAGTTAAATAACGATTTGCTTGATCGCAAAAAACCGTATGTATCACTTCGGATATTTGTCTGTCTGAAGTGATTACTGATTTCACACATTATGTATTATGTATGAGGGTTAATTTCGAAAAAAATGGGTATGACAAAGAAATTTTTAAATTTAATCTCCTTCAATATTGTTCAACTATAAGCATGGCCGTTGTTGTGAAAATTAATCTAAAATCAACAGTCACTATAACGCTCTATAAAAGCTTCTCTTAAATTTATTTTTTAAGTATTGCTAGAAAACGTTTAGTAATCCAGCGGCATAGACATTGGTGTTGAAACAACACTCAGGACTTTAAACGATTTTTTAGTAGTTTTGTTAAAAAAAATTCTACAATAAAAACTCTAAACATAAGAAACAGTAAAAAACTAAGCAATCAAATACAAACACTTTTTTTTTAAATACTTAAAACCGCAAAATCATAGACAACACTCTTGACATATTAATCTATACTAACCACAATCTGCTGATTAAATTTAAACACAAACATTTTATAATGCCACTTATTCAGTAAAACTGAAATCGATAAATCGTGTGTTTCCTTGCAGTTATGCACTTGACGGCCTTTCAGAAACTAAAATAAAGATAACAGCAAATAAAGTAAAACATAACACTCCTGACACGAAGCGGTGACAACAAAAATTCTGCAAGAAATTACTATTTTGTTAATTTTAAGAATTTTCGGTATGAAAACTCCTTAAAATTTATACCGACATTGCAAATCAATGCATATTCTTTTTATTTTTCTTTCTTTTCGTTTTCTTTTTCTATTTTAAATAGCAGCAGGTAAGAGCGGTGACAAATGCTTTTCTATGGAATAGGTAAGAGAGGGGGAAAAAAAATGCTTGTAAATATTAAACTTTGAAATTTGCCTTAATTCCAATGCCTTATTTCTTATATAACAGTACGTTCAAAAAGACCATAGGACGACACATAGATGGCGTTACTAGATTTTTTTCCCATGATTTTTATTTAGTACCAACCTTCAAACGATACGTATAAAAATTTGACAACAATCTGACAATTGATTCGTGAGTTAGCATTTTGTGTGTAACTATTGTTATTGAAAAAAAGAAATTGAAAAAAGAAATTGAAAAAAGTGAATTTCGAGTTTTGATAAAGCATTGCTTTTTGATGAAAAAAATACAGTGGAAACCAAACAATTGCTTGATAAACATTTTCCGGACTCTGCTCCATCGAGACAAATGGTAGAAAAGTGGATTGCTGAATTAAAACATGGTCGTACCAGCACAAATAATGCAGAGCGCAGTGGACGCCCAAATCAGACTGTTATTCCACAAAACATCAAAAAATCCACAAATTGGTTATGAACGATCGCAAATTGAAGGTGCACGAGCTAGCTGACAAAATAAAGATATCAGATGGTAGTGTTTTTACCATTTTTCACGAACATTTGGGTATGCGAAAGCTCTGTGCCAAGTGGGTGCCGCGTGAGCACACAGTCGACCAAAAACAACAACGAATTGATGCTTCAGAGAAGTGTTTGGCGCTGTTAAACCACAATAAAATCGAATTCTATCGTCGATATGTGATAATGGATGAAACATGGCTTCACTATTACACACCAGAATCCAAAAGACAGTCAGCTGAGTGGACAACAGTCGACGAACCGAATCCAAAGCTAGCAAAGACCTAACAGCCGGTTTGTAAAGTGATGGCGTCTGTATTTTGGGATACGAAAGGAATAATATTTATCGACTATCTCCAAAAAGGAACCACCAACAACAGCGACTATTACTGTGCACTTTTGGATCGATTGACGGTTGAAATCGACAAGAAACGGCCACATTTGCAAAAGGAAAAAGTATTGTTTCACCAAGACAATGCACTATGTCACAAATCGATGAAAACGATGGCAAAATTGAATGAATTGGATTCAGATCCAGATTTAGCCCCCAGCGACTTTTTCCTGTTTTCAGATCTCAAGAGAATGCTTGCTGGAAAGAAATTCAAGTCTAATGATGAAGTAATCGCTGAAACTGAGGCCTATTTTGACGAGAAAGAGAAATCGTACTATAAAAGTGGTATCGAAAAGTTGGAAAATCGCTATACTCTTTGTATCGCTCCCGAAAGCAACTATGTTGAATAATATAATAGAGTTTTATCAAAATTTTGTTTTTCCTTACTTATCCTACGGACTTATTAAATGGCCTGTTATTGTTTTTATTTTACAACAGAATTTTTTAGTTCTTTTTTTTTGTGCTTGTTTTTAAGCGAAAGAACTGGAAAAAGCAGGGACAGAAAAAGGCATTTATTTAAAAATTCACCTATGAATGTATGAAAAATAGATATAACACAAATGAAAATCAAGGATTATTCTTATTAGGCATCGAATTCTCTCTTATTATCTCGTACATTAATGACCTTCTTCGCCGAAAATATGTAAAAAAATGTTTGCTCCAAAGCCATGATATGAACCAAATCAGACCATAAATCCGGTTTTTGGTAATAATTCGACTTTGGCAACACCTAGCGGCACAATTTTTAAGAAAAGTAATCCTCTTACTTTTATCAATATACATTTCGAATATGAGCACAATCGGACCATATATAAGATTTTTAGTAATAATTAGATTCTAGCTCAACCTAGCGGAACAATTTTTCGCAGACGTAGTTTTGTTGCCTTTGCCAATATACATTTTAAATATGAGCCAAATCGGACCATAAATACGATTTTTAGTAATAACTTGACTCCAGCACCATCTATTTTTTATACAAACCTTGTCCTTGCAACTACAAAAACAAAAATTAACCAAATCGGTTCAACCGTTCTCAAGTGATGCGGCAACAAATATGCGGCATTTGACTTCTATATATAATACTAGCTTATCCCCTAAGAGGGCGTAGCTTTAGTGAAGCCATGCTTTTATAGTAAGTTCATACCGAGTTTCATTGGTGTGTGACTTATTTCGAAAGCTATACCGAACATTTTGGGTGCTGAAAAAGTACCACGCCTCTCGTCCAACGCCCATAAAATGTTACCAGTGGAACGGCTTGTGCAAATTGAGGTCGAATACTGAATTCCGAGGATGAGCGACCTATAACTCCAAAACTGTTCGATATCGAAAATTTTAGGTGTATTTAATGTGCCTTTTACTATCGGACCAGACTTCACAGGAACCCTCTCAAGGCTTTGGAATAAAAATTGGCTTAGCGGTTTCGGAGTCTTTACGTGATATACAACACATATCCACATACGTATATACATTAAGTCGCCTCACGCACCTTAGAAAAAAAAAGTTGTTCAGTCCGGTTCTTCAAAATGATCCATGGCTTATGTTATGATGATCCCCAAAATATTTTGACTAAAAATATTGGCTGGTATGGTAGTTAAAAAAAAAAAAAACGGTCAGAAATAAGAGTAATGAAAAAGTTCTTTTGCATCAAAAAATCTTAAATTTTTTCCGTTGGACCAAAGATAATGCGGATTTTTATAGATTATTTTAACTTTTTTCATATTATTTTCACCACAATTCAAATGAATTTCTTCCCATACTACTTTTAGTCAAATAAATTGTAAAATGTAAAAAATGTGTTATTTTTTTTTTTAAAATTTCATTCAATTTATTTCTTCACTTTACACTGTATTTTATCATCAATTGATAATTTATTTGACTAAAAGTAACATGGCAAGACAAAAAAAAACAAATTTTAATTTGAATTTTAGTGAAAATAATATAACAAATTAATGAAAATCCGCATTACCTCTGGTCCGACTTCAAAAATTTAAAATTTATTGGTGCAGATTGGAAGAACTTTTTATAATAGTAATGTATTTCTGACAGTTTGTTATTTTTAATTACCACACCAATAAATATTTTTACAAAAAACTCGACTTTTAGAGCATATTTCAAACCATTCCGTGGCATACTGGTTAAGGTGCGTGACTTGTATGCCATAGAACCCAGGTTCGAATTCCATCTGACACAGAAAGTTTTTTCAATTGAATTAATTTTTCTGTTCGGCCGTCACCTCTCTACAGACAATGGCAAACCTCAGAGAGTAAAAATAGGCATGAAAAGATTCTTGAGAACATAAGCCGTTTGGAGTCGGCATAAAACTTGTAGGTCCAGTTCTCGATCATTTCTGTTCAAACATTCCACAATACGCAAAACATAATTGATCATAAGAAGCTCGGTCAAAGTTTGTTCAAGGGCTGACATCACCATTTCGTTTTTGTTTTTTTTTATTTCAAACTATCCCAGCTCACGGATGGGTATCGCTACAGACGAAATATTTGAGGAATCATAACATAAAGCATTATTTTAAGGAACCGACCCGAACATCTTTTTTTTTGAGAGGAGCCTTAGGATACGTACATACATTTTTTACAGATAGATAGATGAGCAGAAAAAGTAGGCATGGCAACACTACATACCAAGTTTCACTATGAAAACGTGTACAGCTCTGAAATTACAATGATTTCTGAAAAGTCGGCGTAGATAAAGTGCGACACGCCTATTTTTTTAAGGGTTCTGGCAGTAACCATATGAATTAATTTACCAAGTTTTAGTCTTTTACTGTAAAAAGTGTGATATATATCCTTTTTATGTATTTGTGGGCGTTTAAAGTAGGCGTGGTAACATTTATATATAAAGTGACCGCCACTTTGACCTATAGCACCTACATACCATGACTATCAAAACGTTCACATCTCAGGAATTAAAATTATTTCTAACCGATAGTAGCCCTGGCAGCTAGTGCTTACTTAGTTATAATTGTTAAATTGTAATTAACTATAATACATAAATAAATAAATAAATTAAATAAAATTATTACTGAAGAGTGGGCACAGATATAGTGCTACTTAAGTGTAATATGTTTTTTATTTTATAAACACACTTACACTTTTTTTACTTTTATGAATATTTTTGTATAAATAATATCTTTTAAAATGTGTAGATACAATTATATTTTATATTTTAATCAATTGATTTTTTTGAATGAAAATTTTTGGTTAAAATTTTAACGTCTTAATTTTTAAATACAATAAAAATACAGTACAATTAACAATTATACCAATATACAATTAAAACAAGTATTTTTATGAAACAAATGTCTTACATTATTTAATACATACATTTTAGGTCCTCTACAGCTACCATGCACATTTTTTTTCAAAGCTGTCGAGAGTAAGCGTATAAACTTAATTACCAAATTTTAGTATTTAACGATAAGAATTGTTTGCTTTATAGAAGTTTTATTGATTTGTGGGTAAAAAAAAGTGGCGGCCGTGGCATAGAGGGTAGAGTGTGTTGCCCATACGCGAGAGAACCCTTGTTCGAATCCCACCTAACGACATGTGGGAATTGAAAGTTCTTTCAATTGAATTAATTTTTCTGTTCGGCCGTCACCTCTCTGCAGACAATGGCAAACCTCAGAGAGAAAAAAATTGCCATGAAAAGTTTCTTGAGAACATAAGCCGTTCGAAGTCGGCATTTGTGTTCAAACATTCCACAACACAATTGATCATAAGAAACTCGGTCAAAATCCTTTCAAGGGCTGAAATTGGGCCATTTCGTTTGGTTTTTTTTTTATTTTCGGGTGGTACAAGTGGGCGTGGCAAATTTTATATTTTATATCGACAGCCAATTAGAGCACCTGCATATCAAGTGTTACTTTCAATACGTGTACAACTCAGGAATAAGCATGATTTCGAAAAAGTGGGCGTAGACATTGTGCGACTACGCCCATTTTTTAACAGTTTCCGACAGTGACCATATGAACTAAATTACCAAATCTTAGTCTTCTACGTTAAAAGCCGTCTGATATAAAGTATTTTTACTGATTTGTGGGCGGTAAAAGTGGGCGTGACAACATTTATATTTACATAGTGACTGCCACTTGGATCCATAGTACCTGAATACTAAGATTCACTATCAAAACTTGAACATCTCAGGAATTAAAATATGAAAAGTGGGTGTAGATACGCCCATGTAGTGAGATCACGCCCATTTTTTGCAGTCACAGAAAGTAACCATCTGAACAAAATTACCAAATTTTAGTTTTATACGATTGAAACCATCTGATATATAGCATTTTTTTTTTTTTTTTGTGGGCGATAGAGCCAATTTGTGTTGTACGGGAGGTACCACGCCCCCTTGACCAATCAACACCAAACTTCACAGGAACACTCTCAGAATGCTTCAGTAGCCCTAAAAATTTCATAAAGATTGGTTCGGTGGTTTTGGAGTCTATACGTGATATGCACACATACCCACATACATACATCCATTTTATATATATAGGAGATAAATATAGCTTGTTTCCTAATATTAATTGCGTTCATAGAAGATTTGTCGTAAATATCGAACACGAGTTGATTTAACCTTTTATAGCGCAATAACTTATTTTTCGGCGAGCATTATTCAAATAAATAACGATAAATATTTTCATGTCAAAAACAACTTAAAAACTTTTTTGTAAATTCCGGTCTTATTCGAAAAAAAACAAGTGACTTAACAAAATCTCTAAAGTCGCTTTGGACTAAAAACGTTTTTTTATAATATAAGAACATTTTTAGCAACTTCAATCAATTCCTACTTTTTTAAAAAATGTAACTTAGTATAGTTATTTTATCAAAATATTTTGTATTTATACATCTTAATTTTTACTTTTTTGTACAACTTCAATGAAAATATGGTTTTCTACGAATAACTAATTTTAATCATTAATTAAAAAAAACTACTGCTATTTATCGCCTTTTGAATAAGAAATCATATTCTTCATATTCATATTATGTATCTGTTATGTAAAAGTTTTTTATTTGGTGTAATTGGGCCAGTATGTTGTTTATTAAGAACTTATTCGGATTGTTGCAGATCTTCAACAAAATGCACTAAAGGGTTAAAACAGTTACCTGCACAATTACGTAATCAAACCTGTAAATTAAAGGAAACAGCAAGAAAAGGATTTGTTTAAAAGTTGAATATTTATGCGATTTCTTCAAATATGAAAAAGCTGCCATATGAACAAAGGACATGGCTCTTTTCACTCAGGGAATGGCGCTGATCAAGACTATATATACTTTTCTATACCAGCCATGACTTCTTATGTGCTCTCAAACCTTTTACACAATATTACCAGGGTGGTCCCAAAAGTACCTGACCTAACAAAGACAAGACAATAAATTTGGGAACAATATTTTTATTTTATCAACTCAGTCTCTTTTCAGATCGACACACTTTTCTTAGCGATGTTCAATAGCTTCGATACCCTGTTTTAAGTAAGAACCGACGAGCGCCTCAAAATAGCCATCAACCGCAGATTCCATCTTTTCATTGTTGGCAAATCTTTTACTACCGGAGGCTAAATCTGGCGAGTAGGCTGCGTGAGGAAGCAATTCAAACTTTAGTTCAATAATTTTGGTCACCGCGATAGTGAATGTTTGAACTGGTGCATTGTCTTGATAAAACAATACTTTCTTTTTCGCCAAATGCGGACTTTTTTCTTGATTGCATCACTCAAACGCTGCAATAAATTCGCATAATACTCGCCGTTCATTGTTTTTCCTTTTTGAAGATAATCAATGAAAATTATCACACGCGCATCCCAAAAAACTGACGTCATAACCTTGCCTGCAGATGGAACTTTCTTCGCCTTGTTGGAACCGATTCTCCCCTTTCAGTCCATTGTTTTGACTGTTCCTTCGTCGCAGGTGTGAAGTGATGGACCCATGTTTCATCGATGGTTTTGAATCGACCCAAAAACTCGACTTTACTGCTGTTGAACATCGCCAAACAATCAATTGAACATTCTCACAACGCTGTTTTTGCTTTATTGTGAGCAAACGCGGCACTCATCTTGCGCACAGCTTCGTCATGTCAAAATTTTCAGTCAATATGCGATGTACAGCACTTTTTGAAATGACTACCATGTCTGCTAGCTCGCACACTTTCAGTCTACCGTCATCCAATACCATTTTGAGGATTTTCTTTACCATTTCCGGCGTGGTCACCTCATTTGGTCGGCCACTGCGATGTTCGTCTTGACAGCTCGCACGGCCTCGTTTAAACTCTGCCACCCAATATTTTACTGTTGTAAACGAAGGAGAAGACTACGCCAGAGTAGAATCTAACTCGGCTTTGATATTTGTTGGACTTAGACCTTTCAAATTAAAGTATTGTATCACATAACGACGACCTTAAAACTTGAAACTTAAGTTTTATAAGGTACTTTCTGCCATAGTAATTTTTTAAAGCACCAACCGCTATCTTAAAATCAGGTCGGGTACTTCTGGGACCACCCTCGTAATATACCCTGACCTCTTTAGGTGTAGCGTATTAATAGACTAAGCTTGAAACACAATTTTTTGTTTTGGTTTAAAATTTTAGACTTTTGGTAAAATTTTGTATTTGTTGGAACGACTTAGCAGATCCATTCTAATAAAGTAACCAGTAAACTCAAGAAATGAAAAAATGTTAAACTTCCTGTATCTTCCTAAACTTAACATTTTTTCCATCGCACTGGTGAACTTTTCCAAGCTCTATGACTTTAAAAATCGTTTAAATACGTTAAAAAGCAGCTCTGAGGTAAAAAACAACAAATGGCTGGCGGGACTTATTTTAAAAGAATTTTTCAAGGAAAAAATAAATAAAAATTATTTCAAAAATTTAAAAATATTGCCTTCAAATCTAAATTTTAAACCAGAGCCCAAATATTTGAAAATTTATTATGTCTTTCGTTTAAACTTAAAAATTGCTCGAGCTATTTTGTGTCGGTGCTTTTATAAATGTGCGGTATTTCTACATTCAAATAGATGGCAGATTTGGTAACGCGCACAATACATGTTATGTTGCTGTCTCTTCTTTGAAAAAATGTTAAACTTCCTGTATCTTCCTAAACTTAACATTTTTTCCATCGCACTGGTGAACTTTTCCAAGCTCTATGATTTTAAAAATCGTTTAAATACGTTAAAAAGCAGCTCTGAGGTAAAAAACAACAAATGGCTGGCGGGACTTATTTTAAAAGAATTTTTCAAGGAAAAAATAAATAAAAATTATTTCAAAAATTTAAAAATATTGCCTTCAAATCTAAATTTTAAACCAGAGCCTAAATATTTGAAAATTTATTATGTCTTTCGTTTAAACTTAAAAATTGCTCGAGCTATTTTGTGTCGGTGCTTTTATAAATGTGCGGTATTTCTACATTCAAATAGATGGCAGATTTGGTAACGCGCACAATACATGTTATGTTGCTGTCTCTTTTTTTGTGGACCTTGTTCACTTTTTTATCTTGCTCAAAAAGAGCTGAGAAGAGAGCTTTTGTCTCGCAGCGAAACTGTTCAACATTACAAATTTTTCTATCTTGTAAGCTTTGCGCACAACGTGTTGAGCGTTGCATGGAACTTAAAAAGAGAGAGCTTTTTTTTCTTTGTGAGGATAAGAATAAAAAAATTGTATGGTTATACTCTTTTATTTTTAACTAATAATTTAAATAATTATTAGCAAATTTATATACAGCCCTATTCTGAATGAAATTTTTCCGGGAATTGAAAAAGGGAGTTTTCATTGTTTGGACAAAATCTTTTTAAGATTTTTATCTCGTTATCTTAAAAATGGACTATGAATGCAAATATTTTAAAATTTTTCAAAAATTCTGTGAAAATTGTTAAAAATACGAAAATTCCCTTTTTCAATTTCCGGCAAGATTTTTACAGAATAGTACAGCCGAAATGGGTACCATAAAAAAAACGAAATGGCCATTTCAGCCCTTGAAAGGACTTTGACCGAGCTTCTAATGATCAATTGCGTTGTGTGTGATGTGAAATGTTTGCACACAAATGATCGAGAACTGGACCTACATGTTTTACGCCGACTCCGAACGTCTTATGTTCTCAAGAAGCTTTTCATGGAAGTTTTTACTCTCTGAGGTTTGCCATTGTCTGCAGAGAGGTGACGGCCGAACAGAAATTAATTCAATTGAAATAACTTTGTGTCGGATGGAGGATTTAAACCTGGGTTCTCTGGCGTAAGAGTCACACACTCTACCCACTACGCCACGGCCGTCACCATAGGTACCATAGCTATCCTATAAAAAAATAATTATTGAAATAACGCCTTCCGTTCTCAAGTTTGCTTGAAATTCAATGAGCTTTCCAATAAGCTGAAGATTACCAAAATCAGTTTATATTTGACGAAATGGGAGCACTTTGTATAGTAGCAAAAATACACATGAGAATCAGGGTTTGACAAAAAAAAAGAACGTTAAAATTGTCGGAACTTAGCGAATCCATAACCAATTTTTATGTTCTTGGGTTCAATGGAACGGTATACTAATTTTTCATTTATTTTCAAGGTATTTTTATACACTCAATCGTATTCTACGTTAAATACTATTTAATTTTTTTTATTTCTACTTGTTTTTTTCCCCCCATTTCAATCAGTGAATGTCACCGCTTAATCATAATTAAACCAATGTGATGAATTCACAGGTCTCATTTTATCATACTGTGTTATCAAATTGACAACCGCTTTTATCCTACTAATATCGCAAGACAGATACTTAGGTTTCGTTTTCAAAAATGACAACCAAAACAACGATCGTCAACATTCTATTCACCAGAAATAATTACCTTGATTAAACTAAATTACCACTGCTTGGTCAAGCTTTTTCGAAAACTTATTCTTGAAACTAAAAACTATAAAAAATAATAAAACTCTTCTTACTTAGCTGCAAGTTTTCCCAGCGTTCTTCCCATCTATGCAATAAAGCATTACGACTGTTTTTAAGTTGTAAGAGTCGGTCTTTGATCTCAGATGAGGCGTAGTGATTTCTAGACAAAAGTTCTTTTCCTAACGTGATACAGAAAGAGAAATTATCTTCTCTAGTATCAATTTCAGCTTTTAAGCTCTGATGATTATTCATGAGAAGTTCAACGCCAGAAACATCACGGGGTTTTTCAGAAGTATTCATTTGTCTCACAAGATCTTCCATCCAAATCATGAGTATTCGAACCATATTGAAAAATCTAAACAAATCTCCCGTATCCGCAAGTTTTTGCTTTCTTGCCTCACACATCGCTTGCAAATTTGTCCATGCATGTAATACTTCCTGTTCGCGATTTGTAATTTCTTTAGCCTTATCTCCAGCGTAGGAGTCTTGCAATTTAGTTGACTCTTCCTGTATTTGCTGGACTTGAGCATATGGTGTCATAAGATCCTGCATAAAGTTTAAATGTTTTCTTTGGAGTGCTGAAACAGATCCAGCGTCTCGACCTAATTCATCAGAAACACCATGCTGCTTTTCAATAATTCTACCCAAAATATCTTTACAATCATGAAAATATTTATGAAGTTCTCGTGATGCGAATAACATTTGAGTTCGAGTTTCAATCAACTCTAATAAATCTTGCCAGGATTCGTTCAAATTATCTTTCCATTCGGCAATAGTTGCAGAATCGGAATGACCGGCTTGTATTAAGCTATCGGCTATACTATTAACAATTGCAACGCGTTCTCCTCCAACTGTTTCGGTATCTCTAGCAAACTCATTAAAGCGTTCAGAAAGTAGTGTGACGTGATCATAATCCTGTCCCAGCTCTTGAGATCCCGCAACCACTTCTCTATCAGTTATCCACTGCTCTAGATCATCAACTTCTCTGCTTAGCATAAACAGCTGAAGAGCTTCATTTAAACGAGCACGACGCTCACCAGACAAATCTTTAAGTCCAGCATAAAGCTTGTCTAACTGGGACTGTTTAACAGAAACAGCGTCACCACATGGAATATCTTCAGTGTTTAACTGCCGAGCTGTTTCTCCAAGAAGGCGTATAGTATTAGCGTAATCCTCAACTGACAGTTCCAAGTTTTCGTGCTTTTTCATTAGATTTTGTGCGCTTATTTCATCTTTGCCTCGGTCTTCTACCATCATGTAGAGCTCCTGTTCACTCATCCATGATTCAGCTTCCTGTGCATCAAAGAAATATTGCTGAACTTTTTCAGATTCTATTATGTGTTTTCTACGATTATCTATAGCATCTTGAAGCTCTTGCCATTTTTGAGTGAGGCTGCGTATTAAATTTTCGAATTTTTTAGCATCTTCATGTTCTTCGTCTATTAATTTTCTACCATTATTGCAAATTAACATTATTCTTGGCTCATGATTATCAATTTCAGTAGCAAGAGATTGATTTTTTTTCTTTAAAACATGAACATTAAATAAGGAATTTCCGTATTCAGTAGAATTAGCAACAGGTAATTTTTCATTGATCCATAATTTTTCGTCATCCACATCTCGGCCAAATTGAAATGCTTCCTTCTTTTTCTCTAACTGTTTTTGACGTTCAACAAGAGGTTCTTTAATCTTTTCAAAACGCTCTAAGACGGCAGTCTTTTTTGTAACAATTGGCCCAATTTTTTCGCCGGGCACCGTTTTCTGAAGATATTCAGTCTGTTTATTGATTTCTTCAACCTGCCTAGCTTTTACGGCCATTTGAGTTTGAATAACCTGTTGCTTCTGCATTAAAATGTTTACTGAAGTCAAATCATTACCAGTGTCGGCATTTACAATTTGTTTTTCCAAGTCAGTTATATACGAATCAATGTCATCACATGTTTGTTGAACTAATACTTCACGGTTAGCATCGAACAACATAGCTCCTTTTTCTTTTGTATGAACTTCAAGATCTGCGAACTGTTTGGAAAGTTCTTGCAGCTTAGGAGCAATAACATCGTTAAATTCAGGTTTTTCTTTTGATAACTCAGTCGCCGATTTTTGAGCTTCAAAGAGACGTTCTTTATTTGCTGTTATCTCTGCTTCAAATGCTTGATGTCTCGTCCATTTAGAATGTATTGTTTTAGCACTTCTATATGTTTCATCTTGAGAAGTGACGTATTTTTCTTGAACCCATTCTGCGAGTTCTTCGAGATCTTGAAGGAACTCGTGAAGTTTGACTTGATTCTTTAATTTTTCATGTTGTTCTAAAGATCTATGTCGGTTTTCATCACGACGGTTACCAATACTTTCGGCTCTTTTTCCAATTTTATCCGAATCAAAATGTTCTTTTTCTACTAAAGTGTCAGCAACCTGTAACAGAGTATTTATTTTATCATCATTTGCTTCCATACTTGTCAGGAAAGCTTCATGTCTTTTAAGTTGGTTTTCAGCCTGTTCCAAATTTACTGGAGTATCATCTTTACTTAAGAAATGTTCTTGCTGGCTTAAAAGAACTTCAGATTGCCGAGCATCACGGTTGAATAATTGCTGATCCAGACTTTGAGAAAGCAAAACTTGTCGGTTTTCCCACATTTGATGTAGTTCTTCCCAACCATCTTTAAGAGCATTAAGACGCTCCCGTAAAAACATATATTGAGGATCCTCAGATGTGTTCGACTCTGAAGTTAATCTTTCTCCATATTCCATCATGTTCTTATAGTCTTCAGTGTAATTATCAATTTCTTCCCTAATTGACTGGTGTTGATTTAACAATTTTTCAGCTTCCGGTAAAGATGTGGGAGTATCTTCTGAAGCAACATCAGTTTGAGTTTTTGTTAACCACGACTGAAAGTGATCCAAGTCACGCAAAAACCTATGCAAGTCTCCAGCATCTTCAAGTTTTGAGTCTCTTTCTTTGAGCATTTGAGTTAATTGTTCCCAAATTAATTCAATTTGAGCAATACGTTCTCTAATTACTTGCGCTTCTTCAGGATGCACTACCTCAATATTATCGGCTTCTTTGCCTAAACTTGACAATTTGGCTTGAATTGCTGCCAAATCTCTTTCCATTCCACTTAATCGTCTTTGGAGTGTCATTACTCCAGTTAAATCCATTTCAAGTGAGTCTGTTTCAGTAAGTATGCGTTTTTTGTCTTCTATCCACGAGATTGTCTCTCGGCACTCGATGTAAAATGTTTGAACTCCATGAGCCGATTTCAAATCCTCCATTTTGGCTTCAGCTTTTTCACGTAACGTAGACCACTCCTGATTTAAATGATTTTGACGCTGAAGTATTTCATTTGAGTTCGGATGTTCAACGTGAAGAAGTTGTCTTGCTAACTGATTAACAACAGCCACTCTTGAAGCATTAGCATTCATTTCTTTGTCAAATCCGTCGTACCTGTGTTTCATTATTTCAACGTCTTCAATGTCCTTACCGGGAATCATTGTGTCTAACATCTTCGTTTTTTCATTTATCCATTGCTCTACACCATCAGCTTCCGACATCAGTTTGTAAAGGCTAAGTGCATCTAATAATCTTTGTTTGCGTAATTTTGCCAGTTCTGTTAATTCCTTATAACGAGAATCTATCGCAGCAAGACGTTGACTTACATTTGATGATTCTGTTTCAACTAATTTCAGGCTATCAGCTGATTTGTGGAGTGCTCTTATGATTTCGAAATAGTTTTTGAGTTCATCCGCAGTATCTTTATGTTTTTTCAGTAAAGATTGAACATTGGCTTCATCTCGTCCTACATCTTCACTAGAAACAATACGTAACGTATCCAACATCCAGTTATTAATATCATCTGAATCTGCAAATAGTTGAAAATAATCAACAGCATTCTCCAAACGTTGCCGCCTATATTTAGTTAAATCAAGTAAGTGATCCCATTTTGAAAGGATTTCCTTTAAGCGCTCTTTAATGCGATCTGCTCCAAAATGGCCTTCAGTTATAAGTTCTGCTCCTATTTTTGCAACACATTGTAGCTGGGCATCATGAGATGTAATTTCAGACTCTAACGCTTTATGCTTATTCAGTAACAAGTTAACTGTAGTTAAATCGTGTCCTATATCATCTGTTGAAACTATTTGTTCTTTTTCTTTTATCCAATTCTCTTCATCTGCAGTATCCCAATAGAACTGCCATAGTTTTTTGCTTTCTTCAAGACGACTTCTACGTTCAACAGCTATGCGAACTAGTTCAGCGTATGCATCTTCTAACTGCTGAACACGGCTAACTATAATTTCAGGATCGCATGGCTTATATGAATCAGGATCATCACTCAAAAACTTTTGAGAATTTTGAACAACTATCTTAACGCGTTCTCCTAAAATGTTTATATCTGCTTCGACCAAAGAATGCTTTTGAAGGAGATCTTCTACACCCATTAAGTGTTTTCCGTAATCATCAGTTAAAAGAATTTGTTTGATTTCTTCCATATTATCTAATATATAAAGCATTTCTTGGAAGTTTTGTTGAAGCTGAAGCGATATTTCCAATCGCATTCTACGTGCGCGCAACAACTCTAACAAATAAGTCCACAAGCGCATTACATTTTCTTTGCGTAAGAGAATACGCTTAATATCGTGATATCTCTCTGACTCTAACTCGTCGCATACTGCAACTACAGCTTGGACTCGTTCTTCATAAGCAAATATGTCAGTTTCAATTGCTTCATGTTTCTTAGCTGCTGCTTCCACGGCTGCAAGATCAAAGCCAAAGTTATCCTGACTAACAAGCCTTTGATTTTCTGAAAGCCATGTTTCACGCATTGAAGCTTTACGGTCGAAACGTGCTGCTAATTGCTCTAGTTTTTCTTGACGTATAAGTTCTTCACGAAGTGCTAATTCCCTTTCATGTTCGGATTTTTCTAGTCTTTCCCAAGCTTTATTAATATCAGAAATCATTTTTCCCTCTTTTGGTGTGTATGGCTTTTGATTATTTGCTCTCATTTTGGATTGCAAAGTAAACAGTAATACTTCTAGATTACCTTTTTCAACGAACTTTGGTGGTTTTTCTATTGTTCTATAATTTGAAAATTGTGACAATTGGGACTGTACACCTGTTAACGAGTTCTCAAACAATCTTTCTCTCAACGATTTTATAGTAATTTCAATCCATTTAAGAAGATCACTAGTAAAATTTTCGTATTCCTTTATCATTCTATCATTTTCCATTGCTATTCCCACAACTTTTCCGATACGTTTGCCTTGAACAGTTTCCTGTTTCAACTTACTAAAGTAATGATAATAAGTTACCACGTAGGTAATAATAGATTTTTCGTCTGGGTGTTCAACAAATACATCTTCAGCGTCTAATAGTTTTGCCAGTCCTAACTTATCTTCAGCTACATCAAAAGCATTATTCAAATTGGAAATAGCATTTGTTTTCGACAATTTATCAAAATTAACCAAATCTGGTCTATGCTTATGTATGATTGCGTTGAATGCGAGACCATCACGCCATGAGGTTGTAAAATTTCGAACATTAACATTTTGATAACCAGCCGTTTTCATTTGGCACCAAAGCAGCAATGCATCCTTAGCGGATTTTGTTTCCTTGTTGTCAACTTCTTCAATGGTAATGTCTTGAATCTATTATAAGGACAAAAAAAATTGCTTTAGTGTGGAATAAAATTGTTAATAGGAAATATAGATACTTTATCAGGGGCCCTACTCTGTATTGCGATGCGACAAAAAAAAATTCGCAAAATTGCGTAATCGGTACTCCGAATTGCGATAATCGCATCGAATTTTCCGATATTCGAAAGTCATCATTTTCACGCAACCCTGTAATGCGATAGCAAGTGTCAAAACAACCAGTTTGTAGCAAATTTAATTCGACTGCTGCTTGGCTTGCGGAAATCCAATGCGATGTGAGTAAAACATTTTATAGAGTACAATTTTTAATTAAATATGTAAAAATTTAAATTACTTTCATTAACAGGGAACTAAACAAGAAAAATGCACACACAAAAACAATACAGTTCGAGATTTTGGTGGATTTTATGGAAAATCACGCAGAAGTAGCAAAGGGATGGAAAAAAGTAAGGCAATCGTAAATAAAGTACTTATAATTTAAATCAACAAAAAAATGTATTGCAAGGTATGGTCCGATTATAAGATTCACCTCAAAGCGAAGCTACGGAAAAACAAAAATAGCCTCTCCGAGACCGGTGGTGGTCCAGCTAGACACTGTCCGTTAACACCTTTGGAGGAGCAAGTCGAAAAACTATTGTCGATGGAAGAGGCAATAGTTGGAGTAAGAGGCGCAGTAAGTTTTGGGGCGTGCTTAGAGGAAGATGGCGCCATCTCGGCTATAAATGCTGATAAGGAAAACAGCGAAAGCGCTATAGAAAACAATAGTCAATCACCATCAACTTCCAGGAGACGCACCCGACACATTACAGTTTCAGGCGCAAGAGATTCGCTACTCAAAAAACAAGTGGAAAGTCAAAGGCAGTTCCACAAAGAATGTCTTGCAAAGCTAAATGAAATCCACGACGACCTAAAATATATGGGTAGGCAGAACAAAAAAATTGTAGATATTATGAAAAAGAAATTAGAGTTAGCTGAACAAAAATTTTTATTTAAAAAGCAAGAAGCTGCAGAAAAAAAGAGACTTGCTAAATAGAAAATTAAATCTCAAAAAGGAAATACTCGAGCTACAAAAATTGGAAAAGTAAGAAAAGGAATAATTGGTTTTAAGTTATGTACTCTGAAAAAACCTACATGTTTTAAAATTGAACACAATGTTACAATTTTCAAATTGCATTTTTTTTCTTATAAAATGTTTAAATTTTTAAAATATTCACATACACATTTATAACATTATGTTGTTATTTTGACGACATATGTTTTAAGCTATTTTTTGATCACAAATTGTTTTTAAATTGAAAGCTTTGTGATCAAAACATAGCTTAAAACAATTTTCGTCATAGTAGCAACATAATATTATTAATTTTTTTGTGAATATTTTTATAAATTCAAAAGTTTTATAAGAAAAAATACAACTTGAAAGTGATAATATTGTGTTCAATTTTAAAACATGTAGATTTTTCGGTTTTCATTTTGTTTAATTTTTTTTACACCTATGAAATGTGATATGTTTTTTGGATATATTTTAGAAAAACGAAGTGCATTTACATTGTGATGTATTTAAACACTTAGACATAAGTATTATTTATTTGAAATAAAAAGACTGAATTGAATTTTGAAACTATTTGATTTCATTCATAAAATTGTCATATTAAAAAAATAACATACTTCCACTATTTCACAATTTCAACTATCTTAAAGTGTTTTTATATTGTCTCTTATTTGTGCTGCTATGGTCCTTGCATTGAATCCATCCGTTGATTCTGGGATGGAAAACGACGAGTCTTCTTCATCA
The DNA here is from genome assembly GCA_914767935.1 of Coremacera marginata. Classification (NCBI taxonomy): domain Eukaryota; kingdom Metazoa; phylum Arthropoda; class Insecta; order Diptera; family Sciomyzidae; genus Coremacera; species Coremacera marginata. The sequence continues at coordinate 105,435,881 of OU612046.1, forward strand.
AAATAAATATCGGAGGGTGGTGGAATTTTGTAAGATATGCAGATATTGTGTAAAGCACAACACACATTTAGCATCCTTATTACTTTTGAAGGAGCATAATGCAGCTCCCGTGCAGCTAAGACACCGAAATCTTACTTTTAAGACTCCAAATGTTCTTTCAATAATTGTCCGCGCTTTTGAAAAATTATCATTGAATTTAGATTCTGGAGAATTGTCAGATGCATTTCGATACGGTGTTAAAAGCCATGGCTCTAATGGGTATCCCGAGTCGCCTTGAAAATTACTTAATTAATTTTACATTGTGATCTTTGAACAACATTTTTACCTATAATCCATATTCCTTTCTCTCCGTTCTCATAATTTTGTTTCAGCAATCGTCTTTCTGCTGATAAATTCCAAACATGGGAGTCATGGCATGCACCTCCAAATTTACCATCTTCAGCCCTGATTACCATGTTGTGGTCACAAATCTGTGTATTTAACAATTTTGTTAAAAGGAAAACATAACTACTCAAGACATAACTACTAACCACCATTGCATTTATACTATGCTTTAGCTTTCTGTTAAAATATAGGTGTTCATCAGCAACCGGCCGTATCATTTGGATATGTGTTCCATCCACAGCTCCTATACTATAACTGAAATGAATATGCCTTGGACAAAGCACTTTTTCCATTGCAATGCAAACTTCTGTTAAGCATCTCGACATTGTTTGTTGTGCCAGTCCCAAGTTGAAATCCTGCCCCAATTGGTGCTGATATCCTCGTTGTGCCAAAAATTTGAGAGCAGCAGCCAATTTCAATGTTAGCGTAACAGCTGTTGACTTTTTATTTACTTTTAGCTCCGGCTCAATGGCATTCAATACATAAAGGAACGAAAATTAGTCGAAAATTTTGTACAAAGCTGAAAATTAAATATTTATGCCCAAATAAATAACGTGAATGTTAATCAATAAAGTTTTGCTACCTTTTGTCATGAAGTGCTAAAATGTTGGATTTATTCCTTAGAGTTCTTCGATCAACTCTTTCTACGGCTCGTTCATCGTCATCCATCCAAATTGCCACGGAATCCATTTTTTTTTCCAATTTTACGGAAATTATATATAAATCAACAGAATTTTGTTCGTCAAAATGCAAAACAGTTCACTTTTTGTATATAATTTGTTGACTTGTTTCCATTTTTAGACATTTCGAATTGTTTTTTCTTAATTTCGAAAAACAGCATTGCCAACTTTTTATTTTTATTTGCGGAAGCAAATGCGATAGCAATTCAGGTTACCGATTTGCGTGCGCATCGCATTTCATTTTCGCATCGCATTGATTTCCGCATCGCAATACAGAGTAGGGCCCCAGCATATATTTTTTTATGAAATATGTAACTAATATATACTATCTACCCTAATAGGTTATTTTACTAAGGTTTCTCTTGAGATTCCCATTGATCACTGATAACCAGGGCTCGGATTTTATTGCCCTTAAAAATATCCAAAAATTATCTAATGCCCTAAAAAAGCATTAAAATGTCGTTAAAAATCTCCATAAAAATGGCCTTGAAACTAAAATTCGAACATATTTTTGATCTTAATTAAAACGATTGCAACTGCATAACGTTGAAATAATTAACAATGTACATTTTTAAATTATCAAAATAAAACAACAATGTATTGACAGTTAAGCCTTTCTTATATATCGAAAAACTTCTTTCCACTTCAACACTGATGAGAGGCGCATATTTAAAAGATGAAGTGTCGTTTACATCCGAATTAATTTTTAGTTGCGTATTATCAAAATTGTTTTCCACTTTATGAATGTAAGCCCGGAGTTTGTATTTAATATTTGATAAAACTTTCTGAATATATTCTCGCCACCATTGCTGCGCACAACACTGAGCTCTCTTTTATACTTTTAATCAAAGTGATTCCATTTCCCAAAGTCAATGATGTTTATATACTGCAAAGTTTCTATGACTTGTGGCATGGATATAAAACTTTTTTTTTTAAATTTTTTAAATCATACACTTTATTTCATTGTTGAAAAACAATGTTTGAGCCCCAAGAACTTCTTTGGCTTGAAGGCTTTCAAAAGTATCTACATTTTTTACTGTCCATAAAAATACCTAAAATCCTTAAAAATGATTTAAAAAATGATTTTATATGGTAAAATCCGTAAAAATTACTTACAAAAAATTTACTTGAAATAATGAAAAATTACCTAACAAAACAAATGACTAAAAATGCCGAAAAAATGTAAAAATTTTAGGCCACGGTACCTGGAAATAATTAACGTTATTTTTCAGTCATCAGAAAATGTCTGTTATAGCAGACAAAAGTTCAATTGTCAACAAAATCCAAGCCTTGCTGATAACAGGCTTGATCTCAGCAGAGGGAATGGCAGGTATCAACGTAATTTTGCTCACTAGTACCAAAGAAATTGTAAATACTGGTAAATTGAGGCCTAAGAATGATGTATTAAGAAATTGGCTGATTAAAGTGGTAAAAGCTAAATATGTGCTGGACAATTGTATAGGCTGTGCTTATAGTGCGCGTTGGAACTGGCTTGCTCCTGCAAATGGAAGCAGCTTTATTGAGCTGGTGGATTTTTATAGTACCCGCTTGTTGGTAGGAGCTGACTTCAACCAGTGTCAGTAATATGCATTTCTGTTTAAAGCTGTGACGAATATTTTTTTAAGCTTTAAAGTAAAAAGGAATTAAAAAACACAATTCAAGAAATACAGCAAGAACAGCGTCGAATATGTTAGCGACCATCGCACAAGCAGTTTGCTTCTTAAAAACTGTGCGACCTATAAACGTGACCTTAATAAACTATAAATGCAACTTTAGAAATATAAAATTGTGGCAATAAATTCATTTGAACTCTATCCAAACTGGGACCAGAAAAACCTCCTTCGGCGCCAGTCTATCAAACAACACTTATAATTTACAAAAAACCATTTTAAGAAATTTCTTTAGACTCAGACTAGGATCCAATCCGCAGTAATTCTGGAAAAAATTTTACTTTAGGGACCGGTTTCCTTTTTTTCAAAATTCTATTTAAAACCCCCCCCAAATCGAAAGCTGCAAAAATGCCACTCTTAAATGGTTTAGGGGTTAAAATTCGTGAAGGTTTGAAACAATTAATTAAATTTAATTAACAATTTAAATTAACCAAATATTCTCTACATAAGATCGCGTTTGCGTCTCACCTTGCAATTGCAAATCCATGTCATATTAGACGCTTTTCGAACTCACATATTTTTAAAAATTTTGTACATTGGACGCCGATAGTAATTAAAAAATAGAAATATTTGCATATTTTTTCCGCCAAAGTTATACACAGTGGAAAATTAAAAAAAAAAAACAAAAATTGACATTCGGACATGTAGTAAATAACTATATCTTCAAAACCGTTAGTCATACAAAAAAGCACAGGTGCGTCGTTTGGCACACGAGAGAAGCGAAGCTTTTTCGCAGTTTCATAGATTTGATAACTTTTAAATTCAAAAATTGAAAATAACATAAAATAAATTAATTTATTGAAAACAACAATTACATTTTTAATCAAATGCCGGAAGACGGGAATCATGCCGAATTTTATTAAGAATACAACAACGGTTAAAAACATTTTTGAAATCAACGGTTTAGTACCTAAAAAGACGAAAAACATATTGACAAAATATATGCAGACATTCCATGAAAAAATACTAAATTTATTAGTGCAACATAAACACGAAACATAAAAACTCAACGAACAAAGTGCAAAAAAACTAACGAAACATATCAACAAACAGTTGAGCGACGAACACAAAACAGCTTTTTTACTCAAATTAAACCAAGAAGCATGACAGTTTACTCACTCACTCAAAGAACGTTCACATAAATAAATACAAAGTACTTCAAAGAGAATCAGATGATGTTATTAAGAGAAAACACAACACTGATTGGTTTGTCAACAAGTCCGATGTTACAATACCAACAAATATAGAATGGCTACTCTCACTCGGGCCAAAATACGCGTTGCGATTAACAACAAGACAGTTCCCCGTATTCAATTCCATAGCAGAAGTTGAAGAGTGCATCCAAACAATAACAGAAACAGAAGAACAGGACCTAGCACGATCGAAGTTTACAACACTCATAGATGGACACATGAAAAACAACAAAATTAACAACAGAGACCAAGCAGAGATTGAGACATTGAAAGCGACGAAAATATTTCTGAAGGAACACAAAAATATATTAGTATTAAACTCGGACAAGGGTAATGTGGCAGAATGAAAAAAAGACTACAACGAAAAAACTAAAGCGCGCATAAGAGACACGGGAATTTTTAAAGGAATAAATAAAGACCCTACACAAATAATGCAACAGAAAAACAACGAATTCGCGGAATTTTTATATAAAAACAACGAGATTTCAACACAAGAAAAACGAAACATAAAAACGTATACAGCGATTGCACCGAGGATACATGGATTACTAAAAATAAACAAAGAAAACACACCTTTAAGACCAATCAATTTGTTCATCAATAGGATCACATATCATCATACGGGCTATTTAGGTATGCCATTAACATACTTAAAAACTTGACTAATAGCATGTTCACACTGAGGCTGAAAAGCCGCTTTTCGGCCAATACTGGCTTTTCAACTGAAAAGCTGCATGATATTAAGTTTTTCGCCATAGAAGAACTGTCAAATGAAAAACTGATATTTGTTTGCTTTTCAGCGAAAAACTCTGAAAAGTTAAAAAACAACCCTGGTTGTGAAATCAGTTTTTTGGAATAAAGTCAAAATCTATTACTAGAATCCAAGTAAAGTCGAAATCTATTACTAAAATCCAAGTTGTCATTGATATTTGACATTTCGTCAAACTTTCTTCCCAATTGGAAAACTTGAAAATAGATAAAAAAAATAGAAGGAGCGCGTGAAGTGGTGTGACCGTCATGAGGCGATATTTGTGGAGTTATGGGAGGAGAAAGCAGAGGAGTTTCGAGGTGCACGGAAAAAAAAAGAACATTTATGCCGAAATGGCCAGCGACATGGGCTTCTGATAAATGCAGAGGAAGCCATGCCAAATGGATATGGTTTCATCAAATTCGTAGAAAACATGAATGCTGAATCTCCTAATATAAGCACAGGAACTTCAACGGAGTTAATTGTTTTGCTCATTTCTTGTAATAAATTACAACGCAGAAGTTCCTGTTTCAAACTTAATGATTCGAAAATGGTGGAATCACTGCATTTTCCTGATGCACCAACATTACTTACTTACTTAGGTGGCCGTAACAACCCGTGTCCAAGTTTCGGCCGACCTCATCAGCTCTCGCCAGGCGCCTCTGTTTTGCGCGCGCCTTCTCCAATCGGATACACCAAGTCGTAAATACGATGGACATGACCCAGCCAGCGCAGTCGCTGCACAGTTATACGCCGAACTACATCAATGTCTTCGTAGAGCTCATACAGCTCGTGGTTCATTCGAATGCGATAGTCATCGCCGACTCGAACAGGACCGAAGATTTTGCGAAGAACTTTTCTCTCGAACACCCCCAGAGCGGCTGCGCCAGTTTGCAAAACTACCCATGCCTCAGCGCCATAAAGCAGCACAGGTAGAACGAGCCTCTTGTAGAGTGTTAGTTTTGTCGATCGAGAGAGGGCTCTGGAACTTAGTTGCTTACTGAGCCCGTAGTAGCACCTATTAGCAATTATTATATCAGGCTGATTTCGTTGTTGGTATTAATGGAGGTGCCAAAGTATACGAACTCCTTGACTACTTCAAAGTTATAGCTGCCGGATGAAACGTGGGAGTCTAAACGCCGTGCCCCTTGTTTGTAGACAGCACATACTTAGTTTTACCCTCATTTATCGTCAGACCCACTTTGGTTGATTCCTTTTCGATAGCGGCGAAAGCAGCGGTAAAATCTCTCTTGGTTCTGCCAACAATATCAATATCATCAGCGTACGCAAGGAGCTGGACACCTTTATAGGAAATGGCACATCGGCCTTTCGTACGATCCCCTCCATGATGATGTTGAAGAGATCGCAAGACAGTGGATCGCCTTGCTTGAAACCTCTTTCGGTATTGAAGGTTTCGGAGAGGTAATTTCCTACCTTGACGGAGCTGTGTGTGTTGCTCAACGTCATTCTGCAAAGTCTTATCAACTTTGCAGGTATACCGAACTCAGACATTGTTGCGTATAGGCACCCTACTCGGGCTACCGAACGCAGCTTTAATGCTACTAAGATTGTGGAATACCAGCCTTTGTAGTTATAATAGTCCACGGTATCTTCAGCTCGAGGGTGAACCGGAATGTGGCAACCATCTTAAACCCAGATTTTTTATTTAAATTCTTTTACATTGTTGAAATTTTTTGATATTTTTTTAATTTATACCGATTGCACCAAGACATTGAGGGAACCTTAACTTTTCACATACTTTTGAATTGCAGACCAGGAAAAGGGTATCATTATCTCTAACATTATCATTATCTCTATCATTATCTCTATCATTATCTCTATCATTATCTCTATCATTATCTCTATCACTATCTCTATCATTATCTCTATCATTATCTCTATCATTATCTCTATCATTATCTCTATCATTATCTCTATCATTATCTCTATCATTATCTCTATCATTATCTCTATCATTATCTCTATCATTATCTCTATCATTATCTCTATCATTATCTCTATCATTATCTCTATCATTATCTCTATCATTATCTCTATCATTATCTCTATCATTATATCTATCATTATCTCTATCATTATCTCTATCATTATCTCTATCATTATCTCTATCATTATCTCTATCATTATCTCTATCATTATCTCTATCATTATCTCTATCATTATCTCTATCATTATCTCTATCATTATCTCTATCATTATCTCTATCACTATCTCTATCATTATCTCTATCATTATCTCTATCATTATCTCTATCATTATCTCTATCATTATTTCTATTATTATCTCTATTATTATCTCTATCATTATCTCTATCATTATCTCTATCATTATCTCTATCATTATCTCTATCATTATCTCTATCATTATCTCTATCATTATCTCTATCATTATCTCTATCATTATCTCTATCATTATCTCTATCATTATCTCTATCATTATCTCTATCATTATCTCTATCATTATCTCTATCATTATCTCTATCATTATCTCTATCATTATCTCTATCATTATCTCTATCATTATCTCTATCATTATCTCTATCATTATCTCTATCATTATCTCTATCATTATCTCTATCATTATCTCTATCATTATCTCTATCATTATCTCTATCATTATCTCTATCATTATCTCTATCATTATCTCTATCATTATCTCTATCATTATCTCTATCATTATCTCTATCATTATCTCTATCATTATCTCTATCATTATCTCTATCATTATCTCTATCATTATCTCTATCATTATCTCTATCATTATCTCTATCATTATCTCTATCATTATCTCTATCATTATCTCTATCATTATCTCTATCATTATCTCTATCATTATCTCTATCATTATCTCTATCATTATCTCTATCATTATCTCTATCATTATCTCTATCATTATCTCTATCATTATCTCTATCATTATCTCTATCATTATCTCTATCATTATCTCTATCATTATCTCTATCATTATCTCTATCATTATCTCTATCATTATCTCTATCATTATCTCTATCATTATCTCTATCATTATCTCTATCATTATCTCTATCATTATCTCTATCATTATCTCTATCATTATCTCTATCATTATCTCTATCATTATCTCTATCATTATCTCTATCATTATCTCTATCATTATCTCTATCATTATCTCTATCATTATCTCTATCATTATCTCTATCATTATCTCTATCATTATCTCTATCATTATCTCTATCATTATCTCTATCATTATCTCTATCATTATCTCTATCATTATCTCTATCATTATCTCTATCATTATCTCTATCA